>WACJ01000053.1:0-1322405 GCA_008973525.1 Stenopsyche tienmushanensis | reverse complement strand
GCAGAGCTTCCAAGCACCCACTCCTTTCATTCCACGTTCTCCAAAATAAGCGAGACACCATGAGGAAGACCAGTATCAGACTATGATGGATAAGGAGGGAATGAGGGAAACTAAAAATAAAATTCACTGCCATTGGTTTCGGTCATCTGTATTACCTAGCTACAGAGACGAGTCGCCGTTCGAGCAGTCGTTGTTGTTGTCCTCTGTGTACACTAGGCTGTTGTCCTATGTGTATTGCTACTTCTCTTATAATCTGCTATTCAAGCTAAGCATCCAACTAATTTTAAGACGTATTTGAACTCTGACCGATGGCTGAGTCTTCAATGAATAGCAGAATATTTGAGCATAAAGACGCATGAAAACTTCATCAAGACAATGCGCTAAGGCACAACGCTTTTGTTGTCAACGATTTCCTGCCTAGGATACGTATCTCATTGGTTCATTAGTCTTCCTATAGTCCTAAAATGACTCCTTAAGATTTTCGTTTGTTTCCTTGCTTAAAAGGAAAGAAAAGGAGGCCATGTGTAGTGCCAGCTAAAAGGCTAGGACCTAAAAGCATGCGTGCGCTTTCTCTCGCCTTGAAGACCTCTATTCCGTGGGACCAATATGTGCAAATCTCGCAAAACAAACTGCGTACACAAACAATGATTATATTAATTCAAAAACGTTCACGGAGGTGCCCACAATAACTCCCCAAAGATTTTGTGCAATCGGATGAACGGTATAGGAACGTATACAGAACAAACGCACTACAAACCACGGACATGTGGTGGACATGATAGGGGTACTATTTTTATGGTTGTTGAAAATAAAAAGGATATCCCTATGGATCCCATGATCTTTCGACGTAGTCGGCATTATTCATTAAATTGTAAGGCATGATGGAATAAAACGCTTTCCCGAATAGCTCCATTCAGGGACCGGGAGAGCAAGTTATTCGCGATGATCATCACTCATTCGAAAATATTTTCCAATTAAGCGTATGTCGAGTAATTTGTAAATTACGAAATTACGAAAATTCCTCGGCTGATGTAAATATATTTATATTTCCTTTTCCTGTTGAGTAATTTAATACGTAAGACGTTTTAATAGGCTCAATTAGAATAATCGCTTTTTCCCGGAAAATTTCCATGAATTACTTTAATTAAGTTACACACACACACGCGCGCACCGGAATGTGCGCACTCTAAAGAATTTTAATAATTCTAAAATCTACATACAATGCTTCGGTGCGCTCTAAAAGTGACGATATTTAAGGCACGTCCTCAACACAATCACCACACAAGCATTTTTTAATAAGTATGAATGCCTGAAACGCGATCCGAATAACATATCAAATCAATTCGGCTTGTGACATGTTTCGACCGTCGAACCTATCATGCATAGACAGTACAAATTCACTTAAGATTTATTATCATTTCGAGCATAATTTTCGCACCGATTTATTATCTTCAGCACTTTCACTCTTAGATCCTCGTCGGGGTTATTAATATCATGGCACCTCATACATCAGCGGGGGGTAATAAATAAAGTAAATCAACTTCTTTCATATCGGCATAGAGCATTATTTGTATACGGTTCGACTCCCGTGTTATAACAAAGTTATAAATTTATTGCGAAAGTAAAGGCACGGACAGAGAAAAATAAAACTTTGTTTTATTTTCATTTTAAAATGTGTTTGAAAAGTTACGTATTAAAGTTTAGTAACTAAATAGCTTTTCTGCGCTGGGGGGCGGCGTGGGGTGCGATGGGCGAGAGGCACCACCCACCGACAACACCATCCCCCCTCCCCACATTCGGTGGCAAGTGAGCTTTTCACAAAGGAAATCGTTTTACTTTGTGTAAATAGTGAAACATAAATAAAAAGTGGATAAAAAAGAAACACTTCGATGATAAATCGAATTGTGATTCCGAGATCACAATGTGGATAAAGATTGAGGGCATTCATTTTTTTCCCGACGGAAAATAGGACGTCCATAAATAAGACACGTTGCAGTAAAATTGGATACCATTGGCATGTCCCGTAACGATCAATTGATGATTTTTATTGTTGGTGCATTGTTGGTATAGAGACGAATCTAAGATGGCCTTCTTATGTAAGTCTTATGCAAAAAGAAAGCCTATGGCGTGCAAGATAGAACAGTTTACTGTTAGAACAGCAAAATAACTTCATGGCTAGGTACTACGAATTACCAAAACAATACGAGCACCATGGGGAAGCATCATTACAGGGCTTACAGGGCACGAGCCGTTTGGGAATTCGCTACATAGGTTTGGATTTTCCCCAATCTCGGTGTGTTCATGCGGGAATCTGTTCATGAACGCAGACCATGTTCTATGGACATGTCCAGGTATGGCGGCCTATCACGAAGCATTCATTCGAAGTGTCAGCGGTCTAAAAGGTGGACCGCTTGGACGCACAAACATTGTGGCGCACCAAGCGTTTTAAGTCATTTAATCAGGAAGTGTTTCAAGGAACGTTCTCCTATTCCACCGTATTTGCTGCAAGCATTTCCAGGGAAATATGGATTTGGATGATTCACTGCCGGTTCTGGCTATAGTTTACTTTACACAGGAATGATTAATCTATTATTATATCCAGATACCAGCCAATTGTCCAGATGAATCTACACTTAACAAAATGGAGGGAATATACTAGAGCAGTGCTTCCTAACCTTTTCAGTATGGTTACCCCTATGGCCTATCAGGGAAACTGATTTTACCCCTCTTTAAAATTTGTGCTTAGCCACATGGCGTTGATCTGCCATTTTATTATCTACATACCAAAAATTACCAGCATGGTTACCTCCGCAGAACACCTGTTTTACCCCTGCAGGGGTAATTCCCCCTAGGTTAGGAACCACTGTACTAGAGGGAGGGGACTATTATTTACAAGATGCAGGAAACTTGCGCCTCCACACCTGATGATTTACGGATGCGAGATCAAACTCATCCAGGATCAACTCACCCAGGCTCAACATGTTCAGGATACAACGTAGAAGCGCGATCAGAGTGGCTGTTGCATACAGGACAGTGTCGGAAGACGCTATACTGGTACTGACTGCTATACCGCCGATATACTGCTGCTCGCCCAAGAGAGACATGCAGTCCGAAAAAAATAAGCAGCGAAGAAGATTTCCAGGGAAACCACCAAGGTGGTGTGGCAGTTCCGATGGAACAGCTCCACAAAAGGACGTTGGACACATGACTTGATGACCTGATCAAATTTGGAAACATGGATGGCCAAACAACATGGCCAAATGTGTTACCACCTCACTATGGTCCTTACCGGGCATGGCTGTTTTGGAAGCTACACGACATTCATCTGTCGAACATGGGTCGTTGAAAGGGACACTCTCCGCGATTAGTTTGGGATAAATAGGCTCCCGCCCAATAATATGATTTATTTGATGCTCAAGGATGCTACGGCACGGAATGCTTGGTGCAAGTACACAAAGTGTGTTATGCAGTGGGACAAGTTAATTGAGTTGATATAACGAAAAAACCCAGGAGGGACATATCGATGCCACCCTAGTGTAATACTCAACTAGTAGCCGGGTGGCAGTAGAAGAAGAAGAAGGGGGTTTCAGTGGGTAAAAATCTCACACTATCACCAGAATGGTGGGATCTTCAGAAGATTTCCACCCTTCGCATACAGCTAATACTTATAGATGGCTAACACCATATGAGGTCGCGAGCGAGACTACAAATACTTCTTCCACACACTTTCGGATGTATTTTTGCCTGAAACCAGTATTTCTCATGGTGCTTCGCTTCTCTGAAGGGTGCGGTATGAAAGGGGTAAGTGTCTGGAAGTACTGCGCGTAGTGTGCTTGTGGATTAAAAGACCGGTGGACAACCGGTGGGTGAGAAAAACTTGTAAGTCACTGTCCTCCTGCATGTGCCCCAGTCGCTGTTCTTCGTCTATGCTTCCTATTGAGATGGTCGTAAGCGTGCTCAACAATATGTTCACGAGCTGATATGCTGTTGTAGCGCTGAGTAAATAAAGCTTCTGCTTATAACAACTGATAATCTGTGCTTGGATGTTTTATTCCCCCTGTTCTACGATCCGATAGCCAATGGACCCGCGTGGACGTTATTATAACTTTTTCATGGATAATATACAACATCGATAAAATACTTTTTAAAAAATGATACTGGCATTGGACTGGATTACTGGCAGTGTAAATATGTGTTATGCAAATAATTACGGAGTAGTTGGGAGCGGAATTTAATTTTTTGTTTTATGGGAAAATTATTAAGCATTAATAATTAAGCAAAGTGAATAAAAAATGATATTTAAGAAATGTTTACATTGGAATTACCTTTTATTAAAATAAATAGATACGAGAAAGAGGGTAAAAAGGCCATTTAACACAAGAAAAGGGCAAAAAAAAATATTTCAGCGAAAAGATCTTCAGCAAATTTTTCAGCGGGCCGCCACTCTGGGCACTCTTGAAATTTTCAGAAGATGTGAGCTCAGCAAAGGAAACTTCCAAAGAAATTAAAAAATTGCTTCAATAATAATAACAAAATAAATCCACAATTTTCCCTCTCTCGGAGAAGGTAGAAAACCCATTAAAAAAAGTTTCCCATTATAAAATTTTCAGAGTGCCTCTCTCGACTTTTCGCTTTTCATATAAATCAAATATAAATTAGCTAAGTTTTGTTAAATCGCTCGTCGCCATGGCGACTCTGAAAACATTCACTCCCCCCCTTGTAATGTTATTTGATGTTCCTCCCAGGAATTTTCATGAATATGCCCCGGCCAATTGAGAATCGGATACCTCCCCTGCATGAAGGGATGCGAATATGGTGCTTATGTATGATTCGCCTCCCACAATCGGAATCCCAAATAATCGTCAAAGGATAACAAACAGATTGTTCCAATGTCTTTCATGACAATTTTAAAAAACGCAGCAGAAATCATTTTTAAAATGAAAAACTTCAGAATCATCCCTCATATCAAAAATACATCGGGACCTAATTCAATACAACATTAAATAGGTGATTGATTATCTCTTTAATGGGTCAGTAATATATCTTCAAAGCCCCATTAAGCTTTGATGGCGATTTTAATTAAATTACACGATTCTAAATCGATTCTGCTTGAATAGAATAATTCACTTCAGCTCTTAAGCAGAAACCGAAAGAACTCTTCAAATAAGTTGAATGCCAGATTTGCAATGCATCTCTGCATTAATTCAATCGATGCAAATGGCTCAAATAGTTTTCCAATGTAAGATACACGCTTGTTGGTATATGCATGGTTATACGTCTGTATGCGCCAGCGTGTGATTTGCGAGAGTGCGTGCGGGACATGTGAGATCCTCTACAATCAAAATTTGTTCGATTATAACGGCCATGCCATAAAAAATAGGTCAGCCCATAGATGTATATTTAAACGCTTAAATTGACATCTTCTGTCATTCTTCAGATACATGGCATCCATTATAATCCGATGGAGGTGGGGATCCATCTGGTGGCCTTGGATGCGGGAAGATGTCCTTCTGGCAGACTCATCACTTTCTCCGTAAATAAAAGGTAAAATTTAAGATGAGAGGACTTCTGTCAGCATTCAACCACTTCAATCCTTGGCATCAACGTGATCCGCTAGAAGTTTTTAAGCTTTTAAGACAATATTGTTTACAATATCATCACATAAATTATTTATATTCGTAAAAAGGCAAATAGCGCCTAATTAAGAAAATGTAAAATGGTTCAATATTAGGGCGAATCTGAATGAATTATTAAATTGAGTGTCAAGTACGACCCCATTCGGCGCTAGTCGGTTAAATTTATATAAAATGTCCCTATATTTATCATCGCGATTTCTATATAAATAACCATTGCCCGGAGGCCTCTCGGCCCGAAAATAATTATATTTGATATTGTAATTTATGTCAAGTCAAATATTCAATCAGGCTTTGGAAATATATTGATTTTTTTCGCTGAGAGCTGACCTTGAACCGCGACTTATCCGATTAAAGCTCTACAAACGGAGCAAAGTAAACACATTATTGAAAGACCAAGGGCGGTCTTTTTCGTTATTAACGCTAACGATTTAATTAGTCTGAAATATTTGCTACAACTCGAATATTGCCCTTTCACAATCGATACCATTACTGGGGATGTTTTCCACCTTAATTTTGCCCCGTCGTAAACTTTTACCCCGTAACGACGTAATAATATTCCCTTATACATTATCCGAGGCAGAATCTATTTGAATAACTAGAAAATAGAATAAGGAAAACGAAAAATTTTAATGTATTCCCATTTATGTAAGGCTGTATGTGTATGGGACCCTTACTCTAGGCGTGTGAGCGGAATGGACACACGTCGCCCCCGTGGGGGTGCAAGTGAGATAGGGGTAGTGCGAGTAGATAAAAGGAAATAAAGGGAATATAAAATGAGATTGGAATGAAAATATCTTCGTCGAATGGGGAGGGGAGGGGTACAGTCGCGGAATGTGATATCACTCGAATTTTATGATTTATGACATTATTGACATAATGTTTTTTTTTCTTAGTTACACACAAAAATAACATGTATTATACAATACATGCGCGAATTGAATCGAATTACGCAATAGACTGAAATAAATTTCAGCGTCGATCTCGAAAAAGGCTTTTAAAAAGGACATTAAAAGGATTTTGACGTGAGCGAATTTATTTTCTGTTATAAAAAGGTTTTTAAACGCGGGCTCGGAATAAATTTGCGGAGATGAAAAACAGATATAATTTTTTGCGTCGAGTAAACTTTGAATTGTTTTGAACGCCGCGCGAAAAGATCGCGGGTTCAAACTGTTCAAACAATTCAATAAATAACATTTTGGATAACATCATCCATCAAAGAAATAAGTAAGAAACATTTATGGGTAGTTCAAATTTAAGATCCAATTGAAAATCTAATAAATGTATCGGATGGCGAAACATGCAAAAGATAATGATCAAGTGGTGATGTAAAGTTCAAGTTAATGTTCCTGGTTCAAATTTTTCATTTTATCTAAAGAGAGAAGCCAGCTGTGAGAGAGAGCTGGGAAGCCGGCGGGAAGAACGCGTTTTCGCGCGACTACCGGTCAACTTTCTATTTCAATTTTAATGAAAATAATATGTAGGATGGTCCAAAATTCAGATTGTATAAATGGAAACGATGAAGTCAAAAATTAAACAATATAATGAATTGTTGTTTGGGAAGCTGTGGTTGTTCAGCGTTCAAATAGACGATATTTAGGTCAAACGAAATCGATTTACGTCAAGAGAATATATTGAAATTATCATTCTTCATTTACAATTCCAGATATGATTTAAGAATCATAAAAATCCGCTTTGGCCCAGTTTCGTGATTTATTGCCGTCGATAAAGCTCCAAGTGAATAAAAAACGAGTAAATATCTTATCGATTGTAAATTTGCAATTTTTTTCAGAAAGGCTTTCATAGCAGATTCGCTCGATTCTAATTATTTTTCCTCGAAAGGCAGCACAGGTTATGATTTTAATCCAAAATGTGGTTGCTGCAGAATATTAAGGCGAAAAGAGAACTTCCATAAGCCTCCTATTACTTCAATAACAACTCTTATTCAAACTCGTTTAAATGTCCAATAAGCTTTGACATTTGACAAAAAGCCCAAACAATGAAAACCTCTCAGGAAAATATACAAAAATTAAATTGAAACTGTGAGACACAATCAAAGCGGCCCCCTGATATGAGTCGGAAAATTATGCGAAAGGAAAATTATTTCATTAAAAGTTTTCGGTTTTTATTGGATACAAAAAATAACTTTTTCTTTATCAACTCAATGCTTCTTTGAAATTTATGAGATTTATGAGAGTAAAAAATGAATTTCCTATCCAATTTAGAAGTTTATAATAAGTATTCCGATGAGGAAAATGTAAAACATTCGCATTTTCCTCCCGCAGAATGTACTCACCGAAAAATAATTACATTGGGATACATTTAAATTTCGGTCATGTGTCCTAATTTTTTGCCCCTCAGAAAATATTAAGCGTAAAAAAATATATTTGTTCTATGAGTACCGCGTTTGTTCATACTCGATTAAAAACGACAATGCGTCCACTATTCGGAGCGCTGTTTGGAACTGTTTCGGCGCAATAAAAAGGTTTTTTTAATGCAGTATGTGACAATGGATAAAAGATGGATCCATTACTTATACTCCAGAGTCAGATCGGTGTCAACTAGGGAATCCAATCCCGGGATCCCGGGATCCCGGACAGTTTTAGGTACTTAAGAACCCTGGGATTAGAAAACGTAATCCCGAAAATCCCGGGATTGAAATTTTTATCTAACAGAAATCGTACACCTCACCAACACGATGAAAGCTACTAAATCGAGATATTCCCGACGAAATCTGGACGCTTGGAAACAGTGGCGTAATTACTAATTGGCGAACTTAGGCGACGCATAGGAGCAGTGACTGTCTAATCTATGTATACATATATAGCGTACATGTATGTTTTTCAAATTGTTATAGTAACATTTCCCTACCGGTGATGTATTTACTACACCTCGGCTCTAATAGTGGGAATATCGTTATGAAATATAATAGATACGGGGTTCAGAATTTTTGTATTCCTACGTAATATAATTACAAATCACATCAAAGTATTATAGTATATAAGTATTCATCTGCAGCGACGGAAATAAATAATTTGTCGGGAAATCGGGAATTTTGCGATTTTTAGTCCGTGTCTCAGCAGAAACGAATTTTATCAGTCACATTGATGGTGTTATACGAAAATGGGGGCTCACGCGGTCATCAAATCGAACTAGCATTTAAATATCTGGTGATGATACCGCCAACGAGTGTGGAGGCTGAGCGTGCATTTTCAGCAGCAAATTGTCTGACTTCCAAAATCAGATCCAGACTAAATGACGAAACATTAATGTTTAATGTTAATGTGACTTCGGGCATATTTTCAAAATAATATTTGAATTTTTTAGTGTTTTATTTATCTATTTTTTAATTGTATTTTTATCTTTTCTTAAATAAATAAAATTCTTTGGCCTTCAAGTGATTTTTCATATTGAACAAATGGACTTATTAGTAATTTTTGATCAAATTAATTAAGGTAATTTCTTAAAATATTAAAAATCCCAATCCCGGGACTGGTCCCGGGATTGTCTAATGAAATCCCGAAATCCCGGGATCGAAATTTTGGCTCGGGATTGGATTCCCTAGTGTCAACTGAGTGGACAGCAACAGTCAAAGTCAAGTTTGGTTGCAAAAAAATCATAACCTCAGCGTTTTGGAATAATTTTGGTTGAATTTTTGCCACAAAGGGAGACCATCAATGCACAATGATATCGTGAGACCCTTTAAAACTCAGAAAGAGCAGTTTAAAAAAAAAAGAGAGGAATGCTGACGAGAGGAGTGTGCTTGTTGCACAACTTCCGTCTTCACACAGCCTTAGCTGCCAAGGCGATCTTGGACTCATTTGGCTGGGATGTTTTGAACCACCCACCGTATTCCCCTAACTTGGTACCTTTAGATTATCATATTTTTACCTCTCTAAAGGCACACATGGGTGAAATTAAATATCCAATTCATCGACGAACAGATGCAAAAAGAAATTCTAAAGTGGGGGGGATGGAACTACCGGTAGAGTTTTTCGAGGAATGTATAACAGAATGGCGGTTATGTGAAAAAATAATCAACAAGTGTATCAACAATATTCTATAATAGTTTTTAAAATATACCTTTTTTAAAAAATATTTGTTAAAAATCTAGTACACTTACTTTCTGAATAAGTCTATATTATATTTATTTTATATTGTGTATTTTTATTATATTAAAATACACGTCGTCAGTATATTTAGGGGATTTGTAAGTCATCAAAATTTCAAAACTTATTTCTTTATAGTTTGTATGGATCCATGGCTCCGAAAACACGTGTTTTAATACAATTAGGTAATAAGGGCTGCATATAAACAATTGAAGAATTATTAACTAGGTCTGATTATACACGATTAAGAGTTTCGAGGTACTTTCATCGCAAAAATAAATCAGACAAACAATCGACACTTCAATCAAGTTCCCGCACTACAACTTCAGCCACGTCTACCGAAACCCTAACCACCTTCTATCGAAAGAAGATGACTATTATTTAACAATAATTAACATAGACTACTTGTTGACAAATAAGCAGCTTTGTATATTTGTATTTAATGCTGGTTAAATTTTCACACATTTATAGCTAATTTGGTATTAAATTCATTCTAATATTGAAATAAAATCATCTAAAATAGTTTTCACATCGTAAATAGATTTTATTAATAGGTTTGCGTAAAATTGGTTTGCTTGGATTTTTTAATGCAAATTGAGCTTTAGCTGAAAATTTAGAGGAGTTTCATTGATAAAAATAGTTCGATTGCATTTTTCTTGGTTAAATATTGAAGCTTGAAGACTAATATGTGTCGTTTTACAAGAGGAGATAAGTAGATTGAAGCATAGGTGCGTTGATTGCAGACTATCCGAGCTAATCCACCGTCCCGTGTAGACATCCCCGCACACATTAAGCTCGCTCGCATTTTGCCGATATGAATGCAGAGCGTCAGAGTAAACAATTGATAATTAACAAAGCTCGACTCAGCAAACTTCCATTTTCCTTCCAACAATATAGAGCCGGGGGTAGGGGAGAGATGTTCAGAGCTGTAGCTAGCTAAAGACACCCTTATTGGGAACAATGGGTTATGTCTGACGGATAACTTTCCTTATCCCCCAGCGCTAAGAATTGTATACGTTTATTAGTGTGTTCAGAGATCATTGAAGACTTCCCAGCATCGCTCGTGCAGCCTTTGAAATTATTTCCAAAATTGATGACATGTCGGGCCCTCATCCAATTTGTGTGCCATTATGCTGCTAATAAGACTGTCGAATTTATTCGGATTTGTTTTCGTCCTCCATGACACGTGGGTATGACCGCATGGAAAGCACGTGGTTCCAGCGTCTCAGGGTCACGCATTTGGCGTGCTTCCACTTCCGGTGTGTTCCCGGATAGACCCTTTTACTATTACCCGCTCTTCCAGTACGCTCCCTTTTCCTCCTTCATTCGAGACCTTGACCGCAACCTTTACATCAACGTTGATAAGGGTCGATCCATTGCCTTTGCATGGAAAATTTGTTTGGAAAAATTGCGAATAAATATTGCGGATTGATTTCAACATCAATAATTGTTTTAATATATTATTAATTCTAATTAAAAAATATATTTTAGAAAAAATAATATCGGATACAATCCGGCAGACAGCGTATCATAAATTTAAAAATTCATAATTTTAATCATTTTAGAGAATATTTCAATTTTATGAAATCGATCTTATTGCTAAACGCATGCACTTGGACCAGATAATGGCGTTGAGTCTGCTGATGAACTTGCCTCATGCAAACAAATATACGCTTTCCATTCTTAATTGCAATTTTTAGTGTAATTTAAAAAAAATGAATTAAAATTAAGATTTGGTGATCATTTCGGTTTGAATAAAGACCCGAACGCATGCTCTAATTTTAACAATCACTCGCTGCTCCAAACATGCCATCCTACGTTTGTTGAACTTTCAATGTTTGTTGAACAATTTTCTTAAAACGACACCCTTTAATGATAAGAAGTTTGAGTAGAAAGCACATTTTGGGCGATAAAATCTAAGAAGCAATAATATTCATAATTTATCTGGAAATGGAAGGGAAATAAAAATATTTTATTAAATGAATAACAACAAATCATTATTTGGATTTAATGGAATGGAACGAATTGAAGATTCTTTCGAGTATATTCAATATTTTTCCCTAATTGTATGTATATTTTATCTATGTAATATTTTAAGGGTTGTTATTAATATATAGAGCCCTTAAAACGTAAACATAATTTGCATGATTGAATATATTGCATGCGGCATAATCTGGTGGAGGTGGTTAGTCGTTTGAGTGGCCTTGACTGCGGGAAAATGTCCTTCCCGCAGGCTCATAGTTGTAACCTTTCTCTTCGCAAATAAATGTTAATAATTGAAACGAGAGAGCTTCTATCAGCATTCCAACTAACATTGAGTAGGTAACTCATACACGACTTATTATATATATATGTTTAAAAATTGAGCGTCCTTATTAAAAGACCCCATCGCAGCTTAATTAATTCGCAGATTATCAATGTATGAATGGCCATTTTGAGCGCCAATTAGCTAGTGTTGGCGGCCATTTTAAATCTGAAGCGCTCGAATTTCGAGCATATGAATTCGTAATGAGTCCACTTTGCTCGCCGCCCAGTTTTGATTTATTTTTTCTCTATCAATTTCCCATCGAAGGATTCGTTTTTCGGGTGAATTATGATTTTTCCCCGACGGGCCCAGACATGCGTCTCATTAAACGGGGGATTTAAAAGCGCTCCTGTATAAATTGGAGCATTCCAAGTTAGCAAAGTCAAAGAGCTTTTGATATGTAGGAAGCAAAATTATTGGCTTAGCGCAATTCGTTCGGTGTTTATACAAGTGTGCGCCAACGCGGCCATGTAGAGGGAGAACTTTCCACGGTAAATAATATCTAAATACAATTTCCTGCAGAATCAATACGCGGCGACTGACTGAAGCCGTTCATATTACAGCCAGACGTGTGAGGTGCAGTCAAAATTTGGGGTGAGAGTGACGGCAGCGTTGCGTCTGGCGGCGGCGGCCGAGGGCATTTCCTCGAAAGTTTGTAGGATTGTGTGTATACAATAATATAACTGATAATTTGTCATCCACGCTATACACTTGATATTGAATATACACCCTTTAATTTCATTATATAAACGACCACTCTGCGGGCCAACAGAGTGAGCGTGTCAAAGTCCGCATATACATTTGCTTTGATTAGATGAAATATACGTGCGATATCATATTTTTCATCTTCTTATATTGATACATCAAAGCCCTGCCCAACTTTATTTGAACAAAGAAATAAGACTAAATCTGGATCGAAACGATCGATTGGAAACATTAATGTTAGGTCGTCCCGAAAGAAATCCATTATTATTGCATGGTGAAGCAAAAAATCCCTGTAATTTATTTTCTTATTGTATGGTTCATTGGCTTTATTTTTTATATCATAAATCTTATTTTATTATTAAGGGTAAACACGGTAAAGCCCGAAACTAATAAAAAGCAAACTCTAAAAAAGTAGAATATAACTGAAGTTATTTACTAAGAACTTCTTGTACTTGGAAAAATTATAACTGGGGAAGTTTATTATCGATAATTAGATACGTCCAAACAAAAACTGTAAGAAATACGACCGAGTGTTTTCAATAAAAGAAATAAAACAAACTAAGAAGTTGTAACTCATCCTCCATAGTCATAAAATTTAATCCCTTGTGATAATTACTTATTCCGTGCTTTAGTTCGCGTTGTTGTTTAAAAAAACTGGAAGTATAAATGTTTGCAAGCTAGCAGACATGATAGACATTAAAATGTTCTGTACGTCGTATATTTATTTAAAATTTGGACATGAAAAAGCTATGCGCAAGACGGGTGCGGCGTTTGCTCACAACCACACAAATACAGCATCAGGGCCGTAACTGGGGCGTGGCAAAGCAGGCGCCCGCCACGGGCGCAACTGGGTTTGGGGCGCAAAACGCAGAATACCAACCCGGTCGAGAGTTGCGCATGGTTTTTATTTTACTCAACCATTCTATTTACATATGCTAAGTTGTCTAATCCCTCTTTTCTTCACTATCGTTATGTTCAAGTATGGTATCCGATCGCGAGCCGCTCATTCGTTATATCGGCGGTCCGAAAAGCGGACCGATTGAGCATACAAACCTTATGGCCACTCAGTCCTCTTTTAGGGCTTTTTGTGGCATTTTCTATGATCTGTACGATCACGGAAGCAACTTAGTGTCTGGACACTTTCTATTATAGTATTTTTTTTACAACAGTAACCGTCATCTATACATCAGGTCGGGTACTTTTGGGACTATCTATGTATATAATTTTAAATCAAACATTATAATTTAATATATTGCATTTATTATAGTATTAGTTGACATTAAAAAACAAAATGGATTTCGGGGGGGTTGAAAGGGCGTTAAGTTAGATACTTGCCATGGGCGCTTCATACCCTAGTTACGGCTCTGTACAGCATGATGCTGTTTTAATCGAGAATTTGGCAATTTTTCACAACAATAAATCCGATATTTTGCGTCGATTCATAACTAATATATTGTAAATTAAAACTAGTTAAAAATAAATTAGTAAAATTGTACAAGCATATGGTTTTTATGAGGTCGGGGTAAGTTTAGCATTGTTCGCAACTTCATTTGGCACGAGTCACTTATGTGAATTAGCCTCTGGGGGTGTATCCATGATCGCACATATCATAAAAAGCTCCAGGTACGCATTTATCACCGAAAATGTCGCTAAAAGCCCTAAAAAAGCGGCCACAAAGGCAGTGTGCCCAACCGGTCCGTCTTTCAGACCGCTGACACGACGTATGATTGCATCGCGGTCGGACGCCTTATATATTTTTTAAAATCTTATTTAACCGTAAATTCATTATGTTATACGCCAATATTTCTGTGTTATTAATTATTTCTTTGAAATTAGATGCAAATTCTTAGCGGAATTTACTCATCTGATCAAACAGCTAAAAATACATTCCATTGCATGAAATCAAACTTATATAAAATATTGGTTTGTTCATATCATTACATGGCCTGACCGATACATGATTGCAATTTGAAGCCTTTATATTTCAATATGTATTATATCACATAGTTTAAACCAAATTTACCTTCATATTACATGTTTTTAGATAGTTTATGATACGCTATAATAATTTAATTGTAATTGCTCTATTTCATGACAGATATTGACTGGGCGGATTGCGTTTAAGCAAATATGCTCTATGCAGACTTTGTATATACCATTGACAAAGTTTCGATGAAAGCATTGCTGTTTATACTCATCAATAGTGCATTTTGCAAATTTTCATTTCATATTTTGAGATCCGAAAAATAAAACAACTCCGTCGCTTTGAATACTTCATGCAATATGAATACAAGCTCCGGACGAAATATTAATTTTCCGCTTCGGAAATTTCCACATCGAGATATCGCCATTTAATTATCAACCGCATCAATATTTATGACGAATCAATTTAATAATACGAAAATAAATATATAATGTGGCGTTTCGTCGTCTGAGAGCCTCGGCTTTCATGCGAATCGATATTCTAGTCTATCAGATATTTCGACTTGTATTCGTTGTTTGGATGTAATAACATGCTTTGTATCACAACTAAACTTATTCCGTTTGTTCTCAATTTTATTTGTATCGCATTGGTATTTTTCAATTTTGAATTTGCACAGATTGGACGTCTCCAACGTTGGGAGGGGGGTTGGAGAAATCTGCATTGGACCGAGTGCCGCACAAATATTATATTCGATATTGGGATACAACGAAATAAATATTTTATTTAACCCAGCCGTGGCGAAATGGGGCTCAAATCTACCCCAATATGGTATTCTTGAATCGACATTACATTATATGGGTAAACTTCGAAGGATGAATCAAAATTTCATGATGCTCTTGTGGCTGGATTGGGCTTCTGGTTAACCTATCTGATGCTGACATCGGGCATATAAAGGCTCATACTTATCAGACACAAACAACATTTAAGTCCATTTAAAATGTTTGTAGTGAAACTATATTTGTCTATATTACAGAAAAACATTTAAAGTTTTTATTTGATTTTTTTAAAATATTTTTTGAAGGATAGGAAGCTTCTTGAACTCGCCACTGAAGAAATAAAGCGAAAATTATGTCCATTCTGCTCTCTGGTCGTAATGTAACCGGACGAATAGGATGACGGGTGTCGAATAGAAAGTCTCACATCTTAGATAGCATTTTTATTGATCACGAGAGAGAGATCTGACTGCGGGAAGGACGTCCTCCCGTAGCCAAGGCTATCCGACGACTCCTATTTACTGCGCGTCACCACCGAACCGGCAACAGTGCACGCGCAAAAAGCGATCGGTGTCGTTCCTTCAAATGCAATGTGTCCGCATCGCCATAGATAGGGAATCCATCCCGAGCCAAAATTTCGATCCCGGGATTTCGGGATTTCAATATTTTAAGAAATTACATTGATAAATTTAATCAAAAATTCCAAAAAAAAGTCCATTTGTACAATATAAAAAATCACTTGAAGGCCAAAGAATTTATTATTTAAGAAAAGAAGTCAGGCAACTTGCTGCTGAAAATGCACGCTCAGCTTCCACACTCGTTGGAGGTATCGTCATCAGATATTTAAATGCTAGTTCGAGTTGATGACAGCGTGAGCCCTCATTTTCGTATAACACCATCAATGTGACTGATAAAATTCCTTTCTGCTGAGACACGGACTAAAACTCGCAAAGTTCCCGATTTCCCGACAAATTATTTATTTCCGTCGCTGCAGATGAATACTTATATACTATAATACTTTGGTGTGATTTGTAATTATATTACGGAGGAATACAAAAATTCTGAATCCCGCATCTATTATATTTCATATCGATATTCCCATTATTCGTCGAGGTGTAGTAAATACATCACCGGTAGGGAAAGGTTACTATAACAATTTGTAAAACATACATGTACGCTATATATGTATACACAGATTAGACAGTCACTGCCCCTAGGCGTCGCCTATGTTCGCCAATTAGTAATTACGCCACTGTTTCCAAGCGTCTAGATTTCGTCGGGAATGTCTCGATTTAGTAGCCTTCATCGTGTTGGTAAGGTGTACGATTTCTGTTAGATAAAAATTTCAATCCCGAAATTTTCGGGATTACGTTTTATAATCCCGGGATTCTTAAGTACCTAAAACTGTCCAGGATCCCGGGATTGGATTCCCTAGCCACAGAAGATGGCACTATTGATTGATTTATGAGATGATAGACAAACGGTGAATGCAGTCTATCACTGCTAGCTGCTAGTTGACGCTAAGATTGCTCAAATAAAAACGAATAATTGCACGTTGCGCAACGGAGGATGCTACTTATTGCTTTTCTTCTTCAGTGACAAAATCAAGAAGCTTCCTATCCGATGGAATTTTTTAATCAAGGGAATCATTAATTTATACAGAAAAATCCGGGTTATATTTGAATCATCCTTGTATTATTATATTGCAATTTGCTACTAATTTGTATTTTAGTAAATTCCACAATTATCATAGAGTTCCTGACAAATTTATTGCGTACATGCCGATATATCGACGTCTGGCACTTTTCGCAAGTGCTGACAGCTATGGTATCGTAGCGATTTATAGATGTTCACACGTGGTTTTAAGTTGAGATAGAATTATTTCAATAGTATCTATATTTAATAACATATTTGCTAATCATCCCAGTTTTTATTTTGCAGAACCAATGAAATCATGATAAATTCGTTATTAACCTTTTAACTGCTAGTGAATTTGGACATTTTTGGATTCATCAATATGTGTCTCTAGCATGATATTTTTTAGATATTAAAAAATATTGTTTTTTTATGCCAAAACATTGCGATTCGCCGCTGAATCGCTGGCGCTTAAGTGGTTAATAAATATTTCCGAACTCACAGATTGTAAGCACGGGGAGAATTTTTTTCTCACATTTCAAGATCTAACCCATTGTCGGGTAATACGAGCTGTGAAGAAGGAGCTAGTGATGAGCAGAGGCCCATCCGGATACGGGCCGGTCCCGCAGCGAGACGGGACGCTGATGGGCTGGTGGGCCGGCGGGCTGGTGGGCTGGTCGCGGGCCCGCTCGTTGGCGCGTCGACAGTGGCGGCGCGTGCAGCAGTCTGTCGGCCTGCAAGACAATATCGCGGAAAATGATATTGTAGAAGCGCGCGATAAGGAGGCCCGACTCGAACGAGCGAGAGGCCGCCCACGTGGGATCGATACGTCATTTGAGCCGTTGCCATGGCGACCAGCGGGTGCCGGGTTGCCACCCAGCGGGAACCCCCTATCAAACCTCACCCCCCTCATGAAGGGTGTCGCCCCCCTCCGCGCCCCCAGCCAACCCCGCCGGCCCGCCTATTAAATTCGCAGATAGTCTATTTTGAGGCATTACAAACTTATTCAATATCCGTCTGATGTTTTTACGAAAGTGCACACACACATACACACCACAAATATACGTTCGTGTCGGAGTGTGTGTGTTTTTATTAAAATTGAATATACACATACACGACGACATACACGCCTATATCAAATATCAATGTCGAAGAGACCTTCGTTCAATTATTTTAAATACAAAGCCTCAAAATTATACACATGGAATTCATATTTCCATGTCCATTTTCAGATCGAATTGCGTTTTAGGGTAGAAAAAAATTAATAAAATTATAAAAATATTTTTATTATATAAGACCAAATGAGGTTACCACGCCATAAAATGGTATTGGATGTAAGTGCAAGAGCTAGCAGATACTGTAGGCATTTTAAAAAATGCTGTACATTGCATATTGATTGAAATTTTACACATGAGAAAGCTGTGCGCAAGTAGGGTGCCGCGTTTGCTCATAATGGTATAAAAACAGCGTTTTTTCAACCAAGCGTTTGGCGATGTTTCATGCCGAAGAACGTCTAATTTCGCCCGCCATCTTATTTAGCGTAAGCCATATATGTGTTTTATGCATTTATCACCGAAAATGTCGCAAAAAGCTCTAAAAGAGTGATCACAAGGTCTGTATACCCAACTGGTCCACCTTTCGGACCGTTGACACGACGAATGAGCAATAAAACTAAGTTTTTGCGTCGAGTATAATATACGTTTATCACTTCATACCTGGGTTACAGAAACACTCAAAACAATACACCAAAAGGGAAGATTCACCTCCACAGGAGGCGAAGACAGTTCGCGACACTTTTGAACACAAATATAATATATATAGAACAAATATAATATAGAGTTATTTTGAGATACAGTTCTCTTGCAATGTGAATATTAGGGTGCCGATATATCGTCGTTGATACTTTTCGCAAGTATTGTCAAATATGATATATCATTTCCCGGCACTAGAATGGTTAAGCGTTCACGCGTTTTCGTCGAATTGCATAATTGTCTTGATTTTGTATCTTATATTTTGGACTATTAAGTGTAAGTCTGTTATACATGTTGAATTTACTCCGACCGATTCTCGGAGTAAATTGGATTTTGATGCAGTGCGCATAAACACTTTTAGTCCCATATGTTGTTGTAAAATCATCGACACTTCAATATCTTAAATATATTTATTAAATCTAAAAAACAGCTTTGGACAAATACTTCAATAACTCAGATAAAAGAGGAGAGACAGCATTAAAGTCTGCAGAATCCGTGTAAATAATTTAGTGGTTTGTGCTTATGTAAGCTTTTATATCACACGAATAAATGTAATTCGAAACGATCGCATTTTACTCTGAAAATGAATCGAATTAAGTGTAAAAAGTGCTCGAATGCGTATAATATATAATAAAATGGCGTGTCTCCGATTAGTGGACGCTCGTACGTCGACGCACGTTTATGCCTACAAAAAAATAAATTCGATCTTGCCAGGATTCGAACCTGGAATCTTCTGATCCGTAGTCAGACGCGTTATCCGTTGCGCCACAAGACCTGTACATATGGCGGTCCTTATACTTTAAGAGACGTTGTTTTAAGAAGTTTTCTTTCTCGATTTAGAAAAATTAAATCGTCCATCGGTTCGTGGAATTTCAATATGGTGCATTATTTCTGAGAATTTTGTGTTTTTTATTGCGATAATTGGTTTTTAAAAATGTCTATTTTGCACGTGTTCTTCAAGATAGCTGCGCGCGTACGCGGGTTCGTTCTGCTTTCGGACCGCGATAATGTCGAGGAAGGAACTCTTCCCGCAACCCATTATTTCAGCTTGAATACAAGTTAAAATTTTGTAGCTAAATTTCAAACGAACGGTCACGCGTTCATATGAGAGGGAGACGGGGATGAAAAAACGATTATCATTCTACCAAAATAAAGACCACAGTTACGATAAGGATAAGAGAAGATCTTTCCGCGGTCAAGACGAGCGGTCGACTGTTATAGATAATGCCTTAAAACTGAAATTTAAACACGAACTAAATTAATTTACTAGCTCTCCACACCGCTATTTTATCAGATACAACCTTTCTTATTTTTATTTAGATTTTTCTAGAAGCTTTACATCTGCTCTGCCGAATGTTTGATTCATCTGTCTCCAGCTATCGCATCCGTCGTATACCACTTCGATTTTTTTGGAATCATCACTCGGTAGTCGGCACGTTTAAGTTTTCATTGGCGTAGTTATCCGAGTTTGGCTAATTTATGTAAAATTGATTTTTTTTAGAAGAACATCTAAAAATAATAAGGCTTCCACGGCAACCCCGCCGTATATTTGTATTCAAATTGAGCAAATTCTCACTGTTTTTTTGACTACACGCTGCTCCAAATCATTGATTAATTTAGCATGCATTTTTTTGATTTTTGTATTACATAAATACAGATAAAACTCCATGATATAATAACACGAATGGATCGCCCAAAAAAATAATCATTCCTGAAATGTTTCATTCTTGCGAATGACGCCTGTTTCCATCCATTTTGCAAATTAAATAACACTGAAATAGCCCCTCAAATTTTTTCCAAGTAATAACAGCAGACTGGGACGACTTCATTAATCTTAATAGTGGAGGAAAGCCCCCGATATTAAGAGCTAGCACAAGTTTCCTAAAAGTCTGGGCGCAGTAATAAAATACATATGTATTAAGCACATTAAGACTTATCTATGGAGCCTTTCTAAAAATGAATTAAATAACGACATCGATAAAAATAAATCATCGACGACAATGAGACCGTAAAGATCCTCCTTGCTTTTGATCAGAAAGAGACGACTTTGAACAAAATAATGTGCGATGATTTAGAGTCGTAAAATTTAATTGTGCATATCCTTTCTTCAACAGGAGTCATTAGAAGACAGGAAGCATCTTGTTAAAAAAATACTGATCTAAGTTAATCATACACCATTAGACGCTAAAGTGTCATTTTTATTATTGCACAGGCTATAATTTGAAGCGATGATTTGTTTTCGTCAAACGCCCATACAGAAGAAGCATTCTCTGTTGCGCAACGTGTAATCAATCGTTTTCATTTAAGCAGCCTTAGCGTCATCTAGCAGCTGGCATATAGAAAATCAATCGATAAAACACCTATCAAGATTTAAAATATCATAGCCATCACTTTTACAGCAAACTGTTTCTCGACTTTCAGACCATTAGGCGTATAATTACGCGTTGCGCAACAGAGGATGCTACTTATCGCCTTCTTTCTTTATTGACAGGACTAAAAAGCCTCTTATCCAATAAAATATTAAATTAAATTATAAATATATTTCTGATGATTTTTATACATCGCTAATAAAGTTATACAGCAAAATTCCGGTTTATATTTGAATCACCCTCATAGTATAGAATTTAAAACTAAATCATTTAAATACAAGAAAAGGGCTGTAATCAGATAAATGCAGGCTTATTCTTTGCACAGGGATGTTTACTTACTTCACTCCCAATAAACATTGTATCCCCTTTTAAAATTTTGCCTTGGGATTTTTAATTTTAGTTTTATTTACACCTAATTTTTGATGTAATGCTTGCAAAAAAATAAATATTTCACCAGTGTGAGTATAGTATTTAAAGCGCACGCTAGATGGCTCTCTCAGCATCTTATTTGTAATTTTGCAATAAGTCGGAAAAACAGTAATATCATAGTTCAGTTATTTAATTGTTATGCTGAATTTGAGTACCCAAATTTTTTGCAAAATTAAAATGTGAGTATTCAGGTAAATTCTGTGTGCTTAAATATTTTTAATATTTTATTGGCTTGAAATTAATAGCATTTTTAAAAATAATAACGTTTTAGTTTCGATCGACTTCTCGGGCTCCTAATTCGATGCCTTCGTCGCTGCGACGGTCCTCAACCGCTGCATTATTCGGTCGCGGAGACCGCACCGGGAGTTCATTAGAAGCGCTCAAAAGACGAAAAGGATGACATGGCTTTATATGTTTTTTTTTTGCGGAATTCAATATTTTATTAATTTGTATAATCTATCAGTACTTCGTACAGGATTATCAGCAAATTTTACTGTGTGTAATAGTTATAAAAAACGATCTTGGAAAAAAACTCCCTGAAGAATGATATAATAGATAGGTAAAAGGCAAGAATTTGCTCATTTGAACAAAACTTTTTGCCAATATTTTGAACAAACAGTATTATTTTTTTGGGCGCAGATATCTTTCCTGAATACTTTCTACTAAAAAAAAATATCTTACGTCGTTTGAAAAGCATTACATGTAAATATTATACAGTGTTAACATCTAGGTAGTAAAACGGCAGGAACTTATTCACACACCTAATATATTCTGTTGATTTTCATTACATATTAATAGCGTCTGAGTGGGATGTCTGATTTACAAAATGGTACGCCAAGAAGAAGCTTTCTTTGACCACCGATACGGGGTTGAAGCGTCCGGCGCGGGGTTGATTTATTTTGATTATATTTAGCGCGACCCCAAATTAATCAGGACTCGTCAAATTCCAAACACCAGTGGCAAAATAATTTCCCAAAAATATTCGACCGCATTTTCGCTTCGGCAAATTCTTTCCAAAAGCCCGCTGACCCACCGAAATTGTCAATTTATTATGCGACTAATTAAAATTGTATGAAAGGGTAAGCGGGGAAATGTGTTTACATAATTTCTTTTCATTTCTCCGTCATTTCTGTGTATATTATGCGATATTCGGGGGGATTTATTTATTAGCATTTGTATAATAAAAAAAAAGTACACGTGCGAATAAAAATGTTTATACAAAAGCGAATGGGAGAGCGAATTTGTATATAAATGAGAAATTATGAATAAAAGAAGGACGTTATTAAATTTTGCAATTTTTCAGCAAATATTACAACAAAGAAGGATGGAAAAAATTAGACGAGCGAAGAACGGAGAGCATTAGGGGTGTTATTAAAAAAAATGTATTGCGCCTGTAACTGGCGAGCAAATGACCGATCAAAATTACGATTGTCGCCAATATCGTCCGAATTGTTTCATCGCGACCTAAATTTTCATCGTCGTGTAATTTCTGGATAAATATTAAATTTGCCTGCAGCAATTGGCATTTGAGCTAATCATAATTGCGGCTAAAGGTTAAACCAATTCATAGTACAACATAAGTTTTAATGACGTCTGCATTTCAATGACGAATAAATCTATTCAATAAATGTCGACATAAATTCACGAATCCATCAATAGATGCCATAGCGATTGCAATTGCTGGTATTGAGTGGATATAAATTTAAAATACTAATAAATATCGATTAAAGCAGAGGAAAGCTTATCAGACTTATAGTTATAAAGGGTGCAATTTAACATTTTTAATCATTCAAAATATATACGATTTGCTTTAGAAGCCTGTCAATTATAATCAAAAAGAGTTTTATCTCTTAAATATACGAAATAAGTGATAAGAGCTTACTATTAAACTTAAATGAAATTGAAATTTTGTTGGCTTATTCTACATTTTTATCAATATTTAATCCATTGTTCGAACAGTTTAAGTTGAAAAAAATTCTGAACCCCGTATCTATTATATTTCATATCGATATTATCACTATTAGAGTTGAGTTGTAGCAAATACATCAGAGTACGTATTTATTCCCGAAAATACCGCAAAAAGACCTAAAAGAGTGACCACAAGGTCTGTGTGTCCAACCGGTCCGTTTTTCAGATCGCTGACATGACGAATGAGCGCCTCGCAGTCGGATGCCAAACATGTCTACATGACGATTACGAGCTCTCATTACAAAACGAATTAGTCCGAAAAATCTATTTTTTGTTCGTTTTGCGTTCCAAGCCTATTTGTGCTCGTGGCTGGCGCCTGCTTTGCCACTCCCTTGTTACGGCCCTGCTGGATACAAACTGAGCTCAAATATAAAATATATAAAAATACGCGAATATTTTTGGGTCTCCTTGAGGCAGTGTAACGAGTCCCCGAGTGGCCTCCGCCCCTACGTGCTATCGGGCCGTGATGTTGCTGGACAAATAGATGGGAATATATGGGCGTCGAATAGAAAGACTCTCTTCTTTAAATAACTATTTATTCTAAACGAGAGAGAGAGATCTGGCTGCAGGAGGGACGATCTTCCGCAGCCAAGGCTAATCGAAGACTCCACCGACTCCCGCCTCCTGCGCGTCACTACCCAACCGGCAACGGTGCACACGCAAGAAGCGATCCGTCGGTATGCAGGTGCAATGTCTTCGTAGGGCCACAAGAGATGGCGCTGCTAAAATAACACATCCCACCTGAAAAGAGACGGAAGATGTCGCTGTTAATTTGCCGAATTAAATCTGTTCAGATTAAGAGCGTTACTATTAAAGTGCTAATATTTAAAAAAAAATGGAAAATTGGTCCACAGATCATCTCGGCCCGGTTTAATGTTATTACGTATATATGGAGGCAATTAAAGATATATGTGTATAAATTTGACCGAGAATCTAAATATAACCCTTAGAGTCCCGAGGGTGCTTGGACTTCCGGTCGAAGAACACCGAATCAGACAACAACGCTTTGTTTCGTACCCTTAAATAAATAATAAAGAGGATCAAATTTGAGGAATTACTTTTTAGCAGGGATATAAATTCGAAAATTTAAAACCGCTATTCAAACATAGGTTTCCGCGAGAGCCCAACAAAATAATTGAATCCAAAAACACCCTTAAGTTATAACAATATTGTATTTGTAAATTTGGCCGCTAGATTTCATACCATTTTCAAATTAACATCGACATCTTCTGTTGTTCTGCAGATACATTGCATTTAGAATTATGACATATTTCTCTTGTTGCGATTGCGCCGATTTCCATCCGTGCAGGTGAGGGGAGACGTCGGTTAGCATTAGTTGCGGAAAGACGTCCTTCCCGCAGGCTCATAACTATGCGCAATAGTGAGTTACTGACGTGATCCAAAGAGCGTCGCGTTAGATATCTAAAATGTTTTTAACAGTGCAAACTGAGAGGTGATCATTGGCGTGCTCGATAATGAGTTCAACGTATCGGGATAGGCAGTGGAGCTCGTTACCGACTACTTAAAAGACAAGGTTATCTAAACGGGGCAGGATCAATTTTGGAATCAATCCTGTGGAATGTCTTCTGCAATAGCCTACTCAATATCGCACTACTGGGGATCTGAAGATGAAATCCCTAAGCCGAATCTGCAAATGGATGCGAAAGAAGCACCGTCAGTTGGCAGCGGAGAATATAGCAGAAAAATACCGGGAATAGATCGTCTTACTTACGAGCTTTGTAAAAGAGATGGGATCAGTCCAGCAAAGAAGATGGACTTATTAGTCAAAAGTCGGTTGTGGACATGGTTGTTTTGGAGCCTACCTAAAACAGATGGGCAGGAGGTAATTAGTCGAGAATATGATCCATAGTAGTTGAGCATGGATAACTGGAACTGTTGACGGGAATACGTAGAGAAAGTTATAACCGCCAAAAGGGACGTTGAAAAAGAACGACACAGGGTATATCTCTAATACTTCAACATAGATAAGAGTTTCATGACCATACTTTTTTTTTTTTTTTTTTTTTTTCCTGTGGGAGCGTAAATCTTCGCAAGACTTCCGGATAATGTTGCCATCATCCGGGGAGTGTGGGATTTACGTCTGCATGAGTTTCCATAAGGGAAACCCACCAGCCGCACCTACCCACTAAATCACTCCCTTTGGTCTCCTCTGTCCCCCTGGTATTGTTTTACACATTGCTTCAAGGGTGACAGGTAGTCTAGCCATTTAATGGCCCTATTCTATTGTTGAAGAGGCGCTCTGCGCCTCTCTCTTTCACTGTCTTCTTTGGCGCTCATGATGTCTTCTACATAGTCGCGCCAAAGGTCCCAGTTCTTCTTACTTTCCATCATGCTGTGGACCATGTTGTCGATATTTAGCTCGGCCACCCCGAGTGCTTGTTTCAGCAGTTCTCTCTGGGGTGCCCAAGCCTCACAGCCTATGATGGTGTGCTCCGCGTCATCTGCTACCGCTTCGCAGTGGTGGCATTTGGGAGATTCTTCTTTGCCGATCCACCTCAGGTACGCACCGAAGCATCCGTGTCCGGTGAGCACCTGGGTTAGGCGGTATGTAGTTTCGCCGTATTTTCTGGCCCTCCACCGGCTTACGACCGGTATAAGCCGATGGCTCCATCTTCCTTTTGTGGACTCATCCCATCTGCGCTGCCAGTCTTCTCTCAGTTTCTGGTCGTGTTCTCCGCGCTTTTTGGGGTCTTTGTGGTCCAAGGCCCTCTTACTTGCAATAAGGTCCAGCGGGGGGGTTCCCGCGATCACAAGCACTGCTTCTTCCGATACCGTCCTGTATGCGGCGGTAACTCGGAGCGCGCCCTGCCGCTGGACCCTGGCCATTTTCTTTCTATAGCTCTCTTTTTGGAGCGCCTCATGCCATATCGGGGCTCCGTACAGAAGTATTGAGTTTATGACTTCGTTGATGATTCTCCTTCTGCACGGCTTTGGCCCTCCGATATTGGGCATGAGTCGTCCAATCTTCATGACCATACTGCTTGCCTATGAACCGATATAATAAATAATAGCATGGAGGGCAGAGATGGACCATAGCAGGACTCATTAATTTTAGGATGTCTTATGCAAGATTCCTCTCCCACAGGAAAAAAAAAAAAAAAAAAAAAAAAAAGGATCTTCGTCTTATTGCGACCCGAAAATAGAACGTACCCGCGTGCGTGCCCAGCCGCCCTGAAGAACACGTAGGAGCGGGGTGCGCCTCGCTCTAGGTTACATTGGCAGTTTTAAAATTAAAATTAAATGCAATATAGCCTATTTAAACTTTAATAGAATAACTTTAAATACACGCCTTTGATTGAACATTTTATTGATATTAATAAACGGTGTCTTGAAATATGTTTAATGGGATTTCGAAAGTATTTCCCGAGGAACTTTGATCGGATAACATACTTTCTTTAATGCTTAAAATGTAGTTATTTTTAACACGTTAAATCCAAACTTAAAGTTTTCAAATAAAAGCTGCTAACTTTTCCCTGTTACTGTGTTCCGTTCGAGTTGGGGAATTTCAAAAGGAAAATTACTCAGAATTTTTCAGAAAATTAAACGGAGTAAATTGGTTATTTCTTGATGTCATTCTTCGATAAGAATTTGTGAGGCTTCATTTCAAAGCTCACCGCATTCCGGCGGATCAACGACCCTCCAGTGTCTTTTATGACCCGAACTCAGGTCATCGTTATCATATCGCGAAATATTCGCCCGACGCGATTTTTTGCGTACGCATTTAATAAATGATGTATTGAAGCAGGAAAAAATTGGAAACGTAATATATAAATAAATATGAATCCATCGGAAAATGTATACGGAAGAGCGTACATTTTTTTCTTGAAATTGAATTTCAATATGAAATAAACATGTGACACACACAAACATAAAAATACATTTTTCATATCGAGACTGCGGGGCTGGGGGCCCGATTTCGTCTCTGTCGGCTTTGGGGCTCCGACGCCGTCGAGGGGATGAAAGAGACTATGCGCGAGTGGCACCCCCGGATCGCGAATGATCCAGCTCAATATAAGTAAACTTTTTATATGATGGAACATACTATTTCAAACAGGCGAAAGATAAATATTATATCGAATCAGATATATAATAAATATTGCAAATAAAGCGAAAATTAAAACGAACACATATGAGAAGTTGGAGCTCAAGCAAATAATCAACTTTGATTCAAGTCGCTCAAACGATCCACTTATCAATACACACAAATGTTTCATATCCAATCCAAATCAAATATCACAAGACGTCATTATATAGGCGCAAAAAATAAATCAATAAATATAAATATGAGGGTGATTCAAATATAGCCCGGAATTTTTAAAATGGAATATCTTGTTTTAGAAATACATTTATTCCATCGGATAAGAAGTTTCTCGATTCCGTCACTAAATAAAAATAGGCAAAAAGTGGCATTCTTTGTTGCGCAACGACAGTTTGACTGGTTTTTGGTCATTAAGAGGTTTCAGTCCAACCAATATCAAGGTTGAGTTAAATTCTACTGCAGGGGAATCTGTAAAAAAGCGCTATGCATCGCATGTTGACTGAAAATTTGCACATGAAAAAGCCGTGCTCAAGATGTGTGCCGCGTTTGCTCACGATGGAATAAAAACAGCGTTGTTTCAATCGAGTGTTTAACGATGTTTAATAGCAATAATGACGAGTTTTTGCGTCAATTCATAGCCAAGGATAAAACATGGATCATTCCAGTCAGTATTATGCGTTTCTTTCGTTTTCATATTAAGAAAAAAATAAACAATAATTTGTATTACATCAAAATGTATTGAATAATATATGGTCCATTCTATTCTATGACCTTTCTACATCTCTCCGGAAGCCTCATAATGCCTTCTTGCCAAAATTTCCCAGGTTTGTTGGCAAAATATTGATCAAGGTACATTTTTATATCATTTTTTGAATTACCACGCATTTACCACGCAAAGAATTTTTCAATGAAAGAAATAAATAGTAATATGAAGGGGCAATGTCCGGAGAGTATGTAAGATGAGGTAAAATATCCCAGTCAAATGATAATCATTTATTTCTGACGAGCAAAGACACATGAGGCTTGGCGTTATCGTGATGAAAAACAACGCCTCGTCTGTTCGCTAATTCAGGAGCATTTTCTGGCAATTGCATCCTTTAGATTGTGTTTTTTTGGATGTAGGCCAGGTTTAGCTACAGTTTACGTTGGATATTCTCATAGAGTATCCAACTTTCATCTCCAGTGACAAGTCTCTTCAGAAAAGAAGAAGATCACATGTTGAAATACGCTGAAGTTTATTTGAGTCAGTCAGTTCATGAAAAATCCACACATCTAAACAATTGATGTAGCCAAATTTTATCAGATGATTATGGATGGATCTTCGTGGAATTTCTAACTTGTTGGCTATTTCGCGAACAGTATATAGCGGATTTTCTTCAACCATGCCTATGATTAGATCTGTGATCATTTGCGAAAGAAACTTATGGGATAAACTAATATATATATATATATAAAGCCTTAATGGCATATAATACAAATCATCCCCTATAATTTCTTAATGCATTTTTTCGATCGATAGGGGTTTATTGCAGCCCCCAATATTTTACAGCTTGTTTATACTTCATTTTATATCCCCTCCCAATGGTGCCATATTTATTGCTTCCTCCCCAAATTTACATATTACAACACTATCTAATCGGGCATAAATTTTTATTGCGCTATTCTAAATGGATGCTCTTAAGATATTTGAGAAAAAAATCCGAATATATCCACAACATTGTACGAAATGTCCCCTTTTTATATTCGAATTGGCATAATTTGTTGCGTCATCATTTCGCGTATATTCCTGATGTTGTGTGCAAATTATGCTGGAAATAATTGAGCAGGTATAAGACTTAAGCATCCGATGGGGTGATTTTATTTTTACAGTCTGCTGATAATTGAAAATGCGCCGTCAACGACCCCCTATTCGCTGCGAATTAAGTAAGAACACGCTGAAGTTTCATCAATGCGCCCAGTTCATGTAAAACATATGTTATGCAGATTAAAACATGTTTTTATATTAATGAAACGATTGCATAAGGGTTTTTATCGACAATTTTTACACAAAAAATGCAGTTAGAATAAGGTGGTTAATTAATCTTCCCCCGTCAATCGCGATCCCCCATTAATTGCAATTAATTCCGGTTCGAGGCTTTGAATATTCAAAAGTAAATTTTCAATCAAAAATATATATTTTAAAGAGCGATTATTATGCAGTATGTGTTATGTTCATCACCATTTCCAATGCTATCATCCGGTCAAAGACGCTTACGTCAAATAATGATTATAAAAACGTTTTAATATTGCTAAAAACGATTCAAAAAAGACACGGAGTTTAATATGTGTATTCATCCCCATTTTTTTCGAGACTGCGAGGCATAATTGCAATTGCAGCGTCAAAGCGATACATTTTCAGATGAACACTCGGAAATGTGGCTTTAGCTCTTCTTGTTTTTCATTTCGTTCTTAAGATTTTATCCGCCGCCATGGGGGTGAGAATAAGTGGCGAGAGAATAGGAAAATCTTCGAAAATTGAAATATAAATAATACAGAGCGGGGGGGTGCAGGTCTGATCCCCCGCGCTGCAGGTATCCACTGGCCCCCCGCGGGTGCCGAGGGGGTTGTTTTTATTGAATCAATTTAAACCAAGTCGGTGGATATGGGGGCGGGAGGCTTTCATTGTGAAGCCTATATGCCTCACTTAGGATTTTTCAAATTTCATTATTAATTCAAGGACCTCAACCTGTGCGCTTCGGGAACGGCCCACAATTGAAATAATTTTTCAGTGTCTTGCATCGCGATGAAATTCAAAACTGGAATATTTATAATCCTTGCAGAACCCATTTGAGGATCCTCCGCTTCATGTATTACTTTTAGTAGAAATAAATTCGTATAAGGCATAATAGGAAATAGAGGAAAGACCCATTCGAGATTCAATTCTTCCTCGGCATATTTCAACGATTTCCGTTGGTGTATTTGTATTATTCTCCTCCTCGACTCTCCCCCATATTTCATTCAACTGATTTTCACTCAATTCAATTGCATTCTATTTCTACATGCTTTATTATTTTGCACCCCCATCTACAGGCTTTCAATCCCATGAGATGTAATGAATCGTAGGTACTTCAGCGAAAATACCCATGATGATATTGACAAACATTTCTCCTGTGTGCAAACAGCATTTTTACAAATTAATCATATTTGCGTACATAAGAGCTTCAAAGTCATACAAGACATACCCAACTTAAACAATAAAAACTTAAAGCTTTATTTGCCAGATATTTTAAAAATAATATTGCGATATTGTCAGTCTAGACAAGATCTCATCAAAGCTTTTCAAATAGCAAAAACTTGAAGACACAATATATAACAAGCGTCCATGACGTATGTTATACATATTTAAATAAGGGATGATTTAAAAATGTTTTCAAATTTATTTAAAATATTCAATAATAACAATTTTTATATTAATGTTAAAAAATATATATATAAATACTAGCTTGTAGCGAATACTTATACAGTATTATTCAGACCACGTGTAGTGCGTGCTGAAACTCAACTACTATATTGCGCCAATATACATCCGCTAAACGTCTCGCCAAACAAATTACCTACACAAAAAAATGGTTATGTTTATTTGAAAACCTTTAGTGATATACTCACAATAACTCCCCAAAGTTTCATTGCAATTGGATGAATGATATAGGAGCGCATACGAAACATACATCCGACAAATATTCATTTTTATATGTAAAGATTAATAAAAATCTGATTGCGATCACGTTTTATAAAGGCAAATTCATTATTTAAATGATCAAATATAAATCCAGACACAATTGATGTACTAAATATTATGAAACAATATGTATATTAGGGATATCGAAAAGTATTCGCGTATTTTAACATTTTATGTTTGAGCTCGATTTGTATCCAGATACAGGGATGTCAAACTGGGATCTTTATGAGAATTTTTTTAGTTAAGATTTAAATATTTAGACCCGAAACTAATGAAATTCACATTTGGCTTTGAATGCTGTTTTTTAAAGTCAGTAAAATGCGCCATTGTGTAAATTCATCCATAAAACGAATAGGATGGGAGCTATGGGATAGGATGGGTACCGTAAGTCTTGATCGTCCTTGCGCCCTCATAAAGCAAAATTGACACTGTTAAAATACAGAAATTAAAATGGAAATTGTTTGATTTGATCGTCATATTTTATTTATAGGCATTCACCCAGCGAGCCACCTGTATGAACGTATCGAAGAACGGTTTTTTTGCAAGTTTCTCGCCAGAAATTTTGGATGATATTTAAGATTGAGTGTCTTTCCTTAATAAATTAGTATTTGAGTTCTAATAGCTCTTTGATTTTATTATGATTCAAAGGAGAGAAACTATTCTTGAACGAAATAAATTTGTTAATAATACGTAAGCATCCTATACGTTTTGGTCGATTTAAGATATTGTTCTCTAAGAGAACTTCTTTTTAGTTCGGGAAAGTAATAAAAGTTCGTTTGTGTCCAAAGAACAAATATGTTTTCCCTTCGCTCGCCTCAAAATTCCGACCCATTTTCCTTAGTCGTCAATTTTTACCATTTTCTCTCCTAGAAAGAAAACTTATATCTCGGATATAAATATTTATTTTCATCGTTGATGTCGAAGAATTAGTTTTTAAAAACATTGAATATATTGAGATGTGGGACACATTTTTCCAGCATGGGACGCATTGGTTTCATGATGAAATTCGATAAAAATGTTAATTCGTCTTTGAAATATTTTCATCGACGATATGAAAATTTTCCAGCTGCCATGTACTGAAAAAGGAACTTTTCGACTGACCTACATTCAAATTACTCTATATTTTTCGAGATGAATTTTATAATACAAACGTTTTATACAGGAAAAAGTTTTAATAGAATATGGAAAGGTGTAATAAACGATGTACGAAAAAGGTGCTGGATGAATATGTTTTTCGGCGAATCGATAGAAGTATAAGTATTTTAGGTGTGAAATCAAATTTTTTTAATAAAAGGACATTAAACTTATTTTTTAAGTTTACAGTATCAAAATTATGACACATTACATGAGCTTCCCTTTAAAAAAATCGCTAATCAAGATATTCATTATCTAAAACAAGCCAAATGGAATACTTAAGCATAAAACGATAATGTTAATGGATTTGACTAACATAGTATAATTGTCAATCACAATACCAGTAATTGTTCGAGTGTGTTTAAAGTTCCGAACTACTATGATATAAGTTGTCCTCCTCAAGTTGTTCTTGGAGATGCTTGATCAGGGTCTGGTAAAAATAATGCTTTAAACAGTTCTACAAATAAAATAACAAAGATGTTTTGACAGACACAAACTGAGTTCAAATATAAGGTCACAAAATATGCGAATATTTTTCGATATTCCCAATATTTTCGAACGATAGTTTCGATCCAGGCTAAGCATGATTTCCTAGATCTGAAAATTAACCATTACTGTACATGTTTCGACGTACTGTTTTCTCAGAAAATCTTTAAATGCATACCGGGAATTGTTTTGTAAAATATTGCACAAAAGCTAATTTACACTATGTAATATTAGGTGTACCGTTAAGCCCTTGCCGAGTTTGATAGACGTTTGCTTGAGCTCAGTTTGTATATAGACATGGTGAAGACGGCATCTCTATACGTTTTTTTAAATTTGAGAACTATTGTTCAGTAAAAACGAGTAAGAAAAATGTTTGGTTAATGGTAAAATGACTCCATAAAGCGAAGAAGGCGACTGAATAAAATCAGCGAATTAAAATGGGAAGAACATCCACACTCTCCATATTCACCAAACCTGGCTCCGACGGATAAAAATCTCTTTCTATCTTAGGAACATTCTCTGAAAGATGAACGCTTTTCTGGATTCTCATTCTCTGACGCATTCTCTGAAGGATAAACGCAAAAACTTTTCGGTGTACCTAATATTTAACAGATTGAAAACAATGACCCGAAGGCAGAACGCACACGCGTGCGGGCACGGCCATTTCGACGAGGACATGAGAGCAGGGCGCCACCCCGCACGCTTCACTGGTGTCAGAAGTGAGATTAAACGAACATAAGGAATGGAGTGAAAGCGTTCTCGGGGCAGAGATATCTTTTTTTCCAACAACCTGAATAAACGGTACATGCAGTTTTATGTATTTCCCATAAGATATTGATTGATGAAGCCATATGCTGTCATTCTGCTAAGGTAGGAAGATAACCAGTAATGTTTGGATTTAAACTATGGTATATAGTCTCAGCTAGAGGATATAAGTATCAGTTTGTCCCTTATGATAGAGCTTCAAGAAAACGAATGAAAACCTGAGTTTAGGTGAAATGGTAATAAAAAAATTCTTAAAAGTTGTTCATGATTTTGAAAATCACGTCATATTTTTTGATAATTTCTTCATAAGCCATTACCTTCTTATTTTAATGTCAGAAATATTTTTTTTGTAACCGGTACAGTGAGGTAGAACCGAATGTATTCACTTCAAACAACAAAAACCAAATTGATTATAGATTTGATGGCAACAATAAAGTATACGCTGATAGGTGGCATGATGATTTTGTTGTTGTACCAATTTTAGTACCCTACGCCCGTGGGCAATGGTTTAATCCTTGGGGTAATGATGTGGAGTATAGATATGTGAAAGTAGCTTCGTCGGTTTGCTCATCAAACGCTGCTGGGGTAGCCCAGCTAACATGAGTTGGGTTCCAAGTCACTCTGTGCTGCGTACCTATATGGGGGTCTGTGGGATAGCCGATTACAGTAGTTGGTGAAGACTATTTCAAAGGCTCACCACTATACTCAACAGCCTAGGCAAACAGGGGAGAACGTCTTCGTGGCTAAATACTAAGAATAACCGAACCGAATAGGAAGGGGTAGCCCCTGCAGTCTGTCATCTGCTGCAGCCCTCTTCAAACTGAGGTTGGACTCGTTGTGGCAGTGACCCCGGGGTAGTATTCTCTCGAAACTTAGCTTAACCTTTGTCCTTCCTCCTACATCGCCCCTTCCAGTGCATATAGTCTGAAGCTGGTATTTCCAGGTAGGCTGGTAGCTGGTAGTTATTAAAAGAAACACAACATGGTTCCCCAACCAAATGTTATCCACCAGTACAGCCAAATTATGGGAGGTGTGAATGTACATGACAATAATCAAAGTGCCATTGCCAGTAATGACAAATTTTGTTTCCAATGGAATTAACAGTGTTATTGTCAATGTCTGGAAATTTTACCCACTGGCAATAGGCTTCTTATCACGGAAATTGACTTGTGATCCTAGTTTGTATTATCTCTATTGGAAAGTAAAGAAAGATCTAAACTGGAAGTAAACCACTAACCTTAGAGAAGAAAATGGCATTGGATGACCGTCGACTAAAAGCGCATGAGCTAGCAGAGATGACAGGCTGTACAACGCATATTGACTGCAAATTTGAGCATGAAAAAGCTGTGCATAAGATGAGCGCCGCGTTTGCTCACAATAAACAGGGTATCGAAACTATTGAAGATGTTCATTCTTAGTGATGACTAAGAAAATTGTATCAAGCTGGATGGAGATTACGTAGAGATTTTTTTTTCAATTTTCAATTTCAATTTCGTGTTTTCTTAATTAGATCGCATACTTCTGGGACAATCCATATAATTGATATTTATTATTTATTCATATTCAATTTTAAAAAATACGCATATTTCCCTCATTTTACACAATTATTATTGCGATCGCTGGAAAATATTCAAAGACCTCGTCGGTATTTCATTTTTAAGTACCGATGAATAATTTATTGATTATTGATACTACCTACCGACTGCGAAACGGTTGGAAGTCGAATGTTTACTACTCATTTCTTGTATTTTATTTATTGCTAACTTAAAGACACATAAAATACTGACAGATTTATATTTATTTGCGACGTAAATTAATTTTGATCGGCAGTAAAGTGTGTAGTTCTATTTCGCAACGTCGAGTTTGCAGCGCGTATCCTTGTTTGTTCAGGTGCTTGGAGAAAAAATGAAAAGCAAGAATATGAACCTGGACAAGGCAAAAATATGAAAACAGCATATTGACTATTATAATAATATTAATTTGTAAATTAATTATCTTTGCCCTATGCCTCCACGTCCAATCCAAAACTGATTGGTTTTATTTTTATAGCCAACTAGAGAGCATACGGCATGTATTGCTTGTTCTAAAGGCGCTTAGTAATTATTTGAAAAGAAACGCAGTACTACATTTATGTGGTTTATTACTTTAGGTTACGTGTAGTGCGGGCTAAAGTGCTAGGATGGAAAAAAAATCGCGATCTCACTCTCGCTTCGAAGACTAAGGCCCGATCCACACTATGGTACCAGTAACGGTTCGATCTCGCTCCGGTCTCGGTCCGATCAAATATTCTTACACGAGAAACAATGAGCGTATTCACACTCTGGAACGACACGACAGAATACAAGAAAGATTGATTTGTTGCATGGCATTACCGCCTTTCGGCATAGTTGACTAAAGGCTTCTTTTACCTTAGCAAACCCGGATCGGACAACTCGACAGCGCGCTCCGCGACACCCGACATTCCGAAGACATTCACTTTTATATATATATATAGAAGATAATATTTCATGCCATTCATAGTTAAATATAATATTTTTCAAATATTTAGATTTATTTATTAAAAAAAAAATTGTTGGTAAAGATTATTTAAATTTTTTTTTTTTATAATTTACACACATTACTCAGTATTATAACTTTTCATCTACATGCAGAGTGAATAGAATTTTGAATTTTGATTTTTTTTTGTAGGCATTGAAACAATAATAAGCCCTTGTGTGCTCCCCTCGTACATGCATCATCCCTTAAAGTGCCCCTGCAGCCCTTGCCGTCTCCCTACGCTCAGTGGGTGGTTGCTCCTTCCACCTGCCACCCTCCTCATGTGTGCTGGAGTTATTAAAACATAAATTATTTTGCTTTTGCTGGCAGCGAGTTGTGCGAATATTAAACGGGAACGTAATGGAGTTGATATGGTAAATAGCAGGATGTTTATTTCATCAAAATAGTACAGTTCCGCGAATGCGCACAAACGACTGTATTCTTTAGACTATATAAATAATTTTTGCCAAAAAAATCATGCATTTTAATTTTTGGTAATGTTTGGGTAATTCATATGAAACGAGCCGAATTTTCTGCTACGGTTGATTGTGTGCAAAAATAAAAAAAATACATCAGTTCTTATTATGCATCTTGACCTTATTATCAAAGAAAACGAATGGACCGTTGAATATTTTAATCCAGAAAAAAAAGAAATCGGCAGCAGAAGACTTGCTATCTCTCGTATAATCTCAAAAGGGAGCGATTCTTTTCTGGCGCAGCGAATCATCAAAATCTTGTTTCTTTTCCCTTTTTTTATCCCGTCTCGTTCCTCTTTCTCTTTTCAGAAATATAAATAAAATATATTATTCAACTCATACCACGTACCGCCGTAATGTATTAAAAGTTATTCAATGATATAGAAACACAACTACACAAGTAAAAGTTATTTTTTGCTTGCCCGATCTGAAATATTTCTCAGAGCGCTGGTCCAAAGGAATGGCTTAAGTGCGATTTACACGTATTATTTTTTGATTCCGCTGAAAAAAATTTCAGCTCAATCGTTATTATCATCAATATGCATCAGGTAACATTTATTAAAGGCGGCATCCGTTTTCTATTGATAGACAATCACCCAGCGAGCTACTCGGGTGAACGCATCGAAGAGCGCTTCCATAAGACAAAGACAATCTCCATAAGATTTTTCAACGGGAAAATATGTTTTTATGTGAGGATTTAACATCGCTTTGCACAGTAAATCTATGAAATTATAAAACATCCGTACACACTTTATGCGTTTAATCGAAACAATGTAACTCTTTCAATGGAAAATAATAGAAAAAACATGGAATTGACTTGTGTGGAAATCACTTCTCCGTTTGCATTCATGCATATAATAGAAACTCCCCCCTTTTATTTACAATACACGATAATCCAACGCGCAACTTATTCATCTATTCGGTTGTGAACAGTGACAGGAATATAAATATTTATATTATTATGTCCGTAGGATCCGATAATATTGCATTATGGACAGACGGACATTCGACGCCACACGCCACAGTGACGTTCGTACTCATCAAAAGGTTAATTAGTAGCGTCGATTGACTAGATAATAAAGAATATTAAAAAAGGTTCAAAAACAATAAATCGCTTTCTTTTATGGATGTAGATCATTTGCTCTGGAAATGTTCAGACATGGCAACCAATCGCAAGGTTCTCATGAAGCGCGTCAGTGGTCCGAAATGCGGACCGGTTGGGTACGGCGATAAGACTCGCGTTATACGAGGCAGATATTACAAGTTTAATATTGGGAAAAAGCACCCGGGACAATAAAAAAAATATGTTTGTATTTTGAAGTACATGATACATTTTGAGTTTGAAACAACCTCGATTGAAAAAACCACACAATGTTGTTTATGTTCCGTTATGAGCAAACACAGCACCCATCTTGAGCACAGCTTTATCATGTGCAAATTTTCAGTCAATATGCAATATACCGCATATTTGCTAGTGAACGCACTTTCAGGCGACGTTCATCCAATACCATTTTGTGAATAAATCAAATGAATGCCGATTGATTCGAGCCCTCAACATACACTCGATATTACAACGTTTTTGCATTAATATTATAAGCATATCGCTTATGATTTATCGTGCATAAAATGGAATTATTTGATATTCGACGATTGTTGCAGGTCAAGGGTAGCGCATCCATGAATTTTTCGCGTGGATTCCGCTCAAAGCGCGAAACGGTCGGATTTTTTTCATTTTCTAAAGCAGTTCGGCGGGCGGATTTTATTTTTATACAGAAAAGGAAATATCTCGCCCAAAAAAACATACGCCCTTGCGTAAATCTCTTTTAATTTTAATTTTTTACGCGTTCCGTCCGTGTTTCTGCAAAATTATTTTATACCCTCACCGGCACTTACGTCTTGCGTTACAGCTTTGAACGAGCGCGAAAATTTGGCAACATAAGATTTGATATTCAAAAAGTTGCGCAATTACACTTTTAACTTTTGCCCCATTACCATTTTGTAACATGAAATGTATGTAAAAGTTGAATAGAAAATTCGCGAGGTTTCTTTTGAATTTCAAATCATTCCTTATACTTCGGCCGACGTGTCTGCGTCTCGCTCGCGCGCGCGCGGCGCTGCGTGCGTCCGTCTCGCTCTATCGTAATATAAATATGCTTTTCCAAGTTATTGCAGTGAAGATTTATTCAGTACATTTTTTGTAATGTAAATTCTCATGGTAATATTTTAAATTAAAATCTATAATGCATGAAGAATCAAAATATAATTTCTATACGAGGACTGACAATATATGCTAAATGGATACATATAATTAGGGGGGCGAATCGAATTTCGAATACATAATCGCATTGGATGCCTCCAGCAATATTATTTACATACATAATTTAAAAATACATTTAAATTTATTTTTGGAATATATAAAAAAATAAATAAAAATTGACAATTAAAAGTTATAGGCTGGCCAAGTGTAATGTGTAAAAAAAGGGCGTGTTCTGGTTGACACGATTTCAACCCTTTATTTTTTTTATAGTTAAAAATGAATTTTTAACATAAATGTGGCAGAATTTTTTTTTTTAAAAAAAGTTTTTATTCTATTTGAAGTAAATTTGTTAATTAGAATTAGATATGTCATATCAACCGGGTTGAAAAAATAGAAACTACTTTATTTATCCCGTTGATGAGTAATCCCGCATATGCCGCGAACGGACTCGAGTGGTATAAAAATAGTATTTTTGCACATTGAATGCGTAGATAAGCGAATCAGAGACAGAGTCGAATGTTTTTCATCTCATTAAATACACGTATTTTAACGGTAAGGTGCGTTTCAAATAAGGAAGTTGCCTTAATTAACGTTAAGTTGTTTTAATTAACGTTTTTCAAAATAAGATGATAGAAAGAAGCATCTAAAAATTTAATTCAAATAATCCTTATCCTAAATAAACCATCGTGATTTGTGTAATTTAAAGACGTAATTCTTTACAGGTACCGGATTAAAATTTCGTTTTTCGATATTTTCAACATTATTAATTGTTAAATGACTAAATTTGGCCGGATGATAACATCATATATCTATTTTTCTTCAACTTGAACGATTAATAGAAGCAATTGGTCTAAAAATACCAAGAATATTCAATACAAATGTCATATTAAAATAATTAAAAACATAGAATACAGTTGTAGTGCTATCGAAAAGAACCATTTAATTAAAAAACGAATTTTTATTCCGGTTACCCTAATAAAATAGATTAATTTGAATGCTATCTAAGTGGGCTTTGGATGAAAGAAATATCGAATAATATTGATATCTGGATTTATAAAAGAACTTTAGCTTAATATAGGGTCGTTAGAAAGACCCTATACATAGAAGAGAAATCCGGACTGTGAGAAATTGTTACTTATGTTTCGCTAAGTCCAGATTTATTAGATCGATAAAAGCAAGCAGTATTTCTACAACGCTGATATTATGCATAGAATATCTCATGATTTTCAGGCAGATTAAAGAGAAAATTGCAGTGCAGAAACGATTCCGTTCTAAACACTTAAACAGGAAGCAATTTCTTCTGTACATAATATTAAATATTCAATTAAAACATCTTAGGTCTCGAAAGCTTCATGGGACCTTCGTGACGAAAAAATGCAACAAAAACCAACAGAACAACGTAAATAAGGCGTAAAACCAACCATTATTGCATGGCACGTATGTATTCCCTGAATTGCCCAGTAAAAGTAACGGCCCCAGGCACGTAGCCGTTTTAAAATAGCATGTTATTAAAGTTTTCAAAATTTATTACCGTCAAGTCTTACAGACATTTAGCAGCAATTTATCACCGTAATTATAACGTGTACAAGGTCGGAACGAAAGCCTTATGTAACGCGAAAAAATCATACATCTCCTTTAATGCGCCACCGAATATAATTTTTTTTTGGCGGGAGCCGTTATTCAGATTTACGCCATCAATTCAATTTTATTTTAAGTGGGATCATGCATGGAGATATTTCATCCCTGCGACCTAAATTGTGACGTTATTATTACAAACTATGCATCGCGGGGGTTTTATACGGGGCTGTGAAACGCAACCCTAATAAATACGCGGCCTTCTCGACTAGACGCTATATCCTATGAAAATATCTATATGTGTTGAAAACTGTTTACATCGAAAGTCTGTCTGGCTTCTGTGTATAGTGCTCGATGCCATGGGCATAGCAAAAAAAAGCATGAATATTTACAACTATTAACCTTGGATCACTAATCATTGGTCTCACAGACTACAGATTTGGAAAATATTCGACATGTTTACATGTTCTCGAAGCATCCAGAATTTTTGAATGAAAATAAACTAAAAATAGTATCTGTCCAAGGCGCATTTGGCTTCGAAACTATGGCAAAACACCTTGAATGCCGAAAAGGCAACGGGGCTGGCCACCAAGTCCCTGTGGCCAAGAGGTCCAGAAAAAGGACCTCTGATACGGCACAGGAGAGCCTCTCTCTCACAAAAGACAGTCCGAACTATCTTTTATTTTCATTCTTGCCAAGTATGCCGCAAAACGGCCGTGCCTCGTCAGGAACTGGGAAGTCCAGTGATCGAGGTCAACCCATTTTAGCTTGAGGCGAGATGAGACTGAGCCAAATAAATTCCGCATGTAGCCACTGTGAGGCGACTCAGACCAACTGCGTTTCCAATCGGCAATTGCCGCGTTTTTAGCCCACTTTTTGGTGGCAACAGGATCCGTAAGAATTCCATTTGCTTCCTCAGCTGATAAACTGGAGTTGCCAACATTAATTATTCTAGGTGCTTTTTTAAGATGCCTCACTACCTTTATTTGCACTTTTTGGTCTAGTGGCATGATACCTGCAAGGACAAGGAGGCTTTTTTTTCGAAGGAGTGGAATCTTCAAGAAGACACTTCCTTCTGAGGTAGTGTGAGGTTTGACTAAGCATTGGTAATGCGTCCGCTAGTATTTGACTGAGCATCGTCAGACTCACTAAACACCTCCTCCGGTTCCGCCGCCACCCGGCTACCGCGAAGTATTGCTCTAGGGTGGCGGTATGTGTCCCTCTAGGGCCTCGTGTTAACGTGAATTCTTCCCGGTTCTTCTATTCCTGATCTATATCTCTACTGAGTTTTCTCGCTCATGGGTTGAGAAGGAGGAGGATGCTTCGGTGCGTGTCCGACGTCTCAGTCGTTCAGCATCCTTGTTCTGCAGCATAACGCTCGCGACGTATCCGGACAACGCGTTCCATGCCCTGGCATTGGTTAGCATCGTAGGGACCATGTTGCTGGGAGTGAGTAAATTGACTTCAAGCTCCTCCCGCAGTGTGTCTCTCTCTGTGCTCCAAGCCGGGCAGTCGAATAGCATGTGCGCGGCATCGTCCAGCTCCGCTCCGCAGTGGTGACATTTCGAACCGGCTTCTTTTTTAATCCTGTGCAGGTAGCTACCAAAGCAGCCGTGCCCAGTGAGTGCCTGGGTAAGGTGGTAACACAGCTGACCGTGTTTCCTAGCTGTCCAGGGCTTTAGGTCAGGAATGAGCCGATGGGTTCATCGACCTTTGGCGGAGCTGTCCCATCGGAACTGCCATTCCACCATGGTGGACTGCCTAGCTCTTTGTCTGGTTGGACAGGGATAGGGAGGCTGTCTGTAGCAGTTGTTCTGTACGCTCCAGTGATTCTTAGTAGTGGCTGCCTTTGTGCAATGTTTAGGCTTCGTCTCGCCGTCTTGTCACGTCCACGGTTTCCAAGCCTGTCCGCCCATGTCTCCATATAGTTTTCGATAAAAACATCATCTACCTGGACGTAACCATCTCTGAAGGATGCAGATTCAGAGAAAATATTACAATTGCAACCGGCAAAGCGGCCAAGGCTTTTGGCAAAATGTCCAGACTGGCGGGTGCTGATTGGGGTCTTGGGGGCAGACTCCTCAGGATTGCCTATGAAGCCATCTACTTGCACATTACATCTAGAATAACGACATTTATTCCTTTTTGCGTGTGTACCGTTTCCTTTTCGATGGTGACGCGATGGGAGAATCGTCTGATGACCTTAGTTGCGAGAAGACGTTATTCCCGCAAGCTGATATCTGTAACTTTTCTCTCTGTAAATAAAAAAAAGAGTATATAAGACTCGATAAAAAGAACAAACCCACTAAAAAAGTATATGCATAACGAGTAGACGTGTAGACGCATAACTTTGATGGCGGGAAGAAGTCTTCTGTCCTCCGTGTTAAAATCGCTAGCACGTTGCTGATGAGAATTTAAAATTTTGCAGATGAGAAACCAATAAAAGTTCACATCCCGCATTATATGCTTCAGAAATTTAAATCCGGCAATAGAAGCTTAGCCCGTTGATGAGGAATCTCGCATATGCTGCGTACTGACTTGAGCGATAAATAAAGGGTATTTTCGCACATTGAGTGCGGAGATTAGCGAATCAGAGACGGTGATGGAATAAGTGTCTTGCGTCTTATCATACGCGCGTACATCAACGACAAGATCGTGCTGTAAAGGCACCTCTACACGTTTAAATATTGCAATCCATAGCGCTTCATTTATAATACGGTGCTTCTATTTTTAAACAAAGTTAATATTAGATGTATTGATAAATCCTTGCCGATTTTGATAGACGTCAGTTTGAGTTCAGTTTGTGTCCAAAATATTCACAAGATCTGGCTCCGACACGGATTATCATCTTTTTAGATATTTGACACAAAAGCTAAATTTATTTTTGCATTGTTAAGCGATCGGCAAAGACTTTTCGATACAGCTAATATTTGAAACGCTATTATAGAGCTTGAAAATATCAACAGTGTTGAGGTTCCTTTATTGATATACAAGTTTTATTTACGTTCTAATTATTTTATTTTAATAATAGTTCCATTGTATTAAAGACATAACATAATTAAAATATGTATTATGCAAATTTACATGTTGAAAAAGCATATTTTTGAGTATTTGAGCAACTGTAATTTAGTTGGTACCCAATAGGGTTGCGGTTAATTTATTATTAAATATACATAAACCAATTTTCATGGAAGTCTAGCTTATTTATTAATGATGTTATCAAGTATTCATTCCAGAGAAGCTTTCAAAATTAATAGCCGAGTATTAATTATGGAGCTTTGTATAAAAATGGATGAGGATGAAATCGATTTTTGGTCGCTTTTTTAGATGTTGCCCAATTAATAACGATCATCGATGTTGATATTGTTTTATTTTTGCGTTATTTTTTAAATTTGCATGCAATGGAGTTGCGTTTTGAGACCTTGGAAGATCAATTGTGGTTGACGAATGGTCCCATTGAGTCGATATTAGTATTCCGGCCGGGCTTGAAACGCCATTACAATACAATTAAAAGCCTTCTTACATATCATCTGTGAACAAGTTCACATCCTGATGAGGGCATTTAACTTCAACAAAACATCCACTAATTGCACATCAACGGCATAATAACTGCCACAAGTCGAAATGATGGATTTTCGTAACGAGCGTTTTGCGTGCCGCCATTGTGCATGAATGCCTTGTGCCAATAAAACACGGACATTCTTCACCAGCACAAGAACGATTGTGACTGCCAGTCACACGAGATTCTATCTCGGATTTGAGGCATCTCAAGTCACATTTTCCGACTTGGAAGGCTTCGCCTTTAGGTCGTTCTGAAGCTACGCCGCCTAAGCGAATATTAGCTTTTCAGTCGAGTGTTACAGTAAGCCCGTACTTTTTAATGACTTTCCTCGACTTTATTCCAAAACATATTTCATGAAAACTATTAATACATTTTAATATACTCTTTGACGGATAATGAGTGAGTAGACTTGAATTAATCCTCTTATTGCTTGAAATATCCAGGCGTTTGAACGCGAAATATAATTAAATCCGAGCAAAAAATACTTACCAAGCGAACATATAATTTAAGCATGGCGAAAATATTAAAAACGTCTGCAAAACATCCCTTCACAAATTAAAATTTTAATTAAACACACTTCAAAAGCAACATATGTTTGCGTTTATTATAATAATTAAATCCAAAAAAAATCGTCATGAACGTTAAATCGCCTAAAATGCTTCATCTGATTTAGACCGAACGTCATTGGGGGGGTGCACCGCGTGCTATTTAGCCGGATACCCTAAAATCGGGGTTAACACTCTCTAAACTTGTACGTGATATTTGAACGCAACGTGGCGCTTAATAGTTAAAATATAATTTCAATAGGGACGCTCAAAATTTATTAGGCTATAGCGACCATATTATTAAAGCAAAATCTATCAAATTTATTGTAAATCATCAAGATAAATAAAACACTAAAAAAATTAAATATTATTTTTTATTTAAAATATGCCCGAAGTAACCTGATTTTGGAAGCTAGGCAACTTGCTGCTGAAAATGCACGCTCAGCCTCCATACTCGTTGGAGGTATCGTCATCAGATGTTTAAATGCTAGTTAAATATCTAAGTAAAATTCCTTTTTGTTGAGATATTTCCATTATTAGAGTCGAGGTGTAGTAAATACATCACCGGTAGGGAAAGGTTAATATGACAATTTGAAAAACATATATGTTGCGCCACTGTTTTCAAGCGTCTAGATTCCGGCGGGAATGTCTCGATTTAGTAGCCTTCATCGTGCTGGTGAGGTGTACGATTTCTGTTAGATAAAAATTTCAATCCCGATTTTTTTATTTTAATAAATGATTTATTTTATTTTCAAGTGTTCCTATGGACATACAGACAGAAATATACGTTAGCATTTAATTTGCCATATTTTTTTTTACAATCAAAAAAGCAGGTAAGTGTAACACCCTACGACCAGTAGGGTTTTTTGGCAAAAAATATATTTCATGGTTTTTAGGACACTCTATAAGACGTATCTGACACCAAGAATTATTTCAAATGAAATTTTAACAATTGACAAGTATATATTGCAAAAATGTATTTGCATTATTCAAACGGGATATCTTATATATTCAAGCATAATTTTGTTTAGCGATGATTTATCAATAAACCAAATTGTCATATCTGGGCTGATAAAAATCTTTGTGTTAAGAAAAGATATATACAGCCAAAAAAAGTTACTGTTTTGTGTGCATTTCGGATAAATGGAATCATTGGGCTACATTTACACACAAATGCTGTTACTGTGAATGCTGAGCAATATCAATTGAGGTCGGGTGATATCTTATTATCATATTAATGTGTCTGTTGCCGGTTGGATGGTGACGCGCAGGAAGCGACAGTCGGGAAAAATCGTCGGTTGGCCTTGACTGCGGGAGGACGTCCTTCTCGCAGTCAGATCTTTCTCTTTCCTGCTGAATAAAAAGTTACATAGAGAAGAAAGTCTTTTTATTCGACGCCCGTCCATCTTCATCCATCCGTTTGGCTACACATGATCCGAAAGAAGAACGAACCCGTGCGTTAGCGCGCCATCCCGATGAGCGCGTGCGCCTTTTAGAGTAATTGAGAATATATTAATGTTGATATTTTCTGACATTCAATATGCATTCATAATTCAATAGCAAAAATATTTCTTAAGGCTTCGCTGGCGTTTTTTATCCATACGGAACTGCATAAGCATGCAGTTCCGCAATGTTGTCCCGAAGGAAACATCTCTTGTATTATCGCTTAACTTATTTTTGACTCAAAACAATATTTAAATAGTAAACGATTTATAAAAACATATCAACAAATACACATTTCCTGGACGACAGACTATCGATAACGGTTTAATAATTGCTTTTGTGAAAATGCGACATTAGACACTTAATTATGATAAAACTTCCATTTCAGGTGTATCATTGTATTTAACATAAAAGCAACCCGCAATTGCTAGATCGCGAAATCGACCGGCTTTGAACAAAATCAAATTTAAAATTCCATTTGATGAGTGTAATACAAAAAGGGAAAAGTTCTGATGGATACTAAGTACTTTTATCCTTCAATTTGATTAATTATCCTTTTATTGCTTTTTTCTAAAAAAAAAGTTCGGCATAGGAACAAAAAAAAAAGATTTTAAATGCATTTCACTTCAGCTGCATTTTTGAATTATTTTCCACTCAGTCTTTGCTCCATAATCCTGAAAAGCTGATCCAGTGATTAAGAAGGATGCGGAACACTTCCCAGTTTAATTGCCGTATTTTATCCAGTGTAAATTTTGCTTTATAAGGGCGCAATGGCGGTCAAGGTGCAAGGTACCCATTCTAGACCATAACACCCATCTTATTTGTTTTACGGATGAATTTACATAGTGGTCCATAGGGATCCCAGTCTTTGCGATGGCTCCGTGATAGTTTGCCGTGGATCTAATTTGATAAGTGATTTTAATGCATCTTTATCAAAATTCGGGGGTCGTGAAATAGTTAAAAACTACTCTAGGCGACTTGATTTTACAGGAACAGGAGGACTGTTCACAAAATGCTGAGACATGCTTTAATTTAACTTTATAGTTTAATTAATATATATTAATGAAATAATGAACAGGTCTAATTAACCCACATGCAATATTGTTCAAATAATCGAATAATTTGAATCTAGAGAACTAGAGTAACTGTATCACTTTAGTGACACACCAGGGAATTGTTTTTGAGTATTATGAAAACGTTTTTGATACAGTAAAGTCAAAGTTACTGAGCGCCTCGGAGCAAAGCGATTATGTATCCAAGGATAAATCCTTGGGGTTTCGACTACACAAGGAGATTAAATCTAGTGCAGTCCAAATGAGCAACAAACCGGGTCAATGTCAAACACGAAAGATTTTCAGGTGCTCTTTAAAAATATTTACCCCCGAACGTTGAACGCCCACGGCTTAAGGGTTGTTGATACCGCCGAAGGAAATTGCGACTTGGAAAAACTTTTTAATAAAAAGGAGTAAAATTAAATTGAATTGTTTCCATTTCGTGCCCGTAATACATTCGTATCTGAAAGGCTCCCAGTTATTTTATGCATTAAATTTGATTATATGAAACGGAGGCTTTTGACGATGTCTACAAAGTGGAAGTAAATTGTTCCCAATAGAATGGGTAAACAGGTCACCGGTCCCTTTCTCCCCATATTTTTTTAAATATATAAATACGGCAGATAAATGTGACCTTTGAAATTCGGCTATCAATTTTAATATCGCCCAGATTTATTCATACGGACACCTAATTGAATTTGGGTCTGCCGAGGTCGAAAAATTGAATCGTCTGCTTTGTAATTTTGATCATCTTAGCATATAGTGCAATTATGATGAGCGAGACGGATACGATTCACAAACTCTATTTTAATAAGAGATGTGCCAAGTCTTTAAACTTTGTTTTAAATATATGTGTGTAAACGTTGCTTTTGCTTGAGCGGCTGCCTTCGAGTGCGAACGAGACGGCGCTAGATCTTCGGGACCAGAGCGCGAAAGAGACGCAACAAAGGGAGATTCTCCAGACTCGCAACAGCTCCACAAACTTTGATGGAAAACAGTTTGGGGAGTTAAATGTGTTTGTTTTCATCATAGTTTAGTGTTTCTCGACGTGCATTGGTGTATTTTTCCTCCGAGGATAAATTTGCTCATTTTTAATACAACACGTTTTATTAGCGAGTAATGTGATTTACGGTAATGATCAGGGAATGCAATAAATTTTTAAGAGGAAGCAATCCTGAGGTGGCAATGTTTACTCATAGCAAATTGCGTTTTTAATTAATTTTTTAAGCACATTTAATGGTCAATTTTACTTGCAGAATAAATATAAAGCGGCAATAGCTGTTAAATGCCGCGCGAACTAGTACCCGCAAGTGCTTACATAGTGATATCAGATAAAATACACACACACACACGCGTCAACATCGTGTCTGTTTTTTTTTTCAAATAGAGAATGAGATTAATTTAATAATCTGACACCAAGGGATTTTGATACATTTGTCTATATTATCAATATGTATTTATATTTTGAACATTTTTTATTATTTATAGCATTACAGGCCTTCTTCTCGACTTGGGGTGGCTGTCGACCATCATTGCACTAAACTTAGTTTTAGTTTTAGTTCAGTAGTTTTTTTTTTAGACTTATAATGCTAATAAATGACGCCGCGTATATCTCAGCAAAATGGTGGACTTCGTTTTTGTCCATGTATTAATATTAGCATATCTTCTACATCCCATCAAGAATGTCTCAGCATCTTAACGATTCACCGCTTCTGACACCATTGTAACGTGGAGTCAGGGCGCTCTCGGAACAGAATCTTCGGACTTCTCCCTGCTTTTATGTGTTTCATATTCATCATCGTGTGTTGCGATATTCAGATTGGTTGTATAGCTTATGGTTGTTTTGTTATTCAGACTATACAGAGTCTTCCATTGTGCCTCCAAGATCATGCAAGAAATGGAAGTTAATGGATTTCCTAATGTATATATTTAGCAGAAATTGGCGTATAAATCAAACGTCATACGCCACGTGCAAATCGAGATTATATTACCGGCCATTATAATTTAACTATAAGAGTGCCGGCGAATGTTTCCCAACTATATTACAAGGAGTTGAATTTGAAGAAACCGGCAATAAAAGGTGTTTATTTTGCCATTATCTTTGCATGCGATCTAGTGATTACCTCACCGACGGTGGTGAGGAGAAAACGAAAGACTTCATTAACCTTAGAAAAGAAAACGATTGTAATTTATTAACGCAGTGTAATATTGTGAGGCAATTATTCATTAGAGTCGTGCGAGGAGATGATGAAAAATTAGTAGACAATGGAAAGTCGGGATGTCAAAAGAAGTGTCGAAACTAATGCCTCGCTTCAGAGATTGCTAAGGAATCATATTGAAATTTAATCATATAGAAAAACCTATGCGTGCCGGCCGGACCCCTAATTGGACCCCGTGTTTAAAGTATCGTTTGAAGCCCCCCTCGTTTTACTTTTCTTGCGATCAAAGCGTCTGATAAGAAGGATATCACTTTATTGCGTGTTAATTCATAATATAAACGAATGATTTTGCTTATTTAATAATAAAAAAAGTGCCCATCTAGGGTCTAAAAACTATTATGTTCCAACCTGTTTTAATTGCGAAACGACGAGAAAATTTTTCATATTTCGCGAAATGGAAGAATCTAATTGAATTACGCGTATCCGAGCGGATTTTATATAAATTTTAAATCGAGAGTGCCGTATAAAAATGCAAATTATCTTGTTTGTAATAATAAATATATTATTTATTTATAACCTGTATAAAATCACGCGACGCCACTGAGCTCGATACAAACATCCGTACTTATACATTCACCCCGTTTTAATGGCAAAATTCAGGGCTGCCCCACATCTTATGAAACAACATTAAGCGTATCATACATTATATTAATTGTTTAATAAAAAAAAACATACCATAATATTATGTAATACTTGATTAAATATTTTCTTATTTCTATTAATTATTTTTTTTAAAAAGTAAATACTGATATTACTATTAGTAAAGTTGAGTAGGGTAGTATTTTTTATATTATATTTATATAGAAAATCATTTTGAATGTCATTAATATTTTTTTAAAATGTGCAGGGTTTCAGCATATCTTCCACATCCTATCCAGAATGACTCAGCATCTTAATGAAGCGTTGCTTCTGACACCAGTGTAACGTGGAGTATGGACGCTCTCGAAACTTAATCTTCGGACTACTCTCTGCTTCCATGTGTTATTTTAGATCAATTATCAATTAGGATTGTTAAAGTGGCGATCGATCAATTGAAATTATATTTTATTGTATTAAGTATGAAATATAACGTCGATCAAATGCTTCCCGTGGCTTTGCTTGGTGGAACATATTAGAGATGTTCAATTTTCGATGATATTGTCGCATAAATCTGACTGAATTTGCTAGATGCCGTTTGTAACGTTGACTTTGAGGGCATCAATTGTTTACGATTTATAAGCATTGACCGGCGATTTAATATAGCCCCGATCATATTCGGGCATGGCTTCCGAGAGAGAGGCGTTCATTTGCCGTGTCAGAGTTCCTTGTCATGGACCTGTTGACCCACCATGGTACTTTTGGAGTTTTCAAAACCTTTTGCTCCAGTTTCAATGCCAAATCGTCGATCAGTTAAGCTTAAATTAATAGATTCTTAAACCAAGTGCAACAAATGCCCTTAAATCACTCGTCCAGAATGTCCATCGTGGCGTGCACTATATGTAATATTCGCTGTTGATGATTATGACAATTCCAGTTTCATATTTATCATCCGTAGTGATCAAACGTTTGGTCACCCTTGTTCTAGGCGGCCGTGTTCACGCGCGGGTTCGTTCTGCTTTCGAACCGTGGTAATACTGAGCGGTGATACAGAGAGAGGTTACAACAGCTACACATGGGGAAAAAACATCTTTCCGCAGCCATTGATGTCATTACTCTAGATGCAATGGGTTTCCAGGACGAAAGAAGACGTCACTATTAAATTGAATCTGCGCAGATCACAGTTTCTGTTACCGTGGCCAATATGGCATCATGCTCTTTTCCATCGATATAGTTAAAGGTTGCAATTGAGTAATACTTTGGATAGTATTTCATCAAATCGCCTTGGCAAATTACCTGCCAAATTTAAACATAAAATGATAAAATTAATTGCTGTTTAGAATAATCAAAGCATGTTTCAACCCTTAAAGAGGACAAACAGGCGTTTCCATCAACGTTAAATATATTTATTTAAAAAAATGATTTAATTAAAAAGGACACCCAATTTAAGTCCTGATTAAAATTGATTTAGATCTGAAGCTGAAAAAAATGTACGTTACACTGATGAGGATTTTAATGTGATTTGTCTGTCTGTTAGTTCGTTAATTGTATCGGATGGTGTTGTTGTTGGTTTATTCAGATTGGGAACAAGGCTTTGAATACCAATGCTTCTTGAATTTATTACATTTTTTTTGTTGTGTTTTAATTGGAATATCACGATCCAATCTGATGTAAAATATGCTGTGCGGATCTAATGTAATAGTATTTCGTGAATAAACAGTAAAAATGTTCTGGAATATGAATATATACAGTACTGTAAATTGAAAATGTTGAACTAGCAATTTTTACGAGCTGTGTGCTAGAGAGGAACGAAATTCTTCGTTCCCCAACCTCCGTTCCTGGAGATATTTGCATCCCTCTCGGATGGCGTGGACATGGTATGAGGGCATCTCGCTCGCTCGCTGGCAAGCTTGCGAGAACTGTTTACTTTTGTAGTTATTACTTAGTCAAATGAATGTTTGTTTTCGTTTTATTGTTTCGTTACAATTTATAATATTTAGAATACATTCCGTGGGGGCGGTGGGTAGGGGTGGTGGCTGCTCCTTCGCCGGGCGGGGTTTGGAAATTATTCGAGAAGGGGTCTTCGTTTACCCACGTGACGTATTTTTCTTTGACAGTTTAAGCTGCGGGTTAACGTAAACAATTGTGATTACACAAGAAAATAAATAAGGACGGAACCTGTTTGTCTTGTCAAATTTATTATGCTCAAAGTTGTCTTTTGTTTGAAGTGCAAACAATAGTTGAAACGGGCCCGAACGAGACTTGAAGATGGAACTAAAGGGTCAATAGATAAATTTAAGAATGTGTGATGTCCGTACGCATAAAATCTTGAAATGCAAAACCTCTGTGATCCTTCCTGGAAATAACCTCCCCCATTCCACTCACTTAGTATCAAAAAAAGATGACCCCTTGAATACTAAAATATTCCTTTTAATGTTCAACAAATCGAGATAGAAATGAGGAAAGAAACAGAGCGCATGCATTGATATTTGGATACAAATGCTGATTAAAAGGAATAATTTTGTGTGTTTTTGATGTTGTTTTCATATTCTATTGTCAACGAGTTTGATATATTTATATGACATTGTTAAAAATAGCATTTAAATATGTATTTATGAAATTTGCTTTACTAACGTACCATGAATCATCAGGGTCTGACGTTACAACTGATGCATACAAACATTTGTTTTTGGATCTTTAGACATAATTCGAGGATTATCCAGAAAATAAGGTCAAAAAATTTATGTGCATCCCAAAAGTCATGAAATATTTTTTTTAAAGATTTGTTGACAATACTGATACAAATTGTTAATATTCTTCAAAGAACTATACTCGACTACACATTTTTTCCATCTACTCTCCAATGCCCTGTACGCCCTCCTGTAACCTCCTCCAGAGCTGCCATCACGGCCATTTGTATAGCGTCAATGCTTTGATCCTCGGGAACAAAAAGTTGGCTGGATCTAAATCGGGACTGTAGGGTAACTGCGGTGGCATTGCCATGTTATGTTTTGCCAGGAACTCATGGACGCGCAGAGACATGTGGCTGGACGCATTGTCATGATGCAAAACCCAGGCAGTCCTTTTCCTCAATCTTTCCAGTACATCCACGTAGTGGACAACGTTGACAGTATGCTCTTGAGGCACAAGTTTGATATGGATCACACCCTTGGTGTCAAAAAAGACAATAATCACCACCACTGTCCATTCCTTCGATACGACAGAAAAGACTCCCCGTAGGCTTAATGGAGTAATTCGTGAGTTTCAACAGCTTTTTTGTGGAATTTTGTGCAAAATTTTATCGTCCAACGTTGTTCGAAAGTTTCCGCCATCGCGCATCGTGACTTGGTTTCGAAACTAGGGTGCACTAAATCGGCTATCCTGATGCTACTGATGCTCACTGCAGATTGAACTTTGATCCACTGTAAAGTTAAGAGGCCCCCCCCCCCCCACATCGCCCAACCGGTTCAAATACACTGCGATCAGTAGGAGTATGGCAAATAATAATATTTCATAATTTTTGGGATATACTTTGTATTTAATTTAATATAACAGAATATTTCACACTTTGGATTTTGGGGTGTAGTGGCACACCCATCTCTCGTCCTCAGTCACGATCAAGTCCAGAAAAGCTTTTTCTTCTTATCGGTGGAGATAGAGGATTGCATCGCCCTAAGGAAATGGGAAACAAACGCTGTCAATGTCAAATGGCAAAAAAGATGGTCGGAGTCACCCAATGGACGCCACCTGTATACATTGAACAGAGACAGAGAACAGAGACTCATTGGGTTAATCCCAACCATTGGACATCTCAGTTCTGAACGGGACATAGCCGTTTCAGTGCTTATTTAATGGGACTTTTTTTTCCTGTGGGCGCGGAATCTTCCTAAGACTGAGTGTGAGATTCGTGACTGGGATTTATACAACTTCCATAAGGGAAGTTGCCCAATCGCGCCTACTCACTAAACCGCCCCCATGGTCTCCTGCTGCCACCCGGCTACTGATTAAGTATTGCTCAAGAGTGGCAGCAGAGTGTCCCTTTCTGGGACCCTCCTTTGTCTTCTTCATCAATGTGTCCCTTTCGGACTCCTTGTCATTCGGTCAGGCCGTGATTATTCACAATTGCAGTTGCTATACTCCAATCCAATCCAATCCAATCCACCCAGAATCTCCAAAAGATAATCTAAAAAGAGGCGGTGGGGACGCACGACGACCTCTCCCATCGGAAGAATTTACTATGACTAAATAAAATAGCTGACAAACATCCCCTACACGCCAAGTGCGACAACTTTAAAACAAACTTCCAGCCTCAGGAATCCATGCAATCCTTTTTTCTAGGTGACCCTCATTTTTTTTGTAGATATTACTCGTTTTTTTTTTAAATATAAAATACATTAATAACATTCGGAGGGTAGCAGATTATCTTGAGAAGAATAGCTATGTATAATTGTTAGCTTAGCAAATAGACAGACATACTTTATTATAGTTTAGTGCAGAATTAGTTTAATGTCATTAAATGATATTTAAAGCAAACCCATTTCGATATTTTGATGAATTATCAAGAATTTATGGTAGAAAATGGGTAGAAAAATTCGCAAACATAGACGACGCAAATGCCGCTTATTCCAAAAGATAATTAAATGTATCTCGGTGACTATTTATGGGATAATTAAAACTCTCGGTGCACCCTTAAAAACATTCAGGGAGGTTTACGTGGACTTTTATGGGGAATGTGAAAAATACCGAAAGCAATATACCGAAGCATTTATCATTTTTATGAAATGGCATTTGAAAGGACTAGTTTTGAAATTGCCAGCAAAATATTGAGCTTGCAAAACGAAAAATAATTTAAATGAAATGAAAGCCTCTTCGACCGGAAAATCGCTTTTCCGATAGTGAGATGGAACATCTTAATTTGCAACGCGCTGCTGGAAAAAATCCAGCTGAAACTGGTAATGTGTTTCATTTCCATATTATTTTAATGCGTTTTCATACGGATTTGGACTTTCAAAGTGCTAAATGTATGCTCATTTGGAATACTACTTAAAAGAGAACTAATTTCAAATATGAACCATCTTATTTTCGGGTCGGTCGTACACACTGAACCATACAAGCGCATTTTGCTTATGCTTATAACTTATGCTCGCTCATATTTGATGATTTTCAAATTGTTTTAAACATGTGAAATTTAATATTTGTAAGTGTTTTGCTTCTGTAGGTAACGCTATGTACTCTATACAATTATATTTTGTTGCCATCTATTTGAGTTTAAGATTTTTGAACGTTGTCTTATATACAGCCATCATACTTGCATTTCTTATCAAATAAGGATGTCGAGCTGCATCCTGATTTCGGGTCTCAGTTCAGGGATAATTTAAACAACATATTTTCCAATACTATGGAATCAAATACCGATCATATTTTTTGGGCGTCAAGATTTAATTTGACAAGTTGTTAATAAGGGGGCTGCTTTTAAATAATTCTGCATCCCCCGGTCGTTCATCAGAATGCTCTTCAATCGTAGGAAATATGTCAAATTTAATTCGTCAGAAGGTGGGACGAGCCGAGAGCAAATGGAATCGATGCATTGATTTAATAATCCATAATAAATATTTAGCGAGTGTCAACATTTCAACATGGAATTATATAATAGTTTGCGGAGGCTGTCATCCCGTTTCTGTGTACCCTCATTATTGATGAAGGGTAATCTATCAATCAATGTAAATAAATTTGACGTACAATTTATTCAAGTCACTTCAATGGCATCATTTACCGTACAATCATTTGCTCAAATGTAATAAAGCGCTCTCTTTACATTGTTGTACGAACGGGTTGGGCGCCGAGGGGGTGGTGGGCCGCCCCGGATCTGGGGGCGGGTGGGAGAGATAGGGTAATCAGTCCTTGCCCTACTAAATCTATGACGGGGTCTAGTCACAAATCTTGGATTATTATAAAGTAGTCGCCTTAAAAATATGATACGAAGATTATTTTAGTATTACGGGGTGCGGCAGAGAAACTACCTTATTTGGAATGCGCACCCTGAAGCAACAGTTATTTCAAAAACAGTAAAATGGCACTCATTCAAAAGAAAAAAACTTACTATTTATGCCATATATATTTAATAACGATCATGCAATGAAGCTTGCGTTCCCTTTAAAGATGTTTAAACTAAAATGGTTTTCATGCCGCACCCTGTATTTAGATAGCTCTTATAGACCCGGCTAACAACAGCGCATTTCACCATTTTCATCTGTCCTAAGCTTCCTCCCTCCATAAGTCTAGGCCCAAACGTGTGGCGTCCTTTTTTAATTGCGCGTAGTTGAGGTCTTCCGACGCGCCTGCTGCCACTCGGCTCCAAGTTCAATACACTGGTTATTGATGCTAACAAAAATATGTCTTTTATATCTTATTTAAGCACGGAAATATCGATTTTTCTCGGCATGAATTTTTGACAGCGCCTCATAAATTCGTATGAAAGATTCATTACGCAGTAACATCTCGCCAATTTTATTTCAGTTTTCTTTGAGTCGATTCCCGCCTTACTTCTACTCACTTACCAATCTTCGGTGTAATTTATTTTCCCTTTGAATCTATCACAGTTCCAATTTCGAATCTTCATTGAATGCTTAGTTCATAAAGGGGCTAATTTTTCAGAATCGGTCGTTAAAGCTGAGCACTTAAAGAAGCTCCACGATGAAAAGATTAGGACGATAGCGACTAAATTTGATCGATTTCATGAGAGCGCAGTGATTTTTTTTTTTTGCTGCACTATGTGAATGAGAATTATTTCAGGATATTTGCAAAAGATCGTAATAAATATATATATATGTATAGAAGCAATCAACAAACCCTTCTCCGTTCATTCTTCACAAAATGGGGGCCTTAACGGTGCATTTAGGGTGCCGGTGGGTGCAATTACAATTTATGAACAGGACGACCTTAACTGTAATGCAATTTATTCCTCCTCGAACAAGAACAATATTTGCTCCTATCTCCTCTTGTTTAATCTTCCATTTAAAATTTGAATACCTTTTTATTTAACTTCGGAACGGATTTCGGTTAAAAACTGGAATGAAATTGAAAAACGCGAAATTGAGTGAAATGATTTCTTTTTGATGACTTTTTATGGTCACATGTGACGGCAAAAATACTTTGAATGCAAAAAGAAACTAGCTAAAGACTCTAATTTAACTTTTAAAATTCTTAGGCTAAAGTGAAAATATAGATAGAATTTTTTTTTCAAAATTGTGGATAAGGGAAATATAATCATATTTATGAATATTGTTTGGGATAGGGAAGGTTTTTGATTTTAACTTGCAACCTTATGGAGGTCGTAAAAAGCTTCGGGGATACATTTTTCCCAAAAACAATGCCCTGAAATTAGATGGAGTAGCCGGAAGGTTTCTGTGACCAACAGGTCCAAATTTTGGACCACTGGTACATCGAAAAAGCGCCTCGCCATCGGATACCATGATCGAATATGACCACAGAAAATGCTCTGCGTCTTCGCATGAACACTCCGAATTCGGTGAAAGTCCAAACCTAGGCAACGGTGCCCTACCTGAGGAGAAGAATCATGAGAGATGACGGCTGTCGACTGACACGGATTACCTTCCTTGTTAACTAAAAATGCCCTTGTAGGAGAATACGACCAATGAAAACATCCTCACCAAGTTGAAACCCATGAGCTGCCACCTTAGTGCAATACTTAATTAATAGCCGGATAGCAGCAGAAGAGAAGGAAGGTTTTAGTGGGTAGAAATCTCACACTACCACCAGAATGGTGGTGTATTTAGAAGATTTTCCACTTTTTCCACGCCACAAATTATTTAGTAAATGGCCACTTCTCCTCCGAATCTGTACATTCTGTCAGCACGATGGTAGATGAATCCCGTAATAGAAATATTAATGTCTGGATTTAGATGTCTGGCGATGTGGGTCCTCGTACCAGCTTTCATCAACAGAGTAAGGTCGTTCGTATATGCGAACAAGTCACAATCCACCGGGAGATTTAGTTAGAAGATGTCGTTCAGCAGGATGTTCCATAAGATTAGTCCTAGTATGGGGTACCCCATGCTCAGTTTCTTGGCAAGCGCCAATGACGTCTAGGAAGGTAGCCATCATAAATGGCGTTCATGCGTCGAGGTTTGGTTTTTGCGTCCCTGGGGCTTTGCTCAGGGACGCAAAAAAATATTATGTTAGTTTGATGACCAAAAATAGTAGGAGAATTAAAACATGGGAGAAATAGCATCCCTGCTTGAAGTTATCTTAACCTGTGCATTAATTCGCGAGATTAACAGCAGCCTTATTACACCTTTTACCCCATATGCGGACATGCAGGGAAGATTAAGCCTTGGCCGCGGGAAGACGTATTCTTTCCACTAGTTTCGCTGTAGTCTCGCAACTGCTTGAACATGGAAGTAATGTAAGCCATGGCCGATGTCGATTTAAAAACCATTAAATACAAAATTTCCTTATGAAGCGTTCTCTTTGAATGCACAAACATATACATGTTGGTCGAACAGACATTTTACAAATTGATTTGTCCACTCATTTGTGATATCGCTAGGCGATCAATTATCAAAGATGGTATACATATTTACAATCGATTTCATCGGGAGGAACCTGGATGTTTGGGGCCGCAATAACGACAATCAATGCAAATATTCTCAAAGAATTCATTTTGGAATACCTGAATAATGAATATGAAATACATCAAATTGTATTCAGGAAGCATGACCTCGATCAGGTCGAGCTTCAGGTGTATGCGGTATACGATTGCGGATGTATGTTGATCAAAAAATATCAGTTCGAATAAATTTCGATCAATTTTCCCGGCACGTGAACAAAATGCTTTAAGTTTCCTCCAGAGAAATATTCAAGGAATAAATGGATAAAATGATTTCGAAATGTTGGGCGAGAGGAGTGAAAAAGTAAGGGGTTATGGGGGTGGAGAGAGAAATAAAATGGAAATGCCATTTCAACCCCCTCCAATCAATCACACCCTCTCATTCTCCACTCTAAAAGAGGCAGACGTTTTCTTTTACACCGAAAACAAAACTTAAGCCCCGGCATTAGGCTTAAGCTTGGAGTAAACTAGAATACTTAACGTTCGTGGGAAAATTTTATAACCCTCATTCAAATTTATACCATCGGAAATCTTAAAGAATTCGCAATATTCAGGTTGTGACACGAAATAAAAATCCGCAAGGGTATAAATTTAAACGCAAAAACGACACGACTTATGCTTCAATCTAATTACTCGGCGTAATGAATTCAATTTTATAAATTTTAAATTAAGCACACAAACAAGGGATGATTTCTGAAGCGATTTTTTCGCGTGTATTCATGTCGTTTTTTTTTTCAAAGAAAATCTATCCTTTTGAAAACGGTAATTTTCCTAATGATAAAAAGCACCAAGTTTTTTCCTCATATAATGCTTTTATTTTAGAGCCTTTCTGATTTAAGCATAAAAGACTCATCGAAAAATAATATATGAAAGGGATGCTAAAAGCTTTTTTCCTTACAATCCCCCGTTCCACTTTCTCTGTTTTCCCATCCCTGGAAACCTCAGGGAGGCTGCAAAAGATGAGGGGATGGAGACACGTTTTATCATATCAGTCACATAAGTATTTTTTCTGATGTATGTAAATTTATTATACGGTGTATTTTTATTACTAACATAAGAGAATAAAATATGAAAGCATTTTCATATATATTATACGCGTATTTTCTTTGCGCGCACACACAAACGCACACACGAAAAGTAATATTAAGAAAATGTTCTTCATGATATATTTCATCAAAACTTCGAAGCAAAAAATAAGGTTATTAAAGTTACAATTCCTGAAAAAATATCTTGCTCCTCGCTTTCTGCCACCCATTATGTGTTTAAATTGAATCCATAAAGTCGAATAATTACACATATCAAACGATATGAAATACTGTTTAATTGTAAACGATGTAGTTATGCACGTGATATGAGCGCAACGCGCTTTTATGCGGCCGACGGCAGATGTATAAAAGAGAGCATCGCTAGCTCTAATATTTTTTTTATATATTGTACAAAAATATACTATGGTTATATGTTATATGGCGTTCATCATTTTGCATCAATATTTGTTCATGAGAAAGCTTTGTTCGAAGTGGGTACCGTGTTTGCTCACACTCGATCAAAAACAACAACGCGTCCACAATTCAGAGCGCTGTTTGAAGCTGTTTTAATGCAATAAAAAGCGCGCGCTCGCTTTCACCTCAAAGAGCGACTGTGTGCGCACATCCTTCACCAGACCAATATGCGTCAACATGGTGTATCCATTAAACGTCTCGCAAAACGAATTGCGTACACAATCAATGCTGGTAACTAAGTAAAAAATGTTCACGGAGATGTAAAATAACTCATCAAAATTTCATTATAATCGGACGAATTCTACAGAATCGCATACAGAACAAACGGAGCATAGATCACAGTTTGTAGTTTATAAATAAAAGTTGATCCACATTAAATTTATAATTGAAAAAAATATTTTTGAAAGTTAAACATGGTTTTTGGCTAATTTATGTATTGGAAATGTGCTCAATTTCATAAAAATAGCATCAATACATTCTCACAAGGCAAACAATGTGAAAAAAATATCGCATTATAACATTTTAGCCGACATTAATTTGAAAGATAGCGTTAAGTAAGCTAAAGTTGTGAAAGCACTGATCCAAATGGGATATGTTTGATATAAATATATAATGTTGTATATGTTCGTTGATTGAGGTTGGGTTATGTTATTGGGAGGGATGGTTGCGGTTTTATTATTAGAAGGGCGTTTATATTCGAGTAGAAAGCTATCATTTGGATGGAAATATTTCGAGAATTTGGAAAGGAGTACAATTGACGAATTAAAATATATTTTTAGTATCTCAGCAAAAAATTATTAATATGGATTAATCAAAGTTCAAAATGGCTGATTGTCATGCGATGGTTCCATTTTGGATTCGATGAAAATATGGTTTCAAACGGGAAAATTTTTGGATATTCTGGCTCCGAAGACATGGTTTCTACTGGGCAGGTCATATGGCACGAATGCCATTTTTTTTTGATTTTATTACTCAAAGGTTGCAAAATAACCAATAAAAAATAACTGTAGATGGAACTGTCTTTGCCTTATATGGATTAAACCTTCCCTTTCGTTCTATTCTCCGATCTTGCAGTTTTCATGGGGATATCCGTTCATGGACGCATGTTCTGTGTATGGATATATTTGGATTTTCGATCTAGAGGTGCTCATTCGTCGTGTCAACGATTTGAAAAGCGGACCAGTTGGACACAGACTTTGTGGACTTCTTCTTTTAGCTTTTAGCGGCATTTTTTTATGATAAATATGTATCCGGCGCTTTCTACGATTTGTACAATATAAGAAGCTCCCCCTTTTTTTGCTAGCTCCCGCATTTTTAATCGATGGTCATCCAATACCATATTATAGATTTATTTCACCATTTCTGGCGATAAATTCTGACATTCAGTCTTTAATATACGTGGTTTCCTGTTTGAATTCCACTATTATGAGGCAAAGTTTGTGATTTTTTTGGTTTTTCTGCGCCTTTAAATGTGGAAAAATGCGAATTCAATCTAATAAATTTAAAATTAAATCGATACAATTTGATTTATGCTTAAATTAAAGCATATTAAGATATTTAAGACGAGGGATCTATCAATGGAATTGTAGTTGAGTTTAATTGATCGGCAACACTTCCGACGTTTCGCCATTAAATCAACCCTTAATAAGGCTTTCGACATTGCAAATGAAGCAAGAACGTAATTTCATCCTTCATTATTCCGTTTTTCATTGGAATTTTCACCGAGATGAAAACTTTAAGCGAAAAATATCGGAGCAGTTTCGAGTGCAATTAAGATGGCAACGAGCTGCAAGAATCTTGTAACAGACATTAATGGGGCCATTACCCCGGCTTAATTAAAATTAACTGTGCTCCCGAATTCTCCGCCTTAGTTTCTTCTAATGTCTAATTAAATCTAATTTAATATAAAACATTTTGCCTCAGCAAAAAATTCGACTACATCACGATTGATCGCCTGGGGGGTGGCTGAAGACGCCCTTACCTTTGATGCAGCCGGACCAAAATGTCCAGCACAAAATGATTGGCTACAGTCAACGTGCTTTGTCTGTCAAATGATATTCGTAGCTGTATATCAACGTCATGTTTGGTCGAAAAAAATCTGTTTGATGCCCCCCGTTTTCATCCCTAATAGTTTCAGCCCTAGCGCCACTCTGACCCATCACCCCTTTCTGATGCATGTCTGTATCGGACTAACTACGTTTTCCGATTCACTGAAAGTAATAAAGGGTAATAGTATTGATGCAAATTATCTGTAGCTTTTAACTTTGTCCCAAACGTAACCCCCATTTTGCAACCCCCACATTCAATTGACAGACATTCTTTATTGCTTGTAGCTTCGGTGGCAATCAACGCTAATATTTATTATTTTTTAACAGTATATATTTCCAATAATTATTTAAATATTAGGAGTATTGAAATGTTTTGCGTATTTAGTAAAAAAGTTCAAATGTATTTAAATCAAAAAATGTATGTACAACATAATAAATTTAATTATTTTCATTTTTCAACATATCCCATTGATTTGGCAGTCTTTTGATCCCTTTTTTGTAAAAAATTCGAATTGAGAAGGAAAAAAATCTTGCATGCGTTATTAGGCTAAGGGTTTAGAATTGGGGGTTATTTATTACCAAACGAAATCGTGAATCAGACCAAAATATTAATGACACAGGGAGTACATGTAAAATAAGTAGTGACGATATTACTAGACATCATACGTCTCATACAAAAGAAAATGTATCCAGTAAAATCAGAAAAAATAATCGACAATATTCTGAAGAATATTTATGTTTCGGTTTTGTATTATATATGTATTTAACTCAAAGTATGAGTATATTTGAAAACTTCGGTATTTCGGATTGATAATGCGCTATTCGAAAGACTTACCTAAAACAAATAATTTAAACATCCATTAGACCAAATATTTTGTGTGTATATTTTAGATGATAAATTAAATGATAGCTCAAATTTATCTTGTAAATCTTATTATCCTTACCTGAGAGCTCTTACTGCATGAATTTTTAAGTCCTGGACACCTTTGGAATTTGGCTCACCAGCAGTTCGTTTGAACCACACTGTACAATTTTTCACAACGTCCATCTAAACTATTGATTGATCAAGGCTGTTCGATTTCGTAATCAAACAATTGCGGATTGCTTTTATATTAAACACGATTTCATACCTGAAATTAAATATTTGACACATTTTAGTCCCATTATTTAGCTGATGATATATTTTTAAAATGATATATGATGTATTTTCTTTAATCTAAGGAAAAATTGATGCTTAATGAAGCTTTTAGCTATGAAATGCTAAATGAATCACTTCCGAATATCGTATTTTACATATACATTTGAATGTTAGTCGTGACTTTAAAAAAATGATACAAAAATCAGACCTAAATCCTACATCTTAAAATAAACATCTTGATTTTCCAATCCACTATGAGTATTATTTCCGATCTGTGTTCTTAAAATCTCAATGCAATTGTTCAACATTAAACATTTCGATAATAAGCCTAATAGTCGTATTACAATATACTTAAAAACTATGACTACTTGCCTCAATATTTTAGCTGCATGACGATCAGGATACAGTCTGGAACACGGATCACATTCCGGAACGGCACAACACTCTGTGTATTAAAAAATATCACTTAACATACGCACATGCACATCCTAACCTGTGAAAATAAAATATAGCTCTGCACCGAATATTGTTGCATAGCATAAACTCGACGCCTAAACTGGACGGACAAATTGAAACGCATTTATGACAAATTATTAATATTTATAAGAAAAACTATTTTTTAAAAATCATGGGATTAAATAAGCTGCTGCGATATATTCCCAAAAATATTATTTTTCAAAAAAAATCACCATCCTTTTCGTTGCATAAATATATTATTTTTTAATGAATTTCAAATTTGATAAAAATATTTTTGGGAATATATCAAAAGAGCTCATCTCAGAGAGAATCTCATGCATTCTTTCAATAGTTTTTCATAATAATTTACATTTAGTATTAATACATTTATATTCGTACGCTCAGTTAAGCCGTCGAATTAAGCTAGGCGACAATCAGTGCGTGTTCGGTTCTTAGGTTGTACGGTTTGGCTTAATCGTCAGAGGGATATATCTTAATAAATAAAGTGCAGTGTTGTTCCAGAATGCGTCCCGCACTCCAGGATCTATCCTGAACGTCATGCAGCGTCGATACTCAGGCAAGTGTTCTTAGTTTTTTAAATGTTTTGTACTGCGACTTATAGTAAATTGGAGGTCCTTGATGTCTATTTTAAGATGTAGGATTTAAAGCCGATAAATTATGTTTTTTTTTAAAGCCACGATAAACTTTTGATTTTATTGTCACAATAGACTCTTACATAGAGTGCGGAATAAGATGTCGATGGTTGAATACAGTAGGATGGTTTCAATGAGTATCTGTTGAGCTGTGCGCCTGGTCGTGACGGAATCTTCAAATCGTCATGCAGTCTGACCGCTGAGGAAAGCCGTTGAACGCATGAGTCTTCATCCCTCTGGATCCTCCGCTTTCCGCATCCAGCTTCATCCTGCTATTCTTTCGATGTCGTCAGTCTTACAGGGGTCTCCACTCCAACACTTTTCTTCCCCATCGACCGTCGTTTCTTCGACACATTTGTCTCCCCCATTGTCACTTAAGTGTGTTAATTCTTTCAGTAGCGTCTACTACTCGAGTTCTTCTTCGGATATCCTCGTTTCTGATTCTATATTATAAAGACACTCCGAGCATAGCTGGGAAAACTTTATTCTGTGTAAAATGCCTGATATTAGATTCCACGTCTTCGTGGGTTAACACTGAATGACGGAGAGAATAGAAACGATTTTCTATCTCTTTTCGTCCAAATACTGCTTATAGCTTCACTTTTTGTGATGTTTAACCCTTTTAGTGCCGGGCTAAATAGAGGTACCTATGCGAGAAAAACCAGCCGAATTTTACAGTTTTACAAGGATTCGGAAAAATGTTTATAAAAACCAAACGAGGAACAATATTTACATGATTCAAAAAACCATATATTGTGGATGAAATACAGAACAAAATAATGGCACTAGTTTTTTTGTATTCAATTAAAATTTTAGAAAAAACAAAAGTATAAATGTTTAAAAATAAAGTAAAAGTTGAGTTCTCTTATACAAAACATATTTGCATATATAAACAGTCATCTTTCCATCATAATTTTATATGGGCCAATTATTATGAAGTATATACTTTGCATTTCCAATGCATTTTGTACCAAAATAAACAAAACTACATAACAAAAATAAAACATAACTCGAAGGTACATGGTAGGCGCCGGGCGGATTATCTCTTTCGACATATGTAATTGGTATAGGTCAGGGGTCGGCAACCTTTTGAGTCGGAAGAGCCAAAAATTACAATTTACAAATTTCAAAGTGTTTAAAGAGCCATAAAAAAAATTCTTGCCAACAAAAAAAACACTTTCAATAGCGCATACTGGGAGCTAATCGTTGGAGCCCTGGAGGAAAAAAATGAAATTCCACAGTATGCACTCGACCTCATAAGCGATTATTTCAAAGACCGATATGTCCATCACAATGAAACGGACCTGACGAGAAGACTGGAGATGGGCGTCCCGCAGGGGTCAGTTCTGGGACCAACCCTCTGGGACGTACTCTACAACATTGTTCTAAACATGGCACTACCTGCAGGAGCAGAACTCATTGCCTTCGCGGACGACGTCGCGCTACTGGTGACGGCTCAATATCCATAGGAAGTGGAGGCGACGGGCAACAAAGCCCTCGCCAGAATTCGAGCGTGGATGCGGGATAATCGCCTGCAACTGGCGGCCGAGAAAACGGAGGCAATGATATGCAGCAGACGGAGAAGACCGAGGGTCGAGCAGCTTGTTATTGGAGGACACGAGGTGGAATACAGCAAAACGCTGAGATACCTCGGGATCCTCATGGATAAAAAGTTGACCTTTAGCAAACACATGGAAGAAACATCAGAGAAGTTGCAAAAGTTTGGAAGGCTCATGCCCAACATTGGAAGGCCAAAGCCGTGCAGAAGACGTACCATAAACGAGATAATACACTCGATCCTTTTGTACGGAACCCCGATATGGCACGAGACGCTCAGACGCGACACCAAAAGAAAGAAGCTCGCTAGGGTCCAGCGACAAGGAGCGCTCCGAGTCACCGCAGCTCCGAGACAGTGTCGCTGTGCTTGTGATTGCTGGAATGACCCCGCTGGACCTCCAAGCAAAGAAGAGGACCTTGGACTACGAATATCCTAAAAATCGCAACGAACATGACCAGAAACTGAGGGAAGCCTGGCAACAGTGATGGGATCAGTTCAGCAAGAGAAGGTGGACCCATCGACTTATCCCGGTCATACGTCGGTGGAGGGCCGGGGGACACGGTGAAACAACCTACCGCTTGACTCAGGTGCTCACTAGGCACAGATGCTTCGGTGCGTACCTGAAGCGGATTGACAAAGAACCATCCGCAACGTGCCACCACTGCCAAGCGGAGGTCGACGGCGTAGAGCACACTATCATTGGCTGTGAGGCTTGGACACTCCAGAGAAAACTACTGAAACAAGCACTCGGAGTAGCCAAACTCAACGTCAGTCCACAGCATGATAGGAAGCAAGAAGAACTGGAACCTTTGGCGCAACTACGTAGAAGAGATTCTGAGCGCCAAAGAGGGCAGTGAGAGAGAGAAACGCAGAGCGCCTTTCCAACGCTAGAATAGGGCGAATTTAAGGCCAGACTACCTGACCTCCTGAAGAAATGTGTAAAACAATACCAGGGGGCAGAGAAGGACAAGGGAGGGGTTTAGTGGGCAGGAACGAGTTAATCGTTAATCTCACACTACCCAGAATGGGTATCTTGCGAAGATTCCCCTCCCACGGAAAAAAAGAAAAAAATATAATCACTTATTATTTAAGTAAAAAATTAAAACAATTTAAAATTTACTTACAACACTAACTTGTACTTCAATAACAAATAATTGGGCAAACAAATTCAATGGGAGCGATGGTTTTGCATGGTTATTCAAGTAGAAAATTTCGTTATTTGCGTATGGAACTAAAGAGCCGCAACTTCACATCCAAAGAGCCGCATGTGGCTCGCGAGCCGCAGGTTGCCGACCCTTGGTATAGGTAATATAACATTGCTGAAACAAAATTATGTTGTCATAAATATTTATATTTATATATTGTAAATGTGTAAAATTTTGTTGTAAAACTCACACAAATAATTTATTTAGCATTCGTGGCTGCTAATGCACGCTCCATGCAATCCTTTGTTGCACTTATTACAAATTGTGCGTGATTTTCTTTTTGGACCACCATCCTTTCTGCTGCACACCACGCAAACTCTTTCCAAATTTCCTGGAAGTTTCCGTACGCCTATACGTGGCACATTTGTTGAACTTTTATGTTAGATTTTGGTACCTCCAAGCGATAGGAAAATGTTGTCGTCAAAGAAATAAAACGAAAAACTATTTATTTTAATTCTCTCGTAATGAAATTAGATAATTTATAACGTATTCTAAATTTATTTTGAGATAGAGTTTCTCGCAATGCAAATAGTAAAGCGCTACAAGGCGCGGGCCGATATATCGGCTCTGGCACTTCTCGCCAGTGCAACAAGAGCCGATATATCGGCCTCTGGCACTCAAAGGGTTAAACAAATTTTCCCTAGCAACTTTGAGAGTGGCCTTTGTTGTTTTTGATATATAATTCGCGTGATTATAAGCTTTTATAAATATCTCAATTGAGTGATAATGAGCATACATAGCATTACGGGCTTAATCCAACGCTCTTTCAATGTTCATCTAGCACTTGTTCGGATTAATTTCGTGTCGCGAAATGATGTACGTTTTATAAATATTTTCAATATAGTCTTTCATCATTTAATTACACATTTCAATGCTGATATCGTTGTCCATGATCCCACAAACGACCGCACATTTTTGTTCATTAGCTTATCGCATTCGAAACACCATCAGAATTTATTGATAAAAGTCCGTTCGAAATTCATCACATCACTGTGTAAAGGTACAAAGCCAATTCGAATGCTTTATCAGTTTAAACATATAAAAGTTCAATTTGCCAATGCCAGAAAAAACGCGATAAAAGCTCTCGAATGACAAAAAAATGTTTTTTGTTGCAGTCATGCAGTCAAAGTGATTGCTTTTTTGGAAATCTGCTTCGTTACGGTTTTTATCAGAATTTCGAGGACTTCTATTTAATAAAAATCATTCCTACGCATGGGGTTAATAACATTAGTCTGCTCTTTGAGGCAGAGCATCATCAAAGGGTCGCACAAAAGGGAATTCGAGAATACACAGCAATTAAGCAAGGGTGGGTCAATTTGCATTAATCCAAACATAAATACAAGCGGAACAAATGCTATTTAAAGATCAAAGTGCTTTTGTGTCCATATCGTAAAAATTCGCTTTTAAGAATTGCGGTCTTGGAGGGTTGAGAAATTCTCTGTGATTGTATTGAGTGTCAAACAAATTAGAGTAAGCGATACGCTTGTTTCCCCAAACACTTCACGGGGTCCCGGATTGACCCCGGTCAGCTTCGAAAACACTTCATCCCGACTTTTCACCGGCTTGCAGGGAAGTGGAACAAAAAGGGGCGACGGGAAACGCTCCAGGCGAGACCCGGCTGGCGACACGAATAAATGGCGACAAAGGCGACACCGACACGCTAAAGCTGCGGCAGCACTTGAAGTGCTTGCGAAATAATAATAGGCATTTAAAAATAAATATCTTCAATGGACTTTGAAGCATCCATAGGCAGGAATTTTAATCTTATATACTTAAATTCTGAATCATCAAATCAAACACATTGATCCATTTGACATTGAAATGTAAGACATTAAGATCATAGGTTTCCTCTTTCAAACATCATTTTTATTTTACCTACTCTAATTTCATGTTAGTACAGTGGCTTAGATCCTAGACTCTTATTATAAAGGTTCAAATCCAGATTGTGGAAAGAATTTTCACCGTATCGACAAATTTTGGATGATCGGAAACATTAATATATTTGATCGATCATTTCGATCCAGGTTTACCCTGATTTTCTGGATTTGAAAAAGTAAATGCTGAGGCGATTAATAAAAGTTGGGCAGGGATGTCCGTGAGAGGCATCGTCTAAAGATCTTCATTAGAATCTCGACTAGCAGAATATGTATTTTTTGGCAAGGGTCATCAGAAAGTCTCGCAGTTCAAGTTACTCGCTCTTTGTGAAATTCGAAAAACATATCTTGAATAGGTCAACTATAATTTTTCGATCATGTTCCAACTCCATACTTCTTCATGAGATTCTAGCTTTCATAGCATATTAACAAGTAGACTGCGGGACATTTATTAATGAATGATGGGTACATGGATTTGGATTATAGCGACCATGTTAGGCGTATTTACGGAATTACGACATTCGTCTTTGACACACATGCTGTGTCATCAGACAGTGACCATTGGCGATATCATGGCATTTATTTTAAATTCACATATATATTACCATGTCCAAGGCATTATTTAGAACCAAGGCGATCCGATAGGGCTTATTTGATTTATTTTTAATTCCGAGCCAATAAAAAAATGATCCATCAGGCGCCTATCATCATTTTATTACATAAAATTGATGATAGATTGCTTGAATTTTCATGTATATGTCAATTTCGGCAAATAAATATTATATAACCGCACGAGCCATTTTCAATAAAAATATAATAATCTTTAATCTGGATAATGCCACTGCGTCCTTGGGGCTGAACCCATTTCATCCGAAAATACGTACACGATAAACATATTTGCACAAATACATTTCGAATAAAATAATAAAACATTTTCTGCGAGAAATCTTATTGATTTATGGCCGTATCCTTGCCGGGGTACGTCCCGAGGGCAAGAAGCTTAAGGGTGGTTTGCACAAACGCTTGTCTACAGGCGACCTTGTCCTTCCCGGGACAGCTGAGAGGTTTTAAAGTGGGATGAAAAAACCCGCAGTTCGGTTTAGGTATCTTCAATTCTACAGGTGGTCAGCAAAAAGAGGACTCCTTTATTTTCACCCCTTGTGTTAATTATTTGTAAGAGTCGACCGAAGGATCGCTGACGCTTAAGGAAGCCTTCTCGACGCGCGGACAAATTTAAGGGGTAGTTTACATCCTTTTTCCGATTGTAATTTGTTTTAATCATTTTTTTTTTTTCGTATTTTTGTAATTATATCAATTTATCAGGCATGTCCCAAAAATACCTGACCTAACAAAGAAAGCACAAAAATTTGAGAAAAAATATTTTTACTTATTAAAATGTCCTATATCAACTCGATGTTCGAGGGTGATTCAAATATAGACCGGATTTTTGCCGTACAGATTTATTAGTGATATATAAAAATGAAAATGAATAATTATGTGTTGCGCAACAGAAGATGCTACTTATCGCTTTCTTTATTCAGCGATGAAATCAAAAAGCTTCCTATCTGATGGAACAAATATATTTCTAGTGGAAAGATTATTAAATTTGTCCAGCAAAATTCCTGGTAATATTTGAACCACCATCGTTTCAATAGCTTCGATGCCCTGTTCATAGTGAGAACCATCAAGCTCTTCAATAAGTACTCATATGCAACATCATATAACTGCATAATACTACGTATATGATTGCTTTTTTGCAGAGTATCCGGGCGGCGCCCCACTCCTATGTGCTTGCCGAGATGACCGCGGGAAGGACGTCCTCCCGCATCCAATGCTACCCGATGACTCTTCACGACTCTAGCCTCCTGTGCATCACCGCTAAATCGACAACGGCGCACGCGCAAGAAGCGGTTGGTGTCGTTCATTAAGATGCAATGTGTCTCCAGCGCCACAGAAGATGTCGCTGTAAAATTGACAAATTGCGCCTAAAGAGAGACGGAAAATATTGCTGTTAATCTGGCGAATTTAATCTGCACAGATGAACAGTGCCATTGTATGTGAATGATAATTGTCCCAAACTGTAGAGCCGATTCTTCTCTTTTAGTTCATTGTTTTGACTGTTCCTTTGTATTTTCGGTCCCAGTCTCTAACAGCGTACGGGCCGTTTAGGGCTGACCTTTCCCCAATATCGGATTGTCCATGCGAAAAACCGTTCATGGACATACACCATGTTCTGGGGACTTGTTTAGTTATGGCACCTGATCGCGAGGCATTCATTCGTTATGTCAGCGATTCGAAAGGCGGACCGGTTGGGCACACAAACCTTGAGGCCACTCCTTCCTCGTTTAAGTTTTTTTGTGCCATTTTCGGTGGTAAATGCGTACCACGCTCAAGAGTAGACTTCCCTTTTACCCATAAATTCTATATATTTATTTATTTTACTAATCTTAGTTAGTGTTTTAGTTTTAAGTTACAAAAATCTAGTTAGTTTCTCCCCCATGCTTATAGCACAAGGAGTCCCTCGTAGTTGGGAATGAGTATGTCCTCGTAGACATGGATATTAAAGGTTTTGTATACGGTTATGCATTTTTGTTGAGCGGACTGACATGGTCCTGAATAACGAGACCAAAAAAACAGCATTGGTTAGAGGAGGCCACCATGTTCCTTTGTCTGTGATGTAAAGTGATTGACTCATGTTTCATCCGTGGTTATGAATCAATTCATAAGCTTGACTTTATTACTATGTAACATCGCCAAACACTCGATTAAAACAACGCTGTTTTCATAGATTTTGAGCAAATGCGGTACCCATCTTGCACACAGCCTTCTCATGTCCAAATTTTTAGTCAATATGCGATGTACGGTACTTTTTAAAATGCTTCACATATCTACTAACTCGCGCATTTTCAGTCCTATCGTCGTATAATATAATCATTTCAGATTTGAATCAAACAATATTTGCAAAACATGAATTCCGTTTAATTAAATTTACCGACGCAATTTCAAATATCCGGCATTATGTGTTTTGCTAATATTGACATTACATACAATTAATTTATCTGATGCATTACGTATGAATTTGCATTTGCGCTATTGTATTCGTCAATATTTAGAGGGGTAGTTTTTTAAATTAATTTCCAATATTTAATCAATCGTCATGCACGAGTGACCATTATCGGCATTTAGTTAGAAAATTAATTCAATTCAAACGCATTTCAATAGGTTTCAGTAGTGAGACTGCTAATTGAATTTTAACTGAGAAGTTTAAAGTGCAGTCGCTCGATTGTATACTTGGGTTAAATTAACGAGTTAATTAAACTCAACGCTACACTCGACTCGACGGTTCTTTCATTGAAAAAAATCAATGGCGTTATCTTCAAATCATTTATTAATTGAAAAAACTTCGCAAAAAGTTTGAAAAGCGCTATAAATCACAATGAAAATCTGAAAAAAAACGATTCGAAAAATGCAATATTTTTGCGGTTTTCATGGATATGTAAAGTGTTTTGCATGTAATCGATTTTCCAGGCGCTAAATAGCATCCCTTGATTAAACGGATATTGAACATCAATTGACATAAAATATACATTCTGATACCAATACAGATTATGATACTTTATTAATAATATGCATTTATCTTAAATTGTATGATTGATGCATATTATTAATATCCAAATTTCGCTGCCGCACCCAATTTTATTAATAAACCATTACAAAATGCGTACAAGTCTGCATAAATATTGGAGTAAACTTGGAATTATATAAATCTAAACATCTTTTTAAGTCCATCTCAAGCGCAAAACATGATAAAATAATGGATTTAGATCATTTAATAGTAAATAACATCGAATTTCACGTTGATTCAGTACGATTTCAGCAAAAAATTCGCTCAAAAGCGTCCCGAATTCCAGCCGCGTTACTATTTTACGATCGCACCGACGAATAAAATAATCTCGCATCGAAAAAAAGATGTAAAACATTCCCGCTCGGTGTTTATAGCGTGTCTCTATCAATGAAGTCCCTTAGTCGCACTGGGACGTGTTTTCCCAGCGGCCAATTCGTGATTGGGGCTCTTTGCCAAAGAAAATGCTGGAGTAAATTTTCCTTTTCCTCCCCATTTCCATTTCGCACCCGTGGAACAACAAGTGCGAATGTCGGTCTGGTCCGACCGCTGACCCGCCCTGGAGGCTCCAGCCAATCAAACTCAGCGAACTCCAATGTGTGGGACAATTAAATTGTATTTAATCAATATTCAAGCATATTCAAGCTAAAAAAGCAATAATTCTTAATGCACACAGACTTATAAAAATATCAGTAGGAGGAATTTATATCAAAGTAGATTGTAACGCGAAAGCGGATGTATTTAAGACATAGATCCCACGGGTTGTGCTCCATACGCATGCCATTAGATAGACAGCCACCCGCGGGTCTGTTCATTATCGGATCACAGACGGTCCATACATTAAACGCTGAAGACCTTTCATAATTTATTCAAATATAAACATGTATACCGATGCAAATGTGTAATGTTTCAACGTCATTATTACATCATATATTTTGACATAAAAATATATGTATGCCGATGTAACATCAAGGTAATTTTTTAAAATTATTTTTAAAATAAAATATTGCGAACTTCAGTTGTGTGTTGGGTGACTTTAAAGTGGTTGTTAATAGTAAATGCCGCAATTCCCATTGAGGAGCATGCGGTGAGGCACTGTTGTGGAGCCGCAGGGACGAGGTCGTCAAGCGCGGCCCGCAACAGGTGTGCGGTCCTCTCAACGCTGCGGCCGTCTTGGGGCCCCATTTGTCGCCTCACTTTACCGGTGTACGGCGTGGGCTTGGGCAATAGGGTGGGGTTGTTAAGGGGGTAGCTCCCCCCCCAGGGATGCCTTACGTATCACGTGCCACGACGCTTTCCCTGGCTGGAAGACTTTTTTCGCTAGATTACACTTGATGTGTGCATATAATTTACCGTGTCAAACATCCATCTTAGTCCCGTTATCGAAAAAATCATATGTCAGAATGGAAATGGGATTTATTGATATTTATAAAAAATCGCACAAGCAAAAAATATATCAAATACAATGGATCCAGCAATATTTTGATATATATATATTTTTTTAAATTATATTTAATATTATTTATTGTATTTCCTTATATATTCCTGATTAAAAAAATACGTAAAAACGGTTGTAATGGTTCCATAAAAAGAATGAGGCGAAAAATCGTCTCCAAAAAAAAATATGTTTGTATACTGCTGATGAACATACTGAATCCAATGCTATTTCGATGTCTATAAAACCAATACGGCACAATTTTTGAGACGAAATTTGTTTTAAATACACTTTATTGCTATATATTATTTGCACTTTTATGCATATATTTTTATAAATAATATTTTTTTATTATAAAAAAAAAATTAAATTGAGAAAAGTTGATTGATATTTTATATTATTTATGCTTTTATTCGGAACATAATTTGTAAAAATGGTATTAAATTCAATCCAGAAATTTATTATGTCATCGTTTCCAGAGGGAACACTAGATGTCGTTGGATACCATCTGTGATGGTCGACATCAATAAACGTCCACAATACATTTTCACGTGGATTAAACGTCGATATCGGCTGTCATTCCTGTGTGATTTATAAGCAAAAACTATTGATTCAATAAACAGCATCCAGATCCCGAAATTTGTCATATCGTGGAAACACCACCGCCCAGATGGGATTCAATGAACCTATTTTTTTAAATGAACTATTTATATCTGCGCGGCCATTTATATCATTCCCGACGATTCGGTACCTCATCTGTTTCCGTCAAGATTTTACAAAATAAAAATCCCGAGGGACTTATATAGGATCTCTCCGGGAATCATAACAATTCTGAGAGTTCGGCGTACATTATTCGCATTTATTTCGTAAAATTGCTGCCAAACGAATGACATTCTGAGGCGAATAAAGCAATTTATATGGCAGTGGACGTTCATATATTAAGTTTAAATGTTTTATTAGACGTGATATACGACTTCATTTTCATTGCAGAATTTTCAGCGACGTTCGTACTTAATCATGTCGCATTTGTGTATTTTTTTGTCGGAGTGAAGAAACTCTTTCCAAGACTTTCTGAATGACTTTCGTCAATCGAGCGACGGATATAATCCAATTTAATCGTATTGATAATAACCGAATTGCATTGTTTATCGTTTATGCTTCCGTAAGAACGCTATTTATCTGAACATTGATATTTTTTGTTAGATTTTGGGTAAACTACGAATTAAAGCTTAAATTTAATTATTATAACCCAATGAAGTCGATGCACGATCCACTTTATTGTTCCAGGATTGAATGCCAACAGATTCTCAGTTATTCTAACTCTCCTGTCATTAAACGACGCCTACATTCTATCCAGAGCGGCTTAGAATCTAAACGACTCACCGTTTCTGACACCAATGTAACGTGGAGCGGGAGCGCTCTCAAAAGTTTCAGGGCCGCACCCCGCTCCCATGTGTTTGCCAAAATAGCTGTGCTCGTTGCATGCGAGTTCGTTTTTCTTTCCAGTCATAATGGAGCCGTGTGATGGGATGGAGATAGACGGTTGTCCTATAAAAGTACTCGTTTAGTTAATTTTGTTATTGATGATGAGAGAGAGAGATTTGACTGCGGAAAGAACGTCTCTCCGCGCAACGGTGCAGCGCAAAAAACGATAGATATCGTTCTTTCAGACGGATTGTGTCAAAATTGACACATTGCGTCTAAAAAGAGACGGAAGATGTCGCTATTAATCTGGCGAATTGAATCTGGGGATAAAATTTCTTCCACGCTACAAAACCTTATGCTATATGATCTTGTAAGTTTCACACGTACAAATTGAAAGTTTTGTGCAAGTAGTGTTTATAGTTTATACATTTTGCTGGATAATAACACAAATCTGTTAATAATGAACGAATCTCCATACATTTGGAAGTGAGTGGAACTAAAGGTGTTGTCTTTCTGTCATAAAAAAAAATATTGGTGATTCTTCAGTGAAAACACTGTTTTGTCACAAATATATTTATTTTAGAAATTATATTTCATCCAAATAATATTTCAGAGCCGAGTGGTAACAGATACGTCGGAAGACCTACGCTGGTTAACAATCAGAAAACGACGCAATTACCTAAGGACGCATGTCTGAGTCCTTAGACAATTGGAGGGAAGAGGCTCTCATAGGGTTATAGGAGCTATCTAAAGGACGCTTCCATGGGAACGCTTGGAATAATAACATTGGATATAAAATTGAATATCTTCTATTTCGGACATGTTTTTAACCTTTTGAGGAGTGAGCAAATTCGAAATTGATGAAGTCGTTGATGCTATAATCGCTTTACACCGATTACTTTCTGTCAGCTCCTATCAGCGTAAGATAATCTTCAATTCGAGACAGAGAAAATTGTAAATAAGAACTTTTGGTAGCATACAAGACTACATAATTTTTATTACATAAACAATACACAAAAAATCTTTCCGTAAACAAATAACAAACATGAAATCGAAATCATTATTAGTCTATAAATTTGGGCTAACGATCTATACAATCGTGCGATGTGTGTGGGGAAGCTCTCCATCTCTGTCTTTCGCACTGCGCTACGTTATCTCTCTGCCTCTGCCTCTAAGCTCAATGTACAAGAGTGCTCTTTCGAATAAGTGGAGGGTCCCAAGGCCTGGCATAGTACTCCTTTAGGGATTAAAGACATTGATCTTCGTAGTTTTTGAAGCGGGAATTCAGAAATAAGTCTTTTAATACTTAGAGTGCTAAAAAACGATATATCGTCGATTGTGAAACTAATAAAGACTGCAAACAATGATCACTTTTGGCTTATTGTTGACTCCAAAATTCTCGAGTACAAGTAATTATAAGTAATACAATATTTTTATGAAGGTCAAATTCATTTAATATTGAGTGTATGGCGAGGATAATATGTGTATGCAATGTTTATGTCATTAATTACCGCTGTGATCATATGCATGGATCTAAAAGCCATCAATTAAATTTGTTGCCAATCGCGAGATTTTATAGTTGAGCGCCCGCTGAAAAGGGCCGCCCCGGGCGTCCGCTTCATTGTATCGACTGCACACATTATTTTCGACGAAGAAACAAACACGAATCGCAAATCAACGAGTTGGAGCATACAAACGGGCAAGATTCCAAATAAAGTTATCGATCCGCAGGGTCATAAATCCGGTGGGAAATGAGAGCGAGCTCTGCCTTCATAAATATGCAAATGGCCAATTTAAAATTGTAATATTTTGTCTTGTGTGTGTTATCGTTAAAATATTTTTATCCATATGCCATTCCGTGCGCGAGTGTGCGCGCCCGGCAAGAAAATATGGAAGTCGGCCATTTCGAATGACAATCTAACATAAATTAATATAAATAAATATCAATGAATAAGTATAATGCGAGGTGGTTGCTGAGTGCGGAGTCAGAGCAGCCTTTCGTATTTGGTAAAAAACCTTAAATAGGCTCTGATTTACGACACCATTCCGGCCAACTGTCGATTGCTTTTAATGATTTTATAAAAATAAATAAAACCGGTAATCACTTTAATCTGATTAAATATATTTAAAATCGCAGCCTCGTGTAAGGCACTAAATCAAAGTGTAATAGAACAACCGGCCATGGACAACTGGTCATCACGGACTGACCATGAGACGACTGCTCACTGGAATAAATGCTCACCGGGTGAAGATATTTAAATCTTGATATTTTGAGGATTTACGATCGCTATCAATATGTATTTCAATATTATATTACATCAAAATAAAATACATTTGGAGTCGATAACAAAATATTGATACTTGGCGGAACATTTATTTTTTTGAGCATTAAAATTCACAAATATATTATTAATAGGATCATATATCGTGTATGCTATAGTTTCTATTTCTAATAGAATGATTTTAATGTTGGATGAAAGTTAAAAATACAATAAAATGTTTGACAATAAAAATATTGGCAATGAAATGGTTCGTAAGTCGGGGATACAAAATCACGCATGTTTAAAGTCATTTTATAATCAGCTCATATACCTAAGATCCAAAATAAAATATTATATCGATAAAAAATATGTCTGTGAATAACTACACTTACTCCCTGATTTATTCCAAGTTTGGAACTAATTGGACAATGGATAGAGTTTAAAAAAAAATTAGATTTTTAAAAATTTTTTTTTTGTGATTTAATCATAATTTTAAATTTAATTGCTAATTTGTTTATGGGGAATTTATTTAAGCGATGCATTTGCGTGTTTTAAATGTTGCCGCTATGTGTCGCTAGTGTATCACGACCCATAAACAAAAATTGCTCATTTTGAATTAACAGAAATTATATGAATTCATCAACGTTTAACGACTTAGTTGAGGCGAATAAATACAAAGAAATATAAAATATTTGGCTCTTGCTTAAGTCATCCCTTGCCAAATGTCGCACAATAAATTAAATGTTACGACGTGATCCACTTTCTTGCTACATAACAGGAATATTAGCCCCCACAAAAAATGTGTCATTACCGAGATTAAATAAATTATGTGTAATTGTATTGGTATCATACGAGCCGATGTCGCAGATCCAAGAATATCAGCAGCGTTGGTCCACGGGCAGAGAATCAACCGGTCATGATGCTCTTCGGAGAAATTCGGATCTGCATGCATTTCAGATGCAGGGCATTGTGAAATAATGTGCATAAATCAGTAGCAGTAGTCCGATGATAACGGACGGCAAAGCAAAACGACAGACGGACAAGAATGAAAAAGCATCTGCAGCCAGGGATGGCCAGCAAAGGACGAAATAGTCCTTTTTTCGACATGCCCGAATAGATCATTGCGCTGTATCTATCCGGAGGATCTGTAACAAGAAAAAACGTCGTAGACTTTCCGATCGCAATATATTACAATCCGTTTTTGAGGCCGTATATAAGCGAATGATGTATCGGTATTGTGGTCAAATTCCCTTTTTTTTGACATTGCCAACAAAAACGCGAATAATCATCAATACTTTAAGCTCGACTGATTTTGCGCCCTTATACGTGGGAGATTCGGCAAGGGTTTATTTCTGAACTTTTTACTATGTCGATTAATCGGCTTACATTGGCTCAGTATAATTTGATTTTCCTTATAATCTAAAATTATTTTTTAAATCACCCGTAACTTCATTAAGCCTTCCATTAAAACTGTGTATTAATTAATTTTAACTGAGCAATTATCCGATTAATTGGAATATTATTTTCATTCAAATTGGTGCGTCGGATGGTAGCACTTTCCTGCTACATACAAATACAAATAAATACAACACTTTTAACACCTAAAGGAGTACTGTGCCAGGGTCTGGCATCACCCTCTCCACTCTTGTACATTGAGCTCGAAGACAGAGAGAGACAGAGCGCAGTTCGGGAGACAGAGACGGAGAGTTTTCCCGCATACATCGCACGATTGTATAGATCGACTTATAAATTGTATATTGGTAAAATTGTTTAAAAAATGACAATACAATATTAATTATAAATAATATTTTATTGACAATTGAGATAGAACGAATTTGGCAATAATAAATATTCTTATTTGGGAAATTATATCATCTGCCATATTTAAGAGGATTTATTGAATAGTCTATTCATATATTTTTTTCCATGCTAAGCCTCTCAGCCCACGCATGTATGTATATTAGGGTAGTCCTTTTTTATATAAATACATTGATACATTAAAACGAAATACATCCATTTGACCGGATTACCATAAATTCGTCATAAATATGTTGAACATTATAACCAAATATAGAGAGCATTTTTTGGTAGCGGTGGGGTATTTGCATTTTTTGCCAACAGTTTCAGAAGGATAATGCGCATCATAAAATGTAAACACAAATACAAATATGTGAAGATGGATACGTTTCAGGATGATCTCTCCGACTTGGGGATTGGAATAAGCCTCCTGAAGATTTGGAAATAGGCTGTAGAGAAATCGTCTGGATAAGATAAGATCCCTCGCCATCTTCAATTTGTTTATTTTTATTGTTTTAGATTTATAGCCTTCGGGCTCAAAACTTGGAGATTACGGCATAAACAGAATTAGAAGCGAATTCAAAGAAATTAGTACCACCAGCTCGTGCTCGTTTAATTCAACCCTTAGACTGATAAGATTAATTTAATTAAGCGATTAGTGTTTCTCAATCGTCTGCAAAACGCCACATTCACTAACTACATTAGGCTGTATTAAGTTATAATATGGGCTACATTAAATTATAATATTATTCACGAAGTAATTTCATATCTGGAATAAGCTATTTATTAAAAACACCAAAAATGTCTTTTGAATATTATTTTTAAACACCAAAATAATTTCTTAAAAAATATAAATAAATAGTGCTATGAAAATTATTAACACGTTAATTACGGGAAGAAAGTTTTTATGAATCACGATATCGTTGGATTAACATCGGCAAAAAAATTTTTACATGCTACTTTTTCACTTTTTTTGGCTTATAAAGATTTAATGAAATTATTTTTATAAAGTTGAGCACATCTTCAATATGGGATCAAAAATTATGTTTTTGGTAATACATTTTTTTCAATGTAGCTATGTAGCCATTATGTTGTCTATTGTTTATTTATCATTTTTGCACCGTTATGATCGTAGGGGCAGTCACAACCCGAGCAGGAAAAATGGAGGACTGAGAAAATGAAGAAAAGGAGTCAAAATAAGGAGAATAAAACGACAAATCCTCTGCTGCCATGACTGCCAATACAGCAGCAGCTGCAGCGACAGCAGCAGCGACAGCAGCAGCGATTGCTGATTCTGTTTCTGAACAGAATGGAAAAGAAAAGGAGCAGTACACAGCCTTACCGAGGAGAAACTGGGAAGAGGAAAGGTGCTGGGTTCGAGCGGCGTCCCCAATGAGGAGATCATCGAGGTAACAAGGAATCTCCCTAATAATCTCCCGCGCGGGCTCTCAAACTGCCAACACGGATTTAAACGTGATCGGTCCATAATCGACACCGTATCCCGCGTCGAGATCATTGTGAGAACGACGTGGGAGGGGTCCGTGGGAGGACTAGTGAACATGTCATCATGGTGGCTCTGGACGTCTGGAATACGTTCAACTCGGCGCGATGAGACCTTATTCTCAATGCGTTGAGAGAACACTTCTGGGTGCCACGCTATCTCATGGCATTGCTCGAAAGCTACTTCAGCGAGTGACTGTTAGAATACAATATAACGAATGCGCGCTTTGCGTGAGAAAAGACGACGGGCTTCCCACAGGGCCCGATCCTCGGTCCGACTCTGTGGAATGCCAGGTACGATAAATTATTGAGAATGGAGTTGCCAGAGAGGAGCTAAATGGTGGCAGATGATCGCAATTATGGTCGTTGGTAAAACCTCCGTTGATCTGGTCTGCAACCGAGGCTCTTCAGTGAGTGGAAAGTTGGCTGCGTTCGGCTAGACTGCAACTTGTGGTCCACAAGACCGAGGGTATTATTTTCACGAGGAAGAGGCAACTGTGCCCGCCGCCGCTGATGCTGGCGGGCTTTGAGGTGTCGTATGTGGATTCACTGGGTATGTGGGTCAGGGGGCCGAAGACTAGTAGGAGGAGACTCCTGCTGTCGGTCGTGCACTTCACAACATTGTACGGCATACCCATTTGGGTGGACGCGATGAGTGTAATGGCGTACAGGGAAAGATGGCGAGAGTTCAAATAAGGTGCGCTCTACGAATTGCAGTGGCTTACCGCACCGTGTCTGAAGATGCGGTGGGAGTGTTCCCGTTGATTTGTTGGCAATCGAGCGCAAATCTCGACTGGAAGTGAGGGTGACGATCATGGTAGAATGACAAATACGATGGGATGCATCAGAGAAGGGCAGGTAGACTCACACCCTCCTGCCCGACGTAAGGAAGTGGAATGAAAGAATATATGAACAACTGAGCTATCATCTGAGCTTCTCAATGCTTGCTTGCGGTTGCTTTGTAGCTTATCGGAAATGGATAGGCAAAGAGGTGACCACTGAGTGCCACCACTGCGGGGCTGAGGTGAATGATGTGGAAGCATACGATATTTGAATGTGAAGCATGAGAGGAAGAGCGGGGGATACTCCGCGTCACCATAAGCGATGGACGAGTTTTGAAAGAAGGAACGATGGATTCGATGCTGGAGAGAGAGGAAGAATGGATGGCTTAGGAGAGCTTCGCCTCCGAAGTGATCGCATCCAAGAAGGACGCCGAAAAGATCAGACGACGAGTCGCTATAGCAGCTCAAAAGAGAGACACCGCGCAAATGGTAAGTAAACGAGATAAGTGAGGAGGGCCCACAGAGACAGGATGTCATGTCTTGCAAATGCCTAACGGTCGGGCCGGACACTACCAGAGGCGGACAAGGAGGGGTTTTAGTAGGTAAACGGTCATTTGATTGATTCCAGAGTCCCACACTGCCTGGTCTGTTCCCAAACTACTGTCGGGCATAGACCAGGCAGTGTGTTAAAACATTTTGTTAAACAGAATCTGTTCTGTGAAATATGTAGTTGTTCATAGAAGGCATCCTTGTTGCTGTCACAAGTGTTAAGGGCTAAAATTTAGCACGGACAACTGGGTCCTCTTGTCCGCACGGTCCCATCATCGATGTACAACACAGCAGCCTCACCAAGTCGATGCTTTTGGATCGCGGCCTTATTGACCCGGAAGCGGGACAGCTCGGGTATCATCGTTTCAAATTCGAACGTTGGAACTTGGACTTCCCAAGATAATATTCTAAAGGCGTGTCGATCTTCCATGTCTTTCTGTCTATCTTTTCGTCTGTCTGTCTCTCTGCCCGGTTAGCTATCTGTATGTTTATCTGTCTGTCTATTTGTCAGTCAGTCGGTCTGTCTGTTTACCTACTTATTTTTTAAACTATATTTAATCCTTTAATTATTCCATTTTTTTGTTGGACAGCTGTACTTAGCAAATTGTACGACATTTTATAAACACTTAGCACTCCGTGGACTAAATGAGCATCATTCCACAATCAAATGCAAAAAATATTTCTTTTAAGATTTTCGCAATAGGAGTTCTTCAGAAATTTATGTAAGTATTCTAAACAGCCGAGTAGAAAAAAGTAATTTCTAGTTTTCAATTTAACTTTCTCCTCAGTTTTAATGGCCCTCGCTCGCCATTTATCTCTGCCTATTAAAATAAAACTTTATATTACATTTGAAATGTCTCATAAATTACTTGCCCCCCCTCATCCCGAAATAGAACAGAGCGGACCTGTCAGCCCGAATTGAAATTAATTTGACATACGGCTGACTGCGATAAATTCGGCCCGGTCGATAAATCGACAAACTCAAATTTGGACTTTTCCATCATATTCAAATGTGGCTCGCATAAATTTTCCAAGGAGGCTTTTATTTTTACTATCGCATAAATTATTGGATACGCTCGGGTGAACCCTTTCGATGGAATAAACGATTTTAATAACCTTTTGAACCGTCAGAGGTCGTCGGCTTTATGGGGTGATCGAATTGTCGCGCTCGGTCAAACATACGGGGATGTTTGAGAAACAATGAGAAAACATCACCGGCAAAAAACAATATTTTAATACACACAATGTACTCAGATAAATAAACCCGGATTTATATTCAATATGTTAAAATATAGCCCAAAAAACGATCCACAAAACATATTAAACATATACGGCGATGTGATATGTAGCATGGCGCAGGGCTGGCGAAACAATATGACAAGTGATAATAAGCTATGGTCATGCGGAGTGATAAATTCATCGAAAAACTGCTCAGTGTTTATAAATCAATCATATTCCCTATTCACATTGAGTCGTTCCACAGGCGGTTGAGGGCTTCGCTCTTTAGGTATGAACTTTCCTCAATCTCGAAATGTCTGTGCTAAGATCAGTTCATGGACGCAAAACATGTTCTGAAGACATGTCCGGGCATGGCGTTCAATCGCGAAGTGCTCATTCGAAGTATCAGCGGTCTGAAAAGCGGACCAGTTGGACACACAAATCTTGTCTCCATTCCTTCCCCTTTGAGAAGAATGCATTCCTGGAGTTTTCTACGATCTTTATGATCATGGATTACCCTCCTACCAAATTCAGGTTTTGCACCTTGCTGTGCACTTTTGTTGAGCGGACTGGAGGGTTCCTCTAGGTAACTCGCTGGGTGAGCATTCACAAATGAATCTCGGAGATCATTCATCGTTTTTGCTGACGACATCAATGTCGTCAGCAAAGAGAGAAGAGAGGAATGACTGGGGCTTTCTTATGGAGCTATAGGAGCCACCCAAAGTAAAAGTAAGCTCATTTTGCCAATTCTGACCCCCAAAAAAATAGGTCAATCCTGGATCTAGAAGATTGACCGAAATTATCTGACCGTAAAAATACAGTATTCGAACATTTTTCCTATAAGTTGGGTTTGAATTCGAATCTTTGCAATAAGCATCCAAAATCTAAAACACTATACCAAACAATTGACTAAAAATCTTATATTTTTTTAAATATGTTAATCAAATATTTCGGGCTCAAATACATTTACTCTTATACTTCGTAGATCAGTTAGTTAGAACTTGAGATATCATGTCAACCATGTTGAAAAAGTTATTTGATCATTAGGAATTGTCGATAGGATTTTGCTGCATTATTTGCGATTTTACAATCCCAAGCATCTTATATTTTATCCAAAAGCTATATACATATTTAGGTATGAAAATATCGCATTTATAATATTTTTCGATTATATCATCAAGTTGAAAGCTGCTGATTTGTAAATGAGCTTTGAGAAAAACGTAACGACAGAGTGACTGTATTAATTTTAATCAAGCGGATAGTTAATTCAAGTAAATTTGGCCGGCATACTGAGATGTCAGTACGAAAAGATTTGTAACTTAATCTGGAGGCAAAGATCTGGTAGTCTCTCCCCGGGACTTGAATACAAATACCCCAATTAAAGAGGCTTTGAGCTCTCGCAAAACCACCTATGGTCGTTGCCGTGAACTTTTTGCCATTATATTTAAGTTAACAAACCAATAAAGACGTTCATTAGCTGCGCAGGACTTCTCCTCCTTGATAAATAGCAATTTAAAATAAACAATATAAGAGGAGAGTTTATTGAAGCAATTCCATGTCAGTGCGAATAATTTAGGGACGAGCATTCCTTGAATATTGAACACTATCCGATTTCGGCGCAGCCTCCAATGATATTGTTCACGTGAAACGGATTCGAGTCCTGTTCGCTATTCAATTTATTGCAGGACAAAGAGGGCCGAAACCGTTTTAAAATGGATTGTAAAAACAACGCCGATTCAAAGAGAAATAATATTCGAAAGAGTGTGCTTAAATTTCGCCACAATTGGGCGTATGGAATATCAATTGGGTATGGATTTGAAATGGATGCTGATATTATAATTCTATTGTAGATATCTAAAAAATAACATCGATCATTTGTAAATATTAAACTAAATGATGAAGCGACTATGACACACTCATCCAGGTGGCCCGCAGAATCATCTTTTAAAATGAGTACAATATTTAAATTATTTTGTCTATGACGTTATTTTTTTAAGCTTAATGATCTTTTTCTGTTTTTTCTTTGAGATTATTATCGCCCACTTTGATATAACAATGTTCATACATTTTTAAAATGCGGTCGCTAATAATACTGCCTGTAGACTTGCGTTTAGTAATTATGCATACAAATTATATTACAAATGGATAATGCTACTTTAGCTTTCGATAAATAGTCCCTGAGTGGCGGCCCGTTTCTACGTGCTCGTCAAAATGACTGTATTCGCACGAATGAACTTCTTTATTAATCACGAGAGAGAGAGATCTGGCTGCAGGAAGGATGTCCTCCCGCAGCCCAAGGCTATACAACGACTCCCGCCTCCTGCGCGTTACCGTCGAATTCATAAAGATGCACGCACAAGAAGCGATCGGCGTCGTTCCTTCAGACGCAATGGATCCACAACATTACAGAAGATGGCGCTGTTAAATTAACACATTGCGCATAAAGAAAGACGGAAGATGTCGCTATTAATTTGGCGAATTACATCTACACAGATTAACAGTGTCATTGCACAGAGATGATAATTTTCCCATGTTATACTATCATTAAAAATGGCATTCTAGGGATTCTGATTGAGCATTGCATAACGAACAGACAGACATACATCAAATTTAGTAAGCAGACTGATAATTTTGATTATATTATAGCGTACGCACCTCTTCTGGCGCTAAGATGTCGGCTATCTTCGTTGTTGCGACTTAAAGGTCGTGTTGTTCACACGCGAATCAATATCGTTCTCGGCGCAATCTGTAACAATGGTCCTGATCCACGAACCGGCTGCGATGAACGACGGAACACGTTTATGATTAATAAAATATAGAACAATCGGCACAACGTATTTATTCAACTATCCCACAGTAGAATAACCAGTGGTTAGCAAGCCAACTTGTATACGGAGCAAACAGGTGATGGTCCTTCTCCGTCAGGGTCTGGTAGATAACTCTGTTGTCTGAATAGGTCCTTCCCCATCGAGGTCTAGGTTCCTTTTTAAAAACTCGCTGCCCTTTTGACAATCTGCCGCTATTTTGACAATCGGGTCGGGAGTGGCATCATCATCCGAATATCACTGATTGCAAAATTTTCTTCAATTTCTTTCCTCATTATGATATTTTAAATATTATTAGAGTAATCCAAAAATATTCCCGTATTTGGGTTAAAAACATTTCCATAGATTTGAGATATTAAAGTAATTTATTTTTATAGTTTTTTCTGTGATCTTTGCCATATTCATGAGAAAATCTATGATACAAAAAGAAATACAGTCCAAATGAGATGCTCTATGGACTCCATGTATTATTTTTGGGCGCTCGTCGTCGATACTGGGTATTTTTGCGTAATTGAAAATGTAATATGCCCTTTGTAAATTTGTGTAATTTGCAGTCGTAATATTTTACTTGTGGCGTTTTTTTTCGCTTTCAGTGTGATTATTTTTAAATGAGTTCCAACAAAGCAATATATCGTACGAAGGCAGTCCGCCATTGCTGACATTCCATACAAAAGACTTTTAATATTGTTGTAGTAACAAAGACCATTGTTTGCATATCATTTGTGGGGTTTGCGAAACAAAAAAAAATATTTGTATAAAATTTGTAGAGAAAGAGGGATAATAAAGGGACCACCTTACGAAAAAAAAATCGACCTGAGCGTATTATATTCGAGGAAATCTGACCGAAGTGTTCCGTTTTCGTAACGGAAATTATTGTTGCTTTTATTTGACATTTTCGCGCATTTTTTTCTATTCCCGACGGTACGCAAATTCTTCATATCGTTAATGATTCTTTGCTGGGGAACCACACGCTAAAAAATGGCAAAGACCTGGATGAACACACGGGAAGAATGTAATAGATACATATTAACACCGTGTGCCTCTTTTTTTCGTTCTGAAGTCTGAAATATGAATTCCACGCTCGACCTGCTTCCGTAATGGCACCGGAATTTACTTTATGTAGCGTGATGTTATGTGCAAAACGATGGGTCACCGGATATACCACCTGTTCAAACTTTTTTCGCGAAAATATGCTTACAATTTGGAAAATTTGGCAATAAAACCAAGGATGAAAAGCCCCATAAAAAATAAAATTATTTACTTTGTTCCGATAAGGGTGCTTAATTTTTAAATGCAAATAAAGCAAGTTGTATTTGAGATATCTACTCAATTTTTCTTTTATTTGAAAGAATATTTTATGGCATTAAGTATGGAATATAACGTCGTTCAAATATCCACCGCGGCTTTGCTTGGTAGCACGTATTCGGGAGGTCCAATTTTCCAATTACCTCGTCGCATAAATCTGGCTGAATTTGCTGGATGGCGTTCGCTGTGTTGATTTTTATGGCATCAATTGTTTTCCGTTTATACACATAGACCTGCGATTTAAAATAGCTTTAAAGGAAGAAGTCTAAAGGCGCATGATCGCAAATATATCCTCAAATCGCTCGTGTAAAATGTCCATCATAGCATGCGTTATTTGACCGTACTGTTTAAACCACACATGGTTCTTATCGTCAATTTTGCTTGTTCATATATCCATTGTATTTGTTGGTAGTCCCTTGTTAAGCGGTTTTGACTCGTAACTCAATCATCTTGGGTTCGAATCCCACAGGAGATGTGGTTGGCAATCACAACCACAACCATGTCAAAATTGTTGGTAATAGTCTCATAAAAGGGACTACTAAAAGCCTTCCTAAGCAATTCCTTTTTTTGGCATTCCTAAGCAATTCCGCTGTTGGTCTGTGCAAATTCAATTAGACAGATTAACAGTGACATATTATGTCATCTTGCAGGTAAACTGCGTCTGGAATAACAATATCTATCGGTCCGCACAAGAGGTGGAAGTCATCGGTTAGCCTTGGTCGCAGGAAGATGTTCTTCCCGCAGACTGATAGCTGTAATCTTTTCCTCCAGTAATAAAATAAATTAGTTAAGATGACACAATGAGGTCGGACTGATGATGCCTTCCGAACAGAATCCTCCTGCTCTTTCTGTAATCGACAACTCCAACTGGAACTGAAGCTTAATTGATGCGCATCGTAGAGTGAAACACCCAACCGAAAGTTAAAAATGAAATATTTCTATGCGAGTAGGGAATCCAATCCCGGGATTCCGGATCCTGGGATCCCGAACAGTTATAGGTAATAAAGAATCCCGGGACTAGTAAACGTAATCACAAAAAATTCGGGATTGAAATTTTTATCTAACAGAAATCGTACACCTCACCAACATGATGAAGGCTACTAAATCGAGACATTCCCGACGAAATCTGGACGCAGTGAAAAACAGTCTCGTAATTACTAATTGGCAAACTTATTCGATGCCTAGGGGCAGTGACTGTCTAATCTATGTATACATGTATAGCGTACATGTATGTTTTTCAAATTGTTATAGTAACCTTTCCCCGCCGGTGATGTATTTACTACACCTCGACTCTAATAATGGGAATATCGATATGAAATATAATAGATGCGGGATTCAGAATTTTTGTATTCCTCCGTAATATAATTACGAATCACATAAAAGTATTATAGTATATAAGTATTCATCTGCAGCGATGGAAATAAATAATTTGTCGGGAAATCGGGAATTTTGCGAGTTTTAGTCCGTGTCTCGGCAGAAAGGAATTTTATTAGTCACATTGACAATGTTCTATTTTTATCTACATATTTTTAAATTGAATTTTTATCTTTTCTTAAATAAATAAAATTCTTTGGCCTTCAAGTTATTTTTTATATTGAACAAATGGACTTATTAGTAATTTTTGATCAAATTTATCAATGTAATTTCGTAAAATATTGAAAATCCCAATCCCGGGATTCCGAGACTGATCCCGGGATTGTCTTATGATATCCGGAAACCCCGGGATCGAAATTTTGGCTCGGGATTGGATCCCCTACATGCGAGTGTGGCTGTCTTAGAAAGCACATGGGAACGGCCCGGACACTCCCCCGAGAGCGCTCCCGCCCAACGTTACACTGGTGTCAGAAGCGATAAATGATTTACAATCCTATAAAAAAAACTATGAGGCTTTAAATTTAATCAAATTGCACGTCAAATTCGTAGTATTTTGTAATATGTGTAAAATATTGCCATTCAAAGAATATACTTATGAATTCATATTAATATTGTATTGTCATATTATGCAGATGGATAGAATTAAGTAAAACGTCTCGTCCAAATATAGATCGCATTTCGTATGCGCAGAAAATATTCATTAGAAATTTGCTGATCGCAAAAGGGAATGAATATAAAAGCCTTAAGAGATAATCATTCGGATGATATCAAAGGGAATGCCAAAATGAATTCGACTAATAAAAATGAGTAAACATCGATTTGGGCGTGGGCCTCACCCTCCCGTCGGGCCCCTCGTGGGGTGGCGCCGTGGGGGCCCACCAGGGGCGGAAGCCCCGGGGTCGACGACACCGCGCCCCATCACGGTTATTACCTTCCTTCGTTGCGTCTCGTTTTATTTAAGCCACCGAATAGAAATATTTACCAACAATAACGAGCTATTGTCATCATCATTTCTCCATAAACAAAGTGGATAAATGCACACAATATCGGTGATATAACAATTAATAATATGTATATTTTTAAACCTTAAGCATTGTTAAAGTTGTTGTGGATAAAATAGATTAGTATTAAATTTGCTTGTGTTTTAGGAAACTTTTCATGAAAATAAAATCAAATGGAATAATGATATTGAAGGGTTTGATGTACTATGAAGGGTGTACGGTCCGAGCCGCACCCTTCTGCTGCATATAAATACGTTGTTGTATGTTGATACTGCAGCGCCATCTAGTATCGGCTTAAAATTTAATTAATTGCATTAATTTGCATGCAGTATACGAGGCATATACTTTTCGCTTTGATCATGTCTTTTGATTGCTTTTACCTATGGATATAGCTTATTATCGAACTTCGACAGCCCCTCTGAGTAATTGGACAATATTGGGTGGGCGCAAAGCCACCCCAGTCTATCATTCGAATGCTGGTAAAATTCCACTTGTTCTAAAATTGTTCGAGCCGTAGTCTGAGTTTTGAATGCGATTTGTAAGGTCGAATCTCTCACTATCGCGTCACTCATGTTCAAGTGAATAAACATGTGTGACAATAAAGTGGTAAAAACACGAATACCGGATCAAAGTCGGGATCTGAACCGATCGCGTGGGTCACAGGGGCACCTCACCTACCCACCGGGGCAGACCCACCCCCTCCCCACGCGACTCGAACCGGCTTTATGGCGATATAACCAACGAAAAAGCGAATAAAACACAAATAAATTCAGACATTTTGTATGAAACACAGGAAAATAGGAAAACGCCATATAACCTTCATAACTCAATTTTATTGCGATATAAATTTATTACATGAAAATTCCTCGAAGGTAGAGCCGGTCGCCCCCTCCGCGCCCCGGGCGCCCCTCCCAGGCGCACATTTAACTTTATCTCTGAGGGAAAATCTCAGTTTTTCCCGATATTAAATTTGATGCGAGATAGCGTTTTATGATTTTTCATTTCATTTCGTATTAAGGATTTATTTGTAAACGTTTTTCGGGACAATTTTACGACCAATAAAAATATTAGCGATATACAAAGACACACATGGCGGCCGGTATCTCGCGTTGAGTCTGTCGTTATCGACGGAGCTATCGACGTTATGAGCCGTTTATAATAAACACAGACGTATGATAAAATCGCTGGAGCTTGAACAACAAGCCCATAATTAGTTCTTTAGTTTCAACCGACAATTAATTAGATTTTCAGCAAGAAACAGAGCGTCCATGCTTTGGAAGCAGATTTAAAATTAAAACACTGGATTAAAACTTTAAAAAATCCGCTCCGCTTGAGGTTTATCGACTTTAATAAAGCCTTCTACTCAGTAGATCAATATAGACTACTACATATACATAACACTTATTTCTTCTTTATATGGAGTCATTTCATCGAAGTTTCTTTTGGCAAACACACTAATAACGCCTTATAATATTTGTGATGGATGGTACTTCTATTTTTCACGGTAATCGGTGAATATAATACCAAAATACGGAAGCCAAAACCTTGTCAACTGACATTTGCGTTATCGATTCAGCTGACTATCTATTTGTATAATAATGGAACTGTATTTCTTTCACTGTCATATACCGCATGAAAAAATCATTTTTATTGCATATTAAAGGTGTCAAAATTATTTTATGGACTATTTTGTCATCCTATGAACTTATTGAATGGAGATTAATACGCGAAAAAATGACACCCCTGCATTGAGTCATTATTAATATGTGAATCTGCAGTCTGGAATATTAACAGCGATCTATTTCTATTATTCTGCGCGTGCGGAATGCGAATATTCGTGAAAGAAAATATGAGGGTCAACCAATAGTCTTGGCCGCGGGAAAACTTATAGTTTCGCAATTGGTTGCATTTGCGCTACGTTACAGTAATTACATTTCTCAGATTTACCCGTGTATATTCAGTTTATACAGAAGCTCATTCGTTGAACGAAATGGCCCTATAAATGAAACGATGATGCTGACATAATTTGTGGATTCAGGGTTTCATTAATTAACCATAATTAAGCATTAATTGTATGCATAAGTTAAATAAAAAACAATTTTAGACTCCTGCCGAATGTCAATCAAATTTCTCAAACCCAGACGTGTGGCGTATATGTTTACCTGTCTATCCCAGTATTATTAGGTCTTCCGACGCGTCTACTGCCACTCGGTCCCGAGTCTTATATATCACGAGAGACTCTGTGTGCTACATGATCTGCCTAATGTAAACGACGAGTTCAGACAAAGCTGGTAATTGATGCTTCGCCGTGCATGTCCATGACCTCTCGATTGAGCCTCGTTGCTTAAAAATATTATTGCAACAAAATTCGACTACAAGGCGCACTGTTTACCATATGCTTATTATAACTAAATAAATATATCTTTAAGGCTCTCCTAGTTATTAAAAATCATACTTGAATTAAATCTGAGCTTATAAAATATTAATAAATGATTTATTAAAGAAAATTTCCCAGGGCCCAATGCGAATTATGTTCAATCGGTAAAAATATTTTTTTTACGGCGAAATAAACTTCACTGCTTTGTATATTATTAAAAAATAATCAAATAAACATTCCAAAAAGCAAATTTTATCACGGCTATATAAACGACCCGGCTCTCATCTTTTCCCACCCCACCGTCAACTAGACATATAAAAAGTAGAAATATAATTTTTCAATCTTCTCTTTTCAAAGGTATTCTGCGTTCATGTCGATACTTATGTTCTATAGACGCCAATGGCGCTGGGGAATATTTTTTCCGCAATAATTAATTTTATAAAAAACATTAGACATGTAACATAATATTTGTGTTTGACAATCAATGAGACATCCAGACAGTCGACCGATAATTGAGTTACAATTCACAATTAAACTCTACGTTCATTTCGCAACTCATTTATGAAATAAATTGGCCGTCTGTTTAATAAGCTCCAGTTAAAAAAATAATATACACTAGTCAGTGGTTTGAAAAGCGGACCGGTTGAACACACAGACCTTGTGGCCACTCCCTCCTATTTGGAAGCTAAACTATGGAGAGAAATGCATCCCAAGGCCTTTCTACGATGGCTACAGTATAGATGCTGACACGTATAGATGGCCTATACATTTTTTAACTAGCATAAGTTTAGTTTTTACTTAATATAACTAGTCTCATCCCGCGCTCAGAACGCAAAGTGAGAAACCTCGGTCATCAATATCCGTCTGGTCTGAGCCTACTCCCTCCAATTGTTCAGACTCAGACGAATGGTATATATGTCTACCTGTCTATCCCAGCGTAGTCGAACTCTTCCGACGCGTCTACGTCCACTCGGTTCCGAATCTAATATGGCATAAGTGATTCTATGAGTCGGCATCTACGTCACATGACCTGCTAAATGCAGATTTGGTTTAGATAAATGAAATTATATTGGATTTTATATTAAACATCTGGATAAAATCAGCAAATGTATTCAGTAACTTTTGTGTTTTTGCTGTAGGATTTATGTAATAATCGATTAGAACACTGCGAAGGCCCCCAACTAGAAGGGAGGTGTTTAAAAATTCATTAAACGAAATGCTTCATCCCCCACCCTGCAGTATATTCATTTAAGAAATGTATTGTTAAAACGCTTTTTGAATAATTTACAAAAAATTCTGAAGGCTTACGTGTATTTAATATGCGTAAAGCACGAAATATATTTACGCAAAATCTGTTGATATAATTAAATTAAATGAAACGCCACTGGCGACGGCAATAACGGGAGTATTTATTTACCCAAAGTTTTCATTTCTATGCGAAATAGAAAAATATATACGATAAATATTTTATATGAGAGTCGAAATTCTCATATAAACATTTTTAGAGGGAGGGCTCAAAAGGTACGGAATAATATATTGTTCGGGGGGCGAAATGGGGAGGGCGGCTGCGGCCAGGGATGGGCTACCGGGGGCGCGAGAACCTGAAATATATGACGGAGGAAACACGCAAAAAGAGATTAATATGTTAATAAATGTTTCAAATCTGTATTAATGCTCGGTCTGAGAATGTGTACTGCGTGTGTTGTGGGGGGGTCGATATTTAATTATGGGTTTTGCGATATGAAAAATAATAAATCAGGCGCATTTGGACGACATATTTGATATGTGTTTATGCCGAATTTGAATTAGGGTTTTTGAACCTTAATTCAATTTTTGAAATACGAGGATCTTCTAGAAAGTAAGGTTACAACATTTGCATGTGATCGAAAAATGCTTGCCGCTAACCCTTCTTGATCTTCTAATTCACCCCAAAAACGCTTTTTAGTAAAAAGGTAGTATTTTTAAGGCACCAAGTTGAGCGAATAGGGAGCATGAATGATAATATTCCATACAAACGATGTCAGCAGCTCCTGTGAAGCTCGCGCGGTGTCAGCCTAGTGTTATCATGAATAAGGCTGATTCCCTGGATGAATGACACTACTGAAGTGATTGTCTTTTGGATACTAAAGTGAAGCGAAACACCCAGGTCACGATAGACTCCAGAAAAGCTTCTCCCTCTAGTGCAAAATGAATCACGTGAATTTGACGGAGCTCCTATGTGAGCATTCTGGTCACCCATCTCGCCCATAACTTCTTGTAACCAAGTTTTTCCGACATAATCAGCAAAGAGCTCCAGCTCCTTATCTCGTCGTAAGTATCAGTACGACCTTCTCTGAACAACCTAATCCACTTTATAACATGTTGTCGACTTATCACATCACTACCATAAACTTCTACGCGCTTCCAATGGATATTCGCGGCGGTATTGTTCTGCAAAGTCAAAAAATGGATGACTGATCGGATCTCGCATGAACGGGAGGTAGCGGGATCGCGTGACGACTCCTCCATCGGAAGAATTTACTGTGACCAAATGGCTGACAAATAGGCAGAACCAAACAAACCTTAACTTTGCTGAAAATAAATACTTGTCAAATGTATTTTATAATACGCTTTTAGCATCAACTGTGTGTTTGTTCGTATGTTTATAGATCTATTTCCATGTGTAACGCTTTGTTTTTGTATGTTTTTTGAGCCAAACTTATATGAGTGCAGGTGGGCACACTGGTTTGCACGTCACGATAATTGAAACCCCAAGCGGGAGTGGGTGTAGTGTGTCCGTATCCGTCGCATATAACATATATATATTTTTTTTTTTTGAGGTGGCTTTTAGCGATCCCTTTTTTATGGTATCATTACCAACCATTTTGACATGGTTTTTCATGGCATATATATGTTTTTAAAAATGTGGTTGCCAGCCACATCTCCTGTGGGATTCGAACCCGAGATGATCGGGCTACGAGTCCAACCGCTTAACGCAGGACTATCTACAGGTACAATAACATATACACATTATATTCATGCGCCGTACCACATCTAATGTGTTTATGTCTATGGGTAGTATAAAGCGACCACCACGCGTGTAGCTTGCCTATTTTATTATATATGACACACACAGCTTCGTCTTTATGATTAAACCAAAAGGTATAATACAAAAAATATTGAATTTTAACTTTAAAATTATAAATATTTTGTGTATATTATAGTTTTGTATCTCTGAAGGGAATCGATCTCTAGAGAGATACCATACCTCCTCGATTTAGTGAATCTCAAGTTTACTTGTATCGTCAACTATTCCATACATTCCTTAAATTTCATCCACGTTGCCAACGAAACAAAAATATAATCGAGCCTATATTTCACAAAATTAATATGGCGACGTTGACATTGAAGTAGTAAGCCGCCATAAAACACTGTAAGTCCTTAAATTGTGCTGGAAATAATATTCCGTTTATTGTGAGGTTTTGTTATTTTCATAAATTATTCAAAGTAATTGATGGTTCGAAATTTTGTTTCGAAGGCCTCCTCTTCCCGGAATGGAGAAATTTGATTCCAAAAATAAATAATGTGACCTTGTTTATTAATGAAGAAATTTTCCCATTTTCACAGGGCGTCCACTGTATGAAAACTCGAGACTCACGGTCAATATTTCGAATAAATTCCGCCCTTAAATGACGTATTTATGAATATTCAGGCGGGCCCTAGGGTTGAAAAATGCTAAATTGTGACGAAAGCTCGCGAAAGCTCACGAAAGCACACGTAATATCGCGAAATCTAATAACATTCCGAGAAGCTCTTATTTATATTGCTACGTTTGAAGCTTTTATTTCATAGTAACCAGACATTGGTAAATATGCTTTCATAAGTATTTTTTCAACTGAAATCATGTTGTAAATTCAATCTTCGACAAACATGTATGGGAATGATATAAATACTCGTCGGAGATTTTTTTTTATTTTTGCAATACTCCAAGTTCAATAAAATTCCAATACGCCGTATCGAATAACGCGAGTTAAAAATAAAAGTTTCTACTCCGCAAAACGTTCAAATTGATATTTGATACGCGAATCGACAACACATCCGATGATATTTCAGGCGAGGACTTCAAAATATTTATTAATAATAATTTTAAAGGACTGAAACGAGACTAAATTGATTTGCCGCACTTTAAATTAAGCCGCGTCTACCGAAGCCTGATCCGCCTTGTATCGAAAGTATACGACGTTTATTTAACAATAATCAACATAAACTACTTGTAAACAAAAAATCAGACTTGTTTAATTTAATTTAATATCGCTATATATGTACAATTATTCAGGTTTATTTATTTTTTATTAATGTCCGCAACGTTAAACAATTGGTATTGTATTGAAGCGTAGAAACGGGAGTGCTTTATTAATCACAAGAGAGAGATCTGGCCGCGGGAAGGATGTCCTCTCGCAGCCAAGGCTATCCGACCAGTCTCCATGACTCCTGCCTACTGTTGAACCTACAATGTGCAATTTGCAACGCCACAGTAGATGGCGTTGTTAAATTGACATATTGCGCCTAAAAAGGTAATAATAATTTTACCCTATATTTAAAAGAATCATAGTTAAAATATTAAGCTGTGTTTGTGTAATATATGATAAATTATAAAATAGGCGAGAAACTGGTCTAGTTTTTATCCTGTATGCGATAAAAAACGGAGATGCTATAAATGATTCTTCATTTCTCTCCGATCAACTACCGCTTGAAGTTTCATTTTTCGTGACGTTTTCGCCAATTTGCACAACTGCGCCAATGGAAGGTTTATTGCAAATCATTATGAATTAAATTCACTTTGACAATGCACATGAAAATTTTGTATGCTCTGGACGAGATTGTTAATTTACCGCTTCTTAATAATCTATCAACTACTATCATCATCATCATCTAAAAAGTAAGATTTTTTTTTCCTGTGGGCGCGGAATCTTCCAAAGACTGAGTGTGAGATTCACGCTGGTATTTATACAACTTCCATAAGGGATGTTGGCCAGTCGTGCCTGCTCACTAAACCGCCTCCTTTGGTCTCCTCTATCCCCCTGGTATTGTTTATCACATTGCTTCAAGGGTGACAGGTAGTCTAGCCGTTTGATGGCCCTATTCTATTGTTGAAGAGGCGCTCTGCGTCTCTCTCTTTCACTGCCCTCTTTGGCGCTGAGTATCTCTTCTACGTAGTCGCGCCAAAGGTCCCAGTTCTTCTTACTTTCCATCATGCTGTGGACCATGTTGTCGATATTTAGCTCGGCCACCCCGAGTGCTTGTTTCAGCAGTTCTCTCTGGGGTACCCAAGCCTCACAGCCAATGATGGTGTGCTCTGCGTCGTCGACCTCCGCTTGGCAGTGTTGGCACGTAGCGGATGGTTCTTTGCCAATCCGCTTCAGGTACGCACCAAAGCATCCGTGCCCAGTGAGCGCCTGCGTCAAGCGGTAGGTTGTTTCACCGTGCTCCCGGGCCCTCCACCGACTTATGACCGGGATAAGTCGATGGGTCCATCTTCCCTTGTTGGACTGATCCCATCTCCGTTGCCAGGCTTCCCTCAGTTTCTGGTCATGTTCGTTGCGATTTTTAGGATCTTCGTAGTCCAAGGCCCTCTTCTTTGCCTGGAGGTCCAGCGGGGGTATTCCAGCAATCACCAGCACCGCGTCTTCAGACACTGTCCTGTACGCTGCGGTGAGAAGAAAAAGTAAGATTACAGGGGCTCCTAAGGCCAGGGTTTTTTGTTATGAAGTTGGTGCATCTAGCATGTAGCCTCCTTACAGCCTAATGGTCAGTTTTTTTTATCTCGCATGTTTGTCGGCCATTTTGTTCAGTCACAATAAATTCTTCCGTTGGAAAGAGCACTGTGTGTTTTCGCCAGCTTTTTTTGGATTGTCGTTTGGATTCAGGGGTGTAGTGCTACATCCATGTCTCATCCCTCGTAACAATAGTCGAGAAACGCTTCTCCCTCTTGTGCAAGTAAATTTATCTAAAAGTCACGGTCGCGGGGGTGCGCGACGACCTCTCCATCGAAAGAATTTACTGCGACTGAACAAAATGGCCGAAATGCGAAACCAATCAAATTGATCGTTAGAATCCCCCCCTATATGCCAGATGCGCTAGATTCGACCCAAAACAAAAAATCTCCCGGCATCAGGAGCTCTTGTGGCTCGATTTTTTAGATAACCCTCATAAATGAGGAAGTATTTGGTTTGATGTTATTAATAAAATAAATTATCATACTCTTCAAAGGCTTCAAATAATGAAGCATTTTGTATTCATTATGATAAAACTTTTAAATATTTTTGATGCGCTGCTTGAATAATAAACATTGCGCTTTTATTACGCCAATTAAATGTCGATGGTGTCTTACTTTCATTTTGGTAGAATATAATTTAAAGCCAAAAGCTAATATTTGATATAATTATTCAAATTAAAAATATAGAAATATGAATGCTTGCAAATTTATTCAGAGCGTGCAATTTTTCATTTATTAACGGAAATTCTTAGCTTAAATATGAAGCTGTGCTTGTGTAATATGTAATAAAATAGGCAAGCTACTGGTCTGGTGGTCGCTGTATTCCGAAAAATTTTATAATATTTGATTGAAATAAATAATTTTAAATTTATCTATAATCTTCTTATACATAAAAATGATTTTTTGTTTGTTCGTATGTAATGCGCTGCCATGCCGTTCATTCGATTGCGATAATACTTTTCTAACTTATTGTTTGCACTTTTTTAAATAATATAGGTCTAGTATAGTTAGCTTACAGTAGATTTTATATGTAAAATATATATAAGATAAAGCCTTCTATACAATACGTACGATGAAGCATTGCATTTTTCAGCGAATAATGACTATGAAAAAGCAAGATTGATGTTGGGATATTGCATAAATAAGGAAAAAGACATGTAAACTGTGGAAACACGATCGGCTAATTAAATGAATACCATATTTCTCGGTCAACGTTTGCTTACAAGCGAATGCCCTGCGGAAAAACAGTACATCACGTCTTTTGTAAACACAAGGCTTCTGCCACTTGTTAGCTGCACAGCTTCCGGCGGCTGCTCATCGGGGAGCAGCCACTTTAGCAGTGGGTGGGCGGCGAGTTGTCGGTCACAGGTAAAGATTAAGGCATCCCAGTGGGAGATCACGCCTTCCGCTTGGGATTGGCACCGGAACGTGCCGAATTGACTCGTCCGCTAAACGATTAACACCCGTGGACATTAACATACCACGCTTCGCGCCTATCGAATAAATCTTCCCCGAAACAAGCATGATTTTTACATTGCGTTCGTGCTGTCGCACTGTAGCGCACGCAAGCACCGCAGCGCCACCTGTTGTCGGCACAATAAACAGGCGGATTAACACGAATCATGATAAATTCTCGAAAATATTGTGTTATAAAAGTGGTCTGAGGAGGGGTTTTGCAGGTCGCACCGCAAAGCCTCAAACAGGTGTACTCGAGCAAGCATTGAAGCCAAGTGGTTTCTCGTAAAACAAGGGTCTCAATTTCGTTCCAGCTGGTGGTACAAATAAGTACCTTTGGGGTAGAGATCGCTCGCCTACGAGTGAATGAAAGCTTACCGCGTGATTTCCTCGAGTTCCTTCGTGCCTCGAGTAACTACTGCGGAAGTCTGCTAGGCGTCGGGCGGAAGGTCGTACTCCACAAACCCTCAATCTAAGAATTCACGTTTATTATTTAGCATGGATTTAAATTTGAATCAAACGATCAGACAGAAGGAGAGGAATAAATTAGGGCGAAAAGAGTCCAATTTAGCAAAAATAAACATCGAACAGACAGATATACATCCAATTTGATTGCATCAAATTATAACTCGAAAATAATAAAATTCATTTTATAAAAAAAGGACAAAATTCAGCTAACTACGCAACTGTAAAGCCTTATATGTGCCGACTACAGGATGATTGTTCCAAAATAATTGAAGAGTTATACGATAGATGCGCAATGGTCGAAAACTGCTTTACGGTTTCGTCTCGGCAAAAATAACAGTTTTACCGGTTAAATGTTTTCGGTTTCGTTTCGGTTCGAATACCCGATAAAAACAATAAAATATTTAAATTTGAACATTATTTTTTTTGTGCCGGATTATCTTTTTGTTCGTTCGTCCAGTCAACCGGTCTTGTGGCGCAACGGATAACGCGTCTGACTACGGATCAGAAGATTCCAGGTTCGAATCCTGGCAAGATCGAATTTATTTTGTTCGATTCGAACTTTTGTTAGCAATTCATCCGTAACAATACAACAAATTTGTATATGTAAAATAAGTGTCCTTGCGGATAAAGTTGCTCAGTCTCTAACAAACAACCACACTCCCTATCTAAAATAGATAAACACAAAAGCTTTCATTTTTATTACCATGGCGTGGATGAATGAATAGTGCGTGCAAAATGGATGCGACTCCTTCCCTTAAATGGATGTATCGAAAAGACCCCAGATATAATAGAAATCATTCACGCCAAATAACAGGTCTTGTGGCGCAACGGATAACGCGTCTGACTACGGATCAGAAGATTCCAGGTTCGAATCCTGGCAAGATCGCATATTTTTATATATTTTTATCAAAACATATTGTGTTCACATCGATTCACAATAAAAACTATTAATGATGCTGTTTATTTAACCAAACTGGACAGAATTTATCCGACAGCCCAAAATATTCTTTAAGAAATATTCGGATCAAATAGTTCCGAGAGAAGTACGAGGGTAGTTCTAGAAGTATCAGACATAACAAAGAAAATCCTTATTTCTCAAGATAGTCCACATGTTCAATAACTTTAATGCCTTGTTTATAGTAAGAACCGTTCTTGACAAATCTCTTCGTTGTTGACAAATCTTTTACTACCGCGCCATTTTTCATGTGTGAAAAAAGAAAATATTCTGAAGGGGTTAGATATGGCTGTCCATTGCATTGACTATTCCTTCGTCTTTCCTGATTACTGGACGTCTCAGTTTCTTTCAGGGCACGGGTTGTTTAGGGCGCTTTTCAGGCTCCGATCTTGGATCAGACCATGTTTTGTAGACATGTCCATGCATGGCATCCGATTACAGGGCGCTCATTTGTCGTGTCAGCGATCTGAAAAACAGACTGGTTGGGCACACGGATCTTATGGATCATATGGCCACTCAAAGTTGAGAATGGGCGTGTCCTCGCGGATATTTAAATTCGGTATTACAACTTGATGGTTCTGCTTATCTGCGGGTGCTTCTAGAATTGCTATGCCAAATATTAATTTTGCCAATGCCAATATTAATGTGTTCGATTATTCTGAAAATCTGTAGCATTCAATGGATTTTTGATGAATTTATATCGCTTAAAATGTTCTTCCCTTAGTTTGAGGGTAAGTGGATGTGACCGAGAATGGTGTGAGAATGGGGCACCCCAAGGTTAAGGTCGGCAGCCTCCTGCAGGGGACAGTGGCCTCCTTACCTATACACGCCACTCTCCGTGTCGACCCGCACACCAGAGGTGGCCAAATTTATCACCGCGATTACGGGATCGGGTGATGCACAGGATATTTATATCCTGGAAAGTAAAAGTCCTCGACGACCGTCTTCCATTCCGCATTCTGACCGACGATCATCTGCGTCGCGATTGCCTTCTAAACGGCGACCTCACGGCAATGGATTGCTTCCTGTTCGTCAATTCGTCCACAGCACTTATGTACGATAGAATTGCTTTTAAATAACAACTACTTGCCCGAATACAAATCCAGAGTAATTGTTATTTGAAGATCTGCCAAAATTCTTCGAAGTTCTGATCCTGGACTAGCTCGAAGGTTCCTGACGATTTATGAGAATACTTTTCGGGCCGAACTCAGAAGCATTTTAGAGTTGAAATTAAGCACTGGTTTGTAATAAACTGCAAAGTTTACTAAAAACATTAAAACTTACATAACAGCCCTTGGGTAGTCAAACTGCTCTGAAATCTAATTAAGAAACAATTTCATATTCGAGATTAAAACACTATCTGCATGTATAATTTGTATGAATTTGCATTTTATAAATAATCCTTAATCAAAATCCGATATTTTGTAAAAAAAAAATAATAGCAACGACGCTTGAAATTTGTTAAATTATAGCAACCATGTTATTAAAGCAACATATGTCAAGAGTTCTTGAGGTTTTCGAGCCATTTAGCCTTATTATTAGGGAACGCTTACGCTTCAAGATAGACGGCCACACATGGGTCCGTTTGTTATCGGATCGCAGAAGGACCGAAACACAGGAAGATGAAAATTTTGACCAAGGTCTGTATTTTATCGAACGGTGTGTATTTTATCCTTTGGGACCATCTTAAATCGTATATCTAAGTGTATAAATCGCAAACAGTTAATGTCTTCAAAGTCAACATAATAAACGCTATCTAGTAAATTCAGCCAGAATTTACTAGAACCGAATACGTGCCATTAAGCAAAGTCGCGACGTACATTTGGATAATGTTATATTGCATATTTATTGCCATAAAATATACTTTCAAATACAAAAAAAATGAGTAGATATCTCATACGAAAGACAATTTAGAGGATCTTAAAGAATATTTTGGATGAAATTAGGATGCATTTATGCTGTAAAGATTATATCGTCCAGTATGGTGTCATATCAAGATGGACCTTTCTATTTGTTCGCATGGACCTGCGGTTACAACGACCGCTTTCTAATGAACAACTCAAGTGTTCACTTCCTGCTTAGGTCCAGATTAAGTCAGACAAACTGACCACCTTGTGGCATGATTGAAAGATAACTGGCTTTGATTAAACACATTACCTTAGATTTAATACGAATTATCCAATAACGTCAATCGCTTGCGGAATTGAAAATTATTTTTAGTAATAGCGGCCGACAATTGCCAATTGGGAGAGGAAGGAGGGCTAATTGCACTTATCCGATGCCAAAAGTCAGTGGGTCGGAGATCCTACCCCGGGGCGAGAGTTTTGTATATCGAGTCATCGCCCATGTTTCCTTTGTGGGGTTCCTTAAAGGCTGTCGACGGCCGCATTACGGATAGCTTAATAACGGTGGGTGGGAAATCGATTCCTCCACCCTCGTCCCAGGTCTTCGCCCTGTCGTACTCCCGCAAGGGTCACGGGTACCTCAAGCTACCCTGACCCGCTCAACGAGAGCCGAATTGGGAGAGTCAAACCTTTCTCTAACCTTTGACTTTCAATCTGTGGTCTTTAGTTGTACACGGAGTCACGCCAATAAAGCCTCGACTTAGCCCGGCAACTTGGGTCGTCGAGGATACAAAGCTACAAGGAGGATATTATATCGATGGATGTACAATAACAGAACTATTTTAGCACGCAAAATGTGATCATTAGATTGCTTTTTTGGACGCTTATACCGGATGTTCCAATGACTAGAGAACATGCGTGATGCTGCATGTTGACATCTAAATTCATCCATTATACATTCTGAATATGATTTAAAGCAATGTTTAAAGCAACCAATGCACCACATACGAGAGTCATCTACAATAGAAAGGAAGGATATTATACAATGTATATAGGAACCGAAGTTGACGCTATAGGAGGATTGACTGTATATGCGACTTCTTATTAGTAGTAGTAAATGAACTAGCGCTGTGGCGGCGGGGATCTTAAATCTGACACCATTGAAAAAGTGAGCAACGAACTTAGGCTGAATAGAAAGAACATGTCTTTTTAACGCCATTCTCAAGTCAGCCTTGGCATTACTTATCATCCCAAGCAACGCTTAGTGAGTGTCATAGACCTTCGCTGCTTCTTCTTGAAGATTGTCAAGCGTCATACGGCGATAATTTTGCACATGTACTTCAATTTTTCATCAGAAATCATTGATGGTTCCACTTCTTACCTTGTCTTGAACATCACTGCGGGCTTCTATGAACAACCTAACCCACTTCTTAACGTGTTGTCGACTCATCACATCACTACTATAAACGTCGACGACCTCTCCATTGGAAGAATATATTGTAAGTGAACAAAATGGCCGACAAATACGGATGACCAAAAAAAAATTACTGTTAAGTTCGCCCCAAAACGCCTCACCAACCCTTGTAATCTTACTTTCTAGATAACCCACGTATAATAAGTCTTCGTGTTATATCAACATTTTAAAAACCGGACGCTTATAATTAGGATTTTAGTTATGATTCGCATTTATATCAGCACATTTTAAGATTAAACGATGTAATTTGTTTTAAAATGTTTATTAAAGCGTGCATAAATCATTTTAAGCAAATTTACACGAGCAATACACTGTTTGAAGCGCCATATTTGCTTTTTACAATGCCCACAGCTGAAATTACATTCGTCGTTTGATCCACACAAAAAAAGCTAAAAGGTTTCTTAATGTTGAACAAATATACAGTAGCATAAATCTCATATATTCTATTTGTATTAATAGAGCCTAAATGGATTCCATTCTCAGACGATTGTTTGAAATGAAATCTAAGTTTTTTACGCAGCATCCATTTCGAGAGCGATCTCGTTTTTGGCTCGATCCCTTTAATGCCCGTTTCAACAATGCTTTCATATTAAATACATTATTTATTTTTGATGAATTTTCAATAAAAATATCTTTGGGGTTTTGAGCGGGAATGTATTTCTTGGATGTTTGTATGTAAAATTATGGAGGCAAAATTTCTACACGGAAGAATTTTTTTTTAAAAAAATTATCAAACTAGAAGTCTAAATCATTATTAGTCGATAAATTTGTGCTAACGATCTATACAATCGTGCGATGTATGCGGAGAAGCTCTCCGTCTCTGTCTCCCGAATTGCGCTACGTTCTCTCTCTGTCTCTGTCTGTGTCCGAGCTCAATGTACAAGAGTGATCTTTCTGAATAAGTGGAGGGGGATCGCAGGGTCTCCGATAGTACTCCTTTTGGGGTTAATAAGGATGATCAATTTTTAAAGTTAAATAAAATTGTGTTTTAAATATCTACTCATTTTTTTCTATTTGATTGTATTAATCGAGCTTTAATAAACGCCTAAAATTTGTGCCTCTAGACTAGATGGAATATAACGTCATTCAATTGTCTACCGCGGCTTTCCATTATTCAATAGTACACATTTTTATAATAGGACCGTAACAAGGGCATGGCGAAACAGGCGCTCGCCACGGGCGCATCTGGGCTTGGAGTACAAAGCGCAGAATACCGACCCGGTCGAGAGTTGCACATGGTTTTTTTAAATTTTATTCCACCATTCTACTTTACATGAACCAACACAGATTGACTCTGTTCATTTTTATAATATAAACTAAGTTATCTAATCCCTCTTTTCTTCATTATCGCTTAAACATTAGGCCGACTTCGTTTTATAACTAGAGTTTTTAATCTTTCTGTAGACATGTAAAAGTATGGCTGAAAGTCGAGAAATAGTCTGCTGGAAAAGTTGTATTTTGGGACTCGAAAAGTATTTTATAGACATGACATCCGATCGCAAGACGCTCGTTCGTCAAAGCAACGGTCCGAAAAGCGGACCGATTGAACATACAAACCTTATTGCGGCATTTTCTATTGATCTGTTTGGTCACGGAAGGAACGTAGAGTCTAGATACTATTACAGTATATAGCATTTATTATATAATTAGTTAATATTAAAATATGAGGGAGGGGGGGGGTTATGGTAGATACTTGCTACGGGCGCTTCCTATCCTCGTTACGGCTCTGGCCATTTACTACTAAATAATTTACAATATATTTGATCGATATTGCTTTAAGAATATGGCTGCTATAATTTAATCAAATTTTGAGCGTCCTTATTGAAAGACCATTTTACGTAACGATTCCGCAGTATGTCGACATCATGTAATGGCACGGATTACTCTTCTGAATTTAATTTATTTAAATGGATGTGAATTCAATTGAACCACTTTGAAGTATGTCAAACAAACATCCAATTAATTCATGACCATTGAAAATATCTTCATACATCTTAGCATAATTGCTAATTTGTTATGAAATAATATAATGATGCTATAATTTAAAAATATCATTGGTATTCTGCATTTTGATTAAGAAATGAAGCCCAGAAAGGTAGATAAGATGGTCAGATAATACCCAACTGCGAGACTCCTATGTCGAACCTCTTTCTTAAACATGGTCAAAGCTTTCAGATTACTTTACAACTACAAAACATAAAATAATATAATACAAATGTTCAGTGAAGTGACGTAATATTTCGTTGTTTTTTCGATTCTAATCATTTTATCTATTAATTTTTATTGTAAATTGTTTGTTTTAAAATCAAAATTAGGATTCAATAATACTTTAATAACGATGATCTGAAGGAATTCAATGAGGCTATGATGGCTTTACGATTAAATAGATGTTTACCAGTTTCATGAAATATTGTTTATTTGTTAATAATCAAAAATGTATTTCAAAGAAGCTTCTCGAAATAAACAGGCAAACATTATTTGCAACGATCCAAATTGGCAATGATGAGAGTATTTATGGCTTCATAAGATCAAAGATCAATAGGATCGGCCAGTTTTGTGGCCGCGATTGATTTACGGTCCCTTTTTGTCGGCTCCATTTATAATATTATATAAATATTCCGATGCTTGAGATTCCATTCGGTTTCTCGGAATATTTACAATAAATTTAGATGCACATAATCATAGGGGACCTTCTGAATAATAAGCCAACTTATTCATTCAGCATCGAGACGTTTTTGATTCGGTTCGTGCGATTTATTCACCTGTCTGGTGGTTGGGCCCTCCCCCGTATAAGGGAAGGACGTCATATTTAGCAAAGACCGGTTCGAATGTTATGTTCGTTCGACGCCATAACATGGCAATATTTAATGGCTACATTAACGTGCTTAAACAGCTTTCATAAATATGATGAGCTCTCTGTGATAATAAATCTAATAAATGATATGCGATGGCGCGAGCGAAAGCTTTATGTCCGCTCGATACAGAACGAAAATAATTCAATCAACAGGCCATAAATTGACTGTTTTGTATTACGGTCCAGACAATCTAATTCAGATAAAATTAACTATCAATTTTTGAGAATGAACGCCCTACATAATGTACCATGATTTGATCAATTTAGATGGTTGTGCACTATATTGGTTTTGTGCGAAATCAAAAATGATTTGCATGTGGGTTATATCACATGTAGCAATGAATCTTACAAACTCATCCATGTTATATAAGTCCATATATTGTACCATAAAATCAATGCTACCCAAGCTACAAAGGCAAATCAAGTGTTTTCATATGAAATGTCCGATGCAAAAACACTCTTAAATTCGTAATAATTTTGATAGTTGGATAGATTTTTATTTCTCGACATAGTTCTCCCCTCAGATACCTCTTCTTCAGATTCGTTCATGGACGTAGACCATGTTCTGTGGACGTGTGCAATCGCGAGGCACTCATTCGTTGTGGCAGTGATCCGAAAGGCGGACCGGTTGGGCACAAAAACCTTGTGGTCTTTCCCTTATTTTTTTAAAGAATTTTTTACAGCATTTTTGATTAAAAAATCAAACCTTCTATGATCTCTACGATCACGAAAGCAACCCCATTGGCAAAAACATATAAGTAAGTTAATTGGTTTTAGTTTTCAATCATTTACATAACCCAGCCAGTTATGAATGGGCGTGTCCTCGCGGACATGCATATAATTTCAGACATTTCATTTGAAAGCACTTTGGCATATATTTTTTTAATGAAATCTGTACAAATGTTTCATATTGCTATATAAAGTGTTTTTACAATTCAGCGTTTGTATTTGTTTGTGGAATTATTCTTATCATGACAAATAATAATCAAATTATTCTTATATATAAAAATGAATTCTTGTTTGTTCGTACGAAATGCGCTGCCATACCGTTCATCAGATTGCGATAAAACTTCATCCACTTATTGCTAAGGATTTCACGAGTAACATAAGCATAGTTTTTTTTATGTATAAAAATTAATGATAATAATTTGTTTGTCCGTATTTAATGCGCTACCATACCGTTTATTGGATTGCGATAAAACTTTGTCAATTTATTGTTTGCACTTTTTCAAATAATATAAGTATAGTACAATTGACTTATAGTAGATCTTATATATAAAAATTAATGTTTGTATGTTTTACATATAGTTCAATTTCCATAAATGTATCCATTATCGGAAAGAATTTTTCATTATTTCTATCGTTCCTAATTAAAAACAAGATAACTCATGTTTTTTTTTCATTTTATTTTTTGAAACGACATGTCCCTAAGAAAGTCGTCCATAGTTTTGGTGAAGAAATTCCGATTATTTCAATGCTTTACAGCTAATGCTTCATCCAGATTGTACCCCAACGACTCTGAGACCGCTGCGATCACAGGTTTGTCCCTATACCTGCTTTTGTTTGCACGCCAGAGATTCCTGTTGGGGACCTTTCTTATCTTTGTTCTAGTAAGAAGCAAATCAAACGAGAAATGCTATTTGGGCCACATACTATCACAAAATTTCGACTGATGAAGCCCCTCAGCATTCATATTGTTCGGAAGGTGCAGACTCTTGGAACGAATTGCAAAAACATGCAACTACAAGATCATAATATTTGCACAAGCAACCTCCTTCTCTCATAGAGGATGTTCAGCAAATCTTAAGATCCATTTATGAAGAATTAACATCAGATAATTTTAAGATGCCTTGGCTCATTTCAACGCGTGCGTATGGTCTCTGGTACTGAAATGTATTTTTTGTGGTAAAAAAATACTGAAAATCGCGACATATACTGACCCCTTAACACAATAATTGGCCGATGGCACAACATGTGTGCCATGTTTTTGTCAACTCATATGAACATAGTAAATGTCATTAAGATTGGACCCCCTTTTTCGACATAAATTGAAACTTTAATAATTATCGACGGAATGCAGTATATTGGCGAAAACATGGTACACATGTGGTATCATATGGTTAAAAATGACTAATGCTTGATGTATGAGGTTAAGCTTAAAAAGTGATTACGCATTAATTAATACACATAAAATACACCATGTACTAAAAAGAAAATGACAAAAAAATTTCGATCTTGCCAGGATTCGAACCTGGAATCTTCTGATCCGTAGTCAGACGCGTTATCCGTTGCGCCACAAGACCCATTGGCAGCGTGGTCCAAAAACGTCATCATTCAACAATATTTTTAGACCCCGATAAAAATAATTGCAACACAACTTTTTGCTGGATCGAAACGAGCATGTTGTTCTTGATCAACAAATACAGGCTTAAATTGGTTTGGAGCCGTTTTTTTATATAAATATCGTTCAAAGTCAGATTACATAACTGTATTTATTGTTCATGCTGCAAGACAGCGCTTCTGTTTTGACATAGTAACCAGTGAATGAGAAAAGTGGTCCTACAACCATCTGACTTTATAAATAGCGAACAGTTGGCTCGTGTCGTTAGATAGAACGCATTTCTTAAACACTGCTTCAAAAATCCAGATCAAGGACCCGAAAGACAAGAATTTGCTACATCTTCAATAAGAGATCGAATTTTAAATACTGGAGGTCTTTGTGTAAATTACATTTAGGTCTTTCAATAAGGACTATACTAATTATAATGATAATACTAATTATTTTTATTTATGGAAAGATGTTACAGCTAATGAGAGGTTCCAAGACCTACAGCTGCGGGAAGGACATCTTCAATCAATTCCTTGGGTAAAAATGATTGAAGAAAAATTTAAGGTGTAAAACATCATCTTTACTTCAATCAATTAACGCCAATCTTTCCAATTCAAGCATATCCATATGATCATTACTTTTAAACTCATTTGTATCAGTGTTTATTTTTAAATGCCAATCTGGTCTGTTATCTCCTCTTCCTTGTTGTTTTTTAGAAAGCAGACCGAATATTGTAAATATGTAAATATAATATACAAATCAAACAATGCGCAACGTGTGCGTGCGTACTCATCATCGAGGATTAAGTCTGCGTTATCCGAGGACTATCTGTATATCCTTGAGTCACTTTATACAAAGTGCACGACTCAAATATATTATGATATCGGCCGTAAGTCATGATGCCATGACGATGTTAAACGATCCTGCGAAGAATGCGGTTGAGATGTCGACAAAACGTGACGATGGATGCTGCAACAAATTGTCTCTGACAGAATCGCATTGCAGGAGATGAAGATGGGACAAAAACGTGGCGATGAAAGTACTCTCCAAAGCAAAAAACACATATCTTTGTTTTCTCACGGATTATGAGACTCTTTTTGCAGTCATAAAAAGTGATAAATGTCGGGAAAGGAAACACTCCTTAATGCATGCGAAATGCTCTTTAAAACACATGAAAAAATACAAAAACACGAATGCTTTATGACACATCACTCTTGGATAACATTGCGCAATATATATTATACAATGGCGTCTTTTGATTAAAATAAATCTGAATTAAATCCTGAGGTTGTTTATTTTTGGCGCGTGATGTACCGTTTAACATTGTGCTGCGGGTTATCAAATATTTGAACTCAAAATCAATGCTAAATTTCATCGAAAATATTGCGTCAATTTACCTTATCTTAAGTCATTCACGATGTCAAAATGATTGATAAGACATACAAAAATAACTTTGATTGTCATCGTCTTAACCTTCCATAACAAACGCTTATCTTTTTACATCATCATCAAACAATAGCAAACAAATAGTCAATTGCTATCCAAAAAAATTTTTTCGGAAAGGACGTCCTTCCGCAGCCAAGGCCAACCACCGACTCTTCATCGACTCCCGCCTCCTGTACGTCACCACCTAACCGATAACAGTGGATGCGCAAGAAGCAATCGGTTAATAATTGTAGGTGCAATGTCCCCGCAGCGATCTGACGAATTAAATCCGCTAGTGTTGTGGGTCTGCCACAACACTATTGCATGGGGATGTTAATTCGCCCACGCTACAGCTATTAACCCCTTTTTAACCTCTTAATCGAGTATGACGGGATATTTCGTCAAGACCTTTCAAAAATTATTTTCTTAGTGGGCATGAAAAGCTACCGATTATTTTAGTTACACATACACACTGTTTAAAATGTGCAAAACTAAATTCTCTGGTTAAGAGATTAATGTCAAAATAACTTTCGCTGAGTTTCTTACCCTATTTAGAAGATAAGCCATGACCTCGACCCTTACTTTGATCGTATGGCATCGGATTGATTTTACTTCATCTTATAATCTTTTATTAGTTTTTACTTAATATATCAAGTTTAAATTTAAAATTAAATGTATGCATTGCATTTTCCCATTTGTTAACGGAAATGGTTGTTTGTGTAATACATAATAAAATAGTCTTGCTACTGGTCTAGTGGTTGCTTTATGCTACGTATAGATACACACACAATACGGCACATGTGCGTAACGTCTCTATGTTATATTCGACGGAGACGACGATACTACCGACGATTATCCATCTCTTTCCGATCAAAAACCGATTGTAGTTTCACTTTTTGTGACGTTTAAGCCGATTTGCTCAATCGCGCCTGTACAAGATCTGTTGTAAATATATGAACGACTCTAAAATTGTGGGTAAGTTTGTATGAAATGCTTAAAAAATATATTGTATATTATAAAAGCCAAAAATAACAAAGCTTTTATCGTTATTAGACTTCTGAGAATTAGGGTCATCCGTTAGGATTTTTTTTGAGGACCATTTTAAACCATAATATTGTGAGCCATTGCAAAATAAGAACACGTAGGACTATTAAATAGTAAACATATTTAGCCATAAAATACACAGACTTCGATAAATGTCAGGAAATTCTTCGTGATGGTCATCAATCGTCACATCATTTCGCACTTGTTCTTCAATTTTTTGAACAAGTTCGTCAAAAATCACTGATGGTCTCCCACTCTTTGCCTCATCGTGAGTATCAATTTGGCCTTCTCTGGACAATCTAATTCACTTTGTGACATATTGTCGACTCATCACATCACTAACATAAACTTCCACGAGCTTCCGTTGGATATTCGCGGCGGTATTGTAAAGTTAAATAAAAGGGATGACTGCGTGGATCTCGCACGGATGGGATGTGGTGGGTGTCTGCAATGACCTCTCCGGTGGAAGAATTTACTATAACTGAACAAAATGATCGACAACCTCTAGACGGCTTTCGTATGTTATGATATCGATGGATCATCCCAGTATAAGTCTAATTCCACACCATGATTTGTTGGGGCTTACATTGGCCTCGGGTCATAAATTCAAATATCTTCAAAATCATGCGATTTTGCAGTAAAAATTTATCGCTAATACATTTGTGAAAGTATATCCGCATATCAGCATCACGAATGAAGTCTTAGGAAACCGACATCGGAGTCGAGCCGGTCACGTTTGCAATAATTTACAACGGAGACGTTTCCTGGTTTCCTGAAACTTCAACAAGGCTTTCTTTCATTCGATATCGACACACGATTGCGGGTCGGAGGCTGATTAAAATCCCCGATGATAAGCGTATAAATGGGCATGATTTAAATTCGAATGTGAAAATGTTATTAGTGTCAATGTGAATTATGCCAACCGTGATAGCCGCCGATACGTCGATTAGTTCATATCGATTGCACTGTCCGTGCCTTATCTTCTTACATTGCATTGCAGTTTCCTCATTTTGAGAAACTTGCATCTTGAATCCCACGGCTGTCGAATGCACCAGTTTGTGCCTTCATAAATGACAAGAAACATCCACTATATAATGCTTAATACTCCAATAAATTTGCTACGAATGTAAGCCGGAATTTTGCTGTACAAATTTATTATTAACTTATTCTCCTAAATAGTTCCCTTCATAAGATATGCATTTATTCTATCGGATAGGAAGCTTCTTTGAAAAGTAGCAACCTCTGTTGCGCAACGCGTAATTATTCGTTTTTATTTAACCCTTCTGTCAATGAATGTTTTTATTGCCTCCCGTTAGTGAAAGTGGTCTGATTGGGTTCAAATTCTTATAAACTATAAGCATATTGTAGAAAAAATCTGCAATTTTTTATGCCAATGGAAAAAATAACAGTTTTCAGGCTAGTGGAATAAGCTAGTGCCAACAAATCGGCAACACTAGCTTTGTATTAACAGAGCTAACTTCGTTTTTAATCTATTTTTAGCTCAAAAACGGAACTAGAGATACTACCCTCCGAGCTAACATCACAATACCTCCTTTGTGCTTGTTGTAAAATAGCAATACCTTACCTCAGGATTGGCTATGAAGCCATCTAAGAGAGTATTGTTACATACGGAGCAGGAGCATGAACATTGCACAACGGTAGCCATTACTAAGAATCACTGGAGCGTACAGAACAATTGCTACAAATAGCCTCTCTGTCCTTGCAGAGATCATGCCATTAAACCTAAAAGTGCAAATAAAGACATTGAGGCAAGTTAAAAAGCACGTAGAATAAATAAAGTTGATAACTCCACTCTATTAGCTGAGGACGCATATGGAATTGTTACGGATCCTATTGCCACTAAAAGGTGGGCTAGAAGCGCGGCAATTGCCAATTGGGAACGCAGTTGGTCTGAGTCGCTTCACGGTGGCTACATGCAGGATTTCTTTGGCTCAGTCTCATCTCACCTCAAGCAAAAATAGGTTGACCCCGATCACTGAACTTCCCAGTTTCTGACGGGACACGGCGTACCTGGCAAAAATGAAACTAAAAAATAGTTCAGACTGTGTATGAAGGGATCCTTTCATGGACGCGGATCACGCTCTGTTGTCGTATTTGGGCATGTCGACCGAGAGAGAGAGACTCTCCTGTGCCGTATCAGAGGTCCTTTTTCTGGACCTCTTGACCACAGTAACTTGATTGCCAGCCTCGGTGCTTTTTCGGCGTTCAAGACTATCTGCCATAGTTTCGGAGCCAAATGCGCCTTGGACGGATACTACTTTTAGTATCCGTCCTCTACCTTAACATTAACACCGAGTACGGGTTTGGTGGATAGTCTCAACAAAAGCAAACCGTTCTTGCTGAAGTTTTTCCATGACATAGACAATTATGAAATAGTCGTCAGCAATAGTCGTTCTCCCATTTGCTTTATACTTGCCAGATACCTTTACAAGGATATCCATTTCCTGAATCACAGATATATTATCTGGTTTTTACAGAGCTATGGTGCAAAAAAAACCTGAACTTTTTTTATTATAAAATTTGTAAAACCCTTCAATTTACAAATTTCAGAGAGATTTGGTAAGATCTTTACTTCTTCTTGTGGAGCCTATAGCCATATAAGAGCCACTGACAATACTTGCTGCCATTTTCGTCTGTACTTGCCTCCCCCCCTTTCCAATTGCCCAGGCCCAGACGTGCGGTATCTTTTTCTATTTGACTAGCCCATCGTAGCCAAGGTCTTCCGATGGGTCTACTGTCACTCGGTTGGAAGTTTAACCTTTCCGTCACGATGCTTAGAAATGAGCTTTAGGATCCGATGGGGGACCTAAGAGACCCCAAAAATTTTAAGTTAAAATTTAGGCTGTTTGAAACACAAACTTATTGTAAAGAGGGTACCTTTCTTCTTAATTATAATATTTCATCATAAATTACGACATTTGATCGAAATTGCTCTGGGGACTCGGTGTAACGCCATTCGCGCCACATGACCTGCCCAATGAAGACGGCGGTTCGGATGAAGCTAGTAATAGTCGCCTCGACGTACATGTCCATGACCTCGCGATTGGATTTCATGGTTTCAAAACATGGCTACTATCAAAAAAAAAACTCATCGCAAAAGCAAAAAAGTCTGGTTAGACCATTTTATTGATAGAAGGATTAAATTAAAAAGAATATCCATATCTAATAAAGTAAAATATGTATAAAAATATGCTACTCCATTTGTATTTTTATATATAACTAATAAATTTGCACAGCAAAATTCCGGCTTACATTTGAATTGCCCTCGTATCTGCATTCGATATCAGAATTTATAGTCCAAATGCTAACAAACGAGGGCATGAAATTGGCATTGGATGCATATATTATAAATGTATACATAACTTTATTGTTATTTCAATAATTTGTATCAAAATTTATGAGCCGCGCTGTCGATAGGTCTTGTGGCGCAACGGATAACGCGTCTGACTACGGATCAGAAGATTCCAGGTTCGAATCCTGGCAAGATCGAATGCTTTTTTTTTAATCGTTCTCATTATAAAAATACATTACATCACTGTTTTACGATTGTTTTTTTAAAACTTTTTTCTAATGGTCAGAACTTATCCGCCACCCCGATGTAATGGGATGAAAAACAAAATATAAAATAAAATAATTAATTCGATCTTGCCAGGATTCGAACCTGGAATCTTCTGATCCGTAGTCAGACGCGTTATCCGTTGCGCCACAAGACCAGTTGATTGCCATGTTCAAAATTAATATTAATTACTTGCAAATATATTTAGGTTTTCTAAATTTCTAAATTTGAAACTAGTTTTGAATCATTACATATCGCATTAATTCTATTAGATGGCAGCACCATCGCTGTGCGATGGTCTGATAATATACAATTTAAAAAAAAATGTCTATGAGTATTTCGCGTGGCAAAACGAATGAACCAAATATGATATTCTGTATATATGAAAGAAAGAAGATAATGATTACAGCCCTTCTATTGACCCTTCCTTCCTTTTTGAATTTATTTGAATTATTTAATAAAAAAATGAAAACCGTCAAAAGATTCGATCTTGCCAGGATTCGAACCTGGAATCTTCTGATCCGTAGTCAGACGCGTTATCCGTTGCGCCACAAGACCGGATGTCAGGTCGGATATGAAAATTGATCAGATATTATTTAATACTTCCACCAAATCCATTAAGTATGAAATATAACGTCGTTCAAATGTGCGCCGCGGCTTAGCCTGGTGGCACGTATTCGGTAGGCTGAATTTTCAATGACTGTCGCATAAATCTGGCTGAATATGCCGGATGGCGATCGTTATTTTGAATTTTATAGGCATTCGATAGCATGATCTCAAATATGCCCTCAAATCGCTCGTGCAGAATGTCCATCATGGCATCTCGTAGTGCCGTCTTTTTGTAATCACATAAAGTTCGTGGCTCACTCTTTCAATGGTGTCAGGTCTTAAGATCACACGCCTACTAGTGGGAAGGATCGCAGCCTTGACTCTGTATGCCAGCTTCTTACTTTTATTGCGACTGCGTACAAGATGTCGGTTATTAATCTTGTCATCAGATCATGTGTAAATTAAGGTAATGAATTGTTGAGTATTTTGAAAAAAAATATTTACATTTTCATAAGTGTACCTTGATGTGTGTGCAACGAAATGGAGTTCAGCAGTTTAAATGTATTTAATTTATTTCGGATAGTAAGTGCTATAAATATGAATAAAAGGGTAAAGACTATGTTTGGTTGTCTGTTTGTAATAGGCATATAGAGAACGTGAGCCGTAATCATATATGCAAAGGCATACTACAAAATTACAGGTGGCTCTTTGAAACCTTTGAAGTTTCATTTTGTTAGAGCCATCAAAGAGCCTTGTTATAAATTTAGTTTTTCCACTCAAAATAATTCACCATGGAAATTTTCCGATCCTTTCCATTTCCCGTTATATTTTAAAATATTCATCGGGCGAATTTATATTCATGAGGTTTTTACGACGTCAGCGTTTTCCGTTTCGCTGCGATTCCAAATTTCGCAGGGTCTTACATTTTGCGGATTCGGCGAGCAGACGAGTGCTGTCAATCCTAACAGATAAACATTACTCCGCACAAAAATCATCATCAATTCTGCGACCCTAAATACCGTCTAAGATCTATGTTTTTTTGGAACACTTTTCATCCCCTATATTACAAAAAAATCGAAGGCTTATCACACAATACCTTCAAATTCATAGCGTTCCTCATTTATGCCCCCAAATTCTAATAAGCAGACGAATCTTGCAACTTTGCTAGTTAGGGCGATTTTTTGTCATCACCGTTTTCATACTGGGTGCGTCCCAAAAGTAATGAAATATGTATCTATTTTCAAAGATTTATTCACAATACCGTTGCCATGTGTGAATGCGCACATTGTCATGATGCAGCACTCAAGTTGTTCCTTCCTTCGAATCACACCCTTGGTGTCGAAAAAGACAATCAACATTGTTTTTACTTTGGACTTGCTCATCCTGGCTTTAGGTCATGCTGTGGTTTCGAAACCAAGGTGCTTTAAATCAGCTATTCTGGTTCTACTGATGCTCGCTGCAGTAGTTACTGTCAATTCTGCTAGTAGGGCATCACTTTCAGCATCCCACTTGGCGCAGTCAATGTCGATGTAAATTGTTTTACAATTATGTCCATTTATTTAAAGATAGTTGCGGAAACATCAATCCCCGGCAATGACTTGGTTCTGTCGAAAGCAGAGCTAGCCGTGCTTTCTCCTGTTTCATCTCTGGGAGCGATGTCTGGGAGCAGGCGATGAGTTCATCGTATTTTTGTGAAGCCGTCCCATCGTGCTGCCATTCTGTCATGATGCGATCCATCACATCGTCCTTTTTTTTTACCATTTGTCATCTCTTCTATCCAAGCAGGTCTATAGGTGCTGTGGAAGTGAGCATCGGTATGTCCGATATGCCTTGGCCGTATTGAGCCTGGCCATTTCGATTTTAATTGCGTCCGCCCATATTGGAGCAGTGTACAGCAATATTGAGTAGACTGCATCGTTGCAGAGCTTTCATCTGTGAGTTTTAAGTTCTTCGATATCGGCTTGGCCAGATCTCAGCGCTGATCGAGAGAAACTAGCTAGATTTTTATTAACGTAAAACTAAATTAGTAAATAAGCCTCTGGGGGTGCTTCTATGATCGTACAGATGATACAGATTATACAAGCATCCCCACTCATTTACTATGGTACTCATTCATCACTGAAAATGCCGTAAAAGGCCATATAAGAGGAGAGAGTGACCACGAGATCTGTGAGCCCAACCGGTCCGCCTTTTGAAACGCTGACACGACGAATGAACCATTCTATCCTGAACGCATTTGGCTGTTGAAGATAGTGATGTCACCCTTTGTACAGAGTTCTTATGATCCTTCTATTATAGCACATGGTGAGCTGCGTACCCAACCATATTAGCTGAGCTATCTCAGCAGCATTTGATGAGCAAACCGACGAAGATGTTTTCGTCCACCTCTACTCATTCAACCGGTTCGAAAACGTTGCGACTAGTAGAATTGTGGCAAAAAAATATATTTTATGACTTTTAACTTTATTGACCCTATAACTAATTTTAGAATTTTCTTGTAATTATTAATTGTAATGTCTCCAGAATGATGTTTGAAAATAAGTCGTCATTGAGGGTTTCATATACGAGTAGTTGTGTTGATCGTAACCTATGATATTGAATGGACTTAATAAACAAAGCTTTGGTGTTAGAAACTGAGCTTTTATTACATAGATTCGGGTTTAAATTCAAATTTATTTTAAAGGTTGTTTCGCCATGTTGTGTTGTTTAATCAAAATATTTTTCGTACAAAGCATATTTTAATAAAACTGGTTATTTTTTGTGCTGTTTGCGCGTTGTTTAGGGGTAGTTTGTTCAATCGCCGATCGAAAAGGGATGTTCTATTATTTATTGGAAATCATGTTTAGCATCGCAACGTATGAGAATCTTCTTGTTTGATTCATTGGACTGCTCCGAGCAACAAATCGATTTTCTCCGTTCGGAAAAGTTTCTTTATTAAAAATTTACAATATAAATTGGAAATGAAAAAAGCAAGATCCCTGAAGATGCTTCATAAAAGCGATTGAATATTCTTACATCGGCGCTGAAAAATATATTAAATCGCCGGAAAAAATATGAGGATTTTCCATGCTTCCAGCAGGACGGAGCCTACCTCCGAAAATATCCAATTACCGAAAACATTTGTCAAATTGAAATGTTTCAAAACCATTTATCAAAAAAATAAATATTTAATTTTTAAGCGAACGGCATTAACATTTTTCCAGTGCTTCGACATTAAACAAGCAGCCTTCCGAGAAAGGAAAACATTCATACATATTTTATGAGAAAATATAATTACGCAACGTTGTTGAAATTAGATTGAAAACACACACAAATACAGCTTCTTTCGGGATGGAGTGAGCAGAAAGTTTCATACGAAATCTCGACAAAAAGCGTTTTCTGTAAATTTGTAATGTGGTCTGTCAAAAGCATTGCCAATGCATTCATCAAATCGACTTTTTCTGAAAATAATACGGGAGCTTTAAGCTCCGATCGAGGTCGAGCTGAAATTTATTAATTTCATGGCACACATACGAAACACATACATATATGGATGAGGCTCATTCGAAAAGCTTACAATTTTTTTCAGTCAAACATTCGATACTTGTGTAAATAATGAAATATTTATGACATCAAAACAAAAATAATCAAACATACAAGTCTTAATTTACACGATTTTGACCTTTCATGTGATAAAAATCTGATTAAATTCGATGACCAACTTGAAGATTGACAGTATTAATCATGGCGTCTAATCGTTATTTTTTTTAATTTCAATATCGGTTCGGTTCAGGTAAAATAAAAACGGTTTTTTAGGTTCGAAGTCCTGATATTAATATTACCGATGTATTAATTCGATTTATACTGATTTTCTGGATATGTAATAATTAATATTGAAGCAATTATCCAATCTTATGTTATGTCGGGCTACTTATGAGTGAATACATTTGGAATAATATTTGAATATATTTTGTCGCGAATTGGCGCACCTAGCGTCTTAACGGTTAACTTGTTTAGTCAACGTGTTTTTCGGCCATTTTGTTTAATCACAGTAAATTCTTCCGATGAAGAGGTCATCCCGCGCTCTCATCACCTTCTGTCTATGCGAAATCCAAGAAGTAATGACACAGATTGCTTTTTGCGCGTGCACCGTTGTCGGTTTGGTCGTAACGCACAGGAGGTGGGAGTCATGAGGAGTCGTCGTCCAGCCTTGGATGCGGGAGGACGTCCTTCCTGCAGCCAGATATTCTCTCTCGTGTTTAATAAATACGTTATCTAAGAAGAGACTATTTCTTCGGCTGCATAAGTAAGTAGAATGTAGTATATTGAAGACGGTAAGCTCTTCAACTATGTTAATAATGACATAGATTGACTTTGACAAACAAAAATTAGCAAAGATTAAAAACAAAACAAAAAATCACACGCAACAATAGTTCATTACAACCCTCGAAAGCTCTATTTTGTTGTTCGACGATTTTTTTCGAACCACTCTCGCACATTGCCAATGCGTCGTTAAAGTGTTTTTATTATTCGTCAGTTTTGTCAATCAATGCCTAAATAATAAATTGATGGCAAACAATGACAAAGCAAAACTGATTTCAATGCCTGTCTGTTTATTCACTCAAAAATATTAACGCATTTGTTCAAAATGGCTGCCATTGTTTGCTCTGAATTTCAATACCCGCACTAAGGATTTATGATTTGAATTTACATTTTGAATCGTTTATTTGCCATAAAAATCACGAGCGAAAATTAAATGAAAGATTTTAATGACCAAAACGAACATTGGATTGGGGATTTTTTTAAATTTATTAGTAATATATTATATAAATGAATCTCATTTTTCTACGTCTCTTTATTAGAAATACATTAATTACGTCGAATAGGAAGTTTCTTGATCCCATCACTGAAGAAATGATGCGGAAAGTGGCATATATGTTGCGCAACGCATTATTATTCGTTTTCATTTAAGAAGGGAGTCTGCCGCCTCAATAACTTTTTTAATAAGTTTTTTTCTCATAGTAAAATTGATTTTTAGTTTTAAACTTTTGATATCTTGTAATTTGAATCTCGACGATCTAAAGAAACTAAAAACTAAATTAAAAACTTAAATTATTTAAAAATAGCTTTGAAAGATGACGCATAATAATGCAGACGTGTCCGCCAATGTGTTAAGCAACCTTAGCGTAATCTAGATGCAAACTATGTATGTAGAAAAATAAGGTACTCGAAATTTTAGAATTAATCCTTCGGGCAGTTTGTATCGAGACACGGTTCAAGAAACGCATTTTTTAACAACGATATGAAAAAGAGTTATGAAGTGATTTATTTGTTATTATTAGCAAACATCAAGACCAAAAGTCGGTGATTAACGGAAAAATCGTAGCATATTTATATAATAATCAAATCAGAAAGTCATGGACATGCATGGTAAAATCCGCCTTCTCCTTTAATCAGGACTTGTAGTACGAACGTCTGGATATGAATAATTGAAAACAGTCTCATGGCAAAATAGTGGAATTTGTTGTCAGTGCTCAGCGACTTTCTATAAGGCTGTTTGAGTCAAACAAAGATGTAAGAACTGGGTCTTTCAATAGAAGCTCAGCTGGATTTTGTTCGTTCGAAATGCGCTGCCGTACTGTTCATGGGATTGCGATAAAACTTCGTCCACTTATTGCTAAAGATTTCGCGAGTATCATAAGCATAGTTTTTTTTATATATAAAAATCAATGTTTGTATGTCCGTATTTAATGCGCAGCCATACCGTTCATTCGATTGCGATAAAACTTTTCCAACTTATTGATTGTACTTTTTTAAATAATATAGGTATAGTTCAATTAGCTTTATGAAGATTTTATATATAAAAATCAATGTTTGTATGTCCGTATTTAATGTGCTGCCATACCGTTCATTCGATTGCGATAAAACTTTTCCAACTTATTGCTTGCACTTTCTCAAATAATATGGGTATAGTGCAATTAGCTTTATGTAGATTTTATATATAAAAATCGATGTTCGTATGTTTGTTCATATTTATAATTAAACAAGATAGCTCTTTCAAATTTCAAACGATATTTTTAGAGTTATTACTTCTGTGGCAGCAACGCGCCGGATACCAGCCAGTACCTAATAAATAGATCTTACACACCAAAATATTATCAAATTTTCAAGCGCATAAATGCAATTTATCATCCCCTATTTCAATACACTCCGAGTATACAAAGTCATTTCTTTATGGATAAACTTTTTTTCAATTTGCTAGATGTATTAAAGATCAAATTTAAAAACACACTCCTGCATAAAATATGTATGTCGGAAAATGGGAGATCATGCATAAAAAAATTCACCCCAAACAGGTAAGGGAACACGGCTTTCCCGGTACTTGCATTTAAGGGAGACAGCTCTCCCTTGACGGCGCAATTCCTTTTCAATAGAGCCCTAAGCTGACAAGGACCTTTGGATAATCCTATGGTATTGTGGGAATAAATCGACACTGGGAATCCTTGGGTGCGCATAGTGACGCCTCAACGATATGGCAGATATATTTTTACAAATAATTTGCATTAATAATACATTTTATTAACAGATTATTGTAAAAAAATAATTTTGCTTGACACTCATCTTCGACAATAATAGCCGCACTAAAAATAGTAGAGGTACTATTTTTGTGCTGGAATTTTCAGCGTATTTATACATTGAAATGATTGTCTGAAAAAAGAGACTGAATTATTAAAAAGAATGCTTTGAGGCCACAAAAGGAAAACCTTTTGAATCCTAAAAAAACTCTTCACTTAGACGTCCTCTTGGCTCTTAAGTACATTCTTTTGACAAAGGAAATTTCTTCAGATGTTATTAGTTAGTTTTATTCTAGTCTCAGTCTATTCAACATCTCCACTTGATTTTTTTATTCCCTGGAAAGTACTATTAAATTTGATTTTTTATCACTAGCCAATACATAAAATAGGGTTATATGGGACAATATTAATATTAATACTTTGATGAGTATTCCCGCACATGCTGCAGGCGAACTCGAGCAATTCAGAGAGAGTATGCCCGCATATTTTTGGCAATATTAATTTACTTTAATATATGATTCGCTTCCATTTCAAATTCAAGCAGAATAACTCAATCATCTTGATAAAGTGTAAGGGGTAAAAATGGCGTGTCTTGTTTGACACGATTTCAACCCTTTTAGTCATTTAAAATTAAAAACAATAGTTAAAAATAAATAATTTAAAATAAATCTGGTAGAGACGATAGATAGATTATATTTAAAAAAGTCTTATTAAATTAAAAGTAAATTAGTTCATTAGAACTTGAGATATCATGTCAACTGTGTTATAGTTGATTCATTTTGGTAGGACCGGCTTAGTTGCCACGTCACTAAAATAGCTATAATTCCGTAGTTTGGATTTTGATTGGAGGATATATTCTTAAAACGTCCAAACTTTGTAAATATACCAATAAAAACAAATTCTAAAAACAAAAAAAATATTTTTTCAAAATTCTAGACTAGAATACCCTCCTTAATAGCTCTCACCCTAAGCTAATAGCTTTTACCCTAAGCTAATAGCTCTATGCCTGTATGATTGGACATAAATAGTGGAATGCATTGGATGATATTAGATCATAGTAGATAGTTTTGAAATAAATTTGGATGGATCTATAATCATGTTACACTGGTGTCAGTGATGATGTCATTAAATGTACAAATTGATGTGGGAAAACTATGGCACTCGAGTATACAAATAAACTTTTCTTTCAAAGCATACACTTTATTCCCCAATAAAGTTCAGATGGAGCGATAACGGAAGGATACGTCGGGGCATCGCGCTCACCCATATCTAACACCGGGATTTAGACTATTGCGTCCCTCGAGATAATGACACGCTTCCCGGAGCCACGCCGAATAAAAAGCGAGGTTTTGATGTCCGATAGGTCGACGCCGAGAGGCACTCAGCTATTTTAATGGGTCCCCTCGCGGGTCGTCATTTGCGAGGCGCGTGCGGCTCCGGAGCCACTTGTTGCGCCCCTGGACCGACGCCACCACCGCCTGCTCGACCGCACGCGCCCCCATCGCCCGCCGCCAACCCTCGGGCCCGACATCTGCCGAGGATATTGTGGTCCTGCCGGGAGATCAGGGAACCAATCGGTGAAAGTGAAACGTGACACGTTCAAAGGCGACGACTTGCGATAAAGCCCTGCGACAAAATCCTACACTGCGGACCGAGATTGATGACTCTTTCCAGATAGCGTCTCCTTACTACGTCCGGAAACTTTTTTTTAATAGATTTTCATGGGCTTTCAATTTATCCCCATAAAGAACGGCCATTAAATGTGATTTATTAGGACACGACTTGAGTAGATGAAATCAAATTCTGTGCATATAAATATCAACAAGGGAAATACAAAATGTATTAAAAGAGGGGGGGGGGGGCTAATCAAATTAAAATTCTTCTAATATGTACAAAGTCAAAATATGTACAAACATGATTTTCGACTTTAAAGAGTGTGCTAAATATCCAAAAAGATGATAATCCATTGGAGTCAGGTCTGGTTAATATAGAGGGTATGGAAGTTCTTCCCATTTTAATATTTACTTTTTTAGTCGTCTTCTTCGCCTTAATGGTGCTTGTATTGGCAATTACTTTTTTGTCAGGTTTCATAAATTCATTATGAATAATTCCTTGAATATTCTACCAAATGCACAAAATAATCTTGCGGGTCGTCAATCCAGGTTTCGAAGTCAGAAATAGTTTTTGTCTCAGCAAAATCCATTTGTGTTTACGACTTATGTTGCCATAAACAACCCGTTTTTCATCCCCATGTATAGTCCTGTGCAAAAAGTACATTTGAACAATAGTTAGATATCCCTAATAATAGCAATATTGCCACTGCCAGGATCAATACATTATTAATCCATTACAACAATTATGTGCACTCGATTAATTATGATATTTTGAAATGCCCCCCGCGGGCCACCATAATAATCGTGTCTAATAGTCTCTTTTTTTGCTTTATTATATCACATAGCTTTATTTTTTGTTTAATAATGTTAAGCATATTTCTTTAACAGCCAGACAATATGTCGTGCTATTATATTTCTTAGGGTTTTTTATATTTCATTCATGGAAAATGACGCCATTTATAAGTTAGCAACAAGCAACGTTGAAATTTAAAGCATAAATTCAAAACCTCTTATGAAACTCTACTCATTATTTTTCTTTATCGTTCCTCTTTTATGCCGTCCAAAATATTTGACCCAGTTTTGAGTTCATCGTTGACCTGGAAATCTAAACAAGAACGTAGTTTTGAGCAAACATTTCTACATTAAAATACATGTTAGCCATTCATTGCTCATTATCAAAAATAAAATAAATATTTCCATGCGATTGAAAATTTGCTCAGCTGTCCCAATTTTGCGGATTTGCGCACATTTTGTAATTCGGATCGCTTTTATTTATTGTAGCTTCATTAATTATTCGGACAGAATCAACAGAGCCTTAATTACATCACTGCTTATGATGATGATATTAATAAATAATTGGATAATCAAATAGATTGATACAATTATTTACAATAATAATTGTATGTAACGTTTCGGGAGCGGCACACTGTTGGCTAATGTGATTATGCCGAATTGACTTTATCAATTTATTTGATCGCCCTCTGAAGTTGAAAATATCTGCTTACCAAAATTGAAAATTGATACTCGAATTAATCCGAATAAAAATCAATTAGGGGCACGTTAACCCAATTAATTGGTAACAATCGACGGTTTCTAATAAAGTGCTCGAAGCTCGGCGATATTATCTAATGCAAGCAAGATGCAAAAAGCGAATATTACATATGCGGGGCTTCCAGCGTGTGTGTGATAACGTGCATGTATAGGGTGACGTGATGTACGCAGACGTTGATACGACCGACCCAAAAATTGGTTAGCACAATCTCCCGGTTCTTTTATGCACGATTCACCACACATTAAAATAGAAGATTACGCTTTCTTTCAATTAATGTTTCTATTATCTGCCGTCAATGAACTGATCCGTTATAATGCATAAACTTTTTTGGCGTACATCAAAAAAACTCATCGCAAAAGCAAAAAAGTCTGACTAGATAATCTTATTGATAGAAAGGTTTAGAAAATTCAGTTAAACTGTCCACATTCTATTCCATATCCGGGTTTCCCTTCGGTAAACTGGACAGTTTCTTGTCTCATGTCATTATTATAAGAAAAAGTATATACTTTTAAAGACAATTGCCTAGTATTCCTGTGCTTCCTGCGCTTGCAGTATCTATTTAAATAAACTTTATTACATCAAAAACGTTTTAATAATACCCAAATATAGTTTCCTGGTGTGTCACCAAAGCAATAAAATTGCATGTAAACAGTCCCCCTATGAATATATTTTAAATTACATGCTACGTAGTTTACAGCTGTCAGTCCTCTGGTAACAATTATTTTTTAGTTTATATTATATATTTTATTTACATCTCAAAAAAATGTATTTGTTATAATAGACTGTAATTCCATGTGTACAGCAAAATGACATTTAATTATTATATATGGTGCTACACTACAATGAAAACCAGTTAAACTAAGCAACAGTCCTCTGTACCACAATAGACCAAATATGAAAAATAGATATACGAGCGTAATAAATAAGTTCGACGAAGAAGATAGCGAAATTAGAATATTCTACAAATTTGATTCTCCTGTAAATGTTTTTGATAAATGATCATTTTTAACTTAACCATAGTTTTTTGATAGCATTTTTTCTTCACATATTTATCTCTTTTTTAAGTAATAACTAACTTTCTTTCATTATAATGAGACCGGCTCTGTAATATAAGACTTAAGTACTTAGATGTTCTTACAGTTTGTATGATTTATTTTGAGTTATGTTACATTGAGGTATCAGAGTTAAAATTTGAATATAAGTACATAGAATATTTTTTTAAAACAACTTATAGTTTGTTACTAGTATTAATATAATTTTAAACTCCAAAGTTTATGTAATTTTTCATTTAAATACACAGTCCCCTGTATCAATTTTTTAGAAAATGCTCAATATTTCCTAAAGCAATTGGAATATTTGTGGTTTTTATTAAGCAGTTAAATAAGAATGGATCAATATATAAGCAATAAAATGGCCTGGATAACTTTCGTTTTCGTTTCTCCTGGATAACGACGTCTAGATATCATCACTGTATAATGTTGCACATGACGTCTTTTCAAATGGAGCAATATGGATGTCTGTTTGACTTTAGGAGAGATTTATCCAGTTATGTGGGTGGATGGTGAGACAAAATATGGCTTTTAATTATAGTAGTTATATATCATATTTTTTGTTGTTTAAATTCAAAGCAAGTTGTTTCTTTATACACTCTTAAGTATCAAATAACACATAAAATCATATATAAAGAGTCCTCTGGCTTATTTATATTCATGCCATGTCGGTAGTAATGGGTCCAAAATTAGCATCGTGATAAGTCATGGGATCTAATGCGGTCCGTCCGTGACGGACAGACAAACAGAACGGTCCTGTAAACAGTCCACTAAGTGTCCCATAAAAACGCCCGCCCTAATGCCCAATAATAGAATCTCATCACGCAAACCCACCGGCACAGCCTCCCTGCGGAAGAATCCCTGACGGGGAGGGAAGAAGCAAAAAAAAAACACTTTGCCAGGACGACAGTAATAATATCAATTAGCGACAGGGACCGCATCATCATTCCTGCTCGTCCTGCCGCGTCAGACCGTATCTTCCCTTTCGGGGTGGGTTTCCCTGGATCGCGACACCAGCCTGAAACACTCCCTTATTCCATTTTCGTGCGGCTAAATCCGCCTGGATTAGAGCAAGATTTCGTTAATCATCCATCGCCTCATGAATATATATATAATTACGAATAAATTTATTACGAACTAATTATTATTTATACATTGAATAAATGATGAAATATCAAAATCGACGTGTTGCATCCCTATAATGCATCTGTGGCAAAGTGTCGCCCGTCACGTAACGCTTTATCGCGCCCTGGTCGGCAACGATTCGAAAAAAGATAAGCGCATTTGCGCGTCATCCGCTCGTCGCCGGTTAAAAAACGCCAACGTCCAATAATACAGTGTGGCCTTAATGGGCGCAAATCGCCACCTAAGGTAATCGTATGTGAATCCTCAGTTACACAAGTACATTTGTAAGAGGAAAAATACTCTTGATAAGCGTGATTTAGCAGCCCCGGGCATATTGATTTTTACGTTGCCCCCCGAGCGGTGCCTCCCTGAGAGCCCCCGTGCCCTTCCCGCAGTCGGGCCGGGGGCGCAGCGGTACAGCTTGAACCACCCCCGGCCCGGTACGAACACAGCCCTATCGCTGTAATGTATGTAGGCAACACGTAAGTGCTTGTTCCCCTGTTTCCTAGGGCGATTCGATTTAAACGTGTAAATTTGGGCGAATTAAAAATATATCAAAAATAATATAAATATACTAATTTTGATGCTGGATGGACCATCAACATTTCAAGATCAAGACTACCAACAGACTGCATTATGATATTAATATAAATTCATCTATTTAAATTGGAAAATATTACATATTTGGTTCCATTGTGAGCAAACGCGGCACCTATCTTGCGCACGGCTTTCTCATATACAAATTTTCAATCAATATGCGAAGTACAGTGCTTTTTAAAATACATACAATGTCTGCTAGCTCAAACACTTTCAGTTGACGGTCATCCAATACCATTTTGTGGATCATTTTTGGATCAATACTAGGGCTAAAACTAGGCTGTCTTTTAATAACCCTATGTTCTATAATTAGTATACTATAGTAATTAGCGTTTACTATTGGTTCGCAGAAATCCAGGCTTCATTGATATAACAAGATAAAAACCACAGTTACGAGATTAGAGACACCGAAGGAAAGTCCGAGCCTTCCCACGGCCAAGATGATCGGTCGGACCCCAAGGCAAATTTCAGATGAATCAACATGTAAAATTTTGAAGGCTACAATTATTTTTTTAAAATTATTGCTAATATGACTGCGTTATAAGCAAATGCAATAATTGTGGTTTTATAGATTTTGTGTTTTGTGTGGTTGTATAAAGTTGTTTGGATCAGACTAAATACACTGTCTTCCCACGGCCAAGACGATTGGTCGGATCTCAAGACATAACTAATTCTGATTAAACGGATACTGAATTTGATTCATTATTACTAATATTGGCCTTATATTCATAAAGTCCAATTTTTCGTAAAAAAGTAAGATAACTAATGCTATTTTGATATGCGTTTGATATGTTCGATGTTTTTAACATCGAGTGTATGTTGAGGCGGGCAAATGTTCATCATTTGTCGTTATTAAATTCAATTTTTTTGGGATATGTTGTAATGTTTTTTTAGTTTTTATTACGTCACTCGATGATGAACTACCCCGCAGGGGTACAAAGAGGGACACCTTTCCATCGCCCGGAGCCCTCTTCCTCACTGTCACCCCACCCCCCAGGGGCCCTGTACGTCTGTTTCTTCCTGTATACACCCCAATGCAATGTTGCCACTTCCCACCAGCGGTCTGAAAATGTGATCAAAATATTACCGAATTATCCCTTCACATGCTCGAATTAATTCAACATTACCCGTTTTTAAGCAAAATTTCCTCCATTCTGCATACGACATCCACTTTCATTTGCGCCACACAATTCAATTGAAACAACAATCAAACATTTTTTTTATAAATAAATCATTAAAAATATTTTTTTTTTAAATATCTACGGATTTGTTTAATTGGGGAATTTTTAATTAATTAATAAAATAAGTTAAGATAAAATTAATTGATCTACAATTTATTATCATGGGATAAAAAGTGTCCACGGACGCCGAGGATTGATATTGAAACAATTTTTAATTAGAAATTCGTAACTTTTCTGTTTGCCATAAAAGAGTTATAATAAAAGTTGTTCGTTTACAATATTATGAGTATTAAACGAAATACGCCCGGGGTTGGGGGTCTCTCTGTCTGAAAGGGTTTGGTGCCGAAGGGGGTATAGTTGTACCCTTTGTACCCAAACGGGCACAGGAGTGGGGATAAGGGGAATAAGTATGGGTAAAAGTTACGAGGGGATAGGAACAGGCCCTCCCTCAAACCGAGTTGGTATTTTCAAATTTATTTTTACAGGAATTGATGGGACGTCAAGTGCATATATTAAAAGTTCGGAATGGGCCGCTATACGGCGCTATTTCCTGATAGTTGCGATTTAAATCTGTTTCTTCGGCAGATCTTTAATAACGCCATTAATATGAATTTCATCTTTGGGCCCGCTCGCTCCACTCGGGCGTTTGGCCCGTTTCAGCAAGGGCCCTATGCGAAGGGCCCCAAGGCTCTTTTTCGCCTGATTTTTGCAGAAAGGGAACATGTTACTAATTTTAAAATCTAGACATAAATGTGAGACTCACGGTTCAACATCGATCAATATGGCCTTCTTTAGTACTAAAAAATACAAGCCCAATCATTTGAGACCATTAATTTTTGACAATGGCGTACAAAAAATATGATAAAAACTGCCATAACTTACATGCGATGATTGTCATATATTATACTATAATTTATGAAATAACATTATATCATTATTGCGGCTTCATATGGATGATATAATCGCTCAATACGCATTAAAGAACTATAGACTATATTGTAATTTGAGTAAAAATCGAGCATTAATATAAACAATAATTTTAGTTTTAATGATGATATAACTCACATATGGAATATCTTATTCTGTTTTACACGTCTTTAGTTCTACAAATATTAATTTTTTGAGCGTTCTTATGGACACACATATGATGAAGTTAGATTTTATTACAAATATTGAGTATAATAATTCTAATTTTTGAACGATCACTCGATTATTGTAATACGATCATAGCACCTGACGACGATATATCGTTGTGTACAATCAAAATGCTTTGTACTATCAAGGATATTCATAAGGAATGTCGTTTTTTTCGATGCAGTGGTTTATTTATGGAAGTGAATGATTTATCTGTTGGCGTCCACACACATTGACCGACGGTTCAAAATCAGCAGATTATTGCAACAAAAAGAACTATTAAGCCGATTTCTTTGCGATTTAGTGATTGGTGATGATAAAAAGGTTTCCTATTTATACATGACGAAAAAAAATAATGTTTAAAGCGTGGATGAAAGGCTATTTCAACCCTTAAATGATAATTGCATTAAAAAAATTGTGCTATTGTGTTAATTATGGGATTATAAATTCTTATGAAAAATTAATTTGAATGCCATTGAAGAAAAACGACATTACTTATGGGTAATCCTAATATATGTTCTATATCATACCGTGACGATCGTTATTATTTATAGTCAACAATAATTGGAATATAATTTATATTAGTGTGTTTTCCATATATTTAGTAATATATTCCTTTTTGAATTTTGTAGATATCATAAATCCTTTTTTTAAATTATTTTTTTATCTTATCTTATCAAATTACGTTAAAATTGGCTCGACATTTTCAGCTAAGGGACAGTTTTTTTTTCATTCGTCACTATATATAAGGGTCAAATATCCGGACATGGCGTCCGAGCGAGAGGATCTCAATCGAAGTGTAAGCGGTTCGAAAAGCGGACCGGTTGGACACACAAACCTTGCGGCCACTCCTTCCTTCCTTCAGATACGATAAAAACCCTAATTCCTTTAAAGGAATTAGGGTTTTTATCGTATCTTTACTCCGCCACTGAAAGTTGAGACCCTTTTGTGCGCTTTTGTGAGCGGCATAGCGGGACTAATATATATATCAGGTCAGAGGAGGGTGCTCATGTCATCGGTTTTCAATCTCATTACAACAAATATTTCTTTGGCATTTAGGCGGGAGCGTTCTTGGGGGCAGAGTCCCAGGGCGGCTCCCAGCCCCCGCATGCTCATTGGGATGGCCGTGTTAACGCACGGGTCCGTTCTTCTATCGGGCCGTGATATTACTGGACGAATGGATGGGGATAGACGGGCGTCGAATAGTAAGACTCTCCTCTCAACATAACTATTTATTCCACACAAGAGAGGAAGAGAAAGATCTGGCCGCAGGAGGGACGACTTCCCACAGCCAAGGCTAACCGACGATTCTCCCTTCTCCCGCCTCCTGCGCGTCACTACCCAACCGGCAACGGTGCACGTGCAAGAAGCGATCGGTTGATAAGAGATGGCGTTGTTAAAATAACACATTGCACCTGATGAGAGGTGGAAGATGTCGCTCTTAACAGCGCTGCTAAATGGGGATGGTAAGTCGCTCTCGCTACAGCAGCAATACTTCATAAAATTTTGTTCTGACATTATTATGTATTTTGTGTAGTTTATCTCTTCCAATGTAATTGCTATGTACTCAGACTGCGACTACTAAGTTTCAATTGGGGTTTCCTAGTGCTATGAACTCCAAGCTGGAACTCCCAAACTTCCAGCCATTATTGTCAAGTCAATTTTTCTTAAAAAAACTGGGTAAGTCGTCCTAAGAAAGTCGCCCAGGTCACTTTTTTGCTTATATATTGATTAAATCTTATATATCTGCATGTTTAAAAACAAACCACAGATAAATTCAGCATTTTCTGAATAATCTATACAGGGGACTGTGTATTTTAATGAAAAATACAATTTTAGTAGCAAAATTAAGTTTTTTTTTAAATTTATTCTCATAAATTTTGTAGTTTAAGATTTTAATTATTAAAACTACTAAGCCAGAATGAATTTTTTAAAAGAGTTTTTCTCGAAACTACTTTTTTCAATACGGTTGACATTATATCTCAAATTTTAATTAATCAATTTACTTCAAATTTGATACAAAACTTTTTTTATATAACCTTCTATTATCACTACCAGATTTATGTTAAAATTTTGTACTATTTAAAAAAAAACTGAATAAATATGAGGTAGGAAACTGTAGCGACATCTTTATTAATAATAAAGACAGGGGGACTGTTCACAAAATATTGAGACACATAGCCGAGCTTTGATAATTGCTTCCAATTGCGACAAATATTCGATTGTTTTTTGATATTATTGAGTATATTTAAAAGATGATGATACTTAAAAATGTAAATTATACTTTATAAACTGTAATAATCGTCATTTTTTAATTGTTTCAGCAGTTTATTCAAGTGATACATAACAGCGCAATTACTCGCGCTCATTCTCAAGTGTCGGATGGTAGTACTTTCCAGTCGAAGCTTGTGCGCTTAATTATATTCATTTTGAATATGAATTCAAAATGAATATGAACACATCCTCGAAAATGAATAAGGCAATTTCATTTTTTTCGCATAAACTAGCGAACGGAGGGCGTTGGGATTAAAAATTCGCTTGTCGAAAGCAAATCAAAATTAGTCCCTTGTTTTAGAAAAAAAAAAACTTTGCACTACGAAAAAGAGTTTGAATAAGTTTAAATGGCGAGAAACAACTTAGAGTCGGAGTGAAGTTCATTACAATTTTTTGTTGTGCTTTGAAAGGCCCTTTTGAGGTGGAAGAGGCACCTTGCCAAAGAAAAGCAATTTATGTAGAGTAATAAGGTTTAGCAACAAAAGAGGAATTGCCGTTCGAGTGGGATGGAATACATTGTAGATGGAAGATCGTCAGACGGGATGGAAGAGGACTTCGACGGGATGAGTAGACGCGTCCTCTATTAATCTTGGCTTTTAACGAGCGCCATGAATTATGTTGATAAGCCGATATCAAATAATTGCCCCGACATGAAAAAGTATGATAAATTATCATAGTCTGTCATGATTTTAATTGAGGATAAAAGCGACTCACCAGGCCTTTCAATTCGCATCGTGATTACGTAGTCATTTCCCTTATTTCCCCACATTGCCGACCACTTTTGTGGAGCGAAACAACATTCTGAGGGAACGGAGCGATATAATAATGAATTACCCGACGTTTTACTTCCAGCATTCAATACGCTTTTAATATTAATTTACAATAGAAATCATGGCGATCCCAAAAATATGTGCCGTTTTAATAAAATCCATTTTATAAAAAACGAGTATTATAAGAAGCATTTGAATCAGTGGCTCTCAATCTTTTTGAAGTCACGATGCACTTTTGATCATGGGAAAAGGTGGAGGTGCACAAGAATTACGAAGTCTTTGAAAGAAACTTTTAGAGTACGATCAGTCGACAATTAGACTAATTCTTCTTCGGATGAAAATTCACAATACGGTGTATCTAGGAATATATCTATATAGGAAATGATCTATTTGAAGAAGAATTCTGAGAGTTGCCCTGGTTGTCAAATACATTCGAATATCAAATATTCGATTGGGACCCCAAATTGCAACGCTATTTGGGCGGACATACGCAAAATTATAACGAAAGCTTCAGCGCTGCCTTCTGGTGTTTGCATCTAAAAAATATTTTTTGCTCGAAAAAAACTATCGAACTGGCAGCTTTTATTGCTGCATGTATTTTTAACGAAGGTATCATCTTTCTACTGCGTATGATGGAAACGATGGGCATCATAATTGGAGCGCAAGGAAAAATAATGGTCAACAAAAGGGATATGGTGCACGTGAAAAAAACTGTCAAAAGAGGCAAATTTGACCTAAAGACTGAAGCGGTCAGCTGGAGAAGACTTTTTGAAGAAATGGAAGGTATCCTGTATGTTCCGGAAGCTTCATAATGCCTTCTTGTCAATTTCCCAGGTTTGTTTGCAAAATATTGATCAATTTATATCATTTTTTGAATTTAAATTTTTACCACGTAAATAATTTTTCAATTAAATACATAAATAATAATCTGAAGGGGCAATGTCCGGAGAGTATGGAAGACGAGGCAAAACATCCCAGTCAAATGATAATAATTTATTTCTGACGAGCAAAGACACATGAGGTCTGGCGTTATCGTGATGAAAAACAAAGCCTCGTCTGTTCGCTACTTCTGGCCATTTTCTGGCAATTGCACCCTTTAGATTGTCTAGTTGGAAACAATATTTTGTTGAATTGATCGTTTCACCTTGCTGAAGTAGCTCATAATAAACTACCCTCTTCCAGTCCCACCAAATGCATAGCAAAACTTTTTTTGGGTGTAGGCCAGGTTTAGCTACAGTTAAAGCTTTTGTATCCTTGGTCCGAGATCGTTTACGTTGGATATTCTCATAGAGTATCCAACTTTTATCTCCAGTGACAAGTCTCTTCAAAAAAGGTTGGCTATTATGTCGTTGGAGAAGAAGGTCGCATGTTGAAATACCCTGAAGTTTATTTGAGTCAGTCAGTTCACGAGGATGCCACACATCTGAACGATTGATGTAGTTCAATTTTGTCAGATGATTATGGACGGATGTTCGTGGAATTTCTAACTTGTTAGCTATTTCGCGAACAGTATATCGCGGATTTTCTTCAACCATTACTATGATTGTCTTTGTGCGCATTTGCGAAAGAAACTTATGGGAGAACCTAATACTTAAATAAAGTACTGCACGCCACATGTGAGTGCATACTCATCAAAGAGTTAAATGGCATTTTTTGTTGTAAATCAATCATTCAGACTTAATTAATTGTCTATTCATAATAATATATAATTTGATTTGGAGCAGCGGTTGATTTTTATGTAGTAAATACCAGCTCTGGTCATAATATTGCGGACCGCATTATTGCGATTTTCAATATATTAAGAGTTATTGAAATGATTTTCAACAAATCCACGCACGGAGACGAATCCTCAAACTTTCGATCATTCCAGCACGGCAATAAATCTCTCAATGTAATTTCCGTAAATACTCAAATTTTAATAAAATGCCTTATCTACCATTCGCATGACAAAGTTTTCCTCTAAACGTGCACACTTTGTGACAATCTCCCACTAATTTCACTATCAAAATATTTCCACAAGTATTCGAGTACTTATTCTAAGCTCTTTAGAGTTTGTCGATCAATGTGCAAAGTTTGAGAACCGTATACCTTCGGCGGAAATTGGCGAAACACAAGCCGTCCCTTTTCGTGCGGTTTTCCGCGCTTGCGATTCAACAGGGCTGGAAAACTCGCCCGGGAAAATTTTAAAGCGTATTTTATATCTTTATTAACCCGCGTGCATACAAGAAAAGCTTCCCAAAGCTACATAATATGGTTCTTAAACATTAGTTGAAAAAATATACATATTATATGTATATATATAAACATATATAGCAGCGGCACGGAATGTGGCCCAAACATATACACAGCGACATGAAGCAACTATATTTCATTTAGTCAATTGTTTAGTTAAAAATATGTAAAAGAACTCTTGCTCGTTTATTAAAAGAGGATATTCAATAAGTTTTGATTGTGTTTTAGAGTTAAATGTGGTTTATTGACAGTTCTTCGTTTAAATTTTGTTTTATTGTTTATTTTTTATAAGGTGAGATCAATTTGGATTTCAGAACTCCTCAAAGGATGCCAATTACTGTAGCTCAAGTCAGATATGCAGTTTTGCTTATTTTACAAAGCTGAACTTAGCGTAAAGTGACTTAAAACGGTATCAATAGAATAGCCTCTACACAAGAAAATCTGTAAGTAGTGGCACAAGATGATGATCAGTTTATCATCTTGGATGTCCTGCGAAATCGGTTCCACACGACCGTTGAGATTCAGCAGCATCTTCAATCGATAAAAGGTGTCAATGTGAGTGAATGGGCGATAAGAAGAAAGATGAAAGAGAGAGATTTACGTGCTATAAGACCGGTACGAGGATTAGATCTCCTGATTTTCATATATTTTTGATTCAAACTAAATATTAAGTTTGGGCCACTTTCCACGCCGATGTGGTGTATTGCAAATCAAAGGCTTATTTTGAGATTTTTGTTTGTATTATTGGATTAGGCAAGATGCTGTAACTTATATTGTAGTATATATGTAGAACAATTTCATGTTGCACCGGTTCTGCTGTGTTATTTAACTCCATGAAGATACAACGATTAACCTTTTATGGTAATAAAATAACGATGGGAAATTATAAGATGTGTTTAATTTACTCAAAATTAGAATAGTGGTCGTGCTAAATGCATATGTGCAATGTGTGAAATAGACTGCGAAAATTGCATATGCAGATGCACCCATGCAATACTTGACATACTTTAAATCGACTGCGATTGCTTCATCGTGCTGCTTCCATAATTCGGCATGGATCAATATTCGTTATTTTGGTTCGTTTTTTGCTTCCCAGGGAGGTTTGGGAAGGGCTGTACCGACTCGTTGCCAACACTGCTTGCAAGAGTAATGACGGTGAGAGTGTATGGCAAAAGTTGCAAACTCTTGCAAACTCTGCGGATGTGGAGCACCATCAAACTTAGTCAATAAGCAATATTCGGTTTATCGGCCCACTGTCATATCTCAAAGTTTATATTTTACCTTGAAATCCCAGTATTTTTGATAACATCTTTATAATGCAATGAGGACGCTCGATTTTTAAATGTAAATAAAGCAAGTTTTAAGAATATTAACGAATGCCATCCAGCAAATTCCGCCAGATTTATGCGACAAAGCTATCGAAAATAAACCTCCTGAATACGTGCCATCAAGCAAAACTGCGGCGGATATTTGAACGACTTTGTATTTAATACTTAAGCGTGCGACTTAAGATAGCCCTGAAGGAAGAAATATAAAGGCTAAAATCTCAAACTAAAAGCACTATAATTTTACAGTTATAGCGTTTCTATTGAAAGACCCTGTTTATACATATCGTTAATAAACATCTTATTATAGAATAATAAGATCGAATTTGTAAAATACATATTAAATGATGTCATTTGCAACAAATCATAAATAATGATGCTCGTATAAAAGACGATTACCTACTTGTGAAATGCCAAAATTGCATGTCACAAATTATTACTTAGCATGATAGATGAGATTGGATTCATAGCATCTACTGTGAATGAATACACTATGAATATGATTTTGTCAAATTCGTTTGAAATATTTAGCTGCCGGATACATGATGATTGATGAAAAATTGATCATCGATGAATAATCAAATCAATATATATATAAAAATTCATATGAATCGAGATGTAAAAGGCCGAGTGAATGATGATTTAAGATTTTAATAAGCAAAGATGGAATAAATTGATCGATAAATTTAAGTTTTTTAAATCATGTGTTTGATTAAAAATGAAGAAATCATTTACTGTGCAAATCAAAATTCAATTTAATCATATTGCGTTTCAATCAATGTAATCATATGGTCGTTAACAAACAAGATTGGATTAAGCACACTGTCTTCCCGTGGCCAAGACGATCGGTCGGATCCCAAAACTTTTTTCCTGTGGGAGGGGAATCTTACATAAGACACCCTAGAGTTAGCAGGTCCCAGGATAGTATCAGATTTTTACTGACTAAACTTCACCCTTGATCCATCTCTATCCTGGTATGATCAAATAGCTTCAGATGGGCAGGTGGTCTGGTCATTAGGTGTCACTTTCTAGTGTCTAATGGTTCAGTTTAAGTTCAAGTGCAGCCCCAACATATGCGGACATACTCATTAAAAGGATTATTGCTAGTCTGGCGCACATGTCGCATCTTCACAAAGTCCTATTGTCCGTATTATTTTAAGACCAGGCGTTTTTTTGTAAAATAAGCCACGAGCATCAATCATATAGCTCTGATAAATTCAGCTTATAACCATGAATGGCACCTATGTGACACCTCGTGCAATGTACAAGAGTAGTGTAGCGTGGGTGATTTAAAATCCCCACGTTGTAGCGCTGTTAACAGCGATATCTTCCATCTCTCTTCATGTGCAATGTGTTATTTTAACAGCGCCATCTCTTGTGGCCCTGCGGAGACATTGCACCTGCATACCGACCGATCTTCTTTTTGTGCGTGTGCCGTTGCTGATTGGGTAGTGACGCGCAGGAGGCGGGAGTCGAGGAAGAGTCGTCGGTTAGCCTTGGCTGCTGGAGGTCATCCTTCCTGCAGCCAGATCTCTATAAATAGTTATTTAGAAGAACGAGTCTTTACAGACTACTTCTACGCATAAGCTACCCCTTAAGTAAAAAAGTGGAAATTTTACAGACTTACACGACAAACCCGTATTTTAATTTTGCATTTTTTCTGTATTTTTATTCGATGAAACTGATCTTTAAAGGGTATTTTTATGAGCAAATAGAAAAACTATCATTATTTTAAAATTACATCTTAATAAAATTCCTTATCTGATTCTCACTACATAATATTATATAAGAGTCTTAAGAAAATTTGCTTTGTCTGACATAGAATCTGCCAAAATAAATGGTCTAGAATTGGCTAATAAATCAGAACATTTTTCTTACAGAAAATGATCCTTTGATGGAAACAGTTTAAAATTTATGATGGAATTAGAAAAGTTTTCAAGTCGTTATCATGATATATATAATGATTAACGCGTTTTTTCTGACTCTATACTATTTAATTATTTCTATAGATTAAGCTGTGTTTGTGTAATATATAAAAAGTGCCACTGGTGGCTTTCATAGCATGGGCGTGTTCTGATCGCCATTGCAATGGCGCTTTTAATCTACGCAGTTTTAATTTGTCGGTTCGGTTGTAACGCATCGTCGACGAGGAGTAATTAGTTAGCCTTGGTTGCAGGAAGACATCCTTCTCGCGATTAGATATCTCCCCTGTGATTAATATCGAAATTATCTAAGATGGACGACATCTCGTCGAGCATGTAAGAACAAGGCGCGGCCTGGGAAACTCTGTATGTCTGCCTGTCTCGAAAGCTTCCTCGCTCCTACGCAACAATGGTGTCAGAAACAACGGGTCTTCGGGTCGCGAGTCGTCATTTAGTGATGCATGCAGTCTAATTTATCCTACCGTGCGTATGCAAGTTCATTTCAAACGTCCAGAATTTAACACATCACCACAGCTTGAAAGCAGCTTCATTGCGTCGTCAACGATAATGATGATCATACTTCAATGCAAAAAATGCATGATTTAATATTTCGTGACCCCAAAAATTTCTCTCGACATAATGAGCATAATGATGTTATTGAATTCTGCTCAATGCATATTTATGAGACTTTCTCGCATATACACAAAGTATCTTTAAACAGAGCCTTCAACACTTCCGCAACGGCAATTAAGGTCATCGTTTGTCAACCGCGAATCAATACTGGATAAATGTTTGCCTCGGTCTCTTGTCAGAACTTTAAATACAATTAAGATTTAGAAACGAAACGTCGATAAGACCATACGGACGCCTGAAGAATACATTAACCCTTTGGATGATACTGGAAGTTTGTTTGCTATCTGCACTACAAAGTAAAGCACTGATACCCTAACGCACAGAAATTACTAATATTTCAGCATCTTAAATCCAAAAGCTAATAGCGATCGTTGTTTATAGTCTTCGTTTATTTCACAATCGGCGATATATTGTCTTTTAGCAATCAAACTGCAAACTAACGGCATATTGTAATATTTTCGCTGTGCGTGTTTGTGTGTATTTTGCCCATTTTTTAACAGTCCACCGGGTTAACATTTTTGCGAGTGCTTCAGTGAGAAAGAACTCATTCTAAAGTTTGATAATAAATCATGAAACCAATTTCGCGGGGCCGTGTTTTTGCACGAGAGCTTAAAGGGAAAACTTGCAACTGTGTGGAAATTTATGAATGTATAAATTTTTACACATATATTAATTTTCATTTTTGTATGCGTCGTGCTCGAAAGCCACTCATGACCGCGTACACAGTGATGGAGGATTTATATTTTCGATGCTGAGAAAATTAGAAAATTTATGCCATAAATATGTGTATACGCAATATATTTCCATTGCTTTAAGAAAATATTGAGCATTTTCGGAAAAATCGATACAGGGGACTGTGTATTTAAATGAAAAACACGGTTTCAGTAACAAAATTAAGTTTTTTTTATTCGTTTCCATAAACTTTTGAGTTTAAGAATTATTTAACTGATCAATAAAATATCAAAACATGTTTTTTTAATAATAACAATATTTTTTTTTTATTTCCTTGTAATTTATAATATGAATTGGGTTTTGTTCGTTTGAAATGCGCTGCCATACCGTTCATCAGATTGCAAAAAAACTTCGTCCACTTATTACAATAAATTCTGCAAGTAACATAGGCATAGTCTTATATATAAAAATCAATGTTTGTTTGTCCGTATTTAATGCGCTGCCATACCGTTCATTCGATTGCGATAAAACCTTGTCAACTTATCGTTTGCATTTTCTCAAATAATATAAGCATAGTACAATTTACTTACAGTAGATCTTATATATAAAAATCAATGTTTGTTCATATTTATAATAAAACCGACAAACGATATTTTTTAGAATTATTACTTCTATCAATTTAATCCAAAGAAACTATATCGCTTTGGTGATACACCATGGAAGTGCTTTTTTGATTTAAATGGATATTATACGCTGAAGAGAGGAATATTAGGTATTATTACTAACGTCAATGTCTGTTTGTTTCCGTGGGAATAATCTGCAAGCATAAATGTAGCGATTTATTACATAAGACATCTTTAATTATTTAAAACTTTATGTTAATCGCTTGGTCCTTGTCCTATGCCAATGAATGTATCAGGCTACCTTTAAAATTGATAATTCATCTAAAGGTGGTCTTTCCGTGTTGTGTGTTGCTATTTATTCTTTCCTATTTAGGGATTTAGGTTCTTATTTAGGTGTACCGCATGAACGTTCGGAATTTGTAACTTTTGTGTAATTAACATTCAACATGCAAACAAGTGCTCGAACTGTTGTACGTGCATTCACTTCATCTATAGCTTTTAAATCTCCATCATTAACAACAGTTTTGGGCATTTTTCGAAGCTCATCGTCGAGTTTTGTTGTATAATTTTTATAATTCTTAATCTCATAAATTGATCCTTTTTTGATAATATTATTTATTTATCGACTTGCTATAGTACTTATTTCAATTTTGAATAGTAGTACTTGCCAAATATTGCACAAAACTTTACTCAATCGCAGTCTATCTTTGATTAACAAAGATTCCGAATCTTCGTGTGTAACTGTATAATATTTTATGTGGTTTTGTTTGATCAAAATCATGCTTGAAATTTTTTGGGTGCATAATTGCAATTAATTTACGCTTTATTGAGCGTTCCCACAGAAGCACTAAAGACATATTAAAATACCATGCATTTGTTGCACAAATATTAGCTGATAATATCGATTAAAAATCATTTTAATACAAATATATATTTTGTGGAAACCGAGCTATTTCAGAAGGTAGTCATTTTTGAATTTTTTTTTATAAAAATATAAAATTATTGTACTTAAAATAAATTATATTTTAAAATATTATTATATTTATGAGGAGTACTGTGTGAAAGTCTTGTATATCGATTTTAAAAAAATCTCTATTTAATCACTTTGCTTGATATCGTCGAATGACTTACAGAGTAGAATGCCTTCTCATGGTCAAAGAATCACAAAAATGCTTTTGTAATTGGATTATTATGGTGATGTTCTATTATAGCGATATTAATTAATTGTGATTCTCATACGAGGGAGCGATGAAATATGGAACCGTAAGATTACATAAACGGGCGTGGCTTGAATCCCATTTGAGGTATTTTTGAGTAGTTATCACATTTCTGGAAGAACAAAAAGACCTCCATCCGAAGGAACACGACGATGAAATAATTTCCGTCTCATCCGGGTTCGCCCGGATGAAATAATAAATCGGGTGAATCAATAAGCCGAGCTGCATACATTGTGGAAGGCTGTTGGCAATATTGAATATGAAGCTGCCATTTCTTGAGGCCCGCCAATGAGGGGCAGCTGCGCCCCCAAACCCCCCCCCGAAGCGCCCCATCCCAGCGAGCCCCTTCGCCCCCCGCCGCCGCCCGCCCCGCACTCAAATAGTAATAACACACAGGAATAAAATAAAATAGAGGCGAGATTGAAAACGGCGCGGGACGGACGAGTTGGGGAACGAGCCGCGCAACCTCCACCCGCCGGGGGCGGAGGCGGCCCCGCCGCCCACCGCACGGGGAAAACATATAAGACAATTTCAACTTTTTCACCGCGGAAACCTTAGATTTGACGTATGAAAATCAAATCCGTCTGCGTCGTTTATACGCGATCATGCGCATTTTCGGGAAGCCTTCGAGCCCCCAAACGCGTCGGCGACAATAGAAACAAATAAATGGAATACATTTCGTCGAACAAATTGACCGGTTCGGTGACAAACGCGGGCCTCACGTGTCGGATGTCTCAAATATTCGCGTGACAAAATCGCTGATGGCATTATTTGAAGAAATACACGTGGAATCGTGTGTGATTTTTCTTTTCTTTTTGATAATGTGCTTAAAAACCGCCCGTAGTAGGATCAGACCTTCCCGCGGCCAAGACGAGCGGTCGGATCCCAAGACAACTGATTACTTAATAATTTAATTTTTCTGGAACCATCGTCCGGTAGTTGGCACGTATAAGACTTCCAATGTCGTAGTTATCCGAGTTTTGACAGACTTCCATCATTTCATTTTGCATAGCCATTTGAAAATTTCCACTGTATAATTATTTCGTATTTATTTTGATTTTCTAAGCATAATTAATCCATTTATTTCATCGTGCTCATCAATTATGCAACCCAAACATTTCAATCATAACCTAATTTGTCTGTCTTTTGGGTTGGATTAAATAAAAATATTGAATAACTACAAAAATATTGTTCTCTGTAAGAGTTTTTTTGTTATAAAAATTGGCAAAAAATTATGATAATTCATAACAAAACAAATTATTTCAAGTAGGCTGACATTTGTATGCCAAAAATACAACTATATACTATTTTTTAAAGCATCCCTTACAATAAAATCAATCAATTAAATAATCCATTATTGGCGCGTTCTACAGCGGTCGATCCTGTACTCAAATTTAATTTAAATTTTCATTCATCAATCTATTGCCTATTTGGATTAAAAAAATAACTCATCATCGATGAGACAAATTTCCGCCCTTTAAAACATATATATGTTCTATTATTTTATAATAATGTATACAATTGACGCATCTTATTTTTCTACATAGTTCTCATCATCATAAATACTTTTATTTCATCGAATAGAAAGCTTCTTGGTCTTATCACTCAAGAAAGAAGGCAACAAGCAGCATTCTCTGTTGCGCAACGCGCAATTATTCGTTTTCATTTTAAACATTCTTAGCGTCATTCCAACCGCATTCACCGTCTGTCTATCAAGTACAAAATCAATCAATGAAATACATTTTTAGTCCTAAAATACGAAAATATAATGCAATATCCCGTTGATGAGTAAGCACGCATATGTGCGTTCTGATACAAAAAGAGCATTTTTGTGCATTGAGGATTGAGATTAGTGAATCGGAGATAGAGACGAATATCTTGCATCTCATCACACATTTGTACATCGACGGCAAGGTCGTGCTGTAAAGCTGTCAAGTCCTGGATTCGATTAAAATCGGAAGGATTTTTCAGTGCCACGTTAGGATAAATATATTGACCTTAAAAGTGACTATGTCGAAAAAATAAATATATGATTTTATAACTTAAGAATTGTACTTTATTATACTTTTTGGCCGATTTGCTATTTGGTTTTTTTTCCGCGTTCTACAAGCATGTATTTATTCAAATCATTACTTCAAATATTACATTTATGACGATGAAATAATCCGGCTGAAAACCTTCAGGTATGAGGTGTTCTTGGATCGTTGATGGTCTTCTTAGAGTCATAATAAATAGTAGAGCATAATACATTTGATATTTTTTTAAAAAAAGGACATCTTATTCTGCGCCGCATTCTCAATGAGCATTTAAACGTGTAGGGGTATCTTTACATAGTGTATGATGAGACGCAAGACACTCGCCTCCGATTTTGAACTCTCAAAGCGTTAAATACGCATTTTTAACGCGCGATGTTAAAAGATGTACGTAATGTGTTAATGCGATAAAACATATTTAAAGCGTCGTTTGTCTGTCGTTTGTGCCATCATGAGAACGTCACAAGTTTGCCTTAATTAGACGTATGGTCGTCTGAAAATTGATTTTTAAAGTTGCGGAAGGGTTCGTTTTGATTGAGTTGGACGGCACGGAGATGATGATGATGGAATGGTTTTGGTGGTGTGATAAGAAGAGCCCCCGGAGTGGCGGACTGATAAGTCGGCGGCGGGGTGGCGGGGCGGGGGGAGCGGCAGCGGCTCATTCCGCCGCGGGCCGCGTACGGGGCAGCACCTCGCGACGTATGGGCATCGATTCGCGCGCTCTGGCCAAACCGATGCACTCCGACCCGCCACGAAATTCAAATTTCGCGCGCTGTCAAACCGCCGTCTCTTGCTTGCGTCGACGTCCGACAAAAGCGCACGGGCGCGCCGCAAACTCGCGTCCATTTACTTCAATTTCGTCAATGTAAGATGTTTGAATGAATGACCATTATCCTATTACAGCCTATATAAAATGCGGATGTAAACATTTAACCGGCGCGGTTTGTCCTTGTTGGGCATTTGTAGTCCTAATTAAATATCCAACGGCATTTTTAACACACATACGATCCATTTATTGACGTGAAATCTCTCAATGGACGCATAGATTGCTGTGGGAATAATTTCTCAAGTTCTTAAAATGCCACAGTCGGATGCGAACCGATTGAAATCGATTGTTCGTCGTGCGTTGTTAACAGTGCAGATGAAAGCTTCACGCGCAAAAACTATTTAGATTTGCAAACAATCGAGACTGTGTGAATTCGCACACGAATCGTTCGAAGACACAATCCGATCCGAGATTCGATCGGATGCGGTTCTCCTCGAAAAGTGCAAATTTTCCGCATAAAAACCGACCGAGACTTTTCCATGGACGGGACGACACTCGGTGAAAGTGATGTACGCACAGAATCGATTCAGTGCTCTGTGAAGTGTCGCCGGTTGTGGATATTGACAGCTGTCAACGCGCAGTGAACCCCGTCACGCCCGAACGTACACATCCGCATCCGCATTATAATAATTTAAACCGAAGGTGCTAGCCCCCATCGAGCGCGCTGTGGGCCCTCGAGTCCCTCGTGGGTCAGCCCCTAACCCCCTGCGAGACCATGGAGGCCACCTACAACGTGGGCACGGACGTCGACGTCTGCAGAATGTTCGACCAGTACCTATACAAGGTAAGACCGATGACGCAACTCGAACCGCATCGCATCGCGCAGCTGATCGTAATAACAACAACAAAAACGAACCACGACCAATGAAAAACGCAGTGAGTGCGCAGCCATTGCGCATGCGCACATCCGTTCATCGCGGTACTACGCATTAACATCCAAGCTTACTTGATAACACCACCAATTGAATTTCAATACAAGTAGATTACGCGGTAAATATTTGAACGGTATTTATTTCAACAGCTGGTGAAATTTGACGAGGCCGTGACCACAATGGACGTTTAATAAATTGCCCGATCAATATTCAACAGCTGAAAAATTTTGCTCCACATTATTAATCATCTTTACGATGCAAATTCCGGTTTTTATTCCGTCGGCGCTCGGGTATTTCCGCCATATTCAATCGGATCACGGTGCGAATCTAAACTATAACTGAAACAGATAAAAAAACATTTTGAGACAGCGAGTGCACAATGACTTGCCCAGGTCGTGATTCAATCGATAGTATGCCAATATTTAACGTAAACGCTTATTCGGCAGTCTTAATCTGATTGTTATATCTATTGGATTTCTATATTTGGAAGGGGGGGGGGGGGGAAATGATTTTTTTGGTGGAGATTTAACATTTATTTGCTTAACGCTTATCAAAATTTTTAATGATATTTTAACAGTGGCGAATTTATTACATAAGAGACCCTAGGCCCAGTGGAAATTTAAGGTTCTCTGATACCGTGAATGTCCTATTAGTATTTATTGTAAATTATTTAATGATATATGGCAAACTATCATGGAAAGTTATAACTAGGGAATCCTAATCCCGAGCCAAAATTTCTATCCCGGGACTTCGAGATTGAATAAGATGATCCCGGGAACAATTCCTTTCTGCTGAGACATTAACTAAAACTCGCAAAATTCCCGATTTCCCGACAAATTATTTATTTCCGTCGCTGCAGTTGAATATTTATATACTATAATACTTTTATGCAATTCTTAATTATATTACGGAGGAATACAAAAATTCTGAACCCCGTATCTATTATATTTCATATCGTAAATCCCATTATTAGAGTCGAGGTGTAGTAAATACATCACCGGTAGGGAAAGGTTAATATAACAATTTGAAAAACATATATGTATACATAGATTAGACAGTTACTGCCTCTAGGCATCGCCTAAGCTCGCCAATTAGTAGTTACGCCACTGTTTCCAAGCGTCCAGATTTTGTCGAGAATGTCTCAATTTAGTAGCCTTCAACATGCTGGTGATGTGTACGATTTCTGTTAGATAAAAATTTCAATTCCGAATTTTTCGGGATTGCGTTTACTAATCCCGGGATTCATGAGCACCTAAAACTGTCCGGGATCCCGGGATTGGAATCCCTAGTTATAACGTTAAACAATGAGCCAAATTATCAAAATTTATTTTCAAATTGGTACTCCGTTTGAGGTAAATTTCGCCAAAAAATCCTTTTTAGCGACGATTTTTGATGATAAGCAACTTATTGTAACTGATTGATATATATGCTGACGATAGGCAGTTCCAACAGGACGGCGTTACGCGCCACACAGCGCATTCCACGATGTACATTCTGTGCAAGCGATTTGAGGGCATTATGAGGAACAGGCGATTTAACGCCTTTAGACACCTTTCTTTGGAGTTATCTGTAAAAGCTTCAGCCAGATTTATTCAATAAAATCATCGAAAATTGGATCTATTGCCAAGCAAAGCCGTGGCAAATATTTGACTAACATCATATTATATATTTAATGCCATAAATAAATAAAATAAATGGATTTTTAACTTGTTTTATTTACATTAAAAATAGAGCGTCCTTATTGAAAGGTTCCTTATTTATGGGAGTTCTCCTTTTATTAATCCCTCATCCCCCCCAGTATTCATTTTTTGAGATCCAGGATATCAGGTAATTATCGGTGTGTAATTAGCATTGTTCGTGTGTACCTCGTGCAATGGGTTTGATGATTTTTTTCGGGGTTAATTCGTGTCCCACACCAGATGCTATGTCAAAATCGTCGAAAACAACAAGGAAATGAAATGATTGTTAAATATAAATTGATAAATATATCACTGTATTGTTCTAGTCTTCTCATTTATTTGTATATCCTTATTTATTTGATCCTATATCTGCTTCCGCCCACTCTTAGCCCGAGCGTCCCGTTGCCTCCCCCATACAATATATATTTGGTTTTGGCGATGTCAAGGTCTGTTTTGGGGAATATCATGTAAATATCAGAGGCGTAAGCTCGCATCGACATAGGGCGTAGTAATATTGCCAGGTCTATCCATAAATTGCAAATTTTACTACGGGTTAATTGAATTACATGCGCCCACCGGCGTTTTCTCACAACCTCTTAACTGTCGGATCCGAACGATCGCAGTTAACTTTTAACCTTTATAGTAACTGATTTAATTGACCATTAAAAGGCTACTCTATCTAAATACATCATGGGGAACTTTTCTCATTAAGTTACAATGGAGGAATGAGATTTGAGAGTGTTCGCCGCGCCCGCCAGAGATGGCGCTGCTGGTGGCGCTCTCGCTATAACAACATCACCCATCCGAAAGACTTTCCTTCTAGTATCTATTTTTGAATCCGCACATCCAAATCCATCCCGTCCGGCTGAGACGCATGCAAATAATAATTTATCGGCCATCAGATCGATCCTGAAAATAGCAGACTCTAAATTAAAATAAAAGCTTCAATCCACTGATAGATTGAATGCGTAAATATTCCAGAGCGCGCCTTTAAAATAATAACATGCAGGAATTAAAGATTTTCGCGATTTTCGAAAAGCGCTGTTTCGTGTCTATCGCACATAAAAGCTTTTACAGAGCTTATTTTAAAAGCTTTATAAAATTTATTTCGGAAGTTGATTTATATTTATGTGCTATTTCTCATTGAAAAATGGACGCAAATATTTTTCTGCATTATAAAAGTGCGAGAAACTCGGCTAATACGCATATCCAAAAGCACAATAAAATATATTCCGGGTTATATTTGAATCACACCGTACAATGTTTGAAGTTTCTTTTTATTTCTCCAGCCTAAAATATTTATAATCAATTCAGAAATTCTTGCTTCGAATCGTGAATAAATTCGAAACGACTCTTCAATTAAAATTGACGACCCAAAAAAGGGTCACGTCATTCAATATTTATATGAAGCAATTAAGCCCCTAATTATTTAATTCTACGTTTGAGCTCAATTTTGATTAACGCCATGCAAGTTGTTCGACTTATTCAGATTATTAAATTCCATAAATAATAACGGAGTAATTATTTACGATCTAAATCTAGAAAGAACGCTTATATCACCAATTGAAATTAATTAACCTCCATACGGCGTGTGAACCAATCCAATCGCTACACAACAAGGTGTAGATGGCAAACAATTGCATTGTTTGCATTGTATGGATCTTCTATACCCAAGTATAGCCTGAGCTCTTGGATCTGACAAAGTAAATACTTAAACCATCAATAAAATACAAACAAAAATACGAAAAAAACCACCAGTTGTTAATAAAATTAAAGACATACGTGTGTATTATACATGTTTACGCGAAGAAATGAATAAATATTCCGTGCTATCGAAAGTGTTAAGGTGCATTTATTGATATACAAGCTTCATACATGCTGCGCGGTCTTGAGAGACAAGTGGATTTATGTGGATGATAATTGGTGGAGATATGAATATAGCATCATTTTTAACTCAATTTAAACTTAATTCAATAATCAATGGGTAGCTTTAAAAGGAGTTTAAACTTTCATAATACAAGGTAAAAATTTAAAACCAGCAATTTAAGTAGAGGAAAAGGTCGACCGAAGATCCTCAAACTGGATGTCTTGTGGAATGTATTTCCAGATATTCCAGAAAGCTACGTTTCCAAGCAGATGATCTCTCTGATTCCGTTCATTATCGGTTTATAAATTCAGATTGATAAAAGATATGAAAATACGAGTTGAAGATCGAGAAAGCCTGATCTTTCCGCGGCTAAGACCACCGGTCGGATCCCAAGACTTAACTGGCTCTGGGTAAACCCCCACCTCTTTTACACCCGACCTATCTTAATATTTTCCAGATTATTCTCTAAGCTTCATTTTCGTTCCGATATCGCTCTTCACACTTTCTGGAATGTTAATGCTAATCTTGGCCAGGCTTCTGGATAATGCTAATCTGAGAACATTCCTAGAATATGAGCTATGGTGATATCTGAACTGAAGGATGATTACTGAAAGATTTTAGAAAGACAATAAGACAATCAGTTGTTGGCTTTTTTTATATAATAAAAGTTAAACCTTTAACAAAGAAAGCTCTTTATTGAAGTTTTTCTTGCAAGGATAAAATGGAATGAACTTCATGCACTCCAGAAAGCTCTTTCCAGTAAAATCAGCATCCCTCATACGTCCCATCATGACCTACGCCTCTCCAGTCTGGGGATACCAGCAGAGCGACAATCGCAAATTGAAAACATTACAAAGCATTGCTATAAGACGAGCGTTTGGAGCTCCCTGGTATCTCCGGAACTCCCAACTTCAATACGAAGCAAACATCCCTCCCATCAAAGATCACATTGAGTACCTTTCTACCAATTTCTTTGATTCCCTAAAAAAGGTACCAAATCCCATCATAAATTCCCTATCTTCCTACTCGAGCAGCTTGAATCGCCGCCCGAAGGCGATACTTGGTGTTAAGGTCACAAGGAACATACGCAGATTCCGATACCCAAAAAAGGGTATCGGTTAGTCTAAACTACGTATCAAAATTCCAAAATAATGTTATCTTTAAATCTTTTATTATTATCTTTACATATGTTTTTATTTTTATTACTTTATTTTATTTTTATATATTCTTTACATGCATGTTTTATTCTTTTAATATTTCATTTTTATATTTTATTTGTATAATCTTTTTTTGTATATATTTTCTATTGTATCTTTAAGACGCTGTATTATATAGCTTTTTCAAAATAATGTAAATAATAACAATTGTGGTCATTAATGACCAACCATGTACAATCAGGGAGGCATTGGCCCTAAGGTCACAACCTCCAACAAAAATAAATAAAAAAAAAAAAAAAAAAATCAGCATGTTCGTTTCTTTGGGTGATCCGTTGGGGGATTTTATGAAAAAGATAATAGACTACTCTATAAGACCCTTTCCCGTTACTGATTATTAAAAAAGATCCGAATGATGCTATGTTAATCAAGAAATAATGTACGTATTAGGTGCAAGAGCTCGATGACAAGCGGCAAATAATTTGAGTTTATCAGAAAGATAAACAGTCTAAAGTGGATTTCATATAATTAGAAAAATAAGACTACCCATTTGCTAAAATCTTCCAGAAATATAATGTCAATTGTTTTCTGGGATAATAAAGTATTTTTGCATTTACAATGTATGCCATGGAAGACTACCACAACAGGGAAGACTGTCCATAAAATCATGTGTTAAAAGATGGAGCTGTTGTGTAATATATAATAAAATAGGGAAGCAGCGCATGGATCCTTTCTTCTATCGGACCGTGATGTTGCTGGACAAATGGATGGAAATAGACGGGCGTCGAATAGAAAGACTGTCTTCTCTAAATAACTATTTATTCCACACTAGAGAGAGAGAGAATGAGATCTGGGTGTAGGAGGAACGACCTCTTATAGCCAAGGCTACCCGACGACTCCCCCGACTCCCCCCTCCAGCGCATCACTACTCAACCGGCAACGGTGCACGCGCAAGAAGCATGCAGGTACAATGTCTCCGTAGGGCCACAAGAGATGGCGCTGTTAAAATAACACATTGTACCTGAAGAGAGACGGAAGATATCGCTGTTAATCTTGCGAATTAAATCTGCTGAGACTAACAGCGCTATTATGTGGGGATTGTAAATCGCCTATGCTACAGCGTCTATACAAGTTTCACTTCAAAAATATTTATTCGAAAGGTGTGCTTTTTAAAATGACTTAGACATCGAAAAAGCCTTCGATGCATTAATCAACGAGGCGCAATCATAAATTAACATATCGAAAGCCAACGCCAAAAATACGAAAAGGCGATCGAATAAATTATCAATTTATCCGATTGCACAATATTATTCATCCGTTTCCAAATGCATGTTTCGGTGATGCAATTAAGCAGCGATGCAGATGTATTTTCATCAAGAACGATGCATTTTATAAGTTGGAGTTATGATAGTGGCCATCTGTAATTGATGACTAATGGCCGACAATAAATCTTAATTTAGGCTTTGTTTTTTTTCTTCTATTAAATCCATGATTGTTTTCAATTAAGTGCTATCAGCACTCGCATTGTCTTATTCCTTACATTGACGTTAATTGCATGTCCATTGTGTGGCCACATCAATAAATATGATAGGCATTCAAACGAATTGTATTAATAATTTAATACGGGTGGAGTAAATTTTAATCCCCCCACCTCTGAGCAGAATTGATACTTTAAACAGCATCCTTTAAATCGCGGTCATATGCGATGACTGTATTTTTTCCTAATGCAATTTAAAATTCAATTATACCATTCGTGATCAAATAAACCCCGAAGAATTTATATTATGAGGAAAAATGTCGCAATTTATTCGGATTTTCCTTAAACATTCCAATGGATGATCTAAGCAAATAAGTTAAATTTGATTTAAATTTGCTATTTTATTACCATTTAGCTAAGATTTGCACTAATATTGCCAAAATATTGTGTCGAAGTGCCTCGTTCTCACGTATTTATAATTGATTAATTTTTTCAAACATTTACTATTGAACCATTATCATCTGTTAGAAATATAGCAATCTAATAATCACATTTGGCTTTAATATATTTTAAAAGCGTTCTCACAGAAAAAATAGCGACAATCCAATTATATTATGCTAGTGACACATTGGTAAATCCAAAAATGCCTTCACGTTTTAATGGATCTTCGTCAATTAAATTAGATTTCGATAGCAATTTCTAGCTTAGGGTAATTTTTTGGTGGATTTTTAGCGTTCCCATGGAAACAAAACGATAAAAGACATATTTAGACGTGTTTACTTGTCATTTCCCGTTGGGTGAGCAATCGAAATAAAACTCCTTCATGCTACCTTCAATATCGAGCGAATGAGGAGGTGAATGAATGATACAGACGAGATGGAAGTAACCCCTTCCTGTGAATGGATATTGAAGAGGCCCATAGTTCTGCAGTGGACTGTTTGTGGCTGCACTATGATGATGATGATGACTTGTCATTTAGTACATTATTCTTCAATGAGGGATTTCCATAAAGGCGCAAAAGGTGTATGCTTCGAGCCTCATAAAATCAAGAGGGCTTCTCAAATACAAACTTTGAAAACCAGTTGCGCAAATATTGTTCAACCGTAGCGTTGTCTTGAAATCTTTGCCCTCCTAATGCGTCTGTAAATGTATGGTAGTCATATGGGATCAAGTCTGGGCTGTAGAATGGGTGTTCCCAGTATAATTGAGTGAGTTTATCATAAGTTACGGCTGCTGTATGTGCCTTGTCAGGCATAAGAAGGATATGGTGTGATGGGACGGATAACGATTTGCAAGTATTTTGGGCTCTTTGGTGACAGAGTTCATTCTCAAGCGCTGCTGTGCGATCTGATCTGGATATCCGAGAGGAGGCGAAGCACCAGGAAAAGGATCAACTTCTGGCTAACGTGCAATCGAAGCTGCGATAGAGGAGGATGGAATAAGGCATACTAAATTCAAGGAATACTCTAAGCGAGGTCACTGCAGAAGTTCCTCTTTCTACATGATACTTATATTGGTTCGGTTGTTCGTAGTACATAGCCAAGGAACCGAGTTGCCGTTCAAGTAGTCGTAGACGTTCTCTCCTGTTTAGCTGTCGAGGATAGTTCCGGTGGGTGTTATACTCGACGATGCCCACTCGTAATACCCCAGGGGGGGGAGGAGCCAACCCTACACCCGTGGGTAATGATGTGGAGTAGAGGTCTGCGAAAGTAATCTCGTCGGTTTGTTCATCAAACGCTGCTGGGGTAGTCCAGCTAACATGAGTTGGGTGCGCAGGTAATCCTGTGCTGTGCAGGTCACCCTGTGCTGAGAATGGCACACTGAGCTGCACCGGTGTTTGGAACAACCGATTACAGTAGTTGTTGGAGACTGTATCAAAGGCTAACCACTATCCTCAACAGTCTAGGCATACAGGGGAGAACGGTTTTAGGCTGTTCGAACAGCGACTCGTCTCCGTGGCTAGGTACTAAGAATGACCGAACCGATACGAGTACAATGGGGAAGGGGTAGCCCCTGCAGTCCGTCATATGTTGCAGCCCCCTTCAAACTGAGGCTGGACTCGTGATGGTAGTAAACCCACGGTAATACTCCTTTGAATTTAGCTTGAACTTTTGTTCTTCCTCCTCCGCCGCACCCTCGGGTGCAATAGTCTGAAGCTGGTTTTCCTGCAGAAACCTCACCCCCTCTAGAGGGCGCGTAGCAAAAGGGGTGAGCGCCTGGGTGTTCTGCGTGTAGCATTTCTAGCGAGGTTAAAGATCAGTGGAAGACCCTCTCTGTGTGGCTAGTCCACTATCGCAGGAAATGGGATCATATATTAATGATCCCCCAATCCAGTTAGTCGTTGTCTGTTGTCTTTTATCTATATATCATTACCTCAAGAGTTCGACAGTTACACACGGTTCGTCTTTTATTATGATAAGCAGCCTTTGCGTCATCTAGCAACTGGCACTAGTAGCCTACTAGTAGTCTGTCTGTCATGTAAAAAAATAATCAATAAAATACCCTTTGAGTGCCAAAATACTGTAGCCATAACTTTTCCGGTAGACTGTTTGAGTTTTAGCCTTGATTGGTGCTTCTTTCCAGGTTTCTATATTTGATCTCTTGTTTTCTGGGGTGTAGTTTTGGACCCACGTTTCCGTATATTCTTCTATGCCTCACTGAGCAGATATGTCCCATACAATGGTATGGATACTTCCAACAATAATATTCACCACTAACGCAATCTCGACTATCGTAATGCGGCAATTATCTTCCACAAGCTTACTCACGGTTTGAACATTGTTTTTATTGATGCTCGCTATAGGGTGCAGTGTATGACTTTCATTTTGCACATTATCTCGACTTTCAAGAAACTTTAGGGGCCAATCAATCACTTGGATCTTATTTAGATGTACTGAGGTGGTACTACGTTGGTCATATCGATTTGTGATTAAAATTAATGGCATTAACTATGGAATATATCGTCCTTCAAATGTCCGCCGCGGCTTTGCTTGGTGGCAAGTATTTGGAAGGTTCGGTTTTCGACGTCCAGTTTTTTATTCCATCAGATCTTCGATGATGATTTGTTATATACTACTGAACAATTTGTAATAAATTTGATAGATATTGCTTTAACAACATGACCGTTATAATGTAACAAATTTTAAGCGCCGCTATTGAAATATCTTGTACTGGCTAGTATAATAAATGATGATCAAATGCATTATGTCACATTTTTATATTTCATAGCAACAGGATGACGCATATTATATTGCGTTTATAAAGAATTAATTTAGGTCTTTTACCAAACGTATTGTTGATCAAATTGATACTCTTTTGTGGCACCGTTCATTATATACTCTACTTAAATCCCAATTATTATTCCAAGTGACTTGCATTTTGTTCAAAACAACAAAACAACGATGATTGATGATCATACGTGCTTTTAGATGATCAAACCAAAAACTAAAATAAAAAAATCAAAATGTCATTAAACTGTATCTTTTATACGTTTATGGTTGTTGCATACTATTTATGGATGAGTATGGAACTCTTCTCACGATTAATATGCATTCATCCAATAAATAAATAATAATAAAAAAATAAATAAAAAAAGTTTCTCACGTTTTATGTTCCTTTTGTATAAACAAGTACATTGTAAGCAAAGATGAGTACTACATTCATCACTCTAAATTGTTCCCGGTTTAGTACCATCATTATGCGATGTTACTGGTAAAATTCTCATCGATGTCGTGATGCATAAGCGTCGCTTGAGGGGTGATTCGGATGTGATGGAATGCCTCTGCCGTGGAAAAATAATGAAAAGGTCGACCTGTCTGAATATACAATACAAACATTCGAAGATTAAGAAAGCCAATTTCTGTCCGGACCCTCTTCAAATCGCTCGTCTCGCTCTTTCGCGCCGGAAATGCATCGGCGATGAAAGAGACGGACGCATGTTAAGAATGGGGTGGGATGGCTATAAATAACATGCTCGGTAAAAATTTAATGATAGCCATTATGAAGCAAAGATCAGTACAATGAACCCAAAACCGGCGACCTTCGGAATACTGGTTCAGTGTGAAGTGGTTCACATTACGACCACTAGATAACGCCAGCGGGCAACTCCAACCGAATTGTTTATTTACCCAAAAAAAAAGCGGTGCGATCGGAAAGTGAGAACACCACGTGGCCGGCAACATCGCATCACAAAAATGCACAAAATCATATCGATCACGACGAAAGCCCCAAAAAAATGTTCCGCCATTGTGTTGGGCTTCGAGAAGGTGCTTGATCGATGTGTTTGGTCGACGATGACTTATACAAGCCAATAAAAAATAAATAAGTACCCGGAATGCAGCATGACCGGTAAAATGCGTTACACAATACAAAGAGATGATCATTTATTAATGCATAAAAAAAATTGATCATAAATTCTTCTCGGTCGATTTAAGAACGAAAATACAAATTATCTCCATTTTTTTTGATTGCTTGGAGATTGAATCGCCCAAAGTGATTAGGCTTGATTAGACATTAATCCTAATGGTACGATAAAAATCCCCATATGCAGTACAATAGTACACTGTACCGAAAACATGATTTATAATCGAATTTATTCATTTTATTAACCCCTCAGCATATGCTGCAGCATCCGACTAACATAATTAATTATTTATTTGTAAATATATCAGATTTTTTCCCGGTGTATTCATGAGATTGCTTCTTGTAGTGCATATCGAGCTTTATAGAACATATGCCGTCGACAGCTGTCTCGGGGTGAATCGTTCTTATTGTGTCCTTTTTTTGTCCGAGAAAAAAAAACGTACAGGATGAGATCGAATCACTATGGAATAAATCATTTAAATTAACTTTATTACATCGAAAACGCTTTTATAATGCTCAAAAACAGTTCCCTGGTTTGAAACCAAAGCGGTATAGTTGCTTTAGATTGAGTTCATTTAAACAATAACTTCAGAAATCAATCAAATCACATGATTTTTAATTAGATCTGCTTATTATTTCATTGATATATGTATACACAAAGTAAATTAAAGTATGCAGCTGCATTTTGTGGACAGTCCTCCTGTCTAGATATGAAGCGCCCTTGGCTCTAACTTAAAGCCCCCCTCCCCCAGAAATCCAATCTATTTTTTTAAGTTAACTAATACTATTACAAATGCAATATATTAAATACTATTATAATGCATGTTTTAAAATAATATACAAAGATTGTCCCAAAAGTACCCGACCTAACGTATAGATGGCGGTTAGTGTTGTAAAAAAATACTATGATAGAAAGTGTCTAGAAGCTACATTGCTTCCGTGATCGTACAAATCATAGAAAATGCCACAAAAGAGGACGGAGTGGTCATAAGGTATGTATGCTCAATCGGTCCGCTTTTCGGACCGCTGATACGATGAATGAGCGGCTCGTGATCGGATGCTATACATTTATTTAAATATACAGCCTCCTGACATAGATAATATTTTTTAAATAGAATAGAAATATATTTGGATGAAGATAAATCTAGATAATGTTCTAGTGGATTTTTGACTGTAGTTCAGCATTTATGTATCGCCACACCGCACTTTTGGCGGATTTTCTTCACAAATTGTTAAATCAGGCGATTTTTTATACTCGTCTAAACAGAGTAAAGGATATTGTTGATCAGATTGGCATTTGACAGATTAAATCTGACCGTTAGCGTTATTTAATGGAAGTAAAGATGATTTTTCTTGTGCATAAACAGCAATAAGACTATTTTTAAACCGTAAAGCCCCTTCCGTCATATCAGAATTGATCAAAAAATTTAAAACAGAATGTCTATGCAGCTACCATAATAATTACCCTATTCCTTATGGGGAAATAAAGAGCTGGACTCTATATATAGCAGAAAATCGTTTCCAACATCAATGATTATATGAATTCATTGATCCTTTATCATGGATATTTAAGTTTCTTGCGATACACTAAGATATTCTTGCATTTGGAAAATGGTGTAGGAATGTTAGAAGATATAACGGTTTAGAAAATAAATTAACAGTATTCAAAGCATGTATGACAAAAAAAATCAATTTTTAATGCATCAGGGATCGAATCCTTTCAATATCGAATGTATGTCATGCTAAATGATGAAACAAATCCCTATCAAACAACACATAAATCTACTTAAAATTAATCATTACGATCAAGATTTGATCATCAATGGACATATGGTTCGGTTTGAGACTTAACACTTTATTGTCTGTGCCACTTTACAGGGTATTCTAGTTCTAGAAATTTGAAAAAATCAATTTTGTTATTTTAAATTAAGTAAAGTTTAGACTTTTAAGAATATATCTTCTAAAGTAATATCCAAAATTCTTATTATTAAATTTGTAAAATTAAAATATAATATGTTTGTGTGTTTGTGTGCCATTTAATCAATGCCCTTTCATATAATTCAAGTCAAAAAATATAAATTTTTGCATTATATCACGCTGATACGCGCACCACACATTGAAAACCAGTACTATATTCAGATATATCAATGCAATGAACTGTTTTAAATGTACCGCTGAAATTTCATGTCAATCTATTGGCTGGTTTGAGAATTATATCAATTTTAGGAAAGATACAGAGATATTTAGCGTGGAACGCCCGGAATGTTGAGTGTTATGATGCTCTTATTAGAACGCCTAATGAAGGCATGCATTTATAAATGAAGCCTATCAAAATCCAATTTCGTTGTTCGTGTATCTGTAGGAACGCTTTTTTAAAGAATGAATTCGTGATGAATTCAACGCGTTTTTCCACATTTTTGTTCGTCCATTTGTCTGTCTGTCCCGCGGCACGGGCGCATCCCTTTTAAAGGATCCCTTCCCGGAGACAAAGCGCTCCCTCGATCCTTGCCATCGAATAATTTTATTTATTGCCCTCGTCTATTTGCGGAGCGTTTAGCTCCCGCCTTAATGCTTCGCTTTAATTAATAAATTAGTAAGGCAGTCCGGGTCGCAGTGACCGCGCAGATTTGCCCATTACGGTCCGAAAAAAGTCCGCAATTAAGGCAAAAATGAATAGAGTCATTATTTTTACAAATCGTACGGTCAACCTGTTCCTTTTAAAGTAATCACCGGTTTAACACTTTTGCGTTCACTTTTTTTGGCCTTATAATTCGCCATAAAAACTCAATTATCTCGCGCCGAATTGAAGTCGGTTTTTATTTCCTTCATTGGACGCGGAACTAATGTGTCTTAATGTACATTTTTTCGGCCCGGGCTTATGGCATTTTTCAATTTCTCGGAATTCAATAAGCAGAATGGCCTCTTGGGGGCTTTTCATTTTTGTCTTGTTGTGGATTTTTCAGCTGTTTATATAGTCTTTGTGTATAATTGCTCCATTGAATTCGAAGTCCAACGGAGAGGTCATGGACATGTAGCTTACAGATCGTACCGTATTAGATTCGGGACCGAGTGGCAGTAAATGCATCGGAAGACCTCATCTACGCTGCGATATTCAGATAAAAATAAACACTGCACGTTTGGATCTAAACAATTGAAGGACGGAAGCTAAAGACCTTCACAATTCATGGACCGTTCACCCCGAAATGGGTTTAATTTTGCATCATTCAATATCTTTTATCTTCGGTCAATTACAACAAACGTCAATCCTTCGCTCGTCACTATGGCGTATTAATGATTTTCCTATTCATAATTTATGGCTGACATTCAATGACAGTGAACGACACTGTTGTAATTTGAATGCCAACAACAACAGCAGCAAAAAAATCATTAAAATAATTTATACATTTTAATTGCTTTTAACTGCAAACAAGATCTAAAATAAGCCCCAGAATGAGATAACGTCATCGCCCGAGGCTTTTGTCGACGAACACAACGAAGCTGAAGTGTTGAAGAACAGTCATATAAACATATATTCGAAGACCATCAATTATAAGTCGCTATTTACATTGAATCGTTCGATCCACTTCTGGAATAGATCGGCCACAAGAGTATGAAAAACGCGCTTTTATGATCGAAATTCTTCCCTAAACGAATTGAAAAAATATAGGACATGATACAAGATGTGTATCATGAATATGGCAATCATTTGTGCCGATGAAACAACGTGTGTATCATGATTCTGCCTATACATTTACGATTATTTTGGTATTCATTGATTCTTTTTTAAAAAATGGTACCGGCCCATACAATGTTAAATTGCCAGAATTTATTTGATAGATTTATTATTTGAATAAAAAATATATTTACCAATAAATGTTAATAATAATATATGAGATTGCCTCTTGGATTTATTGAAATGATTTTGATTTAAATCAAGTTTAAATGTTTATGTTTCCGTAGGAATGCCCGGAAAACATGAGTTAATCAATATACATTTATCTATTGATGATCAAACATTTGAATTGCAAATTCAATTCAAAATGGATATAGTATCAACAAGTTCATACAAGTATAACACTTAGACCAGTTAATGATATTATTGTTTAGTATTTCATTGGTTTATATTAGGGTGTATTACATGAACGTTCGGAATACGCAGATGAAAATTAAAACACCGCAACTCATACAAAACATAATTTATTCAATCAATATTGGCATCAATAGTTATTTGCCAACACATAACTAAATTATCCACATGTTTAGATCCAATAAATAATTCGAATCCTTGTATTACCTCGTCTGGAGAAAGATCTGATTAATATAATGGATGTGGTAAAATATCATAATTTAAAGTATTTAATTCCTATTTACTCATTTTTGGTTTATGGTGTTTATTTTCGAGTTCAGGATATAGTGAAATTTAATCGAAATGACTTCCCCTGGTTTTAAGAAGGAATGATGTATTCATAAATAGTCAATCTTGTAAAATAATGTACATAAGCTTACTAAATCGGGGTCGATATTTAAATAACCAATATTCCGAATCTTCATGTGGTACAGAGTGCAGCTGGGAAGTTACCTAATTTTAAAAATAAATTACACAAATAGTATAGAAATAATCTTATAGAGATGCATTTAAAGTTTTTATTATATTAAGTTATAAAAAAAATTATCATTAAGATGGCTTTGTAGCGTGGGCGATTTACCATCCCCACGTAGTAGCGCTGTTAACAGCGACATCTTCCATCTCTCTTCAGGTGCAATGTGTTATTTTAACAGCGCCATCTCTTGTGGCCCTACGGAGGCATTACACCTGCATACTGACCGATCGCTTCTTGCGCGTAATAAATAGTTATCTAGCGAATAGAGTCTTTCTATTCGACGCCAGTCTATTCCTATCTATTCATGCAGCAACATCACAGCCCGATAGAAGAACGGACCCGTGCGCTAGCGCGGCCATCCCGGCGAGCACGTGGGGGCGGGGAATCGCCCGGGGACTCTGCTCCCGAGAGCGCTCCCCGCCTCAACGCTATACTGGTGTCAGAAGTGGGATAGAAGATGTCGTTGTCAACAGCGCTACTACGCGGGGATGATAAATCGCCCACGCTACAGCTTCATGCTTTGAGGTGATGGGTCAATGCTTTGAGATAGCTGAGTTTTGCCGCTTTTCTCCACTCTTTCCAGCATATCGATGGGTTTAATATTAATAGCAACTCGAATATTGTTCATTAGCTGATCAAAGGTCTATAGACGGTCAGTTTAACCCATAGATGAGTAAGCACGCATATGTACGATCTGTAAAGATGCCCTCACACGTTTAAATATTCACAAAAAGCTCGCCATGGTAATAAAAGTGATTATATTTGAAACGCTATTGTATCGATCGGGCAAAATTTTACGATTTCAAGCTTCAACAAATGCATTATTTTGTTGCTAAAACTGAAGATACATATGTGTATTATTTAAATTAACTCACTAATCAAAGATAAAATCAAAAATAAAGACATGGGACTGTTTACAAAATGTTGAGATATACTTTATGAAATATATAATTAAAGGGTTGATGATATAATTTTTAAAATATAAAATATAAAAACTTTAATTATCTCTCTGTATTATGAAAAAAGAATTAAACTGATAACTTATATATTGTTTTTATTATTCATTTTTAAAATAAGGTAGTTTCCCTGCCGCACCCTGTATTATGTACTTCATGGAGACGATCTTGTCCCAAGTCTATCTCCATCGCTGGCGGTGATCGACCGTCACCCGATCCAGCTAATTGAGTCATCAATTTCGAGTCCAAGGCGTTGCTCTTGACCGGCTCCAACTCGTTTCCGAGGAGTCCACCTGGCCATCCAAGATCACGTTCATTCAGCCGGGGTATTCATTACGAACCCACTCGGCGCCATCGTAATGTCATTATTCGAGCGTCACAAAAAGTGACTGCCGATCACATTCGCGGCGGGCTCTGCTGTGATAAACACCTGTTTTAAGCAATTGAATGCTAAACACCTGTTTATATATTTGAACAATCGAGTGGTTTGTGTTTTGACGGGGCAACTCGGTCTGCGGCCAACCGCCAACAGCGGGAGCCAACAATCTCTACAGCTCTATCTAGGGACATCTCCACGCCTCAGCGATCGCAAACCTTTGACACCCGACCGTACTATTTTAAACCCACCCAAACAAAAATTGAGAAATGACTCCACCGAACCAATACACCATCGATCATCATCCGTCATCAATTTCGACACTTGAACCAATACTCGGACGTAATCGACAGCAATTGATTGATATTATAAAATTCTTAACGAGCCTTTTCAATACCTTTTAAATTGCATCATCGGCCTCTTGCATCACACAGCATTGCACTAAATCGGTTGGTATACATTATGAAATGTACCGTTTATGGCCGCTTTATATAATGGCAAAATGTACCTAATTATAACTGAATAGTTTACAATAAATCAATGTAATCATGCCCTCGATTAACATTGTTGGCATTTTATACGCTATAAAATTAATTCGATAACATATCATAAACATTAGCATTATTAAAAGGTGCCGCAAAAAAATCTATCCAATCATTGCGTTTATCTGGGGCACGAAGAAAATCTTAGATCAATATGTTCATCGATCTTATATAATAGATACAAAATTAATGCCAACGCGTGTCATAATTAAATGTGTGTCGACTGATCATACTGAGCATATTTTCTTTGGAAAGTAGCCGACTGTGTATTGAAAGCTTAATGGATCGATGAACGACAAAAATATGGTGTCAGAAGCAAAATAAGATGATAGATCAAGGTGGTTTGGTAATAAATAAAGATGTGTAACAAAAAAAATCAAATATAAATGGGGAAAAAATGATTCATGTTGAACATAAAACACATTCCCGTTGGGTTTCACATATGATTGTATTTATCCTGACGCGGGACGTATTAGACGAGAATGTGTTAAGATGTAAATTCCAGTGGGATATAACAAAAACTATGTGATGCTTAAAAAGCGCATTCTTGAATGGTTCATGTGCTACCGTATCAGCGATCTTAAAAGCGGACCGGTTGGACACTATCGACATATCTATTTATTGTTGTTTAATGGAGCGCCGAAATTATGATATATCGCTGATCTTCTTAGATTGCTATTTGAATTATAAATAATAAGTATACAAATGCGTTTGGCTGTTGGTGTTGTATTGGTAGATGTAAAATAATGATCGCCAGACGTTCGCAATGGTTGCGGATCCCTGATGGCATGTAGGGATTAGCTGGGGCGGGCGACCGCAGTCAGCTGTTTGGGCGGCGGCCGCCCACCGCCCCCGTTTCCGGACAGCACTTCCGCCATGCCACGTGGCAACCACGTGCTTTAATGCCCTTTACAGCGTACGAATAGCGTTCGGTGACAACGACATTATTACACGATGTCCGATTCGCCCGGGGCGTTCAAAGGGTGTCAGATCCGATGTTCTGCCATCGCGCCTCGTTCGCCCTAAACGCATACGCTTTATGGCTTCCGTTCATCTTTTATTATTGGCGGTCGACGTCTTTATGATGCCACATGCCGTCGAAAATCGTGATCCGTGATTTCATATTTACTATGTGTCGATGGTAAAAAAATCTCAGACTCGATTCCATTACGGCAGACAACGACCTGCTAGTGACTCATCAGGCAAATCTTATGCAACGACTATGCAAATGCGTTTCGCCGCGGGATGCCTTCGTGGCATCTCTACCCAATGTTGCCGGCAATTTATTCATAGGAAGTGTTTGGAATTAATGGGAATATGCAAGTTATAACCGAGATTCCACGTACAATGGCGAAAAAAGTACAACAGCATATTCTTCGGGTTGGCTGACTCTCCTGCTAACGTATCATTAGCGTATGAATCGCAACCGCAAGTCAAAGTTCGTCGACGTGATTTGCAATATTGATTCGTTGGTTAATTTGCCAAAGACCTTTGTCAGAGAGGATGATCCCGTCGTAATTGTTGGGCGGAAGTTGTGTTTCTGCAGTGGTCAATGAAGCTGATAGTTAGCCACAAGTCATAAGGAAGTATCGAATGGCATACAATGTCTTCCGTTGTGTAACGTTCGATTAATTCATACCTAGATTTTATTATGCAATTCATCTTGGCACCACAGCAAAGCAATACGAACGATTAATTAACCATGTAAATGGCTTTGTTAAAATTATTGTTTTAATTAACTAAATCTAATGCAATTATATTGCTTTGGTGACACATCATGGTAAACAACCAACAAACTTGAAATCGAAATCATTATTAATCGATAAATTTGGGCTAACGATCTATACAATCGTGCGATGTATGCGAGGAAGCTCTCCGTCTCCGTCTCACGAACTGCGCTATGTTCTCTCTTTGTCTCTGTCTGTCTCCGAGCTCAATGTACAAGAGTGCTCTTTCTGAATAAGTGGAGGGGGGTCCCAGGCCCTGGGATAGTACTCCTTTAGGGGGTTAATTTAAACGAATACTGGACGCTTAGCACAGGAAGATTACGTGATTATCTTTTAAAGTCAATTTTTGAAATATATAATAATTTATAATATGAACAGACACTTTGTCATAAAAATATTATCGAAACCAACCGTCAATTCTGAATAATAGAAATGCAGTTTAGACATCGATCGTCACGGTCGAAATTAGATCCACCCTTACAACAATTAAATAAATAATTAGTGTCAGTAACCACCACCCCTCAACTGTATGTAAATGAGTGCTCAGAATGCTGCAGTGTCGCTCTTCAAAGAGGTAAGTGAACCACAATATTTTACCATGAATATGCAATGCTCGTGGGAAATCTGATTGTTGATATAATTAGTATAAATATTATTCAAATGTTCTTTATTAATTCATATAAATAGAATTTAATGTATGTCTGTCTATTCATTTGATGTTGTTAACGTGCAGCTTCTTATGATTCGTCTTATGATACCTTTTAAAATAACTGATTAAAATACCGCAAAATACAAGTTTATAATAGCTCATCTTGATTATAACGGCATTATATTAGGAATATTGAAAAGTATTCGCGTATTTAGCATATATATAACATTGTAAAATATATACTTAAACCTTTTTTTGTGCGAAATATCGCATAACTCTGAAACAGATATTTAAAATATATCTAAATTAGCATAAAAAAGTAAATTTAAAAAAATAAAAACAGGAAAACAATAAGGCAATTAAAAATATCATCTCTGGTAACATTTAAAGGATGCCTTGCATCATTGGTAAAATTTTAAAAATGTCTGACATCTTTTTTTTTTGCTCTGTGATAATTTTCGTCACGATTTTCGATATAACTCAAAATATCTCGATACGGACTCTTTCTGAAATTTAAAAAAAAAATGCTTTAAAAAAACCGCATAACTTCAAAATCGCACAAAAAAAGTCGCACAAAAAGAGGTTTGAGTGTATTTCGCTTTATTATTCCACATATCTTCCCATTCTTTTAACAGGCTTTAGATCCTTTTTATTTAAAATTTAGTTTTATGGAATTTCAGTCCAAATTTAAAAAAAAAAACATACAACGCCTGATGTGAATTTAATTAGATTCGGATCTGGATTAAATAACCCTTAACAATAAAACAAATCTGTTGCATAAATCAATGTTTATCGATAGTTCTCCAAATAAAATAACGTACAAAGATGTTTCCATCACTGTGTCCGGACACAAACTGGGATCAAACATAAGATTTCAAAATACGCGAATAATTTTTAATACTCCTAATATACGACAAAATGGTCTCAAATCGTTTAATGTTGGGAATTGTTTGAGGAATTCCAGAGTAGAGTTCCTGTTTCCACTTAAGTCCAACTGCTGCAATAGAGTGCTCACGGAAAACAACGCTATATCCCGTAATTGATCACATCTTGTACTTGGGGCTCTCAAACAAACCATGCAATAATACAGCATGTACTAGAAGTTACGGCCGGGATCGACATTAGGAATATTCATCCGTTTTTATTTTATTTGCGGAACAATAAGTGGCAAAAAATCGTGTCGAGTTCAAGATCATGGTTCAAGCTCCGATTTGAATCACGTAAGCCTCTCAAGGATTTCTTCTTTTTTGCTTTGGATTTGTTCGGATTTCCACCACGCCTCTTTTGGTCGGGCGTAATTTATGTTTGTGGGATTTGTTGTAAAAAAATGTCCTATTATGAATTCCGGAAAAAAGGTCAAGGCCCGATTGGCATTCTGATGTGTCACAAATCTTGAGGATGCATTTTTTTGGATGCAAAATGATTGATGTGTGATGTTACGGATTTATCTCTCTGGAAGATCGTGCCTCGACCAAAGGTCGTTGTATCTCATGTTAAATGTGTTGAAGAAAATAACATCGTTCATTATATCCATAGGGTGAAATAATCGACGTTTTGGTCCCTGGTTATTCGATCAAACTGAATGTTTATTTTTAGCAAAATTAACTGTCTTTAATATGGCTAATGAAACATTCTGTTTTAATAATCTGCCAAGGATTTGCTAATTGGTCACCAAACTCAAAAGATGACATTTTTAAACAGTTCTGATTTGCAAAAAGCTACTGTTTTTTCTCATTATTTTCAAATCAACAGGATACAATCTTACAATATATAGAAATGATTTAATTTCAGTTCGAGATAATAGATACAAATTGATAGTTATTTGCTGCTCAATGCATAAATATAAATAAAAATGACAAGCCTTAACAGATTAAGTAACACGTAAAATAAATTTAAAAAACTTTATAAAATATAAACTGTAGTTTAACGTCTATGTATCGCCATGCCGCACTTTTGGCGGGAATTTCGCGCATTTTTTATACGGGATTTTTGCTTGTGGCTGATATAGGAGTCTGTATATTTGCAAAAATCCAATTATTTTCGGAGTTGTAGCAATAAGGTTGTCCCATAAGTTTCTTTCGCAAATAAACACAGATATAATCATAGCCACGGTTGAAGAAAAAAAGCGATATACTGTTCGCGAAATAACTAACAAGTTAGAAATTCCACGAACATCCGTCTATAATCATCTGACAAAATTGGGCTACATCAATCGTTCAGATGTGAGGCTTCCTCATGAACTGACTGACTCAAATAAACTTCAACGTATTTCAACATGCGATCTTCTTCTCCAGCGACATAATAGCCAATATTTTTTGAAGAAACTTGTCACTGAAGATGAAAATTGGATACTCTATGAGAATATCCAACGTAAACGGCCTCGGACCAAGGGTACAAAAGCTTTAACTGTAGTTAAACCTGGCCTACATCCAAAAAAAGTTTTGCTATGCATTTGGTGGGACTGGAAGGGGGTAGTTTATTATGAGCTACTTCAGCATGGTGAAACGAGCAATTAAACAAAATATTGTTTCCAACTAGACAATCTAAAGGATGTAATTGCCAGAAAACGGCCAGAATTAGCGAACAGACGAGGCGTTGTTTTTCATCACGATAACGCCAGGCCTCATATGTCTTTGCTCGTCAGAAATAAATTATTATCATTTGACTGGGATATTTTACCTCATCCTCCATACTCTCCGAACATTGCTCCTTCAGATTATTATTTATTTCTTTTATTGAAAAAATATTTACGTGGTAAAAAATTTAATTCAAAAAATGATATAAAAATACACCTTGATAAATATTTTGCCAACAAACCTGGGAAATTTTGGCAAAAAGGCATTATGAGGCTTCCGAAGAGATGGAGAAAGGTAATAGAACAGAATGGATCATATATTATCCAATAAATTTTGATGTAATACAAATTATTGTTTATTTTTTTCTTAATATGAAAACGAAAGAAACTTATGGGACACCCTAATATTTTAATTTATTATAACTATATTAATACTTCAAAATTGGTTCAAACCTTGTCGATATAATCTTCTATTGTCCCTACCAGATATATGTCAAAATTTGGCATCTGACTTACAGTTTTTATTCTTCGATTTAAAAGCATAAAACGAATCGAGATAGATTCACCTTTTTTATAAAAAAATTGAACGAAAAATCCCTATATGGTTTTGATTTGTTTTGATTTTGAGGGCTCTTTTTGCAAAAATTGAACACCTCCAGACGACAAGACTGATCAAAATAAGCTAAACAATTACTTTTTCAAAGCATATAGCATAAAAATCATCATAAAACTTACTCCCCTTTTATAATTTTTTATAACGGAATTGTAATAACAGTACGTATTTTTGGAACTACTGATGCATTTTTCTCTCTTGAAATTCTACATATGTACATTTACCTTAAATATCATATTTTCTGCTTTATCTGATTGATTTTATATGTTCTTACGGCTTGTCTTGCTACACATAAAGTCACGATGAAACTCTTTGTGGGTTTATCGAATTGTTGCATCTGGTCGCCGTAATATTCGTCGCGGTAAGTTAAGATCTTAATGTCTTTGAGGGATTAAGTGTAATTATTTTTTATTGGTCCACATTTTTTCACGTGTCATATTTATTGTTGTGCGTTGAAGCCCAATAAAAATAATCAGGCATCTCGACTGCGTGAAATTTTGTGTTTTTATTTTTATCCGGACGCAAAAACGATGGAAATTATTTTAGACTCAATGCTATTGTTTGGTTTGTGGGCTTGTTTTTTATCGACTGTCCAAAAAAAATCCCGGCCCGATCGGAATTGTTGGAGATATGAAGAGTTTGGTATGTTAGGTCAGGCATGCGTCAAATGCAGCGGTCGTCGGATGCTGCAGATCGGTCCTAAATCCGGAACGCCTCGGGGAGCTGAGTCGGGTCTAAGTTTAGCAAATCGATGAACAGGTGTGCATTGTTGACAAACAGTAGGGAAGGCAACGACCTTTCCTCGTCGCTGAGCAGTGACCGTGTCCAAGAGCGATATCGCGCTAATAAACACGCACGGCCCAACAGCTGATCTCGGCCTGTCATCTCAGGTCTCCTAGAGCGATGACGTAATCTGCGTCCAAATTGGGCGTGTGGGTGGAAGCGACCTTCGCCTGAGCACCTCTTGCTGCCGAGCCTCAACGAATTAGCATGCCGAGGCGCTAATATGTGTCAGTAGCACCGGGACAGAAGCCGCTAGCCGCCTCCTAACACACTTTCACCACCCGACCTATCTTCCGACCCGAAACACGCAATGCCACATTATACCATCGCCTTCATGACCAATATCAAAAGAATTGACCAACTATCATCAATGACCACTACATCAGATAGCGACACCCGATAATTTATGACCTGATATCGTCATACAAAAAGTGTCGCAAAGAGTCTTAAAAATCATGAAGAAGGCTTATTGACTGGATTTAATTCATATATTGTATCATTTAACAAATTCATCTCACACAATGGAACAATTATATTAGGTTAGGTTAGGTTTGTTTTTATCTTTGATTGCTCTAAATATCAAAATTGATAGAAATAAAAAAATAACACAACATACAGTGGGCGCCCAAATTTTTGTTAGGACGTATATATACGTCTCGCCCACCCGGCGTGAGTTCATATTTTAAATTTCTTTAACGATGCTTAGAATCTATAAAAAAATACAATGAAACATGTACTTTTTTGTTTATTTAGATACAAAAACATATGGAGAAATTAACAAACACAAAACATTAACAAAAGCACATTAAAAAAATGGAAACATAGAGTTTAAAAAAATAAAATATATCCATACATAAATTCGAAACTCAACTTCTGTGTGATATATTTTAAAACAGTGGTTGACACGTAGTGCTATATATATAGATTCTTTCCCTTTTTTGTAATAAAGTTGACATTTCCTGGCTTTATTTCCCTTTGATTTGTTCTTTGAAAATGCATTTCAACTAAAAATGAAGGCTTAGGTGTAACGCTGTTTTAAATGGCATAATTTGGCTTTTTACTATGTTGTTTAAACTGAGCATCAATACGTCTCTTTTGTCCTTCCATTTTAAAACGCCTTTGAATCTGATCTTATGCCACTAGTCACCGCTTACTAAATACACGTCCACCCCAACACAATATAGAAGTGCAATCAATTTTATACCTATTTCAAATCCATGTCAAAATATGTATCGACAAATTACACATTCGTTAAACAAAAAAAAAGTCTCAACATATATTTCGAGGACGTATATATACGTCCTAACCGATTTCGATGCAGTTTAAGTTGGACGTATATATACGTCATGCCCACTTAACAGTTTAATAAATGATTTAATAAACACTTTTATAAGGACACTCGGTATTTAAATGTAAATAAAATGAGCCGTGTGTGTGGAAGCCACTATTTTTTCTTATTTTAAATAATGCTTAATGTTATATACACTTTTCAACCACATGCTACATGTCATACAAATCAATCAATAAGTTGTGCAATTTGAAACACCTGACACCACTGGATTTCTCTGCCTGGGGACGTCCCCTATTCCGTGGCTCGTACAGTCCATGTGCCAAACACCATGTATTATAGTATCAAAAAGCCTGTTCACATAAATATGTTGTGCAGAATTGAATCAAATTTTGTTGTAGTTTTTTTTTGCATGTACAGGATAACCAGATCTGAGAATTAATCTGTTCTTGTTCTAAATATCTTGTTCAAGTATAGATAAATGTTTTCGTGGATCCCCAGGGATAAACGAATCCTAGCTTAAGAACCGCTAATTTAAATGATTCACCGTATCAAATTTAAGTAGTGATTATCATATCAGCTTGCTGATGTGTTTTAACTTTAAGCGTGGATTTTAAGGGTCACTTCTTGAAATTCACTCACGAAAGAATTATGATTGAAATCTTCTTTCTTGGAAACTCAGTACCTGAACAAGAGATGAAGAGCATATGACGAAAAGCTTCATTTATTTAATTATATTGGAATGATTTTAAAGTAAAAGTAGAAACACGGGCTGATCATATTGATCCAAAATGATTGAAAATAATGGAATCCCATACATTTTGAAATTTGATTAAGTAGATATTACTGCAGTATTGAAAGGCTCTTACCGTTTTGTATGCCAAGATTTTAAGAATGTGGAATGTCTTCCTGTTTGCGTGCCAAAATGCGAGCAATATGCCGAAATTAAATAGATAAATTTGTTTTGCGCATGAATGTCTATTTTGTTCCCTTTCGTTTTGCGTGATGAAACGTATCAAATGCTATAATAAAAATGTAACATTTAGATTTTATAAAACCACAATGTTAATATACTCCGATATTAACTGCTGTGAATCATGAAATAATGCCTTCGTCGATGAAATATTGGATATAATAGGGGAAATTGGCCTAAATGTTGGAGTTACGCGCGTAAACACATGAAAAAAGGCGCCCTTTTTTATGGAAGGATTGCTATTCTAGTTCTGGATTTTTAAAAATGGATGCAATAGTAGAGCTTTCTGATCTTATTAACACTTTAGTGTCCGTGCCACGCATCACATATTGAAAACTACTTTTATATTCATATATATAAATATAATAAAGTCTTTTATAGATATCTCTAAAATTTCGTCTCAATCTATTGGCTGGTTTAAGAATTATATCAATTTTACAAAAGAAGTAGAGTTTTATGAATTTCTTGCGGTTTTATGAAGATAATACAGATAGAAATTATAAAGTTGCTAAGCACTTTTGCATAAAAAGCATAAATTCTTGGATTTGGTCTTAAGAATTGGAATTGAATATTTAAAATGATGATCTTTCTACCGGGAAAAAGCAGTGAATTGAAGATAAAATCCTCATAAATTATTCGCTTTATGCAGCTTAATTTATAAGTATTCTCCAGCCACAATAAACTATTAACAGAAAAAGATTTCTTGCAAAACATAGAGCATAGAATTCAAGATGATGCTGCATAAAGTTTTGAAATTAATAATATTTAAGCAATATAATTTTGGCTATAAGAAAATGTTCGCTCAAAAAGTAATAACGAAGAAAATATTGTATTATTTATTATAGAGTTGTGACATTAATTTATGATTAATTGCTCTGCGTCTTCAACGAAAGAGTCTCCAACTGCGAGACTTTTTGATGATGATAAAATCAGGACTTCAAACTTTTGATTTCGGTTTTTGCTTCAGCTATGTTCCAAAATTTTTATTGGTTCTGTCAGGGTTTTCGTTTTGAGAAAAATAAGTATTCTACATAAATTAATGATATTGTCGAGTTTACTCCCATTAATTATTCGTTAGTAGACATATTATTCTGAATTTTTTTTCTATAAAGTGTCTAGAATTTTAGATATATCATCTAGGCGACGAATATAATATGAATAGTTAATTAAGCGGGTCGCTGAATTGGTTATCTTACGCCATAGCCAGGGGCCACGTTGTTCAGGCACGGAAATCGCACCCTCTCATTCTCTATGGACGAGTATGCGCACAACCAAATACGCGACGAATCCTTAATCAATGAAGAGCCACAGAAATTGGAGTGTTTTAGCACATCTCAAGAAAATGACGTCTCAAAAGCTGTTCCTTTAAAATCCATTCCAAATCATTCCATTAAAAATTATTGAAAAGGCCCTTTCTTTCACAATCGGGCGAATAAATCCACGTACTAATAACGTATTATTTGACACAACATACAATTTGGAACAAAATATCTTTCTCTCTTAACATAATCAATTCGATACACTCTTTTCAGCGAAGTTCTAGAATCTTCTATACCTTCTTTATAGTAAGAACTTTCGAGCTCTTCAAAATAGTCATCAACCGCCGATTCCACCACTTCATTATAGGCAAATCGTTTACCACCGAGCCATTTTTTCGTATTTGAAAAGAGAGAAAATATCCCGAGGAGGCTAAATCAGGCGAAAAGGGCCTCATGCACCCTATTGATTTTGGTCAATGGGACACATGAAGCGGATATGTGAACTGGTGGATTGTTTTGATGAAACAACATTTTATTCTTAGGTAAACGTTGCCGTTTTTTTTTCGATTTTATCCCTTAAAGGTTGCAATATATTTGCATAATACTCCCCGTTGATTGTTTTCCTTTTTATATATATTTTTTTTTGTGTTTCCAAATTACTTGGGTTTTTCACAGGGTTTTTTGGGTGGCTTAGAGTTTCACTTTTTTAAGATTAGACATTTTCCTATTTTTATCTGTGATCTTTGATCGTGTCAACGATCTGAAAGGTAGACCGCTTGGGCACATAGACCTTGTGGCCACTCTGTTTTGTTCCATTGTGAGCAAACGCAGCATCCGTCTTGTACAAAGCTTTCTCATGTCTAAAATTTCAGTCAGTATGCATTGTACGCACTTTTTGAAATGCCTATCATGTCTATTAGCTCGCGCACATTCAGTCGATGGTCATCCTATACCTTTTTGTGGATTTTCTTCACCATTTCTAGCGTGGTCACCTCTTTTGGTTTTCCACTGCGATTTGTCTTGGCAGCTCGTTCAACCTCGTTTAAGCTCTGCCACCCAAAATATAAGTTTTTAAGATGATAATCCTAATATCCCCCCTTTTCAATGATTTTCACTTACCAGCATGGAAAACCATGATCACGTTCCTTCTACTTCATTTGCAGCGTTATGTTAGATATAAAATTATAACACTTGATTTGGCAAACCCTCGACAAAATAATAAATGGCGCACGTCACATATCCTGAATATATTTATGATGATATCACATTTTGTAATAAATCAATTTATTATAATACATCAAATGTACTTATTACATTAGCAGCTCGTGGCTCAAAAAAGCTCAGCATGGATTTCATGCAACCATGGCGTAATTAATTATGAACTTTAAATCGATTTATTACGAAATATAAATATAAATCGAGTTCGTCTATTAGTTTTGTTGGAAAAAAAAAAGTTTAACAACTTTAGTGCTTGTCATTAGTCCATTTTTACGACGTCGAACATTGGAGATAATATTGGATGTGTATGATTGATGTGTTTGCCGCGAGTGTATCAATTCATCATGTCCGTGAAACCACAAAAAATTGTACCTCCAGATTTTTAGACAATCGTCATCGAAAAGCCGATTTGGCCCTCGCGTGCGATTTTGGTCCGAAATATTTAAAATTATAATTTTATGAAGCTAATTATTCATCCATTGTGCTAAATGGCGCTGGTTACGCAAAAAGAGGCAATTAATCTATTTCAATATACTTGTGCGGCGTGAAATTCAATTTCTGAAATGTCAGTTGTTCGATCATATTTCATTGTGTTTTTTTGCAGCGATGGTATTGTTTCAATTTCAACTGGCGATAATAACGATATTTCATTTCATTCCGAATAATAAGCACTTAAAAGGCAGGTGCTTTCGATCAATTTACATCGACGCAAATGAGGGCCCCGAATATAATTCTGGGCCCCCTTTAAAATTGATGCGTTTTTATAATAAGGCAATTTGTTTGAAATGTTTCGGCTGTTTATTCATTGGGATAGGTTACATATGAAATCGTCCAGGAATAGTCCGTTTTTTAGTTTGGATTGTCTTTTAGATTCTTGGATGTAAGTATGGAAGTAAAGACACCCACGTGACGTAATCTCGATCACCCTTGAACGGCTTGAATGTTGTTTTCGTTGATGCTCGCTATAGGATGCCGTGTATGACTTTCATTTTGCACATTATCTCGATCTTCACCAAACTTTTAGACTCAATCAATCTTGGCTCTTACTTAGAATAGCATCACCTAGCTGTGCCTCGAGTCTTCTCAAAATTTCGAATTTAGCAACAATTAATCTGCCTGACCCTGTACCATTGATATAAGGACCATTTGCACCGTATGCAAACATTCTTATTAGGCACACAACGTCAAAACGCTGTTAACCATCAACTATTACGGTAATTATGCGAAATATTGAAATCCCAATATGCTAATAAGTACTTCGGCCATCATTAAAATTTTCTTCTCATACGAAATTATGTAAAATTACAGCCATAAATAATAATGACAGCTTATATGCACAAGTAAATCTTATGTTACTACTTAATTTTGACATTGTACAGCGCAATCGCGGTCTTAATCACATTTCTGATAGAATATAATAATTCAGCGGCACTTAAATGATAATTTGGACTTAATGGAGACCGTGGATTGAGGTCGACTGTAATTTCGTTTTTGGAAAACTGTACTTATTTGATAGAATTTAATCGAAAACAATGCACGACACGCGAGATTTTCAGCGCATTGATGCGCCAATCCTGACCATTTTTATAGTCCTCATCATCAAACGCTTCGGAAGACGTTAGGATCGCGTTGAGGCAATCATTAGAGCAATGATTAAGGTCCATTTTTAACTATTTAATTACACGGGGCTCATTAATCAAGCGTTGAACTTATCAGTCGATTGTTAAATACCGTTTTTTCTTGGGCCGATATTATCATTACAAATACCAGTATGGCAATTAATCAAAGCTTCAAAAGTGCCCACCTTGATCCAATTTTTTGAAATGGAAGAAAGACATACACACACAATTTTGTAATGCAATAAATCATTTCTTTGAGTGTGGTTGCATCAAAAGTTTGATGATTATCTGGTTGCGCAAGAGATTCCGTGAGGTAAGAATCTTATCGCACTTCATCTCATTTGCGTAAGATTGCTTCTTGGATACAAAAAAATATATTTTAAAATATGTTAAGAGTTCCAACATCAGCATCTCATGAAAAGCCATCGATTCGCAGTCGGAAAAATTTGATTTATTAGAAGATTTATGTCAATTTTCAATTTTCGTCGATCGTTTTTGTTGTGTTCAGTGAAGGCGTGCGGTACCCATCCTACCCCATAACACTCATCCTATCCATTTTACTTTAGCTTTTTTGCAATAAATAATGTTCAACAATAGTTCTACAAATAAAATAACTTAACAAAATGTTTCCGTCACTGTGTCTGGACACAAACTGAGCTCAAACGTAAGATCTCAAAATACGCGAATACTTTCCAATATCCCTATTATATAAGCGTCCTCCCGGAAAATCACCCACAGCAACGAATTTTAATTTTAAAAACCTCTTTAAACTCAAAATATGTTGTCAAAAATTCCATGAGTCCCTGGGAGTCCGCGCGCGCACGCGGGTTTTTTCTGATTTCGGACCGCGGTGATGCCGAGTGTGTGGATGGAGATGGTTGGGTGCTGAACCATTCATAATGCACGATTTCCTATTACGATTTTACTATAACGCGGCATACGGGCAGAGAACGGTCCAGTTTTTCAAATGTAAAAGTAAAACCGCATGTTTCATAAGATCAGTTTTATTGCTTTATTAGACATCTTTAATAACATGTGTATTTTACAAACTAGAATAGTTTCGCCTCGTATTATTTTATACGATCCGGGAGATTAAAGAAGGATCACATCTAATGCTGTTTTTAATATTAACAATGTTATGATAAGCTGAAATTGGCCCTAAATAAATGGAGCCTTATCTTACCTCAATCGAACCGCCCCGTCAGGAAAAATCGGACCACTTTTCAACCCCTATTAACGGCGCCGTGGAATTAACTTCCGAAATAATCGCAATTTACATCGGCAATGAATTGTTAAAATTACTGCCAAAATAATTTATTTATAACCCCCCCAACACATTATTTGCGGAATTCAATTGAACGGGCAGCATTAGCGAGCGCTTTCACGCTTCAGTTCCAAACTAATTTCCAAACTGTGAAAGTTTACGGGAAATACCGTATATTATTAGGCCCGGGAAAACTCCATATAAGCATACACGGACTAAAATCTTCGCATTCAGTGCATCGATCTGATATTCAAAAGCAGAACCATTTTGCCGCACCGCCGTTTTCATATTATTCATTTGCCACATGAATGGGTTCAGATGATCGGCTCCTATATTGTCAATGTGTATATATATATATATATTAGCAAATCAATGGGAAATGTATCTACGGAGTCGAATGAGTCTCCTCAATATGGAATTATAATGTTTACAAGTCGGGGATAGACTATTGCTTTTAAGATGCTAACAAAAGCCGTCTAAATTGTAGATAAATTGAATGTGCTACTTCTTATGTTATATTTAAGATCTGCTTCGTATTTAGCTTTGGTAAAGCGTTTCCATGGATGCATAAAGAACAATCATTTCAATAATTAAATGCAATATATATATATATAAATACATACATGATCTTTTAACTTGTATGATGCAGTGGCACCCACCAGTGACTCAAACATCTTCAATCACTCATTAAAAGAATTTTAATATGAAATAACAAGTGTATCCCAAAAGTCGTGAAATATCTACACATTTTTCTATGAACCCTTCCATGCCAGGTACATCTTCTCGAAGGCTTCCACGGGAATCTCCTTCAGAGCTGTCGTCACGGTTGCTTAAATGGTCTTAATGCCATTAAATGGGCGTCCTTGCGTGCGGTTTTAATGCTCTGGAACAAAAAAATCAGCTAGAGCTAGATTGGGACAGCAGGGTAGCTGCAATAGCGTTGCCACGTTGTGTTTCGCCAAGAACTCAGGTGTGACTGAACGCATTGTCATGATGCCAGCAACCAGGTATTTTCTTTTCCTCAATATTTCCAAAACATCCACTAAATAGGCTGCATTGATGGCCTTCCTTGAGGCACAAACTTTTTGTGGATCACACCTTTGATGTCAAAAAAGACAATCAACAATGTTTTCATTTTAAATTTGCTCATCCTGGCCTTCTTCGGTTTCAAGAACACCGAGCCGCTTCATAGGTATGCTTGAACAATTCTTGAGTTTCGACGACTTTTTATCAAGTTTCCAACTTTGATCGGAAGTCTCGAAACAAGGGTACACTTAATCAGCTTCCTTGATTCTACTGATGCTCGCTGTAGACTGAACTTTGATGCACTGTAAAGTGAAGAGTCCCTCCCCATCCAACCGATTCAAATACGTTGCAACCAGGAGGACAAGACAAGACGACAGACATCAGACAGCGACTGACTGGATTGGGGGCTAATTATCAATCGAATTCATTTTCTGCGCTGCTATATGGTCTGTTCCGAGTCGTCCAGGTGCCCACCCTTTTTGCTCCACGCCCTCCAGATGAGGGGAGGCTTCCGCAGGAAAGATCAACTTCAGCCAAAAGTGCGATAGAGGAGGAAGGGTTCACTGACACCACGAGTCCAACTTCAGTTTGAAGGGGGCTGCAGCAGATGATGTACTACAGGGGCTACCCCTTCCCCATGGTACTCGTATCGGTTCAGTCATTCTTAGTACCTAGCCACGGAGACGAACAGTCTAAAACCATTCTTCCCTGTATGCCTAGGGAGTTGAGGATTGTGGTGAGCCTTTGACGCAGCCTCCACCAACTACTGTAATCGGCTGTTTCACACACCCATTTATGGGTGCGCATCACAGGGTGACCTGCGTATCCAACTCATGTTAGCTGGACTACTCCAGCAGCATTTGATGAGCAAACCGACGAGGCTACTTTCGCACACCTCTACTCCACATCATTACTCCAGGGGTTCAACCGTTGCCCACGAGCGTAGGATTGGCTCCCTCCACATGATAATGCATGATAATTTGCATCCACGTGATAATTTGCACACATTTTTAGCGTTATTATCTTTCAAGATAATTTGCAATAAATTTAATAGACGTTGTTATAAAAATATATGTCCGCTATAATCTTATAAATTTCAAGCGTCCTTGTTGAAAGATCCTGTACTATATGAGCTTGATTGAAAAAAATGTTAGTTATAGTTGCACAATAAATTGTATAGCAATCTGTACATTTTACGATTCCATATAACTCCTCGTCGTCGTATATCATAATTTCCTCGGCGAAAATATTTCTTCCATCTTCTCGCCGAAATGATGTGCCCATCAGAGGGCGCTAAAAAGTTTATTGCCCCCATTTTTATTGGCTTTCGTCTGGCTGAATGCAAAATTTACGATCGCCATTAAATATTTCATTAAAATGGCTTTGCAATTAAAATCTGATTCATTCGCCTCCGTGACACAGGGCCGGATCGCGAGCCGAGTGCGCCCGTTGTTAAACATTATTGTTGTTTATCGAATCTTATTTATACGTCGGCTAATTTACGTCCGACGTACTCGTGAATGAGCCGAGTCATCAAATGCGCCCTTATTAATTTTCCAATTTTCTTCGCGAACGCAATTAATTAAGCCTCGTTAACCTGAGAGTGAGAAGCCTCGTGTTGGGCGGCCATTTTGTTTCTTTAAATGTGGCAAACTATCCGCCATATTGAAATCGGTAGACATCATCTTAATCATTAAAACACAAAAAAGCATAGAATTGGACGAAACAAATGTAAATTTGAAGAAAGAAGAAGATGAAATATGAGGTTGTGTTTTGTGCAATATATAATAAAATAGGCTTGTTACTAGTCTAGTGGTTATTACACACAATAGAAGCGGCACATGCGTATAACATGTTGCAACGGAGACGAAAAGACTACAAGCGATTCTCTCACACTCTCCGAATAAGTGCTTCTTGGAGTTTCACTTTTTGTGACGTTTAATTCGATTTGCCCTATTTATTAATACTTCAAAACCAATAATTTTTGACCCGCCGCATAATTCAAGTAATCTTATCATCCCTTGAAATAAACTGTTTCACTTTTACGCGTTATGTATTCATCATGGTTGAAATACCAATCAAAGAAGATTTAGGCGATAGAGATTTAGAAGATAGAGTCTATAGTCTGTGAGACTAATGTATTGTAACGTGGGCGATTTACCATCCCCACGTGGTAGCGCTGTTAATCTGAGCAGATTTAATTCGCCAGATTAACAGCAACATCTTCCGTCTCTCTTCAAGTGCAATGTGTTATTTTAACAGCGCCATCTCTTGTGGCCCTACGGAGACATTGCACCTGCATACCGACCGATCGCTTCTTGCGCGTGTACTGTTGCTGGTTAGTCGTCGGTTAGCCTTGGCTGCGGGAGGTCGTCCCTCCTGCAGCCAGATCTCTCTTTCTCTTTCATTCTCGTTCGTGTGGAATAAATAGTTACCCCCGCTCTTACATTAACAACAATTGTTGATAAGATCATAAACTTTCATATTTAAGCTTTAAAATTTATATTCATCAATAATTATCCGTTCTCGAAAATTTCGCCCAAAAAAATCATCTTTTGCGATGAGGCCCATTTTTGATAATAAACAACTTTTCATAGCCTAAATTGGATGATATGGATACCAATGATATGCGGTTCTAACAAGACGATGCTACACGCTATACAGCGCTTGCCACAATAGACATTCTGCGCGAGCGATTTGAGGGCATATTTTAGATTATGCGATTTAACCCCTGTAGAATTTTTTGTTTGGGACAATCTTGCATCAAAGATTTATGTATATAAATTGCAAACAATTGATAACTTCAAAGGCAATATAATGAAAGCCATTTGGTAAATTTAGACAAATTTATGCAAAAAAAATCATCGAAAATTTGATTTATTTGACAGATAATTTTCAGATTATATTATATATTAAATGCCAAAAGTTATTCTATAAAATAAAATAGAAATTGAGTAGATATCTTATATTTAACTTTTTATTGATATATTTAGATTGGAAAATGATGATCTTATTGTAATTGAGCTTGCATTATTGAATTGTATACATTTTTAAATCACCGTGAGAACTCCTCCCGCCCACCCTCAATTGCTTTCTAGCATCAATTGAATGAAAAAGGCAATTCGAAACTTTCACAAAATTATATTTTCTCCGCCGGATAATAATAAGGCAAGAAGAAATAGCTCATTAGGTTGACATTCGCTTCATTAATTGGCATTTCAACTACTTTTGACGAGATGAATTGCCTTAATTAATCAATTTAAAACATGAATACGAAATGATCTCTTTCAAAGAGAAATTGAAATTAATTCTTTTATACAACTTGGAGCTCGGTAGTCGAATCGAAAAGTACATTTTGAAGTACATGGGTGGAAAAAAAATTGAAATAACGACGCACGGGGGCCGACGGTGGGGTCCTCCTTAAATTGGCCCGAATGTGTGTCGTAATTTTGTTTATGGCTCGAATGGCGTTATTGTGACCATTAATCAATTTAATTCTGGGCATCAAATTTTATATTTTTATTCGAATTAAAAGCAATGTTTCGAGGCGAATTTTCCACCGCCGGTTGTTTGAATTGCTTCCAAGTTGCTGCGCCAAAATTTTATTGTCGATCTAATAGTCGCGGATCGTTTGGATCTATTTTTGTCCGGCGATCAAGAGATCTTCATTCAAATTTTGATGTCAAAACTGATGGCTTTTGGAATTTTCTTCATTAAAAAAACGTTCAATTCCGATTACAGACTGACAAACATGAACGATCCTGCCCTGGAAGGCAGATGTATAATATAATACAATAATGTGATATCTTGATCAAATATCTTTATTTTTATACCCTATAACATACATTTAATCTTAATAATCCCATGAATATATTTACTGCGATTTGTATGGCGGAATTGAGCACACGTTTGATTGATGAGCGTTTTAAAGGTCGATCCATTCATTCATTCATCCAAACTGGTAATCATCCCTAATATTAATTTTAAATAGCTCAAGTACAGTAGCTATATAAAAAGCATATTTTCTGTATGATGTCTTATATAATATGGTGGATTAACTATTAAAAAAAAAAAAACTAAAAAAATTAGGCCAAAAAATGACTTTTTATATTTTTTCCCCTTTTTTTTATTTATTTTTTGTATATTCGGAAAATGCCAATAAATATCCTATAAAAAAATGGATATATTTTTTTATCTTTTTTATCGAACTTATAATTTTAAAGAAGTGGCTCTAATCAATCAACGGATGTAGGATTGTATAGAAAACAGACAGACAGACACACTACGCATGTAAAACCAATATAATCAATTAAAATCATAAGTTCTTGTTTTACATATTTAGCAATCCATATTAACAATATGTAGGTTAAGTAGGACTTCAAAAGATCAAATTAATTATGGTAGTATTATTAATTGATTTGCATATCAAATGTCCGATATATAATTTTTCTAAATGATTTATAACTGCTTAAAAATATAAAGAATGTACATAAATCCGGCTATTAAATGAGTTCAGACATATTTAAGTGCCAATTTTATGGATCACCAGAATTAATTGGTACCTGGTTAATAAAAAAACACAGATGAACCAAATATATTTCCATTGGTTTAAAAAATATTGAGCGTTTTCTGAAAAATCGATACGGGGGACTGTTTTCAATATCAGTGTTTCGTTTTTAATAACAAAAAATAAGCTTTTTTTTATAATATTCTACTTATAATCAAATTCTAACTCTGAAGTCTTAATGTCATATCACTATCAAAATATATCACACAAATTGTAATAAAATTTAAGCACTTATACACGCAAATCAAATCTGTAGGATGCTCTATTATTTTTCAAAATTATATGCGAATTAGGGAGGTATTTTGGTATATTATGGTGCATAGGACTATTCCCAGGGGACTATTTAATTGGATTTCATTTTCATCGATCTTATTTATTACACATTTGACCTGTTATGGTGCAGAGGACTGTTGTCAGGGACCTATTTAATTGTATTTCATTGGAATGTAGCGCAAAATATAATTAAGTTTTGTAATATTATGTAACAGGGAATGTTTATCTATTTTAACAAATTAATTTTCTGAGATATACATCAAATGTATATCTAAATAATGACTAAAAAAACAATAATTATCAGAGGACTGACGGCTGTCATGTTGTGACGCGGTTTCCATAAAGCGTCACAACCTGACCTCGGGTCGCTTATATTTAGTAACACGTATTACTTAATTAACCTAAAAATAAAATACGAGCGGTTCTGAGCTTTTATCTTCAGATTTGGACTTTCCTCACTTTCGGAGTGTTCGTGCAGAGGTCCGTTTATGGACACTAACCATGTACTGTGGATATGTTCGGACACAGCGTACGATCGCGAGGCGCTCATTCGTCATATCAGCGGTTCGATAAGCGGACCGTTTGGACACACAGACTTTGTGGCCACTCCGTTCTTTTTTAGGGCTTTTTACGGTAATTAATTCCTAGATGGTGCTCATATGTGGCTATTAATGGTTGATAAACGCTTGATACATATGTTGTATCATCGACTCCTAATGAAGATAATTGATTTTCGTTCAGATTACTTATATTTTTATATTTATAAATATACCATAAAGTTATGATGGGAGTCATAATTCACATAAATAAATCCCGCCAATGTATTATTAGAGCCATACAGAGAACAAACATCGATTCGCTCTCAAGAACAATCAAATTGTTCAGTACACGAACACAAATCATAAAAATAACTTCATACATCACAAATTCAATCTGAAACATTCTTTCTTTCGCAACATATCATTATGGCCGGCAAATCCATAAGTTCACGGTCGCAGAACAATACGCAAGAGCAATTCATTCCGATTCCAATATCACTTAATCAGATCTCATAGACACGAATGTAATATAATAGTTACATTCGCCATTAATGCTAAATGTTCGAACACATATTTACCGAGCATTGTGGACCTGAACTTATGTCCGTTATAAATTAGGTCTTGAATTAGTTAATTGTTTCACATTGGGCATTCAATTCTGCTAGTGCACATTCTCCACGAGGAGATATTCCAGTCTCCAACTATTGCGAAGATTTAGTACTTATTGCCTCAACTATTCCGCCATTATTCCGCCTCATATCCATGTGGTCCATTAGAGCATATTTCCATAAATTCAGAATCAAAGTGGAAAAATGCATCTCATTCGTTTGAGTGAACGGTATCGTTTTAAAGTTCTAACCCAGTTTCCTTGACTTGGTCGTTTTTTACTTTCATTTCGATTCAATTTTACCTCGATTCTGCATGGCGCAACGATGGAAAATGGTCGTGTTGCATGACACAATTATTTATAATGGCTAAAACTCGAATAATATGCTCGGCGACATACATTACTGCATAAATTTGTATCGCGCCGCGACCAAACGCCGATGGATCATATGTCGCACCATTGAATACTCCCCGTGAAATGTGGAAATTGATTCCGGCCAACAAAATTATGGAATTCAATTACACTCCCAAGACCGGAAACGATTGCCACGATCTTCAAGGATCGTAGAAAAAAATATTTACCATAGAGCAAATTGGCCATATATGGCGAAACGTCGTTTATATTCGCGTTTTTTGCGGAGCGTATCAACGCGGTCGATCTGGAACAATCAATTATTATCGCAAAAAGTGCCAACACCACCATGTTCAAATACTGTCATACATTAGCGTTGATAAATATGTTTATTGGGTCTGAATTAATAATCAAAATGACCTCCGGCACTACTTGATGTTGCAATACATTCAATTGAGATTTGATCGAATTATCCGAGCAGGAATGCTGATGGATTCGTTTTAGAAATACGTCTTCCATTGGTGCAAATCTGTAAATATTAATATGTACGTTTGAGCCCACAAAGTTTTTTGATGACAATCCGTCAGTCATCGTCGTCGTTTCGCCTTTTGACCACATTTTTTCACAAGGGCAAAAACATAAATCCAAAAAAACCGACGTCGATTGAATAACTATGCAGATTAGCGTGCAATCGATTGATTACAATGACGCCGCTAGATGGCAGCACACCATTACAGATATTAGACGTTCCTATAAGTAATGTCGTTTTTTGCAATGCAATTCAAATTCATTTCTATTAGACTTCATTGAATAGGTAAAATATATAGATATAGGGTTTTATCTTGTCTTCACCGAAAGTATCCGAAAAAATCCGAAAATCCGAAGTTGATAGGCTTGTAATTTCCCCAGGTTTATCTTCCACGTTCAATGCAATTTTATTTTTAAAATATATATTTTTGAAATGTAAATAAAATTAAAATCTTTTTATTGTGCAGTAGAACCTCGATTATCCTGACTAATTGGGGATGAAAGTAGTCCGGATAACGAAAATCCGGATAATCGAAAATAATCTCAATCGACAGGGAAAGACAGGAAAAGTAAAAATAATTTTTATTTATCTAATGTTAAAAAATGTATCTTTGTTTGTTCGTATTTAATGCGCTGCCATACCGTTCATCCGATTGCGATAAAACTTTGTCAACTTATTGTTTACATTTGCAAAAATAACATGGTGTAATAAAAATATTAATTGTGTACGCAGATTGTTATGCGAGAGACGATTAGCGTTTGCGCTATGTTGGCGCATATTATATGGTTAATAAAGTAAATAAAACACTACAACCGTCGATTTTTTATGTATTTGCCGAGTGTTCGGTCTTCGGTGGACTATACCGTGAGGCAGTAACACAGAAACGTCATCATTTTAATTCATATCTGAATCAATTCGTTTGGCGACAACAGAAACACATCTAAAATCTTTGCATTGTACAATATTGCAAGAGTTCAAATACCTTAGAGCTATCTTCGTTGAATAATGAAATAAACTCTAAGATTCAACAACTCTGATAATCGGTGCTATCTTGATCTGAAAAATCACTATCGACGAAAATTTATCTACTTGGATGCCTGCTACATCTATTTAAAAGCCTGTCTTGCATATTTAAATCACCAGTTTTGTGAGCGTTTTGTATCACATATCGCATAATAATATCCTTTTTATTGCGCTAGAACAGCTCCAAACAGCGCTCTAAATCGTGGACGCGTTGTTGTTTTTGATCGACTGTGAACAAACGCGGTACCCGCTTCGAACAGAGCTTTCTCGTGAATAAATTTCAATGCAAAATACTAAATATACTTTGATATATTTATGGTATTTTCCGCCCGCGGGAGAATTCTCCGGATATTTCAAGTGCCGGATAAGAGAGGTTTGAGAGCGTCGACAATAGACGAGGTGTAAAACTGGAGCACGAGGAAGTGGTCACTTAAGACGGCCACGTTGTTCCGCCCCGATCGGATATTCAAATTGGCGACAATTTCAACAATTAGCTTTATAGTGGACAATGATGATAAATGTCGTCGTCCATGATTGTGTTTCCATTATGTCGTTGGCTGGATGTGCCATTTTGTCGTCGTCGTCGTGAGGGACCATTATATTTCATCTAGCGCATAAATATGCATGATCCTTGTAGGACGATGGCTATTTTGTTTGTTATCTTATGCAAAATAAATAATAAAAAAAACGCCGCGATTATCGCCATTTAAGCGAATCGACAATGGCGCCATCTAGCGGCTATTTGGCAACTAACAAATTGCACGATAAATTAAATATTTTTTCCAATTTAAAATTTAATCATTTATATGTCGTTAATGTGGCCATATTTGAGCGTTAAGGTAGTAAACTGGGCAAGTCATCTTAAGAGAGTTGTCTAAGCCATTTTTTGCTCATATATCAAATCCTATTAAAGGAATAGATATCGACATGGTTAATAAAAAAAAGTCATTTTTTACCCTAATTTTTTTAGTTTTAATTTTTTTTTAAATAGTTAAAAATAAAATTTAGACACAAATCTGGTAATGGCGATATAAGGTTATATAAAAAAGATTTTTATAAAATTTTAAATAAATCAGTTATAACTCTGTATAGTTAAATAAAATAGTTATAACTCTGTAAATAATGGGATAATTTTTGATCTTCCTATGGAGAATGTATTTTTAAAAGTCTAAAAGCTTTAGTGACACCAGGGAACTGTTTTCGATCATCATAAAAACGTTTTTTACATAATAAAATTCGCCTGATTGACAGTTCGACACGGTTGACACGTCTGACAAATGCTCCCATGATACATTTGCCCGATAAGAACATCATACGGCCATGTCAATGCCTGCTTAGAGATTAATCTGGGCAATTACTTAAGCAAAGAAGTCATATGTAAAGCAAACAGACATGATGTTGACATGTCAAATAACCCATCATACGCATGCATTTATTTGACAAGGTTTCGTCATTGACCGTCGAATCGGAATGCAGTTTTGAAAGTCCCACACTGATGATGCATTTCCACCTTTACTACTTTTTTTTTATTACTACTCGAAAGTGTCAGAAGACTTTCTCTCAAAAATTATTTATGAATAAATCGGTGTGTTATTAGTATTTGATGAATGGTACAATGTAACCAGTCGACGGGTTTTTTTTCCGCCATATGATTATGTTCAGATTTTTACTGCGCTTAAATATAAATTATTGCATTTTTATTTGAATACAAACATTCCAATGCTTAGTTGAATTGATTTTTCGAAATGTTTATATGAATAAATTTGTTATTTTGTTATAGAAGAAATAATCAGTCTGTGAAAAATCCGCGAGTTTGCTTACATCTTTGAGTAAATTCGTAACACTACTGCTCGCATATCATCTCATGGACCTCAAAATGACCAACGAGTATCAGGTTGGTCACTACTGATCTAAATAATATCAAAATGTTAGTGTATGTGCTATTTTTTTCAATCGATCAATGCTTCAAATGCGTTGTAATATGCTTTTTATATTGATTTTATTTGACGCAAAATTTAAATTTATCGCGTATTTTCAGATCTTATTTTTGAGCTTATTTTATGACCGAAGTGATAAAGGAATCGCAATGGGTTATTTTCATTGTAGAACTATTGTTTAACATTATTTTTTTGCAATTGATATTTTATTATTGTTAAGGGTAAAATATCCAAACCCGAAACTAATGAAATCCACATTCGGGTATTGTATGCGTTTTTTTTATTATTTGGGTTGTAATGCCACAAAGGCCAGTAAAACACTTAAATATGTTTATGATGAACAATCCGCAGATGTCAATATTTATTCCAGAAATTTAAATCTTAAGGGATAAACCGAGAATAGGAGAACCTTCAACATTTAATAATTATACATTAAATTCTTTGATTAAGTCAGATTCGGTGCCAACAATCGAAGATTTATCGCAAAGACTGCGATCTATTGGAACCGTTTAAAAATCAATCACCAAAACGAATAGGATAGGTGTTATGCGGTAGGATGAGTACTGCACGCTTTGATCGAACACAACAAAAATACTAAATACGCGAATACTTTTGGGTCCTATCAATAAAATAAGAAAAAATGAGTTTCCTACAGAAACAAAAACGATAAACTCTGTCTTGCAATATGTCCCCCAAGATGAAAATTCATATGGACTCATATATTAGGGTGTCTCATAAGTTTCTTTCGTTTTCATATTAAGAAAAAAATAAACAATAACTTGTATTACATCAAAATTTATTGAATAATAATAATCTCTCCGGAAGCATCATAATGCCTTCTTGCCAAAATTTCCCAAATTTGTTGGCAAAATATTGATCAAGGTACATTTTTATATCATTTTTTGAATTAAAATTTTTACCACGTAAAGAATTTTTCAATGAAATAAATAAATAATAATCTGAAGGGGCAATGTCCGGAGAGTATGGAGGATGAGGTAAAACATCTCAATCAAATGATATTAATTTATTTCTGACGAGCAAAGATACATGAGACCTGGCTTACCTCATGATGAAAAACAACGCCTCGTTTGTTCGCTAATTCTGACTGTTTTCTGGCAATTGCATCCTTTAGATTGTCTAGTTGGAAACAATAATTTGTTGAATTGATCGTTTCACCTTACTGAAGTAGCTCATAATAAACTACCCCCTTCCAGTCCCACCAAATGCATAGCAAAACTTTTTTTGGATGAAGGCCAGGTTTAACTACAGTTAAAGCTTTTGTACCCTTGGTCCAAGACCGTTTACGTTGGATATTCTCATAGAGTATCCAGCTTTCATCTCCAGTGACAAGTTCTTCAAAAAAGGTTGGCTATTATGTCGTTGAAGAAGAAGATCGCATGTTAAACAGTATATCGCGGGTTTTCTTCAAATATGGCTACGATTAAATCTGTGTTCATTTGCGAAAGAAATTCGAAATAAAATCATTTTTAGAACGTTTTCATAGATGCACAGACTACGAATCGATGATAACATTGTTATTGGAAACGCTTTTACATTTATTCAGGTCCAGAATTTAATAAAGAAGAAAAGCATGTTCCATTATTGGTTCAACTATGAGTTTTGATACATTTAACAGGGATTCGAAACGTTATTTTTTTCTGGGCAAGCCAAAAATATTTCCATTGCTTCAGGAAATATTGAGCCTTTCTGAAAAATTGCTACAGGGGACTGTGTATTTAAATTGAAAAAATACGGTTTTGGAGCAAAATAAAGATTTTAAAATGTATTTTAATAAACTTTATAGGCTGGTAAATTGTAAGGGATAAAAAAAGGGCGCGTCCTAGTTGACAAGATTTCAACCTTTCTAGTTATATAAAATAAAAATTAAAAAAAGGTTCTTAATGAATAAAAATGTCGCTATAGTTTCTACCTCAAAGAAAAAAAATTGCAAAATTACGACGGTTTAAAAATAAATCATTTTTTAACTTTATTTTTGGTTTTTAAGCACAAATTTGGTAGGAGCGATAGAAGATTATATAAAGATTATTTGTATTAAATTTGAAATAAATCAATGTATTGAAACTTGGGATATTTATGTCAACCGTGTTGCAAAAATATGTAGACAAAAAAAACTTAATTTATATTTCATATTTGGCTTAATTTGGTACAAGGGACTGTTCGCAGACGGCTATTTAATCAGGAATTCTCACCAGAGGACTGACGGCCGTCAGGTTTTAATGCAGACATCCATTTTAAGTCATTTTTAAATTTACTCTTTCTCCATTTTAACTGATGATTTCAAATTTTTACATCGTAATATGAAGATCCAGACTCTGTTCGAGCGGTTTTTTTTTAAAATGGAAATTCAACATTTTGAAATTGTGAAATCATCCCTAAGCAAAATTTTGCTTAAATACAATGAATCTGTAAATCTGAATAATGAAACAATGAAACGTCATGTGTAAACATAATATAGTACTAATATTTAAGCGTTACATTTTGATGAACCTTTACAAATCGATCATAATTGATTTAAGCGAATTTCCAGTACATTTCGTGTACGAAAAGTAATTTAGCATATTTGTTATAGAAGTAAAACACAATATTCGGCTTATTCATGCGGATTTCCTGAATATCGGGTCATTTGTGTTTATTTCTGCCTTTTTTTCCTTCTTCTAACAACAATTGCCAAATGAATTCGCGCTATAAATTTGATAAATAATCCCATAAAATTTATCATTGTCAGAGTTATTTATTGCAAAAGCTCTGCGTATAGAGATTAATGATAAACAAAAAAAAATCTCCAGCATATATCATTCTTAAGCTTACTATATGAGCGTAGCGTATAATTTACGTAATAACACATCATCACGCCCCGATATACATACACATGTTTAAATAAATTAATTATTGCATTAAATTTTTGATACAGGCGATGATGATGATGATGATGTTCGATTGCGGTATTCGGATGGATTTTTTTCGGTCCAAAGCATCCGCAATTAAATAAGAAGAAGCAGAGTCATTGTACTGCCCGTGGAAATGTTTTACATACTGCGATCATTTAATAATCGTCATTTACGGCGCAATTTCAGACGACGTTGGAGAATTTGTCCCCATGCAAATCGGGTGGTTTAAGCCGATTTTTGGCAGATTTAATGGCGAAATTAAAAAATATATCGCCCATATAATCTCGCCGTGTATTCGAAAGCTCCCACGCGCGGCGGATCTGATATGAAAGCTCAAAAGCTCTTATTTAATTAAATAAATTTAAATGAATCAAATTTGATCTTAATTCGGATTAAAATCCATGCTAAATACTGAAATATTCATTATTTTAATGCCCGGACAATAGATCATAATATCCATATATCTGCAATGGCACGAAACTCATTAAACCGAGTGCCCTTTATTAAGGCACCCGTCAAACAATTATTAAAGCAATTTTGCCATGCGACCCTCCAAAAACCCATCCCTCGCGAATCGTTCCGATATTCGCTACAATCTCTCGAACAAACATCGGATTCGCACGTCCTCGTTTTTCTCCACTCGATAATAAGATTCAATGAGGTTTTCCGCCATCCGTGCATTATTTATGACAATGGGAAATTAGATGCGCTCAAATAAATGAAATGCTTCATAAATACAAATCTGTTTTACCGACGCTCTGCTTAATTATGTATAATCTAATTTTGTTGCGCAGAAGTGGGACGCGAACGACGGCCGCATCATTCGTTTTTATTCATACGTCAAGAAATTCATGGGGGCTTTCTTTTCAACGCATCAAATACGTGAAATTGTATGTGTGTGTACCACCATCAACTTTAACCCGATTATGAGTAATCGCGCATATATGCGTTCGGACTCAAATGATACAGAAAGAGCATTTTCGCACATTGAGTGCGGAGATTAGTGAATTAGTGACAGAGACGGATAGAGTGTCTTGCATCTCATCATACATTCGTACATCAATGGCAAAATCATACTATAAAGGCACCCCTTCACTTTCTAATATTCTCAAATATTGCGAATTTATCCATATCCGGTTAAAAACCATTAGGTATGGGGTCTTATTAGATCGTTGGTAGACTTCTTAAAATCATAATAAATATAGTAGTACCTCGATTATCCGGACCTATTTGCTGATTTTTCTGCGGTCTGTAAGGTTTTAAAATACTACTCGTCACAAAATACGTTTGATGAAGGTAGCAGGTTTTTTTTAATAATTGCTATGGCCAAGTACTTCTTTCCAAAAAAATTCGGACTACAAAGGGTCTGAAAAGAGAATATTTTCACACGGCTGCGGGAAGGACGTTCTCCCGAGCAAGACACATTGCGTCTAAAGAGAGAGGGAAGATCTGGCGAATTAAATCTGCTCAGCTTAATAACGCCATTGTATAAATAAAACAAAAAGAAAAAAAATATAATGAAAACAAGACGTTTTCAATAAGGTGGCCTAAAAGTGATCGATTTTTTAAAAAAAATTATGCGAAAAAAATATACGCGTGTTAAAACTTTTTAATCTGGGATTATAATAGTAAGAAGTAGCTGTTTCATATTTTTCAATATATTTTTTATCTAAATAAATCATAATTTTATGCAATTGGCTCAAAGAAAATTACTTCTGAGCTTCCAAAGCCACAAAAAGCTAAAAATATAACTATTACTGCTCTAGTGATTGACCCACACAGTAAAGACGGCGAAGTGACTACAAACAATTATTCTTTCGGATCATGCGTAACCAGACGGATAGATGGGAGTGGACGGGCGTCGAACAAAAAGACTATCTTCTCTAGGTTACTATTTATTCAGCACGAGAGAGAACGATCTGGCTGCGAGAAGGACGTCTTCCCAAGACAGCCAAGGCCAACCGACGATTTTTCCTCGACTTCCGCCTCCTGCGCATCACCACCTAATTGGCAACGGTGTACGCGCAAGAAGCAATGAGTCGCGAATATTCCCGCAACGCCACAGAAGATGGCGCTTTTAACATAGCACATTGCACGTAAAGAGAGACGGAAGACGTCGCTGATAATCAAAAAACAACATAATCAATCCAATATGGTTATTCAAATGTATAACGCAAAGAACAGACAGACATACATTTATCATAGGACTTGCCTGAACATAGACATAGCTAGATATTTGTTTCAAATCGTTTAATTGATTACTTTTAAATGGTCCATATTTGTAAGATATTATTGAAAATTTTATAGTGACTAAAATGAGGAATCCAAATATAAATAAATATACATCAATGGCTGAAAATGAATTTAATTTAATAAGACGTTTATGAAAAATTTGCTATGATTACTTAATTTGATTGAATATTATTGATGGTGGCGTAATTGCGCCATCAATAATAGGGAATTTCTACAAATCTATACATTTATATGTGCATATTTTTTTTCAATATGCATATTAATATGATATAAACAAACATCCTCAGGATGCTGTTATTATTCCATTACGAGCAAATGCGGCACCCATCTTGGGCACAGCTTTATCATGTTCAAATTTTTAGTTAATATACGACATGCAGCACTTTTTGAAATGTCCATCATGTCGGCTAGCTCGCTATATTCGCGTGTCGACCACTTATCGTTCATACAAATCCATTTTTCTCTGAGAAGCGCGCAACGTGTGTGAAGCTTGTATACCAATAAATGCACCTTAACACTGTCGATAGCACACAATATTTGTTAATTTTTATAATCGACAAATTGGATCCGATCGATACAATCAACATAATAAAGTCTCAAATAGAATATTTAGAAGTATAGGGGCAACTTTACAGTGTATCATGTGATGCTAGACGGACATTCTTCTCTATCTCCGATTCACTAATCTCTGCACTTAATATGCGAAAATGCACGCATATTATCCATCAGCGGGTTAAAGAATTTATTTTTTACATCCGTTAAAATAAGTTTGGTCTAAATTTTACCAGCATGCATCAAATATTGATGGAATGTAGATTGACAATGACTCGTTTGAGATCACATGATATATTTGATTTGTGTGAAACATATCCGAAACAACAGCCATGTACCATAATTTTCGTTCATCAAGAATAATATTACGCAATAAATATAATTTTTACCTTCCAATTTACAAAGGATTCGACAACGGACCTAATTCGAGAAATATTTGAGAGCGAAACCAGTTTCGATTGATTTTTATTGGGGCGTCCCATAAATAATACGTCCGGGCTATATATTACACCGGGCCAATCTATACAATTATATGAAATATTTATAATTTTAACGATGGCCATAAATGCACAAGTAATGTATGTAATTTATTATGAGATCTTGGGCGATAAAACACAAGTGGAACAAGTCGATTCGAGGTCCAAAACCCCAATTTTATATAATTCTATCGAGAATTGTCATACGAAAATACTTCAATTATTATTAACGACTGCAAATGACTAAAAATAAATATTAAAATACCGTGTTGTTATACAATTCGTTACGCAATTCCCTTCTTAGGTTGCGCAATGCAACTGATACAAGGCTGGATTGTCTTAAAAGCAATCCGAATAAATGATTTTGTAACGTCGTGAGAGATCCGAAAACTATTTGAGAAATTTAGTTAAATACAAAATAATCATTTCGATTGTCTCGCGAAGAAATATATGCACAACAATGATACGATCAATCAAATTTTTCTGGGTCACTTCTGACACCAATTTTACGTCATGACCTCAGCTTTTGATCCAAGAAAACAATGATAATGATCTGAGGAACAATAAAAAATTCAAACGATTCGCTCTAATCAACATTAATTTAAACGCACGTACGATATGAAAGCTGTCAGACTTGTACTTCATATTAAATTATACAAATGTATCAAAAAACACAGCGAAATCAAATTAAATATGACCATTTCGAAGCACGACCATATCAACTCATTTAAATGGCGAATCTTGCATAATATATCCCACGGGAATGTTTCCGTTTTCGGACGATTACAATAAGTTGTAGTCCTCCCTTAGCTCCTATTACCTGGTCGTAGGTCCTGTATTTGGCTAAAACTTTGTTCCCAACAAATGTTAATTTTTGTTGTTGTTTCAAAGTCAAACACCTTTGCTTCTTTCAAATACTACTTTATTTGGGGCTTCTTAAGCGTTTTCCGTATTTAATTCGTATTTTTAGACGTAAAGCCTTAATATAAAACAGCCGCAAAATCATTATGCATTGTTAATTATCTGTATTAATATAATCAAATAAAAAGTGAGATCCTAACGATTAATTTGTTTGATTATGCGAATTCGTCAGCCATTTTGTTCAATCACAGTAAATTCTTCCGATGGAGAGGACGTCGCACACTCCCGCCAACTTTCATCCGTGCGAGATCTACACGGTCATCCGTTTTTTGACTTTGTAGAACAATACCGCCGCGAATATCCATGGGAAGCTCGTGAAAGTTTATAGTAGTGTAACGTTGAGACGGGGGCGCTCTCGAGGGCGGCTTCCAGCCCCTAAGTGCTCGTCGACGTCGAATAGAAAGACTGTCTTCTCTAAATAACTATTTATTCCACACGAGAGAGAGATCTGGCTGCAGGAAGGACGACTTCCCCCAGCCAAGGCTAACCGACGACTCCCCCGACTCTTGCGCGTCACTACCGGCAATGGTGCACGCGCAAGAAGGGATCGGTCGGTATGCAGGTGCAATGTCTCCGCAGGGCCACAAGAGATGGCGCTGTTAAAATAACACATTGCACCTGAAGAGAGATGGAAGATATCGCTGTTAATACCACTACTACGTGGGGATGATAAATCGCCCACGCTACACTAGTGATGTGATGAACCAACATGTCAAGGAATGGCTTTGGTTGTTTTGATGCTCATGACGAAACAAGGAGTGGGAGACCATCCTAAGATTTATATTTAAATAGGGCATGAATTATATAGGACGTTGAAGGCGACGATTTTTTCAGTCAACTCTAGTTGACTCAATTATTTTATCAATATATTACGATTCAATCTCTTTGTGGCTACTGATTTGCTTAGACAATTTTATAGGTCATCTGATGTATTAATGTTATTGCAGCAACTCATGCGTTTAATCGCTTGCATTGTGCAGACTCGCCTGACGCCATCTATTGTCGATTGATCGAATTATTGCCAAATGAGATAAAATCCCGCATCTGGATGATTGGAGTTCGGATGCGGATATTTCTGGAATTCCTCGTCGTTTTGTAGGAATTTCGTCAAGATATGAATCCCAAAGGCACTAATCACGAAATACGACCATAACATTGTTACGGTCTGTTAAACATCTAACGCGGTCAGTTAGCTATATCGATTTAACCGTGGCGTATAAAGTGGGTTAGAATACGTGTTATCCGTGGTTAGTTATACGGCCGATAGACACTCTAATTGAAACGACCAATCGTGATAGCCGATCATACATAATTAGACACACTGCAAATGTTTATTAAAGCCCGTTTTGGAAAAATATACACAAAGCCTTGATTGACGTCCTCGTTCGATTCATTTTGATAAAATTGTGCTAATGTCTTCCGCGAAGAAATCCTTCCGAGATCATACTACAGAGTTTTTCAATAGGAACGCTCGATTTTTTTTACGTTATAGCGGCTTTATTACTAAAGCAACGTCAATTAAATTTATTTTGAATTATTAAGCAATATGTGGCAAATTATTATAAATGTTTATAGTCTTGCATGCAAAATGAACAATGTATGCAAATTATATTTTAAAAATTTAAAATCAGTACCCACTTAAAGAAATGTTTCGCCAAAAAAATCATCATTAATAATCGATGACAAGCAACTTTTCGTGGCTTAAACTTGATGATGTAGATAACGACGACATGTGGTTTCAATAGGACGGCTCTATGCTTCACACAGCGCATGCCACAATGGGCATTCTGCACAAGCGATTTGAGGGCATGTTTGAGATTATGCGATTTAACGCCTTTATATATATTATTTTTGGGGCTATTCTTAATCGTAAATTTATTTGTATGAATTTTAAACGATTGATGCTTTTAAAATCAATATAACGAACGCCATACAGTAAATTCAGACAGATTAATGATACAAAATCATCGAAAATTGGATCTCCAGAATACGTACCATCAAGCAAAGTTGCGGTACATATTTAAACAATGTTATATTTTATACTTAATGCCATAAAATAATCTTTTAAATATAAAAATAATTGAGTCCATATCTTACACACAACTTGTTTTATTTACATTTAAAAGTTGAGCGTCCTTATTGAAAGTCGACGTACGATCATTAAATAGATTTAATTTTTTTTCTTAAAATAACTTAATGAAAATCGATTAAATTCAATTGAATAATGTCCATGTTGGTTTCATTTATTGTCATAAAAAAATTGATTCGATTAAGATGAATAGTAATGGAGATATCATAAAAACTTCATAAATTGGGCGCTTAATGGACCCCGCTTCGCACGATATGGGTTGAAATCATATATATTTATCAAAGCCAAATCAATACAATAATGATTAATCAAATCTTAATGCCATTGGACTGTCGATGATTTATTGTCGAATATTGTTCTAACGGAACTACTTCATGTTAATCGATCCCGCTCAAGGATTAATGAAAGCTCAATTCTGCGTCCATTTTGAGAATTAAATTACACGAGTAATAAAATATTAGCATTTAAATTGAACTTTACCGAAGTATAATATATGCCGGTAATGGTTTTCATGCCCATACTAATCCAATTTAATGACATTACCTCAAATACGACCCAAATATTAAATCCATTATAAAATGATTACGTTACAATACAATGGAATGATTTGCCATAAAATATTGTAGTTCGCAAATAATCGCATTTTAAGTACCAACATAATATTTATTATTAGACCTTCGAGAATAACATCCTTCAAAGGTTTTATTAGGCGCAAAATGGTGCATCCCCGACTTGCGATACACAATCAAAATGGCGCCGCTAAATCCTATGTACTTCCCCAAAAACGTTTTGAATCCAACGACATCTTGTTTTTATCCTCGCATCAAAGTGGAAGCTTTGGCAGTCGAACAAAATTCAAATCGACGTTCTTTATCTTCATTTTTGCAATATTTTTCTCGCAATTAAATATATAGACGTGCAAAAATAAAATCGAATAAAAATTGGCACGGCACTTATAAACAATATAATAATTTACGATGATTCATGTGAATAGCTCATAGGCATCAGTGGCTCTCAAATATTTATTTGCACAATAAAATCGATCTATAAAGCAATACCAATGCATCACATTCATAATATAATGATAAATACTTTCATTTGAGGCAAAATTATCGTCAATCTTTTGTTGTGAATTCCCAAAAGGTAATAAAACCCATCCCACTGAAAGATAACTCTTGGAAAATCATAAGAATATGATTTTTTTGGCTTCTTTAAAATGAGAGTAGACCCAGCTGCGAGACTCCAGAGACGAACCCGCGTCATATGCATACTTTAATTGGAATACTATTATTCCAAAGCCCTTAACAATTGTCACAATTTGGAATTATGACACTAAATCATTAGATTTTAAGGGGTTTACTGATTTATATCACTGAGTAGGTCAAGTAAATACTACAATGGGGGGATATTAAACAGGAATAGAATCCATGATGGATCACCACTCATAAGGTTAGCATGAATATGCGGATATTTCAATATTCGTGACTTCGAAGTGTCCGTGCATAGATCCGTTCATAGACGTAGATCATATTCTGTGGACAAGTTCAGGTATGGTGTCCAATCGCGAAGCGCTCTTTCGATGTGTCAATGATCCGAAATTTGGACCGATTGAACATGGAAACCTTGTGACCACTCCCTTCAATTTTAAGATATTTAAGGCTTTCTGTAAGCGTTTTGGGGGAAAATCTATCTCCAGGGCTTTATACTACCATGATCAGGTCGTAGAAGCTATCTTTAGTTAATTCCCCTCCATCCCTCTTTAGAACGCAAGTGGCCGCAAGAAGTGAAAGAGCGTATCCTTGTGGACATGAAATTTTAAATTTAAGGTTGTGCACTCGTGTTGTGCGCTTTGCGAGCTGGCTGTTATAATCCCGAATAGTGGGAGTGGGTGGGAGTGGTATATTAGATTACAATTAATAAGGTGAGCAGGATGTGAATGAATCAATTTCCGGAAAAATGCATGTCTATGGTGCAGGCCTATAACCAACGTTTGAGGCGGGGGCGCTCTCGGGGCAGAGTCTCCGGGCGGCTATCCACCTCCACGTGCTCGTCGAGATGGCCGCGCTAATGCACGGGTCCGTTCTTCTATCGGTCTGTGATGCTGCTGAACGAATGGATGGGAATACGAAGGGCGTCGAATGTAAAGACTCTCTTCGCAAGATAACTATTTATTCCGCACTTCAGATAGAGAGAGAGAGAGAGATCTGGCTGCAGGAGGGACAACCTCCCGCAGTCAAGGCCAACCGACGACTTTTCCGACTCCCGCTTCCTGCGCGTCACTGCCCAACCGGTAATGAAGCACGCGCAAGAAGCGATCGGTCGGTAAGCAGGTGCAATGTCTCCGCAGGGCCACAAGAGATGGCGCTGTTAAAATAGCACATTGCACCTGAAGAGAAATGGACGATGTCGCTACTATACGGGGATGATAAATCGCCCACGCTACACTTACATATAGAGAAGACTGATGGTATTTGTCAATTCTTCGAGCTGATGCCTGTATTGGCTATTGTTTCATGGTTTAGAAGCACTGGTCCAGTGATATATGGCCAATCTCGCTTTATTCCCCGTATTAAATTTCAACCGTTGGCCGTTTATATACAGCCGGTAATTAAAACATCAGCCCGCACCACTTTGGACACGATGTTTTCTTAAGAGGCGAAACCGCGCAACACCGTTTCCGGTTGCGGCACCCCCCAGCCTCCCCGTTTATTGCGGGTTATTTCGCAGAATATTACAACGCAGGATAATATGGAGTTAATTAATAGTAACGAGTTTAATATTTTCACGGTAATTGTAGAGCGCGTCCCGGTGGCTTGCGTACTTGATTAAACCAGCGGCCAAGTATTTTGGGTAATGGCGCCAATAATGGCCTCTTGGAAACGGAAACTTGTTACGAACTTGCGTCGGGTATTCATCAGAAGTTAACTTGGGACATTAAAATTCGGTTCGATGGCAAACGGCCCGAGTTTTCCACACCTTGGGCTGATGGCCCACGCCAACGGCCCGAAAGAGACCACGGAAACTTTCCGCTAAAGAGATCTGATATATGTCATAAAACGAGGGTCATGACCATTGATGGTTAATACCCCTTTGATGTGCTCTTAAAGGGACTTTATTGTTTTTCTGTCTTGGGATGCTGGATACGAATGCTTCATAACTTTGGCGCAACTCTGTCTCGTGTTTTGATATAAAATATAAATTTATCCGAGCGAATATCACAAAATTACACGCAATGTACTTTGGGCCACTTTATTTATTGAAGACACCATTTATTACGAGTTATAATGATGATCTTAGAAAACGTCATTGAAGTTTATTCAAAATACAAGTATGTACCATCACCCACATAATATATAATCAAACATTGACCTATTGAACCTTATCAAAATAATATTTTCTATAAAACATATATTTTTATGACAACTTTTATTTAAATTTTTCAAGCGTTACCACGGAAACACAAACGACAAATAACAATGAAAACATACCATTATATCTTATATATATGAAAAAGTAGCGCAGAATAAAAATTATTTAAAAAATGATCAACTTTGTTAGGGGAAGAGGGTTGTTTGGTCTTTATACTTCTGGAGCTAATAGAGTAGATTGTTAGCCTTAATCCCACAGACGGCCTGATGTCTCGGATTTCAAATATTCAGGGGACCTCAAAATTCAGTTTAAAATGGAAAAAAACGTAATTTAGTAGTAGTGCCTAAATTATTAGAGAATTTTCCTACTATCCGTCTGTTCTCTGCATATCCTTTAAATATTGTTTTTATGCTGCATTTTAATGAAATACTCTAGAGATATATAATCATCAATTTCTGGGAAATACATTTTTTTAATTGGGGTAAACATAAAAAAAAACCGTTTTATAAAATACTTTCCTTTGTCTATCGCATACTAATTTGAATGCCAAAGCTGTCCACTAACAAAATGAAGTTTCAAAGTCAAATTCGGCAACTCACTGAAAGTTTAATTTATTTTGGTGTCGATGGAAACTACAAAGGGGCATTTATTTCTCGCAGTGCCAATTTTAATTTTTCGACCAAAAAAAAAGGAACAAATTCAATACAATTAACTGAAGCGGTACGGCCAATTTCATTACTCTTTTTCCCCCGGACTGTTTCGATTCGCAGCCTCAGCAGTACAGGGCAAATTGGACAAAGTATAAAATATTGTCGAAAGTTGCGCAAGAACTTATCCGATAAATAACCGGTGTGCCAAAAAGTGATTCCGGCACTCAGCCAAAGTAACATTTCAAAACTTTGAATTTAGTGGATTTTTTCCTCCATTTTTCCTTCGGCTTCCCAAGCGCGAATGATCAAAGTATGACGACTTATATGCCGACACTTGAATTAATATTTCATTAAATAAAGAAAGTTTCATGGCGTCGTATTTTAGTTTTAGCATTACCTTGAAGTGGGTCGAAATGCCCGACTCGAAAAATAGATTCAATCTTCAGAATGTAAGAAGCATTTGTTCTAAAATTGAATTGGTATAATGAGGTCATTACTTCTGTTTTACCGGCACGAATCTCGTTACTTTCTTTAATGTGTATTTCTTGGAGCCCCGCCAGATATTATCGAAATAAAATAATTGCATCGGAATATTTACACTTTCCGAACACACAATAAACACATTTATATACTAAAAATCTCGATTATTCATATAGCGTCCACGAAATCAATTTATTTATCTTCAAGCCGTGTAAATCTTGAGCGTGACACTCCCCGAAATAGAATTTAAGTGGTCCATTTTTTAAGCGATTAAATTGGCACCGAACATTGCATTTATTTTGAAGAAATGACTGGAATGCATCGAAATGGGTTCCTATTTCGTCGTCTTCGCCGCTGCGACAATCCCCGACTGCTTTCTTATTCGGGTGCAGAGATAGCACTGGGGAGTAATTAGATGCGCTGAGGCACTCTATACTATTATCCTCGATGTTGATCCTGATACCGATAAACGGAGGATGCACTTTATTTGGTGGGTTCCTCCTATCTTCAACTAGTATTATTCCCAAAGAAAGCTCAAAACATGGAAAATAAAAATATTAAATTATCTAACATATTTCTTTAATACTGGCGACTGTGACGAAGCACGTGTTCGCATTTTATGGACCAAAGTCTGCGTTTTGCTTTCAAACTTCCACTGCATCTTCCTAACGGACTTAACGGCTCTTCAGGCCAAATCCATAGTCTTAACAACAAAATATATGGCCAGCTTTAGAACGACTAAACTGTTAACGGTGGAATATTTTGGTTCAAGCAACAGCATATTGAATAAATTTTGCATTTCGTTAAGATCCCTAAAATAATGCATTCTTAACCTTATCGGTTGCATAAGCTTAGATTTTAATTTAAATTATATGTTTACACATAATAAATATATAAAATAGGTTTAATTAATATGCGATTTTTGAAAAACACAGACGACATACAACCACGCTAGCATATACGCACTCATAACCATGCATACGCTCGCTAATTTCACATCCACATATTATTCATATCAGTGTAATATATTACATACAGATCATTGGGTAGATGAATCGGAATGCTCTTTAGACTTTTATAGGGCATATAAATCTACAGACAGATAAACAGGCGGATGGACATATTTTATTAATAATTGAATACATTCTATACTGTTGCAAGCGGGCTGGCATGGTCCCGACTAGCGGGACCTCGGGTCATAGAAGGGTCCCCCATGCTTATTCTATTTCCGTCCGTATAGAGTGGGGAGTCGTCCCAATAGCCTTGGTTGCGGAAAGATGTCCTTCCCGCAGACTAATAGATGTAAGTTCACTCTCCATGAATAAAAAAAAACGCATCAACCCAAACACATCCAGCGACCCCCCCTCAAGGCATCACCCCGATCACTGCTCTGTTCATTATGAAATAAATTCATACAATTATTTATATATACAATATTTAATGTGTTATTTCAGCCGATTATGCAATGTCTAGATAGTGAGGTCGCGAATGAATATTTCTCACAGTGATTTTCGAATTTAAGATAATAAAATAATTTATGAACAGCGTCTGAGAGTGGTTGATTCGAATCACCATAATGTTTAGCATACAATCTTTGCCATACACAAATATAGATTCGTGCCGTATCTGAAATAATAATTTATATACGAAGGCCCAGACGGACTTTTCATTTTGTTTGTTTGTGTAACTATAGTATTATATTATTGTTTCAATGTTTGTAGAAAGGGTTTAAAGAGAAAGTTTCTCTGACGTATAAAGCGAACATGAATAATGTAAGTTTTATGAAAAGGCTTTGAAATTTCACGTGTTTCATCATAATTACATAAATTGATAGTGACAAGGTCTTTTTGGCAGTGCGGACGTGAAAACATCTTTCCGTTTTTCGCCCCAAAAGCGAACCAAAGGCCCGTCAGAAATTAGGCCCGATTTTCGGAAAATTATCAAGGTGGAAATAATTTTTAAATTTAATACGCGCTTTTCAAAGTCGTCGAAGATTTTTAGCTCAAACGTTTGGAGTAGGACCTTAATATTAGATAAAGCACGTAGCAAGTCGACTAAATTAGCGCTATTTAAGTGTTCGCAGGGTTGTGGAGCTTTTAAGCACGGCGCTTGGCTTGTCTGAGATAAGATATTGATGTTCAGTTAATTTATTTATATTTATTTATAAATATTCAATGTGTGTTAAATAAACAAAATCCTTTCAGCTGAATCATGCAAATCTCGCATGTATACTGTGCTTGCTTATAGCGGCTTGTCTGCCTTAAAAATACTACCCCTAAATAAGGGAAAGTTGAATTTTAGTTGTGAAAATTATGAAGTTGTTAAGTATTTTGGTATAAAAGCTAGAGCTTCGAACCGGAACTGAACCGAAATCCGATGACCGATAAAACTGTTATTTTTCCCAGAACAAACCGATATAATGTTTTGCAATGAAACTTTGGAGATTTGTTGTTCAAAACTGTGCAAAAAAATAACATTTTTTGGTCTTATTTTTTCAAAGTTTTAAATTTTTTTTACAATAGTTGAAAATATTTTTTTTATATAAATCTGCTAAGAGCGATGGGAAAATATATGGACAAGATGAATACCAAATCTGAAAAAGATGTGTTGATTTTAATTTGAGATAACTTGTCAACTGTGTTGAAAAAAGTAGAAAAAATATTTCATTCTGATATTCCAAGTGTCTTTTATTAATATTAATTTAACAAAATCATAAATTTAGTATATTAATGCACCTCGTCATACACTCGATGATGAAAACGTTTACATTATCAATAAATTTGATATGATTTAATATGATTTTGATCTTACAAAAATACATTTTTTTAATATAGCCTTAAATAAAATCTGTATCTTTCATTCAACTGTCGGATGAAGATATAAAAAAAATCCTCCTAAAAAAATGTATCTTATAAAATAGATGTGTATTAGGAATAAGTATGGTTTTGTCAGGGTTTGTCAGATCCCATTCTTGAAATTGTGACAAAAGTTTAACTATAAAAGTTGGAGGGTTGAGCTTTAAAGCTCCAGGCTTAGCCCCATCGGGGGCTATTTTTAATGTCGGATCTCTCCGTTATCTAAATTTATTGCATCCGCAAGGCTCTATATCAAATGTCAGCGGAGACTGAGTCCGTAATAAATACTTAAAATGAAATACAATCATGTATTGATCTTTAAAAGCCCATATCAACGTACAGGCGGCCGTCGGCGGATGCAGTTTATTGAAAATGTTCCATACGAAACGTCGTAAGCAAATTGCGCTTTTAGTCGGAAATGCATCGAATTGCATGCGTTACGAAATGCATTCTGCGAGAGATGCATCTCCAGCGCTTATTTGGCGTGAAATTCGACGGTTTTGCCAAAGAGGGTGCTCATATCCTCGAAACGCATTTTCAGCTCCCACGTAAAATAAACAGTTCTGATATTGGCATATTGATATTGGATGACAAATTTGACTTGTAAACCATTTATATCATACAATTCTGCTTTCCCAGTTTCCACTTTTGAAGCGTTCCCACGGATTCACAAAATTCAATGTATTTTTTTATCATAAAAATGAAAATATTGACCAAATGACATTGGATGACTGTTAACTGAAAGTACGCGAGTTAGTAAATGTGGTAAGCACTTTAAAAAGTGCTATAAATCGCATATTGACTGAAAATTTGAGCATGAGAAAGCTGTGCGCGAGACGGGTGCCGCGTTTGCTCTCAATGGAAAAAAATTATTGAAGAAGTGGCTCGTCATCGTGAAGTCTCGCAGGTGGATCTTTCTTTGGGAAGTGCGAATATTAAACGAATCTATTGCAACTTTGTTATATCCATTGAGTTTAATTTGAATGTGGACGTTAGTAAATGTTCAATCGCATCCATAAATATATTATTTTCACTGTATTACTTTCGTCTATCGTGCACACTATAATTATTTCATCATTCTGCCGAGTATATTTGACAATCTTAAAATTTGATACGGCAAATAATTTCAATTACGTATAGCAATTAAATTCATAATTATCCACAATGTGTGATAACCTTGAAGTTGAGCATGTACCGAAGGTTAGGGGTTGTCATTAATCAAAATAAAATTAAATTCCTACACAATTAAAGCGCTATTGCGCAATATTTTATGATGTGTTCATATTTCGGCACGCTTAAATTATTTTAATGGTAGTTAATAAATTATTTTATTGCTCATTTCCTCTCGGTTTAGTGTTTCTGATTATATTAAAATAGTTACTAATTAAGCTTTTTTTATTGCAGGTAAGATCGGATGTTCCGAGACAGATAGCATATGATTTGTAAGTTGTTTCATTTTTGTAATAACATTTGAATTTCAATAAAAAAAAGCACTATCGAAAAAGTGCGAATCGCATGATACCGTTGACTCACACATGTGCCGCATAAACGCTCGCCAATGCACGCTCGCTTAAACATGCTAATCACCGCATATATACTCGTACCGCATAAAAATCGCTACAAACCCGATTTTATATCACAGGATTATTAATGCACAGCGCAGTTATGATATTTAATTGTTATTCGGTATTCATAGAGATGCTTATTTTGTACAGTTATTCCTCTTTGTTGGTGATGGTTCAAACGTGCGGGGTTATTCCACAAACCGCCGGCAGAAATGGAAATAATATAAATAATGTAGAACACGTTTGATTGCACTTCATAAATGTTTGAATTGTTAAACAAACCGTTTCTCACACACTTGTAGCAGCTCTTTCCCAACTGTTAGGAATGTAGTGACCCAGATAGTCGTCGTCTAATTTTAACCAACACAAGATAAATATTTTCACATGATTGATTCTCGTCCATTTTCTATTCATATTAACGATGTTTGTGTGTATTTATTTACATACGTTTACTAGATTATAACATGGAAAAAAATTGTAATGAATTCAATGCAAACTCTCACCGACATATGTTTTTATATGTCGCTCAGCATACATAAATATTGCCTGCTTTGTTAATCAATATTGAATTTAAATTCTTCAACCAGATTTTTTCGAAACGAAAAAATGAATAAAACCAACAATACAACCTCTTATAGTCCCAGTAGTACCCGACCAAAATTTTTTTTTCTAAATTTACCCGCTAATTATTTTTATTTTTTGAAGATAATGAAAATTTCAGTCTATTATTTTGATTGTTTCTTTGTCCAGATCGTGTTTTGTGAGCATGGCGTCCGATCGCGAGGCGCTCATTCGTTGTGAAAGCGATCCGAAAATCGGACCAGTTAAGCACACAGACCTTATGGCCACTCTCTCCTCTTTTAGGGCTTTTTGCGACATTTTCGGTGTTAAAAATTATCTATTTTAGCTTTGTTAGCTACTCCCCCACGCTCGGAGCGCAAGTAGCCACTCAAAATTGAGAATAAGCGTGTTTTCGCGGACATGGATATTAAATTCAGGTTTTGCACCTTGCTTTGTACTTTTGTTGAGCGGACTGGCAGTCCCAGGTGTTAAGCGATGGACCCATGTTTCATCTAAGGCTTTGTTGCTGTGAAATATTGCAAAACACTCGATTGAAACATCCTCATGGCGCCGATTTGGTTCCTTTGTGAGCAAACGCGGCACCCATCTTGCGCACAGCTTTCTCATGTGCAAATTTTTAGTCAATATGCTATGTACAGCACTTTTTGAAATGCTTAGCATGTCTGACGGTCATCTGATACAATTTTATGGATTTTTTTCATCATTTACATCATTTGGTCGACCGCTGCGATGTTCGTCTTGGCAGCTCGTACGGACTTGTTTAAACTCTGCCATCCAATAATTAATGTGGATTTTAAGCAATCTACGCTTCTATGTATACCCACATAGACTAACATATTGGCTCCGGGGGACGCGGAATCCACATAAACGACACTCACACTCGAATTAGAGCTTTTTGTTTCATAGATGATTTAAGATCCCACACCGTCCCTTGAAGATTTTCGAATATAAAAATACTACATTGTTACATTTAATATTACATTGTTACACGACACACAACAATCAAAAGAATACAGCCACAGTATTTTTCAATATGATCTATAATATTTACATCCTTATAAAGATTATGAAATATATGCGTTCGAAATGAACCGTGTTTAAACTCACAAATATTAGCTTTCGTAGTAGATAGTAGAATAAATTCACCAATTTTCCGTTTAAAATTGACATTATTTTAAGAGATATGATATTTTTTGTGCATAAATGTAATTTACAAAATCTATTAAATTTGAAATTTTGTGTCCGACTTGGCAAGCCCTCAATTATTTGCCTTCGCCGCTACGACAGTCCCCGACTCCGCGACCTTATTCGGTCGCGGAGACCACACCGATAGGTCATTGGAAACGCCAGCTTTATAAACGGCGGCATATTTTGATCCACGTAACTTTTGCTTATATTCCTCAATATTATGAAAATATTTGGAGATCAAAATATTAAATAATACGTCCAGGATATAACACATGCTCATGAATCCCGGGATTAATAAACGTAATCCCGAAAAATTCCGGATTGAAATTTGTATCTAATAGAAATCGTACACCTCACCAGCACGATGAATGCTACTAAATCGAGATATTCCCGCCGAAATCTGGACGCTTATTAAAAGTGACGTAACTACTAATTGGCGAGCTTAGGCGATGCCTAGGGGAAGTAATTGTCTAATCTATGTATATACATATATACAGTAAATATATATTTTTCAAATTGTTATATTAACCTTTCCCTACCGGTGATGTATTTACTACACCTCGACTCTAATAATGGGATTATCGATATGAAATATAATATATACGGGGTTCAGAATTTTTGTATTCCTCCGTAATATAATTACGAATCACATCAAAGTATTATAGTATGTAAGTATTCATCTGCAGAGACGGAAATAAATAATTTGTCGGGAAATCGGGAATTTTGCTAGTTTTAGTCCGTGTCTCAGCAGATAAGAACTTTATCAGTTGAATTGATGGTGTGGTCGCGAAAATGGGGGCTCACGCTGTCATCAACTCGAACTAGCATTTAAATATCTGATGATGATACCTCCAACGAGTGTGGAGGCTGAGCGTGCATTTTCAGCAGGAGGTTGTCTGGCTATCAAAATCAGATCCAGACGAATGATGTTTAATGTTACATTGATCATCCCCCATTGGGATCAGTAAGCGAAGATAAAACCCTTTCCAGGCGGATTTCTTCTTACTTCAGGGAGCTGGAGTCGAAGAGCTGATCGTCCGAAGAGATCCTTCTTCATCGAGCACATGAGCATTTCTGTTCACATTACAATATTTTTAACGAAAAAGATTATCTTCAATAAATGGTAAATATATAGTAAAAATATTGAAATATAATGTAAATCATCTTAAAAAGCTTTAAATGAGGCTAAACATTGATCTTAATAATCGACAAGACAAAGATATGCCAATTAATATATTCGTGTATCAAAGCACTGGTACGCGAAACTCTCGAGGACGACCCACAAACGGTTTTCATTAGCTCTTCCATGTTGTAGTATTATTTGCATATGATATTGTCGTATTGTTAGCTATTAAAATAACAGGTTGACTATCATTTATGTGTTCAATGTATGATATTAGCCTTATTGGCTCATATTTGGCAATTTCAATTTTGGCACAGAGTATTTAATATATTGCACAAATATTTATTTTCCGAACTAATTGGCGTATTTTCAGAGTGAAAACACAGAGAGCACTTTAATTAAATTTTACTATTGACGTTAACTACTCTCACGTTATATATTTATATGACAACTTTCACTGAAGCACAAGCGCGCATAAACAAACCGGAAAGCGTAAAACGAGAAAATAATAAAATACAAAAATGTATTATTTAAACGAGCGCTCAACGAGGGTCGTAACTCTTGCATATTACGACAATCGGTCTTTTAAAAAACGAAGAAAATTGCACGTGGATTCTTCTTGGGAAGCGCAGCGAGATGCGCTATTTCTATGCTTATATTTCCATCAAAATCTTATCATTTTCAAACCGAAAATTTTTTTTTTTAAGCATGGTTATATTGTTGAGGATTCGATCTTAAATTTGTGTTTGATCGAAATCGTTTTTCGATTAATTTCGAGCGCTTTAAGTCGATCCGAAAATTATAATCAAAATGACCCAGTTATTCGATCTAATCCAAATTCTTTCGATGAAACCTCGTTATATTTCAGCGTTTATGTACATTTTTCGATGAAATTGTTATCGGCGATCATGCAAATTGTACCACGGGGGAAGTACCGAGTCCCAGTCAATCACGGCTGAAATCCAACGGCGATCATCTAGTTTTGCTGGAGTTCGTGACGAGACCGATCTGATAGTGGCGTGGAGCTAAGCGCTCGTGATGGAACTGTTTGTTTTAATGATTTGTTACACGGTCTGTACAAATAAGTTACACAACACGCCAACTTTGTCTAATTATAATACGCTACGACTTATTGAATTAAGTTATTAAGACTATCCCATGTCATCCGACGCGTGCGCTTGGATAAACGGGGGAATGATTTTTGCCCTGTGAATGCAATATGACAACGTTCATGTCCAAATGTGTTAACCCTTAAAGGAGTACTATCCCAGGGTCTGGGACCCCCCCTCCACTATTCAGAAAGAGCACTCTTGTACATTGAGCTCGGAGAGAGACGAGAGAGACTGAAAGAGAACGCAGCGCAATTCGGAAGACAGAGACGGAGAGCTTCCCCGCATACATCGCACGATTGTATAGATCATTAACCCAAATTTATCGACTAATAATGATTTCGATTTCATGTTTGTTATTTGTTTACGCAAATAATTGGCCGAATATTGTGTGCTATCGACAGTGTTTATTTATTTAATTGCTTCCTGTTCGTCGCTGCTTGTTGAATGAGTCTTTGTCCGATTATCATTTCCTTCTAAAGCAGGAGCGAATGAATCGATTTCTTGCGTATTGTTTATGTAAAAAAATGACGTGGTCTTGTATGCTATCAACAGTGCTTCATCGATTTTAAATTTGCTCACTCCTCAAAAGGTTAAATCGCATATTATCGGTATTCATATCATCTAGTTTAGGCCACAAAAAGTTGCTTATCATCGATGATGATGATATTTTTTGATAAAATTTGATAATTCACAAAGTTTGAGCACTTTTATTGAATGACCCTGTCGATGAAATTTAATATTTTGGATAAAGCTACTGAAAAATTAGCGTTGTACGCCAATTTGTATTTTCGTCGCAGTGGCGACATCTACACAGCGCGCCCCGGTCTCCAAATCGCATCCATTCCAACGGTGTCAGAACGCATTTTCGCAAAAATCGTTTCGATCTGTAAACAAGATAATGATGCTGACCACCTGTATTAATTCTGTTATGCCATATGAATGATTCATGCTCCATATATACACAAACAACGATCGTCTATTTTTTTAGGCGGATCATAACGCAAACTATGTTTCGTGACCATCGGGCCATAAATCACCCGCGATGATTATGCACCTTTTTGCTATTTATTTATTTGGTCGTTTTTGTGTACACTCTCAATGCATTTCGCAAGTCTGATTCATAGTTTATTAAAGACGTTTCTTTTGAATGACCGGCATACAAACGCGAACAAAGGGGACAATAAGGGCAAAGAGACTCGATATTCGCACTAGAAGAATTTATGGTCTAAGATAATGCTGTGTGAATTGCATTTCGATTGTCAGCATTGGACTTGAGGAATCTTCTCAGACTTCAAAATATGAATCCTTTTATAAAGATGATTCAATGGAATTGTTTGGGTCTTTGCAGCCCGTCAGGGATAGGAAGACCTCTTTCGCTGAGCAGATTCTCTCTACGCATTACACAAGGCACGGATTCCACTTTATTTAGCATGACAAATGTGGCAGATATTTTTAGCACAATTATCAACCGGTGACGATGATTAATATAGCCTCATTTTTGAGCATCATGTAAAATTAACAGGTGTGAAGAACGATCCAAAGGTTCCGTACTGGAGCGGTTCTTGCCTGCTCTCATCCGGTTCACTGATTATCACCTCAAATAAACCTGCCCAAATAACATAATTGGCATGCTCAGAATAGCCATGTGAGCACGTTCCATCTCAATATTGTGCCATAATTGCCATTGACAAATTGGAAAAAAAATGGCGATGAAATCATCATTCTTTATTACATCCACAATCGATTAGTGGATAAAAATATACAGCAGATTGCACGCCATTTCCAATGCGGACCGGTTTTGATGCTGAAAAGAAGATGAGTGCATAGCAATGTCAAAACAATCTTAACGCATCAATATGCGATACTAATTAATTTGCTTATGCAATGCCAATTTTTAAATATTTATACAAAAAATTAAGTAAATTATCATATAACAACATGCTTAAAATGACTCAGATGCATTTATTGTTTGAGGCAAACACATGTCTCTTTGATCAACTGTTAATATCGATAAATATGCATTCTTCGTACCAAAAAAAACAACTGGTTAATAAAAGACCACAGATGAACCAAAAATATTTCTATTGCATTGCGAAATATTGAACATTTTCTATAAAATTGACACAAGGCACTGTATATTTAAATGAAAATACGGTTAATAATAAGTATTTTAAGACTTATATTATAAAATCAGTCTCAATATGATGAAAGAAAATTAATCATCACTTTCTATTATATCCTTTTTCGTATTGTGTCATCCCTTTTTTCTTCGCATTTTATGCATTTAAAAATTCGTTCTTCTTGTTCTAGCAAAATACATTTCTTCGTTCAATATTTGCTTGGGTCCATTTAAAATTAAAAATCAAAGAAATCGACGCTTATATAAGTTACAAAATACGCTATATAAAAGACGGTTGCAAACGATATGAAAAAAACTCTATGAAAGTGGACGCTATAGAAGAGTTGACTGTATTTTGGCATGTTATAGTGCAAAGTACTGCTTGCAAGAGAACTGTTTAATTGAATATACACAAAAAAATATTCATCCATTTTAACAAAATTATTTTTTAAGATGAGAAAGACAAAGAAAGAAGACAAAAAATATATAATACTGACGATTGACAGCGGGGGACTGTTCACAAAATGCAGCGACATACATTAATTTACTTTTTTTTAGTTTTATAAGCATATATTAGGGCGTCCAATAAGTTTCTTTCGTTTTCATATTAAGAAAAAAAATAAGCAATAATTTGTATTATATCAAAATTTATTGAATAATATATGATCCATTCTGTTCTATTACCTTTTTCCATCTCTCTGGAAGCCAGCAAATTATAATAGTTTATTTCTGACGAGCAAAGACACATGAGGTCTGGCGTTATCGTGATGAAAAACAACGCCTCGTCTGTTCGCTAATTCTGGCCGTTTTCTGGCAATTGCATCCTTTAGATTGTTTTAGTTGGAACCAATATTTTGTTGAATTGATCGTTTCACCTTGCTGTAACTCATAATAAACTACCCCCTTCCAGTCCCACGAAATGCATAGAAAAACTTTTTTTGGGTGTAGGCCAGGTTTAGCTACAGTCAAAGCTTCTGTACCCTTGGTCCAAGACCGTTTACGTTGGATATTCTCATAGAGTATCCAACTTTCATCTCCAGTGACAAGTCTCTTCAAAAAAGGTTGGCTATTATGTCGTTGGAGAAGAAGATCGCGTCATGGTTAAGAAATAATAACAAATCCACGAATATGTAATTTGATAGCTTTCTTTCACAGTTGTAAAGGATATAAATAAATTCAGTGTAATTTAAAAAGCTTGAAGTATTGAATTACAAATGAAAGAAATCGACGCTTTCGGGAATAATTGTAACAGAGACCTTATTATGTTATTCGATATTTGATAATTATATTAAGATTAAAAGATATGCACGTAATTATCAATCATGTAAAATTATTCACGTAATCAAATAATTTGATTTATTCTATAAAGTCAATGTTTTAATGAATTTAATCTAAAGCAACTACAATCGACTCTGCTATAATGAACATTTTTATACTGACTTTTCCTTATATAATCGCCGCTTTTTAGCTGCGTCCCTCCTATAATGAATAATTATGTTTTAGCCATAACATTCGAAAGATAAGACCGTACTTTTATAGCCGTCGAACCATTTATCATCAACTTAATCGATTCACACGATTTTTAATGCGCCGTTCAGGGATTTTCAACCGTTCTAATTTTTTATAATAAAAATATTTAATTATGTAATACGTGCATATCTTTTAATCTTAATAATATTATCAAATATCGAATAACATAATAAGGTCTCTGTTACAATTATTCCCGAAAGCGTCGATTTCTTTCATTTGTAATTCAATACTTCAAGCTTTTTAAATTACACTGAATTTATTTATATCCTTTACAACTGTGAAAGGCTCTGACTGACTCAAATAAACTTCAGCGTATTTCAACATGCGATCTTCTTCTCCGACGACATAATAGCCAACATTTTTTTGAAGAGACTTGTCACTGGAGATGAAAGTTGGATACTCTATGAGAATATCCAACATAAACGGTCTTGGACCAAGGGTACAGAAGCTTTAACTGTAGCTAAACCTGGCCTACATCCAAAAAAAGTTTTGCTATGCATTTGGTGGGACTGGAAAGGGGTAGTTTGTTATGAATTACTTCAGCAAGATGAAACGATCAATTCAACAAAATAATGTTTCCAACTAGACAATCTAAAAGATGCAATTGCCAGAAAACGGCCAGAATTAGCGAACAGACGAGGCGTTGTTTTTCATTACGATAACGCCAGGCCTCATGTGTCTTTGCTCGTCAGAAATAAATTATTATCATTTGACTGGGATGTTTTACCTCATCCTCCATACTCTCCGGACATTGCCCCTTCAGATTATTATTTATTTATTTCATTGAAAAATTCTTTATGTGGTAAAAATTTAAATTCAAAAAATGATATAAAAACGTACCTCGATCAATATTTTGCCAACAAACCTGGCGAATTTTGGCAAGAAGGCATTATGAGGCTTCCGGAGAGATGGAGAAAGGTAATAGAACAGAATGGATCATATATTATTCAATAAATTTTGATGTAATACAAATGATTTTTATACTAAAAATATTATCGGTTTCTTATTTATCGCATTTTAACTAGAATTAACTTTAAGTTACCTACAAAATATATAATAATTTATACTCTTTCATACAATATTGACCTGAGACAACGAGTAAGAAACGCTCATACATAATCTCCAAATTTATGAGCGATTCACAAAGTTGGGACCAACTATATGATTTCCCCGTACGGGGACTTTCAATAAGAACGCTCTACTTTTGAACAGAAATAAAAGAAGCTATGTGAGAGATATTTGCTCAACTTTTTTATTATTTGAAAGAATATTTTATGGCATTAAGTATAAAATATAATATCATTCAAATATCTGCTGCAGTTTTTCTTAATGGCACGTATTTTAAAGGTCAAATTATCGATCATTTTGTTGCATAAATCTGTCTGAATTGATTGGATAACGACTTTGAGGGTGTCAATAATTTGCGATTTATACGCATAAATATGTAGCTTAATAAAGCCCCAAAGGAAGAATTCTATAGGCGTTAAATCGCATCATCTTAAACTTGCACCCGGATGAAAATCTTATGCGGACTGGATACGGTCCGCGGGCCATAATTCCCTAATATTTGATCTAAACGATGATTTCTTTTGATAATATGCATATCTGCCTTGGTATACACCCTATAATAAAAGAACTTGATATTATTTACTTACCCCAAGCGTTTTATATGGCATATGTGCCATAATCTGTATTCATTGCCTTGTTAATTTGCATGCAGGTGAAAGATCACATGACCTTTGATATTTCAATTTATAAATATTCTGTTTACTATATATGCAAATTTAATATGTTTTCATAAGCTTTGTAATTATTTAAACAATATCTCATTAAATTTTATACGATTATCATCCATAATTGAAAACATAAAGATAATTCCGATGCAAGATATGCGAATTAGGAGCATGTATTTAGAATTTCGCTTGTGATCATTGAATTGGCTAAAGACTTTTTTTGCGCGATTTCATTGAATTCTCAACGTTCCGAGGATAATATTGACCCAGATCGAATGTGTCATTGCCACGCGGTCTTAATGATGCGATGATGATTGCCCCCTTGAAAATTGGAGAATCCGGTTAAAAAGCAAGGAAATGCTAATGAATACGTCTAAATCGGAGGCATATGGGGTACGTGGAAACGCTCGAAGATCACCGGATGGAACAAATTATAAATTACACACCTGAAGTAGTTATGTTTCTTATGTGGTTGCGATGAGCGAGCCAGATAACTAAAATCATGTAATGTAAACGTACTATGTAAATTTGGCCGGGTATCAAACAATGATAGCGTGATCAAATATATGTCATCATGTCGCACATGATACGGTTAACTTCTAAGAGAGCAGCGAGAAATTGGCACCAATGCCAATTTTCAACACCAAGATTTGGTAACGACTGCCCTGTTTAACGAGGATATTGCCATTTGCATTAGCACTAATTAATCGGGATGATTCATTAAACGGTCATATTGGTCAATGATGAATGTGTAGGTATCAAAATAGCGCTTATTAAACGCCTAAATAATGTGTGGGAATGCCAGGTAACTTCCTATTTAATAATCCTCCATCTTAATAAGCAGCTCAATTCATTTATGCAGTGAAATTGCAATATTATACGAATGTTTCACATGAACGTTCGGAATTTTACAAAACGTAGATGCATTTTGTGAACAGTCCCACCGTCTATATTTTAAATTAAGTACCACGTAGTCTACAACCGTCAGTCCTCTCTCCCTTTATTAGCAAGACCTGCCAAGTTTACTGAGAAGCATCCATTTAAATACGATTGAAGACTAAAGTACAATTGTTAAATATTGCAAAAATAAAAATCCGAATCTTCATTTGTAACTATGTAATTTACTCCCAGAGTCTTCGTTTTCCCGCGTATATAATTCAGTCATATTTATCGTTCAGAATTCCTCTTTGTTTAGCTACAGCGTCCATTTCTACCTGCCACCACTTCAAAAACTGCATTCTTTCATCGATGCATTGCAAGCACTTTGACATTAAAAGGAAAATGATGGTATGGCGATGGATGAAAAAATCGACAGGAGCTAATTTTTTGCGGTTGTGGTTGAACCACTCCAAGATATTCAATATTGAAAGACAAGTATGTTATTGACAACTAATTTCCAATACATAAATAAATAAATCAAGCTGCTACTACTACAAGTCGATGGTATAAAAGTAATAGTTTAAAGTTCTCATCTGTCTGTTGTTTGTGTTCCCATGGGAATGCCTCAATTGAAAAGAATTCTAAATGAGTTCTATTTATCAAGATGACTGGTCTCAATTACATGCTTTCATTTCATGAAATGTCCTAGTAATGTTTAAACGCGGAATAATAGCGGCCCGTTTATTGAAAAGAGCGGTCATTGAAGTCTCGCAGTTGGGTCGTTCTCTCCTTCATCCATGTAAAAAAATATTAATGATCTATATTACTGCCGAAATAATAATATTTTCAACAAGTTTTTTATGTATTTTTTTAGAGTACAAGAGGGATTCAAATATAACCCGGAATTTTGCTATACAAATTTATTATTATTTAGCTAAAATATATATATATATATGATATAAATGGAATATCTCATTTGTACACATAGTTGCCTTCATTCCATTGAATAGGACGCTTCTTGATCCTATTGCTGAAGAAAGGTGGAGGCGAAAAGTAGCATCCTGTGTTGCGCAACGCGTAATTATTCGTTTTCATTTAAGTAGCCTTAGCGTCACCTAACAGCTGGCAGTAGAACGAGTTCATTTGAAACTTGTAATTGCATTTAAGTGTTTATATATCACTAATGAATAATTAATGAAACACTAATGATTGAATGCCTCTCGTACTTGTGGGTTATGAGGTGTAATACTAAGGAGGCTCCTAAGGGTTGTTTTTACAGATAAAACGCTGTTCTATTCAGGATGGAAATAAGGTCTAGCAGTTATACTGCCATGACCCTAAGGCCAATCGGCTGATCGTCCTTTTCCCGATGCTCGGGAAAATTCTCGATAAACTGATCGCCCTAAGACTAAATAAAGTGTCGGAGCTCAAAAAACCTCTCTTCTCGTAATAATATGGGTCCAGCCCGGGCGTTCAACAGTGGACGCCATATATATAATGTCCTCCAGGTGGCGAAGCAGGCTAGCCATAAATATATTGCAGCTATCTTCCTGGATGTCACTGGTGGTCGAAGTCCATGCGAAACAGATTCCGTTCAACTTAGTGACAGTTCAATATGTTTGGACATGGCGCTCTTTTGGTGTATCAATGGTCCGAAATTTGGACCGGTTGGACACAGAAACCTTGTGGCTACTCCCTCTAATTTTAGGGCTTTTGTAAGAATTTTGTGGAAAAAATCCTTCCCGGGGCTTTCAACGACCTTCACCGGGCTCTTCACAGCTGCCAATAACAATCAAAAAACTGCTCCAATATGTGTATTTTGATTAGTTCTGGACGAAATTCAATTTCTCTAATTATTAATAATACTCGTCTGAATCAATCGATTATTATTTGGCAGCAGTTCAAAATGAACGGTCCCTTTAAAATCCCACAAAACAATATCACTTATCTTGAATGCAATCCACTTTGTATCCTTGTATCGTTCACCCATTGCCGTTTGCAATTATTGCTTGAAAAATCTGATTAATTTCCAATTAATCTCGTAGAACGACTTTATTCAGTGTTTTAAGCCCACACGCCACATATGCGTGCATACTCTCCCATGAGCTCTCGAGTGTGTTTTTGCCATAATTAAATTGCCAAAATATTCATTTTTGAATAGGTTTACAGCTCTTCCGTTGACTACGTGCCACAGAAGTGCGATCTGCGTCCGCGATAAAAATAATTTATGGAAATCACAGGTATATCATAATAGCTATATTTTACTATCCACAACGACCAAACTGTAATAATAATGGCGGATTATTAATAAATATTAGGCCGACGCGATATTAGCATGAATATTGTTTTCATAAATCATCTTAATGGAATGTTTCCAGGCCGAACTACGAATGGGCTGCGCAAACAAATTTCTGAATAAACAGCGCTGCGAATGTGTTTTAATTAATTTTTAGATTTTGTTCCCATTTTAATTATGGACGCTCCCAACTATTTGTTGGAGATCTCCCCGTTTTTACAAACAACTTAGCGTTCTAATGTGTAATTAGCGGCCCGAACAGAATGTATTGCTTAATTAAGGTTTTGTGTGCCGGACCGTTGTTTGATTAGGGATTAAACGCTATCTTCAATTAATCTTTTGACTCTTCCACTCATATTGTTTTTATTTAACATTCTCCATCTACCAAATTCAAATAGCCAGAGAGCTGCAAACCATTTTTCGTGGAACAAAATTCATGTAGAAAACTATATATCACAGGAATGAGAACAACATTCATTCAGCGTTTTTTTTTTTTCCATCTTCAATATTCATGTTTCTAATCAATTCTCTGCTTGGGGGGGAAAAAAAACAATTTGCATTGACCTTCTCGTGTGAATTCATTAACACTCTGCATATTTCTAGCATTTACTACACAACTTTCATATCGACCGCGTTACATAACGTTGAGTCAATATTACAGAAAAAACTGTACCAGTTTTTATTTGTAAATAAATTAAGAGCCAATTTAATACCCAATCAATCTTAAGCTTGACATTTTTTTTTAAATCCAAAAACGCATTTGTAATTAAACATGGGAATTAAATTAAGTCATAAATACAGAGCAAATATTCTTACAATATGTTTTAAACCGTATGACAGCAGTGCTCGAGTTGTTTAACATATTAGATGTTCTCATAAGTTATGTCGTTTTTTTTTCACGTTTCAAGACTTTATTTATTGAATTTTTTATATACAAAATAATTTCCTTTTTGTAGGAACTTTTTGTAATATCATCATACACACAATAGAAAATTTTTGAATGCACTGATCGTTTAGGGGTTGAAATAGCTTTTTGTCCACGCTTTATCCATTGTTTTTTTTTTCTTTACGTTTGTAAAGAAACACCATTTCTCAGCACCAGTCACTAAATAATAAAGAAATTTAAATAGTTATTTTTCTTGCAATAATCTACTGATGTTGAGCCATTGAGTCATGTTGCGGTCGATCAATGCATATATGATCCAATCTTATTTTAATCTTGTCCAACGTCCTGTCTTTTGTGTGAAAGCGCATCGAAAAAAACGACATTACTTATGGGAACATCTAATAATAATAAAACTGTTTGCTTTTAGTAGAGAGATCTTTATAAATTATTTAAAAAAAGATCTTCAATTCAATAATATAACTTTAATTTTTCAAACAAATAATAAATCTTGGCGAAATTTGGATTAACTTCCAACTGCTCCAGAGCCCATTCAGCGAAAACACGACGTTGTATTTGGTCGTTTATCTTACATTCATGGAACATTTGGATTTTACACAAGTTCTTATGAACATGGGGACTCCACTGAGCTGTTTGTTGATCCCACTAGTTTTTTATGAAAAACGTTATGTTGTTTAATAAATTACAATACATTTAACAAATGCTGTTTTAACAAAACTACCACTATAATCTAATAAATTTCAAGCGTCCAAGCAAGACCCTGTACTTTTAAGGGCCTAATGATGAACAAAATGTCTCTTTTCCAGCAGTATTTCTTTAATATTCTCGACTCTCATATAGTTAGAAGCTTTCCACTCTGTTTTCAGCTAGCTTGATTAGATCCACATGATGAAACTCTGACCTATACATGCATGTAATGTTGAAAGCCTTTTTAATTTGATCGATGAAATTATAAGTTCACTTCAAAATCGTAAGTGTTTTTATAGTTTCTTAATTTTGTTAGACTTATTGAATTTGGACATTAGGGTCAAGTAAGGCTTACAAAGGCTCCTGAGCTCGGGGGAATATTTTTATTTCAGTCTAACGATCAGTTTGTTTGGTTCCGCGTGTTTGTCAACCATTGCCTCTTTGTCTATCCATTTTAGATAAACTCCAAAGCAACCATGTTCTATCAGAACTTTTGTAAGGCAGAATGTAGTCTCTCCGTGTTTCCGGGTCCTCCATCGACTTATGTTCGGTATAAGTCGATGGATCCATCTTCCTTTGTTCGTATGATCCCATCTCTGTTGCCAGGCTTTCCTCCGTTTCTGCTCATGTGATTCTTGGGTTCTTCAAAACCCAAGACCCTTTTCTTTACCAGAAGGTCCACTGGGGGATTCCCAACGATCACAAGCACCAGTTTTTATCGGTTTATCTCGTACCTTAGCGACTCGTGCCATATCGGGAATCCGCACAAAAGGATTTATGTACTTCATTGATAATCTTCCTTGTTTTTTTGGATTCTAAGATGTGGTGACACATCAACGTCTCATGAAGTTCATAAAGTATTACATGGTAGTAATTTCGAATTTTTTCTTCAATTTTCTGCTCAGGTTCGTCAGAAATCTCTGATGGTCTCACTTCTTGTGTCGGGGTGAGTATCAGTACGACCTTCTCTGAACAACTTTATCTACTTCGTGACATGCTGTCGACTCATCACATGACTACCATGTATTTCCACGAGCTTCCGATGGATATTCGCGACGGTATTGTTCTGCAAAGTCAAAAAACGGATGACCACGCGGATCTTACAAGGAAGGGAGGTGGCGGGTGCACGCTACGATCTTTCCATCGGAAGAATTTACTGTAACCGAACAAAATGGCCGAAAATTTAGTGCTTGAATTCATTACATAACGAAAACGATCTCGCGACCCAAATTTTGATTGTTTATTGGCGGAAATGGATTATGTTTATATTCCTGACGAATCGTCTCATAAATCTTGGATATTCACGGATGAATAAATAGGCGATTTGGATTTGATTAGTGCGATTGACCCAGTTGAAATACAAATACATAATGTGCCATTATTGAATACACATGGATCTTTATCGCTAATAAATTCGATGATAATTTTAACTCCAAATCCAGATTTTGATCTCGTCAAACCTGACAAAATTGCTAATTCCATCTCTGTGGCGTTTATGGGACGAGGCATAATTATACATCACAAGTCCGTTTTACGGCGTACCTTTGAGGGCAAAAATCGAAATCTGCCTTATTTAGCATTCAGCCATTGCGAAATATCGGCTCTCTAATCTAAATTTAATGTACAAACAATATTTTCGTTACACAATCACAGCTGAGCCCCAGATACGATCGCTCGGTCGTACAAATTAATAGAATCCATTCAGCTTCATTGTGAACCCATTATAATTTTAATTAAGATCAAAACTTTTGATTAAGAACACAATATTTATTCGAGCCCAGCGCCCGCCAGCAGAACACAAAAGGTTCACGAAACACAAAAAAAAAATACATCACCTTTTATTCCGAACATATATTTGACTTAAATTCCACTATAATGCGATGCTAATATATTATTTGCCTTCGCAAATGTTCTATATTAAGGCAAATAAAAAATGCGTACATTCAGACAAACCAGAAAGGCCGTTAAACTACCGCTTGTATCCTTGAAAATAATTATTCCCCATTATAAACGCTATCGTATATCAAATACTTTATGTGAGGTATCAATCGACGATGTTCGAGTCAACGGCTTAAATACCAATGTTTTATGATTCATTTCCATTATAATAATTGATCAAAATGTGTAAATATTTTTTTTTTAAATTATACTCAAGAGTGATTCAAATATAACCCGGAATTTTGCTATACAAATTTATTATAAGTGATATATAAAATATAAATGGAGTATCTCAATTTTACACATAGTTTCCTTCATTAGAAATACATTTATATCATCGAATAAGGTGTTTCTTGATTTCTTCGCTGAAGAAAGATAGAGGCGAAAAGTAGCATCCTGTGTTGCGCAACGCGTAATTATTTGTTTTCATTTGAGCAGCCTTAGCGTCATCTAACAGCTGGCAGTAGTAGGCTGCTCTCACGCGTCAATATTTGGGACCCGTAATTGCATTACAGCAAATTTCCGGGTCATATTTGAATGCCCCACGTATTTGTTGGTTATGAGTTGTAACACTGAGGAGTTCCTAAGGGTTGTTTTTAAAGATTATACGCTATTCTATTCAGGATGGAAAGTAGGTCTAGCAGCTATATTACCAAAGCCGAAAATCAGCCGCCTGAAGTCTGACCATAAGGCTAATTGGCTGACAGTCATTTTCCTGAAGCTCGGGAAAATTCTCGTGAAACTGATCGCCCCAAGACTAAATAAAGTATTGATGCTCGAAAAACCTCTCTCCCCGTGATAATATGGGTTGCAGAGAGAGAATTCGACGGTAGACGCCATATATAATGTCTTACAGATGACGGAGCAGGCTAGCCAGAAATACATAACGGCTATCATCCTGGACGACCCATGTGCTTTTGACAACGCATAGTGGAACATGACCCTAGTGCGAAAAAGATTTCGTTCAATTATTGGCCCTAACCCGCGGTTGAGATGGATCGCGCTGCGTTCCGTAGACGTTGGTCCCGACCCACGAGTCGGCTGCGATGAACGACAGAACACGTTTATGATTTCATTCACTCGATAATAGAGATCGAAATAAGGCAGGTACTGTAGGTGAACAATACAATTTCGATCAATCGGCACAACGGAGCCAGTAGCAAGCGAGCTAATGTGCGCGATATAGAGCAAGCGGGTCATGGTCCACCCTAAGGTAGACCCTTTGTCGGAGCGTCTTCTTCAAATTGAAGTTGAACTTCCACTATCAGGGGAAGAGCTGATCGTCCGAAGAGATTCTTCGCCATTGGAATCTGGTAGTCAACTCGGTCGTCCGAAATGGTCTCTATCGAGGTTTGCTCGGCAATTCTCTTCTACTGGGCGCCTTTCTTCTCAGCTTAATGTTTTTTGTAGCATCGCAAAATCCTAGTGTTTTGCTTTGGTAGTTTTACAAATTAAGCTTCATTACTCGTTTTGATCACCACCCTTTTTGAAAATTCATAGGAGTGGCGTCATCATTCGAGTATCACTACTCTTTTGCAGAAATCTATTCTAGAAAATAGAAAATCCGGATCTGATAGACCTGCAATTTTCCCAGGATTTCCTTCCACGTTAAACGAGTTTAATCAATAAATGATTCTTCTCTGAATCTATTACAATCTGCCGTCTGGCTTACATTTTTGAATTGTCCTGTTGTAGAAGTTCTTCATTTGAGAAGCAAAAAATGAAGAAAGGCATTTTTTATATCCTCCAAATTTGTACAAAATTATAAAATATAATTCCCTTTGTTTTTTAGTACATTGCTTTGGAAATCCTTCAATCCCTTTTATGCAAAAAAAATTCCAGCATGGAAGTAAAAAGCGATTTTTGTTGTGTTCGGCGAAGGCGTGCGGTACCCATCCTATTCCATAATACCCATCCTATTCATTTTATCGATACTTTTTAAATGGTACTAATGGGATCACAATCTTTGCGATAACGGTTTAATTATTACATTTTTAACTTTTGCTAGCTTGATGTTTTAGTCTTTCTAAATCAAGTTCAATGTCAGAAAGGAAGCCATTCTATTTCTTCCTACTTTACTTTTCAATAGTTTCAACTTTCTTTGGAATTCTTTTAATTGCTCTCTTATCCAATTACAATGAGACCGTTTCCATTTTATTTTAAACTTCTTAAAATCCAGCTTTCCTCTATGAAAGAGTTTCAATATTTTAATTTAAAACCAATTAGTCTTTCTTTTAGAATATTCTAAAGCATTATCTTGACTTCTATGCTATATTTTTTGTATGCATATGCGTTCAGTCTTTAGCTACTAAAACTGCATCATCGATTTCTAAAATTTTATAGCAGTGATTCTTGAATATACTACTTGCTTTCCTGAGCGGTAGGAGTGCGCGACGGCTTATCCATTGGAAGAATTTACTACAACTGAACAAAATGGCCGACAAACTTGGGAATTTTTTTCAAATATATTGGAGGAATAATAACATATTAGCGTGATTTATCTTTGAGTTTAAATTCAATATATTTTAAATTATTTTAGAGTGTTATGCTAAGTAAAAAATATACATTATTAATCATTATAAATCAAATAATTTCGTTTAAAGTTTGACACGTTTATGTGTGTAAATTTCAAGGCAATGTTGATGTCCAGCAAGAAAACAAGTTTGATTTGAATGTTAGTTGTAAAACAATTCGTGAAGATACTTCATAAATTCTGTTCTTTATTTATTAAAAAAATGCCATAATAACATTATCCATAGTTGAGATGACAGCTGTCAAAATTTCCATTATGTAAATATCCCCATTAAATTATTAAAAGAATATTCAAATTAAAATTACAATACCGCTGCGAAAAGGATATTTAAATAAATTATTTTTTTGCCCAACTGCCAACTTTTAATTTTGTTTACCCGAATTCAGAGTGTACATTGATTAATTATTTAATTAAGCATTACGGAATATTCGATAGTTTAGCACTTAATTTATCGACGCTTTATGCAGATTTTTTTCGCCGTTTACTTTCGGACTAGTTTCGTTTTTTTTTCCTCCCCACCACACATCAGTGATCCAATTAATTAATAATGTTTCCAGGTGTTTTATTAAAATAATTAATTCCTACAGGCGTTTATCTTTCTTTCGACGCCCGACATAAAAGTTTACAGCCGTAAAATGCCGTGGATATTCGGCTCTATTCATAAAAATGCAAATTCCTCCGTTATTTTTTCATAATGGGTAATAAATTTAAATTTTAAAATCAAGAGGCATTTTCTCCTCGTGCTCTTGATATTTTTCGCAATGTCCCTCTGATTTATTCTATTTGAAATGTTTGCTCATCTAAATGCGCAAGAAATAATGAATATTAAGATTACAATGGCCGAGGACACAACATGTGTATCATGCTTTTGATATGGTTAATATCCAGTGACACATAGCTTGTATCACGTTTTTTCACGTTTAATTGTTCAGGACTCAGGTTATCCAGGACAAGATCTCTTCATTCGTTTGTTTTGAAGACTAATTTTGAGTTGATCAACTTTTCTCCATTTGGATGTAATAATAACTCTTACAACAATATTCTAATTTAAATTTGATGGAAAATGTAACTGGAACGAAAGAACTCAGATGGACCTATATTCAGTGAATTTGTAATATTTTTAGTCGGACACTTGAGATACTGAGAATGGAACATTGTCTTTTTTTCGTTAATTTCTAAACGTCACGAAAAACTGAAACCCCAAGCAGTGGTTGATCGGAAATAAAGAGATAATCCTTTTAAGTTTCCCCGTATCGTTGTATGCATCAATAGATAGGCTAACACGCATGCGCCGCGCCGCTTTAATTGTGTATATGTGCCTATATATAGCATAAAGGAAACACTGAGTCAGTAGCTTGTCCATTTTATTATATATTACACAAATACAGTTTCATATTTTAACCAACGATTTCCGTATAGAAATGAAGAAAAAAAAGCAATGCATAAAATTCACTAAAGGCGTTAAGAAGCTGCCTTGCCTTGCCTGAATGTTGCTGGGAACATTCTCCTGCTCTACTGTAGATGCTGCAAGAATTTGATGGCTAATATTAAATCCAGATTCCAGGTAACTAGTATTAGAAAAAGAAGGAGTAGACTAGGGAATTATTCTCCGTAGAATCCTTCTTCCGCATATTTGGTGACAAAAATAACGCAAAACTTGAATTCGCGGGAACGAGCCATTAGGTCTGGGTGTTCTAAAGCAGAACCACTGGCACAAGACAGGAGAACTTCCTGATCGGCCTCCATGCCCGGACATAACCATAGAAAATGTGTGTAATATGTCCGTATTATATAATATGTCCATATAGATATACTACGCGCATGCGCAGCCTTTACTGTGTGTGTGTGTGTGTGTATGTAGGAAATTATATTATTTTAGCGTGGGCGATTTACCATCCCCACGTAGTAGCGCTGTTAATCTGAGCAGATTTAATTCGCTAGATTAACGGCGACATCTTCCGTCTCTCTTCGGGTGCAAAAAGCTATTTTAACAGCGCCATCTCTTGTGACCCTACAGAGACATTGCACCTGCATACTTACGGATCGCTTTTTACACTGTTAGCGGTTGGGTAGTGACACGCAGGAGGTGGGAGTCGGGAGAGTCGTCGGTTAGCCTTGACTGCGGGAGGTCGTCCCTCCTGCAGCCAGATATCTCTCTCTCGTGTGGAATAAATAATAATTTCGAATCACGTAATTCGAAGACTTGTTGAATGCATTTAGGGTGATTTCTTTAACGTCGATAAATCACAAACATTAGTCGCACGACCATTGTTTGATAGGATTATTCAATTTAGAATAATTGTTTTACCGGAAGCGGAAGTAGATCTGACTTAAATGCATTAATTGCTGTCATGGCCGTTTTTAAAAAGAGTTGGCGGACAGCGAAAGAGCGAATAATCGACCACGTTCAAATGACGGGAAGAAAATATGAAAACGCAATATATCACTGTTTATTCTACGTTGAAATAAATATTTGGACGCAAAAAAGTAATGAAAAATTACTCAAGCATTTATTCGTTCCTGGAACGTTTCTCTCCTATCTAATGAGCGCTGTAATGTCGGCTATTTTTTTATTGTGGCAACATCTTCTGAGATTGGACGTCTTTCAATTTTTTACATCCGCTCGGACAATGAGGAATTGTTCATTGAATAACAATATTGTTTTAACAAACATCGTTTAGTTATTGTTATTCAAATGGCCTGACATGCTAAGTAGATGTAAATCTATTAATAATGAACACTTAAATAAATTGCTATGGCCGATGTGTGACTAATGTTGCCACAGCGCAAAAGAGAATCGCAATCAATTTTCGGACGTGCTCTACAAGCGCTATCTTTGCTCCATTCTTGGCATTTTTACCACAAAAGGGAAAAAATGTTAACAACATGACTTAATAATAAAATTAAGAATTAACAGCTAATGCTTGAACAGTATTGGCTTTCATATCCCACGCTCATATCCACTAGGTGGTCCAATAAGTATCCTGTTACTTGATTGCTTGGACCATCGATACTTAAAATAATAAAAATCTTAAATATAACAGGTCTTCCCCAAAAAAAATATGGCTGTGGGAAAAAATCAGTTTGAGTTATTCAAGATTTAAGAACCATTTCATAACAGCGAAATAAGATTTATGATCAATGACAGTCCATATTTGGCCAATGAGCGATGATCTTGAATGACAAGAGATCAGATTTTGAATTATGTCAATCCGAGGAAGTCCATTGTTGTCTTAATGAGCTTCTTCTGCATGATTTGATATTGTTCAACATGTTCTATGTATATGCTGGATGATTTTGGTTATGTTGACTTTGAGGGCATCAATTGTTTATGGTTTATATGCATAGACCTACTATTTTTTGTTTTTGAAGGGGGGTAATCTTCAAAATATATCACTATACTGGTTATAATGCGGGATTTTTATCCACTAACCCCCCCTGGGGAACGCAAGTTGAGGTTGTAAATGAATACAATTACCTGAGACAAATAATACAATACTGGGACAACAAAATAAAGGACGCCCAATGGAAAGATATATGCTTGGAGTATCTTTAAAAGATAAAATCAGAAACTAGGATATCTGAAAAAGAACTCTAGTAGTGGACGTTACTAAAAGGATTGGCATACTTAAGCTACAATAGGCGGGATACATCTAGCCGAAGAGACGACGCTCAATGGGGAAGAAAAGTGTTGGAGTAGCGACCAAGAGTGGGCAAACGGAATGTCAGCTGATCTCCTGCAAGGTGGACTGACGAGATCAGAAGGATAGCAAGAGGAAACTAGACGCGGAAAGCAGATCCGCTCTTGCTTCACGCATTCTGTCTGGTGATAACATCAACCAACGGCATCGTCGTTGGTTGCTCCACAATGATGGCATTCCGGGCCTGTCTCCTTGGCCTGTCTCCTTGGCCTGTCTCCCTGTCTCCTTGGTAAGGACCTGGACCAGGTGGTAACACAGCTGACCGTGCTTTTCTGTTCCATTCTTCAAGGTCTGTGATCAGGCATTGTGTCCACTGACCTTTTGTGAAGCTGTTCCATCGGGACTACCACACCGCCATGGTACTTTCTCTGGCAATCTTCTTAGTTGTTCCTTTTTGGACAGCCTGCTCTCTTGAGCGAGTAGATCAATTGACGGTATGGCAGTCAGTACCAAAATAGTACCCTACGCTGTACCCTGGCAATGTCAAGTTTGGTCCTATGGATTTGTAATGCCCATATTGAGGCACCGTATAATAGCGTAGAGTGCACTACTTCATTGTACAATTTTCTTCGTATAATTTTCAATCCGATGTTAAGCATCACTCTCCTGATCAGACTCTCAGAAATCTGGATGGCCTTCGCTGCCGATTGCGATTTAAGATAGACCCAAAGAAAAAAATCAAAAGTCATTAAATTGCACGGTGTTGATATGTCCACAAATCGCTCATGCAGAATGTCCATCATGGCATGCGTCCTATCGGAACCAAATATCGTCGTCGAACGAAGCATTGATTTTTAATATAAAATTTGATAATTTGCATACTTTACAATAAATTTGATAGATGTCTCATCTGTATCATACATTTACCTACTCGTTTGCTAAATATTGAAGGTAGCGTGACCACCGAGCTTCAATTAGAACGCTCACCTAATGGGTAACCCAGATGAACGTGTCGAAGGGCTCTTCGGCGACCGTCTCGATAGAAAGTGTGGGGATTTTGTAAATATTAAGTAGTTTTCCTTGGGGAATAGTGAAAAACTACTCTAGGCGACCTTGTTGATTTTACTAGAAAAATGTGACGCCCAAGTTCATCAAGAAAATGTTCTCATTGCGAAGTGAAATTCTCTCGTGTTTGTTCTCTTTCTTTAAGTTTTTGACTCTGAACCAGCCAGGCTCCATACTTTATACAATATAGCAAATAAACAGACTTTTATTCGTTCAATATGCATATAATATTACCAGTCTTTTTAATATTTGGATGGTTAAGATGAAGCTCACGATTGACGCTTTGCCATGTATGTCCATGACTTCCTGATTTAATATATATTTACCTCTGGAAACGACTGAATTTACGACTGGAAATACTGGACTGTGGGAGGTAATTGATTTAAGTCTAAAACGTTTAAATTTATTACCACATATTGTTCAATATTTAAAAACTTCGATACAATCACCCAGGTGGCTCGCTGGGTGAGCCTCACTCCAGCAATATACTACATTGGCTACTACGATGGTATAAATAGCACAGTTGTAAGTTATTTTTAAATGTGAATACAGATAAGCAAATCATACGTTGCCCAAATGACGTTTAGGGGTCGATTCTATTTATATTTATCTGGTTTTATTAAAAAAAAAACTTATTGTGATCAAAAAACTTGATTAGATTGCATAAAATCGAGTCGAAGGCTTTGTTTTTTAAAAATAAAAATCATAATTGTATGCAAACATTCAAATTCCAAATATTGAACCATAAAAATCGACCATTATATCTGAATGTGGATTTGAATTGGATTATTATCTTTATAGAATTATGGCAAACATAAAGTCAATGCTAAATTACGATTGGATTATGTTAAGCAATTGAAGATCTATTTTTCAAACGGACGTCCTTTAGCCTGCGTCCAACAAATGTTAACTCTTGAATAAATATTAAAAATGTCAATAATATTTTTTGGCCATTTAGGCGATAATATATCAAAAATATCGACAGTGGCGACATTTGACGGTCATGTAATGTATATTTGTATGAGACTTTTATAACGTTATACTAATCATCAACGCAAACATCGTCATGTGCGTCATCTTCAACGATTTGAGAGAAAATATAAAAGCTTAAATTTCAATAACGATTCGGACAAGGAATTACTTTTATTGATATTCATTAACATCAAAAAGTATAGTCGATCCTTCTATAGCGTCCACTTCCATAGAGTTTTTTTCTATAGCGTTTACGGTGGTCTTTTCATTTCTATAGCGTATTCTATAATGCTAAACGTTTCTTCAAATCATAAAATACAGTTGAAAGTAAAAGAAAGAAGAAAAAGTTCATAAAAGATCGCAAAATATGTGAATACTTTTCAATATTTCTAATGAGAGCTGCAATACGCACGACTTACATGCGAGCAATTGCTTTTAAGCGCCATCCAACGGCAAAATTCAAACTAATGCCAAAAAAATCGCAGGCCACATCGGATTAAAAACTCAATTTCACTTTGGATCAACTAAAATAACTCATCACGTCGTTATACCGATATGTAGTTAAGTCTGCGTATTGGAGGTAACCAAACGTGTAACCTTGCACCACGATTGACTAAATTTTGCACATGAATTTCGGCACGCATGATTGGAATCGATTGATGGAGAGTGAAATTCGGCTTTAAAAAAATTCCTGTGTACATTTTGGAGCTAATGAGGTGAAATCGCTCATCTCCACGAGGGCAGAAAATCAAACCTGCTCTATGTCATGAAATATTAAAATAATTGGCCACATGTCGGGGTAAGTGCCCTTTTTCTGTTATTTTTAATTAAGGGTGTGCATGAGCAACGCTAAGCCTTTTTAATTCAATACAACGCACTTCCTTCAATTTTTTGTGCGCGATTATTTATTTATGTTTTCTTACCTTCTTTTGTCCGATCGGTTCCATGGCATTTGCGCAAAAAACTGCTCAGTGGAGATGGCCAACCTTTGAATATTTATGACGAAGTGCTTGGGAAAAAATCCTTTTCGGTCGTGGAAAAATTTTAAATATGTCAAAATGATGAATTTATAGCTCATTAATTATCGTTCCTCAGAGTGGGGAGCATGGGGATGAGGGATGTCTTTGTGTTGCTCAAGCGCTAATAAGTAACGATGTATGCAAAATTTTGTTCGCGCATATTTTCTTCGGGGTCTTAAAGAGTAATTATGCAAAATTTGACTCAAATCTGTCAAAGGATTATCCTTGCATAATGAACAGACAGACACACGTTGTATACAATATTCGCTTGGCGAGATCTCTTAATCTATGTAGATTTAATTCGATAGATTAACAGCGCCATCTTTTGTGGCGTTGCGGTATATTACGACTGAAGGAACGACTTATCACTTCTTACATGTGCACCGTTATCGGTTCGGCGGTGATATGCAGAAGGCAGGAGTCAGATAGCCTTGACGGCGGGGAAGGGCCAGGAAGCGGAGCGAGGCGACAGCGAACCACTGCCACCATTCACAATGGAAAAACTCCAGAAAGTCGGAAAAAAACCAAAACAGGAAAGGCCCCAGGACCGGACGGCATTCCCGGTGAGATCATTAAACTAGTGATCGCCGAGTGCCCGAAAATGGTGTTAAGGGTGATAAACGCCTGCCTGGCAGAAAGAAAATTCATAGAAAAATGGAAAACGGCCAGGCTGGCACTGATACCGAAACCGGGCAAGTTGACCATGAGACCACTGTGCATGCTGGACGGTCTTGGGAAAGTAATGGAAAAGCTGCTCCTTAACAAGATCCAGCCAAAAATTGAGCAGAAACTGTCACCAAGGCAGTAGGGATTCAGACCGGGCCGATCCACGCTAGGAGCGGTGCAGAGAGTAGTAGACACAATCCGAAAGGCGTGGATCGGCACGGTCAAAAGGAGCAGAGACGTCGTGATGGTCACGCTGGACATAAAAAACGCGTTTAACACTGCCAGCTGGGAACTAATCGCTGACGCGCTCAGGAGAAACTTCGTAGATTCTGAGTACGCCGAGGAGCTTGTCAGCGATTATCTCAGAAACCGATGTGTCCATCACGATGAAACCGACACAGAAAGGAAACTGGAGATGGGTGTTCCACAAGGGTCCGTCCTGGAACCCACCCTGTGGAATGTCCTGTACAATAGCCTACTAGAGGTCAAGATGCCAGTAGGAGCACAACTCATTGCCTTCGTAGACGACGTCGCGCTGCTGGTGACAGCCCAACATCCGTGGGACATGGAAGCGAAGGGCAATGAAGCCTTCGCTAGAATAAACGCGTGGATGCGTGAGAATCGCCTGCAGCTAGCGGCGGAGAAAACGGAGGCAATGATATGCAGCAGGAGAAGGAGACCGAGAGTCAAAAAGCTTGTCGTGAACGGTCACGAGGTGGAATACAACAAATTGCTGAGATACCTCGGGATCCTCTTGGACAACAAGCTGACCTTCAGAAAACACATTGAAGCAACTGCGCAGAAGGCGCAGAAGGTGGCCAGTGAGCTCGGACGGCTCATGCCCAATATCGGAGGGCCAAAGTCGTGCAGAAGGAAAATCATAAATGAGGTTATCCATTCAATACTTCTGTACGGTGCCCCAATATAGTACGAGTCACTCTATCACGAGAGTTATAGGAAAAAACTGGCTGGGGTCCAGCGACAGGGAGCGCTCCAAGTCACCACAGCATATAGAACAGTATCAGAAGAAGCGGTGCTCGTGATTGCAGGAATCCCGCCGCTGGACCTCCTAGCAAAAAAGAGGGCCTTGGACTATGAAGATCCCAAAAACCGCAACAAACATGAACAGAAACTGAAGGAAGCCTGGCAACAGAGATGGGATCAATCCACAAAAGGAAGATGGACCCACCGACTTATACCGGTCGTAAGTCAGTGGAGGGCCAGAAAATACGGCGAAACGACCTACCGCTTAACTCAGGCGCTCACCGGACACGGATGTTTCGGAGCGTACCTAAAGCGGATTGGCAAGAAAACATCTGCCAATTGCCACCACTGCCAAGCGGAGGTCGACGACGCAGAGCACACCATCATTGGCTGTGAGGCTTGGGCACCCCAGAGAAAACTGCTGAAACAAGCACTCGGGGTGGCCGAGCTCAACGTTGACAACATAGTCCACAGCATGATGGAAAGCAAGAGGAACTGGGACCTTTGGCGCGAATACGTAGAAGAGATACTCAGCGCCAAAGAGGGCAGTGAAAGAGAGAGACGCAGAGCGCAACAGCCTCTCCAACAATAGAATAGGGTCAATCACTTAAGGTCAGACTACCTGTCCTCCTGAAGCAATGTGGAAAACAATACCAGGGGGACAGAGAAGGACAAGGGGGAGGTTTAGTGGGTAGGCACAACCAAAAAATCGTGAATCCTACACTACCCAGATTCTCTGGGAGTCTTGTGAAGATTCCTCGCCCATAGAAAAAAAAGCCTTGACGGCGGGAAGATGTCTTTCCCGCAGCCAAATCTCTCTCTCTCGACTTCATCTCATCCGCTCGGCTGCATAACGGCCCGGGAACTCTACCACGTTATCATACGCTTTAATAGCAGACAAAAATTGCTATATTCGATTGAATAATGAGTTGCAAGACATTCTCCGTCTCTGTCCACGATTCACTAATATCCGCACTCAATGTGCGAAAATACTTTTTATCACTTAAGTCTGCTCGCAGCATATGGGGAGATATTTGTGTCGTAACATTATAGACGTTTTAATATATTTTTATAATAAATATTCGCATAATGACCTCAGTCTAGATTCTGAAAGTTTCATATTCATTTTTGAATCTTTATTTGTCACTTATTGTGTCACATCGGAATGTCATTTCACTTCACAAGTAGGCCAATCTTCACCATCGGACGATATAGCAGGATTTGATCCTCGCTGATTGTTTAATCGTATTCAAATAAATTCAATCTCGACTTTGATGCGACAAAATTGTATTTATTTATAGCCATTTTAGAGATTGATCTCAGAATTTATGACGTGTTAATCGATTGACATTATTCCATCGGATATGCTCATTTCAGAAGCGTCAGCATAATCAAGCAACGAGATTTGAAGGTTGTGCCGTTTCTTCATGAAGCACTGTTGCTATGCTGGGGTTCGGTTGGATTGCCCAAGTGGATTTCGAAACGCCAATCCGACCAAATCAAAACACTATGAAATATTGTATTTAATTCGGTGGACATAATAGAGGAAGGCCATGAAAACTTATATAATGGCGATACGACCTCGTTAAATCATTATTTTTTGCGGTCATTTCGAATGTGTGTTTTATAAATTATTTTTATTGTTGACCATTCAAAGATCAGGCGGTCATAAAAATCGCATTTAATGCTAAATATTAAAACGACGATCGATCGGAGGCTGAATTGCAGCCGATTGGCGTTAAAATTGATTTTGTGATTTTTTTGTTTTTATTATAATTTTATTATTTTGTCATCATTCGCTGTGAAATGTTGTCGATCTATGGATCCAAGGGTTGAGCACATTTCTACCTGTTGGCACGTCACGGGTAAGCGGTGAATATTCATTCACATGGTAGAAAAACCTGCTTCAAAAGGACTCAAATTTGACCATATGGTGCCATTGTGTTTTGACTTTTTTTATACAACTTCATGAGATAATTATTTTGGAGGCTTATTTATTCAGCTCACATGTATATGGACCAAAACAATATTTTAAAGGCATATACAACACATTTTTAGAAAAAAAATGCTTTTTATTAAAAAAAAATAAAAAATATTAAAATCACTCTTACGCAGCTTTACGTCGATATTTATGATCTTTTTAGAGCGAATTTAAATCCAATTACGTATGACAATTCAATTGCCATGATTGATGCGCCTGTACAAAAATAAAAAATCCATAATTCAAGCGAAAAAGTATTAAATTTCAATCGCGTGTTCTCACACTGTAAACAATGTCTAGCGTGTATAGTCCGCATTATGTTGTTTTTTTAGGCCAAATAATATTTTTTTTCATTTGCACCCCATGTGATAAATTAAATCGAAATTTAAGCTCCATTTTTAATTCAAGTCTTCAATCCCAACTCATTTTCGTCCGATTTCTTCGATCACATCGTACAGGACCGACTTTATACGTTGTTTCTGTGGACATACCTGTTGTTTAGAGATTTTATAAGCGTGTCTTTTGGCGTTTTGAAGAATGTCAAGAAACATCTGCCGTTACAGGTTTCCTCGATGGCTTCCGTATAATGTTTCTTGGCCGTTGTGAAATTCTTCAGGGTCAAATTTTTACCTAAATTGCTAAAATTCATCATTTTTTCAACGTGTGAAAGCGTGTGAATGTCGACTTGTTAAGAAGCGCATAAAAAAAGTACATATTAAAATACATATTTAAGAATTATAGAAAATCCAAAAGCTTCGTCCATATAAAGCCTCCTGTTGAGCAACACACAATATGAAAGAAATAAAACTGTTTTTAGTCGTTTGGAAAGCCGACACGCAAAAAAGTAGATAAAAGAGTCTACCAATAGTCTTGGCCGCGGAAAGATCGCCGCATTTATTTTAGCGTAATAATAAAATGATTATCTAAGATTTACATCCATCTGCTCAGACTTTCACGACCCGATAGCAAACGAATCCGGCGTATGATAAATTGGTCCCAATGGATGGTCCCAGAAGTACCCGACCTAACAACTAAAACACAAAGTAATTTGATAAAAATATCTTAAAACATAGTCTCCTTTCAGTTCGATACGCTTTTCCCAGCGATGGTTCGATAGCTTCGATGTCCTGTTTATATTGAACCTCCGACTTCATCTCTTCATCATTAGCAAATCTTGCACCACCGAGCCTTATGTTCATGTTTAGAAAAATAAAACAATCCAAGGGGGTTCTGTGAATCAGTGCATTGTCTTGATGAAACAACACATTTATTTTATCCAAATGCGACCATTTTATCTCGATTTCATCACCCAAACAGTCTTCGCCTTCTTTAGAGCCGCTTTTAGTGAATTGTTTTGACTGTTGCCCTGTTTGGGAAATCTAATGAACTCCCACTTGGACTGAACAATTCTCAATTTCTCATAGGACACAGGCGGTCAATAGTTTCACTTTTCAAGTTTGGACTTTCATTGATCACGGTGTGTCCGTCGCTTATACTTCGTATCAGCGGTCTGAAAGACGGACCGGTTGAGCACAAAGACTTTGTAGCCACTCTTTTAAGATTTTTTGCGATATTTTTGGGTAAGAGCATATAGGTGGCTTATGCCAAATGTGGCCGCAAGCGTGATTAGTTTTTTCACTCACCATAAAAATGTAATATGTTAATAAACAGCTGAGATCAGAAGATGATCCCTATGTTTCTTTATCTCAGTGTGAAGTGATGGATCCATGTTTCAGTTTTCTCATGTTCAAATTGTTCATCTTGGTAGCTTGTATGATCTCATTTAAACCTTGTTACCTAATATACGAAGAATAATAAACGAAGGATCAGACTCTATTACGTCTTTTTTCGACATTGTCTTCTGAAAACACATTGCGGACAAGGATTCGCTATAGTATTTTGGTGGTCAAAAACAGTTGGATTGATATTTGTCAATTTAAAATTGAGCTAGAATTGACGAGCTCTGGTGTGACTGATCCATCGTGACAACCATATGATTAGTTTATTATGTGTTTAAACCAAAATGGGGTCACATCCTATTTGCATACTCTTGTTATTTCATAAAGTTGTGAAACTTCTGCCAAGGCTGAACTTCATCACACCGACGTGTGGGAGAAATGGTAATCGCACTATTTTATCGCTTCCCTTATTTGTTTTTCAAATTCGAGTCCTCCAAAGAGCCATTACACATCCATTAATTATGCATTAGTCCCGGCGTTCGTTATCCATTCCAGACATGTTGTGCAAAACGCTCCAAAGAAGGTGTGCTCAAAGACATTCGGCTTTTAAAAATGGGGATTGAATCATCTCGAGAGGGGCATGTGGCCTGGTCGTGATCGAAGTCGAGTTTTATGGGACGCCTTGGGAAGAAAGATGTTTACATACACACAGGGTTAATAGGCATTTTTAACGTAAATCAATATGAAATATGGCTTACGTCGTGCTCGACACGAATTCTTGGTTTTAAGTTTTACGTTCCAACTAACAATACCTTATTGTTATTGTAGGCAGCTCATTGTTTGCCGGCCTTTTGTTTGTTTTAAGCCCAATAATGATCCCGGCATTGTTCAGGGACTTATTCGCGAACAACTCTTAATGATATTTATGGGATTGATTCCAACAATAATAAGCACTCTTTAAACTGTTGAGCAATCTAGGCGAAAATACCCCGCCTTAAACCGCACAAAATAAAGAAAACCCGATTGATTTGAATAAATTCGTCATATAATTTACATGGAATGAGACCTTCATTGTTGTGGAAATGAAGGAGTTTCATTTGAATGACATTATATTTGGATCCATGGACTATTTTCAAAGACAAAACGCTCATCTATTCAGGACGTTAATGTTTGTCTTCGAATAGGATGAGCTTCTAACTGCGAGACTTCTCGACGGACCCTTTTTTCAAACATGATTAAGATCACTTCTGAATGATTAAGGAAACTTACTAAATATAAAATAAAAAACAAGGATTCATAGTAACTAACATAGTGTATTAGAAATAATAGAGCTTCGAACCGCTATTATTTTCATTTCGGTTTTCGTTTCTTCCAAGCATTTATATCAGTTCAGTTACGATTTAGGTTGAATATATAATATTATAATAATTCGAACTAGAAGTATATAATAATATTAAGCTGAGAAACCTAACCTTTTAATGAGTATACCCGCACATGCTGTAAGTACACTCAAGCTATCCAGCGAGAGAGTATACCCGCACATGTTGCGGGGAGCGCTCTGTACAACTTTATTTACATTCCCGTGCTTATATTTCTAATAGAATATTATTGGAAGACTCTGTAAAAGGCAGGACTATACAAATTTATATCATCAATGCTTGTTTTATTGCATTATGGCAGCTTATTTAAATAAGTCTGTATGTGCTCCATTTTCGGTATAAGTCGACCATTAAAATTGTTTCGGACGCTGATAAGGGAGCATAATAATAATTTATTTATTTTGGAACATATTAAAAAATGCTGGGGGTGAAAACGCTATGAAAGTCATTATTTTTCGGCGATTTTTCACTAAAATTTTATATGAAGAAGCTAAAAATAAATTCTCGACTAAGATAAAATTCTATAACGACCCTTACATACGCTTTCACGCCGAAGCTTTGTACCGAAAACGCTTTGTCTGCGCATATTGCTATCGGAATTTAATTATCAATTTTTCCGCACAGGAAAATCGAGCAGCTCAATTTTGTATTACATCAGCGCAAATCTTTTTTTTTTGCCGGCATCATGAATCATTCCCGATAATTCCTGCAAAACAATGAATCATTTTCCCGTTTTCCCGGTCCGTTTGCAGTTTCCGCCCATAAATTTCCTCCTCAGAAGGCATCCAGATATTGCATTTCCGTTGTAATTTATGCAATTAATCAGGATATGTTGTCGTAATAGCGCAACAATAAATTTCAACGAAAAATGCCAACCATACACGTGCGACATGTGATGCTAAAAATAACGCCGGATGAATTCCATTAAAAACTTGCGAAAGTCTTCAGAGTGAAAACAATTTTCTTAGGACGTCCGATGTAATTGATTACACGTTAGGGACGGAAGACTTAATTAAAATTTTAATTCAATCACAGAGCTGCGATCTTTAATATCAGACTTTATTATACAAATATTTTTAAATTATCAAGATATTTATATATAAGATAACTATATTATAGCTGCTTATAATAAATATTATATACAATGCTTTGAAAATTGTAATACTTCAATGATCAACTTGCCATGCTTCATTTTTAGCCACGTTTGCCGAATCCCTAACTTCTATGTATCGAAAGTAGATGACATTTATTTAACAATAATTAACGTAAACTTCTTGTAGACAAAAAAGCAGCTTTGTATATTTTAATTTAATGCCAGTATGTACAATTATTAAGGGTAACGTTGAAAGCTCGATAGACTGTAACTTTCCTGATTTACACTGTATAAACACTGATTAAAACAAAAATTAGCTTATAAAAATGGGTACAAAATTTCGGTCGTTGCCCCCCCCCCCCTCCCAAAGTATAAAGTCTTTTTTATGTAGTCAGACCATGTATTTTATTATATTTATTTGTAATGTCGCCACTGAGTTGCGCTGTATATCATTTTCATATTCCATAAAGTCTTTGATTTAATTTAGAGCCGAAACTGAACCGAAAACCGATAAAACCGTTATTTTTTATCAGAAATAAACCGGTTCAAGAATATCGGTTTTTGTTGATTGGTTTAACCTTTTTAGGAGTGAGCAAATTTAAAATCGATGAAGTCGTTGATGCCATAATCATTTTACACCGATTACTTTCTGTCAGCTCCTATCAGCGTAAGACAATCTTCAACTCGAGACAGAGTCAATTGTAAATAAGCACTGTTGATAGCATACAAGACCACATCATTTTTATTACATAAACAATACACAAAAAATCTTTGCGTAAACAAATAACAACCTGGAAATTGAAATCATTATTAGTCGATAAATTTGGGCTAACGATCTATACAATTGTGCGATGTATGCGGGGAAACTTTCCGTCTCTGTCTCCCGAACTGCGCTACGTTCTCTCTCTGTCTCTTTATGTCTCTGAGCTCAATGTACAAGAGTACTCTTTCTGAAAAGTGGAGGGAGGGTCTCAGGCCCTGGGATAGTACTCCTTTAGGGATTAATAGCTTAATAAATGAGACTTTAATTAAGTATTCAACCTAAATTGTAATCAAACTGATGTAAATACATGAAACTGAACCGGAATAATAATCGAAATGTAAAATATATCGGTTCTAAACTCATTTTTTTTAATGTCTAAGTATCTGAAGTTGTAATTTCGTCGTAGAGTTTTTGAAAAAAAGCCTTTTAATTTTCGACTTTTTGCTTTTAATTGGGAGATCCATCAGTCTGTGAATAATCTTAAATGTCATTTATATCAAATTTTCTACATCAGCTATATTTTTAAAGATTTAGCAAGTTTGCTAAATCATTCTACTAAGTGTTGAACTTAATCATGCTTGAAAAAGGCGTCCGTCGAGAAGTCTCGCAGTTGGAAGCTCACTCTATTCGGAGACAAACATTAGCATCCTTAATATATGAGCTTTTTGTCTTGCATGGTCTCGATGGAGTCAATGTTCATCCATGGTTATGAATTGATGCAAAAACTCGGCTTTATTGCTGTGAAACATCATCAAACACTCGGTTTAAATATCCGCACGATGCTGCTATTGTTCCATTGCGAACAAACGCGGCACTCGTCTTGCGCACAGCTTTATCATGTCCAAATTTTCAGGCAATATGCACTTTAAATCCACGGTCATCCAATATAATTTTGTGGATTTTGATACGGATTGGACTGAGAACCGCTAGATGGCTTCAAATCCAAGCTGGCTTTCTCTTAACCCGTTGGTTCAATGACGTGTCCTTCGCTCCAGTTGAGTTTTCTAATTATTTTTATTGGAACATTGTCGTTATAATTTATGAGGGGGGCATAAAAAATAATGGCATTCAAATTTATTCCGATTAATAAATCAATTTGTATAATGGCGTACTTAGCGCATGTATAATTAGGATTTGCTGTCAGTGACGGACGAATATTCGAGGCGATGATCTCACCGATTTGTAATAAAATTTTGGCGATATGTGGTTTATTTTATTGCAAATTTCGCAATTCGATCATCTTTCTATAATCTGTTTGAGGTAAACATCGCAGGGATGATTCAAAGAGTTGATGTAATTCCTTTTTGTACAGATTGCAGAGAAAGCAATAAAACTTTCCACCGCAATCTTTTCAATATCATTATTTTTTATTGCGGCAAGAGAGGAAAATAAAAGTTTTTCTTTTTCCTTCCTTCCTCCTCCTGCTGTCCTTTATCGTCCAACTCTAACATATTCTTTATTTTATTATAAATATCTTTTGAGACAACAACTGCCTCCTTTATGTCGACGTATACTGCAGCATCAGAAGAAAATCATGGGATTTTAACGCAAAATCTCCATAGAATTAGATACAAAAGGACATTATTTGAGATGAAAATGTTATTTATATGTTGTTTTCGCTTTGATTTGATAATTTGTTTTCGCCTCGGATGATAACTGCACCTTTATTTTGAATTGTTCGAATTGCCCCTTGCTAAAATCAGACCTTTGTTTGTTGAACCATAAGCGAATTTCGTTATAGGATGAGCGTTCATTTGCAATTTACTCATGCATGATGTGAACGATGAAACGCTGAAGCAATGTTTCTCAAATTTTAGTTTTCCATCGACAAAACCATAGCAATTCTGCAAAATTAATTCATGGAAAATTCGAACGAAAGACTTGTTACATTGAATTAATCAAAATCATACGCGAAATTTCCATAAAGATCGGCCGCATTAGAGGGTGGCAATAATTTCACCCCCGTTTTCTGCAACAAATTGCAACAAATCTTCTAGGAGCGTACGTGACTGAATCCCAAGAAACGTGCCATAATCGCGCACTCAAAACGGGCCTCAAAATAAACTGTACATGGAAATCTGGAATCCTGGAATTTTAAGACCGGAAGAACACAAATACATTTGACAGTGGAATGCCATTAAATATTTCATTACCGACGAATCGTGAAGACGCAGATTAACAACAGCGCAATTCAAATTGCAAATTCAAACTGGACCGATCGAAATATCAACGTTCATTTTGTCTAACTAACAATCCTTTGATGAGTATGCCCGCACATGTAGCGTATTTCTATTTCTATTACCATTGCATGAACGAATTATCATCCCCGTGTAATGGCGCTGTTAATCTGTGTAGATTTAATTCACCGGATTTGACTGCGGGAAGACGTCCTTCTCGCGGTCGAAATTCTCTCCCGTGATTAATACGAAAGCTATCTAGAGGACGAGAGACTTTCTATTCAACGCCCGGTCACCTCCATCCCATCTGCCCGGTTAAATAACGGCCATAAAAACAAAACGGATCAACGTGCGAACGCGATCATTTCAACGAGCACGCGGGTTCGTTCTTCTATCGGGCCGTGATATGGAATGGAGTTGATGGTGTGCAATAATAATTGTATTTTTTATCATAAAGCGTTTATTATCTTATACAGACTTATTTAGAAAAATAGATTAATCTAATAAAATATGATCGATTTTCAGCGTTTCCAAATGGGCCATTTTGCCCGCTTTTGGATTAATTGTTAGAAATAATGCTTTATTGATTACCAATATCGTCATAGCAATCATTTTGATGGAGCTATGGATATCTTAGTGTATATTTCTTTAATGCATAACAAAGGGTGACACTACTGGAAATATTGCTACATACTAAAACATGCTTACATTGTAGTACAGTTTATGTCAATTCCTTATGATTATTTAATCCTGGTTCGAACTGGATGGAAACAAAAGCTTATTGTCGATATTTTTAGACATTCTCTTGTATATGGCGTGTTTCAGCTGCGACTTAGTAACGGTTGTTTTACGATGCACTGCGACTCAACGTCGCTTAATATCAATGTTTATTGAAAATTATTTCGCTTTAAGTCACGTTCTGCAAGTCTTTGAGAAATAACAATTCTTGGAATATATCCTCAGCATACAATCATGTGTTCCTGGGAGAAGGTAGGGACCGGAAGCGGTACACCTGGTCTGACCCTGACCTCACACCCAACCCATCGTCTGCTCGGGTCACTGGGGTCAGAAGTGCACTATACACCTGCAATTCTTTTTTCCATGACAAATTTGCACACTAACGACATCTAAAATTAAATCCTCAATCGCTACCAAATCTTATAATATTTCACAAAATATATATATATTAAAGTGGCATAAATTTAAATATATTTTTACGGCATTAAATAAGTCCTATCCGTACTATTATTTAAGACCCCACATCTAAATGGCAATAACTGGAAATAATATATTGGATTCGTTGTGTGTATAAATTTATGGTCTTGTCAGTCTGGTAATATTATATTTATGGACGTTTTGTATTATTCCCATGTAAGCTTTTGATGCATTTAATTTAATAATTCCACAGGTTGTCCCATGATTTATGCCCGAAATGAATACATTATTATCGCATATATTATAATAAATCTTGCTGTTTTTTTAGACTTATTTGTTTTTGCCCTTTGTGGCTAAATGCCACGATGGCCGTGGAAAAATAAATTCCTAACAACGTCGCTATATTTTTTGATGGCCTGATTGATCGACCATTTTCCATCTTCTTTGAAGCGCTCGAATTCTATTATTTCTTTAAAGTCCTTATGACATTCATCAAAGCATGAATCTTAATGTGTCATATCCGATATCGGACATAGGGGATTTCCAAAGGAGATCCTATAGAATTATGTATATACAAAGTTGTTTTTATTTTTAAATTAGATCATAACTTATAGGACAGTATACCTTCCATTTTCACAATGCTCTTCGATGACGTGCATCCTTCCTTTCTATGCCTCGCAGCTACGCTTCACTCCACCAGACCAATATGCGCCAACATGGTACATCCGTTAAACGTCTCGCAAGACAAGTTTCGCACACAAACAACGGTTGCCCTGATTTAAAAAACTTCTTGAACACACGCCCAATAACTCACTAAAGTTTCATCGCAATCGAATGAATGGTATAGGGAAATATAGTCCACAACAAATCCCAAAAACAAACTAGTAAATAATAAACAGATATTCATTTATATAGAGATGTTCCCAAGAATAGATATTAAATCCTGCAGAAAGTTGCATTTTACTGCGTTATGATAGTGTTATAATCAGATTATTAGTTGAAATGGAAAACATAAAACATGTTTCATATTGAAACAGTTTTTAAAAATCAGACCGATCAAATATAAAAGTAATCCTATCAGCATAGCTTCATTTCACATTGGGGTTTTTAATACATGGGACGCTTCTACTACGTGTGAGCATCATCCAACTCTTCATCATATGCAAATACCCATTGACATTGCAGCACAGTGGAGCGGGAATTCTCACGGTGACGCGTCCCACTCTTCTTTCAGTTCACTATGTAGCCGAGCGGTGAGATGGTGGTGGACGGGTGCCAAATAGATACATTAACTCCCACTTCTGACACCATTGTAACGTAGAGGAGCGGGAACGCGCGGGGAAAAGTCCCCGGGCCGCGTCTCACCCCACGTGTTAGTTGAGATGGGCTAGCTCGTACGCAGGAAGAACGTCTTCCCGCAACCAAGGTTAACTGACCACAATGACTCAAATTAAATGTGTCTGCAACGCCACAGAAGATGTTGCTGTTAGTCTGGCGAATTGAATCGCAAATTAACTCTCTCTATCACATTCACACGCTACGCGCATATACTCTGTGTATACACAATGCGTGAAAAGTGCAATGGAGAAAAATGCAAAGTACAAACAGAGTGAGAGCCAAGAAAAATGCCTAAAAAATCTTTGGATAAAAGTAGAAAGTATCGATCCAGGTAAAGGGCCTTTACTATGTTTGTGTGATTAGATCAGTAGCGCAACTATTTTATTATATATTACACAAACACAGCGTTTCATATTATATTTTTCGTATCCATTGAAAAATATAATTAATGAAGCATTTCTCAAACGGAGCACTGATTTTAAAAATATAATTTGATAATTTGCACGCGTTGTTCAACCCTATGACCTTTTGTGCTGATTTGCTATTCAACTACTAAATAATTCCCAATAAATTTAATAGATGTTTCTCTAACAATATGGCAGCTATAATCTAATACATTTTGAGCGTCCCTATTGAATATCTATTAAGAAATAACATATATATTGATCATATTCCGAGTGATAAATTATTTATGGTTGTTCTCACATTTTTCAAATATGGTCTCAAATCGTAATATTGCATCGTGTATGCGTTTTGTGCATTGAGAGTAGTAACCATATTGCTTCATCTCGTCGAGGTTTGATTTATTGAACGAATTTGAATCAGGTTAGAGCCATATTTATATGGATATAAGAATGTTGTTTTAAATAACTAGTAGCATACTACTGTCTCTAGTCTCGCGGAGCTATTTCTCTCCCTTAACTCCACGAAAGACGAAAACCGGTTCTGGTCCACGGACATAACCCGTGTATAAACACTCGTACAATAAACAATAAGATCGTCTACATTACTATACGAACCGTGCTCCGATATTAAAATACATTTTAAATTGGATTCCACCTCCCGGAGAAGGAGGAGGGCCATCTGAATGGGGATTATGAGCTGTATGCAAACTTTGGAGTTTCTCCATCAAAAGGAGCATAGATTGCAATGAACCGTCTGCAAATGAATAAAGGATATTCAATTATCCAACTGCAACATGACAGATGGATCTTAGCATTGCTTAAATGGAGAACTTTGAGAAATTGGCTCTCGATTCAGCGATTTAGCGAATGTTCAGTTGGAGACCGTTTATTATATGAACTCCATGGAGCTTTTGCCTCTCAGACAGTTCATAATTATTCCAAATGAAGGATTCTTTCCAATTTCAATTAGTTTCACAGAAATATCCACTATTTTCAACCATCCAGCAGGAGATATTCCTACGTTAAATGTGCGCATATATCTCAGACCGTTCCAATTTAATTTCGACTTAACATATTCGCCTTTATAAATATTTATCAGCACAGCATCTTGTATGGATATTTTAAAATTAATTCGACCTTATTATAATTTAATCACAACAAAACCATTTTATTGTATTAATACAATGCTTACATTTGTATGAGGGGGAGATTTTGGGAATAAAAAGCACTAAATTGATTATTTTATTAAGGTCAGAGTCTTTCAATAAGGACGCCAAAATTTGTTAGATTATAGCAGCCATGTTGTTAAAGCAATATATACTAAATTTATTGTGAATTGTTTAAAATTATATGAATATTTGAATGACTTTGTACGACAAGAAAATACCGAACCGCCCAAAATCTTCTACCAACGCCGGGTAAAACTTTGTTTCATTGTCGGAAATATCCGAAACAGGTGAGGTCCATATTTGGAAGATTGGATGTGTGAACAAGCAAATTTGTCAGATTTGGAACAATATCAATCTACATTAAATACATCGGCATCAAATGTTTTTTACGAATTTTGGTCTGGCCGAATCATAGGTCGGTAATATGTCATCGAAAATTGGACCTCCCGAATACGTCCCACCCAACAAATTTGCGATAAATATTTGGACAATAATATATTTCATAATAAATGCCATAAAATATGCTTTCAAATTATAAAAAAATTGAGTTGATATTTTACATATAAGATGTTTTATTCACATTTAAAAATTGAGCGTCCGCATTGAAACGATCATGTTTTAATTTGTATTTGGTCCTATGTGCATAAAAATCCGTCCATGGGTCATGGTGTCAAATAATTTCGTTTTTAAGAGTTTTCTCCGAATCCCAAGGAATCCAACAGTGACCTGTGACAGGTTGGACCTACTCACCTACATACCAGCTACTGGTCGGACGGCAGTGATATAAACAAGTTTTTCCGAATGACAACGATGAAGCCCATGCATTTTTCTCATCTAGCAAGAATTTGATGCCCGGGGCGTAATTATTCTCATAAAGTTGTGAGCTCAGCCCAGAAACAACTGTTATTTTAGGTTTTGTTTGTGCCCAGTTCTGTTTGCTGCTCACAGATGCTGTTGCAACGCAACATTTCCTAACAGAAATGCTTTGGTCATTCAACTTTGAGGATCGACAATCACACAGGTGCATTCACATTCATATCTTGCCGTCCAAGGATAGCACATACACCACTTTTATTCCATACAAATCAACTACGGCTTCAATCTCTCTCAAAGTGCCGTACAAGCCCCGGACATGATAACGAGCGAATAGCTATCGGAACAAGTCCTTCCCAAGTATAACAATTTCGGCGACGAAAAGTTTGTAAGCCATATGAGGCCGCAAAAGTGGTTAATAAAAGACTTTTAATGCTCGTAAAAATGAGGCCTTTGTGGAAAAAACTGTCGCCACATTTTATGTCCTCGAAAAAAGCGCCCCATTTATTCTTCCAAACGCTCTGTTTTAAAATAACCATTAAATCCAAACAACGCCGTAAAATTCCATTCATTCATTCGATATTTGTGTGTATACCACTTTTTGATATCATGGACGTATACAGAGTCCATATTTTTGATTGGGCATTTGATGGTATCAAGATCGACCACTTTTAAGGCATCGAGTCAAAAATAAACACACTTAATGAAAATATTATTAATCTTTTCGAGCAAATAATTGCATGTATGTTTGCACAATCGCATTTTTTTAAAATGCAACTCGATAAATGCTTGTGAAATGTTCTAATAATGTAGATTTGCAAAATACTTCTAATAAGTCATTAATGGACCTATAGGTATTAGTCAATAATCTTGGGTTCAAATCTACAGAAGGCGTGGCTGGCGACCACATTTTCAAAACAAATATTCGCTATGAAAAACCATGTAAAAATAGTTGGCAATATCTTCATAAAAGGGATTGCTTAAAGCCACCAAAGTCAAATTAAGTCATATAGAAAATAAGATTACAAGGGGTTCTGAGACTGGGGAATTTTTGTTTGGAAGTTGGCGCAACTGGCGATAGTCGCAGTAAATTCTTCCGATGGTGTGATCGTCGCGCGCTTCCACCACCTCTTTTTGGGTTATTTCTAGTATTCTGGGGTGTAGTGACACACCCACGTCTCATTCCCCGTCACAATAGAGCCCAGAAAAGCTTCTTCCTTCCTGTACAGAACATAAAAATTCACGCACATCGGTCATGCGATTTTAACGATGACCCGGTGTGAGCATTCTGGGTACCCATCTTGCACACAACTCCTTTTAACTACGTTTTTCCAATACAATATCACCAAGGAGACTTTGAGAAATGTCAGGAAATTCTTTGTGAATATCGTTCAATGGTATAATTGAACTCTTTAAGCCAGAGTCCATACCCTGCGCTACTGTGTGGTCTGTTCCGAGTGACCCACGGACATTTTTTTCTTGTAGAAGAGGAATCTTGCATTAGACATCCTGGGTTTGATCCCAGGGTAGTGTCAGATTGTTACTGACTAAACCCCTCTCTTGTCCTTCTCTGCCCCCCTGGTATTGTTTTCCACATTGCTTCAGGATGATAGGTAGTCTGGTCTTGGGCATTGGCCCAATTCCAGTTTTGGAGAGCCGCTCTGCGCCTCTCTCTTTCACTGTCCTCTTTGGCGCTCAGAATTTCTTCAACGTAATCGCACCAAAGGTCCCAGTTCTTTTTGCTTGCCATCATGCTATAGACTATGTTGTCAACATTGAGCTCAGCTACCCCGAGTGCTTGTTTCAGCGTGTTTTTCTGGGGTGCCTCAAAGATGCTTGTTGGACTGATCCCACCTCTGTTGACAGGCTTCCCTTAGTTTATGGTTGTATGTGGAGTGCCCTCGGAATAACTACACAGGAGTGTTATACACCGCTCTTTGCTCGCCGATCCAATAAGTACAGAGTTTGCAGGTGCCTACCCTTTTCACTTTGCGCCCTCCAAAAGAAGGCGCAATTCCCGTAGAAAGACCAGTTTCAGACTATGTGCACCCGAAAGTGCAATGGAGGAGGAAATAAGAGGTTATGCTAAAATCCAAAGGAATTACTAGGCACAGTAGAGTGAAAGCCGGCAAACACCCAGAACCAAACAAGTTGATTATTGAGATCCACCTTACACCCTAGATGTGCCAACTTTGAAACAAACAAAAATCCTCCCTTGTAAGCCCTTGTAACCCGATTTTCTAGGTGAACCTTGTATTTCAAACCAGATTTCAGCTTGTAATCTTATGTAATTATTATGAATTTCGTTCCCAATTCGGGATTCCCAGATTTTAATTTGTTTCCTAGTGTAATGTACTCCAAAATTCAGTCAATAAGGATCACGTCAATATCCTTTATTATATAGTTCTAATTAACTATACCTTTGATCAAATATTATATTATATTTGTGGCTTACGTGATAACTCTACAATCCGAAAACCGTAAACCGAATAAACCTTTGATTTTCCGAAACGATAACTGTAAATGAACCAATAAAAATATTTATAACTGTACCAAAATTTTCGTAACGTGCACGTTCCGTGAATGAGATTAATATGCACATGCTGTGTTTTTGTGTAAATCCACTTTTCTCTCAAGACCGCGCAGCTTGAATAAAGCTCGTATATTAATAAATAAACCCTAACACCATTGATATTGTTAGAATCCATAATAGCATTTTATTTAAGTCTGATATATGTATTTTTGATTGGCCTTAAATTATTTTAATTTGAACAAACAGACATACATTCGCCTTTTTTTTGAATGCATTTATTTTTACAACTAAAATTTGAATTGCAAACTATTCATCAAACATCATTTCAGCGGTATAAAATTTAAAATAACATTAAGAATCCATTTTTGTATGCTCAATATTTCTCCATTTTGTTTTTATGGCGTTTAATACTCAACGTTCGACAATAGATGGCAATCAAAATTTAATTAACGTCGTTTTTTTGTATTTTTGCAGGTAATTTAAATTCAATCTTCTCAATATAAGACTATCTATATTCATATCGACTTTCAAGGTGAGTAATATTTTTATTAATTGATTCTGTATGTAATATTTGACAAATAAATTATACTGTGTATTTATTGAAATTAATTCAAATTCGACGAGTTTTAATGCAAATTTTCATATATTAACAGACAACCCAGACAGCTAATATATCACACACTAGAAAGGCATATAATAGCCATCAGAAATCAAATAAAACAATCATAAAACCGTCCATCCGTAGAATTTAACGCGAAAGCTCGCGCGTATCTCATCGAAGTTCTCGATTTTGGCAGTCCGTCTTTTTAATTTGGAGCAAAATATCGACCCGGGGCCATCAAATTAGCAATAATGACGGGGCGCCCATAATTATTATTGCATTTTTCTTAGGACCGAATGTATGAATGTTGTGTAAATAACTGTGAAAATTACCGAATGCTAAATATGCAAAACGGCCAATTTGGATTCGAGGCAGTTAAAGTATGTTACAGCAACATACTTTTTAAACGTATATTTATGCTCTATATTATCATAAAATTCGTATTTGTATACGATATTTTTCCAGAGCTGGGCAACCTTTATTAAAAAGTCAAGTTTGCGCGATAAACTTTGCACTATCCGGTCGTCGAGGGGCGATTATTTTATGAAAATTGAACCCTAATCCATCTTGTATTATTCTAAGCCCTTTATAAATTTAGTGAAATGTTTGAATTTCATGAAATGCCTTGAATATTTAAAAATGGCGTCTATAGATAATACATTAGGGACCGGAGATTAGTCAACCGTTTTAAAGTTTATTACATTTTATTTGTATAATAAGTGTTTGAAGGACTTTCGCGTATCCCACTTCTGACACCATTGTAGGGTAGCGCTAGCGAGGCAGAGTTACCGGGCCACGCCCCACTCCTACGTGCTTGCCGAGATGGCCGCATCTGCTCTTGGGTTGTTATGAAACCAAGCAGTGGAATGGAAGTGGAGAGGCGTCGAATAGAAAGACACTCATCTTAGTTAACTTTATCAATCACGAGAAAGGAGATTTGGCCACAGGTAGAACGTCTTCCCCCAGCCAAGATTATCCAACGACTTTTTTTGGCTCCCGCCGACGCGTCACCACTGGACTGGACTGCCACCACAGTACACGAGCAAGAAGCCTTCGTCTTCCTTAGATCCGATTCGTACCTTTCAGTTAATTCGGGTGTCAAGTGATTGGCCTATGTTACACCCATGCTAATGAATCGACGCAAAAACTCGGCTTTATTGCTGTGAAACATCGCCAAACACTCGATTGAAGCATCCACGCGACGCCGTTTTTGTTGCATAGTGAGCAAACGCGGCACTCATCTCGCGCACAGCTTTCTCACGTGCAAAATTTCAGTCAATATGCGATATACAGCACTTTACAATATTTGCTCGCGCACTTTCAGTCGGTGATCATCCAATGCCATTGTTATGCCTATGTTATTCCCGCAAATATAAACAGTAAGTTGATAAAATTTTGTTGCAATCGGATGAACGGTATGGAAGCGCATTAAATACGGACAAACAAACATTTATTTTTATATATTAGACCTATGTTACTCACGCAATCCTTTGCAATAAGTGAACGAAGTTTAATCGCAATCTGATGAACGGTATGGCAGCGCATTACATACGAACAAACAGATATTCATTTTTATATTTAAGAAGATTTCCATTTTGGAAGCGTACCTAAAGATATTTTATGCACCTATGACACTTATTGAACTGTGACTCAATACAAGTTGACTTGCTGCGTTCCACCAATTTCTGATTAAACAGGGATGCGCGCGCATTCAATTTTTAAAATCATATAGCTCTATCAGTATTTTTGGGCCACAATGTCTCCGCAAAAGCACGCATACTCCCGATACAAATATATTTAAACTCTTTTATACGTAATTGTATGCGTCATTAATAATTCATATAGCCATCATAAAATTTTATGACTGGATTATGCGTTGCTGTGTGAAATAAAGCATTTTTATTATCATCGTCAAAACGAATGTTAACAAGATGTATACGCTGATGTATGTATTTTATATTATTTTATGAAAATAATGCCTTTTGGATTTTTAACGGGGTTCTCCAAGCAAAGACAAAAAAGTCGTGGGTTATGCGAAATAATGTGCATTGTTGAAGTTAACTGCATATTTCATTAAGGGATCTTTGTCTGCAAAAATTCTTTGTTCCTCCGGGGAATTTTCGTCTGGAACTTCACATATATTTTTTTCTTCAAAAGTTTAAAAACGAAATCTGCACTAACGAGACCTGACGATCAACAAAAGGATCTAGCTCCATACAGATATATTTTTTGACGTTTTATTTACAACCAACACCACAATTTTATGCAACCATTTTACACACACATCAGCGGACAAATAATACAAAAGCAACCCAATATATACACAGAACCGAGGACACGCAGACCTACATACGGATAATTTATCAAACATATTTCTTAATGAACATCTTCATTATTTGATCACTTTAAGTTATCATTAATGCAACCATCTGCCATGGCATGAATGCTCCTCGAAGTACTGCAATACAGGTTTGCCATTTTACTGTCAACCGAAATCGAGGCCATCATCATTTATGTCCAATTAAACGACGCCATTTATCTTAAACGATGATTTTTGGTTGTATTAACAACAAACAAAGCCATCAATTCGATAAAATGTTTAAAAAAATCAATAAAAACCGCAACAAAATAAGAATATAACTGTTAAAATAGAAGATAAAACCATGAATATATCGAAAAGTCAATCAAAATATGATAAAACATGCTAAAAAATACACCATATTTATGAATTTTATCGGTTTTGTTTCTGTAGAAACGCTTAAAATATATGAGTAGCAAAAGTGCATTATATATATTTTTATAAATTCCGTCGAAACGTTCAGAATATTAAAAAAATCCTAGAAGAAATTAATTTTATACATTGATTTTTTACTGTTCCAAGCTGTGTTGTGTAATAAATAGTAAAATAAGTAGGCTACTGGTGTAGTGGTTGCTTTATGCTGCGTATAGACACACATACAAAAATGTTAACGGCGAGTTGAAGAGAATATAAATGATTCTTCTTCATTTTTCGATCAACTGTCGCTTGGAGTCGAATAGAAAATCTCTCGTCTTAGATAATTTCTTTATTAATCACGATAAAGAGATCTAGCCGCGGGAAGGACATCCTCCTGCAGCCTTGGCTATCCGACGAATCCTCACGACTCCCGCCTCCTGCGCGTCATCACCGAACCGATAACGGTGCACGCTCAAAAAACGATCGATCGTCGATATTGACACATTGCATCTAAAGAGAGACAGAAGATGTCGTTGTTTATCTGGCAAATCTATACAAATTAACAGCGCCATTGAATAATAAAATAGGCTTGTTGTTGGTGTAGTGGTTGCTTTACTTTAAATATAGACTCACACAGTAGGGGCAGCGCGTAGAATGTCTATGATGTATGCGATGAAAACGCAAATATAATCGATTCCCATTCACTTTCTGATCAACTGCCAGTTAGAGTTACACTTTTCGTGACGTTCAAGACAAATTGACCAACCACGCCTATAGATGCGGTTGTAAAGTAATTTTGGTTTTATATAACGGATTATAAAACGAAAAAGTCACATTGACATAATTTTGAATGTATGTCTGTCTGTCTGTATGTTTGTTCTCTATATTACATGGTTTTAAGATTAAGAACGGAATATTTTCCGCCTTTTTTCGCCACACTAGATGTACGATCGTGTTTTAAAGTATATATATCAATCGGTTTTCTTGTTAAAATGCAAAATTGAGTAGAATAAAATCTTAAACAAGTGAAAAAAATCCTTGTTACAAAGATGATATCTGCCCTTCACCCAAAAACATTTATTCAAATAAATCAAGCCCTATATATTAGCGTATCTAGACTAAACACATTCATATAATATGCTTAAGCTTAAATTATGGCATAATATCCTTATCTTAATTACAAAATAAATGCTTTACACATACGGATTAATCCAAGTACACATCATATTTATTTAAGATAGACGAAGTACGAACTTAAAACATCTTTAAATCAGTTTACGGACGATAAATATATTTGCTCGCCTAATCTATACGCGATAATGATTCGAATTTGTTGGGGGGCGGGCGCGACCCGCTTTCGGCGAGTATGGGTTAAATCAATATCGCAGACTTGCCTAATGAAAACGGATCACATATAGACGTTTTTCGGGGGTATTTTTTGCATTTGCCAAATTATTCCAAGCAGCCTCATTACCCCACACGAGGAGACGTTATTTGTTTTTGCGCGCTTATGATCATTATATCGAATGTGTGTTCTTCTGCGTGCGCTCCGATGGCTTTTCGTCCCTTTGTAGCGGGGAGTTGTTAAAAAATATGTATATATAAAAGAGTCCTTTATTTTAGATCCTTGCTACATTTACGGCATTCTTTGAGACAAAATACACACACACACACACTTCACTTGATTCCGATGTTAATCTTCCGGAATCGATTACTCCGCCTGCTGAAAGGGACAGGTAAGAAACGCGTTTCTTGAATAGCAGGTCCTTTTTTCAATCCTGTTTTATGTATAAAATTTACATTGTTAACCTAAGAATGGGCCTCGATAAACGTATATTGGATCCTCGACATGAAACCGACGATTGTGATATTGGCAATGAGCGATGTTGGAACATATCGCCCTGTCTGTACCCGATGATAAATATTTGTTTGCTTACTTATGCTGATTTTACAGCCCTATTAGAGTGTCTTGTAGACAATGCGCTGTGCAATTTACGCCTGTTCCCTACAGCTATCCAAGTCCAGCGTTCAGTGCACAATATTATCAGGTTCAGATGAGTTAGCAGTCATTTTAACCTTTTGATAAGTACACCCGCACATGCTGTGAGCGCACTCAAGTGATCCAGAGAGAGAGTACGCCCGCACATGTTACGGACAGCGCGTTAAAAAAGCGCTCGTTGAAGTCGCAAAAAGGCCAAACCTTATGAATGACAAGAAATTTTACTCCCTCGGGTTAACCCGTACACTCTCACGCACAACAACGATATATTCAACAGACCTTGCGTTTTTATTTGAAGGAATGATTTGGATTTGGCCACAAAATTTCGAATAATCGCCTCGTTGCAATGATAAAAATCATGTGCGGAACGTTTTTTGAACGGAGTATTGATTTCGAAATTAAAATTCCATAATTTGCACACGTTTTTAACGCTATAACCTTTCATGATGATTTGCCATATATTGCTAAATAATTTACAATAAATTTTATATATATTACTTTAACGATATGACCGCTATAATCAAATAAATTTTTAGCGTTCTTATTGAAAAATCCTATACAATATAATCAAAATTTATATTAGTTCTTTCGGGCCGCGATGATGCCGAGTAGTAGGATGGAGGTGATTGGGTGTTAACAGAAGCTCTTTCATCCTATTTTCCTTTTTTCTTCTTCCTCTTCCTATTTTTTAATTTCGGAGAGAGTGCTGACAGTTATGATTCTGCGGGAAGATGTCCTTCCCGCAGCCAAGGCTATCCAATGATTCTTTCCCTGCGATCTGAAAAACGAATTCATACTAATTTAAATGCAAAATATTTCCTCCCATTATTCGGATGCTCTTTTTGAATCATTTAACTCAACATTTATTATTCTTTCAAATCAATATTAACCCTTTTAATGCCGGTGTGTGTAAGTGCTAAGGTCGATATATCGTATCGATTGCGGTATTGTTAGATATTTTTAATGCAAATTTCAACATCGAGGCTCTTAATGTGTGTGTTGTTTTGGGGAGGGGCAACTTTTTTGGATTGAATCATCAAGGCCTTACATTCAGGCAGGGACATCTCCCTGGTGTCTCCGGGATTATAAATTTTTCAGCATGTCTACGTTGTTTTGCTGAAAATAGGTGGACAAACAAGGTGTTGAGGCGTAGTTCTTTAAAATTTAAAACCTCATTCCGGTTCAATCTGCCGAGAACGGGCCGACTCTATTGTCTTTCCTTTATCTGTTATGACGTAAAAGTTTTGTGACGCAAACAGAAGAAGTAATTGATTACTCGCTCACTTCTTTATTAAATCCTCAGTGGCCCAAATAAAAAGGATATTACGAAACGGCCGACTTACAAACCCATTAAACGTAAAGGGAAAATGAAGCGTTATTAAAAAAGTTTTCTTAACTCGAATGATAAATACTTATATTGTTGTAAAGGAAAATACTACATAGGAAACGAACTGTAGTATGTGTAAGCCGTGGAGGAAAATTGTTTAACTTTTTTTATTATTACAGTTAAAAATTTAATTTAACTTCAAACATCTTTTCGAGTATTCCAATTTTATTCCACCCCCCCGTTTTATCTCGAAACATATCCGTCATGCGGAACTGGCGTTTTTATGTGGGCGGATGCTGCTCGTGTGTGAAACGTTTATGGCCAACATTTTATTCCATAAAGAAAACAGTTGATACTTAAAGACCAATATCTTCCATTTAGTGATCATATCAAACTTTAATCATCCCCTATAAAAAAACATAATATTTAAATGTTAACCATGAAAACTACAGACTTACAAACATATGTATGTCTGTCTGTTTGTATAAAACACATTATCTGATTGACGCAATATGTCAATTTAACCGATCGCTTCTTGGGCGTACACCGTTGTTGATTCAATGATGATGCGCAAGAGATGGTCGTCGTGAGGAGTCATCGGATAACCTTGGCTGCGGGAGGACGTCCTTCCCGCGGTTAGATCTTTCTCGTGATTAATAAAGAAGTTATCTAATACGAGAGAGACTTTCTATTCGACGCCCGTCCATTTTCATCATCCATCCGCAGCGGCCCGAAAGCAAAACGGACCCACATTCGCGTGCATACAATTTTAGATAGATCAATCAATTATAGAACGAACAGACCGACATACATTAAGTTGAATATACGCATTTAAATTTAGACTATTTTTAATATTACAATTCGCCATTCAAATCGACAGTTATTACATCAAAATGTGTATAACTTATACAGTAAAAAGATTAAATGCTAATTTCTTACTTCTATTATTAAGCATTTTTTAAAAAAATCCACACAAAAAACTGTTGTAGTCTATGTCAGAGGACTGTGTATTTAAATGAAAACTATTTTTAAATTAAAAAGTTATAGGCTAGTAAAATGTACGGGGTAAAAAAGGGGAGTTTCCTGGTTGATACGATTTCAACCCTTCTAGTCATTAACAATTAAAATAAAAAAGATTTTTAATTAATAAAAATGTGGTTAAAGCCTCTACCTTAGAGCAAACCAGGAAACTGTTTTTGATACAACAATGTTAATTTAAACGGATACTGCACGCTGAGTGCTTGCATTTCTATGATACTTTGATTCATCTATCTTATCTGAATAGATATCGCCTGAATATATATATTTCGCATATCTTTATGAGTATATTTAGCGCTTATTTACCGTGTCCCGCGATTATGCGTCATAGTAAAATGATTAATAAATTCTTTCCTGCGCGATCGTTTTTCTCGGCGATTAAGCCTAATGGCGCCATTATTTAAGCGGCGGCAATTCATTGCTTATCTTGTTTTGCGAATTATTTTTTGACACCCCTTCGAAGATAATGTGGCGCTATTTAATTTGGTAGCGAATTGAAAGCGCGAATATTTAGGGGGCGGCAATTGAGCTTGTTTTTCGATGGAATGCTAAATTCGTTATTTAGCATATATTACATTCTGAGCGTTTCTGTTTATATTAAATTCGCGTTAAAGGAGATTAAAATAAAATACATCAAAGCAACAGAAACAAAGTTGGCAAGTACCCGCGTTTACATTTTGCTGCGCACACATCAAATGGAAATGTTTCGAATATTTTCTTAATACGTAAGTTGATTAAACGCTAGAAACTTATTACGCCCAGGGTACGCCTAAGTTATTTACTACAAAGAAAACTTATCACATTTTGAAATCTCATTTTTCTCCAACCCTCCCGCCCAACACCCCCCGACCCAATCCCTCCCCGCGAAGCCTTTATTCCTCTTCCCCGTCCGTTGTGTTAATTATTTTGATTATCTCGGGTACAGTGAATCGAAGGTGTGAATTTGTTCATCCAGTCGTTTGTGTGCCCTAATTTCTACAGTCTAAACACAACCACAATCCATGCATACAATATTTAATTTATTAATGGCCAACGAATATGATTATACACAGTTAATTTGAAAATGGGGCTAATTGGCCTATGCGCCTACACTTGGTATTGATACACTGGGCTAGGTCCTGAATTTTTATTATAAACTAATAAAGTTCTTGTGAACGACGATAAATTGATTGCCTCGGGTTGTTCCGTACACTCTCACGCACAGCAGCGATGTTTTCAACAGACCTAGCGTTTCGATTACGTACGGATGCACGTCGAATAGTCGACTCGGCAGGATGGTTATGGCGAGAATAAAAAGCATGTAATACGCGGATTTTGTAAATAAATACTGTGTGTATACATAGCACAAAGCAATCAATAGCATTTTAATATATTACACAAACACAGATTTATCTTTAAGCTAAAAAAAATCCTTTGTATGAAAAGCTAAATGGAGAAAAATATATGCACAAAAATGCCAATGAGTACCTTGGAAAGAAATAGAGTATCGAACCAGACAAAGGGTCTTTAATGTGTATTCATATACATACGTAGCGTAAAGCAGCCACTAGACGAGTGGGGTGTCTATTTTATTATATATTACACAAACACAGCGTTTCGTTGATGATTTTTTAAAAATGTAACAAGAATTAGGCTTATGCTATGTTTTTCGTATTCATGAAATATGTAGATAATATGGCGCGACAAATGGATGAATTATTGCTAGCCAAGAAATATAAAATCAATGATAATCTAGAAGAGCACTTATATATTTTAGATCATTGCATGTGACCCAAGCAGATACCAGCAAACTGATGGCCACTCGCTGTTTTGAATCAATAAAAATTCGACATATGTCTTTTAAATCGAATCTTTCAACGGAAATTATATTATAATTTAAGGATACAATCTGTGTATATTATATTTTGTTTCTAGCTTTCAGATATTCAGGCTTTGATATAAAGCATGTCATACGTTCAACACCGAACACAACGCCGTCATACAGGTCAAAGCCGCTATATTTAATGATCGTGCAGCGTGAGTCAAGCTTGTATATCAATAAATGAACCCTAACACTGTTGATATTATTGAGCCTTATAATAACATTTCAAATATAATTAATCTTGTTACTATGCTGAGTTTTAAGTATATAAATGATATATGTAACTCTATGATGATGATCACTTTTCGCAATATTTGAGAATATTTAGACGTGTATTTAGACATTTACGACACGATCTTGCCATCGATGTGCGATGATGAGATTTAAAACAACTGTCTTTGTCTTCGATTCACTGATATTCGCACTCAATGTGCGAAAATGCTCATTTAATGTCATTCGAATCCGTTCGAAACATGTGCGTGATTCCTCATCAACTGGATAAGTCCATACACATTTACACACAAGATACATTGTTGATGTTGCATTTACTTTTTATGGAAATATCGATTGCCTCTATTAAAACAATACATTGTGGTTTGATAGGATCGTCGTGTGTTGATATTGAGCGCAGTTTAAATGATTTGCTCTCTGATTAACGACACAAATCATCCATTAATTGATGTTATTTATCGAGGAACCGACAATAAAAGTCTTTGACACGGAGCCAAAATGATGGCCATCGTTACATGCACAGGAGTTGCATGTCACGTGCGGATTGATAGTGACATTTATTAATCCGAAAAATAATTAATCGCCGTCGTCGTGCGGGCGGCAGGCGCTCGCTTCCGCGTCCCAGGGCTGCCCCAACTACAGCACCTATCATTACTTTAATTTGATTTTTTATACGATCACTCGTTTTTGTTTTGTTGCTTGTTTCAACTTTCATTATGAAATTTAAATAATTATTTTTTCTGGAGGCCATTCTATTCGTTTAGGCCAATTTACGTTTATTAATCTTAATAATGATTATGACGACGCTAATGCGAGGCGTGCCCTATGATAGTACACCGCGTCGAATTCAATATAACGTTGGAATATTTCCTATAAAAGTAATTGAGCCCAATCATTCCACAGATTGACCTGATCACATGATGAAAATGATTTTACCAAAATAACCAAGACAGCAATTGACCCTTTGATGAGGATTCTCGCATATGCTGCGAACGAACTCGAGTGATAAAGAAAGAGTATTTTCGCACATTGATTCAGAGACGGGTATCTTACGTCTCATCAGACACTCGTATATCGATGGCAAAGTCGTGTTGTAAAGGTATCCCTACACGTCTAAATATCCGGTTGAAAATCATCAGATGTGGGATCTTCTTAGATCATAATAAATAATAGAAAGTCACATAAATCAATTATATACTCAAAACTCAGCGTAATACTAAACGTGATTCTATTCGAAACGATATTATGAGGTCCAACAATATCGACAGTGTTGAGGTTCATTTAGTGATATACGAGCTTCACTCATGCTGCGCGAACCTAAGAGAAAAGTGGGTTTGTGTGCATAATTAATGGTGGACATATGAATCCCACATCTGTGTTTAGCTCACTAATCAAAGGGTTTAAGCATGACCTGAGGAAGTCCTCGCTTTTTAACAACCACTCGCTGCTCCAAATGGCATTTCGTCAAACGGCCACCAATATTAAAGCAACAACCTTATTTACTAACTGTTCAAACATAATAATATTTGAGCACACAACACTCACGTATTGCCCATATAGTCATCTAAAATTTGCTATCATCATTTATTATATTTATTTAGACATTTCCCCATGCAATTGCGATATCAATTTTCTAAGTTAATGGCGACATCTTTCGTCTATTTTTAGGCGCAATGTGTCAATTTAACAGCGCCATCTTCTGTGGCGTTGTGGATACATTGAATCTGAAGAAACGGGAGTCGCGAGGAGTCGTTGGATAGCCTTGGCTGGGAGAAGACGTCCTTCTTGCGGTCAAATCTCTCTCGTGATTAATAAAGAAGTTATCTCAGCGCCCGTCTATTCCATCCCATCTGCCCGGCTACATAATGAATCTGCATACGAGCTCGGTTATTTCAACGAGTACATGCTCATAAAGTGTTAGAAACACTATATATCGGACAAGTATATCGGACATTTATACACGGACATGCCATAGAAAGTTGGGCACCCATACATCAGTTTGATTGAATGAACGTTTATCAAAAAAAAAAATGCAGGTTGCATTGTGACCAGTTTCCACATTCGCATAGCAATTTCGTTTCAATAACTCCCGGAATTAGTGCGAACTATCCAAATTTTTTTGGTCACTCTGTCGGAGGGGTTTGTTGATGCCAATTCGTTTTGTGCGAGGGTAGAAACGAACGTCAGGATTATGTCCATGCAGTGTGAAAATGGTCAAAAAGCGATTTAAGCCAATCGAGCCCAACAATATGAGAGTGCATTTGCTCAAAGTGCACACTGCACAACGGGACCGCCCCTCGCCATAAACACAGATATTGTGTAACCACCATTTGTGGTCTGAAGTGATGTTGTTGTTTAAATAATGATTGAAATTGCGCAAACCAGAGTCACGATCCTCTCTTGCAACTTTGAAATTTCATTAATGATCGGACGATATTTATATTTGTTTCCAACCGAAATAATTGCGATCGTAAAAGAGCCATGATGTAATAATGGGTCATGGAAGATTTAATTCGGCGACATAAATGATAGATAATATTAATTCTGTGGCATACACCTGACCAAATGTTACCCATTTTGCTTGGCCAACTATGGCATACTTGACGTTTCACGTTCCTATGGAACTACAAACGATAAACAGAAGATTTTATAATGTTTTTAATAAAGCAATCCATCTATAGCATTCACTGTTATAAGGATTTTTCCTATAGAGTTTGCGACGATCTGCTCACATAGCGGTCCCTTTTATAACATATTCTGTAATTAATATATGATAATAATTATTCCCGTAAGTGTTGATGTCTCAGGACCCAAGAAAAGACTGAAAAGGAAACGTATTTCGCTAGAACAAAAAAGACAAATTTTGAAACGTATAAAAGATGGAGATAAAAAATCATAAAATATCTGAATTTCTGAGATTCAAACGATCGAAGATGAAGTACGAAAAAAGATTTCCATTGGATCATCAGTAAGTATAAATTTATTTTCTCATGTGAAAATTTTTGATTTGCAAATTTCCTACAAATCAAGAAATACCATTGGAAAAACTTAGCCCTAAATTTTATATGGGTGCCCAACTTTCTATAGCGTTGTCACAATATCGACGCTATAGACGGGTTTACTGTAACAATGATATAAGCTGGAATTTTGACTTGATATTTGTGCTTCCGTGGAACTGAATACAATATGGCTTACGCATGTTATAAAAGATCTTTAAAGAATTTAAATATGTGCCATTATGTTTTTTGTGCGAATTTCATTACTGTTTGCAGATTTCCCTTTTTCTTGCGCTAACAATAAGATCCATAAACCCACGGCGCTCTTAGGAAATCATTGTCGCCTTTTGAATTATCTTCGTAATCTACAAATATTTGCCTGCTAATTTATGGCGGAATAAATTTCCTCACTCTGTCGTTTATTTGCAAAAACAACTCTATGCCAAAATTAATTTCGAAGGTCGAATGACACAATATTCCAAATGTCTTAATTTTTGCAAATGGCCTTGCTTATTAGATCAATGACAATGAATTCATGAATATTGCATGCCCGCTTTTTGTATTCCAAAATGTCATCTCGATCATGTAACGTTGCATAAAAGCGGAGAGCTTTGCATGTGGACGCTAACGATTCCAAATCGATTTTAATTGTGTCAGTTTTTTGTGTTTTGGGTCAACACAGTTGACCTTTTCTGCACGTGGAGATTTAATTGCTGCTGCTGCTGCTGCACATGAAACATGATCCAAGTGAATTGGTCTTGATTGGAGACTATTGGACTTGGGGATTATACACAATATCTTATTGATATTTTAAAACACATCGGCGACCACTCCTTTTGTTTCTTCCCCTCTGTTAGATTAGGTTGCTGGATCATCTAGAATCACTGGACGTTCCTTATAGGAAACGGGCGGATTAGGACCACGTTTCTTAGATTTGGGCTTTCACTGACTTCGGAGTATCTATACGGAGATGCATTCATAGACACAGACCACATTATGTGGACATGGCGTCCAATTGCGAAGCGCTTTTGCGACGTGTCAGTGGTCCGAAATTCGGACCGATTTGACATGAACACTTTATGACCATTTTCTCCGATTTTAGGGCATTATTTTGGGAATAAATGTATTTCATCAGGTCATAACATAACGCAAAAAGTGGATAAAAAGCGTGTTCTTGCGTATATTGAATTTCAAATTTAAAGTTTTGCGCCCTGTAGTGCATTTTGCGAGCGAGCTGACATGATCCTGAATAGTGGAACCAAAATACAGGTCAGAGGAGAGTCCATATGTTAGTATTGTTCATAGTGTCGTGATTTAGCAGTCAAACGCGTGAATTTTTTATTCAAATCATTTTGAGTTTAAATTTATATTTATATACAGGGTATTTTGCATATGAACCAATATATATATTTTTTTTGCGATTAAGGTAATCTTTAGCTACCTTTCACACATAGACTCTATATTCTATGTATCAGGGCTGTCAAAATAGATTTCTTTTTCAATATTTTGAAAATATAACCAAAATTTCACCTTTAAATCGTCACAACTTTTTTATTTGTGGTTGTAATGGCACAAAATAACTGGTTTTGTACTTCGTAATGTATTTTTGATCTAAATAAATCATTATTTTATACAATTGGTTTAAAAACTTCTATTGCACGTCTTCTGCACGTCCCTAGACAAAGAAATCCAGTGGTGTCAGGTCTGAAAACCATGCAAACCTGACACTTAAGATATAGGACCTATGTGTGAAGCATAGCAAAAGACCTCCCTAACCCCCAAAAAAATTTGGTTGACTCATATGCCAATTATTATTTGTTACATGTGTATGTTTTTGGATCTTAGCCCTTCAGCCCGCACTACACGTGACCTGAAGCTATAAATCACGTAACTGCACTATCACATTTTATTTTAAATAATTACAAAGTGCGTGTGCCATTGCAACGTATGCCAGTACTCGCTAATGTGCTAGTATAAAAATTAGGTTCCGAAGCCATAATGTCCAATCGAGAGGTCATGGACATGTACACTATAGCGTCAATTACTAGCTTCGTATTTTACTACCGTCTGCATTAGAGAGATCATGAAGCATCTGTTGGACAACTCATATAATTCCTATTAGATTCGAGACCGAGTGGCAGTAGACACGTTGGAAGACTTCATCTCCCCTGGGATAGACAGATAGACATATGCCACACATTTATGCCTAAGCAATTGGAGACAATAGTCGAAAGATAGACGAAAATTGCGAAATGCGTTATCATTAGCATTAAAGGGGCTAAAAGAGGTCAATTATTAATATATATATATTTTATAAATCAGGAAGTGTCAGAATGTTCCATCTTGGACCCCAAACTACCTGATAACACTTGAAGCATCCGCTTCACGGGAAACCTACCTGGCAGTCCAATAAAACTCACATCTTCCCTGTCCCTAAAAAACATTTCATGAATTTATGAGCCTCCTAGCCCATATAATGCTAGAACATAATGGCATAGTAATATTGTAACATTTTGTCGTTTATTGCCCTGTTTTACAGCCACCCTGTAGCCGTTGGCGACGGGGAGGGGTGGCGGCGAGACGGTAGTGGGGGTTGAATAAAATGCGCTTTTACGGCATATTTTTATTACAATTATTATTATTGTTGGAAATAGTTATTTTAATCGGCCGTAAAGCACGCTTAAGTGCTTTGCATTTGAAAGGATCAAAAACGTTCCTCGGTTATGCGGACATGACAATGCCTTCATATTTTATTCATGGCCTTAATATTCATATTACAATCATAATAAAAATTACAACTCCATGGGAACAAGCCATGAATTATGCCAAAGCGTTTTTATTCCAATATCAACGCAACAATCGCCATGGATGCAATCAATAAGGCGCCGCCGACTCTAAGCACAAAAAAATGTATGTCTGTCTGTTCGCAATCCTATATACAGTCAACCCTTCTATAGTGTCAACGCTGTAGGAAGTTAGGCACCAATTTATGTAAAGGATGTCGCAAATGAAATGGACGCTATAGGAGGATTAACTGAACAATCTTAAAAACGTGCAGCAGATATACAATCAGGATATGGTTATAACACTCTTATATATACAAAAAAAAAACAATGAATGACATTGAAATTATATTTAAAAATATAATCCATAACCAAATTATCTTTGCTGAATGAGGAAGTCCATTCGGAGCAGACGCAAATGTTAACAAAGATAAATTGATTTACAGCCTCGTTTATATGCCATAAATGTCACTGAATTTCATTAAAATCTATTGATTTTTTTGCATGTATGTCTGTCTGTTCGTTATGCATATTAAATATGTATTATATTAAATTAATTTTTATAATTGTCATGTGGTTTTTTTAAAAAATGTCACCTCATCTCATCCTTACATTAATTGACTTGAAACATAAATTAAGTATGTCTGTCTGTTTATCAGATGAAGCTGTGTGCTGTGTAATATATAATAAAATAGGCTTGCTATTGCATCAAGCGGAATAAAAAAAATTTAAAGAACCTCAAAATATCAATTGTTACTATATATGTTCTGCTTAGAGCTACAAATTTGAAATTTAATGTATGTCCGTCTGTTCTTTATACAAAAACGTTTTAATACACGCAAATGCGGCAGGGCGCATGCGTGTAGCATCTCTATGATGTATGGGACGGACACGGACGCACTACAGACTAAGTTTCATTTTTCGTGACGTTCAACCCAATTTGACCTACAACGCATATAGTACACTAGGCAGGTCGTCCTAACGAGGCATTTTCTGATAAATTGATACAAGGGACTGTTGTCTATCTATCTCGTCTATAATATTTGGATTTTATTATCGTTAAGCTTCCATATTGGACCTGTTATGATCTTGATTAAAAATCTTGTAAAATTGTTAAAATAATTTGATTGATTCCTAGCGTTATTATTTTAAATAACTTAATCTGAAGCAAGTATAACACTTTTTTGACACACCAGGGAACTGTTTTTGAGAATTATAAAATAATTTGAGCATATATATATAAATATGCAGATATAATTGTCAAATTTCTCAGATTTTCGTTAAAAGATGAAGATTCCGATGGATCACATTCGAGATTAAGCCATCCGCAAGTCTCGAGATAATAACTAAAAGTCGAGATCACGATGATGAGTCACGTTTTGCGAAACGGTCAAACAATGAATAGGTTTCAAATCACCGATTTTTTCTCGATTCTGATTATGAAAATGATTGTCTGGCAATGATGCTTGTGTATTTACGTGTAATTTAGTATATTACGTAATACACAATGAGGTATTCCGGCTAATAATCATTCGCGGATAATGGTTCTGAGGAAACGGTAAATTAATTGTGTAATTGTCAGAGCGGAAATCATCATACATCATCAGATCTGCGAAAAATTTGTTTTAGCGGCCGTTTCGCAATCGCAGTGTGATTTCATTGTGATCGGGCTCATTTAACGGAATCGCAAAGTGTTTGCGTCCTCCAAGGGACTGTCTTTGTATAGTAAAATTTTAAGGCTAACCCTTTGCTAACAATACGTTGTCTTGGCACTTTGTTATCCGAATGAGTTATATCCTCAGTTCCAGAGCTCGTGATTTTATCACGGAAGGTATTAATTTAAAATTATGTACCCGTACAGTATAATTAGTGTCTGGATAAGTTATCGCCTCCTCTAATCAACTGCAATATATATCTATGTATTTTGTCTCCTAAAATGGAACCAACGAGACAATGGCGGAGTTCAACACATTATATGCACGATTCATGAATCATATTCGCTGTAAAAAATAAAGTTGATAAGCGCTACAAATCATAGACTGAATCACTGCACTTCAATCTGCGATCGGCGGATAATAAATAAATGCTTATTGGTGCTTAGGGTGAAATTTACCCTATATAAAGCAGTTTGTAATAAGTAAATTCGTCAAGTCAGCATTTTTGTCAGCATAGTCGCATAAATATCATTGTAAAATCAATACAGGAGACTATGTAAAAATAAAACCTACCAAAGTGAGATCTTTAAAATTACTTTTTTCAGTACGGTTGACATGATATCTCAAGTTTAAATGATTTGATTTACTTAAAATTTAATACAAACGCTTGTCTAAATAATCTTCTATTGTCTCTAGCAGACTTGTGTTAAAATTTTATCATCAGCCAGAGAGACAGTCATCAGCCAGCGACTGACTGGATTAGGGGTTCATCGTAATAAAAAACCAATTCCTGCGCTGCTGTATGATCTGTTCCCCGGACTAGCCATACAGAGAAAGATCAGCTTTAGACCACGTGCACCCGAAGGTGCGATGCAGGAAGAAGGACAAAAATTAAGTTAAACTTCAAGGGAATACCACCGCAGGTTCAGTGCCACCACAAGTCCAACCTCAGTTTGAAGGAGGCTGCAGCAGATGACAGACTGCAGAGTCTATCCCTTCCCCATGGTACTTGTATCGGTTCGGTCATTCTTAGTACCTGGACACGGAGACGAGTCGCCGTTCAAACAGCATAATACAGTTCTTCCCTGTTTGCCAAGGCTGTTGAGGATAGTGGTGAGCCTTTGACACAGTCTCCACCAACTACTGTAATCGGCTGTTCACAGGGTGACCTGCTCACCCAACTCATGTTAGCTGGGCTACCCCAGCTGCGTTCTATAAGCAAACCGACGAGGCTACTTTCGCGCACCTCTCCTCCACATCATTACCCCAGGACAGGGAGTCTTACACCCACCGGTGATTTTTTAAACAGTTGCCATGTTGTGAAAATACAATTATTATTGACTATGGTAATATTTTGGTAAGAATTAAGAATCTTTTTAATTTTTTTGTATTTTAAATGATTAAAAGAATAAAAATCGCGTCAACCAGGATACACCCTTTTTTTACCCCTTACACTTTATCAGCCTAAAACGTTTTTAATGTTTAAATTTTAAACATCTTCTTCATCGATCTTATTAATTGTGCTCACATTCCTATATTTCATATTTGTTTGGTGCAGAAGATTATGCACATTAAAGCACATGAAGATCAGGTAGTTATCTTTCAATTACGAAATATTTTCCAAAATACGTATATTTTCATATCGACTTTTGTTTAAATTTTTCAAGCGTTACCACGGAAACAAAAACGACATATGAAGCACATTTTCTAATATAATTAAAAAATACGATTGCGTTTTATAATATATGTATGTTTAAGTGCGGTGTAGAGTAAAAATTATGTAAAAAAATGATCAACCTTGTGAGGGGAAGAGGGGGGGTGTTTGACCTTTATACTACTGGGACTAACAGAGCAAGTTATGGGCCTTAACTCCATAGACGGCCTGATGCCTTGGATCTCATAAATTCAGGGGACCTCAAAATTCAGCTCTCAAAATGAAAAAATAAAACGTTTTTTAGTAGTAGTGCTATTCTAAATTATCTAAATGATAGTGCTACTATACTACATGATCCTGGGAGGCCTCAAAATTAAATTGCATTGTTAAATTGCTACTAAATATATGATAATGTATACTTTTTCATACACATTGATCTAAGAAAATGAACTGTCCCGCAAGCGTTAAAAGGTTGAAGAACTCTATGCGAAATGATTCATCAGAAAAATTGTAGTGCGATATGCAAATGGCCGCGCTTGATTTGCGATCGCTTGGTTATATTACCGTCGCTAGATGGCAGCAGCGCATTTATCATCTCGCGCATTTTATTACACTCTCATTCTGCCGGCATCAAACACGTCACTTTTGATATATGATCGTGGTAAATTTCAATTAAAAATATTCAAATGAGATATTAACGAGGTCGATAACTCGGAAGTATGCTTATGTTCTAAAATGTTTAATTATATTGTGTTTTTTTCGGATGCACTGATGCATTCATCATTACTTCCGCTCGTAATACTTCATCATCATTACGACAAGTGCTTTTATCTTCATCGAATTGCATTATCATGTCGGTGATTCCAAATGTTTATGTTGTGGATGACAGCCAGGGCGCTATCATGCAATCTAGACAATCGACTAAATTATTTTTTAATTCCCCCATGAGACCCTTGCATTCAATGTTATAGTGCAGATAAAAATGTTGGTCGGAACTATCCATTTAGAGCAGCGATGTGCAACCGTTTTTATATATCAACGCATTAATAAAACAGGCGTATTTAGCAATCAATCAAGTACTCACAATAAAAACCTACTTAACATGGGCTTATAGACCGCGAAAAAGCCTTCTACTCAATTCACAATGGACATTCTATCAAATATTTATATTAATATTTGTTATAGAAATGGCTTTGCGATTATATGATAAGATGCAAGATACTCTCTCACCCAGGACCGTTCGGAGACTTAAAAATAAAATCATTTAAGAATGTGTTCGGTCTATAATACAACTTGAAAGTAGACATTAGCGATATTAAAATCTCACTTTGCAGATGCACATTGATGCAGCTTGCTACACATTCAATACCATGTACAATGCTTATATGCACGTCAAAGCGGCTATATAAAATAGAATGCTTTTGAATCACTGGTCCAATTTCACAAGGATTTAAGTCTAAAAAATGAAACTGTGTAATAGCATGTGCGCCACTGGTGTAGTGGTTACTTTATGCTACGAAAATAGTCCCAGAAATACCCAACCTAACAAAGAAATGAAAAAAATATCTTAATTTCTCAAAATAGTATCCTTTCAGCACGAGGCGCTCATTCTTCGTGTCAGCGGTCTGAAAGGCGGACCGGTTGGGCACATAAACTTTGTGGCCATTGCGGATAAATGTGTACTTAGCAATCCCAGCGGCATGAACATATATGATGTTTTGCACATAGATTTTTTCAGCGTTTTGAAAAACTATCCAAAATTTTAACTTTAAATCATCATAACTCTCTAATCTGTAATCTTAATAGCACGAAATACTTTTTGTATTTTGCAATGTATTTTTGATCTTAATAAATCATTATTTAACGCAATTGCTACAAAAAAAATATTTTTAAGCTTCAAATTTATCATCTCTGTTTCGTATGTACGCAAGACAACTTTTTCTTATTTCAACTGTAATTGTCTGAAGTAGCATTTCCTTTTTCATTTTTGCAATGGCGGTGATTATTCTTTCAATTAAGATTTATTTTGTGGGCTCTCGTGTAAAGTAATTCTTTTGACGGCCCTATTTCGTGGCTCGCACGGTCTTTAGACCAAGTAATCCAGTGGTGTCAGATCTGGAGACCGTATGAGCCACGGAATCGGGGACGTCGCTAACCAAATAAATCTATTTTTATTGTTTATCATTTGTCTCAGGTGATTGACCCATGTTTAATCCATGGTTATGAATCAACGCCAAAACTCAGCTTTATTGCTGTAAAACATCCCCAAACACTCGATCGAAACATCCTCACGACTAGGGAATCCAATCCCGGAATCCCGGACAGTTTTAGGTACTTAAGAATCCCGGGATTAGAAAACGTAATCCCGAAAATCCCGGGATTGAAACTTTTATCTAACAGAAATCGTACACCTCACCAACACGATGAAGGCTACTAAATCGAGACATTCCCGACGAAATCTAGACGCTTGGAAACAGTGGCGTAATTACTGATTGGCGAACTTAGGCGACGCATAGGAGCAGTGACTGTCTAATCTATGTATACATATAAAGCGTACATGTATTTTTTTCAAATTTTTATAGTAACCTTTCCCTACCGGTGATGTATTTACTACACCTCGACGAATAATGGTAATATCGATATGAAATATAATAGATACGGGGTTCAGAATTTTTGTATTCCTCCGTAATATAATTACGAATCACATCAAAGTATTATAGTATATAAATATTTATCTGCAGCGACGGAAATAAATAATTTGTCGGGAAATTGGGAAATCGGGAATTTTGCGATTTTTAGCCGTGTCTCAGCAGAAAAGAATTTTATCAGTCACATTGATGGTGTTATACGAAAATGAGGGCTCACGCGATCATCAACTCGAATTGACATTTAAATATCTGATGACGATACCTCCAACGAGTGTGGAAGCTGAGCGTGCATTTTCAGCAGCAAGTTGTCTGACTTCCTAAATCAGATCCAGACTAAATGACGAAACACTAATGTTTAATGTTAATGTTACTTCGGGCATATTTTCAAAATAATATTTGAATTTTTTAGTGTTTTATTTATCTATTTTTGAATTGTATTTTTATCTTTTTTTAAATAAATAAAATTCTTTGGCCTTCAAGTGATTTTTTATATTGAACAAATGGACTTATTAGTAATTTTTGATCAAATTCATCAAGGTTATTTCTTAAAATATTGAAAATCCCAATCCCGGGATCCCGGGACTGGTCTCGGGATTGTCTAATGACATCCCGAAATCCCGGGATCGAAATTTTGGCTCGGGATTGAATTCCCTACTCACGACGCTGTTTTTGTTGCATTGTGAGTAAACGCGGCATTCGTTTTGCGCACAGCTTTCTCATGTCCAATTTTTCGGTCAATATGCAATGTACAGCATTTTTTTAAATGCCTACCATGCCATTTATGTTTGTTATGTTATTAATTGAACATCTAATTATACATTATGCGAAACGTTTTAGCAGTAATTGAAAATCATATGGCGATCAAAACACGTTTTTTAAGGTCCATTAAAGCGCATGATATATTATTTTTGCAAAATCAGAGCATTCAGATATGAATCAATGGATCGATTTATCGGGCGCCATTTTGATTGCGCGTCGATCGAGGCGACATCTATTGTCACGCCCATAAGCACGAGCGATAGGGCGCCATTTTTTCTCGACTGCGCACAAACGATGAAACATCTCCGCTCGGCAAAGGGAGCGAGGCACATTCGTTATAAATATATTAATATACACTTTCTAGGAATAATTCCATGGGGAATAAGATTAATGACATTTATCTTTCACCTTGAAACATCTATTATGTAATTGTCAGCCCAAGTACATCTCGGTTACAATATTATCTTCTCTTGTAATGGCAATTAATTATTTGTCATCTCGCGCACAAAACAAACTTATGTGTGAGAATTTATTACGGCTGGCATTCACAGCGTTACTTTAATGGAGGCATTAAATCATTTTAAATTATTTTGTTTTATTTTGTCTCACAATTTTCACCAAGACGACATCATAACGCTCTTCGATTATGGCTCTGAACGAATCAGCGCGGACAAAAGAGCCCCGGACGAGCTCTCAATTCCCTCTTTCTAAATGCATAATGGACGCATTTAAATATTAATATTTTTTATTTATTTTTTCGGTCGATGGACCCGCGGAGGCTGCGTCTCAGACCCGGAGGATTTCCGCTCTCCTACGAAACCTTTTATCTCGTTCAATTAAATCTTAATAAACGCGGCAATTATTTAGAGTCGGAATCTATTTGAGCTGACCGTGTTTGATGGGCACTCTTTTAATTTGTTAATTGCCAAAGTAGATATGGCCGAAATGAGTGCTTTTATGACCGAAATTAATTACCGGCTAAAACACCTTCCTCGGCATCTAGCTGTAAATACATATTTTGAGACGAAACTACAAGAAACATATCTTTTTAATTGAATCTCTGCCTAATTGATTTATTATTTAATTAAGAAAATAATCTTGAAGGCTTTCGACCCAAAGACGTCAACCAATAAAAAATAATTAACGGATACTTTGACGAAAATAAACAACTACTCCCCAAAACAAATTGCGTACACAAACGATACTTGTATTTATTTTAAAATGTTCACGGAGATGCGCACAATAACTCCTCAAAATTTCATCGCAATCGAATAAATGTATAAGAACGTATACGTGCTGCATCTTGTATATATTAGGGTGTCCCATAAGATTCTTTCGTTTTCATATTAAGAAAAAAATAAACAATAATTTGTATTATCTCTCCGGAAGCCTCATAATGCCTTCTTGCCAAAATTTCTCAGGTTTGTTGGCAAAATATTGATCAAGTTAAATTTTTATATCATTTTTTGAATTAAAATTTTTACTAGATAAAGATTTTTTAATGAAAGAAATAAATAATAATCTGAAGGGGCAATATCCAGAGAATATGGAGGATGAGGTAAACATCCCAGTCAAATGATAATAATTTATTTCTGAGGAGCAAAGACACATGAGGCCTGGCGTTATCGCGATGAAAAACAACGCCTCGTCTGTTCGCTAATTCTGGCCGTTTTCTGGCAATTGCATCCTTTAGATTGTCTATTTGGAAACAACATTTTGTTGAATTGATCGCTAAAGTAGCTCATAATAAACTACCCCCTTCCAGTTCCACCAAATGCATAGCAAAACTTTTTTTCGATATAGGCCAGGTTTAACTACAGTTAAAGCTTATGTACCCTTGGTCCAAGACCGTTTACGTTGGATATTCTCGTAGAGTATCCAACTTTCATCTCCAGTGACAAGTCTCTTCAAAAAAGGTTGGCTATTATGTCGTTGGAGAAGAAGACCGCATGTTGAAATACGCTGAAGTTTATTTGAGTCAGTCAGTTCATGAGGAAGCCACACATCTGAACGATTGATGTAGCCCAATTTTGTCAGATGATTATGGACGGATGTTCGTGGAATTTCTAACTTGTTAGCTATTTCGCTAACTGTATATCGCGGGGTTTCTCCAACCATGGCTATGATTAGATCTGTGTTCATTTGCGAAAGAAACTTATGGGACAATCTAATATAAATATACAGAAAGTTAAAAATTATAGACCAAAAAAATGGTCTTCATGCAATGGCGCTGTTAATCTGTGTAGATTAAATTAGGTAGATTAACAGCGACATCTTCCGTCTCTCTTTAAATGCAATGTGACAATTTAACAGCGTCATCTTTTGTGGCGCTGCGGACATATTGCGCCTGAAGGAACGACACTGATCGCTTCTTGCGTGTGCACCGCTGTTGGTTCGGCGGTGACGCGTAAGAGGCGGGAGTCATGAGGTCGTCTGCTAGCCTTGGCTGCGGAAGGACGCCCTTCCCACGGCCAAAACTCTCTCTCTCTCGTGATTAATAAAGAAGTTATCTAAGACGAGCGTCTTTCAGTTCTACCCGGCTACATACATGCTTATACATAAAGTGGCCACTAAATCAGTAGCTTTCCTATTTTATAATATATACAAAAACACAGCTACATTTTTTAGCTAACAATTTCCATTATGCAAATGCAAAAAACTCAATGTTCATCTGTGTTTTTTTATTGTTCCCACGGAAATACAGATGTATTTGAGCTTTTAGATATGATTATATTTTTTAAATTACAAAATCGTAGATATGAAAACATAATTAAAATATCGAGAATGAAGTTCATATTGGATGTGTATCGAAGTGAAACATTGCTTCATGAGTATCCAATTGAAATCGAATTAAAACTGTCATCCATGGAAGAAGATGAACCTCTCCATTTATGCTTGTCATCATCCCCAATCGATTTTTTTAAATTGTTGAGTACACGTTAAGAGTTCTGTGCATTTGGATTTCAACAGTCCCCTGAGCATAAGCGGAGCTTATTGGATATTTTGATTCGATTTAATGTTTTTATTTCGGGATTTTCGCAATATGGAATATGATCCGGTCTCAATTAATAATTTGGATTTATTTTGGCTCAATTTTGGTCGGGTTCCCAATTTGATTATATCCGAATATTGGCTCTCCTCTATTCGGACATAATGAATGCTGGAACCCTATATAAATATTGTTTGGACACAAACACGAGCGGGGGAGTATCATATCGGATTGTCTGATTGATGATGAGCGTATAATAAAACAGGAAAAATCCACTTTGTACCTAATTTATAGAAATAGTCGAGGAAAAAGCTATCGGACGCGAAAAAAAGAGGTATTTTTATTTTAGGGCCACCCGATCGACGATTGGTTACGTGCCTGACATACTTATCGCCGTCATATACTACATTTAGGGAATTTCCCGACGAAAATATATGGGGGGGCAGTCGCAAGAGCCCCAACAGTGTCGACATCCTATTTGCCGCCTTTTGTGTTCCGATTTTCATTTTCGATGAATACTCTCGCAAATGGATGTTGACGTGTACATAATGCCCGAAACGTGTACCTGGCCTTTTGATCATCGTCCAGATAAAACCGGAAAAAAATACAGAAATTGCTTAAATCAATAAATATGTAAAGCATTTCGCATGGGCTCTATTGACCACGAAAAGGCATTCTACACAGTAGGCGCATCAGCGATAATCTAAGTAAGTATCTTAAATACTCATAAATTACTGTTTGTGAGGTATACTAACGACCCGCTGATTCTGACACCAATGTTGCGTGATGGAGCCGGGACGCTTGCAAGGCAGAGTCCTTGTCTTGACGAACACGTACGCCCCTCCACGCTCCCATGTGTTCGTCAAGGGTGGCTGCGCTCGCATACGGGTCCGTTCTGCTCTCGGACCGTTATGGAGGCGATTGGAGGAATGGAAGTGGACAAGTACCGACGAGAGAGAAAGAGAGATCTGTCTGCAGGCAGAACGTCTATCCAATTATAACAGTGGATCCTTAGTTATTTTATGAAATTCTAAGGATAATCTTTTCTAAGATAAATCCAAGATTCATCTTCTCTGCATCAAGCGGCTCCCAGATTTTGCGACAGAATTTCCAAAAATCTTGCAAAATCATTTTTTTTTTTTGAACTTGCTAATAGATCCTCCTAAATCACCTTTACTAAGATGCTAGACTCTTTCAACGTTTTAATTAAGGATAAATTTGATAAATTGAAATTATATTTCTTCGGTCAATATGCAGCTTTACACTTTTTAATGGCATCTATTTAGTCTATTTTTAAATGCTTCTATTTGGCTGTTTGCATCCTTTAATATTCAGAAAGTCTTCATTTACTTATCAGTCAAAGTTATAGAAGGGTTATAGAAGAAGAGAAAATCGAGACAAGGACAAAAATAAACAGATTTACGAAGTACGTGACGTCTTGTTCCTTTTTTCTAAAGACGTTCAAAAATAAGTCTTAAATATCTTTTTAGTAGACCTTTCAACGTTATTTCATTTCTGATTTCGTTCCGGTTTATTTATAGACATTTATACCGATTTGATTGTAGTTTTCGTTCCGATAAATATAACGGTTTTTCCTGTTTTCGGTTCAGTTCCAAGTGATTTATTTTTGAATATTTTTATTTGTATTATAAGCTTATTTTCTTAGATAATTTAGAACATTTAATTCCATCTTTAATAATAAGCATTCCACATAAAGGATGATGACTGAACCGATAAAACCGATATTTGCGAATCCGGATAAAAAAACGATTTTCGTTATAATTTTGGTTCGAATTCCTCCCAGTATATTGCATATAATTTATTATATATGACAATAATGCAAGTTAATACGATAAGCTACATATAGCTCTAAGATCATAAATGCAGGGTACGGCAGGGAAACTTCCTTATTTTAAAAATGAATAACATAAATATTATAGCAGATATCAGTTAAATTATTTCTTTCGTGTTATAGATAAATATTTAAAGTTTTTTTTATTACGTTTTAAATTTATATCATTAAAATAGTTTCTGTTATTTTATTGTTATTTATTTCACTTAATGTAAAACAAATTATCTTCGACAATTTAAGCATTACATGTCATGTGGAATATTGGCGCATATTCCCCAAAGGAAAGGGGAGTCAGTTAAGTCTCACGAACATTGGATTTCCGAGGATTTCAGCTTTCTTCATACGATGATATAATGAAAGCCGTATCATAACAATGGAACGAAATGCAGGAAGCTGTTCGGATGAATGAAAATGCGTTCATGGCCGACTTCCGCATCCTAATGGGTGAAAATATCGTTTAATGCCGTCATTACGCACTTCTCGATTTTTGCGCAGAATTTCCCGCGATAATGCGTTATTTGTACGGATCACTCGATTTATAGCGCGAACAGGAAAATGGCGAATTTTACGGATGACATTTTTCAAATCATCCCCGATGAAAAGCCGCGTTTAGTGGAGCTCCGAGCATCCTAATAAAAAAATCATCAATCCGAGGGATCCCGTCGGACGAAGTCTGCTAATCCGTTTTATTTTATCTCATATAGTCCCCCCGGGACGCCAAGGAATAATTAATTACGCAATGCAATGTCTACGAATATTTGCACTTGCAAGCATGTTTATATAGTCTCAATTAAAAGCGTGTGTACACTACAAATATTGGCTTGTTTCTGAATGTTTAACTTTATTTTATGTTGAAGGCTGTATAATTAAATAAATGTATATCCCATGAATAAAATACACTTCAAATATCGATCACCCCCTGCGAAAGTAGGGGGAGGTTGAGGAATCCTTCTTTGATCTAATATATTTTGAGATGACAGAAGAAGCGAGTTGATTTACATATTTCGATTACGATTTCAATTTACGATATATATTTCGTTTATGAACATAAAAACAATTTGAAAAAAATATATGGTTCCAATATCAGCCATTATTTGGCTTGATGGTATGTATTCAGAATGCCGCGCCAAATAAAAATGCCCTCAAATCGCTTATGCAGAATGTCCATCGTGGTATGCGCTGTGTAGCACATAATGCCATTATATTTCAAACCCATATTATCCGTATTTATAACATCCAGTTTAATTCACAAAAAGTTGCTTATCATTGATTTTTAGTGCTAAATATGATTTTTTTGGCTAAACATTTCTCGAACGAAGTACTGATTTCGAAAATAAAATTTGATAACTTTCACGTATTTTTCAAAATTATAAATTTCTATAAAAATTTGCCATATACTATCAAATAATTTACAATAAATTTAATAAATATTACTCTAATAATATGACCAGTATAACCTAATAAATTTTGAGCGTTTCTATTGAAAATTCTTATAGGTTTTAATTATTTTTCTTTTGCGTTTTTAAGAATGTTGATATGATTCAGTTTAAATAAGATATTATAATAAAATGTAAAAATAATATACAGCTTGGTTTTTATCGGATATGTTTCCATGAGGAACGCTCGCCTTGTTTTTTAAGATGGCTTTTAGCAATCCCTTTTGTGGGACCATTACCAACCATTTATGTTTTTAAAAATGTGGTCACCAGTTACACCTCCTGTAGGATTTGAACCCAAGATGAGTGAGCTACGAGTCCAACCGCTTAACCGTGGGACTACCTACAGGTTGTCAATTCAATAACTTTATTTACTCAACGAACAGATGAATTATGAAATTTAAGTATCAGTAACAAATTCCACAAATAAGTATGATCAACAAATTAAATACGTACAAATTGTATGTTTGCCTAATTTTCTATAGTGTGGTCCCTATCTCGACACTATAAGAGGGTTGAATGTACATCAAAACTTTTATATTTAAATTCACTATCATAAATGGTTCATTAGAGCTCCAATTGGATGAATGTGTAAACCTGCCCTCGAGCAGATAATTTGACAATCAAACATCGACTGAAATGATTTCTCGCCAGGGTTATCTCGTTAATTTGATTAAAAACCTAGGAACGTTCTGTTATTTTTTCCAGATTGGAACAAAACGAATGGCCGCGCACAGCTAATGTAATCTATTTAAATATTAATTGAATAAATCTGAAACTAATCAGAGTACGGAGCCAGCTCTATCCAATTATTGTTTTTGTTCACTCACAAAGGGCTATGAATAATTTCAATCAAGATAAATAAGATAAGGGGAATTTTCTTGGGCGAAGGAAGGAGACCCATTTGTGCTCGGGGGGCGCACGGGGTGTAACGGGCTGCATCCAGGGGGTGAGAGATGTGGGGGTGAGCCTCAGACGGACCAATCGCGGAGCGCCTCGGCGAAGCCGCCATATTTTTCACGGGGCACTTTGTAAGTCGTCCCGCAAAATTAAATGCAATTTAAAATATAATTATGAATCGTATTATGTGATTTATTTAAATGGCTTTAAATTTTCATATTTACTTCGGGGATTTTATTAAAAAGCCCTAATTTCATTCAGCAGGGCGGTCCTCGCAACGCGCGCTTCTCAACAATACAATCGAACGATTGGCCACAATCAAATTATATGTAAATCATGAATCTCTACGAAAATATTTATGAGAGTAGTTCCAGAAGTACCGGACCTGACAAAGAATACACAGAAAAATTGAGGGGGAAAAAAACCTTTATTTCTCAATATAGTCTATCCTTTTAATCTATCGTTTTGAATGTTTCTTCGTCTCAGGTGTGAAATGATGGACGCATGTTTTATCTATGGTTATCACTCGATTGAAACATCCTCGTGATGCTGTTTTTGTTCCATTGTAAGCAAAAGCGGCACCTATCTTGCGCACAGCTTTCTCATGTCCAAGCTTAGAGTCAATAGTGCAACGTACAGTACTTTTTACAATGCCTATTATGTCTGCTAGCTCGCGCACTTTCAATCGACGGTCATCCAATACTTTTTTGGATTTTTTCATTATTCCTGGCGTGGTCACTCAATTTGGTCGAGCGCTGCGATGTTCATCTTGGCAGCTCGTACGGCTTCGTTTAAACTCTGCCACTCAATATTTTATTAGCAGCATCTATATAGCAGACTCTCCCCAAAATAAAATAACTCGTGTGTAATATTGCTTGGACTGTAATATTGTATCAAACAACTATCAGCCGTATATACGTCAGGTTGGGTGCTTCTGGGACTACTTTCATACAAAGGGAATTCAAATTTAACCCGAAAATGTACTGTACAAATTTATTAGTGATATCATCGTCAGCCGGGATCCCACTACAAGGTATAAGTATCCTCCAGGGTACGCCATCTTGTTCTGCCGCGAGTTAGTCTATGCCAATGCGGACTTACTTGAATATCAACCTCCCATCTGGTCTATTGATAGCCCACGCTTCTTCTCCCGCCTCTGAGCTGCCATCCACTCATCTGTCCATCGTTCGTCTCTCTCTGATTTCTTTGTTCCTGATTTTATCTTTGTGCCCAATAATTTCCTTTCTACAACAATTTGGGCCACTCCGATGGTATGCAGGGCACCCCTAGTCAGAGTCCAGGTCTATGACCCGTCTTGATAACTGATGCCACACACTGATCAAAGACCCGTTTGGGAAGGCATTTCACTCTACTTTGCTCACCCATAATACCCCAGGGGAGTGGGGGGTTAACACTACGCCTACGAGTAACAGTCGAACCCATAGTATAATGATGTAGAGTAGAGGTAGATAAAAACAGTCTCGTTGGTTTGCTCATCAAATTCTGCTGGGGTAGCCCAGCTAACGTGAGTTGGATGCGCAGCCTACTAAACTACGTAAAGTGGAATGTAGAACTGTCGATTACAGAAGGAGCAAAAGCACTATGCAAAAGGCGACATCACTATACTCAACAGTCTAGTGTACACAGGGAAGAATGGCTATGGCTGCTCGAGCGGCAACAGAAAAGGGGGAATCTCTGCAGTTCGTCATCTGCTGCTTTTGAAGAACGTAGAGCGAAATGAGTGGGCGCCTGGAACCATAATGTGTGACCAAAGAGAGATGGAGGACACTCTTGGGTAGCTAGTACGAGAGCAGCTGAGATGGGATCAGTCCAGCAAGGGAAGATGGACCCATCGACTTATCCCGGTCATAAGTCGGTGGAGTGCCCGGGAACATGGTGAAACAACCTACCGCTTGACGCAGGTGCTCACTGGGCACGGATGCTTTGGTGCGCACCTGAAGCGGATTGGCAAAGAACCATCCGCTACGTGCCAACACTGCCAAGCAGAGGTCGACGACGCAGAGCACACCATCATTGACTGTGAGGCTTGGGCACCCCAGAGAAAACTGCTGAAACAAGCACTCGGGGTAGCCGAGCTCAACGTTGACAACATGGTCCACAGCATGATGGAAAGCAAGAGGAGCTGGGACCTTTGGCGCGAATACGTATAAGAGATACTGAGCGCCAAAGAGGACAATGAAAGAGAGAGACGCAGAGCGCTACAGCCTCTCCAACAATAGAATAAGGCCAATCACTTAAATCCAGACTACCTATCCTCCTGAAGCAATGTGGAAAACATTACCAGGGGGACAGAGAAGGACAAGGGGGAGGTTTAGTGGGTAGGCACGACCGATCAATCGTGAATCCTACACTACCCAGATTCTCTGGGTGTCTTGTGAAGATTCCTCTCCCACAGGAAAAAAAAGTACGAGGGTAGCTGATCAGCCAAGCCGCATACGTCTATAAATCTCCATCATTTTTCCTTCTTTCAGGGGCATGAGGAGATGGCCCAAGCAAATTATTTGGTTTGTCACCTCAATGTCAATGCCGTTTACCATAATTTCATCGACGTTCCTTATAATTTTTGTTTTTGCCAGGTTGATTTTTAATCTAATTCCCATGCACTCAAAGATGCTGCGTTTAGTTCAGTGATCATGTCGCCAAATTCCCTTGACGATTCCAAGAACAGCAGTATCTTCGGTTTATCTTTATCTCATTCCAGTTGAAAGACTTGAATATGTATTCCAGGTTATTATTAATATTATAAATAGAGAGATTGTATCTCCCTTTCTTAATCCTCAGTCAATCTTTTTGCAAGTTATTTAAAGAATTCAGTATAGTCCATGTTTCTACTGTATCGAATGCCCTTTCGCAGTCTATAAATGCCATGTGTTCCTTACTAAACTCAATGTTTTTTTCTACATAGTTCCCTTCATTATAAATACACTCATTTCATCGGATAAGAAGCTTCTTGGTCCCGAAAGAAGAAGGTGGCCACTCCGAAAACCAGTTGCGCACATATTGTTTGACCGCAGCGTTGTCTTGGAACTATTGCCCTCCTAATGCATCTATAAATATATCACAATCACATAGGACCCTGTCTGGACTGTAGTGAGTGTTCCCAGTATAATTGAGCAAGTTAATTACGACTTACGACTGCTATGCGCGTTATCATGTAGAAAAAGGACAGCTCGAATCAGTTCATCTTTTAGTAACCTTAGCGTCATCTAGCAGCTGGCAGTAGTAGGCCGCATTCACCGTCTGTCAGTCATGAAGAAAATCAATCAATAAAATACCTTTCAACTTCCAAAATACCATAGTCAAAACTTCTCCAGGGGACTGTTTTTCGACTTTCAGACCTTCATGAATCGTTTGGGCCACTATCATTAATAAATTTGTACAGCAAAATTCCGGGTTCTTCAAAGAAATCTTTAAACGTGCTATATTTTTATCGTCCCTACGGACACGATACACACAAACTTATTTATAAATTTACTCATTTACATAGCGATCGGTAAATATGCGCCGTGTCGGAGGCATCGATTGAATTATTAAAGAATTTTCGACAGCCAATTTGTAATAAATTCGCAAATCGTCTTTGCGTACGTCTGCAAAATTTTCGCTCGACTAACGCGATTAACAGCATGATTTACCCAAAAGCAGATGTGTATAATATCCATAGCAGACAGGAAATGTAATCCAAATAATTAAGAACTGTTATATGAATCAAGCTGTTGTTTGAACAAACATAGCGGAATTAATTATTCATGCAATTTTATACACGAAAATATCCCATATTAGCTAATAACTCATCGCTAATTACGCCCAATAAACTAATTCCCATTATAATCTCTTGATGCTCGCAATAAAGCCAGATAATTATCGATTTCCACTGGTGTAAGCACGGAACTCAAATCGATTTAGGCCTTTCGTCTAATTGAGTCAAGGCTTTAAGACTTGAGGACAAATTCTCGATAAATTTACCTTGTTGACCTAGTGAACCTATTATTTGATTGATTTATGTATTTTCTGCTTTATAACACTTCCTAGAAATCAATTACTGAGCACGTAACGAAGAATTATAACACTTCTGAAAAGGCATTAAGATTTCATTATTTAGAAAATTCCATTAATGTTCAATAATCACTCAAATCAAAGTTACGACATAGTTCACAGACGAACAAACACAAACAACATTCTATCCTGCATATATTTTTAAATCATTTTTATGTAACCTAGACAAGAAATAACCAAAAGCATACGTCGAAAATCAATGTGAATCTTATCGAAAACTTACTCACTCTTATTATTTCTAGCAAAAAAGATTATTATCACTTTATTTAAACGCTTTCCTTTTAAAAATGCGGTTTGACGATATATAGACGTTAAACTACTAGCAATTATTTCTTGACTCGGTGACATATATTAAACTACAACGGATTAGATCATTAAGGAGTCATCCATGTTTGATGCTTATACCCAAAAAAAAGTTATTGTTTTGCGTGCATTTTGGATAAAAGGAATCATCGGATTTCATTTACACTTCCAAAATCCTAATTATTGTGAACGCTGAGCGATGCTAATCAACGGTGAGTGACTTTTTATGGCGTTACATTTGGATGACCTTATATTTGTGGGTTGTAATACTGAGGAGTTCCTATGGGTTATTTTTAAAGGCAAAAAGCTCATCTATTCGGGATGTTAATATATGTATTTGAATAGAGTGTATGTCCAGCTGCGAGACTTTCCAACGGAGCCCTTCCTCAAGCGTGATTAAGGCTAACATTAGAGCGGCGGAAAGAAAGCGTCTTTCCTCGGTCAATGCTCATGGTTTGCCATCCTTTTTCCTACGGATCTTACATTATCTACACACAAGGAGACCGCTTGTCAACAATTTTAAAATGGTTGGCAATAGTCCTGAAGCGTGGAACAATTATCTTCCCCATGCAATGGCGCTGTTAATCTGAGCAGATTTAATTCGCTAGATTTACAGCGCCATCTTTTGTGGCACTGCGGAAATATTGCACCTGTAATATCAACCGATCGCTTTTTGTGCGTGCACCGTTACCGGTTGGGTAGTGACGTGCAGGAATCGGGTAGGAGTCGTTGATTAGCCTTGGCTGCGGGAGGACGTCCTTCCCACAGTCATATCTCTCACTCTCGAGTTGAATAGAGTTATCTAGAGAAGAGAGACTTTCTGTTCGACGCCCATCCATCCCTCATCCATCCGTTTGGCTACATCAAGGCCTAAAAGAAAAATAGACTTGTACGTTAGCGCGGTTATCCCGATGGGATAGGAGCGGGGAACCGCGTTAGTTTCGTTTCGTTCATTCGTTTTAAACAGGATATTTAAATGGGATTTTTACAAATTCTGCCTTCAATTATTTTTGCACCGTCAGTATATATATATTTATTGTGCGATTTTGATGGAATGGATGTAAATTCATATTCTTGAGCTTTAAAATGATTGGTGTAATTTGAAACGAATTTTAATGGAATTATTATAATAAGAAAGGTTTGGGGATGTAAAGGCCGATAAATGTATTGTATTAGGGGGTATTTACATTTTGACGTTGTTCCCTTTATATAGGACGTGAAAGACAACGACTTAACGGTTTAATTAAAATTTATTCCCCTGCATAATGTGAGTGATTAAATGAAAGTAAAATATTTTTAATAACAGTGTTGCCTTTGGCTCGAATTGAATTTTGAGTTTTATTATTTTGTTGTTTTATGGGAAAACATTTTTAATTGAAAAAATAAGGGAAGGATGTTTAAAAGTTTTAATGAGACTCGTCTGGGACGTTGTGGGTTGGGTGGAAGGGTGCGCTGGGGAGTTGGGCGGGGGAAGCTCCTCGGCCCAAACGTGTAATTATTGTATGTTAAATTTACATATAAATTATTCATTCCTACAGACAATTTAATGATATAATGATTTTTATTACAGGTGCATTAACATACTATGCTTTCATGCTTTGGTACAAACACGAACCAATTCAATGGCACTCTTCTTTTGTATCACTTATTAATTTAACACACGAGTTTAACAGAGAGCAGCGCTTCTTCATTTCAAATTTAGGATTTTACTATCAAATTCTAATTATTTACAGAGTTATATCTATTTTGGTGAGGTGGCAACTAAACCCTACCAGAATGAAATCATTAAACGCTCGAAACTACTTTTTTCAACGCGGTTGACATGATATCTCATGTTTTAATTCATTGATTTACTTTAATTTTGGTATGAACCTTTTTCATATAATTTTCTATCGTTTCTACCAAATTTATGTACAAAAACTATTTATAACTATTAAAAAAAAACTGAAAAAATACAGTAAAAAAATAACTTTATTTTAAACAGTTGCCATCTTGTGGAAATAGTATGTTTTTACTTAGAGGTAGAAACTAAAGCAACATCTTTACTTATTAAAAATATGGCTGCAGGAGGGACGACCTCCCGCAGCCAAGGCTAACTGACGACTCTCTCAACTCCCGCCTCCTGCGCGTCACTACCCAACCGGCAACGGTGCACGCGCAAGAAGCGATCCGTCGGTATGCAGGTGCAATGTCTCCATAGGGCCTCAAGAGATGGCGCTGTTAAAATAACATATTGCACCTAAAGAGAGATGGAAGAAGTCGCTGTTGTAATTTAAAATATAGACAGTGGAACTGTTCATGAAATGTTGTAAATATATATATAATGATAATTTATATATAAAAATACAAAATCTTTGTATTAAATATATGTCTGTCTATTTTTCCTTTTATTAATTACATTTTTGCATTGAACTTCTCTGTATTTATTTAATAGACGATAAATATTGAAATATTGTTAACGAAAATTGCTAACCGAAATATTATGTTGTGTGTTGTGTAATATATAATAAAATAGGCGCGCTACTGGTGTAGTGGTCGCTTTGTGTTACGTATGTACATACAGCAGAGATGCACGGCGCATGCGCATATCATCTCTATGATGTACACACGGATTGGTCTCAATTTTTTCTCAAAAACTTTAATATATAGGATCATTCAATAGGGACGCTCCAAATTTTTTAGATTATAACCGCCATATTATTAAAGCAACATCAATCAAATTTATTGTAAATTATTTAATAATATATGGCAAATTATTATGGAAAATTATGTTGTTGAAAAATGTTTGCAAATTATCAAATTTGTTTATTTAGAGTTTGAGAAATATTTCGCCAAAATATTATCTTTAGCGCTTAAGATCAATGATAAGTAAATCCTTGTGGTTTAAATTACGTGGCACTACGTGCTATACAGCGCATGTCACGATGAACATTCTGCACGAGCGATTTGAGGGCACGTTTATCTTGCGCGCCATAGCTCTCGAATACGTGCCACCTAAATAAATCCGAACAGATATTTGAACAATATTATATTTTATATTTAATGCCATAAAATATTCTATCAAATAAAAGAAAAATTGAGTAGATATCTTATATAGAATTTCTTGTATTTATATTTAAAAGTCGAGCGTTGTTATTGAAATCTAATCGAATATTCAATCAATATTTATATTTTGCAGGTAAATCTCCATATTTTGATTACATCACATGGTCCCAATCCATCAGGTATGAATTACATTTCAATTATGCTTTCGTTGTAACTTTCTCTCAAGCGTTCCACTTGTATTGACACAGAAATTAATTTTCTTCCAAAGCATCAGAACCAAATGACAGTCTTTCTCAAGAAATGTACACGTATTCAGATTAATTAATGCAAATTAAATTTTATTCAAACGAAGAAGACGTAAAATCTTCATTTTGGAGAGTCGGTTTGAATAAGTAGTGAATTTTTTTTTTCAAATTTAACGAGCTTCTCAAACATCTCCGTACAAATTTATCATCACGGGTCCATAAAAAGGCTGTAAAATTATTTTCATCTACTGTGATTGCGACATTATTTTAAAATGCGCCCAATGAACGCGGTGATTTTTCGTGGCTTTCTATCAAACTGGATTTCTTCTTCGGCTTCATACAAACACTCGAGGTTGTTCAAATAAAAATAATAAGACAACTGAGCCAGGATGATTAATAGGTTTCTTGTGTTAGTTTACTTTGGAATATTTTCGTAAAAGAAACACTGAGTGCTTATTTGCTCTCCAAGTTGACACGCTAATGACTCTTTTAACTGTATTGAGACTCAAATTTCCAGTACACATATTTATGCAAATTAAAATGGCATTTCTGATTCTTTACATAAATGCAAATTCAGCCATCGACGCATGCTTCAAAAATGCCAATGTTCCTATTTATGCCCAAAATGGGCACAATAAAAGCTCACCCGTGTGCCCGAAATTCGTTCTGTGTTTATTTTTTAAAGCTAAATAAATTAAAACAAACCCAAAATTGAAGTCACGTTAGCCGGTCATAAGGAAATGATTGATGGGGTAATGTGGCCATGTCATTAATTTTTGACAGTACTCTTAAACCCGGGGAACTTGGATAAATATATCGTTTTTAGATGAGCTTTAAATTCTAGGATACACATAGCAATCAGCTTTTAATTAAATTTTTTCTACACGGAATAAAGCTTTATTATGTTAGGAAAGACGGCATAATTACGCTTGGAGATACATTTTTAAAACAATCGGCATACATCGAGCTAGCAGACATGGTATGCATTTAAAAAAATGCTGTACATTGCATATTGACCGAAAATTTGGACATGAGAAAGCTGTGCGCAAGATGGGTGCCGCATTTGCTTACAATGGAATAAAACAGCGTCGTTGGATATGATTGGATACCCATGGATAATATATACATAGGGCAAAATAGATAAATATATATGTTTATGGGTGAGAATAAATTCTAGTTTCGCTAGCGGCCATATTTGGCGCAAGCCACTTATATTTTCTTGCCACTGGAGTTGCTTCCGTGTTAGTAGAGATCATGGAAAGTACAAAAAGTATTCATTTTCCGCCTAAATGCCGCAAAAAGCCTAAAAATATCTGCGTGCCCAACCGGTCCGCTTATCAGATTGCTGGCATGACGAATGAGCGCTTCGCGATCGGATGCCATGCCAACAGAATATGGTCTGCGTCCATAGACGGATCTTCGCATGTACACTAGGATATTGGGGAAAGGTACGAAAAAACGGTCGCATTTGGCTAAAAAGTATTAAACTATCCAAAACTGATGTACTTAAACTGTACGTTAAATTGATAAATAGTAAAAACAATAATGCATGATTTATAATAAGGAAGTTTTCCTGCCGCACCCTTCACATTGCCATATTTCCCGATTTATGGTTCTATATATTCGTACGGCTGCAAAGTACGTCCATAAATGATATCAACATTGGACGCCATTGAGGATGCCGATGTTATGACAACTCCCCTACACCCTCGACTGTTTTCGTTAATTTAATTAATTCCAATTTAAATCTATTAGAAACACGCTCAGGAGTAATAGATGCTCCAGAATCTATTTATACTGCATCCTGCTAAGCAATCTACTCGAAGGAGTCTTCCCTCCCAATAATTAATAAGCAACATTGCTACCCAAATATTAATGTTATCAATTATCCCACAAGATGATTCTTCTTGAGGTAACGCATCCGTTTTAGGATGTAGACATCCTCTATTTAATTTTCATTATTTTTAACAAATATTTATAACCCTCTAACCCACCTAATATTATTTAATAGGATGTCCGCCAAATACACACTAAGCTTATATACAAGGGTCATCTAGAAAGTATGATCACAAGGTATGTCGGCCATTTTTTCAATCACAGTAAATTCTTCCAATGGAGAGGTCGTCACGCGCTCCCGCAAGCTCTTTTTAGGTTGTCTTTTAGATTTTGGGGTGTGTGGGACCTTCAAGAGGAAGAGGTAAGAGATTAGAAGGAAGAGGTTTAGTACAGTTTTTCTTTTAATATTTAATTTCTTATTTACCAAATGAAGTCAATGTTTAATCATAATGTTATAACGGGGCTTATTTCATTATTTGATTTTATATTTTAAAAATTCATTATGCTCTTATAAATCAATTCCATGCATAAAATGTCCTTTTTCTGACACCATTTTCCTTTGGGGTCAGAAATGTACAATTTAATTTCTTTGTAATATAATCGTATCCAATCAATTTTTGTTGATGATAAATCGTATTGTACCCGAATGGAGAGCTTTGTCATCACTTCCAGCCTTAAAATATTATCAATTCCATTGAATGACAAATTTATTGCATTTTAGCAACCCAATTATTAATCCACTTTGGCAATGCTGATATTTTCATGTCGTGGTGGCTCAAATATTTTTTCCCATTGAATGCCTCATTTTTTGTTGATTTTGAAGCAAACAAGTCGATTAACAATCTCGTACAATCTTTTAGAGCTATTTAAGATATGTGTCCTTTTTTAAAATGGTCGGCTCATTGCAGCTCAATTGGAAAGCCCATAACGGGAATTCCATTGTGCAGCCATAACACTGCTTGAAGATATATCACCATGTTGAAATGTCTTAAAGCCAAATGCATTAACGTCACGACAGACTGCAAATTAACCACATTGTGACACTAAAGCATTTTAATGCATCGCTTTAAGCACTATTAACCTCTTATTCAATCTCCATCTCGCCGTTTAATGCACAACACTCAATCTCCACGGATCTCCGACCACGTGGCTTAGTGTTAATCTGCAATTGATATTACCCAATTGCAAGCACGCGTGTTTACACACATGGACTCAACTGGACTCCTTTGTTTGTTGCACAACGCCTGCATTTGTTCCACAATTGTGTGTCTATGGAAGAATAGAAAAGTGTATTTCCGATGTTCTACTGCACGTGCACCGCAGGTACAGACACGGACGTTGACCCCCCATGCAATATTAAACACGTGTTTCTCAAATGACGGTGGGGTACATACGCCGGTACAATGCCTCGATAATTAAAGACCCAATTCTTAGGGTTTATGAATGTTTGATATTTGCACTGCTGTGGAAATCCACGAACGACTTTCCCGATGAAAGGGTACGCGCTCAGGCACCAGCAAGACTCCTTTGTCTGCACGAACATAAACGTCCTTTAGAAATTAACATTTGATTCACATTTGACACTCTATGAAAGCTCCTTATGTCCTTTGCCTTGGAAGCTTAAAAATATTAATCAAGATTTAAAAAAATAATAACTCTTCGTTATGGAGGCGGATCTGAAGCGACCCCATCGCACTCATACCCACCATTAGGGAATCTAGTCCCGAGCCAAATTTTCGATCCCGGGATTTCGGGATTTCATTAGACAATCCCGGGACCAGTCCCGGGATCCCGGGATTGGGATTTTCAATATTTAAGAAATTACCTTGATGAATTTGATCAAAAATTACTAATAAGTCCATTTGTTCAATATAAAAAATCGCTTGAAGGCCAAAGAATTTTATTTATTTAAGAAAAGATAAAAATACAATTCAAAAATAGATAAATAAAACACTAAAAAATTCAAATATTATTTTGAAAATATGCCCGAAGTAACATTAACATTAAACATTAGTGTTTTGTCATTTAGTCTGGATCTAATTTTGGAAGTCAGACAACTTGCTGCTGAAAGTGCATGCTCAGCTTCCACACTCGTTGGAGGTATCGTCATCAGATATTTAAATGCTAGTTCGAGTTGATGATCGCGTGAGCCCTTATTTTCGTATAACACCATCAATGTGACTGATAAAATTCCTTTCTGCTGAGACACGGACTAAAAATCGCAAAATTCCCGATTTCCCGACAAATTATTTATTTCCGTCGCTGCAGATGAATATTTATATACTATAATACTTTGATGTGATTTGTAATTATATTACGTAGGAATACAAAAATTCTGAACCCCGTATCTATTATATTTCATATCGATATTCCCACTATTAGAGCCGAGGTGTAGTAAATACATCACCGGTAGGGAAATGTTACTATAACAATTTTAAAAACATACATGTACGCTATATATGTATACATAAATTAGACAGTCATTGCTCCTATGCGTCGCCTAAGTTCGCCAATTAGTAATTACGCCACTGTTTCCAAGCGTCCAAATTTCGTCGGGAATGTCTCGATTTAGTACCCTTTATCGTGTTGGTGAGGTGTACGATTTCTGTTAGATAAAAATTTCAATCCCGGGATTTTCGGGATTACATTTTCTAATCCCGGGATTCTTAAGCACCTAAAACTGTCCGGGATCCCGAGATTGGATTCCCTACCCACCATCCACCACCTTATAATATTCAATTAATCCTTTGGCGGTTACAATGTATTTCGATACGGTGATTGGGTTTAAAAAATTGTCAATTTTCATTATCCAATCATAAAAGATATACTATTCAGCGGGCCACCTGAGTAAACGCATCGAAGAGCGATCAACTCGATTGGATATTTAGATGCTTTTAATGTAACAAATGCGCTGTTTAATTTCAATGTGTGAAAACTGCAGAGTGTTTCAATAAAAGTACTTAATATTTTATTTATTTGAACGAAAATTTTATGGCATTAAATATGAAATATATTATCGTTCAAACATCCGCCGCGGCTTTGCTTGGTGGCACGTATTCGGTAGGTTCAATTTTCAATGACTTGAAATTGACTGCCTCGGGGTTTACCGTACACTCTCACGCACAACAGTGATATTTTCAGCAAACCTTGCATTTTAGATGATTAAAGGGAGCAATCCCTTTACAAAGTTCAAAAAAAATTGTTTTTTTTTAAGTTGCTCGAAGTCTGCTCGAAGTTGCTTGAAATCAAGTTTAGTTCGATAGTGTGTCGTGTGTGGTTAAATTTTCGAAACAAAAATGTCAAAATATCTTAATAAATTAACGAAAAGTAGAGAAGTTTGAGGAATTTAAAAAAAATACATTATCATGGAAACCCGACTGGAGTCAAAAGCTGGTGCAAATGGTATAAAACCATTGCTTTAAAAAATATCCAAAGCTTGAAGACCTGACTTAATTTCTTGGCCAAGAGATAAAACAGCATCTTTTACCAATTTATAAAGATTTGTCCAGGGATGAATAACTTCAAAGATGCTGTTTTAACTCGACGGTTTGGCGATTGGCTTCAAAGCACCTGCATTCTGGTGTAAAAATCATTGAAATATTAACATACAGTGCTGCTGGGATATTTAATAACGACTACAGCTTCATTTTGTAGATGATGAATACATCAAATATAATTATTGGCACCCACTGTAAAGCCTTTGCTGAAAATACCGATGAAGCGCGGATAGCGAGGTAGAACCGTAAGAGTCTTTCTGAGACAAAAGCAGCTTGTATAGCCCAAAAACAACAGTGAGTCGAAGATAATCAACTTTTTAAGAAAGCTGAAGATCTATTATATGCGTCTGGAATCATTGGTGGATCGATTAGTCACTAAAATTGATAGTTTTATCGCATTGAAACTTCAAACGAGATTATCTCGAAACTGCATTTTCAAAATGTTCGCCAGTTGTAGCTTAAAAAGTTGTTGATCGATCTGATTGAAATTTTGGTATATTTCTCGCTATAATATTATTTAGTCAACTAAGCTAAATTTTTAATGTTTTCGCGCGAATAAATGATATTTTGGGGTAAAAATTATCAAAAAAATGGTAAAAAATATGAAAGTTTAACTAAAAAGCCTACTAAATTTTTAATTTTATATTTTTTTAAATTTTTAAAGCTTAGTTGACTGTCTACACATATTAAAAATCAAAAAATATTTCCATTTTCGATTTCAATTCAACAGGAAATCGCGAGAAATGGCGCCTAATGGAATACCTTATAACTCCGCCATTTTGTTTTTTGTTTTTAAGAAAATAAAATAAATTAGCACTTTAAGGTTGTAGTAAAACAATGTCAAAAATACAAAATGATTTAAAGGTTTAAATGCGGCAATCCCTTAATGCATTCAATGACTTGGATCCTTAATTTTCCGCTATTTGTATTAATTCAATGCTTATATATTAATATTAATTTAATAGTTGTTGCTTGATTAAATGCAATTATGGCATGGCCCTGCACACGTCTATGGGCGCATATGCATTAAAGCTTTCACTTCAGACAGTAAATTTATACCACAGTCAATAATTATCGTTTATTACGCTTCGTATAAGTTTTCAATTATACTGTTTTAAGCCTCAAAGTGCTCCGTGCGATCGTAAAGTATGAATTGTACCTTTGTCCGGGTTCACATACATAAAAGTGTCGAAATTAATTAATTAAAATCTACTCGGAAACATCCACATGTCGAATCGAAAATCATCGCCGGGAATGGAAAAAAGCGCTTGTTAGCAAAGTTAAATAATAAAGGTAATAAATATCTAGCCGCGTCTCGCTCTCCCGGTCCGCGTTAGAGCGGGACGCCGACATAATTTAACCTGACCCCAGTGAACCCTCTTACTTCATTACGTCGCATCTTTTTGCTGCCATCGAAACGCGAATTGTTTTTATAAATGTTTATACATTTTTAACCTTTTGCGCCCGAACAGAATGAACGTGTGAAACGGCGCCGGCGAAATAATGGACTATTTAGTCACAAGCACTTACTGTCCGCACAACTTCACGGTGTTATTACACGAATGATGGATGTAATTTTGGGGTCAAAATGTGCCAAACGACCATCGGCTCTTATTCTCCCCAACGTGACATTGGAAATTCAGCATTTCAAGCGTGGAACTCAATGAAAATATTTGGCCAAATGAGCGTGATGTTAGAACAGCTTTAATTTACCCGCATAAAAAGTGTTAAATGGCTCTCGACAATGTTTATGCATTTAATTGCAGCTCCCGCGCACTTGTGTACATAATACTGCAGATCAAAGTTTGAAATAACACATGCATTGTGTGTTAAGTAATAGTCATGGAATTCATTTTCGTTGTGTATTCTTTTAATTAAAATTTAATCAGAGGGACGCGTTCAAATTGTTGTTTAAAATCCTCCAAATTACACTGTAATGATGAAAAAATATATTACGCTAAAACAGATTTGGGTCCTCAAAATGTATTATATTTGCAAACATCTTGATAATGTAGTTGAATGTTTTTTTTAAAAACTAAGATTTTATTTTATTGAAATATTGAATATTATACACTGCTGATTCAAAGTAGAAACCAATGTGTTATATGACATGCTTTATAGACATGTTCGTGCATAGTGTCCAATTGCGAGGCACTCATTTGATGTGTCAGCGATCTGAAAAACGGACCGGTTGAACACATAAACTTTGTAGCCACTTCTTTCAGAGCATTTAGGGAAAAAATGCATCCCCGGGTCTATCTATGATCTCTATGTCTTTAGCTAGCATAATTTTAGTTAATCTAATTAGTCTCCCCCGCGCTCAAAACGTTGAGAATGAGTATGTCCTCACGGACATGAAATATAAATTCGATTTTATACCTTGTTATGCACTTTTGGGAGCGGGCTGACATGGTCCTGAATAGCAGAACCAATATACAGCTCAGGTCAGAGGAAGGTTACTTGAGGAAGTGGTTCGTATGCTTTGTGTCTCGCAATTGGAGACATTTGCTCTCTTATTTGAAATAACAAATATATGCATCTGAAAATAAACAGTTTGTGTGCTGATCTTAATCCACTTTTCGACATCTCTCCTTACATCTGATAGCTGAACGACTCCCGTAGGTTGCACTGATTTTAAGCAAATAAAGGGTTGATCATCCCTTCGCAAATACTCAATTCTATGCATGACGAAAGACTGTTATCAAATATAGTTTTTCAAAAGCAAGCACTCACGCTAAACTTGGATTAACATAGTCCATCGGATTTGTTGCAATGTATACCTGTCTCTGAGTTATTCCATACTAGATGGCATTGTTTTAAAGATCCATGACGTGTTTTGCTAGTGTCTATAGTCATTTTTTCCAAGGATATCAGCTCTGACCACGTGTTTTCGAGGAATGTTTTATTGGCACGATGAAGAGACAAGCAAGATCATTGTTTATGAGGTCTACTAGGAAGTTGCTACCACCATTTGTCAGCCATGTTGGATTTTAGACAGCAGTATGCAGGTCACTGACACATTCGTGCAATACTAGATGGCCTTCTAAATAGGTAATTCATGAACTCTCTGATCGACCATAAATTTCAATGCACACCTCACACGTTTGATAGATGAGTTTTTCTCGAATTTAAATCGCACCTCTTCAGGTTTCATGGAAGAAATGTCCAAATCATCAAATCGGGCTACGAAAACTAGTCCTATTTTGGTTGTTGTAATTTAGTACACCTGTCTGATGATGGATAAGCAGTCGTTACGCCGTTTGGTTGTGTGGGTTCTGGGATGCAGGTAAAAAGGTCGAAGTTAGAACAGGTGTTCCGGGCACTTCTTTTTTATTTTTTGTGTGCCTATTTTATACATCTGTTGTTAACTCTCCGATTTCATCACTCGGATATTAAAATACATGGATATTCAGATATTGATCATTCGGATTTGACCCTTCGCCTCTTCAAACACTCTGTAAATATTGCCAAGAAATCCCATCAAAACGTCATGATTCTGATGATGTAATCGGATATCCGTGGGGCTCGATTTACATCATTTTTTTTTAATTTATTAACAAAATAAATACATAGAATAAACATCCAAAAAATGTACTGATCGCGCGATTAAAGCGGCTTCAAACGAAGAAACCCGAAGAAAACCGATCGTCCACGACGCTTGATCCTTGAAGAACTTTCGCTCGTTTTCGTGCATTCAAATGCAATAAAAACATAATTAATTAATAATTATGTATAGCATATCGAGATCATAATCTAAATCAATCGACATTCTTTGATATTGACATTTATATGATTGATATTCCAAACAAATTATCGTTTAATGCAGCCCAAAAAAAATATATCATTGCCTATTATATGTATTTAAAAAGCATGGCATTCAAAGTACCTTTTTTTCGGGCAAACAAAAAAGGTAACAAAAAGTCGTGTCCCCTGTGATTACTATTTAAGTATGGACAAGCAAAAAACTAACAACAGTTGTTGCAGGGAATGTCAAAATAATTTATTAAAAACGAGTCAAACACAATTTATTATTTTATGGCTTCGATAGATTTAATCGTTAATGTGGAACGAAAGCGCGCTGTAGGAATATCGCGTTATACAGGATTGCTTCTTTTATATATTCTTCTTTTATACGAGGACTTACACGCGCAATGGGATATTGATCGTACGTATTTTACTTGTTGATTGCGTAAAAGACGCTGAAAACGAAGTGGACACTGTAGGAGGGTTGACTATACTAACTGTAACATTGAACGACTGGGGAAATTCATTAGGCTCAGTTTCGCGATCAATAAGAACTCTTATATTGATGCTCACCCAGATGATGCCCAAATGTCACCCGAAGTGCTCTAACCACCAGCTTCGAGCTCGTTTTATGCAGTCGGATGTGCATTTATGCAAAATTGAATTAGCGCTAGTGGACAGGGTATGTCCCAAAAAGTCATGAAATATATTTTTTTAAAGATTTATTGACAATACCGGTACAAATTGTTAGTAGTATGCCCTCTCGAAAACCTCCATGAGAACCTCCTCCAGAGTAATCGGTCAAAGTTAAGTCGGGACTATAGGATGGCTGGGTGTATTGTCAATCAGGTAGTCCCTTTTCTTTATATTTCCAGAGCATCCACGTAATAGGCAACGTTGACAGACTGTCCTTGAGATACAAATCCTTAATGTACCACACAGCAGGTGTATCATTTTAGCATAAATTTGATCGCCTAACGTTGTTCTGAAGTATCCATCACCGCTCATTTTGACGTGGTATCGAAACAATAGTGCACTAAATCAACTATGCTGATTCCACTGATTCCGGGTGAGTGTTAGGCTCCACGATGCCCACCCATAGCACCCCAGAAGGGGGGGAAACCAACCCTACGGCCGTGGGCAACGGTTGAACCCTTGAGGTAATGATGTGGAGGAGAGGTGTGCGAAAATAGCCTCCACAGTTTTTGCTCATGAAAGGTAGCCCAGCTAAAATGAGTTGGGTTCGCAGGTCACCTTGTGCTACGTATGGATACCCATAAAAGGGTGTGTGGAACAGCCGATTACAGTAGTTGGTGGAGACTGTGTCAAAGATTCATCACTATCCTCAACAGCCTAAGCATATAGGGGAGAACGGTTTTAGGTTGTTGTTGCGTCTCCGTGGCTAGGTATTACAAATAACCGAACCGATAGGTGTACCATGGGGAAGGGTCCCAATGATGTGTACGTAAGATTCAAAGCGATCTCTTTTTACCCATGCGCAGATAATGTATATCAAAGACAAAGCCTTAATTATGCTTGAAGAAGGGGTTCGTCGGAAAGTCTCGCAGTTGGACGTTCACTCTATTCAAAGACAAACATTTACATCCCGAATTATTTAGCGTTTTGCTTTTATAAACAGTCCATGGGAACTCCTCTGTGTTACAACTTATAGCTCATATGCAGCATTCTTTATTGGGCTCAAAAGTGTTTTCATTATACAACGGGGTAATATTTGACCCCGTTTCCACACAGGAAGCATCGCGTCGGATCCATAGAAGACTCTCGACCTTCGGATCAGTTCGATTTATCATTCGGATCGATCCGCGTTTCCCAACAAGTTACACAATGTCGAGACGACCACAAAATGCAGATGATGCACATTAAAAAACGCATTTAAATCGCATTAATCAAACATGGATGTTATATTATGCATCATTAATAATAAATGATGGAAGTGGCTATTTGGGAGAACTTGTCTGTTTTTTAATTAATTTTTCTTTATTCGTTTTTAATTAATTTTTCGGACGTTAGCACACTTTGTGTTATTAATCCGATGGACGCAATTGTATGCATATTTTTTATCGACGGTTCTCAAATGGAGAGACGCGGAAAAAAACGAGTCGAAAGTGATTTGAATTCATGAAAGATTTTAATGTACACGACATAAATCTCGAAACGAATTCATTAGAATGGTGTATTAGTGGATTGGTTCGGCATTTTCTAAAATTCATTATTCATTCGTTGCGTTCGAAATTTGTATGGAATCGAAATTGGAACACTTGGAAATCGCGTAATATTATTATGACTAGCATGGGATTCGTTTCGACAAAATCCTATAATAAGATTTGATTGCTTTCAACAAATCCAATATATTATATTACATCCAAGTGTTTGTTAAAAAGTCTGTGTGGATTGTTTTTATGTCATTTGGAATAATAATATTGTATTAGAAATTGAAGCATGGCATTGAAAATGATGCGCTATGGATCGCCATATTTGAAAATATTTAAGCGTGTAGGGGTGCCTTTACAAAACGACCGCAAGACACCTGTCTCCGATTCAATGTACGAAAATACTCTTTCTGTATCACTCGAGTCTGATCGCACATATGCGCAATTACTCATCAGCGGAGACTTGTACAATACTTCGTATTTTGCTATGCTATCTCAAACAGAACATTAAGTTTGAAAATATAATTTGATGACTTGCGCACGTTTTTCAACATTGCAGCTTATTGTAATAATTTACCAAACGCTATTAAATAATTCAAAATAAATTTGATATGTGTTGCTTTAATAACATGGCCGCTATAAACTAATAAATGTTGAAAGTCCTTATTGAAAATCCTTGTACATAATGTTGCAAGTTCTAGGACACACACGCGGAAATTGTTTGCCGAAAGATTATGGTGTGCATTGTGTAATATGTAATAAAATGGGTTAGCTACTGGTCTAGTGGCAGTAGAGGCGGCATAGCGCATGCGCGTAGCGTTTCTATGATATGTACAATAGACACGAGCACACTATGAACGATTCTTCCTCTCTTTCCGACCAACTACCGCTTATAATTTCATTTTTCGTAACGCTCAAGCAAATTTGCCCTATTGTGCCAATTTCAATCTGATCCAAAAATGGTCCATGTCGGTCAACTCCCAACTCTTTCGGAACCCATTCAACGAACATTTGGATTTTATATGGGCGCAGATTTAAATCCGGACGCAAAATTCGTAAAAAGGACAAGTACTTAAATTGACTGTGTCGGGTTTACCCGTACACTCTCACGCACAGCAGTGATGTTTTCAGCAGACCTTATATACAATTGTATCAATCTATAATCTTTTATGATAATTTGCCATATACTTTTGAATAATTTAAAATAAATTTGATATAATTCGCTTTAATAACATAGCCGCTATTATCAAACAAATATTGAGCATTGTTATTGAAAGACCCTATTGATAATGCTCAGGTTTCGATTTACGCGGTTTCTTATTAAGCGATTTCAAATCAAATTGACGCTTGAGAGCATTGGCCGAGTGACACTTGCCAATTACGCCTGCCGTCTGCATTGGGCCCTATACACGTACGATATTCAATGAATTAACACATTGAGCGCCGGTATCGCAATTTTTATTGCGGGTATAAATGAACCGTGATTCATCGTCAGATATGATCTTGAATGATTCACGACAGGAGTGCCAAACATTTTTGTCGAGGGGGATGTATCGGAAAACAAATGGATAATTTCATAGTTCGGGCCGTAAATCCGAGCGTTGATGTGACACTTTCAAATTATCCACCGTCATATTTGAAGATTTAGTGTGACCATAAAACACAATGGCAAGTTGGGCCCGCTTGCCGTGTATTTGCTATCGCTGGAGCTTAATTTTGATCGTAAATCCCGACGAAAACCGGTATATATTACATATAAATGAAACACTTCAAAAACAACGCATAAGGACATGTACAGTAAATCAGCCCGCCGTTGTTATTTTGTACTTGTACAGTAAAATTCAAGTTATTTATGAAATTTAAATTTATTTCGTATCGAAAAACATGGCCGAATTTCCTGTTGTTTGGGACATGTGTTCTGTTTGTCGTACATTTCCGTTGTGGGGTGTTTGTGTGTAAAATGCTAACCGATTATAAATGCATATCTTCGTATCGTCAATTGGTTTTTTCAATTAAGTTTCATTGAGACGATTAGGCCGAGTGCAATGTTTCCCAAACTGTTGATTCCGGCATGCATCAATTCAATGAGGTTAACCTTAGTTTCTGTTCGTGACCCCGACTTATTTAAATATGACTTTCAATTAAAATTGTTACTGTAATAAATCAAAAACAATAAAACTACTGCTCGTCATCATGAATCATCATTGGTATGAATTCTCGACACTGTCAGCATAATTCATGTCAAACTGAACAAACATTATCGAGGATGATCAAAATTATTAATGGCATTCTTTCACAATCATCATCATCATAAGTATATGGCATGTGATACATCTAAAGTATATTTGCAACTCTTTAAATGTGATATTTATCTGAAGTTTAAAAAATAAGCAATTCTTGTTCTGTCCATCTACCACTTTTCGACGCCTCCTCTCCAGTAATTGAGGCCTCTATGATCGAGTATAGATTGTAGAAAGCCCTAAAGGCCCTAAACGAAAAGTTAGTGGTCACAAGATCTACATGTCTAACCGGTCCACTTATCCGACCGCTGATACGAAGAACTCTTTTACCATATTCAGTTATTATTATTTTTTATTGTGTTACAAATATTATTATTACAGTTATTGTATTGTTTTTATGGATTATTTAACACTGATAACCAATACAACCGTAATTTCTCCATTCAAAAATATTGATTTTACAGTCCAATTTCAATTTCGATTTGATTTTAATGGATTGTATTCCTCTGATAATGCTGTAATTTGTACCATTTGTTTATCTTGTTAAATCAATACTTCAGATAATAAGACATATCGAAAATTTATATCCTGGAGCTGAACCGAATACCAAAAACAGGAAAAACCCTTATTTTTCCCTTTATAAAACAAGCGTTTCTTTGGGGTACGTTTAAATGTACATATAAATGCATTTAAGGGGGGCTTGTCAGGGATGAGATCCTCAAATTTAATATAGAATAATTTGATTTATTCAGTCGAACATTTGCAAACAATACTACTTATAAGACAAATAGATATACAAGAGTCATGGCGCATATGGTGTGTAGGAGGGATCCTAACGATCAGTTTGCTTAGTCCCGCGTGTTAGTCGGCCATTTTATTCAGTCACAGTAATTTTTTCCGATGGAGAGGTCATCACGCACTCCCACCATTTTCCGTCCGTGTGAATTTTTGGATCGTTTTGCACAGGAAAGAGATGCTTTCATATACACTTTTTTTTTTTTTTCTTCCACTGTCACCCGGCTACAAGTGAAGCAATGCCAGGGTGGCAGCAATGTTTCCCTCTCGGGTCCTCTATGCTGTCATCTATTCAGATGGGGAGCGAAGGCGACATCTCTCACGCTCCGCTTCTTCCTTGGCCCGGATTACAGCCGTTGCGTATCTGCACCACGCGTTCCATGTCTCCGCGCTAGTCAGCATCGAGGGTATCATGGTGTCGAGGGAGAGCGTATTTAATTTAAGCTTCTCCTTTAGGTTTTCCCTCTCTGCGTCGAACGCCGGACAGACGAATGTCGTATGTGCAGCATCATCCGTTTCTGCATTGCAGTGGTGGCATCCCGGTCCGGTTTCTTTTCCAATTCTATGGAGATAGCTACCGAAGCAACCGTGCCCGGTGAGCACCTGGGTTAGGTGGTAGCACAGTTGCCCGTGCTTTCTGTCCACCCAGGGCTTCAGGGTCGGCAGGATTCGGTAGGTCCACCGGCCTTTGGTGGAGTTTTGCCAGCGAGTCTGCCACGCCTCCATGGTGAGCTCCTTGGCTCTCTTCTTATCTTCACCCAACCGTGTGGTCTTCCTCTTCTTGGCGAGAAGATCTATCGGTGGTACCGCAGTCAGCGCCAGGACTGCGTCCTCTGACACCGTGCGGTACGCCGCCGCAACCCTGATCGCGCTCCTCCTCTGGACCCTGGCCATGTTGAGCCTGGCCCGCTCTATGTGCAGTGCATCGGCCCATATCGGCGCGCCGTACAACAGCACCGAATGCACTACCTCATTGTAAAGCTTCCTCCGGTTGGTCTTCGGGCCACCGATGTTAGGCATCAACCTGGCCAGGCCCTCTGCAATTCCGGCCGCCCTTGCTGCCGCTTTCTCCGTGTGTGCCACAAAGCTGAGCTTGTCGTCTATCTCCACCCCGAGGTATCGTATCGATCTTGAGAATTTAATCGTCGAGTTTCCGATCCTCAGGTTGGGAGGTGCAAGCTTTCTGCGCCTCGTGAAGAAGAGGGCTTCCGTTTTCTGTACGGCGAATTTTAGCCCTGCCTCCGTTAGCCAGTTCTCCGCCTTCTTCAGGGTGTTCTCGCAGATTATTTGCAGAAGCTCCGTGGTCTTGGCCGTGACAAGTATAGCTATGTCGTCAGCAAAGGCGACCATCTTGGCTCCTGACATTAGTGTAACTTTTAGCAGGCTCTTTCATATACACTATCGTGACGGAAGGTGAGATACACCCCAAAATCAAAAAGACAATTCTAAAGGCACCTCCTTTAGAATTGTGGAATACGGGAAGACCTTTCAATCGAAAGAATTTACTATGACTGGACAAAATGGCTGATAAACACGCTGGACCAAACAAACTGACTGTTATCCCCCTTACATATCTGCACAAGCACATCGTTTTTTTAATCATGTATTTGTCACCTTTTTATATTTAGTTCCCGTATTTTATATGTCCACTATTGTCATTGTTTCTGTGGGAACGCTATCAAATAAAATTTGAATAGATTTAAGCCAAATTTTGGCAATTGTTTTGAATGTATAAAGCCTCTCATTGTGCAATCGTTCAGATATGACGAAATCAATTAGAAGATTCGACAAATAGGCGTTTGACAAATATCACTTGACAAGTCCGTAATTTGAGAATTCCACTTAATAGATATATCGGCACAATGGAGGCGTTTGCAAATTTTGATTTATACGCCACATTTGTCACCGATTTTGCAGGCATTCGCGTCTTTTCGATTAGTGCTAATTTCGAAGCTATTACTAAGACAATTTGCATAAAATTACAACATGATTTACGATGATCATTCCCGGCGTACAAATAGATTCTCGGCTGTTATGAATAGTAATTATGAATTTCATCACAAAACTGTTGCACAATATATAATGGCAATGCATGCATACAGTTTTTAGCTATTAGGCGGAAACTAGTGCATACAATTTTTATTATTACAACTATTTTTTTGTAACAATGATCGTTACAACGTGTAATGACCGTAAACGCTCCGAACAATCATTTATTTTCTGACATAAAAACCATTCGGGTTTCACGTTCTCAGAATTTGAATCACTATTAAATAATATATACAGTTTCTTCTCAGTAATAAAGATACTGATGAAAATAGATCGGAATGTTTATGAAATATTTTTTGGCCCGCCGCGTTTGTCCGTGTGCATGTGTGTCTGTCACTGGGTTGTTTTGTATTCGAAACGAATAATGCTTTTGGAAATAATGGTGTCAGTTTGATTGATTGATTGGTCAATTTTGTGACATACATCAACAGTTGTAACTGGTTAAAGATTTACTATTATGTACTGCCAGATATATATATTTTTACATTATGGCGGACGTGATGTATTGTAGGGGGTCGCAAACTGGGCGCCCGTGGGCATTTCGGACCTGTAAATTAAAATTCGTTGAACCGTGAAATGTATGCGGCTGAACAGAATAAGATTTGGCGAATATTTCCGCATTGACATAAATTTAACGATGCATCGAGGCGCTCTTAAATATGCGCCATTGAAGCCGTATGCCCACACCTATAACGCCTAATATAAAGCATTAATAGATGAGATTCAACCAATTAAACTAATTTATGTAATGAATATAAGTAAAAATAACATGTTTTAAGCTTGTTTTGAAGTTTGCGTACTTGAAGTATAAAGACAATACTAATGATCAGTGTATTTGGTCCCGCGTGTTTATCGGGTATTTTATTCAGTCACAGTAAATTCATCTGATGAAGAGATCATCATGTGCTTCCGCCACCTCATTTTGGATTCTGGGATGTAATAGTAAAATCACAGCGGTTATTTCGTACTTGTTTTTTTTTATTTTTTCATAAATTCATAAGAAATCTTTGATTATTTCCCACTCTTTGCCTCGTTATGATTAACAGTATGATCGTATATGAATAACATAATCCACTTCAGTCAGCAAAAAAATGGATTTCCATCGAAAAATATTACTGTGATTAAACAAAATGGCCGACAAACACGCTATATCAAACAAACTGTCCATTAAGATTCCTCTTAAATATCCCCTGGACACGGAGAGGGATCCGCTACGAGATTACAGACAATCTTGCGGGAAGAATACAGATTCCCGCAGCATTATTATATAATATTAATACATGGCAAATTATTGTGGAAGATTATAGCGTTGATAAATGAGAAATTTCTTCTTGATGTCATCCCGGAGCCTCTGATATTTCTCCTGGGATAATTGCATTTTGTTATATCATAGATGTTAATCAAGATTATGATGCCTATGATCAATAATGAACATCAGCCTCCGAAGGACGTGCCTCAGAGAAGGTCTTCAGACCGGATATTGAGCAATCGAAATTTAATCTAATGTACAAGTTTATGGCTCATTGTCGGATGTAATCTATAGAATGACTTTCACGTTCGTCATCCAGCTGACAAAATGCCATCGGTGAGAGTACATCATAACATCAAACTGTAATCATCCGGAGCGTCAAGAAATGTCGTTTCGTCATCCGATGCAATTGTTTGTGTAACCGATTGAGACCCATTGTCGCACAATATCGTGTGACAAATGCGTAATATCCATTGTCGCCGAGACGGAAGACTCCATCCTGCGACACTGACTGCTCATCCATCTTCCTGACATCGCATGCGATTGACGAAACACTCTATCTTTCATGGTCAATGGACGTAATATTGATTTATGCCCCGACGAAGAACAAAAAGCATGCATCGAATGTGATCGCCTCAGTGCGAATCGGCGCGAATGCACGGGATGGATGAGGCTCCTCCGGCAATATGTCGAGGAATGGTTGACAATTAACGGAGTGAAAGCTCGACTAACAGGAATGTCCTCTCGTAAAAGTTTTACGATTTCAGCCCTGGAAACGCGCTTCAGAATGGCCATTGTAAAGGATGAAAGTTTCACACCAAAGTAACATAATGTTTAAAAATAATTTTACGACTCCAACCTGGCTCTTATCCCACGCTGGACCAACGGCCTCGGTCCGACGGGATGATTCATGTGCGTTCAAAAATAATAAAAACTGTGTTTTTAGCTCACCAGACTCAATCGATTACGACATTTCGACCGAATTAGGTTCATGAATTAACCCTTTCAAAGCATCTAAAAGTCAATTGTATTTATTACGTGGATCAAAGATTACCGTAAATATTTTAATAGTCAACCCTTCTATAGCGTCGAGATAGAAACTCTACTATAGAAGCAAAACGCTACAGAAATTTAAGCACCACAGTGCAAGTGAACGGAAATCAACCTTACGTACTTTACCCGTTGCTTATATAAAAGACACCGCAAATGAAATAGACGTTATAGGAGGGTTGATTGTGTGTAGTTGATCACGCGAATTGTTGATAAGACTATACGCCCATCGAAAATCTTTGTACGATATAATACAAACATCGCTAAACTATTAACAATTACTACAGGATGCGGCAAGGAAACTACCTTATTTAAAAAATGAACAGCACAAACAGTATAGGAGGAGGTGTCCAGGGAAGTGTTCTCGCACCCTGCTAAAACCAATCATCTCCCACATCCGTCTTTTCAAGTTTTTGCAAAAAAAAACTCCAACCATAGTCCAAAGATCTATTCTGGATAACTAACACCAAACAGTCACATATTAAGTCTCGCTTTTTTTTAAATAAGTGCCACCTCATCGGAAATCATAATATCAATATTTACCGAATGCACCATGTTGGCGCATATTGGCGATGCGCGCGCGATACGGCGATTGAGCTCCGCTCACGGGAGAGAGGGAAACAGTCGGTATTTGAGAGCGAGCGCGCGCTACACGTGGCCCTCAGCAATAAACCATGCAACTGTACTACTGTGTTTCTTTTCAAATAATTACTAAGCGCGTGTGGCATTACAACGCATGCCGAGTACTCGTGTATCCGCGAGAACGCTCCAAATATATATTTGTATCCCAACGTGTCTTCAATTTACTTTCATATCATCACCATCAAACATTTATCATTGCATGCGATTATTATTGAAAGAAGTAATTTCATCACGAATCACATGGCTTAATTTTGTAAACGAAAAACCCAAAGGGGAATCCCGGATTCGACACCATCGAAACTGACACTGATGAATAAGTACTTCTCTCCGTCATCGTCGATTAGCAACTTTTCGAAATTCTTGTGCTGCTATGGGGTCTTGTTTTGGAAGTGTCAGCGGTCTGAAAAGCGGACCGGTTGGACACACAAACATTGTGGCCACTTCCTTCTCTTTCAGGGCATTTAGGGTTTTTCGTATAAGTTATGGAGAAAAAAAAATAATACATAATACTTAACAGTTTTAAAGGTAGAATAGGACCTAATGATCATCAAACTCATTCTGTCATGATACTATATACGTTTCCACAGTGTTAAGATGCCATATCTAAATCTAAAACGAACAGACAGACATACATTTATATTTTAAATTCAAATGTATTTTAAAATATCAACAATCAATTTACTGAGTATCTTCAATCATAAAGCTTATTTTTTAAGTCGGGTTTAAGGCTTGGAATTGGCGTATCTTTAACCCTTTTTGGTTTCGGAAGTGTCATATGCTGTGTCCTTATGTAAATTCACTAAAGACCGCGCAGCGTGAATACAGCTTGTATATCAATAAATGAACCTTAACACTATTGATATTGTTTTGGCCCAAAAATCACTTTTGGTACTAGGCTGAGTTTTAAACGTATAATTGATTTATGTGCCTTTCTAATATTTATTATGATTCTAAGAAGATCACCAACGATCTTACAAGATTCCATATCAGACGGTTTTCAAACGAATATGGACGAATTCTATTATAATTTTGATGTTTATTCCAGAAAGATCTGAATATGCGGGATTACTCATTAGCGGGTTTACCCAACTGAATCACATAGCGTGTATATGTAATTGTAAGAATCAGTTGATATGACCGTAAACATATTAATCAAAGTGAATTTGAATCAAATGTTTAATTAAATCCGATCAAAATTTCAAAACAAATTTAAGCCGATGTTTTCATAAGATCTCATTCATTATTCAGAATAGATTAATTTTTATGAAACTTTTACTGATGGATTTTCATTGTTGAATATTCAGCCGTCTGCTGAGTAATTAACTATCAAAACTTTATCCAAGACTAGACCATTTTTTAAATCAAAATTATTACCAGAGCGTTGATGAGTTTTCGCACATTTTTGTTTGGGCATCCAGAAAAAAATTAACAATTTTACGTCACAGCGATCTTGATCTGATGTAATTCAAAACCGAATTTTCTGCAGTTGCGGCCCTGCACTGCCCATAAAACCAGGGCCTCCCAAGGTCCTCAAAACGGAACGTGTCATTGTTTCATAAAATATTTAAACAAAGTTTAAGGGCAACGGCGAGCGTTTTAAATAGCTACAACGTGGTGGCATTTGAGATGCATGAATAAGTACAAAAAAAAGTACGCCGAACAATGCTAAAAGCCTTCGGCCATGAGACATCTGCATATGGTATGGTTAGCTTTAAGCTTTGGATTATGACCATATATGGGACAATTGTGAATCGCAATACGCTCTAATAGCGTTCTAAAAGACCAAAAAATATACATATTTGACCTTTCTTTCGGGACGAATATCGTACAAGAAGGAGGCTGTTATATCACACCACGTCCAAACTTTGTATATGACAATCGGCTGTATCAGAAAAGTGATCAAAATTACGTCGGAATTGTATGGTGTTTGGGCATGATGATGCGGCGTGCGCTCTCAACAGCGCGCTCAATGAAGCCGCTCGTCGATGATGCAGCGGTTCATAAAACACTTTTCTACGGATTTAATACTCATTATCTTTATATTTAACTCGGTGGTAATGCTACCTTCAATATCGAGCGAATGAGGAGGTGAATGTATGACACAGACGAAATGGATGTAACCCCTTCCTGTGAATGTATATTGAAGAGGCCCATAGTTCTGTAGTGGACTGTTAGTGGCTGCACTATGATGATGATGATCTTTATATTTATTTTGAAATGATGTGTTAAATCGCCCATTATTTGATCTAAAAAAAGATTGATACAGTACTATAACGTTTTGGGGGGTATAAACATTTTCTAGATCCATTTCGATGCCTTCGCCACTGCGGCAGTCTCCGAGCGTCACCTTGTTATAGAAAATTCAGGCTTAAATCGCCTGAAAAGTTTGCATAATACTCACCGTTGTTTTTTTTTTTCGTTTTGAAGATAATCAATAAATTTATCCTACGGGAATCCCAAAAAATTACGCCATGACATTACATGCGGATGGAAATATCTTCGCCTTCTTTGGAGCTGATTCTATCTTTTCGATCCATTGTTTTGACTTATTTTGTCTGCTCATTCATCTTATCAGCGGTCTGAGAAACGGACCGTTTGGACACCCAGGCTTTTTTGGATACTCCATCTCCTTTTAGGGCTTTTTGCGGTATTTTCTTATATATGTATATATCTTAGCTAGTTTCTTTCTTCTTTTAAGTTAAAAAATCTAGCTAGTTTCTCCCCCGTGCTATAAATGCATGTAGTCACTCGATATTGAGAATGAGCACGTTCTTGCGGCATCTTGTTGTGCACTTTTTATTGAGCGAGCTGACATAGTCCCAAATATTGGAACCAATATACAGCTCGAGTCAGTGGAGGGTCTCCATGTTATTTTGTCTTCACTCGGGATTACTGGATGTGTCAATTCTTTATAGGGCACGGGCGTTCTAGATATCAGCGTGTCCATGTGGAGATCCATTCATGGATGCAGATCATGTTCTGTGGACATGTTTGAGCATGGCGTCCAATCGCGAAGCACTCATTTGTCATGTCAGTGGTCCGAAAAGCGGACCGATTGGACACATAGACCTTGTGACTCCATCCTTGCACACAGCTTTATCATGGGCAAATTTTCAGTCAATATGGGATGTATAGCACTTTTTGAAATGTCCACCTATCTACCAACATTATAACGATGTGCCACACGCTCAAAATTCAGGCGCTGCATTCTAGTTCAATTTTATATAAAATCGGATTTTTTTCTTTACAAATTTATAAGAAAATACCTAGTTGTATTTTAACGAGTCAATCTAACTCTGTTAGACGTTGCATGCTTCGACCTCCCCAACTATCCCACAGCATTTTCATTAGTCAGGATAATTAATTACGCTCTTCCTTCCATTTAAACAATCCACAAATGTGATTCTCTACTTGCAAAATCGTAATGAATATTAATCTAATTTCCAGGCCGATAGTTTTTCCCATCGGAGGAGCACCCACGCCCGGCCCCTCTCTAGGACTAATTCAAACAAATTAAATATGATCTCATCAATTAATTCCCATCTTCTCCTACTGACATTTCCTACATATAATAAACAACATTTAATTAATACTAACAACATGCTCACGAATTAAAGTACATCGATTGTGTAAATTGTACCAGCTCCAAGCGATGAACTACAAACTCTACATGGAAATTGTAACGATTTCGAACCTGTTTTCGAGCCTACGAAGCACTGATTCGATTAAAGCGCTCGCAGATTGATGAGCTCCCAATGAGACGACATCAGACCCATTGAAATATTATACTCGTTCAAAGATGTGAAAGTAAATTCTGAATCGATGGTTATTTTTTTCGTATACGTACGTAATTTATGGCGTGTGTAAAAATGAATATATTTATACAACGCTCCACTTTTACGTCGCGATTGGATTAATTGATTTAGGAATTAAGATTAACCTTCGCGTCGCGGTATGGGGTAATCCAATTGACCCGATTTTACGCCGTATCTATGATAATAACTTATAATCGACGAACTAAAGTACCTATTATTTTGAAAATTCATTTAAATCTGTGTAATACTGCATATGAATCATTCAATTGTGGTCATAAAAAGTGGCTCAATGATTCCATTTGCACACTAAATAGTAACTTTTTTTGGGTGTAAACATCTTTTTACTGAATAATACGATGATTTTCATTACCTCAGATATGACAATTTTGCTTATTGATGAATTCATCCATTGTGAAATGAACTTCATCGCCAAACAAATTTTCAAAAAACACGTTCGTTCGTTCGTAATATTCTTTTCATATATTCGACCAAACATTTAACTTTCATCATCAGGTCATAAATTTCAAATTATTTCTCATTGAAGCCATATTAAAACATTCTTGTATTTTAATACGTTTAAGCCTATTAATTTATCAAATCCATTTAAAGCATTAAATTAGCTTCAAAGCCTAAATTCAACATTGATATTTTTTATTATTTATCAAGTGTTCTCACCGAAACATAACGCATAGGGGTCTTAGCGGTCCATTTGCATGATCTCGCGTGTTTGTCGGCCATTTTGTTCAGTCACAGTAAATTCTTTCTATGAAGAGGTCGTCGCGCGCTCTCGCCATTTTCTTTTGGATTGTCTTTTTTGCTTCAAGAGTATAGTGATACACCCACATTTCCGAATTGGCATTTCACTATCTTCGATACCTATCCATAGCGAACCAATACAAGCAAAGGGGAAACCCCTACAGCACCATTCAAACTAAGGTTAACTATACCCACGTAGTAGCGCTGTTAACAACGACATTTTCCATTTCTCTTCAAGTACAATATGTTATTTTAATAGCGCCATCTCTTGTGGCCCTGCGGAGACATTGCACCTGCATACCGACCGATCGCTTCTTGCGCGCCGGTGCCGGTTGGGTAGTGACGCGCAGGAGGCGGGAGTCGAGAGAGTCGCCGGTTAGCCTTGACTGCGGGAAGTCGTCCTTCCTGCAGCCAGATCTCTCTCTCGTGTGGAATAAATAGTTATTTAGAGAAGTGAGTCTTTCTATTCGACGCCCGTCTATTCCCATCTATTCGTTCAGCAACATCACGGCCCGATAGATAAACGGACCCGTGCGGTATTGTTCTGCAAAGTCAAAAAACGGATAACCGCGCGGATTTTGCACGGATGGGAGGTGGCGGGAGCACGCGACGACTTCTCCATCGGAAGAATTTACTGTGACTGAACAAAATTGTTGACAAAAACGCGCGACCAAACAAACTGATCGTTAGAATCTCCCCTTCACGCCAGGATTGTTAATCATCTGCTAATTTTATTCATATTATATATAGAATTTGTTGATATGATGTTCATTTTCGTTTGAGTAGGTTTGAGTCATCGAATGATTTGACCTTTTTGAAAGAACTTGTTCTACATTCCGGGGTTTTTATGCATTTTTTCACGGTCTATGCAGTTAGTCATCGATCAACAATCGACTGCAGAATTCATGCCACATAAAATGACACAGTGATTGGAAAATATCCGAACGGAACGAATCCAGTGATGATTATGCGAATACAAACTACGGTAGTGTATCAATTGTTGCAATCAAGAGTGCCATTTCACGGGATTTATATAAGAGATTCGTCGATATAAAATGGCGACACGGAACGTTCTTTACGGTGTGAACAATTTATTCATTATTTTAGAGGCAATGAAACGTTTACGAGCCAAAGAAATGGAAAATGCTTTAGTGTGTCGTTATGGCCCCCTAAGCACCGACCATCGGGGCCTACGACAAGACCGGACTCAAAATAGGAACTAATAGTTTCATCGTGGAGTGTATAAGTTTTACATTCTTCCGGGACGTGTTGTGAGTTCGTAAAGTTCCAATAAATCATGAGGAGTTGGAGTATTGTAATTGGTGACGGGACGTGGGACCGCTTTTACTGCATAGAAATACTGGCGAATGAACGAAATACCCCAAAAGATTTATCTCATGACTGAATTGACGATGATCTTAAATGCAACTATATTAGTCAACATATAATGATGTTAATATCTACTTAAAGCACTATTTAAAATGGAAACATATGATAAATACTAGTGAGAATAATTAAAGTTTTTCAAAAATTAGATCTTCCGAATTCGTACCAACAAGCAAAACTGCGGCAGATATTTGAATAATGTTATATTTCATATTAAATGCCATATAATATTCTTTCAAATTTAAAAAAATATAGAGTAGATATCTCAAATACAACTTGTTTTATTTACATTTAAAAGTTGAGCGTCTTTATTGAATGACCCTGTATACACAGATGAATATCCATGAGGTCACTATTTGTTTGTAAAAATCCGTTTTAATGCGCCCAATTAAATATTTTGCTACACATATGGTGCTTTATGTAAATCTACAACGTCTCTGACAAAAAATATCCATATGTTTAGTTTAAAATTCCGTTTCTAGATCGTAAAACACATTTATATTCTGTAGAATAAATAGCAAAAATATAACCGTGTAGCATACAAAATTAATAAGTTCTTCACACGAAGAGCAACACGACTGAAAAAACACACAAAACTGCATGCAAGCCATTAAAATGTAATTAAGTCCACATTTTATAAACTGCAATCGTAAATTTGCGTTCGAGTGCATAGCACGTCTCTCCGGATGCATTTTACTTGCATTCAGATGACGTTTGTTGTGCGACAAATGACACGTTTCCAGCAACTATTTATACTGGAGCAATTGTTCTAAAAATATATACATGCTTGTAGTTAAAATGTGTAGTTAGCGGTTGTTATGCCACAGAAATGCAGCTGACTTGAGCAAGTCTCTATAAATATTTGTACAAATCTATTCCAGAGCCTGCTATGCGTTTTACGACGTGCATATACGTAGAGGGTAGGAAATTTAACGACGTCCTCTTAACGTGTCAGTAATGGGGCGTCAATAAAATACTTTGGTTATTTTATCCTATGCAACTATGCACAATTCAAATACGCGATATGACTTCGAAGATCCGCGATTTAATTAACAATAAAGCGATCATATAAATTCATTGAGGGCATAAAATCGCTCAGCAATAGATATAAATGTCTATCAATGGACGTACCATTACATTTGCTGTTATTATTATGCATTGTTATAATATGATATGAAACACTGAGTTCATAGCGCGAAAGTAGCGATGCATGCATATGAAGGGGATGGTTGATGCGGGCTGCGGCATATGTACGCGGCAATATATAAAACATTTGCTAGTTTTTCATAAAAAATAAATAAAATACATTTTTTTATGGTGTTCCCATCTCAACCCCCTAACTCGTGTGGGTGTTTCATTATAGAGTGACTACCTATAAAACAACAAGGAGGGCAACCCTACGCCCGTGGATAACAGCAGAAGCCTTTGGGTAATGATATAGAGTAGAGATTGGCGAAAGTAGCCTCAACAGTTTGCTCATCATATGCTGCTGAGATAGCCTAACTAACATGAACCTACCCTGTGTTGCGTACCCATAAATTGGAATGTGGCCTCGCTTAGTAGCTCTTTTGTTTATAGCATAACCTCTTCCTTTCTTCTTACCGGTCTTCCTGTGAGAAACTCGCCTCCTATTAGTGGGCGGGGAATGATTGGAGTAGGCACCTGGATGCTCTACGTGTGGTGTTTTTCGAGGGATCAAAGGGCAGTGGAAGACACTCTTGTATGACTAGTCCGAGAACACACAGCAGCGCAGGGCGTGGACACTGTCTTCAAGATTCCAATATACCAATATATCGCTGTTTGTCCAATCTCAACTTGTCATCCTCTTCTTGTGAAAACTTATTTTCTAGCGTAATTTAGTTTTAATTTTATTGATAAATATTCAACATTAATATTAGATAAAGCGGAAAGAAATGTCATTTTTTTGTTATTTGGAGAAAAAAACTATTTTAATAAAAGCTGTACAATATTACTCAATTAAACAATTGTCGTTATTATTTATAATTGCCTTGCACAGATTAGGTAGCTTTTTAATGCCTTTTTCGTAAAATTCGACCGGTTATCCACTAAAGTAAGAACCCAAATGATTTTTCACTGGTTTTAGAGAAGTGATTTTTTTATCACGAAGCAAATGTTCTAATGATAGTCTGAAGGTGCAATATCAGGAGAATATGTTGGATTTTGCTGCACTTCCAAATCCAGCTCCCTTATTTTGTTCTGCGTAATCCTTGCTGCGTGTGGTCTTGCATGCTGTAATATTCTTTTTTGGTTGTTAACTAGCACTGATCGCTTTTTGGGCATTTCCGTTTTTAACCTATCTAATTGTGCACAGTATATTTTTGCTGTGATAGTTTGGCCAGGTTTTAATAATTTGTAGTGAATTACGCTAAAAAAATCCCACCAAACACAAAGGAAGACTTTTTTCAAGTATAATGACGGTCGAGGGGTAGAAACAAGTACTTGATTTCAAGAAAGCCACTGTTTTTCCTTCTCAGGCTGTTGTAGAGGACCCACTTCTCATCCCCAGTAACGATCCTTCTTAAAAATGGATCGGTTTCATACCTGGACAACAGCGATAAACAAATGGTTATCCGTTGTTCCAAGGACAGGAGATCGCAAATGGGTCTCATCAATTTCTGACTTGGACATTTTCACTATGGCTAAAAAACATAAAAATGTTTGAGAAAGGAAGACAAACAACAAAGCTTCAAAATGACACCAACCTTGACGTATTCAGTTGACAGCAACTGACGGCAAAAGACGCAACCAAAAAAATGACATTTCTTTCCGCTTTGCCTATTAATATGGGCACGGATGCGTGGAATATGACAATATCAATAAGATTCATGAGAGATGCTTCGCGTCCCGCGTGCTTGTCGGCCATTTTGTTCAGTCACAGTAAATTCTTCCGATGGAGAGGTCGTCACGCTTTCCGGCCAACTCCCATCCGTACGAGATCCACACGATCATCCGTGAATCAAATTGATTGACCAGGCAATTGTGTTGGAAAAACGTAGTTTCAAGAAGTTGTATGCTCCTTGGGTGCCCAAAATGCTCACGTCGTAGTAATGCCATAATCGCGTTACCGCCGCGAGTGTAGACAAGAGGGTAGTTTAAACAAGAGGGAGAAGCTTTTCTGAATTCTATTGTAACGGGGGATGAGACGTGGATGTGTCACTACACCCCAGAATCCAAAAGATGATGCAAAAAGGGCTGGCAATAGAAGTCTTTATAGGAAAATAGTTTAATATAATTTTGAAATATCCTGCAAATTTAAATTAAATACAGTCAACCCTTATATAGCGTCGAGATAGGGATCACGCTATAGAAGCAAAACGCTATAGAAATATATGCGCCAATACAAAATGTGTACGTGTTTAGTTTATTGACAAGTGCAATTGACTAGCACGCATGAAGTGACATTGACATTAAATATTTTACCCGTTGCTTACGTAAAAGACGCCGCAAAATGGACGCTATAGAAGGGTTAATTATACAAGCATTTTTCGATTCAGCACAAATATTGTAACCTTACTTTCTGGATGACCATCGTATGGCGTTATTGGTGCATTTAACGGAAGAAATTGGGAAGAAATGCACTATAATGAAGAAAAAAAAAGCGTAAATGAAACAAATCCTACAAACTTATTGAGTGATATGCTATGTCAAAAAGGCAGTGAATCGTATGCCTTTATCGAGATAAAACGTATTATTTCCACTTGCTTATAATTGAAAAAAAAGGGACCGTCAGAAAGTCTCGCAGTTGGGAGGTTTCAGCTATAAATTTAAAATTAATATGCAAATATTTGAATTGATTATTATACAATTGATCTTGTAATAATACTTGACAAAGAATTTCCTGCCATTTCTCGACGTCTCGATGAATTCTTAGATCGTTTTGCAAAAAAGTTGATTGAGTGTGTAACAATACCACTAAATCCAAATGACAATTCAAAGCGGCAAGGAAACTTCCTTATTTGAAACGTTCGCCCTAAAGCGACAACTATTCCGAGAAGGGTGAGGTGGTACTCATTCGAAAGCGTGTAATCTTAAGTCATTATTATGTATTTTGTTTGGCTTATCTCTTCGTATGTATATGCTGTGTTTTCAGACTGGAAATTGCAGATTTAAATTTGTTTCTTAGAGTTATGTACTCCTAGACGGGGCTCCCAAATTTCCAGTCAATTATAATATTATGTACTTTTGGTTCTAATTGGTCACGCTTTGGCTATACTGGGTTAATGTAAATTTATTTTTTTACATATTAATTGTTATTAATATAATCAAACAGGCTGTCCAATAAATATTAAGGTTTGTTATGAATCCAAACGAAACTCTCTTTTATCCAGATCCAAGTCATAACGTTTGTATTTATATCAATTCTGATCCATTCATATATTTCATAAAACATCCGGTCTTTGCATCTGACAGAAAAAATATGATGAAATTCGTTTTGAATTCTTTGAAAAAATCACACTGCAGAATCAAGAGAAAATTGAAAATGAGAATTTATCTCCCATATTCTAATTGGCACGCTCCAGCCGTATATCATATCTTCCACTTCTTCCAAGACGTTTCTCTATACCGTTAACGATATCGTAAATCATTCTAAGAAAATATGGCGCAATCGTTACATTTGACGATATTTATCGCGCCTCTGAAGAGGCAACCGTATTTTTATTCCGGACAAGACAACGGCAATGCCGTTGCGTCCTTCCGGCCGACGAAAGACATTTTGTTGCCATTTCGAATGAACCTCATAAAAATCTCAAGCACATCGCCGATAAAATCGACAGGGATCATATTGAATATTTTACTTCGACGTCCTCCGACGAAGATTTAAAACGCGAGCTCCGGAGATCCTTTTATAACGTACGAAATAGTCATAATGCAGGCGGTACAAAACTCGTTTTCGATCGGTCAATAAATGCATGCATGCAGAAAAATGCCCAACGATGCAACGAGAATGCACTTTTGTAGCGTCATAAAACGGATGATTAGACGCGGCCGTTTATTTTAATTGTTTCGAGAATTTTTGTATACTACATACCTAAAAATTACATTTACGATCCAAAACTTTCGATAAAAGCCGATTTATTCGATCAAATTGGATATAATGATTTGAAACAATGAGCATTCTCATGATCATAAATAAATATGATACATGAAGCTGTTGAAATATGCATGTCCATGATTGAAATTGTACCAAATCTTCTACCGAAACAGAATGACTTAAGTCATTTGAAAAGACATGTAAAAATTACATTAGATTATCCCATAAGTTTTTTTCGCAAATGAAACTTCTTCTTCTTCTCAAACGACATAATAGCCAAGCTTTTTTGAAGAAACTTGTCACTGGAGATGAAAGTTGGATACTCTATGAGAATATCCAACGTAAACGGTCTTGGACCAAGGGTACAGAAGCTTTAACTGTAGCCAAACCTGGCCTACATCCAAAAAAGTTTTCCTATGCATTTGGTGGGACTGGAAGGGGGTAGCTTATTATGAGATACTTCAGCAAGGTGAAACGATCAATCCAACAAAATATTGTTTCCAACTAGACAATCTAAAGGATGCAATTGCCAGAAATTGGCCAGAATTAGCGAACAGACGAGGCGTTGTTTTTCATCACGATAACGCCAGGCCTCATGTGTCTTTACTCGTCACAAATAAATTATTATCATTTGATTAGGATGTTTTACCTCATCCTCCATACTCTTCGGACATTGCTCCTTCAGATTATTATTTATTTCTTTCATTGCAAAATTCTTTACGTGGTAAAAAATTTAATTCAAAAAAATGATATAAAATGTACCTTGATCTTGCGCTCAATCAAAGCACACGATTCACCATGACTTTCTTACATGACATATCACTCAATAAGTTCGTAGGGTTTTTTCACTTTACATTTTTATCTCCTTCATCTGCGGTCATTTTTTCGCAATTTAAAAATACTAAGACCTAAACGTTATCAGAACTTTTGCATTGTGGATCAATGTGAAGGCTCTCGCCGATTGCTGTTCGCTCATCTGATTGCCGATTTGAGTCAGAAACCGCATGAAAAAAATCCTTTATATTGCGCCTGAAATAGCTCCAAACAGCGCTCTGAATTGTGGACGCGTTGTTTTTGTATCGAGTGTGAGACAAAAGTGGTACTCACGTCGAACAGAGCCTTCTCATAGACAAATATTAATACAAAATGTTAAATATATACACCACCTACTGATAATAAACGTTAGATTATTATGAAATTTTGACATATATTATTTGAAGATCAGTGCTTTGTAAAAAAAAATTGTTAATGGTGACTCCAGCTATGTATCCATCCTACTAACTTATTGAGTGATGTGTCAATATTAAATTTGAAAATACGCAGTAAAATTTCATCAATTGCAATTATCGAAAATCATGCTGCCTTTAATATTGATGCAATGCAAAATTCGCGTTATTGTTTTGTACTGTAATTCAGCGTCTATATATCGTCACGCCGCACTTTTGGCGAAAATTTTAAAATAAAACCGCAATTTTTAAGTGCATGAATTTGGAATGCTCTTAAAAATAGATAATAAAAATGATCTTTACAAGAATAAACCAAAAACAGCTATTTCTTCCATCAAACGCACCATATGAGGATCATCCAGAAAATAAGATTACAACGTTTGTGTTGGATCAAAAAATGCTTGTATTTAATTAAAATTCACAATATATACTTTAGAAATTTATTTAACTATTTTTCAACGTAATCGCCGTCGAAATCAAGATATTTCCGTAGTTGGGACACATCGATGTCTTCTTCCTATGCAAACCTTCTTCTTCTTCTTTCTTCCTATGCAAAACGATTCAAAAATTCAGCATATGAACATTCTGGGCACTGATCTCGCATATAACTTATTGTAACCAAGTTTTTCCGCCACGATATCACCGAAGGGACTTCGAGAAATATCGAGACATTTTTTGTGAAGGTTCATCATCGAGTTCATCAGAAATCATTTATGATCTCCCACTCCTTGCCTCGTCGTAAATATTAGTACGGTTTTATCTTGAACAACCTAACTCTTTTCGTAACATGCTGTCGACTCATCACATCACTACCGTAAATTTTCACGAGCTTTTGATGGATATTCGCAGCGGTATTACTCTGTAAAATCAAAAAAGCGGAAGACCGCAGCGGATGTCAGACGAACGAGAGAATGCTGGAAGCGTGCTACGATTCTCTCCATCGGAAGAATTTACTGTGACTAAACAAAATGGCCAACAAACACATGGGACCAAACAATTGACAATTAGAATGCGCCTAAACGCCAAAATACGCAAAATACAAAAATCTTAGCAACAGATATTGGCGTATTTGGTCGCTTTGGGTGGCTTTTGCGTTAGTGATAGCTCCAAACAGCGCTCTGAATTTATGAGCAAATGCGGTACCCACTTCGAACAAAGCTTTCTCACGGACAAATGTTAATAAAAACTTCTATTTACGATCGGCTCGAGCTATTTTATTGACTATTTTGTCATCCTATGAACTTATTGCGCCTGCAACTAAATAGGATATCGACTGGCCGAATTGCGATCAATCGCAGAATAATTACTGTATTTTATTTTTTCGTTCATCAAATTTGATTAGGGGCATTATTAACACACGACATCCATAGCCATAATCTCACATCACATCCCGTCGCCAATAATCGATAATAACCGACTTTTCAATACTTCCAATGAACGCTCTTAAATACTATTTACAGTTCCATTGACCTTGGAGCATCCAGCATCATCAAAGATTGTGATGATAATAATCACAGAGTATCCTACGTTCAAACTTAATCAATGCTGATCACGGGGAAATAACACGGTTCACGTTGTTATCCCAACAAATTACACACTACATGCATTTAATTCCATCACGACACGGACTTCCAGTAGGGCCACGTGGAAGAATGGAAATGCATTTTAGTCCGAGAGGGCCCTCATTAAGTTAATGTGTGCTTTTTTCTTCAATTACCGACGTTGAAAAAGGTCGATGCATATTTATAGAATATTATTCGGTAATTCGTAGTATCGATTTCCATTTTTCGGTCGACTTTCACTCGGCGTAGAAAAACGTTTACTGTCTTTTTAACAATTCTTTTGACAGAGAAAGTCGGTCAGATATGAGGAAATAGTTACTTAGAAATTTTATAAATAATTATTATATTACGGCGGAATGAATACAAAACGAGTACGACTCGTTTTGTCCATTATTTCTCATATTCTCACGTAATTATATGCAAACATTCCCCGTGAATATTCGTACAAATTGGATATTTAATATCAAACAAACGCGGACATGTCGGATAAATCCATTAGCATTCGGTCGCTCTGAAGCCAAATATGATGGTTTTCTCGTTGTTTTCGTCTCGAAGCGATTTAATGGCATCGTAAAAACATAATTTCAACATATTATAATGCATAAAAACTCAACCTGCCATAGTTAATTATATCCGATATTGGATCAGAATGTATGTATATTACACTTCTTATGCTTATCATGCAACACTGCAGCTACAAAGCCATAAAATTCATAGTATTTAAACATGGCGTACATACTAAAAGACTAGGAAGATTGACTTTCTAAACGAACAAATATATATGGTTTTAAAAATATTTAAAAATTCGAATACAAATGTGTGTAATAAGACAAAAATATTAAATAAACGTTTCATCAGATTTAGGATAATCATGCGGAATAACTCGTGCTTCTAATGACTCCCCCGGTGCGATCTCCGTGCCCGAATAAGACGACGATGTCGTAGCGTCAAAGGCAATGATCTAAGTTGCTATATCTGGGGTGGTCAAGCTTTTAATTAAATTATATTATGCCAACATCAAATGTACTAAGCAATCATTAGCCAATAATAGGCTTAAATTTATCTTTGTTTCATGCATGGATCTTGATTTCATCACTCATACGACTTTGCAGTAATGCAAAGATCTATTCATGGACGTATTGTGTGGATATTTTCGCGCATGGCATCCGATTTCAAAGCGCTCATTCATCGTATCAGCGATCCGAGAAGCGGACCGGTTGGACACACATACCTTGTAGGTAATGAATCGACGCAAAACACAGTTTTTGCGTTTTAAATTCTTAAATAAAAATGAAATAAAATACGAACAATATCAAAACGTGTAAAGGTTTATTTATTTATATACAAGCTTTATATACGCTGCGAGGTTCTGAGAGATAAGTGGATTTACTTTAAAACACAGCCTGTATGTTCTCAGTACGGAATGGATTAAATATCGTCTGTTCTTATAAAAATACCCTATACACATTCAATATCATATTATTTTAATAACATAATATAACGATTTCTTCTCACAAATCAGCTATGATAACACGTAGCAAAATGAATCCCTTTGATTTTCATTCGTGAGCTATTTTGTACGGGATCGATGCGTATTTATAGCGCCTGGATCGTAAATCCAATACCACGGCTATATTATGGTGATCATTCGATAGGCAATTTTATTGTTATGGCCCAATCTCCAAGAGTTTACCTCTAATATCAATAACAATTATATTATATCGTGAGACTCCGACATAAATACGTATGAAATTATGAAATGTTACGTCGAAAAATTAGTTTGGGCTGTACGAGGATAATAACCGGTACCGGTTATTCGAACATGCTCAATCGAGATCGGTATGCATGTCTTAATCACTCACCCACAAAAATGATTCTGGCATGATGATACAATGAACTGAACAAAAACCGAATGATTGCGCATTGTAAATACGCGATGATTGCCACTGGTTGGTTGGTTAGTTTTTTTTTTTGCTTTTATTTATTTATTTGCGAAAAATAAATTTTAATAGGACGGAAATTATTCGATTAAATATGAAAGAGCGCGTGTATTTATATAGGATTTTATGAGCGGGCGTTCAATTGTCCATATGGGGATAATCCCGTTTCGGAGCAAATCCTCTGTTTTTCTTCCCTTTTTCCGGGGCACAAATAAAAAAGGTCATTGTCGAAGGAAATAAATTGAAAAAAGCCCGATGAAAATGTATATCAAAATAATTATTGGAATTTTACTATGGAATATCGTGCGTTGAGATGGATTGGACGCTCGAGCAAAATTGAATAATCCTAAATGAGATATTGTTAACAAATATTTGATCTTTTCGGATTTCTCCCGAGGAAAAAAGAGTGTATTTATTCTTGTTAATAGAAAATATTTAACAAGAAATTACTATGTATTTATGCCCGGGCTCAAAATCGATGTATCAAGCGATTGCGCAACGAAATTCATCCTTCAAATCCGACTCAAAACTCATTTTTTCCCATGCCAAAATCAACATACGAGCACGTGCTTCATATTCGCAAATCATCACGCGAAATCATTGATGATTTCTTACAAATTTGCCTTAAAAATGATGACGACATGCGGGATGGCATCATATATCGTGATGAATCATTAGCTGTTTATATCATGATTTCCATGGTGTTTACAATGTAAATTCAATATCCAGCGGATAAGAAACTTCTTGAACCCAAATGACTGAAGAAAGAAAGCGAGAAGTAGCATCCTATGTTGCGCAACGCGTAATTATTCGCTTTCTCGCAAATGAAGGGATGAAATCTATTAAATATGATGCCGGCGTATTCCCGTTGAATCTTGAAAAAGGGCTTGTTTGAAAAAAAAAAAGTGCTAAAGGCATCCCTATAGATGCAGACACCTCCGACGCGTTTGACGACTTCTGTCGTCGCGCAAGAAAGAGACCGCGATAGTTAGCTGGCAAGAGAGGTGATCAGCGTATACTTCTTCTGTTATTTCAAAACGTTAGATGCCGCATGCTGTGTCACTGGGTCGTCCCGGATTACTGAACATCCAAATTCCTCAAGGGACATGGGCGGTTTAGGGCTTATCTCCACAGATTAAGAATTTTCCAATTCTCGAAGTGCCCATGCGGAGATCCGTATACAGACGCAGATCATGTTCTATGGACGCGTCCGAGATCCAATCGCGAGGCGCTATTTTGATGTGTCAGCGGTCCAAAGTTTGGACCGGTTGGACACAGAAACCTTGTGGCAACTTTAAGGCATTCAGAGCTTTTTGCAACAAATTTGGGGGGAAAATGTTTTTTAACCTCAATATGATCTGCTCAATAAAGACAATGAGTTCGGACGAAGTTAAATAAAGTGTTTCGTCATTTAGTCTGGATTTGATTTTGGAAGTCAGACAACTTGCTGCTGAAAATGCACGCTCAGCTTCCACACTCGTTGGAGGTATCGTCATCAGATATTTAAATGCTAGTTCTAGTTGATGATCGCGTGAGCCCTCATTTTCGTATAACACCATCAATGTGACTGATAAAATTCTTTTCTGCTGAGACACGGACTAAAAATCGCAAAATTCCCGATTTCCCGACAAATTATTTATTTCCGTCGCTGCAGATAAATATTTATATACTATAATACTTTGATGTGATTTGTAATTATATTACAGAGGAATACAAAAATTCTGAACCCCGTATCTATTATATTTCATATCGATATTACCATTATTCGTCGAGGTGTAGTAAATACATCACCGGTAGGGAAAGGTTACTATAAAAATTTGAAAAACATACATGTACGCTATATATGTATACATAGATTAGACAATCACTGCTTCTATGCGTTGCCTAAGTTCGCCAATTAGTAACCATCCAGAATTAATTAGTAAAATACTTTAAAAAAACAGTGTAAAGGCAAACCCTTAGCATGAGTGTGTAAACTGAAAACTGTATAAACATAATCATTTGATAAGGGAGAGGGAACTAATCAGGGATAAGTTAGTGTAGATTTAATCAAATTTGCGCTTTAATTTGATTTATTAAATCGACGGCTTTTATAGAACTGTACAAAAAACAGATAGATATACATTGGATATTTAAATATACATACATGACAGAAAACCTTAAGTCTTGTTCTTTCGAATGATTCTCATCCTATCCTTTTTGAAATAATTATCGCATCAAGACGCGCATTTCAAATAAGGTAGTTTCTTTGCCGCATCCTGAATATGTTTATGTTTTCAGACCATAAACAAGCCTATGAATCAGTGCGATCCTAAATATTAACAATTTGGATAGCATTATAATCAAACATATATTTTAATTGAAAATGCGCAATTTTAATTGTCAATCTACATACAATCGTGTATGGGGCACTTTGTATGAGCATATATATTATATGTATGGTCAGATATTCTGAGATGAAGGATAATTGGGATTTTATTTACCCTTTTATGATAAACAATATGAAATATACTTGACACTGTGTATTTGAAAAACCTTTCATCGATATGATACAGCTTTTAAACGAATAAATACATTAAAGCTCTGTATAAATACATTAATTAGCAAGCTAATTAACACCATTAGCAAGTGTTGCGCCATCACTTGACTAAAAATAACACTTGATAATTGCTCAAATTTCTAAAAAACATATCTAAATTCATTTGACTCGACGCATTGTGTTTTGCCGGGTTGGGAAATTCTCTCGATTTCGGGCCTTGAAAGGGTTAAAACCGTCGTTTTCAATTGTGCGCGTGGTCTAAAAACGAGATAAAAAAGCCACGAATAGTAAATAAACATCGAAACGATGAGATTTCAATAAAGCGATCGTGATGCTCTCAAACAGGCGGTTTTAACCCCCGGCCACTTCGGCACATTGACTGGAACCAAATGTTAATGGCCGTGTTTGATCACCGTATCATCACGATCGGTCGTTACGTAAAATCCATTAAAAATTTCATTTCTTCGGTAATTTATGGCCAATGTAATGAATGATCAAAAATTGCCTCCTTCGAGCGGCGATTTGAGAGCGCTCCATGAGAACGCAGAGAGTTCTTAGTTTTTCGGCAGTCCAGACGGAGCGCAATCGCCGGACGATCTGACAAAAAGGGTTAAAAACCGAGTCAAAAATATATAGGTAAGCTGTTTATGAATAATTACATGAAGTTTTAGCAATTTTTATGAAAAAAATCCTACATTTAGTTTGTATCGAGACACGGTTCAAGAAACTCAAATTTATTTATTCCACTTATAAAGTGATTCGATTGATGAAGAACATTTTCATGATGCTTTTATTCAGCCAAAACATGAAGACAAATGACATATTAAAGCTGAATAAATATCATAGATGAATTTAAAAAATTGAATCCGGCATGTAATGTCGCTAATCGCATTACAACGGTGTGGAATAATTTGCGCATTTATGTTGTTTTTGTAAAGGGTCGCGATAAAGGAGATACGATGGTTCTTATTCTTAAACCAAGGAATGAAAAAATATGGTTTATTCGGCCTTTAAAAGTATAACAGTGTATTTTTAAGTTTAGTCGTTTTAAATCTGATGATATATTTCATTGTTGAGATGCTCTTTCCAATGAAAACGACGAGTAATTGACTGCCTCAGGCGTTCCCGTATACTCTCACGCACAGCAGTGATGTTTTCAGCAGGCCTTGCGTTTTGGTGATGTACGGGTATTGATTGTTTGCCATACATAATTAAACAATTTTGACAGATATTGCTTTAATAACATGGTCGCTATAATCTAAAAAACTTTAAGCGTCGATATACGAACGTATGATGAGACGCAATACACTCTCTCCATCTCTGTCTCCGATTCACTACTCTCCGCACTCGATGTGCGGAAATACTCTTTCTTTATCACTCGAGTCCGTTTGCAGCTTATGTGGGATTCCTCATCAACGTCTTAAAAATAAATATTAAGTTTTTAATTGGACTGAATGTATATGTAAAGCTAACCGGTCATCATATCACTGAGATTTAGAAGCTGTAGAATTTACAAGTTTAGCACTAAAGCGTTAAAAACGCCATAAAATTATATTCCCATATACGGCATTAATTTTATAGACTTCACACCCAAAAGCCGCAGATATAATAACGTACTTAATATCGATTCGTTAAGTGAAATCACTCATTCCGTATAAACAAGGCGAGCTTTTGACCACATTACCAAAAAAAGCTTTGGCGCTTCGTGAAGCTAAAAACGGATAAGTATGCTGCTGAGAATGAATGCCGGATAAAAAATCGAATTGTTATCCGGTGATCATGCGAAGTGTGTGCCGCTTAAAGTCGTCTGATGGTCTAATAAGATTGTCACGCTGCGCTCGTGACGGTATGGGAATTTCGCGCCAATTCCGCCGGTGTAATGTTTTCGCGCAATTTCGCACGTCCGTCGGGCCGAAAAATCGGCTCCGGGACGCACCGGATTGCGCAATGCCATGTGGTTGGAGCGGATTGACACGGGTCACCATCAAATTCATAAGCATTGATTAAACAAGGTGTATCGCGGGCAGCATGCAGGAGGCAGGAGCACGCAGACCATCGAAACACCTGTAAGTAGTGCCGCCCGCGCCCACCCATCGCCCCTGCGGCCCTGCCGGTTGCCATGACGACCTGGCTGGAATCCAGCCGACCGTCTGATGCAGCCAGCAGCAACCTGTGGTCTCCGACTGCCAATTTATTCCACCCAGACGGACGATCGAGACATGACTCACCACACCACTCTCCAAATCAATCGAAATATCATCAATGAAAAATTATTAATTTCACCATCAAATTTCCATGTTTCAACTCGATATACTAAGACGAATCGTCCGAGCTTCATGGCCACAACTAATTGTCCGCGTTTCGAAACTTCAGCCATCATTATAATTCGATTACTTTTTTCTGGCCAATTTTTAATGACAATAGATTAGGTTTAATAACCGAATTTGAATAGATATTATAACCATCAACCTTGGACTATTCAGCTGTGCGTCAAGGATAAGCTATCATATTTGCAGTCAATTCAGCCGATTAATCATGCGGCATGCGTTCATAATTCATTCAAAAATAACGTGTTGTGTAATATATAATAAAATAGGCTTGCTACTGGTGTGGTGGTTTTTTTATACTTAAGTTCCCGAGTCGGATTTAATACCAATGCAGATCCAAGCTTCGGGTTTGCCCGTACATTCTCACGCACAGTAGTGACATTTTCAGCAGACCTTGCTATTTTATTAATCTAATAATATATACAATATTTATTTGAAATATAGGCACAAGTATCATTGGTTGATGATAGCCGAATTAAGCAACAATCCTTGTTCACATTCCCATCCCTTACCTGTCCAGACAGGAACAGTAAATACATCAAACGAAACATGTCTACGAGGAAATGCAAACGCCCTTTGATCAGAGTGCACATGCTTTCACATTTTCGACATTGTATGTCCTGGAAAAGTCCTGTAACAACACACAATGGATATATTGCCACAATATTGATGTCGAATATTTTTTAATTAATATTAAATACAAAAACAAACTCGCTATAAATCAATCCCTTAACATTGCCTCGCCTCGTTCCCATGATCTTATTTCTTTTTCTTGTAACATTATTATACAACACTCTCTTTTCATTACCAGTCACAATGGAATATAAATATTCTTCTCGGAATTGTCTGACAGACGTCGAAGCTCCAATATTACCCTGTCCAATAAATTCTCATGGAAGACATCTTAAAGGACAAACACGTCATCTTTCAATATAAATTGTAATTAGGCAACACACACACACACAACGCTTTAACTTAAAAACATGCAAACTCAATCTCAATTAACACATGGAATAAAATATCCATACGTTGAATAATTAAGGGCCGTCTGATGGTACAAAATTATTTTAATACGGATCGATAGCGCGCCGATGAAAAGGCATTATGGCAAATTGGATGGGGGCGATTCAAAACGGATGCAGGGGATTAAATCTGTCATTGTGGATGAAGCTCTTTGATGTGCACTCTCATCAAGATCAATTTAATCAAGCCTATTTAATATATATATTTATATAAATCTTTAAAAAAAAATCGATTCAATCAATTCTGGCGTGGAATCCGAGCGTTCCCACAGAAACTCAAATGACAAAGTCGATTATGTCGAATCTCATTCGACATCGATTTCTACCGCGTGGGTCTCATGTCGAATGTCATTCGACATATTTTTTCATCGTTAGTATTATTGAGTTAAAATGCAACGCAACATTTTTTCACTGTATTTGTATAATTTTGCAATAAAAAGCACATTTTAAACAACAATATCATCTTGGAATTAGCTTCATATTGATTTGAATTAAATATTATATTTTTAAATTAAAGTTCCTGCATTCTGTTAGCTAAAAGATTATGCTGTTTGTGTAATATATTTTTAAAAAAAAGTGCTACACCCACAAAGAGTAGAGATGGCGCGGCGCATGCGCGTATCTATGTGTGTGATACACGTATTAAACGTATAAAAATTAAATAGAGGCGGCGCATGCGTGTAGCATGTCTATATTGTGTCCAAAAGCGGATAATTTATATAATTTTGCAATATTTGTAAAGCACTTAGCGATTAGTTAATTTGGCCTCGCGTGTTTGTCGGCCATTTTATTCAATTGCAGTAAACTCTTCTAATGGTAAGAACGTCGCGCGCTCCCGTCACCTCTTTTTGGATTTTTGTAACCAAGATTTTTTACTCCTTATCTCGTCGTAAGTATCAGTAAGCCTTCTCTTAACAACCTAATCCACTTCGTGACATGTCGTCGACTCATTACATCACCACCATAAATTTCTATGAGCTTCCGATGGATATTAGCGGCGATATTGTTATGCAAAATCGAAAACGCTTGATCACAGATTTTGAACGGACGCAGATGACGGGAGAGCGTGACGATCTCTCCTTTGGAAGAATTTACTGTGACTATACAAAATGGCCGTAAACAAACACGCGCATCCAAGCATTCAAAGCATTTTTTAAAGATCTTTTATCATGTCATTGAATTTGATTGTTTATTCAACATTTTAATTCACTGATATGATTCCATTGTATTTGTAAGCTTTGATGCCATAAACTTGTGTCGGAAGAAATCGCTTGATGTAAAATTGTTTAGTCTGTCATTTAAATAAGCAAATAACACATGCTGAAGACACTTGGCGTGAGAGAACTATTTTTGTTTAAATATTTATTTGTCCCGAACGAATTAATGTTGAGAAGTACACCATCTGTGGAAGCTTATGGATTGAAAATATTTATATTTTACAAAAATATTTGTGAATGCCCTGTGGGTGTCGATGGTGAATCCATTTATCCAGCCTCATTCCCTCCAGCAAAGTAAGCTGTCAAGCACTTACGTCCTCGCCAAAGTGTCCATGTTAGGTCTTCAGTTATCTGGGGGAGAAGCTGCAGTTAGTCAAGTCTCGTCATTATGCCGCCAGGCGACGCACAATGGGGCATTAAAATCTCGTAGGGACGATGGACAACTCGACTACGTCCTAGCTAAGCGCCATTGTCTATCACCTGTCCAATATATTCCAGATGTGAAACGCTGCTGATGGATTTATTTAGTTGTTCCACGTGGCCCAGTATTACAGTGTGGTTATTTGGCATTCCGATCCTTCCTGATGTCACTTCTTGTGTTTCGGGTCAACGGCCCATTTAGCAAGTGTTCCCCTTCACTTTTTTTTAATATCGCCTATCGATTGTTGGATTAGTACCTGGCAACTGTTGGAGTAGTAAAAATATCATGTTTCTTTGAACTCGCAACCTTCTAAGTCGAAATTTGATTAAGCGAGGTCAAATCTGACATATGGATCTACGTCACAACGGTGTGATTTGGAATTTTTAATGGATCATTGACAAGGGATTTCTGAACCATTTTCAACTTGTTTTCCATGGCTGTTTTGGCATATAGACCAGTTCTTCAAATCCAGGAATTCAACCTAACTATTGGGGATACTAACTATATTCAAAGAGGAAGAAAATGAACCTCATACTTTAAATTCAAAATATCCAATCATTTAATCTTTGGAATTTTTCTTAATCTTAGATCACTAAAAACCGTAATTTAATCCGCTTTAAACTTCTGCATATCATCATCTGCTTATGTTTTTGAATCGTATAAATTGAATTCGTATAAATTTGGAGAGAATTTTTACTTCCAAATGTCATTTAGCACGTTTCTGAAAATCATTAGGCTCGCTGTTTACAAGCATGTGTGCATTAATTTTCAGCCTACCCTCGTCCTACCTTCTACCTTTTATATAGCAAAAACAAGCAAATAAGAATCACTGATATGCCCTATTATGCATAAATTGGCGCGCCGATCCACGGTCAACCCCAGATTCATACTATACATCTACATCTGCGGATCCAGATTTGCATACACTTTTTCAACAAGATAAACGTTCAAACAAGCAACTTTTTCGCCAACATTTCAGATTTAAAATCGTGCCTCCTCCACGCCATCGCCGTAATGATTGTACTTTGATCTATGCTGGAAAAAAAAGGTCCGTTTGTGCTAAACGAGAATTTTGCTAAATCCAGTATGTCTGTGTGGAGGTAGCTATGCAGACAGGGTCGTTTCCCATTAGAGCGCTCTAAATTTTTCAATGGTTTCAAAAGAATCCATTGTCTTTGGACTCATTATAATTTCAACAATTCAATGCTCCACATAACAACTCCGCGTAGGACATCCACTCTTATTTTATTTTCGGCCCGCAAAAGGTTATTCATGCTGTCAGATATGAGTTTTTCAACTTGGAAATAAATTATTTATTATATAAACGACGGGAATTATTCGCGCAAAATCCCGCGAAAAAAATAGCCAACTAACAAACGGGACGTCTACGACGCTTGATGCATGACTTAATTTGATTTATTCCACTTCGAATAAATTTAAATTCATTGCGGAGTGAAAAAGCGAGCAAATAATGGGGTCCCAAATTTTTGGCGATCATTTTAGGCATACATAAATAAATTATTTTTTATTGGCCAGCATCCATTTACTACAGATCCTTGCATTCAAAGGTAAGTCCAATCGCTTTGCACAGAGAAGAGCTTTGAGTTTGCAAACGTGTACTTATGCTTCGGTTGATGCGTCCGACCCTGATAATCGATGGTGCATTCATGAAGTAAGCTTTACATAGATTTTCTTTGAATTTCAAAGCAATTTTCAAAGGATTCCCATTCGATAATATCATTGGAGTGCGAAAATAATACATTATAGCAAATTAAACCGATCAAAATTGGAGTTTTAATCGTGATTATTTCAACAATTATAACATAAAATTTATATTTGTCATGAAAATAATATAGTTCTCTCATGAAAAAAACAGAAGATTCTACTTCTCACTATATTTCTTCAATGACGAGATCAAGAAGATTCCTATCTGATGGAATAAATGTATTTCTAATGAAGGATTCTCTAAATTTCCGGGTTATATTTGAATCACCGTCACAAAATAGTTTTGACCGATGGTAAATTAAATTATGAAATATGCTTGAGATAGCTGACACCTTTAAGATATGATAAGGGAGTCTATTTACCGTTTTGCATCAACATTTGTCCATGAGAAAGATCTGTCCGAAGTGGGTCCTGCGTTTGCTTATACTCGATCAACACGTCCACAATTCAGAGCGCTGTTTGGAACTATTTCAGTGAAATAAAAAGTTTTTTTCGTATAGTATGCGACAATGGATGAAACATGGATCGATTACTACACTCCAGGAGTCAAATGGGCAGTCGGTCAAATGTCAAATGGCAAAGGCCGCCCAAAGCGACCAAAAACGCAAATGTCTGCTGTTTGTTTTGGATTCCTTTTTTTTGAATTTTATTCATCGATTGCATTATTTTTCGGGCATTGATGCTTTTGACTGAAGAAATTGCGAATAAACAATCCCAAATTAAGATGAAAATACAATAAAACAAATTGTAGATGTAATTTTGATATAATAATTTGAATAAATACTCCTTCTGGATCAATCGATTGCTCCCGCAGCATATGCGAGCATACTCATTAACGAGATTAAGTGGTCATATTAAAAATTAAAAAAATAACCATAAATCCATAAATCAAGACCCAATCATATCCTTGTTTATTCATAACCACTCGCTGCTTCAAATTATGGTATTCGTTATATTGACTTCTTGAGTCTTTTCACAATATAAATCTAAACCCAAGAACTATTTTACTACCGCATGTGTTCTAATGGACGTTAAAATATTTTAAAAAATGAAATTTCGTCCAATGTTATCCAACAGAATTGGCTTTTTTAACACATTATAATCCATTGTGGCTTTGCTTGTGCATAAATCTGACATTTACTGGGTCGTAAATTCGGTATATTCTCTTAAAAATAGCTTATTTATGCAGACGTACAGCTTGGAAGAGGCCCAATTTACAACAACGAATGCAAAATCATTGACGAAACCCATTTTGGAGCATTAACAATGGACATTTGACCTCAACAATTTCTACAAATGATCTTTCAACTCGTCATATTTCAACGACTGGTTCGTGACATCATAAAAAAACGACGACATATACAACACATAATATTCTAAAAATGTACATAAACAAAGCCATTCGTTAGCTTAATGTGACAGATGATTTATCGGCGGCGAAAATTCGTCACGCCCGATGAGTCTTTTTCGCGGCAAATTCGAATTTTTGCATCCAACGTTCCGACGTCGAAGCGATTTATGCCTGGATCGTCGGCTGTGGGAAATAATTAAATTTTTTGAGATATAAATTTGTATGGTCTTTAACAAACTTAATGTTTATTCAGAAGTACTGCCTCAGGCCGACTCGCTACCATTAAGCTAAATTTACGAGTATATTAAAATAATTTACTCGGTTTACCAGCAATGATTCTGTAAATAGCTTCAATTTAAATATCAACCGTTTTTTTCTAAGACACCTACGCCTTCTGCGTGGTATAATATGATATAATGAATTTTATTGTGCCATAAATTTAGCTGACGACTGACGCTAACATCAGAGTTTATAATAATGAAGACGCTGTGTCAACTTGTGATGGCTCAATAAAGCCACTCGAATATCGAAAATTGCATCCAAATACATCATATTAAAGGCGATATGCATGACACTTTAACCCTTTGATGGGTATGCACTCACATGTGGCGTGCAGGGCTGCATGATGCTTCTATTTCTAATGCAATAAGTACCAAAATTGATCCAATTTGAGTCCCAAATGTATTAAGTGTAGAATCTAATAATTATTCTATATATATATAATTTTTAAAAAATATTAAAATGCATACGATAATCCATATTTGGGGTGAATTTCCATAGAGCAAAACGTCTGGTAGTTATTGAACAGCCGTCCTGTTTACCACGGTGCAGTAAAATGAATCATGAAACTTCCATATAAAACTTTATCTCCTCCATAATATGAATATCATATCATAAAGAACAACTTTGCTCATAAATTATAAGCGAACCCGGTTTATACTTGCAAAATTTTGCAATGAGAACGATCCCCCTGCTTATTTTGAAATACGATTTTTAATACGGCAATGTAAGCGTATTTATCTTCGAATCCAATCACCAATGGAAATCAAATATTATAGAGCTAAATCAATATCAATATTCAAATTTATTTGAATTCGCAGACAAAAAGCAAAAATATTAGACTGTGCTTGTGTAATATATAATAAAATAGACGCCCTACTGATTTAGTATAAGAAACGAAGACAGAAAGTTCGTGATGTTCAAGCCAATATAAAATATTATATTCAATAATATTTTCAAAGAAAACTAAAATAGATAAGATCATATATGATTAGTATAAAAGATTCATATTTTTATTTAAAATAAATCCGTAGAAAAATATTAATACTGATCCATAGTAAAAAAATTAAATTTGGTGAATTTAATGAAATACTTGGGTCGTCTAGAATGATCTTCTGTTATAAGCGTTCCTGTGGCCAGAGATTTTTTTTTAATTTCAATGTTGGCACATCTGGCGTATAAAAGGAATTTTAATGCTCAATTTGTTTGATCTCGCGTGTTTGTCGGCCATTTTATTCAGTCGCAGTAAATTCTTCCGATGGAGAGGTCGTCGCGCGTTCGAAAGGAAGTATATCGATTTGCCATTAAAAATACAGGGCTTTTCTTAAAATGTCGATGATAAATGGGCTGCTTGCCTCCTCGAAGAGCCATGTATAATTCGATTAGTTCAACACGAACATGAGAGATGTAAAACAATATGTTATTTAATGGCATGTCAATTTTTTTGACGTCCAATGAATAATTATAGCGTCATTTCCTCTCGCAAAAATGCAGTTTGCTTCACAATATTTTTTTTTTGGCGACTTTGATAGACGAGCTTAGTATAATGATGCTTAAATCGATGCTTTGTAATATATTCGCCCGATCAAATGTTACTGATTCATTTCTTAATGCATGAGTATTTATTTCATATCTTCATAAACATTTGGAAAGCGACCTTCGGTAGGGCTCCTGATGCCGGGGATTTTTTTACTTCAAAGTTAATGCATTTGGCATTTAGAAGGGATTTTAGCGGTCAGTTTATTTGGTCCCGCATGTTTATCGGCCATTTTATTCAGTAGCAGTAAATTCTTCCGATGGAGAGGTCGTCACGCGCTCCCGCAATCTTTTTTGGATTAGTGACATGTCAATTCAACACATCACGACGTATTTCCATGAGCTTCCGATGGATATTCGCGGTGGATTTAGTATAATTACTTCTGTTTTAGAAATATATGGGATTATTAAAACATAATTTGATAGAATTGATCATAAAATTAAAACTACCCCATGTATTCCACTCCAAAAAATTGTACATTCAACGTGGAAGATTTCATTAAATGATGTATACCGTGTACATCGATTTGAATAAATTTAATAAAATATGGCATATATGAATATTTTAAGTCTTATGTACGCCTCGGGTATAATTTAACCCTTCCCAGGAAGAAAAGGGTAATCGACCATCGTCTTGCCATTAATTTTGACATTTTAAATACTCCATTTAAATATGTAAGAATCGAATCAAAATTGTTCCACGGCATGCAGCCCATGTCCAGAAAAGCTCCGGAAACATTTAGATCGCACCCGATAATGCCTTTAATTAACTTTTTTTTACATCTGGGAAACATGCATCCAGGGTTTCCCGGTTATCATTGGGCGGAATTTATTTAGTGGAACAGGATATATCTGAAGTTTATTCGTTATCATCCGCCGTAATAGCGCGAGCTCTAGTTTGTATTGTAAGAATATTTTACAATAGAGAGAGCTTTGTTTGAGATGTAGCTATAAAGATAATTTGCTATCGAAACTAAATTGTCCAGAAGAAATGCGGCCACCTTCCCACCCGCCCACTCCCGGAGACTTGGAGCCACCCCTAGAGCCCGTACCCGGATCCGCCGCTTTAACGACCGGTCCCGAGCTCTCCTTTTGGCTTACAGAACATTTGTTTCCCGACAATCGTACAAAATAACCGACGCTCCATAATCGTACATTATGAAAAAAGTATCGGTTCCTGGAATGCACGGGATGAAATCCAGTTCCACGGTATTTATAAAATGCTTCCGATTCGATTAGTTTTTATTGAAACTGTAATTGAATAGCGTGTACTGTTCAAAATCCATTACTCAAGTTTTACATTTAAAATGTATTAAGTACACCTATTCATCCTTATTCAAGGATAATTGATCACAAATTACGTGGGCATGTACTATTCAAATGTGTAATATGAGTATTCAATCGATGCAAATGAAGTATAATATTAGGGGGACCAAAAATATTCACGTACGATGGTAGTCTCAGAAGTACCCTACCTAAAAAATAAAATACAAGACATTTAGAAAAAAACATACACTTCTTCGTTGTTGGCAAATCTTTTACAGCAGTTGATTATGTTTGCTTTTTGAAGATAATCAATGGAAATTATGCCGCTTGTTCGTCGTGTCAGCGGTCCGAAAAGCGGACCGGTTAAGCACACAAACCAACACATTTGCTTTTAAGGCTTTTTGTGGCTTTTATGGCGAAAAATATACACTCGGTGCCTTCTATGATATCTACGATTACAAAAGTAAGTGTCAATAACATATAGGTGGCTTGTGCTAATTGTAGCTGCGTGCGCGACTAGACTTTCCCCTCACCCATAAAAATATATATTTATCTATTTTACTATAATTTATTTTTATCCAAGTTCTAATTTAAAATACACATGACAACAACATGAGAACCCTCCTTTGACCCGAGCTGTATGTTGATACCGCTATTCGGGATCATGCCAACCCGTTCGCCTAAATGATCAGCAGGGTGCAAAAACATGAATTTAAAATTCCATGTCCATAAGGATAAGCTCATTCTCCAGTTCTTGCGACCACTTGCACTCTGAGCGCTAATGATTTTAATTTAACTTGCTAATTGCTAATTAGTACCTGAAGGTAGTCCCGTGGTTAAGCGGGATACTCAATAATCTTGGGTTCGAATCTTACAGGAGGTGGTGATCACATTTTTAAAAATATATATACGCCAAATGTCAAAATGATTAGTAATGGTGATCCGATGGAGGTCGTCGAAAGCCTCGATGATGCATTTTCGCAAAAACTCTTAAAATAAGCTCTAAAATTAGAGGGAGTGTCCATAAGGCTTCCGTGTTCAATTGGTCCGAATTTCGGACCACTGACACATCCAAAGAGCGCCTCACAATCAGACGCCATGCCCGAACATGTCTATATAATATGGTTTTATCGCTGTAAAACATCGCCAAACACTCGATTGAAACATCCTCACGTTACTGTTTTTGTTACTATTGTGAGCAAATGTTGCACCCATCTTGCGCACAGCTTTCTCATGTCCAAATTTTCATTCAAATGCGATGTACGGCACTTTTTACAATTGCCGGTTGTGTTTGCTAGCTCGCGCTCTTTCAGTCAACGGTGATTCAATACCAATTTGTACATTTGTCAAAATGTGCGAATATTTTCGGGTCCCCCTAATATTTATCAATGTTGATGAGCGCTTTAAATTGGATTTGAGTATTTAATCTACGTCGATATTTTAATACGAACTTATGTTAACGCTGTTAAGTTTTATTGAATCCAGTTCAATCGCAAGAACGAGATAAAATTCAGCGTCGTGAAAAAAAACCGGTTTCTCCGGCGTTATTTATATGGAACCGATCCAAGATATTGCTTTTGTTAATATCGGGATAAATTTTATAAATGGTATTTAAATTTGGTCCAATTAAAATGTGGAAGAGATTGGATGAAAGCCGCCCGGAGCAGTATGAATTGGATTTTGCTTGGATTTTATATGTTGAAGATGGCAGCTTCTTAGAGTTTATTCCCGATTTTCGATCGGGAGCTTACGTCGACGTGACTCGGCAATACGTCGCTTGTTTACAATAAATAAATCGTTATGCATATCTCATCTTATGTAAATTAAAATGGTTATACGTGGAGAGTTTCGCTGCATTGTTACCGTTTGAGACCATTAAGGCCATTTAGTTACTCATCTTGATACGAAATGAATACCGTCGGTACATAATAGAAAGCCTTGCCGTGCAGAAGAAAAGAAGGACAGAAGAAGAGCCTTCAGAAGTAAGTTCTTTACAGCAGCCCTATTCTTGATAGACAAAGCATCCCTTCGCAGTGGCGGAACAATGCCGTATTAAAAACACACAACGGCTCTTCGAATAACATTCACAATCTGATGAGGAATCATTCCCATGAGCTAAATAAATTACTTTTGATGTACCGAAATCGTTTTTAAATTCTCAACTTGTGACGCACGATATGATCGATGATATCGCCCAATAGGATCTAATTACGTACATGGCATGTTTACCTGTCACACGCCCTGTCCTATCATATTATTTTTTACGGTTTTACTCAAATTTCACACTACGATTATATCTAAGCATGTACAATGCTTAAATTTAGACGAAAAGCAGTGTTAATTCTGTGAAATTTCGATAGATACGCCGAGTGTCCAAATACAACAGCGGGTCATAAAATGTGACATTAATATTTTCTTCTTCTTACATCAATATATACATATATTTGATGCAGCATTTTATGAGAAATGTGTGAAAAATTTGCTTGGATTTATTAAAGCAAATATGATTATATTAAAAACAGACGGACATACATAATTTCGATTAAAGTATGAATCAAGAGCAGTGAGTTCTTATCCCACTTCTGACACTAATGTTGCATGGGGAAGCGGGAGTGCTCTCAGGTCAGAGTCTCTGGGTCGCTCCCCGCTCCCACGTTTTCACCGAGAAGGCTGCGTTCGCATGTGGGTTCGTTCTGCAATCGAGTCGTGATAGAGTCGATCAATGGTATGGAAATGGACAGATGCAAATATATACTCGTCGTCTTGGACTATTTTTTTTCATAACGATGAGAAATATATCTGGTCGCGATAAGGACGTCTTTCCGCAGCCAAGGCTACCCGACCACTCTCATTTTCTGCGCTTCGTCACCGTAGTGTACGCAATGTGTCCGCAGTACCATAGAAGATGGCACTATTAGATTTCTTAAACGGAGCCCTCATTTTGATAATAAATTTTGATAGTTTACATGCATTATTTAACATTATAATTTTGAATAATAATTTGCCAAATATTATTTAATTATTTATAATAAATCTGATGGATGATACTTTAATAACATAGCTGCTGTAATCTAAAAAAAATAGAGCATCCCTATTGAAAGGTTCTATGTTTAATATGTTGGTTTTCCGTTGATTTCCACAATCCAATGCCGATTTCGATCATCATCCTTTGTCCGATGCAGATTGAATTTAAAGATCAAATTCTCGAAAATGAGATCTCATTTTCCAATAAAAGATAAAAGCATTGTATTCGACTGGAGGAGCACAAAGATTGCTGACGTCCAAAACTGTAGCAAATTATGCGTTTTCCTGTGCTTGATCCGATCTCGTACGGCACTTAACCGAGAGCTTTTTACAAAGTAAAGATAAGTATCGTATAAATAATAAGAGAGGCTTAGCGATACGCCACTGATATGAAAATAACAGATATATTTTAGCTTGCTAATGTATGCAGCATTTTTCCATTCTCTTTGAAAGAACAATGGCCCAATGGAGGACGTGCCGACTTATGTAGCGACAGGTATGCTGTACAAGCCAATAACAAAAGTATGCATCTATACAACTATGTGTTACGGTTTACATCGACCACTTGTTGTCAAACTGTGGAGACCGAGGGCTGATGGAGGCGCGAGAGGATCCCGGAGCATCAGCTGATCTTGGCATTGGGGCGATCAAGGCGAGCAAATGAGGATATGTCAAATGTGAGACAATCCAAAGAGGATGTATCAATGTGTCCTTATTATATTTGAGCAGTTTAAATTTAATCACTGGCTGCAAATCCTGGACAAGGAAGCCAGTTCTAAAGTAGTTGACGAGATAATGGAACCCGTTTGTTTACAATGTAACGATCGAGAGAGAGAACAGGAAGCCATTTACAAATCAGCAGTTGCAGATCCAAATCGCTGCAAGTTTGTTGATTGGCAGCCATGTTTGTAAACGTTTACGTCTTAAACGGCCATAAATCCGTATTCATAATTAGATTAGCATCGAACGATTTGCGTATGAGCTTTCAGCGGGCTGCGATCGATTGCAAATGCCATAGAACGGCAACAATCTTTGTCGATGAGATTCTTTGATGTGTGCTGCATGAACCGTAACTCCCAACGATAAATAGCATGTGAAAATTTAGCTTTTGATAGACTGATCACATGAGCCATTTGGATCCCTCAATTATAAATTTCACGTTAAAATGAGACTTATTAGTCGAATCGACTAACATTAAATTTCTATATTAGACTTAATAAAATATGCATTTCTCAGCATATTTATTGGGGAAAAAATTGTAAATGTGCATAAGAATAATATGAATCGGATCGAATTGTATATGCGCGGTAGGGCAAACCATATGAGAAAATCGTGCCTCTATTATATTTTCAGTAGATAGTGACAAGCACCTACACAATCTGAAGAGAGGAGGTTCAATGAAACCCTCTATTAAATCTACGCTACATTGGTGTCAGAACAACAGCATACTCGGCCGAGAAACAAATGGGCAATTGAAAGAAAGTACCAACCAATGCAATGAACGAGGAAGAGACAATGAAAGCTTTGAGATGGCTTTCAAGTGGAAGCTCAAAATGTATCAAGATCGACGACCATTGACTAACCTGATGACCTCCACGCAAGGATTTATCATGCAGCAGCGAAAGTTTGACAAAAACTCCTTAGATGGGTCGTCAAATAACCTTGGCTACGAAAAAACGTCCTTCCCGCAGCCATATATCTCTTTTTCGTGATTAATAAAAAAGTTGGTTAAGTTGGTAAGGTGGTTGTCCATTGATTTTTGAATAGAGTTCCTCCTCACTTCAATTACACAGGTGTGCGGCGTTTGTGTCTATCTATCGACGAATGAATCGGCATACGCGTACATGTCCATTACCTCTCGATTGGACTTCAAGAGACGATCCACTAGAAATATTAGTCCTTTAGATTAGTGAATTAATTTTAAATTGAGGTAAACACAAATGCTATATTCGTATATGTAGGACCGCGCAGCGTGAGTCAAGCTTGTATATCAATAAATGAACCTTAACACTCTTGATAGCACACAGTATTCGAATCGTTTTTCGCGATATTTAAGAATATTTATAGATGCGTGTTGGGGTACCATTACAGCAGTATCTTGCCATCGATGTAAGAGTCTCCGATTCACTAATCTCCGCACTCAATGTGCGATAATTCTCGTTCAGTAATCACTCAAGTCCGAACGCAAATATGCTTTCGATCTTCCAATCGAAGATTTGTATTCAAATATAATTAGGAATCATTTAATATATATATTTAAGGGAAGATCTGGAATATATATTGACGTTTTCTGTCATAAATGTGGAAAATCTTCATATATTACAATGTAAGCTTCTCACAGGTTGAGATTCCCGGCCCGTATAAAATTGTATAGCGTAGTTACAAATAACAGAGTTCCGGCAACGAAATAACAACGCCATCATTACATTTGATTGTGTAATTATTGTATGTAATAAAATAATATTGAATTACCTATAAATCAATGAAATCTCCATATTCAATTACATGGTGCATCCGCTGAACGTAATTTTGTATTTCCTCACGTGTTTACAGTACTAAAACGAAGACAGAAAGGCTATGAATCTCGAATGCAAAACTGATTTAAGTTTCAGCCTCATCCCCGAAGCTACAACAGCTCCAAAGATAAACTCCGGGACTTTATTGTCCGACTGAAAATTCAAACTTTGAATAAAGAAGTAGATTTGCATCCGGTACTTTTTACCTGCAGCTTGCAGATATATTGCATTTTATGTAACGTGCAGAATCGGGATGCAACCGGCATCAGTCCCCAAAAAATAATAAGATTTGAGCCAAATTTTGCCCATTAAAATCAATGGATAATGATGGATGTGCTCATAATATTATTCAGCGCGATGAGTTCCCAACATATTATTAATGTCGTCATGTTCATAATTTAATTCTCATCACTATATAGCGGTCGCACACAATCACCATCATAGTGATGCACATAATAAAAAGGCTACTGAACTCGTATACACGAGCATAATAGCCTTTTTTTAATGCCTTTTGTGGATATAATAATTCCTCATGGGATACCATTACGATTGTGTTGGAGTTCATTTTTTCGGTCCATTAAAATCGGAGAGATCTCCACCCATCGGACCACCCTGGATGTCAACGTTGATGTCACTCCCTATAAATATATTTAATTCCCACCCAAAATATGATCATGCTTGCCACAAATTTGCTCACTGATATCGGGACATCCAATTTTCGATGACGCGCGGGATACCTATGCCCTCAAATTGCTAGTGCAGAATGTCCATCATGACACGCACTGCGTGATACATAGCACCATTCTATTAAAACCGCATATTGTCAATATCAATATCATCCAGTTTAAATCACAATAAGTTGCTTATCATCGATTTTTAGCGCTAAAGAAAATATTTTTAGCAACGCATTTCTCAAACAGAGCACTGATTTTGAAAATATGTTTTTTATTATGTATACATTTTATTCAGCTTTATAACTTTATTATAAAAAAATTGCCATAAATGATCAAATAATTCACAATAAAATTTACAAATTTATCTTTAAAAATATGTTCATTATGATTTAACAAACTTTGAGCGTCTTTGATGAAATAGATATTTTACTTATGATGCGAAATATATTGCTTTGCATCCAGTTTTAATATTTTTTTAAATATCAAAGCGTTACCATTGGAACATAAACGATAAACAAGCAACATAGGATGCATTTACAGTTTATAATGCAGTCTTATTTAATCAACCAAATGCGTCAATGTCATTGCTTCTATGCGATTTCGGTACAACAATGCCCCATATCGCTCGTGCTGAATGTCTATCGTGGCATGCACTATAAGGCCGCTATAATCTAACAAAGTTTTAACGTGTATAAAGAAGGATTATATGCCGGCAAGAATTTAATGCTTATCATACACAGTCGTCACAGTGGCTCACTAAATAATCTATTCTTTTTATAAAAAAATATTTGGAATCTCCGAGGGAGCGCAATTTAAAACCATTTTTATATAATTTATCAAAGCATCCCCATATTTTGCTAATGTGAGAGTTTTCATGGAGAAATTTGCGTGGCATTTTAAAAATGAATTAATTACCCTTCCCGCTTTCATGTACTTGAAACGTCACAGAGTCCCAAGAATTTTTCGCTGAATATTCATGTCCTCCTGAAAGTTTATTTGCCGACTTCCGAATTATGCATTTTCAGCACACACGTTAAATAAACATCCTCCGCGAGGAGATGAACTTTCGCGCGCGCAGATAGGGTTGATATTTGAGAAGCACGGTCGTTATTTCCAATTTGTATCCAAAAACACAGAGGTGGAAATTCGCAGATATACGACGTAAGCTAATTTAAAAACATACCCCCCATTACGTCGCGCGGTTGTCTTAGTGCATCCCCCGCCCATGGGGTTTCACACCTTTGGGGTTCGCCCCACGGCCACCCCTCTCTGGCGCGGGCCCCCATTATTAAAATGTCAAATATGATCATGGCATCAAATTGACAGGGCGACACGCGGTGATGGGAGATACGACAAATATATCATCCTTCCAAATTTAATGGGATAAATATTTTTGCTGGATTTCAATGTGGTTGCGATTCTTGATCGTTTCGCTCGTATTGGGTTGTCGGATAAATTCTGTCACCTAAATTCTAATAAATGCATTTAATCTAAACGGGATAAGGCTATTTGGATGTATATATTAGGGGAACCCGAAAGTTTTCGCGCATTTTGAGACTTTATGTTAGAGTTCAGTGTCCAAACACATTGATGCAAAAATTCTTATATTTTACCACAAAAACAAGTTAACACTCTAAAATGTATATGGTTAAATAATAAATAGTCCACAGATGCCAATATTGATACTAAAAATTTAAATCGAGGAGGTTCGCATTTTGATAACGATAATAAGGTGCGTCGTCATCAAAAAGTCTCGCAGTTGGCTATCGTTTATCCGGCCTCCGGTTCGTTCAGATATGTGACTTCCTCATGAACTGACTGACTCAAATAGACTTCAGCGTATTTCAACATGCGGTCTTCTTCTCCACCGACATAATAGCCAACCTTTTTTGAAGAGACTTGTCACTGGAGATGAAAATTGGATACTCTATGAGAATAACTAACGTAAACGGTCTTGGACTAAGGCTACAGAAGCTTTAACTGTAACTAAACCTGGCCTACATCAAAAAAAAGTTTTGCTATGCATTTAGTGGGACTGGAAGGGGGTAGTTCATTATGAGCTACTTCAGCAAGATGAAACAATCAATTCAACAAAATATTGTTTCCAACTAGACAATCTAAAGGATGCAATTGCCAGAAAACGGCCAGAATTAGCGAACAGACGAAGCGTTGTTTTTCATCACGATAACGCCAGGCCTCATGTGTCTTTGCTCGTCAGAAATAAATTATTATCATTTGACTGGGATGATTTACCTCATCTTCCATACTCTCCGAACATAATTTAATTCAAAACATGATATAAAAATGTACCTTGATCAATATTTTGCCAACAAACCTGGCAAATTTCGGCAAGAAGGCATTATGAGGCTTCCGGAGAGATGGATAAAGGTAATAGAACAGAATTATTCAATAAATTTTGATGTAATACGAAATATTGTTTATTTTTTTCTTAATATGAAAACGAAAGAAACTTATGGGACACCCCAATACATTTATTCCCTGTGGATTTTTTCAAAATTTCACTTGAGAAAAATAAATACCCCATTTGTATTTTTATATATCTCTAATAAATTTGTACCGGTTATTTTTAAATGCCATCGAGCTCATATTGAGACACAGTTCAGGAAACACCCATTTAAAAAAAATGCGTTTAAAGCTTTAAATAGTTGATTGAGGATAGCGATATGAACTTCAGGGACATTTTTAAAACGGGACAAAGACTAAACTTGGATGATAGAGTGCTGATATTGTTGCTGGAATCGGATCTCCATCAAACGTTTGGGACTTAATAATTATGCTTGATATATATAAATTAAATAATTAAGGGATTTGGATCCATCATGAATTGTCGCTAATCACACAAGGTTCAAAAGAAATAAAATTTCACTTGATAATTACGCGTTGCGCAACAGGGGATGCTACTTATCGCCTTATTTCTTCAGTGACGGAATCACCTATTGCTTCCTATCATCCTCGTGTTTTAGCATTTTTTAAATAAAGGCATTCTTGTAATACATATTTGTCGATTGCACAACAATGGATAATATTTTAAAGAGGAATGCTTCGAGCATTTCCGTTCCAACATTCTTATTCCATTCGATATGCATTGCAACCTTTGGCATGTATCCTGCCATAACTTCACTATCATAAACAGGATGTCGATAATATTATGCTACAGGCTTTTTTTATTGGTTCATCATCGAAATCAAAAGTCACCATGTGTTCCAGCAGCCCAATCTCGTTTTTCTTGCGTTATCCAATGATTTGATCTTGTACGGGGACACATCTTCGCCTCGGGCTGGTTCTGGTACCGTTACAAGGGAATAATTTGTTGCTCAGATATTACCGAGTTTAGATATGAAACTAGTTTGGATCCAAATAATGTAGGCTTGCTCACCCACTTCCCCCCGTCGAGACCTTTCTTCGTACCAATACGTACTATCGCCACCACAAAGTCGTAGAAACATTTCCATTTCCTCATTTCGTATGTAATCATGTCAAAAATGATTTGATAATGCAACTCGAATTAATGCACGCGTATTTAATTCGAAGTCTATTAACGTCAAGAGTTTGCCATCAATGTCCGCTTGCTTATTTGCGCTGTCGCCCGAACAAACAATTGGAAGCAATTCGCTCTGAATCCATCAAATACTCCAGAAACCGGCCAATTATACCGGCAAAAAATCATAAATCCACGCTGGATCTAAACATAAATCTTAATAAGCGCATCTGAGAGATGCTGGCGCTATAAATACGGAATATACTTCGTTCAGTGTACGGCTTTACTTTGTATTCTACATTATACAATGCTGAAGTGCTTGTTTAAAAATCTCATATAAATTCTCTTTGAAGGAGGAACATAAAGAGATAAACCTGATATACAATCTGGTTTGTCACCCGTCCTACATTTCTTGAACAATATGAATTTTATATATAAATAACTAATAGTTGAACAGCTTTCTACTGTGTGAAAGCCTCAACTTTCTTGATATTCACACAAAGATCCGCGATTGACAAACAATTTCGTTCATATTTAAACATTCGATCGAATTTATTGCATAAAAATCCGAAGATTCGCAGTACTCAATTTGGGCGTATCCTCATAGAGCATACACAATCTGTATGAAAAAAATACAATATCATTCCGCATCAATATTTGATATGAATTTATTATGCAAATAATTCAAATGATGACTATAAAAATAAGAAAAAATGCAAAATTAACAAATATTACACTATTATTTTGGCATAAATTATTATAAATCATAATATCAAATCATATTTAAGTACATTAAAGCGTGTTCGACTGACGGAAAATTGACTGTCTCGGGTTTACCCGTACGCACTCACGCACAGCGGTGATATTTTCAGCAGACTTGCGTTTCGATGCCGTGTGTATATTGGTTGATTATTTGGCCACTAAACATCGTGTTGTCTTGGAAAGTTTTTTGCGCTGATTTTGAAAATAAAATAATTTGCATACATTATAAACTCTACCCAATAACTTACCATATAAAACTAAATAATTTGCAATAAATTTAGTAGATATTGCTTGAATAACATGTCCGTTATAGGCTAATAAATTTCAAACGTCTCTATTGAAAGACCCTGTAATTGTCCTCTAAATCAGAGCTGTCAAACTCAAAGGCTAACTTGGTCCAAATTTTAAATAAAAAAAACGGCAAATTTTCATTGAAATGTAGGTTTATTCCAATGTATAAATTTGAGGTCCTCTGAACCCATTCGACCCTCGATAAGCGCGATTTTTTAAAAACGATTTCACTATTACGCTACATCAGGGCATAGAAAATATGGTATGGTAGGTATTTTCTTAGATCCCTTGAATTATGCAGGTAGCATTTCAGGGGCGCTTCTTCCTAATTTAGGGGCAATCAAATGAAATTTCGATAAAACTTGAGGCTTCTGAAAACAAAAAGAAAAATTATGCGTTGCGCAACAGAAGATGCTCCTTCTCGCCTTCTTTCTTCAATGACGGGATCGAGAAACTTCCTATTCAATGGAGATTTTCCATTAAATCTGCCCAGATTAAAAGCGTCATTGCATGCTATAATCATATGGTCCATGCGGTTTGTTAACTATCGGACCGGAGGCCGGATAAACGATAGCCAACTGCGAGACTTTCCACCGACGACGCGCTTTTATCCCATTTATCTCGCGGGCTTCACAATGAAATCACATAGTTTACGATTTTATTTATATTAGATCATTATTACCTTCAACTATTGGGCGTTCATCCAGAAAGCAATTGCCAATTGAAATCAATTCAGATCTTTTATCCCCAAGAATCTTTGTTTATATCGGTCCATATGAACGTCCATCAGAATGATACGCACAATAACCCCAAATAGTATGTGGTTGCCGTTGATTTCGACGTCTTTTTATACACACAACCACTAAAATAATTTATGAAAGCTTTGTTCGCCCCATAACTCGACACATTCTAAAGCTCATTCACGAAATAGATATCCGGCGAAGAATGGATCATAAAATAAGAATAGTGAATGTACTCTCAACACATCCAATGGCCCGTACATCATCACTCCTGTGTCTATGAATAACAGAGATGTTTACCATATTCCCGTTAGCTCCTTTCAACTCAGTCTTCCGAAAATCTATTTTTCTTAGATTACATTCGACAATTAAAATGACAAATGGAAACAACCGGTTTTTATTCTCGGGACGGGCTCCTCGGCCGCTACACAAATATTAGAACTCTTTCAGAGAAAGTCTTTTGTGTGACGTTTACGGGTGATCTCTGACCTTTGGAGAATTCTTCACGTGCTCAAATATTGACACATTTTAAGTCTGAGGTTGTCGAACTTCCAGGTGGTTCTTGCGAAGAATCCCATGGATCAATGGCGATACAAAGGCTTGACCATTGCCGATTCGATTCGGTGCTCAATTAACGTATAGAGGCCTCTTAATTTATGCGGTCGTTCCACGTTTAATGGTTTCATGCATAGATTTAATGCCTGTACTTTATTATAGTCATGAAATGACTGTTTGAAATGCAGGTAAGTGCTGAATAAAGTCATCTTAGATTTGGGTCCTTTTGAGCTCAATATTTAAATGTGTAATATAGGGTCCTTCAATAAAGACGCTCAATTTTTAAATGTAAATAAAACAAGTTTAGTATTAGATATCTATACAATTTATTTTTTATTACAAATAATATTTTATGCTAAATTTTTTTGCTAAAAGATTATGCTGTGTGTTGTGTAATACATAATAAAATAGGCTAGTTAGTGGTCTAGTGATCATTTTATGCCACATATATGCGACGGATATGGACACACTATAAACAATTTTGTCTCTCTTTCCGACCAACTGCCGCTTAGAGTTTCACTTTTCGTGACGTTCAAGCTAATTTACCCTCGTCTATACAAATTTCACTTAAAAAAATCTTATTTTTCATGCGAGTAAATATATGAAACCTGTTTGTCCCACCAATATAAAAATGTATCCCACCAATTTCATTTAATTTTTAAATTCTACTTAAAATTCACCTTATTCACTGGTGTCAGAACAAATGTTTTTATACCAAAAAACCTTTTTTTTGCTGAAAGCGATATTTTAATGATCATTTATATATTTAAATTTAATAATGTGCGTACATTCGGTTCTTCTCAGCACATTTCTATTTTTTTTAAGTTCCAAATTTGATTTTAATACGTCTGCTGTATTCGATATTTTATCAAGTTGCTGGCAGGTAGCTTGCAAGTAGATAGATACAGGTAGATTACAAACAGCTCAATGGTCAAAATTGATCCCACCCACTCAACGATGGAGTCCCAGATCGAATCGCCTCAATAAAAGCATAAAATGTTTTGACTGCAGCCTGTCAAATAGTAAACAAGCAATCCAGCATGAGGGCACATAATACATCGACTAAGTAAGTTAAGTTTGTTCGTGCTAACGGTACATGATTATAATCCTACGTAGCTGCCGGCATGATAAAGGTCAAGTACTCCGGTATGCGTGTACAGAAAGGGCCCTATCTTGGGGCCTTCGAGAACGAAGACTAATACAAAAATTACCACAATTCTAACGGCACTGCACACGTCCGCTATAAAAATAATACCCATTATGGGCCCAATAAAGGAATTTCTTCGAAATTGCCAATCACGCTCGATTATCGTTGTTTGCGTTGGCAGGCACGGTCGTCGTGGTGTTCCGAGTGTGACATCCGAGATCTGCAGTCGGATTGAATGAAGATGGCATAATGGCGTGATGATGGCGAAAACGCCGCTTGAATAGCTCAATGGAAGCTTTTCCGTCCCCATATGTCGCCCGGTAATGGTTCGCGGCGGTCCATTGCAACAACCACTGCCTGAATAATTTTCATTAATGATGATTCTCAAACTTTAATTTGACGCGGAAAATAAATCTTAAAAAATAAGAGGTGGGTTAAAATTTGGACTTCGCTAAAAATGTTCCGAATCGCATTCAAATTGTGGATAAAATTGTCACCGACTCGATTCAAACTTACCCTGACTTCCTGGATTTAATAATATACATACGAGGGGGATTCAAATATAACCCGGAATTTTTTATCATTTTTTATCAAAATATGTTTATAAATAAATATAATATTAAAATAAAGCTTATATATACGCGGTAGGGTAAATTGGCTTGAGCGTCACGAAAAATGAAACACATTTGTGGAATTTATGTACCTTTGAGAGAAATACACGCCAAAATTGCGATGTGACGATATATCGACGTCAGAAATTATGTTTTTGACACGATGACACATTTGTGTTGTATCTGCGTACATTTAATTTTATGGTAAATCTGTATATTTTATGATAAGAATTTGCGTTTTGCAAACATTTAGACTTTGGGTCACCATCCAAACAGTGTATTCAATTAATATAATCCATCTATGTAGTCGTCAGACATCAATGCAGATTCGTTACGCATACTGTACACTCGTGTCAGATGTGCACATAGCACCGTGGTCGTAGACCCAATTCGAATATTGCGCATCTAAAAGTATATCTGTCGAATGGGAGCTGCTGTGGGTCCCACAGTTTGAGCAACAACGGAGCAAGCATCGAAGCCGAGGCTGTCGTGGGTCGCCACAAGGGCTTTTTAACGGGCGGCGCTTAACACCGCGGGCCGCTACCGCGCTGCGGGCCGCAAATAATTTACATGTAATTGTGGCTAATGGCCAAATCAAATATATTGTTAACACGTACTTACCAACCACCGTCCAATGAATTATTCATGCCCCGATTTGATGACCTGCTGCCGCAGCCGAAATGACGATCGTCGTCCGCTTTTTGTCGCGCTTTTTTGCAGCCGATCTAATCCGTCGACTCATAAGCGTTGTTACTCAATAGCACGAGGTGACCCCGTAACTCCGCTTTTTGTTGTTGTTTGTCGGAATAGTTGTTGACCCCATGGAGGAAAAAATGATTCTGAAGCGATTTTCCATCCGCGAGTATGGGTTCGTTTGAGCGAAATTAATAAGGGAAGTTAAATGAAACGTCTGCGCACGGAATAAGGGCGTTGAAGTTTGAAGTAACAAATTGTATCATACATAATTCTGTCTTGTGTATTGTTTGCGCTCGAAACGGGACGATCAATACAGTCGACTTTTCAGCGATACCATTCAAAACAAATGTATTTCCATATTTCCTTCCTTCCCTTAATATTTGTGTTGACCTAATTGTGCACGTGCGTATACCTATACACGTGCCCCAATCGGAAAATAATCATCCAAAGCCTTATTTCGCGGATTAGATTTTACTTTGATGGCATGCGCTGGAATACCGATTTTTCCGGTGTGAAATTTCAAGCCAATGGTATAATTGATACTGAATTGACCGGTTTTTTAAATTAAATTTGGCAAATTGGCTTGAACGTCACGATAAATGAAACACCAACGAGTCCTAACATCATACATACGATACGTGCATGCATCGCGATGCCTCTACTATGTGTGTATTACACGATTAAGCCAGTGGCATGCCTATTTTATTATATATTACACAAAATACAGTGCAATTCTCTAACCAACGATATTCAGTTAATAAATACAAGCCTATTTTATTATATATTACACAACACAGTGCGATCTTTTAAGCAAATCTTTATAAAAATAATCTAGGATGTAATCCGTTATCTATATGGTATTTTGTTAATATCTAATTACTCAGTTAAATAATTCACAAAAAAAACAATATTCGACACAATAATTCATATGGTTCGAAATATAAGTCATTGCAATAAAAAAATGTATATTTATATAATTAACTTATGCACTCATATATCTGCCGCCGCCCGCACCAACTACTTGTTCTATGATCGCAATAAAACGCCAAAAAATTGAATCCTATCCAATAAATATTTATTTTATAAAATATATGTCACAGTAAATTCTTCCGATGGAAAGGTCGTCACGCGCTCCCGCAATCTTTTTTTGAATTACTTTTTGAATTCTGGGCTATAGTGAATATCAGTACGGCCTTTTCTAAACAACTTAACCCACTTTGTGGCATGTCAATTCAAACGAATCCCCTTCTGTGTTTCTAAATGGCTCCTCTGAGTTGTTTTAGGGTATTGCAATAAACTTCTGCATTGATGGAAATCCTTTAAAGAGATTAAAATAAATGTCAGAAAGAGGAAACCAAGCATCACACGGCGGTCATTTTACAATAGTTCTTCAATTTTTTGCACAACGTCAGAAAATACTGATGGTCTCCCACTCCTTCCCTCGTCTCGGGTGGGTCTTAGGCTCCACCATGCTCATCCATAAAACCCCAGGGGGGGGAGTGAAAGCTACGCCCGTGGGCAACGGTTGAACCCTTGGAATAGAGGTGTGCTGGGGTAGCCCAGCTAACATGAGTTGGGTGCGCAGGTCACCCTGTGCTGCGCACCCATAAAAGGGCGTGTGGAACAGCAGATTGCAATAGTTGGTAGAGACTGTGTCAAAGGCTCACCACTATCCTCAACAGCCCAGGCTAACAGGGAGAACGTTTTTAGGTTGTTCGAACGGCGACTCGTCTCCGTGGCTAAATACTAAAAATGACCGAACCAATAAGAGTACCATAGGGAAGGGATAACCCCTACAGTCTGTCATCTGCTGCAGCCACCTTCAAACTGAGGTTGGACTCATGGTGGCAGTGAATTCGCAGTAGTATTCCCTCAATCTTATCCTTCCTCCTCCATCGCATCTTCAGGTGCACGTGGTCTGAAGCTAGTCTTTCCCGTGGAAACCTCGCCTCCTTTGGAGGGCGTGGAGCAAAATGGGTGGGCACCTGGACGCTCTGCGCGTAGCGTTTCTCGTGGGGCTAAAGGATCAGTGGAAGACATTATTTGTGTGACTATTCCGGGGAAACCCGAAACAGACCATACAGCAGCGCAGGAAATGAGTGCGTGAGTATCAGTACAACCTTATATGCACAACCTTTGTGACACGTTGTCGACTCATCACATCACTACCATAAACTTCCGCGAGCTTCCGATGGATATTCGCAGCGGTATTTTTCTGCAAAGCGAAAAAAACGGATGATCACGCGGATTTCGCACGAACGGAAGATAGCGGGAGCGCACGACGAACCTCTCCATCGGAAGAATTTACTGTGACTGAACAAAATGGCCGACAAGCATGCGGAATCAAACAAACTGACCGTTAAGATCCCCCCTATGGCCAGGTGTACCAATTTTGAAATAAAATATTTCTCCCGACATCAGGAGCTACTTTCTAGATGACCTTCGTATATAAATATTTATACCATCCATAACGTTCAATGAAAAGTAATATATATTTTTCATTGAGCAGCTATTGTAAATTTCAGGCTTCCAGCACTGAAAGCGCTTCCTTTGATCGAGAATAAAAATAAAGCAACCGAATAGGGTGGTATAGGCAAACATGGCGTTTTATTCACAGTGTTCTAATCGCTTTTTAATTCGGCAATAAATTTTATATCCATCACCTTTATAAAATGTTAACTCGTAACAAATGTTAATGTCAAGTTACTGAATCGTGTTATAATGGCGATCCAAGCCGTATTTCCGTCAACCCTCACACTACGGGCTTCGCATAATAGCCCCAAACAACTATTATATATAAATTATTGGCGGACATTTCCCGGCAAAAGTGGCAATTTTACAAGATTGGCAAATCGGATGTAATACGGGCAATTATTATCGAATTTTTTAAAAGAATCCATCCGAGTCACGACGCTTGATCATCGCTAAGCAGCGATAATTCGTGTTTAATTTCAAAAAGTGGCTTCGCATCATGCGCAAATAGACCAAAATGGCAATTTTGTGGCAAAAAACGATCATGAATTTACAACACATTGAAAAAAATTAAAGAGTCAATCCAGCTTGTGTGAAAATACAATAATTTCACATGTAATTTATTGGGCAATACGATGGAATTAAAATCGAATCAATCATTGCGCCGCTTTTTAATTGATCAAATTCGAATATAAAGAGCAAAAAATATATTATAGCGCATTCCAATGTACGATACATGGACAGCGATAAAGCGTTCGTTTCAGTAAGCAAGCAACAGCATCGTTTGGTGCACAAATATGAATGAAATTAATACAATTTAATAAATGTAATTTATGTCGTTCTAATTACATTTTTAGCGTCGCATCGATGCGTCTCCGTCGTATTCGGCCGCATATAAATGTTCAAATAAAGGAGATCTCCAGAGGCCATTATCTCGCGGAATTACTCCTGCGTTATATGAAACAATTTTCGTCCTTAATGCGATCTTTTAGCATCCATATATGGAATAACAGTTAATGGGTTATATTTTATATCTTTTACGAGCATTTTATTGTTCTTCGTATTTGTTTTGTGTAGTTAGGGCGAAATAATTGAGAGCCACGTCGACGGTGCCCCGTTTGTAATAATACTGTAGCATTTCATTTTGCAAGTCAGATTTATTGCGGCCCTGACATTTTAACCGTGTTCTGACATTTCGTTTAATAATGTTTCAGAAATGCCTCACTTTAACTATTGTACCAATAATTCGCTTCGAATATTCGCTGCCTCGGCGAGGCTTGACGACCGATTCGAAAGAAGTTCATGTTCCAAATGTGAGACCCACGGCTTTAAATAACCATGTGACTTTATAATAAGCTTTGAATGTGACGCTGATTATTCTTATTTATATCCAGACCCTGGAAAATTTAATTGGCGAGTATGATTTTGCATAGGTCGGGTAATGCCCCAATTATCTAATTCATTCAAAATATAACCATTAAAGAAGGAATAAAGCCACCTAAACATCTGCCACCGACCGCATAAACCTTCATTCAGCATACTTATTTACGCGGAATCACAATTAGGAAATATAATTTATATAAAATTAATTTAATTAATTAATTTAATAAAAATGGCGACGGATCTTAAATGTAAAAAACCTTTTTGTTGATGAAACCGACAGTTCTCAGATCAGTTTTCAGAAGAAAAAAGGCGAGAAGTAGCATCCTCTGTTGCGCAACGCATAATTATTCATTTTTCTCATTAGAACCTCATAAGCGCTCAGTAATTATTTAAAAAGATACGCAGTAGTATAGTTCCATTATTTATTACTTCAGACCACGTGTAGCGCGGGATGTAGGACTAGGATAATAAAAAAGCGCGCGCTCGCTCTCGCCTCGAAGACTGACTGTCTCCCTCTCTCCCGTGAGCGGAACTCAATAACCGTATTGCGCGTGCTCATTCCTCTCCCTGCCCCGCTTCACTTTACCAAAGCAATATGCGCCAACATGGTGAATGAAACGAACAGATAGATATTAATGAGCATGGTCGCTCTTACGTCTACCACCGACCGCATTATAATTTAGTTAATATTTTCATTGCTGAAACGATTTTTTTTTTTTTTTGATATATTGGTTATGATTATTTGGTCTTTTATCAATTGCAAGACCATAAAATGCCACTGACCTTTATGTAACAATATTTAGAAATCCTCATGACAAAAAATGCTTTCATTTATGTTAATGCAATAGCATTTTGCAATTGAATAATAACATATTCGTTTCTTCTTGTTCCAGGTGAGTCGTCAAAGGACGTCCGATTCGCGCCCCAAAACCACCCTCCAGCGTGCGCCATCTTCCCTCCGAACCCTACCGCGATTCGACGGGCATTATTACAAACATTACATTATAATGCCGGGTTTATCATACACGAGAAGCGATGTTATTAGACAACTTTCATCTCACAAATTGACAATAATAATAGCCGAGTGAGTGTATACAATCGTGTTTTAGAAAGTCGAAAACCTGTTCTCTCGTTAATTCATTCTCACGGCCGCGGTCCTAACCATTGTCTTGTCAAAACACAACCCACTTGGGGGGGGGAGGAGAGCACATACACACAATTCGATCTGTAAATAATAAACGAAAGTGGCTTTAAATATCACAATGAAATTTAAATAAATATAAGCTCAGAGCCGAAGAGTACATTGCCGCCATTTTGTCGATTAAGATTTGCTTCGATCCATTCCAGGCAATTGAACTGACGATTGAATGTATTGGAATGGCGCCGGTGATTTAAAAAACGAACCAAGGAAGCCCTTTTAAATGCAATTTTTATATCTCAAATACATAAAGCTCATTACTATCGACCCATCAATGAAGAATTCAGCTTAAATGGAATGAAAACAAGGAGTCTTCTCATATAAAATACAGCTTGGGATCCACCTTAATACATAAAAATCTATGCTAATCTAATATCCAACAACGATGAAGACATTTCCATCATCCACCTCAATCCGTTTATTGAAGCAGGCCATATTATGTGGACATATCCGGGGATGGCGTCAGATTGCGTGGCGTTCGTCGAAGTATCAGCGATCTGAAAGGCAGACCAATTGGACACACAAACTTATACTTTTTAATTAAGCACATTTCTTGGGTCTTCTACGATAATTTTGATCGATACGTATGGATGACTCACACTATATGAGGACGCGAGCGATAGTAGACTTATTCGTTAATTTAACTGTTGGGTACTTTTGCGAGCGGGTTGGCTCCGAATAGCTGGACCAATATACATCATCCCCATCGGTTCTATATCATCTACCAACCACCCGGAATTACTCAGCATCTTAACAATCCGCCATATCTGACACCGGTGTAACGTGTACGGCTTACGTGTACGGAACATCTACGGCTGTTCAAACGACAACTCGTCTCGATGGCTAGGCACAACGAATAACCAAACTAATAGGAGTACAATGGTGAAGGGAGAGCTCCTACTTTCCGTCATCTACTACAGCCTTATTCAAGCTGAGTGACTTCGGTTAGATTGTCCTTTAAAATTTAGTATACCTTATTTCATCCTCTTAAGTTGCACCTTCAGGTGCACGTTAGGCAAAAGTTAGTCTTCATCTTGGTCCCCCGCCTATTTTGGAGAACGCAGAGTGAAAGGGATTGGAACCCAAAAGCTTTGCGCGTAGCATTCATAGGGATCTAAAGACAAATAGAAGACACTCTGGTGTGGCTAATCTGGGGACATCTAGGTTAGACCGCACAGCAGTGCAGTCATAAAATAATCCAAAATAATGTTAAGTCATTGACTGTCCGATCACACCTTGTCGTTTTTGTGGGGCATACAGGTTGCATAACATTTAAGGATCTTCTCCTTGGTTCGGGTGGGTGTTAGACTCCACGATGCCCACCCATAAAACCCCAAGGGGGGGAGCTAAACATACGCTCGTTTGCAATGGTTGAGCCCCTGGGGTAATAATGCAGAATAGAGATACGCGAAAGTTGCCTCGTTGGTTTGCTAACATGAATTGGGTGAGCAGGTCACCTTGTGCTGCGCACCCATAAAGGGGTATGTAGAACAGCCGATTACAGTAGTTGGTGGAGACCTATGTCAAAGGCTCACCACTATCCTCAACAGCTAGGCATACAGAGGAGAACGGTTTTATGCTGTTCGAATGGCGACTCGTCTCCGGGGGTAGGTACTACAAATGACCGAACCGATACGAGTACCATAGGGAAGTGGTAGCCCCTGCAGTTTATCGCCTGCTGTAGCCCCCTTCAAACTGAGGTTGGACTCGTGGTGGCAGTGAACCCGCGGAAGTAAATCCCTTGAATTTAACATAACCTTATTTTTTCCTCCCCTGGTATTAGCCTCCCTTACATGGTCTGAAGCTGGTTTTCCTGCAGAAACCTCGCCTCATCTGGAGGGCGCGGAGCAAAATGGGTGAGCGCCTGGACGCTCTGCGCGTGGCGTTTCTAGCGGGACCAAAAGATCAGTAGAAGACATTCTCTGTGTGGCTAGTCCGGGGTAACCCAGAATAAACAAATAGTTGTTGTCCTGTCTATGAGTCGATGGTTTTGATATAATTTGAGTTTCAAAATCGTTGTTCGCATGGTTCTAATTTACCTCTTGCATGATTGAAGCTGTCATCCAGCCTCATAAGTTTTTATATTCCGACAGTTCCCCGATGAATTAAACAATTTATTAGTTTCTATCTAATTTATGATGCATCTCTCGGCAAAATTTATGATGTTGCATTGCTCGAATCTCGGCCGAATTGGTTTACGACGGCCATCTCTGTATTGCGCTCATCAAACCTCATCACCTGGACTCTTTTATCGTCGTTTTTACGACGAAAACCCGCAAACGATTCGTTGCATCGTCGAAATGATATTCGAGATATACATTTTAGTTTAAAACGGGAACATGCCTAGGTTCGATATACGGCATCCGATTTATGTGAATGGCTCTGTACCCAGTAGAGCCGTGCAATAAAATGTTAATATGTAATAAATCGTCGTAAATGAAAGAAGTCAATGGTGGCCCATTTATATAATATTTATTTATTGCTTAATAAATAATATATTTTGATGGGTTTGGCCGAATGTACGATTTGAGTGTGTATGTGCGAGCAATTGATAGTCATTATGAAGAATGTCAGAAGTGGGTTCTTTCGTATGGGAAGGAATTACCGGGCCGCTTTATGTGCTGGATAATTCTTCGACTTTGTCGTTATAACTTTTATGGTCCATCAAAAGAAGTGTTAATAAAATTTTCAACGTATCATGAAAGGTATTCAATATTAGGTATTAAAAAATGTCTATTATCTACGTTGCGGGGGTGGAATTATTGTTTCTTCTAAGGGGGACTCCCGCCTTTCTGAGATTTAATTATACTACAAGTTAAATTCTAATTAAAATAATTCAATCTCGAACCTAATCGATAATATATTTTACAACGTTTTCTATCACATTTTGTCAGCCGTAATTTAAGGACCTAAACAAATAGCAATCAGTGATTATTCGATGAGTAAAATGGATATGATTTAAATCCTTAAGCAAGATCCTTTATTTAATACATTTCCATCGGGTAATGCCTTAATTCCTTGATCGAATAAAAACGACATTGTTTCTACTAATCGTAAAAAAATATGCGCCTCCTGAACCGTGTCTCGATACAAACTGATGTCAAATGAGGTAACCACGCCACTGAAAGACATGGTAGACATTTCAAAACGTGTTGACTGAAATTTTAGACATGAGAAAGCTGTGCGCAAGTTAAGTTCCGCGTTTGCTCACATTATAACAATAGCAGCGTTGCGAGGATGCTTCACTTGAGTGTTTGGCGATGTTTCGCAGCAAATCCGTCTTTCATTTGGGTCAAATACTTCTGGGAATCATATGATGTAAGACTTTAATTTGAGGAGTCTATAAATTCCAGAATTGAGACTTTTAGGATATTTTAACACGCGAGAGCGAGGCGCGGCCCGGGGACTTTACCCTGAGAGCGCCCCCGCTCTACTACGCTACATTTTACCTTCTATCCGGAACAGCTCAGCATCTTAACGACCCAACCGTTTCTGACACCAGTGTAACGCTGTTAAATTGATACGTTGCATCTAAAGAGAGACGGAAGATGTCACCGTTAATCGGAGATGGCATTTTGCTCACGTTACACTGTCGTGCATGAATTATTCCAACTGCATAAAGATTTTATTTTTGAAATAATAACCCCCAAAATTTTAATTTTAACATAGCTTTTCTTTTCTATTTTTTGCTCAGATTTATTATAACAATTTCTTCTCGATCATTCGAAGCTAGATAGAATCGGTCTTATTCGTTTAATTTATTGCAGAACTTATTGATATTAAAAGTATATTGAAGAGATGTGTTTTTTTTTTATCTTTAATCCCTTAAAGAAGTAAAACGCAGAGTTGTGTCCGAATTCTAGTGATTCAGAAAGAGCATTCTTATAGGTTGAGCTTGGAGTCAGACAGAGATGGAGAGTGTCTTGCACATTGAGTTTGGAGAGAAACAGAGAAGGAGAGAGTGTCTTGCTGACATAGCACGATTATATAGATCGTTAACCCAAATTTATCGATTAATAATGATATGTGAATGATATAACAAATCGATTTCAAGTGGAATATTGTATGCTATCGACAGTGTTTATTTATTTATATACACGCATCATACACGCTGCGATGGTCCTGACAGATAAGTGGATTTGTACGGATGATAAACGGTGGACAAACAAATATCTAAGTTTATGATGATTTAAAATTAGCTTACTACTCATAGGATTAAGGCAGCGATTTTAATTTCTTTATAGTTCAACATGTCAAAAACATTAATCAAATCAAATTAAAATTGTAAGAGGGGGAGCTTTTGAAAATTCCAATGATGCACCAATCCCATTAAAATTTTGCATACTTCTTCTAGATAAGATTGAATAATGATTTGACTAAAAATATTTATTTTATTTAATTACAACTTATTTTACAAGATATAAACTTGATCAAAAATAGTACGATTTTGCATATAACTGTGCCAAAAATTCAATTATTCTTTAAATTCTATAATTTAATTACGAGTTATATATCACAGAAAATATTTCTATTATAGATTTTATATAAAGTTACCACGAGTCAACGTATCCATCGCGTGGATATTTTTAGGTTCTCCGAAAATCAAGTCTTAACGACTGAATTTTCACCATTTTTAAATGGAATTTTTATAAAATATTGTTTAAATGTTGCTCTTTAATATGGCGTTAAATTTTGAATGATAATTCGCTTTTATTATATTAAAAAAAATTGAAAGAAATACGTTTGAGTCAAAACCGCTGAGATCAAAACCGCGCAAATTAAGACCCGAGCACATTACATCAAAAAATCAAACAACAAAGACTGACATTAACGTTTTAATTATGATTTTTGATTGTTTAATCTCTCGATCTTAAAATGGCTTTGGAAATTTACGAATTTGCCAACCGTAACAATGCTGTTTCATCATTGTATCGTTTTGGTTTTTTGACCCGATTCGCACGATTCAAACGAATTTGAGTGTATTTTAGAAGATTAGACATCCATTTAAGAACAAAGTGTGCCCTTAATTCGATTTTTCCGCCTGTTATAGTCATTTTCGGCATTGAACTCGGCCCGAAGTTCGCATCTCGACTCTGCGCCGAATCGTATTTGTGCAAAAATATTTTCGGTTCCTCCTCGGCCCTGTATTCGGAGGAAAACATGTCGACCATTATTTATTTTTCATTTTCAATAAAAAAATATTGCTTCGGCAGAGGAGGTCCACAATGGGGCTCCGGCTCGGGTCGTGTTTGCGTTTCATTTTGTAAAATTTCATATTTAATCGTAGAAGTAAACATTGTAAGGTTGTATTCCTGTTTCCATTGTGCCGGGAAGAATGCAGGAGCGAAGCTCGGGATTTTTGAGGATCGTTTCGGAATTATTCCTCTTCAAATGAATGGCAGGTGTAACAAGCAGGAACTTCCTTCAAACACTTAATTTCACAACGTTTGTATAAGAACAACAATGTTTCCGATTGCATTAACATTTTAGGGGGTATTCTATTCCAGAGGCACAAATTTTTGGCGTTTTGATATGTGTTATAGGCTGGTAAAGGGTAAGGTGTAAAAAAATACGTGTTCTGGTTTCAATCTTTCTAGTCATCTAAAATTAAAAAAAATATTTTCATAAAATGGCGACTGTTTAAAAAAAAGTCATTTTTGGCCATATTTTTTCACAGTTTTAATTTTTTTTAAAATAGTTAAAAATAAAATTTTGATATAAATCTGGTAGGAACAATAGAATAATATATGAAAAATATTTGTATTAAATTTGTAATAAATCCGTTTATTATAACTTGAGATATGATGTCAACCGTGTTGTAAAAAGTAGTTTCGAGAAAAACGCGTTTAAAGATTGCATTCTGGTAGAAACGCCTTAGCTGCTGCGTCACTAAAATAGCTATAACTCCGTAAATAATTAAAATTTTGAACATTTCTTTGAAGAATATATTTTTAAAAGTCTACACTTTAAAAATATGCAAAAAAACACAAAATCGATTTTTTCAAAATTCTAAGCTAGTATATTAAATGAGCATTTTTGTTTGTAATTTTTTGAAGAATTGCACTCATTTCATATTCTATTCGCATGTACCATTCAAAATATTTGCATTAAATGCAGCTTGTCGAAAGAAATTAGAATTGAAGACATGATCTTTCCGAGAAGATATAAATGTTTCTTTCATTGACATTCGCTTTTGTTCTATGAAACAATAAACATTTGAACTCAAAGCATAAAAACTGTCCATTGATCATGTATTTACATATAAAATAGATGCAAATGCATAAAAACAATGCGAAATATCAACAATAAAGCCTCCACCAAGCCAAATGTTACCAAATATGCTCCGTTTTAACCACGGCTTTGTGCCGTTATTTTAGAACATTTAGCTATGAATTTACAATTTATTTTTAGAAAATGCCTAAAATTTTAGAGCTATCATGTATGCGACAAATATGGTATGAATGGGTAGCCGAGTTGATGGATTTACGCTGTGGTCAGGGATTGCGTCCTATAGACAGACAGACAGACATACATTAAATTTTATATTCGCTAATAATGGTCAACGCAATGAAATTCATATTAATGTGATTGGTATTTAACCTATAGAAGAGATAACGAGTGTCTCACAAACAGCGAGTGTCCATAAGAAGACAAGGATCTGATCCGGTCGCGATTTAAGTCGTAGTTTGGCTTTATTAAATATAAAATTGATAAAATCTAGTCTGGCGAGCATTGTAATCAACAAATATGGATTCAACACATCAAAAAAAATCTGATCATAAAATAGCACTTACACGTGAAAATTCCCCCTCAGGCAAAAAACCACCCCCACGTTCACTATACGTACATTTCAATTTGCTGGAAAGCCTCATTCGAATTTATTAGTTGTATAAGTATATCTGCAAGAAGACATGATAGCGAATAATGCGATACATCATCACTACTGTTTGTAGAGAAGTGCTATATATTGTAGATATGCGATACAGTCGCTTCGAGCGAGTATATTGAGTGTAATGTGCGATATCTTATGTAGCATGAGCGTCTAAGTCAGAAGTCGACAACCATTTCCCGACAGACATATTTGATTATGTCACGTAGGGCACGTCGAATAACTCAGTAATTACCGAGTGCTCCACGTTTTATGATGTATCAAATGAATCCTGGGTTGACGCGTCGCTGGATTAATTCTTCCCGTTATTCCCGAAATTAGTTCGTTTTGTAGCGGGATGAGTGAAATATATCTTAGCTCTAATTCGTATTAATATCTATAAGCATTTAGCGTCGGAAAATATTCAAATGTCATGTTCTTTAAGGCGATATGCAAGATGATTCAAATTGGCGCTCGGCTTCAGCTTCAAGCATACATCGAAGAGCTATAGACGTAATTTTGCTTGTTGGCACATATTCGGAAGATATATTTTTGATGATTTTGTCGCATAAATCTAACTTAATTTGATTATTAAATAATTCACAATAAATTTAATAGATATTTATATAATTACATGGACGTTATAATCCATCAAATTTATAGCGTCTCTATTGGAAAGATTTTATACTATTAGAAAGTATTAAGCATTATCTTCAAAAGTCTGTTGTTTTTGTCGTCAGGCAATGTAGTTGACGACCATATTCCAAACAAATAAATGCATGATGATGATACGCCCTTAAAATGATTATTTAATGCATACCAACCAGGGGGTTGTAAATAAGGCGCTCAAAATCAATAGCGGTCCAATGCGATTGAATATTTAATCGATGCATCTGATTAATATAAATATATGGCAAATTTGTGTATTAAATTTGATTTTAACATATTATCATCCGGATGCACATTTTTGCGTGTTTCTTGTTTTTGATCCCTGCTTGGATCCCATTGATGTTTCAGGCTGCATTTTTTTTCCGTGGTGATTGTCAGTGTTCTTTTTGTTTGATTAATATGCCTATCAGCCATTTTCCACGCTCGTAGCAATCCCAGTGGAAATAATTAGAAGAGTCCGCTCGTTTCATGAGGTCCTGATTCTATTTCGTGTCTAATCCTGATTAATGCGGCCCTAAATAATACATTCGTTCGGATTTTGACGTATTTATCTTACGAAACAATTTAATGTCGACACCGTGATTAATGGACACACCTCGGGGTCATGAAGGGACTATGAATCACCTGCCGATGCAATAAGTCCGCGTTGATATCTCCTCAGCAAACGACGGAATAAATTGCATCCGAACATTCCGAAGAGTGGCTTAAATCAATAAGAAGATCAATTATAAATCGAAAAGCATCTTCTTCGTTCATCGAATATTGCAATCGAGGCGTTGGTGTTTTAGAGCGGGCCGCTTTTTTGTAATCCGACATTCGCGTGTTACGTACGCCACGGAATAAATGATACACTAATGCATAATACATTCATTTGTCATGTGGTTTTATTATTATGTCGTAAAAGACACGCTACATTATGGCAAATTTATCTTTATTAAATGTATGCATTTTTTAAATGTACATATTTGATTATGTCATGCCGTACACAACAGAGGATATGCGCTCTTTACAACATGGCATTGTATTATAATTCATGAGAGTCCACAAGGGTGTTAATTTTTTATAACAACACACTCGAATTGGCCTAATCGTGTCATCTTTGTATTGTGAGTTAATTGTTTAACATTTAATAAATGCACGCATCAGAGGCTTCTTATCTGGAATGTATATTACATAATCAATGGCATATTGATTATGTAATATACATTCCAGATAAGAATGATTCGAATATTATTTAGAATAGCACATATATATTTATTATCACACTTCTGACACCAATGTTGCGTAGGAGCGGAGGTGCTCTCGAGCCAGAGTCACCGGGCTGCACCCCACTCCCACATGCTCGCCGAGTTATTCTGCTCTCGGGCTGCTATGTAGTCGGGTGGATGAGATGGAGATAGACGGGCGTCAAATAGAAAGACTTTGGTCTTAGATCACTTCTTTATTAATCACGAGAAAGAGATCTGACCACAGGAAGGACATCATCCCGCAGCCAAGGCTATCTAACGATTTCCAACGACTCCCATCTCCTGCGTGTTACCACCAATTCGATAACACATTTTTTTAACAAAGAAGGAATAATTAGAACTTGTTTAAGTTTAAATAAAATTTTCTTATTTTTATACTATGAAATTTTATACTATCTTATTTTTATACATCGGAAGCTGAAAAATAATATCTGAAAGGGACAGTCTATCAACAAGAGAAACAACTGTATTCAATTTAAAAAGCAACGATTTGGAACAGAGAGTGACCGTAAGATATCGAGACTTATCATATTCCTCATATGTATCTATTGTGTCGCCAATAGCGTGCCTATTTTATTATATATTACATACACACAGCTTCATCTTTTAAATAACAATTCTCATTGACAAATATTTTTATTTTATTAAAATGGCCATTAACTCTTTGATTAGTGAATTATCTCAAAAGCGCGCAGCGTGAATCATGCTTGTATATCAATAAAAGAACCTTAACACTGTTGATAATATTAGTTTTTTGCATGAACACACAATATTCGATTACATTGCATTCGACTTTTCAGCAAATAACATTGTTTTGCATAGTTAAGTTGAGTCATACACGTTCAATAATATATTTTTATGATTTTTGTTATATTTATTTTCGAGCTTTATATTTATAAATCTTGACTTATGTGGCTTTCTATTATTCAATATGTTTCTAAAAAGACCACTAACTATCTAATATACCAAATCTGTAACATTTAAGAATATTTAGACGTGTAGTGGTACCTTTACAACGCGAGTGTATATTGAGATGCAAGACATCCTCGTGTCCGATTCACTAATATCCGCACTCAATGTACAACCAAGCATTATTTCATAAGATCGAGATGCGTAACGCAATCAAAGGCTTTATCAATGTCTATAAAACAGACGCAGATGCATTTGTTAACATTAAGATGCATTTGAATGAATTTGTCGAGCTGTTCGTCTTGCATTTTAAAACGCACTGTACCACATCAGCGCGGAATAAAATAAAGTTTCACATGCAGAGTGGAAAATGTTGGAGTTTTCAGCGAGCAGTTGACTCGGATCGTATTTCAGCTGCATGAGTGATGGGCCCTACAACATAAAAGGTTATCGACCGCTGACTGGAGCGGTGCATCGACTTCCTCCACAGGCTTTCCACTCGGTAACGCGCTTATGAAACTAACTGGGAAAACTTTATAATTTATCGGGAACAGAACCATAAATTGCTGAATTAGTTCCCGGGTTGCGACTCCACCTCTTTCGTCGACCAAGAAATTCCGATATTACAAAAATTCCATAGCCGATAGCTAAATTCTAGCGCTTGGTCGTTATTGAGAAGGAAAAAAAAGGAAGACGTATCGCTTTGAAAAGTTTTGAAGACAGCGCAATCGCTCATTTGCGATATGATCAGTGTTGCTGAAAAACGAATGACGAAATATGCGACAGTAATAAATGTTGTAGTGCTTAAATGTCATCCATTATCATATTAGATAAGAAATCTTCGCCGTATGACAGTGTATAAAAATGCAAAAATATATCACGATTGTTTATTTGGCTTTAAAAAATATTTGATCTGGGACATTGTTGCGCGCTTTGTGCAAATTAGCGAGCGTATGAGCGTGAACGCCATCTATTGGCAAACATAAAGGATTATCCAAATGCTACGCTGATGAAGAGTCTCCGGGCTGCGCTCCGCTCCCTATAGCTGCGTGTGCATGCGGGTCCGTTCTGCTCTCGGACCGTTGTGTAGCCGAGCGGATGGGATGGAGGTAGACGAGTGTCGAATATAAAGTCTTTGACTGCGGGAAGGACGTCCTCTCATAGTCAAGGCTATCCGAGGACTCTTTCACTACGTCCTAGCGAATTAAATCTACACTAGATCAACAGCGCCATTACATGGGGATGATAATTCGTCCATGCTACACATTTAAAAGGACGTCGCATGTAGACAATATACAGTGATGACATCCAGGCGTCGCATATGGATGACCCTTTACAAAGATGCATATTAAAGGGCCTGCCTGTCGATCGATTCAATTGAAATTTCGCAAGCCTCCCCGAGTCTCACAAACGATCACTTTTACCTGTGACCTGGAAATGTGACTCCAAACCTGTCTTTGTGCCTTGTCGGAGACAAACGGCAACGCCACTAATTAACTTGTCCAATGATTCGATAATGCCACATCGGCTTATTTTGCACAATCGAAGTGCTGACAGGAAAATTGACTATGGACCATAGATATATGCCACTTTTAATTAGCCACATACATAAAATATTAGACTGACACTATCCACTTTATATCTCTGATCGCACAAATTGTCACGTTGCCATTAGTTCTTCGTTAAAGAGTTATCCGCCTCGATCATATTAAAAACTTATATTTTGCGTACAGTCCATACATCATTTAAATGTCCAAATACCATGTTTCGATACTCGGCGATGCATCCATCATTTTAAATTACAAAATTGACAGAGCATGATTTCTAACGACTCCATTCATATGGCATTTATTATCGATTTCGTAACATTATAGGAAGAAAAATCCGGTGAAATTGTTTGTATAATATCATACGGCATACACAACACATCACTCAATAAGTCCACAAAATAGTTTTTTGATATTTATCCATGAGAAAGCTTTGTTCGAAGTGGATACCGCATTTGTTCACTAATTCATTCAAATCGTAATATTAAGTCAGTAGCTAAGACGAAAATGTTTCTATTCGGCACCCATCCACCTTTATCACACCGAATGGCTCCCGTACGACCTGAAACAAGAACAAACCCATGTGTCCATCTGGGTGAGTACATAGGAGTAGGGGGCGGCTCGGGGATTCTGCCCCAAGATTGCCTCCGCTCTACCATGCAACATTGGTGTCAGAAGTGGGATACGAACCCATGCTTTTTTGTGTTTTTTTGGCTTATTTCTTTCTTTTTTGATTTCGTTTCAACCGAAATCATTCATTTTTTGTTTGGGTTCTTCAATTGAGGCATCGATTAAGAATTTGCAAAGATAATGAGCTCAGAGTAAATATTGCCGTGCAATCTATCAAGAGTTAATGTTACAAAACAAAATACTTTGACATGATATATCTGTCTGTGTTATTCAATTTATAATAATAAATTTGACCCATTTATCCGCTCAAATGTCAGATGACTATAATCTAATACTCGCCGTATCTATCTATCTATATTTCGTCAGATACAAATTGTATCGTGTCATATTACACTTCATTATTGAAATTGCAAGCATGCATGCACGTTTCATTAAGATTTGGGATGAGGATATGCTGCCGTGCCATCTGCTCCATTGACGATTCGAATTCATCATCTCAAAGATAAAGGACCCAAATGAAATTCGTCGAACGTAATCATCATCATGGAGGAAAAAAATGTTAATACTTACGGCGTAAATTTGAAATTCCCGCCTCTGAAAGGACCGTCATTAGAATCCCGCTTTTCAAAAGCCACAAGTGAAGCATATTCACATTATATCTTCAGACCGATTAACACCATATCCTTTCAGCAAAATTAGAAAGATGCAGAGATGAATGGAGATGAAGTCGCAATATATGAGGCAAATAAACGTATAAAGGCGACATGATGAATGCCGTGCTTTCATAATGGAATGAAATCAAAAATCTAGCCACAGAAACATATAAATTAATCAATTCCTTATTAATACCGTGGAAAATATCTCAAATTTGCGCTATACATGACGCAAATAACAAACAAACAAACACACATATAGATGCGGCAGGGAAACTACCTTTTTAAAAAAGTTAATAACACAAACAATATAGGTGATATCAGATTAATTCTTTATTCTATATTATAGGGACAAGTTTAAAAAATATATTTAATCAATATTATATTTCGTTCTTATTACCAAAAAATATTATTTTAACTAAAAAATAAAATGAGTGGATATCTCATATACAACTTGTTATAATTACATTTATTAATAGAGCGTCCCTTATTGAAGACCGCTGCATAAAATCTTCTTTTAGACTTCGAAATGTAGTTGCAACACGATTTAAACTTGCGTTTGTATCGTTTTTTTCATAAATCTTGGTAATGTGTTAGGTGTTTCCAAGCTTGTTGTCGATAGTGTTTGCTATGCGAAGGTTCGGTTGCTTTAAAAAACCCACTAAAATAGTCTCAAGGCAATTAAATTAAATCCGTTCTTTGTGCCTCAAACATTCGTAGATCCATAAAATTTAATTTCACACTAGGAATGATTTGAAAAACCCGTTTTTAAATTTATATAACCTCATTACTCTACAGGCAGACAGTTATAAATGTGCATTTCCGGTTGTGCTTGTCATGCACCGCTACTTCCATGCCTCACATCCGTCCGTCGTTCCGATTTTCATTTTCAACTCATTAATATTAAAATCGATAAAAATCCAAAAGACAATGCCCCTTTTCACATTAAAAAAATATCACACGAGAAAAAAATAGAATGCATCTAAATCCCTTTAAAACCCCACCAAGGCTTAGATTTTCCGATCGAATTGATTTAGTGGATTTACATATTTTTTACAAAAAAAAAACCATCCATCGGAATAAATAAACTTTCGCTCCGATATCATCGTTTATGGCGCATGTTTACGACCATAATCAAATTGTACGTAAACATGCATAGTGATTCATAAACGGAATAACGTTTGCATATAAACATGCATTGCGCATATAAGCAAATATGATTTATGGTATTTTTTTTAAGCTCAAACACAAATTTAATAATTTTTCGAACGTAAACATGCAAACGGACATGTGATGAAAGATCTATTGGGTTTATCCCGCTAAATTTCAGGTCATATGATTGATTATATAATTAAATATACGAGCTAAATGCCCTGAAATAGGATGGAGATGCCACAAGGTTTGTGTGTCCAACTTGTCCGCCTTTCAGATCGCTGACACTTCTCGCGATCGGATGCCATGCCCGAACATGTCCACAAAATATGGTCTATGCCGAAGCATTAACAAATCGAACCCATGTCCTACGCTGCTGTATGGTCTGTTCCGGGTTGCCCCGGACTAGCCATACAAAGAATGTCTTTCACTGATACTTTAGCCCCACGAGAAATGCTACACGCGGAGCGTTCAGGTGCCTACCCAGTTTGCTCCACGCCCTCCAAAGGCTCCAAATTACCCCAAGGGTTCAACCGTTGCCCATGAGCATAGGATTCGCTCCCCCCCCCCCCTGGGGTTTTATGGATAAGCATCGCGAAGCCTAACATCCACCCGGCATAAGAAATAATGGTGAGAAGACACCCAGAGAATCTGGGTAGTGTAGGATTCACGATTGATTGGTCGTACCTACCCACTAAACCTCCCCCTTGTCCTTCTCTGTCCCACTGGTATTGTTTTCCACATTGCTTCAGGAGGACAGATAGTCAGATAGAGTATCTCTTCTACGTATTCGCGCCAAAGGTCCCAGTTCCTCTTGCTTTCCATCATGCTGTGGACCATGTTGTCAACGTTGAGCTCGGTCACCCCGAGTGCTTGTTTCAGCAGTTTTCTCTGGGGTGACCAAGCCTCACAGCCAATGATGGTGTGCTCTGCGTCGTCGACCTCCGCTTGGCAGTGTGGCACGTAGCGGATGGTTCTTTGCAAATCCGCTTCAGGTACGCACCGAAGCATTCATGCCCAGTGAGCACCTGCGTCAAGCGGTAGGTTGTTTCACCGTGTTCCCGGGCCCTCCACCGACTTATGACCGGAATAAATCGATGGGTCCATCTTCCCTTGCTGGACTGATCTCATCTCCGTTGCCAGGCTTCCCTCAGTTTCTGGTCATGTTCATTGCGACTTTTAGGATCTTCGTAGTCCAAGGCCCTCTTCTTTGCTTGGAGGTACAGCGGGGGTATTCCAGCAATCACGAGCACCATTCTGTATGCTGCGGTGACTCGGAGCGCTCCCTGCCGCTGGACCCCGGCCAGCTTCCTTCTGTAGCTTTCAGTGTCTGAGCGACTCATGCCATATCTGGGTTCCGTACAGAAGGATCGAATGTATTACCTCGTTTATGGTACGTCTTCTGCACTGGTTTTGGCCCTCCAATATTGGGCATGAGCCGTAGGTGAGAGGTGACCTAAATGTGTGCTATGTGATGTGGACTACCTCTTCTGCCAACCAGCTAAAACCATTTCCTTGGCGCATCGGTGGAAATCGTCGAATGCATTAACCTCTGGTTACATACTTTTTCAGCGCTCACAAGTTCGTTAGAAATCACTGTTGTTCTTCTACTTCTCTCCTCGTCGTGAGTATCAATACGGCCTTCTCTGAATAACTTATCTCACTTGTTGACTCATGAAATCACTACCATATATTATTTGCGGTATTGTTCTGCAAAATCAAAAAACGGATGACCGTGCGGATTTCACACAGACGGAAAGTGGTGGAAGCGCGCGACAACGTCTTCATCGGAAGAAATTATTGTGACTAAAAAAAAATGACCGACAAACTCACCATTAAGATCATCCATATGATTATTAACACATTGCGATCCGCTCACGCGTAAACGCGTATTTAGCGCGGCACTTCTGTGGGTCCGTTCACGCGTTTTCGCATGTTTCGCTCTATGAACTTTTGATATACAAAAAATATATATCAATGCTATGTTTTTTTCTAGTTACGCGCGTCAGATGTTGAAAACCACTGTTATGCTATCAACAGTGTTAAGGTTTATTTATTGTTATACAAGCTTGACTCGCGCTGCGCGTTCCTCGGAGAGAAACGGACTTGTGTGGACAATAAGTATTGGATATGCGAATATAGCATCTATGTTTAACTCGATTTAAAATTACCTCACCAATCAAAGGGTTAAACATCGCATAAAATTCAAACGTGTAAAATCAATCAGCCAAACAACAATTTGGGACTAAATTCCAAATAAAAACGTCTACGTTCCGCTTTATTGGCGTATGGCGTGTTGATGTACACCCGCTTTATTACTTCAATTATAGTTGTCAACGATGTATAAAAACATAAATCCGAAATATATTTCGCAACTACGTTTAAAGCCGAACATGAATCGACGTTGTGGCATTGCGAGCGAAATACAGGACGTAAATTAATTCGCGTTTGCGCGATAACAAGGTCCGTTTATGGAAATTATTATAATCTATTAATGCTAAGAAAGTTGACATGATAAACTCCACATTGTTTTATCGGACATATCCGCAAGGCGGAGTCGTGACGCGATAAATAAAAGTTTTAATCTTTTCGCCAGTGCATATAACGCTGCGGCCAAATTGATTAATGCACATTTTGTATTTATTTATTATTAAATCAAATTCGCAGCCAAGATCAATAGATAGTGCCAAAAATACGCAAATGTTTTATAATAGGCAAAATACACCTTTATGTGTACTATATTATATTAAAAACAGAAGCACAGCATTGAAAATAAAGCACTGTGCAGCGCTGCACGCCATATGTGCGTGCATACTCTCTCTGAATCGCTCCCGGTTAGGACATCTTCAAATTTGATGTCCATCTATTGGTGGTCTTTCCGTGTTGTATATCGTAATATCTTCTTCGATGCGCTTAATTCTTCGTTGATTCATATTAGGGTGTATTACATGAACGTTCGGAATACGTAGGCGAGAATTAAAACGCCATAACTCATGCAAAACATAATTTATTCGATCGAAATAAACTCCAATTGCTTCTAAAAATGCATTTTTATATCAAATCAGCACAGTTTGAACTAATCAATTCATCAAATTGCGCCCTTGTTTGTCTGCTATACATCATTAGTTATTTTGTTTAATTTGATTGAGGTTTTTAAGCTGATTAAGATCACATGTTTTTTGATTGAGTTTCCGCGAATCGCATGATTTTTCGCTCAAAAATGAAAACGGACCGGATATTCCGGTTAAAGCGAATTTCCTGCGAATTTCGTTAATGCTGCAGAGCAGATGCTGGCACGTATCAATCATCTCCGATTGATGATCAGGCCAATCTTGCTGTGATGATTGCAGTTCACACGAATTGCTGCCTCGTGTAATATTTACCGTTTAACCCCTTTTGATGAACCGCAGAAAATGATCGTTTTGCAAGAAGTTAAACGATTAACCCCTTCACTCTTCGATCGGGCGTGATTGATCACGCCGTTGTGATCTTTTGTTTAACGGCCAATTTCAACGGGTTAATGTGGAAACCGCGAAAACCAAAAGTAATGAGATTCCCGCAGACGGTGTATTAATGCGTTATTCCATTTTATTTTTCATCTTGTTGTATGGGGTGTTCGGTGTACATATTGGAAATAATTTACGTATGAATTTCCCCCCCGGCCCTGGAGGTATTGAAGCTAGGCTCCCCTGAAGAGAGCAAGCAAATGGCTCAGGAGAGTTTGTAAATAAATCATTGAAGCCATCAATCATCCCGTCTCAGCCAATACACTTAACAATCGAAGCAATTCAACCAAATTGACATATAATAAAGGTAAAATACAAAACTCTTCAGCAACACTCACACCCTAACGAAACGAAGCAGACGAGGCTCTACTGCTTTGATTCTCTTCATATTCAACTTCCAATACTCGTATGTTCGCCATAAATAACTTTGCTTTTTTCCATTCGTTTTCTCGCCACGATTGTAATATTCCGAAACAATGGCTTTCTGTCTTAACTCAAACGTCACAACTACGATTCCCAACATTTTGCAGTCAATGCAACAAAGATGCAGTCAATGCATTTGAATAAATTCAAAGCCTACCTTGAAATAAAAGCTTGTGCAACTATAATATGTCTTTGTCGTTCAATCGATGTTTCTAAGTTTTGGATGATAAAAAACATGTATTGATATTTTAGCCTGTTTTTCTGAGATCCTACCCAAAATTCGTATTCAAATAATATTATACAAATGGGAAATGCTATGGAAAACCACCATATAAAACATCCTTTCTCCCAAAAGGTTTCCTAAGAAAACATCGGATCAAACACCTTGACGGTGTGAAAACCGCGCGTACGCATATGTGTTTTTAATCACTATAAATACGTTAAATCGTATTATAACTCAGGCGTATTCAATTAAAATGTTGTATTTTGATGCCATCAATATTATATTTAACTAATATATTATTTAAATACCAAAAGGCAAAAGGCCAAAATACTTAAAGGCGTATTCTAGTCATGAATTTTGAAAAATTCGATTTTGTCTTTTTTTGCAAATTTATCGATTTTAAGCTTGGCCAAATGTATTTATTTAATACTAAAATGGTACACATAAAAAGGTGTATTTTTTCATTTATAAAACATTTACGATTTTATCGATAATGCCAAAAATACGTGCCGTTTTGCCACTTTTGTTTAGAAAACTGATTTTATTATAAGTTTGCTGAACTAATCAAGTCTTGGGAAACCTAATAAACTGCATAACAAAGTTCTATTATCAGATTTGTTGGAGACAAATGCAGATCTTTCAAGCAATAAACACAAAAGGCTCAAAGTGGGTTGTTTGCAAGAAAAGTGATGTTGTTTTGAGGGATCGTTTATTTTAAATTGCCGCCAAATAATGAATTGGTTATTTCAGACGTGTAGTTTCAATTAGAGAGATTTAAACTCGATGAAATTCGTCTAGAATTAATTTATTGACAGTGAAAAATGCCATTAAGAGGATATTCTAGTTAAGAATTTTGGAAAAAAAATCGATTTTGTCTCTCTCATATACTTTTAAAGCTTAGACTTTTAAAAACTATATATACCTACTATATAAATATATACATAATTATTTTCTATATCACTCTTTATTGTTTCACTATTTAAAAAAATAATTATTTTTTTTGCAAAAAATGAATTAAAATCAGTCTCCTAAAAAACATTTATGTAAAAATCGATTCTAAATGCTATTGAATGTTAAAAAACACAAGTTTTATATCAATATTGCTTTATTATCTACATAATAAATTTGGAATTGCCTATTAATTATTAAAATTTGGTCAAAAAAATAGCCTACGTGATCCCGACTGCGAGACTTTGCTATGAGGAACCATTTATGATTGGCGCGCCTGCGTACAACGGAGTTGCTATTAAACCTGGGGCCGTATGTCATGTGACTAGGGAATCCAATCGCGGGATCCCGTACAGTTTTAAGTACCCATGAATCCCGGTATTAGTAAACGTAATCCCGAAAAATTCGGGATTGAAATTTTTATCTAACAGAAATCATACACCTTACCAGCACGTTGAAGGCTACTAAATTGAGACATTCTCGCCGAAATCTGGACGCTTGGAAACAGTGGCGTAACTACTGATTGGCGAGCTTAGGCGACGCCTAGGCACAATGACTGTCTAATCTATGTATATATATATATAGAGCACATATATGTTTTTCAAATTGTTATATTAACCTTTCCCTACCGGTGATGTATTTACTACACCTCGACTCTAATTTGTCGGGAAATCGGGAATTTTGCGAGTTTTAGTCCGTGTCTCAGCAGATAGGAATTTTATCAGTCACATTGATGGTATTATACGAAAATGGGGGCTCACGCGGTCATCAACTCGAACTAGAATTTAAATATCTGATGATGATACCTCCAATGAGTGTGGAAGCTGTGCATGCATTTTCAACAGCGAGTTGCCTGGCTTCCAAAATCAGATCCAGACTAAATGACGAAACACTCGGGCATATTTTCAAAATAATAAAAACATTTTTTTCTAGCTGTGTTTCAAGATAGTAGATTTTGTGTCGAGCAATACGCAAAGTTGCATACCGTACGAATATCTTCAAAAAAATAATGCAAAAACTGTAACAGGAAATATTTGTGATATGCTTGGAGAATCTCTAAGTGTTCATCAATGCCAGGGATGGTTTAAATAATTTAAAAGTGGAAATTTAATTTATAAATCAAACACTTGAAAAAATAGGAAAAATCGCAAAAAAAATGTGGGATGCAGGTGAAAAATGGGTGTTTTACTCGAATAAAAAATGCGAAAGACAATGATTTTCAAAGGATCAAATATTTTTCAATTAATTTTATAAGAATATTTTTTATTTTAGATGTCTAAAGAAGTTGAAATCATGTTAACCCAGATACACCATCTTTATAGTGTTGAATAACATGTGTAAATTATCAAATTTTATTTTCAAAATCCGCCAAATACAACCAGATTTATGTGACGATGTCATCAAAAATTGGACTTGCCTGTCTGTCGTCCGTTCATTGTTGCTTGTTTTTGTCTCTCCATGGGAACGCCCGAATCAAACACAGATTGAATTTTTGATCATTTTGAATTAGATAAGCCCTAGATGAGCAACTGATTGACTGTTTTGTGTATCATAGTGGATTAGATCAGCCTGGAATTCGATTCTTATGGATGTTCTTGACTGGACATCTCGTGCACAGAAGCTCGCCCTCCATTCTCCACACTTATGGGTACATCACCGGGACCCGGCAGTCTCCATGGCGAGGATGTTAATTAATTCCGAATCTGAAATTGGCCGTGTGTTCGTGTATGTAAATTTTAATTAAATAACCATCGAGCAAACAATGAGGTTGCTGATTCGCGTTACTTCTTCGGCCATTTGCTGACCGGCCTTCACCTCCGAGTCTCGCACAACGCGAACAAAAAACACCTTGTTTAAATAATATTACAGGCCGATCATAATATATTTCTCATCAGAGCCGGGCTCTCGGATCGGAAAAAACTGTGTCTTCATAAATGGTATTTATGAAAGTATTTTTATAGCCGTCCTGTCTGGGATTTATAAACGTGATCAAGATGTTTATACATCGATTATGTATTTATGTTCGCTCTGATCGAATCTTGATTTTGATTGATCGCTCGCTGGGGAGAGGTGAATGAGATGATGGCCACTGACTATTGAACTCGTATGTGCCAATTGCATTCATCAAGCCAGATCATCCCGATCCTTGTTTGCACGCGTATCTCGTGAACGAATTAAACGTAGATTTTATTTAAACAAGCGGCGATCTCTTGTGAATGATTCGTGACAGTATGAGCATCAATGAAATAATTTTTATCCCAGACTATGGACCCATCATAAGCCGCATCGATCTAATACACCAGCCAACGTAATGCGGCCCGCGGGCCGGGTCCGGCCCGCCAATGATTTTAATACAGCCCCCACTCTTCCCAGCATATCAACGGATCAACATTTCAAGAGAAGCTTGAATATTATTCTTCAGTTTAAATTCAAACTAAATGATTTTCATTGCATTAATATTCTAAATAGGGTATCAAAAATAATGATTTTTCATCCAGTCCACTAAATTTCTAAAAAATTCAATCCGGTCAATTTCGCATAAAGCTTGGCGATCCCTGATCTAATGCATTCCAATACAAAACCACACCCTCTTTGACTCACATCCATTCATCACACAGATTCATAAAAGACTAATTGATAAATCGATGCGTGTTTGTGCTTCCGTAGGAACGCCCCGAGCAACACTTATCCAAACCAATTTAGACATTGTTTTAATTTTGGCAAATGGAAGTTCTCCAGAAGAAAAATGAAAAGAAGATCACCAAGGAATAATGATTTTTAATAGTTATTTAGTTTGTGAATGGCTTAAAATTTGCCAATTTATTATGTTTAAGTGGAAAATTAGTCGAGCCGTCAAATTGACGTGTACTGTTAGAGATATGCATACATCATACGTACATTCTAAATTACTAAGCTGACAGGGACATAAATTTGGTTATACGTTCGTATCATTTCACAAACAATAATTGGCAAAAAATACTGAGGAATAATATTAAGGCTCTTTGTAATTTTGCACATGAAACTCAAAATACGTCAAATTGACGCTTGCGGTACGTCTAGTATTAAATTCATAATACATATAATTAAATTTTACTAACTTATTTATATTTTAAAACACGTAATTGCGTTGTCAATGTTCATGTGTGTGTCCATAGGAACGCTCCATCCGCAGAAAAGTTACTAGATTTAAAAACAATATTGCATTAGTGTTCATTTTAAATATTTATTTTGTGCGAATTAGCATAAAAAAGCTTTGTCCTCTATATAAAAATGATGGATGGATTCCATTATTTTTGAAAACCGCATAACTTTAAATTCGCATTAAAAAAATCCGCATAAAAACAGACCCAACAGTATATTGCATTTAGACAGAAGCTCAGATGAAAAATTAATTCAAAAAATTCAAACCGACCGACATACATCTATCAAATATATCACAAAAATATCCCAAACAACCAAAATAAACTCTATTTGTGCCATAGTCTTTTGATCAACTTTTATTGTGAATGAATGTATTCATCCTTGGACTTGAAATTGAGGCCCATAAAAATAAAAGCCGTGGGTAGATTGTTTATTAAATCCGAAATATAAATACTAGCATTACTTTGCGGAGGGGGAAATCGCCCCCCTTCGTCGCGCTAATTCAAGCCCACCTCCGATTCGAACAAAATTATGTAAATGAAACTTGTTTTCTCATTGCCAAATCATAAAATTCTCTATTTTTAAAAAATACCTTCATTATGCTTATTGTTTAAACGCTTATTACGCTTGACCATATCAACGTTTATGCTTATTATTACAGGGTCTTTCAGTTCAAATGTTCTTTGCGGCTTTGATTGGTGCACACAAAAATGATTGCACTAATTTAAAAACATTCACAGAGATGGGCATAATAACTCCTTAAAGTTTTATTGTAATCGGATGAATAATATAGGAACGCATACGAGACAAACGTAACCACATACCACAGACATAGGGATATTTAGGTATATATTTCGAGCAGTCTTTAAGATCTAGATATATGACCCAAGCAAGTCATCGCGTATTCATGGCCATTGACTGCTCCAAACAGGATTGTTTTATATATTGATGAATCGTTTCTTGATGCTATTAAATTGCATAATAATTATTTATATAGTTTAAAAAGTTTAAGATTCCTCAGGTATTAATACTCGATTGTGAGCGTAATCGCCATCATGAGCAATAAATTTCGTCTAAAATCCCTTACCACAATTAGAGCGTTCGAGATGTGCAGGGGGTTAAGCTCCCACCATGTTATTTTCTATCTGAAACTCACACCACAGTTGTTGTTGTTCAAATTTGAAAGTTTAGCCCTTGCGAACGCTATTAAAGTTTTGGAGCGATTAAAAAGCCACTTAAACCGTGCTTGCACTCAAGTGTGCTCCAAAGTTACAACTAGAAGTTTTTACATTTTCCAAAAACTACGTACGTTGTGTGAAAAACAATGATAGATATGTTTGACTCTTCCGGTCCTATGTCTCACCCGTTTAAGACATTTATTTTTTTCTGGTTGTTTCAATGGATTCTATGTTGATTATACAACTTAAACTATTACTCATAAAATAAAATATATGCAATTTCGTATGACGTCTATATATCGCCATAACGCACTTTTGGCAAAAACACAAACTGGTTTGTATTTAAACAATAAAAATATGGAATTTTATATGAACTTTCACATAATTCAGTCTGTTTTCTATAAATAGCAATAGATAATGGAGTATTGACAAGCACTTGGCAGACTAAAATTGACTATCAGCGTTGTTGGAATCAAAGATGATATTTAGAATTTTTTTAAATGGAAATTATTATTAAAAAGATGGAGCTGTGTTTGTGTAATATATAATAAAATAGGCTTACTACTGGTGTAGTGGTTGCTTTATGCGCGGCGCATGTCATATATACACAAGACTGAAACTGTATTGTAGCTGCTTATAATAAATATTATATGCACTTGATATTACAATGCCTTGAAAGCTAGAATACTTTAATCAAATTCCTGTGCTACAACTTCAGCCACTTTTATCAAAGCCCTAACCGCCTTGCACCGAAAGTAGATGGCGTTTATTTAACAATAATTCACGTAAACTACTTGTAGACAAAAAAGCAGTTTTGTACATTTTAATTTAATGCCGCTAGCTTTTGATTGTAACCTCCTCTGAAACTGAAATAAAAATTAGCTTTGTAGAAATGGTTGCAAAATGCCGCTCTCCCCCCTTCGATGAGTATGCCCGCATGTGCTACGGGCTTGTGAAACAAAACAAAACATTTGAAATTTGCGTTTTTGGACGCTTTGGGTGGCTTCCGCCGGTTGCTATCCACTCAGCTGATTGCCGATTTGATTATGAAGTATAATAATGGATTCATGTTTCATCCATTGTCACAAAACGCATGAAAAAATGTTTTTTATTGCGCTGAAAAGACTCCAAACAGCGCTCTGAATTTGCGATCAAACGCAGTACCCGCTTCGGACAAAGCTTTCTCATGGACAAATGTCGATGCAAAATGATGAATACTTATACTTATGGTGTATTTTTAGTAATGGAACCTCAAATTCAGCAAAAAATTGCATTTTTTAATCAAACAATTGATCAGACAACTTACAACAAAATATTTTTTAAATGGTCGATTAGAGCCAATTTGGGATATTTTTTTGGATGGAGAATTATCGAATCTTGTAGTAAAAAATCCGTGGTTATTTTTTAACGTGGAAGTTGCCATAACTGCCATCTGAATTGTTATCGGGGAGCTGAAACTGCTTTACATAAAGCATTATCGACTCGAACCAATCACAATCCGACTCCGACTATTTATGGCCGCTAAAGTTCGTGTTATTATTTTATGCCGTGCAATAATAGATTTATGCGATATTATATATTATTTAATAAAATACACGACTATTGCCATCATAATTGATATATGAAAGTAATATTCCAGAAAGTCAACGTACTCGCCAAGACTGGTATTCTATTTTTAATACATCCGTGTTTTTATCCTTTTCGTTCTCGAATTTAAAATCGAACTGCGCCATGCGGTCGTCTCCCTCGCACTCGCGCAGCTCGCGCGCGCTAGAAGAGCGCGCGCCGACGGTCGAGCAGACGCGAGAACAAAAGTTCCAGATAGTAATATATTACAATTTCCTCTCTAATATTTTACTTTAGGTTTATGGCGCAATTCATAAACGCGGTAATAATTAATACCGGAATTTACAGCGCGGATTTTCCCAAGGAAAAATGCGTTTTAAAAATAAGCCCGAACCCCCGCCGGATATACTTGAATACAGATGTAATCTTTACACTGTTTTTCGTTTATTTTTTGATGTGAATAAATAAATACATTAGTACACGAAATGTTGGGTCACATCTGCATAAACCGTTCGGTGAATATTCACAAGATCGGAGTTGCCAGGCGTAATTAAAAACATACTAATTTACAACAACAATTAATTTATATGAGCGTGCATTAATTTATGATAATGTCGAACAAATTCTTGTTGCGAATTGTTTATGCGCGAAAAATGACAACCGACGTCTAATCGGTGGAGCATAATGGATGATGATGGTACACATTTTTTACGCAATGAGGCAAACTTAAACGATGTAAAAATTTAAGATACAAAGGTGATTCAAATATAACCCGGAATTTCGCTGTAAATATTTATTAGTGATATATAAGAATACAAATGGAGTATCCTATATTTCTACATAGTTCCTTTCATTACAAATACATTTATTCCATAAAATAGGAAGCTTTTTAATCCCGTCACTTAAGAAAGAAGGCGAGAAGTAGCATCCTCTGTTGCGCAACGCGCATTTAAGCATTATTAGCTTTATTTAGCAGCAGTAGGCTGCATTAACCGTTTATCTGTCATGTAGAAAATCAATCAATAAAATACCCTAAAATACCATAGCCATCACTTTTGCAGCAAACTGTTTGAATTTTTGCCGCTTTAATCTGGCTTTCCTCCAATTCATACGCGATCTCTTGTTTTCTGGGGTATAGTGTCGAATCCACGTTTTATACACACAAAAAAATCATCTTCATCTTCGTAGCGATTCAAAAGGCAATGAAAAATGTCTTTCAGTGAATTCTTTTGCGTCTCGCTGAGCAGACTTGGAACCCATATTGCTGATATTTCCCTCCATCCAAGATGTTCAGATACAATGGAATGGACACCTCCAATGTTAATATTCACCACTGACGTAATCTTGACTATTCCACAAGGCTCTTCCACAACACACTTACACGGCTCTAATTTTGTTTTCATTGATGCTCGCTACAGGACGCCGTGTATGACTTTCATTTTGCACATTATCCCGACATTCATGAAATTTTTTGGGTCCAATCAAACACAACTAAAAATTTTCGGACCCCTCCGGGACGAGACCTCTGGCGCCGAAGTCATGAGGTCAAATCGTGAGGTCATGGACATTTATGGCGAAGCGTCAATAACAAGCTTCGTCAGAACCCGCCGGCTCCGATGGGCAGGCCATGTGGCACGGATGCCGTCGAATAGAGTCCCTCGAGCCATTCTGAATTCGGGGCCGAATGGCAGTAGACCCGTCGGAAGACCTCGTCTACGCTGGGCTGATCAGATCAGAAAAGATGCCGCACGTCTGGGCCTGGGAAATTGGAGGGAGGAGGCCCAGGACAGACGAAAATAGCGGCAAGCGTTGTCGGTGGCCGAGGCTCTCTTATAGGGCTGCAGGAGCCACCAAAAGTAAAGTAAGTAAGTAATCAAACACTTGGGTCTTACTATGAGTAGCATCACCAAACTGTGTCTCAAGTCCCGCCATAGGCATTTTTATATATCACTAATACATTCGTCCGACATATTTCCCTGTTATATTTGAGTCGCTCTCGGATGAAAGAATTATTGTGGTAAAAATTATATAGACGCGAAGGAGAACAGACAGCGATAGACAACAGACAGTGACTAACTGGATTGGGGGATCATTAATATGCGATCCCATTTCCTGTGCTACTGTATGGTTTGTTCTGGGTTACCTTGTACTAGCCAAACAAGGAGTGTCTTCCACTGATCTTTTAGTCCCGCTAAAAACGCTACGCGCAGAGCGTCCAAGCGCCCACTCTTTTTGCTCCGCACCCTGCAGAAGCGAGGTTTCCCCAGGAAAACCAGCATCAGACTATTGCACCTGAGGGTGCGGCGTAGGAGAAAGGACAAAATTTAAAGCTAAATTCAAAGGAATTTAACCGCGAGTTAACTGCCATCACGATTCCAATCTCAGTTTGAAGGTGGCTGCAGTAGATGACGGACTACAGGGGCTGATCCTTCCCCATGGTGCTCGTATCAGTTCGGTCATTTGTAGTACCTAGCCACGGAGACGAGTCGCCGTTCGAACAGCCTAAAACCGTTCTCCCCTGTATGCCTAGGCTGTTGAGGATAAATGTGAACCTTTGACACAGTCTCCACCAACTACTGTAATCGGTTGTTCCACACACCCATTTATGTCTGCGCGGCACAGGGTGACCTACGCACCCAACTCATCTTAGCTGAGCTACTCCAGCTGCGTTTGATGAGCAAACCGACGAGGCTACTTTCGCGCATCTCTACTCCACATCATTGCCCCAGGAGTTCAAACGTTGCCCACAGACATAGGGTTGGCTCGCATAATGGGATCTAATCGAAGTCGTCGAAAAGCTTTGACTGCAAAAGAAGTTCTTCCCGCGGTCAGATCTTTCTCTCTCTCGTCATCAAGAGAAATCGATATGACGAGAGTATTTCTAATCACCTTGATCTCTCCGCAACTCCATATCTTGATAAATCTAGAAATGGGGACGGTTTTAACAATGTAAAAGTCGAAGATATTGAAGAATTACTAAAGTGAAATTGACAGTTGGTCGGAAAGAGAGTGAGAATTGTTTGTAGTGCAACCACTGCATCAGTAGCAAGCCTATTTTATTATATAATATACAAAACGCAGCCACATCTTTTAGCTAACATTTTTCGTTAATAAATTTAAAAAAAGCAATGCATAAAATTAACTTTTCGAAATCGAAAGTCTCACGCATTTTATTTTTGGTAGGATAAAAAATTTATGGAACAAATTTGGCAAAAATAACATTTGAATTAACTCAAAATTTAAAGGATAATGGTGAAGATGGAAAGATCGGAAACGACGGGAAAGTCCCTTCATCTTTAAAAAGCACAAGATTGAATAAAGAACTTCAAAAGTCCTCAGCTCTATATACCGAATTTTATATTATAAATCCAACCATCCATTCAGCTCAAGATGGTGCTTAAAAATATTTAACTGTGAGAAACATAACATACTCTTGAAGTTCAATCCAGGTTTTTTGTTACTAATGAGCTACTATTATACATATTATATAGCTACTACTATACTATTATTCATCGGTTTTGATTGTGTATATTTGGATGCTAAGCATATAAACGTATCCGAGTTTGATTTTGAACTGTTAATGTACTATTTGAGTGATATTTCTTTAGGCACACGATAGGGCAAACTTGCCTTGGCAAACACCAAGCGGCAATTTATCGGAAAAACCGGGATAATTGTTTATAGTGTGTTTTTTCAGCGTTTTTACGATGGTGTCAGAACTTAGGTATACGAATAACTATCGTTGTACGTGCAAAATGGTACATCTCCGAATTGCACTCGTCAATTAGTCTTACTTACCCAATCGCATATCCACACAATATGGATGTTTTCCTTCTATTAATAATATATTTAGTCTAATTTCCATCTTGTCGATGTATTATATATTCATATTGATCCTGTAAAGCTTTGTGAAGCACTGGTGCAGTACATTCGTAAAATCGTGTTTAGTTTTAATGTTTCCGTTCTGGTGTATATATCCATTGCTTCCTGTTACAGCTTTCACTAATTGTAAAATATTATTATTAGATCCCACTAGAGATACCTAACGCAATAACATTCGCCATTAACATTTAACATGTTTTATTTTGCCTTTAATCCTTATCTCGGAGATATCTTTTTCGAGCACCGAAGGCGCTAAAGTCCTGTCGATCCTAGATAAAATGGCGCAATTTCAACAAGTTCTGCATAAAATCCTTTTAAGGATAATTAATAACGCCGAGTCCTACATGCAAGAGGGGACGCACACGAGGAACTTCCACATCTTTTTTGATTTATACATCCACATTCTGTGTCATTCGGTCCATTTGTCCGAGATTCGAACAATGTCCTGATGATTGACGGGCCTTTTGAGCCGATGGCTGAATACTTCAACGGACAACAATGTTAAAAGAATGTGGAGTCCCTGCTCAAAGGCTTTATTTATTTATTTCTCATTTTAAAGAACTTTGGGCTTATAGGAAATAAAAAGGCCTCTTTGTGGGCATTCGACTCACACATTGAAAAAAGGCTGTATTAAAGATAATTCAAAAGTTTTGTTCGCATTTTAAAGGTAAATTATACCTTTATGCCTTCAGCATACTGAGTGGCACAAACTTTTGAAAACCAGATTTGTTCCTAAGCCACAAATGGTTATTTCCACAAACATTTTTGGCTTTAAAAAATGGCATAAACAACAATTTAAATGCGAATTCTTAATACAGCCTTTTATTTACAGCAATATACATTTATGACTTTAATGAATAGTGGGCGTTAATCTTGATAATATGTTCCTTGGATGGGGAGGCAATTAAACTAATTGCTTTTAAAGCATTTATTAATATTTATGTCAAAGAACTATTTGTAAAAATAACTTAATGGTACTTCAATAGGGACGCTTAAAATTTATTAGGTTATAGTGGTTATGATGTTGACAAAGTCATGCATTATAAAACGGCTAAATCAAAGCATGTTATTGTTAATATTTTATAAACATGATGATTTTGATTATCTAATAACGATAAGAGTTTAATTTTTTTAAAAAATACTCACACGAGTATAACAAGACATTGTTACACGAGACCCTCAATGACGGCCTGCTTTAAACATTACCACAAACCTGCAACAAAATTGTTCAAATTTTCATGTTTCGAATTTAAATCTATTCGGTTGTCCCATAAGTTTCTTTCGCAAATGACCACAGATCTAATCATAGCCATGGTTGAAGAAAACCCGCGATATACCTGTTCGTGAAATAGCTAACAAATTAGAAATTCCAAGAACATCCGTCCATAATCATCTGACAAAATTGGGCTACATCAATTTTCAGATGTGTGGCTTCCTCATGAACTGACTGACTCAAATAAACTTCAGCGTTTTTCAACGTGCGATCTTCTTCTCTAACGACATAATAGCCAACCTTTTTTGAAGAGACTTGTTACTGGAAATGAAAGTTGGATACTCTATGAGAATATCCAACGTAAGCGGTCTTGGACCAAGGGTACAGAAGCTTTAACTGTAGCTAAACCTGGCCTACATCCAAAAAAAAGTTTTGCTATGCATTTGGTGGGACTGGAAGGGGGTCATATAATACAAATTATTGTTTATGTTTTTTTCTTAAAATGAAAACGAAAGAAACTTACGGGACGCCCTAATATTTCGTATTTTAGATTCGTATTTGCAAGTACGCAAATAACGTTAAAAAAAAGTTTAAAAAATCCCCCATTGGGGATCACCGGACCGCCATTAGCATACGAGCTAATGCTGTTTCTGTACACAAGCTCTGTATTATTCTGTACAGAACTAATAAGGCATCGGCACAAATAAAGAGGCGAATAAATTGATGTAAATTGATGTGAATTCAATTCGAATATAATACTTTGTTCTCAGTAAGTGTTACGCCCGAGTTCACCCTCTGAGCAAATTGTATGATCAAAGGGGCGGAGGGATGGCGGTGGTGCCGTAGGGGGGGTCTTCCGGGGGAGGGACACATTTTATTTCCGTAATTTGATCAAAATAATATCGAAAGCATTTCTCCGAAATTAATTAGATCACATTCGAAAGACGAAAAGTGGAAACGCTCTTTATATTAACCCGTCATACAAAAGAGTCCCCCCCCCCCATGGGCGCTCTATCACAGGCGGGTCTTTGACGTTTGTGCACCCCCATTCTCCCGACATCTACTATTTTTATTACAATCATTATTTTTATGATAATTATTAATAATATCCATCCGTTTTCATGTTTGAAAAAATTTGCTCGCATTTTTTTTGCGTCTGGGGAACGCCCTGGATTATTTTTAAAAATGAATATCGTACATACACGGCAGAAGGACAATTTCCGCTTTTGTATTTCCAAAATGCATTGTATATGCTAATGTCATCCTTCATAAGAGGATTTGATCTCATATTTCAGATTTCGTTATCTACTTGTATCTCATTCATATTCCAAAAACCTTTTCATGAGTTTAAATGCGAAATATTTTGTGAAAGGAAGCATTTTCTTTATTTATTTTGGTGCTTAATATCATAATAACACCGTATACATACAAATAAACCCCTCCACTTTTTTAAAAATGTATCATTTAATATTTATCAATGTATCATGTATTTACATCGTCAAATATTATTTTTTTGCTGAAATCTTACTGAATCGAAGGCTTTTTCGATGTCCATGAAACCTGAATAAAACAATATTTCTATTGATATTTCCTTTTATACATAAATTGAGTCTTTAACAATGAATAATATTGTATTTAACACATCAATCCTGCGTAAAGATCCGCATGCACAGCTTTATTGTGGATGGGATTGTGTTTGTATTTACAACTCCTGAGTCACTGTTATCATCTTTTACATCCCTTCTGGGAATAAAATTGTTGCAGATTTAAAGACCCATAACATTTCGCTTCGTCCAATCTATAAAATGGTATCCATTGTTATTCTATATTCATCCACAGGGGTGTAAAAAATGCCATTTCTAATTAGGATAGTCAATGTAAGCAAAAGTGGAGCAATTCAATGATGCTCAGTGTCTCACCCCTTCTCAATCAAAAGCCCAGATATTGATCACGTAACCGTTATGATCTTTTCAAAAATGCATTAGAAGAAATCAGCCATCTTCATAGTTAAGTAATTGGACTTGCCCCTCAAGTTGAGAAAGATTCGAGTACTCCCAGAGGGGCGCCACCCCGGTTTCCCATCCCCCAGCCTCTAAAGAGGGGCTTAATGAGATTCCCAGGAACCCATAAATTTCCCTCGGTCGTTCATACTAGGTGGGAATGCGATGGGTGGGTGAGGGGATTGAGAAGCACCCGTTTCTTGCACCCCAGCCCAGTGGAGACGAAAGAACCAGTGACGTGAGTCATAAAACACAACCTAATCATTTGATTCCGAGATTTTGTCGGAGGATAAATTACTCCTACAGCAGGTTACCGTGGCGCAATTAGTTAAGACACACGAGTTCCGGATGAAACATCTCCTGCGTAATTTTTCCCACAGGATGAAACATTTCAAGATGATTTAGCCGGAGAGAATTTAGAGGGATACATTTTGAGACTTGGCGTGTGACGCTCAAACAACAACCAAACGAAAGCTTACATTATTTTATTAATGTTTTGCTTATGCGATGAGCATCCAGAAAGTAAGGTTACAATATTTATATAATTGAAATTCACGAATATATTAAACTATTTTAAACGTAATCGCCGTTGAGATCGAGACATTTCTGTAGTCGGGGCACCAGCTTTTGTATGTCAGTGTTCCAGACTTCCATCACGAGCCTTCTGATCGTGGAAAAAACATTTCCCACCCAAAAACTCCTTTAATTTAGTGAAAAGGTGATAGTCCCAAGGCACCAAATTGGGTGTGTACTCCTGTGAAGCTCGCGCGATGTGGAGTCTGGCGTTCTCACGTAGAAACTCTAAATGGCTCTCCTTTTGGGCATAAAATTCACCAAAACCATCTCTCCATCAGAATAATTTACAGTAACTAAACAAAATGGCCTATAAACACGCGGGACAGGGCTAAAATCCACCGGCCTCAGGAATCCAAATGCGATGACGGAAACATCTTTGCCACATATTTTTTTATTGTCATTAAGAGTGAAATATTCAGACTCAAAACCAACGAAGTCTACATGCGGCACCATATGCTGTTTTTTTTTAATTAAAATTCAAGTTCAAAATCAAAAGACTGCCAATACGATGGAAAGATGGATTGATTAATAAAGAAAATTATATTGTAACGTAGCGGAGCGGGGGCGCTCTTGAGATAAAATCCTAACGACGTTGCCTCCAAAGTGGCTCAACATATTAACGACTTGCTATTTCTGACACCAGTGTAACGTGGTCAAGCGGGGCGCTCTCAGGGCATAGGCAGATAACCGTGCTCGCATACGGATCCATTATTTTTTCAGGGGTGTCTCCACTTCTTGCTTCGTTATTTGAACCTTTTTTTTACTAAATACGTGAATATTTTCAGGTCTTCCTTATATATGTCGAACTATAAAATTATTGAAGATCATTGGGATAAAAAGTGATTAATTAATAATTTTTATGGAATTATTAACTTCAAGCTGATTTCTATTCTATATTTCTGGATTTCTGGACATTTATATTATTTATCATTATTTCGCAGGTATGCTGCCCAACATCTTCATCCAGACGTCCAAACAAAACTCTCAATTAAAAACGCAACACTTCCACCAACAACCAAAGGGTAATAAATGTTAAACAATAGAAGGTCTCATTTTTGCAGCCGGCAATATTTTTAATTCATTGAAATTCGCCTTTCCAACGACCTTTCGATCAATCAGTTATTGCCGTAATAAAGCATAAATCAAAAATGTACTTTTTATTAATTCAGCCTTGAGTTTACTTGTAAATAGATCAGAAATTCATACAAACCGTTTATTACACCGAGCCGATTGAATTAAATAAATCAGCATCGGACATATTCTCTTGGGCTAACAACACACATTTTATTGAATTCAATAACGACGAAAAAATTCCATAAAGCACTTAACACCATAAGTGCCACGTTCGCGGGTAAATTGACCCAGGCGCGTGGCACAGGGTCTGTATCATTGGACACATATGCTGTATCGTCAGTCATTATTTTGTTAATATTTAATCGTACGATCTGATTGGATGTGTCCGAATAAGCTATTGGTCTCGCTCCTATTTTTTTGCTATTTGTGATGATATTGTTTTTATGGCCGTGTTTTCAATAATAAATTTGAGCTGTAATTATGTACGCACGCCCATAACAAGCACGCACGTATGACACAGCTTAATCAATATACTTTCGCGGGCCATTGGGCCGTAACATGAAAATTTCCCCCCAGACGGGCTCCGAATCGAAGGAAAAAATTATTTACGAAATTATTACATTTCTATTATGAACATAATAAATTCGGCTGCGAATATATTTTTTTAATAATGCCCCGTAAAATGAAATTGTATGAATAAATTTCGGGCGTTCGTATTTGTAGCCGGGGCACGCCTCTGAATTGGGGGAGGCTGTGTATGAGGAGGAACGGGTGCCGGGGTGCTGGGGGTGGCGAGATTTGGAGATGTCATGGTGTGGGAGTAAGAAAACCGAGAAGAAAGGGGAAGAGACACGAAGTAATGGAAGAAGACAGACAGCAGGATAACATTTTAATGGAATGTAATGTGATGTGTAGCAGAGGTTTAAAAGGATTTTTTTGTAAAACGCTTATCGCCCTAATGCTTCTGCATATTTCCTATTACCGGAATGGTGTTGTTATCATATTTTTGAGATGATGATGAAATAATCAATCGATTGCATCGATGATATGACGCAATTTATCTATTAATACAATGTTAAATCTGGAAGGCATGGACATCCACATGTAAGCGATGTGTGCATTGTTAACATCGTCCAAACTTACGGTATTTTTTTTTTCAACGCTTAAAATTCTTCAAGTACTCTTAGACTGAAGATCTGAATGACAGCAGACTCTTATAAAATAACCTAATCTAATAAGATCAAATCAATAAAGTTACTGAACGTCTGGGTCTTCTTTAAATTAGGACGCTCGATTTTTAAATGTAAATAAAATAAGTTTTATATGAGATATCTACTCAATTTTGCTTGTATTTGAAAGAATATTTTATGGCATTGATTACGGAGTATAACTTCGTTCAAATGTCTGCCGCAGCTTTGCTTGGTGGCACGTATTCGGGAGGTCCAATTTTCGATGATTTGTTGAATAAATCCGACTTGATTTGCTGGATGACGTTCATTATGTTGACTTTGAGGACATCAATTGCTTGCAGTTTATACGTATAAATCAGCGATTTAAGATCTCAAACATGTCCTCTAATCGCTCATGCAGAATATGCATCGCGGCATACGCTGTGTGGCACGTAGCGCCGTCCTATTGGAGCCACATATCGTTGGCGCAACGTTACATGAATGATTTTGAAAATATTTTTTTTATAATTCACACATATTATTCAAGGCTATAACTTTCCACAAAAATTTGCCATATATTACTAAGTAATTTACAATAAATTTAATTTATGCCACTTTAAAAACATGTCTGTTATAACCTAATAAACTTTTAGTGTTTCTATTGAATGGTCCTATATAAATCTTTAAAATTCATTAATTATAACAGAATTGAGGCAACTACTTTTATTCTGGATAAAAAAGACATTTAAAGACATGCCAAATGCTATTATATTGCATTAGATGTTTCTTTTGATGTTTATATCAATGTGTTACGCATGTAAACACATGCAGCAAACATCGAACATATGTTCCGTTCATCGTCAATTAGTATTAAATCCCCATGTTTGGGGATAATTTTGTTTGAGGTTGACGTCCCCACACGTCGACAATGCAACTGGTGTTCTCCCACTTGACCAACTGGATGAAGTACTAAAAGCTTGTAAACAAAATATTTGCACGCAAGCAACGCACGAGGTGCGGTCAAATCATCAATGAAAGTCCCGCACAAATGTCCCTAATGCAGTCATAACAACGTTCCAAAAATATGACCAATTCAATCAGTGCTGGAATTTAATTTACCTCGTAAAGTTTAATCGCGAGTAATTTTATTTATCATTGTAAAAAATATTATTTAACAGACGATTAAGCACGGACAATGGCGGATTATTTATATGGCTCTTAATGAGCGCCATTGTCGTTGTGCAAATTCGAGATAAAGTGAAGCACTAAAAAATATTTAATCAAGACTTAGTCTACTCTAAAATATTAAAACTCCAATAAAATATTCATATAATATGTGTATTTTTTACATATTTATCCGACTATATCATTCGGACATAATCCATCGATGACTATTATCAAAATTTGCTGACAGTCATCCAGAAAATAAGGTTACAACATTCATTCAAGATCGCATAAGGCTTTTATTTAATTCGAATTCACAGGATACTTAACAAATATATTAAACTATTTCTCAACAAAGTAATCGCCGTCAAGATCGAGATATTTTTGTAGTCGTGGCACCAGTTTTGTATGCCAGCGTCATAGACCTCTGCCGTTAAACTTCCTCGATATCCTAATCATTGGAAAAGCATTCCCCATCCAAAAATTCCTTAATTTTAGTGAAAAGGTGATAATATGAAGGTGCCAAGTCGGATGAATAAGGGTGGTTGTTGGCAATATCCTATTCAAACGATATCAGCAGCTCTTGTGAAGCTCGTGCGGTGTAGGTCCTAGCATTATCATGCATTAGGCTAACTCTCCCGATCAGCATTCCCCTTGGTATTGCAGTAAGCCTCTGCATTAATGGTAGTCCCTTTAGGCTTAAAATCCAACAAAAAATAGATGTCATGACTTTTCCGAATTAATTGGTTGTCTTGAATTTTTTGGTGGTAGATGAATGATTTTTTTTTTTTAATTCTGGGGTGTAGTTAATTACTTACGTCTCATCCCGCGTAACGATAGAGTTCAGCACTTGATCTTCAATTTTTTGCACAAGTTCTCTGAACAACTTGACCCATTTCGTCCATAACCGCCTTAGCACGCGGGTCCGTTCTGCAATCGGATCGTGGTGGAGCTGAGCGAAAGGATAGACTCTCGTCTTAGATATCTTCTTTATTAATGCCATCAGCACCACAGATGATGTTGCTGCTAAATTCATACATTGCGTCTAAAGTGAGGTGGATGTCGCTGTCAACCTAGCGAATTAAATCTGCACGGATTTAATACACCATTGTATGGGGATGATATTTATGATAGATACGTTTATATTTCCATTTAAAATCAACTTTTCCTATGGGCTAAAAAGGGCTTGAGTCTCACGCATTTTTTTTAAATAAATGACCTAAATAAAAATCAAAATTATAATATATATTTTCACGCAAATTTCACGAAGCCAAGATCGCCAAGGCGTCGTCCACGGTCGATTGAGTGTTAAGATTGTCTCGTCCGAGATCATAAATTCGAAGAATTCGTCCCCGGTCGACATTGTCGGAATCACAGATTTACAAATAAACATAAGGGGAATAATTCGAGCATTAAACGAGAAAACGAAACAACAAAAAACAGGTTTATCTCACAGTCGAAATGAGAAAATCGAGTCTTATTAAAAGTAATTACGGGGCATTTTTTACTGTGAAATGTATCTCGAGCGTGGCTGCCAATTAAATGTTTTTAGAGCCAATTAAATTATTATTTATTGGCGGCCGTAAATTAATATCACGTATAATTAATACAGTTAAAACCGTATTTAAATCGCATCCGAATTGTAGAAACGGGCCCTTATTTTCCGGGTCCATCATCGGCGCAAAGTGATTTTTTTGTCGCAGCTTGAAATTTCGCCCATACCACCGCCTATGCGGCCCTGTTCTTGATCATCATTGAAAAAATGTTATCTTCACACGTTAATCAAATCGTAACCACAATTTTAAACGCCTTCAACACCTCTCTAAACAAAGATTTTCTTGATTAAACATGACGACACTGTATTAATTCAGAAGTCTTTGCTTCCGTATATAACACGCTTAAGATATATCCATATTGTATGATGCTTCAAATTTAAAAATTGATGTTGGTTGTATTAAAATATGAAAATATTTTGGCATAAATCGTATTATATATTATCCAAATGCAACGCTTAGATTTCAAAATTACAAAAAAATACATCTAGGCATCACATTTGGATGATCTTTTATTATATAAAGGCATCAAAAACGAATTTTACATATTTCAATATAGTAGATAAATACTGTGTCGAATTTTAAAGGCTAAAAAACAAACAATATTTTCATCATGTATGTATGAAAAATATGAAAATTGATATCTCAAAGTTAAACTCGGACACCTTTATGCGCTTTGCGTGTATGAAAACATAATCAAAATTTAACTTAAACAATGCCAATTTAATTCAATTTGAAGAATAATGGCTAATTTATATTTCAGCATAAAAAAATATATTTAATCTCATTTAAATTTGATTGAAAAAATCAAATAGTAATATTGCGAAAATTTATGTCAAAGTGAAACTCGGACAGTCGGAAATTCGTTGTACTATTTATTAATAACGGACATTTTGATCGATTTAAATCAAGCTTTCTGCCTTTGTATGTATGTTATAATATTCGCGCAAATTCGGAAAATCGCACAAAAATAGCTATGACTTGGATTTTAAAAACCGCATAGCTTTGAATCAGCCATATAAAATATATCCAAAATCGCATAAAACAAGAAAATAATAAGGTAATTAAAAAATAGCATTTTTCCTATTTTATCCAAAATATCTCGATACATACTCTTTATGAATTTAGAAAAAAAATTGCTTTAAAAAAACCGCATATCATCGAAATCGCACAAAAAAAAGTCGCACAAAAAAAGGTTTGAATGTATTGCTTTATTAACATAGCCACTATGTTCTAACCAACTTTAAGGATCCTTATTGAAAGACCATTTATAAAATATGGAATAAGATGTTCTTAAGATCCTAATAGAAAAATATTAATTATATAATCCAATTTAAAATGTCTATGTGACCATACGGTCACATCAATCCATCAAGCGTTACAGATCGTCATCTTTCCAACTGAAGACTTTATACAAAACATTGTAGCCAATTGATTTTTCACACAATAACATCAATTTACATATTTTTAAATAGCAACAATGCGAATTTGATTGATTTGTTATTGGCTCTCAAAATATTGAATTGATGGAGCATAACATCCAATTACCGTTACTCATGTGTCTGTCAATTTTATTATAATAAATCCAGACGGTTTGCTTTCATGCTTGGTTAGTTCTTTGGATTTATTGCTAACAGTATTTCCTGTTATCGATGGGTAATAATTATAAATTAAATGCAATATGCATAAATTTAACAATATGGATCGATTAAATGCACTCGATTGCATGCAGAACGTACAGACATACATTGTATTCGAAATGCATATTTAGATAATATCCGCATTTAATCGAATAGGACTTATTATAGCATATTATATTAATAAGTCCATTCGACTATTGATTGATGCACGAACATCAGACGGATGAAATATATTATGCAGCAGCTCGAGGGCAGGGCTACCATTTAAATGAAGATTTATGCTCCTCAGCGTCGGGACTCTAATAAATGAATACACTCTTCGGTCGACGTATTTATTCATTACTATCTACAAATTTAAGTTGGTATTTTTAAAAAAATGTTTACCCTATAAATACAAATGTTATCCTTTATCCTATAAGTCTCAATTTTTTAGCGGTGTTTATTGGGTTAATCGAGCATTGTATCATCTTTGTATATATAAATCAGAGTCATTAGAAGAGCTATAGTTGAGAAAATACGTGTTTTTATTGCTATGTCCTCGACGTGGCCACTCTCTGTATTTGAAAAACGGGTGGTTGATTGCTATGCGTGTCCTTGTACTGTGTTACATCTTCAAGGACGATTATTGATACATTTAAGATCAAATTTAAAAGACTTAGGGTATGATTAGAATCAATTGGGGTCATAGGTTGGGCGATCCAATTAAAAACGACCAAGCCCTTAATGATTTTCTAGCGTTTTAATTCCATTTAATATCAACATATAAAGATAAAATAAGCACACTGGCAGCTCAGATAGAATCTGTGGCCAATAAACATTATCATAACTTTGATCAAGGTTGGTTAGCAAATTACCAAACAATCTTTAATGCCGCACATTATACTCAGGGCTATAAACTGGTAGAAATGAAGTAAATTACCTTCATAGAAATTAAACCCCATGTCTGATCTGGCAATAAAAATTGACAGCTTAATTTTCTCATTGCGAAACGTAATTTCATTCGCAATGCAAAGGCAAAATCAAGATCGCCGATATGCGAAGCAATAAATTGTGACGCAAAAATGAGTGGCGGATTTCTAATGCAACGTTTACATAATGGGGCAGGCGAAAAAAGTGCCAAAGAAATGGCGAAGAAATTAAAATTTACCCAAAAAAAAAAGAGAGGACGAGAGACGTGACGTGATTTCGGTGTAACGTAATAACAAAAGGCTTTTTTTTATCTGACGTGGCGTAAAAATTAGCGCTTGATGTGACAAAATGACATTGACATGGGCGAAAAAATGGCAATTTGATGCTCAAAAGCAGATATTTGATATAATCAATGTATTACACGATCGTTTCCGTGCTTAATTGCAGCTTAAAGTCGTGCATACATCACTGTCACTCGGCGAATCGATTGATTGTGTCATCGTCGCGTGACGCATGAACATAGCTCCCCGCGCATAACAAGATGGCGCCGACATTTATTTATGTGTGTTTATGCAAAAACGCGAAGAAATGACCGTAATTCGTTCCAAAATAATAGTTATGGAGAATAACATATATTTTTCATTCATTTCGACGACCTTGTAGCATAGATCGGATATATTATTAGAAAAACATATCTGGACTCGTGCTAATATTTACATAAAGACGATTTAAATGTACGACGTTTACATTCAAATGTAAATGTTTGGCATCTGATTAAAAAGATCTTCAATATTCCAGATAATGCCCATCTTTAATTTTTTTATTTTTTTTGGCAAGAGCACAACTCTCGAGGCATTAAATATTAATATCGAACGCAATGTGCCCGGGCTTATTCAAACATTATTATATGGATTTCATAATGGCGATTGAATCAATTTTCAGTCGCGGCTCAATTGGGCATCCGTCCATCTCTGTCTGCTTACAAGTTAATTTATTAATGTGCTTGTACAAGGTGAATTCCTATAGCATTCAATCGATTGCGATGAAACTTTGGCGAGTTGTTGGACGTGTATCCAAGAAGGTTTTTAAATTGACATAAGCATTGCTTGTGTGCGGAATTTGTTTTGCAGGACGTTTAACGGATGCACCATGTTGGCGCATATTGGTCTGGTGAGATGAAGCGTTGCCGAGGAGACGCAAGCGCAATGCGGCGGTTGAGCTCCGCTCACGGGAGAGAGGGAGAACCCGCATTACACTGGAACAATAAGTCACGCAACTATACTGCGTTTCTTTTCAAATATTCACTAAGCGCGTATTCATGGCAACGCATCATATTTATATACTAGAATATTTATATTCTAGACTCTATCGTTTCAGAGGATGATATACGATGAAATAATGTATTTACAATGATGGAAACTATGTAGAAAAATAGGCTTCTAAATAATTCCGGCTTATATTTGAATCACCCTCGTAATAAAACGTATTCAGAAGCCTGTAACTTTAAATCTATAATTTTAATACATGCTCATTTTTTTAGCTTATCTCTTCCTATATATTTGCTATGAACCTAGACTGTTACTGCCTGGTTTCAATTTCTAGTGCCATGTACTACAAGTTGGGACTCCCAAACTTCCAGCCAATGGACATCAAATCAATGACATTTCGTTTTATAAATTATATTATTGTCGGCCATTTTATTCAGTCACAGTAAATTCTTCCGATGGGGAGATCGTCGCGCGCTTTCGCTACCTCCCATGACTGAACAATTACGCTGCGAATATCCATTGGAAGCTCGTGAAAGTTTATGGTAGTGATGTAATGAGTCGACAACATGTCATGAAGTGGATTAGATTGTTTAGAGAAGACCGTACTGATACTTACGACGAGGCAATGAGTGAGAGACCATCAATGAATTCTGATGAACTTGTACAAGAAGTTGGAGAACAAGTGCGAAATGACCGCGTGTGACGCTTGACGACCTTCACGAAGAACTTCTTGATATTTTTGGAAGTCTTCTTGTTGATGGTGTGTGAGAAAAATTTGATCACAAAAAGTTGTGTATGTTGCGGGTACCCAGGTCTTACATAAATGTTGTAACCTTACTCTCTGGATGACCTTTATATAATTTTAGATCACAAAAACTAACGGCACAGTAAATAGGACCGTTACCATATGATCATGCTCGTCTCTATATAATATTACCAAACACTGCGTAGGTTTATCAAAACAAAAACGTCCATCTTCCTTGATCAATATTCGATGCCAATGTCGATTACTTCGATACAAATTACTTTTCGCTGCGATTGTTGGCCACATAATGCCTTTATCTTTAGTTCTTTCATTAATTTTTCAATCAGCTCGTCATTCAATCATGCCGCGCGTAGCGTCCATTATTAATTAAAATCGTATTGATTAAATGTATATAATCAATCAAAACCCTACGATCAATACGCTTCGAATTATACATAAGGAATAACTTGATGAATGCGCGGGTCACGGACGCTGCCTTTTATTCGAAAACGAAAAAAGACGCTCGATAGATGGCTATTCTGGATGACCTTGACGAACTCAACTAGGCTTATTTAATAACGAATTGATATTGTGCTTCTATCGTAAATGATAGAGTGCTGACCTCGCTCCGGAAAGTGTTGATAGCGATATTTAATCAGCTCTTTGTTTTTTGAAAATTTCGCGCCTGAAAATGCAATGTTTCATTCATAAAAACGCCGAATTATCGTCCGATGTGGTCGTATTTATTGTATTTGTACAATAAACGATCAACCCTTCTATAACGTCGAGATAGGGACCACGCTATATAAAGTTAGGCATCCATATAAAATTTGTACGTGTTTATTTTGTTAACAAGTGCAAATAACTAACACGTTTGAGAGGGCCTTTACCATATGTATTTTACCCGATGCTTGCGTATAAGATGCCGTAAACGAAGCGGACGCTATAGGAGAGTCGATTTTAATTTACGATACGACCAACCCTGATAAAAAATGAAGAGAAGAAAAATAAGTTGGAAAGAGAAGAAGAATCGTGTTTAATCTCTCCGTCACGTACATCATAGACATTGTGTATTAACGCAGCATAAACCAATCAGTAGACGCTTGCCTATTTTATTATATATTACACAAACACAGTTTAATCTATTTTTACTACTTAAATAGACACTGGAATTGCTGCATGTTCAAGATTTGATCATGTGATTTAACCTGTTAAGCGGGGAAGCTCTTTTTCAATAACGCAAAATACAGTGGGCGCGCACATTTTTGTTATGACGTATATATACGTCCTAACCAATTTCGTTACAGTTTACGTTGGACGTATATATACGTCCCGCCCGCTTAACAGGTTAATAGCATCTCAAGCATTTTCAATGCAAATTTAGCAAAAATAAGCTGTTTTTCAGCATGAAAAGCCTGTATTTTGTGTTCTAATTTTGACAGTATATATATTATTATTCTATCCTGGGATGTCTTATTTCACCTAAAGCTATTTATACAATACCATTTTTATCCCAGAAAATATTACATTGATTATTAAAATATTACAGTAATCCGATTAACGACATGCAGAATACTTGTTTGCATTCATTTAATATCTACATGATTAATAAAAAACCGCAGATGGACCAAAAATATCTCCATTGTTTAAGAAAATATTGAGCATTTTCTAAAAAAATTGATGACTGGGACATGAAAAATATTGTTTTTTAAAAACATCTACAAGTCTATTGTGACATCTGCTACATTGTCTTGGTCGAATCTAAATGTTTGGATTTTATTATCGTTACATGTGTGATACGGATTTCGTCATCTTCCTCGTCGACCTTATTTATTACGCTCACGTGCCTATATTTCATATTTAGCCTGTTATGGTGCAGGGGACTGTTGCACAGTGGACTGTTTGGTTGTACTTCATTGGAATGTAGCACAAAACATAATCTGTTATATGTATCTATCTATTAGCCACTTATCGTCCATTTATTTGTGTTAATATAAACAATACACATGTGTGTCTTCAAGTTTAGTAACAAAAGATGCCTGGGAACTGTTTTTGATGCCTGATGCTTGACATCTAGTTTATCCTTTATTTATTCGATCTGAAACATTATGAAATAAAAATGTATGGGGATTTAAGCTGTTGTTGGACTTATAAATGGGCCACATCAAAGCAGTCAATGTCTTCGCCATCATCGTCATGAAAGACGACATTTACGGTGAGGTTATAATTAAAGCATTGAGGTTTTTCTTGCCGACAGACCCCATGCTCGAAGTTGCACACAATAAACCATAAGACAAAGTCATTTCTTACTGTTATGGCTCTGGCCTTGCAATAAACTTCGCGACTTATGGTTTTGGCCGTCGATGGTCAACCTGGGTGGCAAGATTTTTGAGACAATTTAAACCCAACCAATCCAATCAGATAATCATATTAAACACAAATGCTTGCGGATTTAAACGGTCTTCGTTTATGCAGAGCAAATGTGATTCGACGAGATTAGATATGGCGCAAATTGAGGCCATTTTGAGGACGTTCGAGCGCAGTTTAAATGCGCCATTTATGAAACTCCAACACGAATATCATGCTAATGTTTCATTATCAGAAAATTGAATTTTGATCAAACTACATTACTAAATCGTCGTGAATTTAAATGCAATGATACAAATTTGAAGTGTGTCAATATATTTAAAAGTAGGGGGGTTTTTGCGACGTATATGTTTGGAGCAAAATTGCAGAGCCACTGGAGCAGACAGAACTTTTTATGGTGCAATAAAACTATTTTATGGATGTTCCCAATTGATGGTATGGCCATGATAAAAGGCAAAAGATGAAATTCGTATATTTTAACAGAGTTAAAGTTAAAAGCTTTCCAAGCTAAAGTTCCATGTCTCGCTTTTAGGCGCTCTTGAAATAAGACCGATATTATTATGCCATAAATAAATGCGAACGACAAAATATTGTAAGACATGCTTTCATGGCGATATTTATTTGTTTATTACAACACATCCCGTGGAATAGTTCTATTTTGTGCTGCTAAATAATACGTCCATCTCTCGAATATTTGAGTACTAAAAACTAATAAAAGCAGATTAATTGAAGCCATTAATTACGACGGATTCCATTAGAGCAATCAAGAAAGAGAAACCTTTGAATGTACAAATAATTAATTTGAGTCTACGCGGCCCCGTGAGGTATTAATATGTATTTTTAAATATTTAGATTGAACGTAATAAATCTTATTACGTGACGAAAGTCGTTAAAAACGCCATTATGATCGTTTAATTTCGAAATGTCAGCGTGAAGACTTTTTAAATCAAATGATCATTGTCTAGGATCTCAAACCTAAAAAGTATCACTGTGCAAATCTTTGCGATGCTCAAAAACAGTTCCCTGGTTCCAAAGCTATTTAGTTGCTTTAATTTGAGGGAGTATTCTAGTATAGAGGCACAAATTTAAAAAAAAATGGCTGCTAAAGTGTATGGAGTAAAAATTAACGTACCCTGGTTGACACAATTTTAAACCTTTTAGTCGTCTAAAATTAAATTTTAAAAAGAGATTCTTAATTAATTATGATGTAGCTATAGTTCCTACCTCAAAAAAAAAATATTTTCACAAAATTATGACTCTTTCAAAAAAATATATTTTTTGAGCTTATTTTTTTAGTTTTAATTTGTTTTTAAATAGTTAAAAATAAAATTTTGATATAAATCTGGTAGAAACGATAGAAAATTATATAAAAAAGATTTGTATTAAATTTGAAGTAAATTGGTTGATTATAACTTGAGATATCATGTCAACAGTGGATGAAAAAAAGTATTCATTTAAAATAATAAGAAATAATTTGAAATTCCCATTTTTAGTTCATATATTTTGTTTTAATAGATGAATATTTCTGTGCACAGTAAAATAGCACGACTTAATCATATTTTGTGCTACATTCCAATGAAATCCGATTAAACAGTCAACAGTCCCCTGCACCATAACAGGCCAAATATATAATATAGGTACATTTATGTGTGTTTTTATGCGATAGATATGTTCCACGGAGAGTCCAGAGATAGGTTCCGTTCTTTTCAAAAAATTGCATAACTTGAAATCAATGTGATAGAATGTACCAAAAATCGCATAAAAAATTAATACAAATTTAAAAACAATTCCATTCGCCTATCGCCCTATACAAACTCACATTATAACGGTCGTAGCTTGCACTAGTACTAATTTTAGATGTTTTTTATGCGCATTCGCATAAAAAAATAAGGGATAGGTACCATTATTTTTGAAAACCGCATAACTTCAAATTCGCATAAAAAAGATCCGCATCAATATTGCCTAAAATAATGGATATATTTTTCATTGTGTATGTAGATATTTATAACTTAAATAAGATTTGAACAATATACAAGCACAAATAAGAGGCCTGGACAACTTTCTTAGGACTTTCTTATGCTCAGTTTACTGAGAATCCATTGCATAACTATGATTTAATACCCAAAATACAACTGGCATTTTATGCATTTATAAACATAATTTATATACGTACAAAAATTGCAGCATCATTGATATTAATAGTAGTTTTAATCACATTGTCTGTCGTTTAAGCAAATTCATCCATTGCGTCATATCATATTCGACGCTAATGATTATTGTGTCATTTGCTTCCTAATGTGGAACGAAAACCGGAACTGAACCGATTCGAAAATATCGGTTATGCAAAAGAAAGTTTGATTGATTTTTGTCTTAATATAATGTATGACATTTACCATTCTTACACAGAAATTGTTTGAGAAACGTTTCGCATCTTTAGCGATGTGGCCCATTTTCGATGATAATCAACTTGTGATGCAAACTAAATGACATAAATACCGATGATATATGGTTCCAACAGGACGGCGCTACGTATCACAAAGCGCATGTCACGATGGACATTCTGCACGAGCGATTTGAGGGCATATTCGAGATCATGTGATTTAACGCCTTTAGGCTTATTCCTTTGAGACTATATTAAATCACAGATAAATGTCATTAAATATTCTTTCAAATACAATAAAAATAAGTAAGATTTCTTACACATGCCTTGCTTTATTTACATTTGAAAATTGAGCATCTTTATTGAAAGACCCTCATTCATTCAATATCACCATATTTCACGTTTATTCACAGCGCATCATATCGGATTCAATTAAATGCGAAATAAATGACGATTGTTATTATTTCTAATGCGATTTTTAAGCGAAGCATTCGACGTCGTTATCTTAATATATCGTAAAATTGAATGGGGAAAAAATATAAAATATAAAATGCCCCATACACGTATGAATTAGTACATTTATTGTACGTAAAGAATTAATGGGGTGCTCAGTCACACGACCGGATACCTGCTGCACATAAATATCAGAAGGCATTACAAAGTGCTGTAAATTTTTTACATTTGCACACAAAAAGGATATAAAAACCCGATGAAGGGGTTGGGGGGTGGATTCCGATGAAAATCATTAAAAACGACGGCATAATCAATCTACGTCCCGTTATCTAATAAACGTTTTTTTTTGGCCGACATAATACTTTGTGTGAATTTTAATTCACTTTTTTTTACACCCCGGGCAATAAAATTTGATTGATGTGATGCACACATGTGTGTGCGTATGTGTGGGGGTTGTTTTTATTATTATTTTGTTTTTGCGAAATGACACCCTGACGATGGGTGGCCATTGAAAAAATATATAATGTGAACTTTGCTAAGCCATTGTCATGCTTGGGGAAAAATTGTGACTGACACATAAGGAACAAAATATGGCGATCGGGCTTTGTTGGCAGCGATATTGATCGTCATTCCGGAAGACCATCGTAAAATCTGGTTCTCGCCCTGGAAAACATCATGTCGGCACCATATCAAACCCGTATAATAGAAAAATCTGTATAAATTTGCCGGGGAAAACGTTTTGTCAATGGTCCGGGCGCATCCATCGATGCTCGCTATATCCGATATTTTAATGTTTATGCGGACGTCGTCGATGCTTTTCGGCCAGTCGGTCTCGGATATTCATTAGCATAAATGAGTGTTTCTCAATTAGAAAAAACGACATCGACGATTGATAATTAGTACCAATTTAAGATGAATATTCATCGCGCTCTCGACGATTACCATTCTGAATGGAAGTAATGAGCTTCAACAAATTAGCAACATCACAAGTGGAAATACGTCGAAGAATAGAGGATTGGGTGGAAGCCTTAAATTAAATTAAATATATAATAATGCAGCAATTTCGATATAATGGCGAATCGTTAGCAAATAATCCAGCAATCAATCCAACCTAATAACATTTCAACACTTTTTGCTCGCTCGATTTTTTTTTTTTTTTTTGAAGACCACATGATGCTAATGTGGTTAAATTCGATTTTTTTGGACCAATTATATTAGTACGAGTTTTTTCGGGGCTCGTTATTGAAATTATGGAACATTGCGTCTTGTTATGTGTCCCGTTGGTTCGGTACGAACTCCCATCAATTGTCGGATATAAATTCGCTCGTATGACTTGCGCTGCAAAACGAGGAAATTGTCATCCAGATGTCGAAGGAAACAATCTTTTTTTTCGACTCCTCCCAAGAAACAACTCTTTTATTGTGTCGGGCCGAAACTTTTCAGCTATTTTGCTCTAAGTTGCCGTACGTTTCAATAGTGTGAAGTGCAAACACCGAAAGTCACTTTCTGAGTACAAATTGTAAAAAAGGAAAAAGAAGGCATCCACCCAGACCCCCTAATCATTGTGAATGTGAGATAAGATTTAATTTGGAATCCTCAACTTCCAGTTCTAGTGCTCTCCCCAGATCCGGTTCGATCTGCCGTTGGAATTCGAAACGGAAGTAGAAAGTCTTCCAAATCAACTTTTCAATTAAATCCATTAAAATTTATCCACACGTCTATAAAATGTATTAAATTTATGCGCCATAAAAACCACATTTGATACACGCACATCTTTCAAACTATCGACAAACAACAGATATAAACAATCCAACAATGTCTGGGATTGGAAATAATTTTAATCAAATGTGTATCCTGAACCGCGACTCGATACAATTGGAAGCTGATGATGCTGGAAGACAGTTTATTTTTGTTAAATTTGCATTAAAAACGCTTGAAATTCTATTAAATCGCATGATCATGCAGCAACTCCTGTTTAAAATTGCAGCTTCATACGAAAAATATCTTCTTGGACTGTCAACATCCTCAATGCGCGATGAAAGATCAAATATCAAAGTTCTGACACCGTCGTAAAAATGCTTAAATTCTCAAATTCTCACACTAGGTCCATTGCTGATCATTATTTTTCATTTAAAACCACATGGTTGTAATAAAACAAATACACCTTAAATAAATATCATTTTATACAAATGATTCTTGTAAGGAAGTATGTCTGTCTGTTCAAATGAAAAAAATGAAAATGCTTACGCGGGTCAATCTAGAAAACATGATTACAAGGGCCCCTGAGAAAATTTTGATTCGAAGTTGGTGCACTTGACGTATAGGGGGAGATCTTAACGGTCAGTTTGTTTGGTCGCGCGTGTTTGTCGGCCATTTTGTTTGGTCAGTAAATTCTTCCGATTTGGATCGTTTTTTGGATTCTCCTTCACCATGGAGATTCAGAGAAATATATAAACTTTTTCGCGAAGGCCGTCAAGCGTCACACGACGGTCATTTCACATTTATTGCAAGTGGCGGGAGCACGTAATGATCTTTCCAACGGAAGAATTTACTGTGACTGGACAAAATGGCCGACAAACACTCGATACCAATGGGATCATTAGGATTTCCCTTACACGCCTGGTGCGCTAACTTTAGAACATACGTGTTGTGTCATCCGCCATTATAGTGCTAATAAATGATTTGTAGCGTGGACGAATTATCTTCCACGTGCAATGACGCTATCGATCTGAGCAGATTTAATTCGCCAGATTAACAGCGACATCTTCCGTCTCTCTTTAAGTGCAATATGTCATTTTAACAGAACCATTTTTTGGCGCTGTGGAGACATTGCACTTGTAGTACCGACCAATTGTTTCAGGAAGAGTCATCGGTTTGTCTTGGTTGCGGGAGGACGTCCTTCCCGCAGTCAGATCATTCTCTCTCGTATTGAACAAAGAGTTATATGAAAAAAGTTTTTCTGTTCGACGTCCGTCCGGCTACATCATGGCGCGAAAGAAGAACGGACCCGCGCATCCCAACAAGCACATGGAAGCGGGGGGCCGTTTGGGGGCTCTGCCCCGCGAGCGCCCCCGCTCCGACGCTTCACTGATTTTTTTTTCTCACGCTACAACTATTAAATAAAAAAATGTTGTAATACACCCGATGCAATTTTCATATGACAATAATTTATAACCGACTGAACATTATTATAAGCTATTACCGCGTTTATAAAATTGCCATATTTTTGCTGATGATGATGATGACAAGATTGCTCGTCAATTACGGATCAGCTATCAAAAACTTGCTCTCTCAGCATGAATGCCAAATTCTTATGGTAATAACAATCGACCTTGCATCGTCAAAAATTTAAATTTTTTGCCATAAAATTCTATAAAAATATTTAAGAAAAATATAACAAAAGATTGCAAAAATTGCTAAATTGATGGAAGAAACTTTTTGTATATCGCCTGTTTATATTATCTGGAGTGGCCAATAGGGTAATTTTGAAAGTTACATTTTTATCTTAAAAAAAATAAGGGATGAATTTATAATTAATGCAAAATTTTATTATTCTATTTCGCTTGGGGCGATTTGAATTCCAAAAAATAAACTGTGCGAATATTTTTATTGAACCTGACCTTTGAATTTCGCGATAAAAGTCAAATTTTATGAGGCATTCTTTTCAAATATTAATATATTTCGAGCTGGCATGATTTTAAATTATTAATGAATGAATTTGAATAAATTAAATTTATTTTTACACGGTCCATTGTCGATATCGATTGTCGTCTTCTGCGTGTTTGCTTTGGACGATTCAACATTTGGACGCCGATTTGTCATCGTCCTTGTTGAAATTTGTCATGGGACCGAGGACGATCATCCAGCTCCTTGGTTGTGGCATCTTCTTGAAGTTCGCACAAGAGCTCGTGCGTTGCACGAAGAGCTCTGTGTAAAGTATCCGATGGAGGCAATAAATAATTGGCGATAGACCGTCACGACTTAGATTAGGTATCATGATTGGTCTGCTAATATTTCAAAATAATACATATAATAAATATTGTTTTGATGATGAAATATCGCCTCCCATTTGTACGGAAACATATCTTTGTATCATCACTCCTCGGTCATTTTTTAACGGTAACAACCGGATCGGGTCATGGGACACAAAACGGACGCTGCTAAATCGCATTGTATCATTTGAATAATGGAATCCAAAGCCTTCATGAATCAAATAAATAATTTTTAAATGAATCTTCATCAACATGATAAATTCTATCCCATATAAAATTCAAGATATGCTTAGAATAACAATAAAGATCTATAGATAATGCTAATAAAGGGTCTTTCAATAGGGACGCCCAAAGATTGTTACATGATAAATAATTTTTAAAAAATGTGTGAAAATCTCACACACAACTTGTTTTATTAACATTTAAAAATTAAGCCTCCTTATTGCAAAGCCCTATATAAAAATGGTTAAAAGCAAGCATTATAATAGCAATGCAACAAATTGTTTAGCTATTGGTTGGAAAGAAAGAAAGAATCATTTCTATCGCATTTTTCCGTCCCATCCATACATGCACTAGGATACGCTACGCGCATGCGTATGGTGACACAAAACAACCAGTAATACGTTTTAATATATTACACAAACACAGCTTTATCTAACATTATTTTAGATAAGAATGACATAATGAACAGATAACCGACGACAGACAGCGAGTAACCGGAGGATCTTCCACTGATCCAGGCTCCAACGCCTTTTGCTCCGCACCCTCCAGAGGAGGCGAGGTTTTTGCAGGAAAACCAGCTTCAGATTATTGCAACTGAGAGTGCGGCGGACGAGGAAGAACAAAGGGTAAAGCCAAATTCAAAGGAATACTATCGCGGGTTCACTGCTACCACAATCCCAACCTCAATTTGAAAGTGGCTGCAGTAGATGACGGACTACAGGAGCTGCTCCTTCCCCATGGTACTCATATCGGTTCGGTTATTTGTAGTACCTAGTCACGGAGACGAATCGCCGTTTGAACAGCCTAAAACCGTTCTCTCCTGTTTGCCTAGGCTGTTGAGGATATTGGTGAGCCTTTGACACAGTCTCCATCTACTACTGTAATCGGCTGTTCCACACACCTCTTTATGGGTGCGCAGCACAGGGTGACCTGCGCACCCAACTCATGTTAGCTGGGTTACCTCAGCTGCGTTTGATCAGCAAATCGACGATGCTACTTTTGCGTACCTCTACTTCACATCATTACCCCAGGAGTTCAACCGTAGCCCACGGGCGTAGGGTTGGCTCCCATAGATGGATTTTGAGATTTAAAGCATTTTTACGACGGTGTCAGAACTTTGATTTTGATCTTTTATCGCGCATTGAGGATGTTGATAGTCCAAGAAAATCGTATGATGTTGCTATGTTTAACAAGAAGAAGATCATGTGATTTTACGATAGTCATCTAGAAAGAGAGTTTACAAGGGTTTCTGAGGCCGAAGAAAACTTTTCGTTTCGAAGCTGGCAAGCCTAGCGTATAGGTAGGATTCTGACGATAAATTTGTTTGGTCCCGCATATTTATCGGCCATGTTGTTCAGTCACAGTGAATTCTTCCGATGTAAAGGTCGTCGCGCGCTCCTGCCATTTTTAGAATTTGCAGAACAACGCCGACAAATTTAAAACACCATTTTAATACACCGCCTGAAGAGGTCCAAGTTTCGCCGTCTTTATTGGACAGACCATGTAGTACACTGTCTCCCGATTTTTGTTTGATTCGGGATCAAGTGCCAGCAGACATATCGGAAGAGCACGTTTCCTGAAATGAACTGATAGAAAAATGGCCTGGACAATTGGAAGAGGTTTTTATTCAGGCAAAAATGACTGGTTTTGACGGCTCAGCTACGATTTACGTCTTTATCAATTACGACTAGTGATATTGTTGTTTTGGGCATCATTTTGCGCTAAACGTTCAATAACCGCGCAAATATATAATCTAGTGGATGAACGACAAGGATTTTGGTCGATCTTCAGTTCAAGTAAGTCCAAGCAAAGATCCAACTAATATATTCACTTATGAATAAATTGATTAATAAAAGCGGCCCATGAAAAATGGATTTTAATCATTCCGATCGTCCATCCGTTTCAAGACATGTGCTCCATATGCAATCAATTTGGAGCGATATCGACCGAAAATTCGCATTTTTTGCCCCGCATCGCGTATTTATCCCATAATAACACCGTATTCTAATTTTAATTTTACACCCAGACCCACAAGTGAATATTCGTGATGATGGTTTTTTGCAATATTTTGCTATTCGCCTAATCAAAATTACACACCGGCTCATTCTGCATGTAATGATCGTCATTTGAGATCGGCAAAACCGTGTTGCTTTCCTCGTTTTGGAGCGAATCTTGTTAGCGATCGTCGATGAAAAAGCATACGAATTATAAGCGCATTTGAGAAGCTCTGAAATGCACGACGATTGAACATAATCGAGTCACAAATTTGCAGAAAATGACCAAATAATTTCATGTTGTGACATATTATTACATATTTTATGATGTGCGACAGAATAAACTTCAAATGGCACAAAAACACTGTGTTCCTGCTGTCAATATAGGGTCTTTCAATAGAGACGCTCTAAATTTGTTAGGCTATAATGGCCATATTGTTAAATTAATATACATCAAATTTATTGTAATTTTTTTTTTAATTATATATGGCAAATTATAATAAAATATTATTTTCATTTGAGAAAAGTGTCGCCAAAAAAAATCATCCTTAGAGACGATGCATATTTTCAATGATAACCATCTTTTTGTGATCCAATGACATTATATTTCATATTTAATGCCATAAAATATTCTTTCAAATATAATAAGAATTGAATGGATATCTCATACAATACTTGTTTTATTCGCATTTAAAAATTGAACGCCCTTCTTGAAATATTTGGCCGTTTTTTCGACAGTCTGGCTATTATTTTATGGGGCCGTATATATTTTCGGGGCGAATTTATAATTAAAAACTATGGAAACAATGTCCGCGATGTTAATTTGGATTTAACGACAGTTTTCGAGTGGAATTCGCCATCCAGGACTTTGATAAAATAACGACAGAGTCTCCCTAAAGAATTTTAATTATTCTTACCCCTTCACTTCTCGAGTGGAGACAACTATGAGGGCTTTTCAAACTTATGATTTCCTAATTAAGACTTTAATGCCAGCCATGTTTCGTGTTTTGTACCGTCCTTATATTATCTGCAAATACACGGAATGTCAAGTAAAATGTCGTAAATAAGGAAGAACACATTGTATATTATATTATACTAACATAATCATTTTAGCAGTGATAAAAATAAAAAATGTATTTAATACGATGGTAAATTCAATAGAGACGCTTGAAGTTTGTTAGGTTATAGCGGTCATGTTATTAAAGAAAAATCTATTAAATTTATTGTAAATAATTTAATAATATATGGCAAATTATTATGCAAAATTATAGCGTTGAATGATGTTTTCAAAACATCAAATTTTATTTCTAAAACTAATTATCCATTCGAGAAACGTTTCGCCAAAAATATCATCTTTAGGAATGAGGCCCATTTTCAATAATAAACAACATGTATTTGCTTAATATTATATTTCATACTTATTGCCATAAAATATTCTTTTAACTAAATTAAAAATTAGTTGAATATTTTACATACAACTTGTTATATTTACATTTAAAAGTTGAGCGTCTCTATTGAAAGATTGTATAATATCTCAAAGTTTAACTCTGACACCTTAATGGAATTTGCATTCAAGGAAACGTTAATAAATTTGATTTTAAATGAATTATATTGAGGACTAAAAGCTCATTTATATATGAGTACGCAGAACGACAAAATAGTTTTGGTAGATCGTACATTGAAATTGAGTGTAAGATAGCCAACACTTTTAAGATATCAAAAGGCATTGTATTCACCATTTTGAATCAATATTCGTCCATAAAAAAGCTCCATTTGAAATGGGTACGGTGTTTGCTCACTGTTAATCAACAAGAACAACGCGTCCACAATTCAGAGCGCTGTTTAGAGCTATTTCGGCGCAATAAAAAGCATTTTATCACTCATCACTCCTGATATATCGCGTTTTTGCATTGTATAAAATTGTCCATGATTGAAATTGTACTAACTTCTACTAAATCAAAATGGCTTTATTTCATGAATTTAGAATATCTTTCTGAAATACATTTCGTCAGAGTTTAATGACCAGAATTTCGAGGACTTCTTGCAGGATTTTCAATGCAAAAAACTCATTGTCTACACAAAGACAGGCATAGTTCTATATAATTGAAAGGTTTATAAATACAAGAATGGCGATCGTGATAGAAAATATGCAAGTGCACTTAATTATAATTTCATAGTCGTGACCGGTCTTCGGAGAGTGGCTGCATAATTGTAATTTCTTGTAAATAAAGTTCTGTTGCACATGCAACAACTTCCATCTGAACAACTGGTCCAATTCAACACGTTCTCTCCTGAGCTTCGAAATAATCCAAGAACATTGCACAATAGTCCTGAGAGCTTTACATTCAAATTCGGCCAGCTTGAGTTCATTTTTTACATCTTTTACATCCACAAAAACGATTCGAAATGTATCGGACGTCGCAACCAAAGCATGCATTATAATTCAAGCCGGCTTCATGGAATACCCATAATATAATAACCCACTCTATTTTAACAATTTAATTGAGCGTGGCCGTAATTATGGTAATAACGGTTTATTAAAAGTATTCAATTAATAGGCATATCTATATATATTGAAATGGTTAAAAAATGAATGGTTAATAACGCGCTGAAACCGAACGCACAGACACTGTGCGCTTTTAGTTGGGGTCGCCATAAGGAAATAATTAAATATGCATTCAATTAATGTAACGTTAAAATGTTGAGTATTTATTAATTTGTACTCTATTGAAAATTAGCGTCCGCGGGATAATTTGCGGCACACTGGGAAATATTGTCATTAAAACTAATTTACGGAAATGGCTTCTGGGAATTGGACTCATATTTTATGAAAAGTTGAATCGAATTAGGTATTTCAAACTGGGCCCCGTAATTGCTGTCATTATACTCTCTTGGAAATAATCGGATTGATGCACAAGTAGGTCTTTGGTAATTGTTGTCAATTTTCCACTTAAAATAAATTGTACTTTTTTATCATGGGATAATCTGGAAATCAGGACGACGAACCCACCCAATATCTGATCAAATGCTTATTTATATGGCTCTTACATTATGCCTATGCTGAACTTTCCCCAATACAATTAGCCAGGTTCAAATATTCAACATGCATCAAACTACTGTACATCGCATATTAACTATACTATACATCGCATATAAAATAATAGTATGCATTTATTTGCCAAAAATGGCGCTAAAAGAGGAGGACGTGATCATAAGGTGTGTGTGCCTAATTGGTCCGTCTTTCGGGCCGCTGATACGACGTATAAACGCCTCGCGATCGGACGCTATATCCGACCATGTCCATGAATACTCCGACATCGAGGTCCAAACCTGAATATAAATATCAAATTCAGTGACCACTTGCCATTATATTATGAATTAAAACTTGATAAAATAAATAAGTAAGATATATAAATATATAGTTTGTATGGATGAAGGGAGTCTAGCCTCACTAGCGATCTCATTTGATGCGTATATAAATTATCATATGGAGGAGCTTCAGTGATCGTACAGATCATATGAGGGCTCGGGTACGCATTTATCATCAAAAATGCCACAAAAACCTCTAAAATAGGATGTAGTGATCACATGGTCTGTGTTCAGCCGGTCCGCTTTTCAGACCGCTGATAAATGCGGAAAAAAATGGACTGAAAGAAGAGAATTGATTGGTGAAATCCAAGAAAAACCGGCCGATTTGGCAAAAAAAGAAGCGTTATTTCATCAAGACCAATGAGTCAGAGTTCGAATTGCTCCTCATGCTCCCTAATAGTCAAATTTAGCCATCTATTTAATTTTTTCCAAACATAAAAAATGGCTCAAAGTTTTTGATTTTTTATTATGATCTATTTGTTAGGTCGGATACTTCTGGGACTGCGATAAATAAAGATGCTTCTACGATCTCCAAGTTCGATCCGATGTATTTATATTGAAGATTTGATCCCGAAGATGTCCAAAATGTTGATCTTATTTTATCAGATGCTACCTATTTATTTTTGAAGCGAAACTTGTATATGCGCGTTAGAGTAAATTGGTCTGAACATCACCAAAAGTGAAACGCTTCCCTTTCTCCAGAAGTGATAAAAAAAGATGCATATTACTTGATTCACATAAACCATATGCTACACGCATGCGCAGTGCGACGGTTGTCTTTCTCCGACTCCAACCGGTAATTACTTGGAAAGATAGGGAGAATCGCTTTTATTATATCAGTCGCATACATCATAAACATGCAACCAGTAGTCGCTTGCCTATTTTATTATATATTGCACAAATACTGTTTAATATTTTAGATAACAATTTATCCTTCTATTTAGTTGTTGAAATGCTGATATGACAACTAAAAATTTGGCATGTGCTATATGTCCTAATGATTGTATGGACAGTTTTTCTTACTGTGGTAGTCTTCCATGGCATCCGATTATAAATTCTAAAGTTCTGTATCATTCCAGAAAACGGTAAACATGATCTTTCTAGCAAATTTCCATTATATAAAATCCACTATGAACTCAGGATCTTTCTAATAAACTCAAGTTTTTCATCTCTTGTCCCCGAACTCTTGCTCATTTTTCAAGAATTTTACTACTAATCACTCTCCTTATCGAAATTGCAATGGTCCCGATTCTGCAGTGGGCTATATGTGGCTGTTATATGTTCCATTCAAAGCGTTCCATATGATTGGAGTAATCACGACCCTCGGGAATATCATAACAAACAACCACGTCGTGTTAATGTTTGGCGTGCGTTAGGATCGATGGAAATGGATCAAAATTTCTTGCAACCAAGGCTCAATGAACAACTGTTCCCAGGACGCACGATTTCTTCACACGGCGATACCAGATTTCATCCGTTATGATTTTTTTCTATAAACCCATCTCATAGCTAGGGATTACTAGCATCAACCCTTCGTAATGCCATACGCGAATAAATGATGCGTATCCAACCAAAAAATGTCTGTATGAACGATGATTTTTTTAAAATTTATTTATATTAAAAAATGGCATAACTATCTATAACAGAGAGGGGGAAAAATACAGGAAAAGATTGCCGTGCTGTAAATTTTCTATTTTTTTAAAGAAGCAGATTTTTCAAAGAAGTGTTCAAAAATCTATTAGTTAAGTTTCGGGATCCGACCGAGAGTCTTGGCCGCGGAAAGGCCTGATCTTCTCGTTTTTTTCTATGAACCGATAGCGAACGGATTCATGAAGGCCATTGTATTTTATAGAAATAACTAATTTGTATTATTTTTGGAGGATTATGTTGTGGTGGTCAAATAAAACCAATTTTGATAGAAATTAGCCCAAATTTTGAGCAACGTTAATGGATTATATCTCATAGCCCAGCCACCCCATATTTGCCCACATGGATCTATTTCCTATCTATTATACAAAATTAATTTGAGCAGCACACTTCGACATGTATATCCATATATCTACATACTGAAGCACGAAACATTTGAAAAAATGGCCGCGATTAAATTACTCTTACATCGTAAATTGCTCACTTACAGAAAAGTGGACGCCCACTTTTGATGAGGGAGCGAGACGGAGAGCGAGCGGCGACACGCGCGCGAGAGGGACGCCACCAGTCATTAGGAGAAATAAATTCGGCAATAAATATGCTAAGTCCTAAAAATAAGGGCCGTATAAATCATGCTACGAGACGTAAATATGGGGAACATGTTATTTGGAGGAATTCCAAACTTCATAAGTGCGATGTACCTTCGGAGAGTAAGCTCAACCACCTCCAGCACAAATTCGAGGCTTTAAATCATTTTCGCATCTTCCGTGCTCAACATTTTTACACCCACCGAACACCGGAGAACTCGGGCGAAAACAAGGACTTAATAGTTTTATAACACCCTTGACATTGGAACAAGAACACCACGGTTCGACGAATCAAACCCCAAAAGAACAAGTTACCAGATCAAATAGGTCAGCATCAATTAGCTGCACAAATAAGCAACAGGTTGTTAAAGCACTGTCGTAAAGTCTTCTGCTCAAGATCATATAACAATAAAATGTTTGGATCTATTTGATGATAAGACTTTGGATTGATCTTTGAAGAAAACCTTGTTTCACAACATTTTTGAGTTTTGACAAAATCAACCGAATTAAGCACCACGATTAATAGCTACATCAAAATGAACGCTTTTCAATTGAATATATTGCTAAAAAAATGAAGATTTCCATCAAAGGAATGCATTATGTCATTGGATTACAGCGAGACACTGGGACTTTGTATGACAGTAAAATACCGGACCGCCCAAAATCTTCTATGGATACCGAATATAAATTAATTTCATCATCAAAATCGTCCGAAACCAAAATTAAACATATTAAACGAACATAACACACTGATTTGGACACACAAAAACGTATCCATATGGGGTTGTCCACTCGCATATCCACTCGCATTTCATCAGAAACAATCGAAAAGCAATGAAAAAGCAACTCGACCAAAAACAGGACGCTATGAGCATTCTTCATACGCAATATAAAATCTGCCAAGTGCCAATCTCTTCAATTACCCCTTAATTCTTTGAGGCACAGGATTTTTAGGGGAAAAAAGTACCCAGTTACACAGAAATTAAAAAAAAACATTTTTTAATTATTAAAAACATTGCACATACATTTATTAGGAATTAATGTGCTGTTGAATTTTTTTTGGTGGTTTAAAAAATGACTCGACAAAAAAAGTGGGACACATTTCATACCACTGTGCCCCAAAGAGTTAAACCTTGTTATTTCTAAAATGCAGACTGAATATTGCGAAGGAAAATGCAATAAAAATCAATAAGTTTTAGCCACAATTTTTTTAAATTATATATACATCCACAGTGCCAAAAATACATGCCGTTTTATAGGCGTACGAAAAAAAAATCAACATGATTTTAATCAATAATATATTATTTTTAAATTATCCGACCGTAGAAATTCTTCGATTTAGAAGCAAAAAATAAAGAACTGCAGCAGTTTTTATATCCTCTAAAAATTTTCGCTGAATGTCGCGGTGCAAGATGACGTTGTGTCTATTGATGAGTTCTTGAAATTTGGCGGATTTAGCACTTTAGAAGTCTAAAGCACAACACAAATGCTTTAGAAATGTCTTTTTAGTAACAAAGAAACATATTTCGTCAAGATGGAAATCGATTCATTTGGGACCCATAATAGTGCCTCAACTAGAATCACCTTTGGTACTTATTATATTAGAAAATAGCTGGTATCCGGCGTGTTGCTGCCACAGACGTAATAGCTCTAAAAATATCGTTTGAAATTTGAAATAGTTATCTTGTTTAATTATATGAATGATATTTTGTTGATTTTATTATAAATATGAACAAACATTGATTTTTATATATAAGATCTACTGCAACTTAATTATACTATACTTATATTATTTGAGAAAGTGCAAACAATAAGTTGGCAAAGTTTTATCGCAATCTAATGAACGGTATGGCAGCGCATTAAATACGGACATACAAACATTAATTTTGATATATTAAACTATGCTTATGTTACTCGCAAAATCCTTAACAATAAATGGACGCAGTTTTATTGCAATCCAATGAACGGCATGGCTGCGCATTTCGAACGAACAAAACCCAATTCATTTTTATATATTAAGATGATGCCTAAAATATGCATTTTGATGAAATATCATACAAAGCTATTTTTTAGCCATTAATGTCTTGCAATTATATAATTATTATATAATTGCAAGACATTAATACACTAAGACTTTGGAGGACAGAAAAAGACCGGACCACCTCAAATCTACTACAAATGCCGACTATAACTAAATTTTTCCATCAATTTTGCCATGATTGCATATCATTGCCCCTTATGATTAGATTAAAACAAGATTGTTTCTGGATTTTTTTAAATTATTTCAGATCAATCACTCATAGAACAAACAAATAGACAGACATACGCACATACAATTTACAGAGTTTATATCTTATACACAACTTGTTTAAATTGTATTCAAGAATTGAGCGTCTTTATTGAAACACCTTATACACATTCCATATCGAACCTATTTTATGAAGCGGCTCGCCGTGCCGGTTTGTTTGATTAGTATAAAATAGTATCTATATTAAAAAAAAAGCATTGTCAAGAGTGATTTCATCAAGACAAAGCGTTTCGGTTATGCCAATTATACAATATTCTGGCTCGATCACGTAAAATCATTCATTGTATTCAAATTTATGATAAGCAGCCATATTATAGAAAAGCGTACAATTATCGACGATGTCCTTTTTGATATGGTGACTTTTGTTATTTCAATAAACGCAAAAAGGTCCGCCTATATTATCATACGTTCGGTGCTCATTATTATGTTAATGGAGGCTGAATCGATTGCTTGTGTTTCCGTGGGAACGCCATGTTGTATCGCGTGTTTCCTATGTGCGGAATATCATAGTAGAATATGATTTTGTGATCGATACGATGCATAATCTGATCCGTTTTGCAATTTTACGAAGGCAAGCTATTGCGTCTCTTCGATTTTGATATTGTCATTTGACATTAATAATACATCAGCAATTTCGTCATTCAAGGCAGCTGGTGACATGGACGTCATGGAATCATATTTATTTTTAAGCGGCTATTAATAATAGCCCGAGGACTTCTTCGTGCTCCCGTTTTGCAGACGATAACCCAATTATTGTAGCAAAGTATTCGTGGAGCGTCGTTGCCTAATTCAATTTGTATCGAAATTATCTATTCTAATTGAATCGTGTACAAAATACTCTTATACAGACACTCCACACACGTGACCTGAATATCTCCTCAGATCTATGGTACGTTCCTATCCTACAATGATGCGGATAGACATGAGAAATTGCGCGAAATTCCCACATAGGACGTTCGCAAATTCGGCACAAATCTTCGATCTTTCCAGACCTGTACCATAAATTGGACGTCTGATCCTTCCATTGAGCATATTGCATAATGTTGTAATCAATTTTCATCTGCCCAAAGGTCATGGGCGTCGAATCGTATCGTAAATATGCGTCTTCCGATCTTATCATGTTAATTAAAAAATCGAGTTCAACCCACACGTTTGGGCTTGAGGAGAAACTTGCCGAAAATACACAGCCGATAATTTAATTTGTAAACCAAAATTTGCTTTTCAGACCTCAGCTTTCTATATAACACTGCGACAAAGCTGTGATATCTCAAACAACCACATCAAATCCACAAGAAAAAAACTTTCCATGTTTGACCTTTCCATTGTCATTATAATGTCTGCAGAGAGGACATATACGCAATCTTTCAATAAAGTCGCTCAATTTTTAAATGTACATAAAACAAATTATATATAAGATTTTTCTTGTATTTAAAATAATATTTTATGGCATTTAATATAAAATATAATATTGTTCAAATATGCATCGCAATTTTTCTTGGAAATGTAAATTAACCTCCGGGGGGAGTGGGTTCCATGATCGTACAGATCATAGAAGGCCCTGAATACGCATTTATCACCGAAAATATCGCAAAATGCCTTAAAAGAAGACGGAGTGGTCATAAGGTCTGTGTGTTTAACCGGTCCACTTTTCGAACCGCTGACACGACGAATGATCTTCGGAATAAATTTTTAATTCCGGCGAATAGACTCATCTAAGGCAAACCCCGCTTGGTGGAGTTTTTGCACACCATATAAATTGTGAAATAGTTGTCAGCAATAACTATCCATCCACTTCTTTTGTACCTGCCTATTAATTCCAGTAGCACATTTACACCTAAGTTGACTTTTCTCTGGCCTCCTTCTTCTTTTTTCAGTATACAGGATACCTTTACAATGATATCCATTTCCTGAATCATAGACCCACCATCTGGTTTTTTACAGACACATGATGCAAAAACATTTTCTGCGGCACAGATAAAAGAAAAATATCATACTAAATGTGGGTTTTTCCAAACATATAATGCAAAAGGTTTTCTTACTACACAAGTAAAAATGCAGGTCAACATGAGAAGTATGTTGAAATATTTTATGGAGCGAAAGGATTAAAATTTCTTTACGGAACACGAAAAAAATTGTGATTTTTCATACAAATTCTATTTGAAAAGATCTGAGTCTGATCAGATCACTTGTATTGACTCTATGTGCAAAAATAGAAATATCCTTTTTTCTCGAAATACAAGCGATTTTTTTAAATATTCTAAATACTGTAAAACCCTTCAATGGACAAAGTCAGGGAAATTCGGTAAGATCTATGCATAGTTACTATTAAAAAAAACTCATCGCAAATGCAAAATGTTCTGGCCAGACTATCTTATCTAATCTAACAAACTTTGAATGAAATAGTCTGTATTTTTAACAATCTGTTTTCTTTCGCAGGTGAGTCCATCTCCCAGTCGCGCATCATCCGTCATCCCACAGGAGGTAAATGATTTATTCCGGTTCAAATTAAAATAAGCATTAAATACGCCCATACGCCAACGATGGACTTGGGGTGTTATGACGTAATTAAAATTTTAATGAACACCCCGCCCCAATTCCAAGTCATTCCATGCAAAAGTTTTGCCGAATGGAATAGTTAACTTTGCAGTCGAAATCCTCTTTTATTGAATACTCCAAGCAGGAACTCCGTCGAACGGGATTAAATTATGAAATCGCAATAGTTTTACAGAATCCGTAATTGGTTCTTCGGATAACAATTTGCGCAACTGATTGAACCTGCGACCGTTGAATTCATAGCAAAACGACCAAATAAAAATTTACATCAGCGGAAACGCTCGAAAAAAAATGCAATAAAATCGATCATTCGCGATTCAATTCAAATATGCCCCTCGACTTTATATATAATATTAAAATATGACTTTCATTTTATATCTTCAATATTGATTCTATTTTGTTGATATCTTCCGGAGTACATTTTCTGTCGATTCTTAGAAGAAAGTGGGAAGACTTTGCCTTTCCGCGGCCAAGACTCTCGGTCGGATCTCGACCGAGAGTCAACAATTTCTCGTGCTATAACTTCAGCCACATCTACTAAAGCCTTAACCACATTACATCGAAAATAGAAGAGGTTTGTTTAAAGATAATTAAGATAAACTACTTGTAGAAAAAAAAGCAGCTTTATATATTTTAATTTAAGACCGATATGAGCAATATTCTTTATTTAATTATATGAATACGTCTGATCATCAGCTAGATTCGAAGATAAATATATAGCCCTCGACGTTTTTATTGTTTTGTGAATATTTTTAATAAGTTCGGCAATAAAACGAAATCCGCCCCGTATGATTTTGATTTACGTCGAATCGTATAACGACAAGCAATAACCTTTAATATGATAATGTGATGGCTGAAGTTTCATTTTGTTTTTACCCTCGATATTCCGTATCGTTCTTGCCGTATAATTTTACGACAAAATTAAACCCCCGAATCGATATGCAATATTGCTCCGAATGTGTATAATTTATCGGGTGGTCTAGGGGAGGGGCATATTTTATTCAAATAATCTTTCGGCAATCATTTACGATGCGGCATAACAGAGAGTTTAATGAATATATAAATTCGTCTGGGGGAAGGGCAAAAAAAAACGCCCAAGACGCTAACGATCATCTCTGCTCGATCCGATTTATGATCAACCCCAAATATTTTAAATATATATATATGTTGTGCATCATTGCGATACATTAATTTCGGAAATCATCAAAAATTTATTTGACCCCAAAATATAATTTTATTCAACACTCAACTGCATTATGCATCAAACGATTTTATTAAATAATGTCACTCTTTAATTGAAACGAACGCGGTCTGGATTACATAATATTTAATCTGGATTAAATGACATAATCTGGACCACGTCAATTCATCTTGCTCATTCAGCGTATAAATATGCGCTGTTATCCAATAGTGGTATATTGTTAATATGACTATGCAGTTACGGAATTCCCATGTATTTATCGATACTGTATTAAATTATTATGGTTATCTGATCTTTATCAAAAATTTTGTACGGCAAAAATGCTACCAAATGTACAGGATATTTCAATGCGGATAAATCGTATGGTCAGGAATTGTACATGCAGTACTTCTTATTTAAAATTGCAGCTCCATATGAAAAACATCTTCTTGGACCGTCAATATCTAACAAAACATCAAATTTTTAAGATTGTGTAATATATTAAAAATGCGCTACTGGTTGCTTTGTGATACATATGCGCATGCGCGTAGCGTGTAGGTGCGTATATGCGACGGAGATATACGATATAACAATTCTCCCTCTATTTCCAACCAATAGCTAAACAATAGTATTGCTAATGTAATGCTTGCTTTTAACCATCTACATATAGGGCGTTGCAATAAAGACGCTCCATCTTTAAATATTAATAAAACAAGTTATATATAAAATATTTACATAATTTTTCTTTTATTTAAAAGCTTATTATATGGCATTAATTATAAAATATTAAATTGTTCAAATATCTGCCGCAAATTTTCTTGGTGGTACATATTCGGAAAGTCCAATTTTCGATTCAATTTTGTCGCATAAATCTGACTGAATTTAGCGGATGACGTTTTTATATCAATTTTAAGAATTATGATAATTTGCCATGTATTATTAAATAATTTATAATAAATTTAATAGATTTTACTTTAATAATATGGCCGTTATAATCTAATAAACTTAGAGCGTTCTTATTGAAAAACCGAAATTTGCAGCCAAAAAGCGTTTAAAATCGTAACCGAACCGATATAAATATTTGAGATGAACCGGAATAAAAACCCATATATTAACACATGTTTTGATTAATATGCAATATAAATAGATTGATTATGTTCCAAATAAATATTGTCATTTGACGGCATTAGACTTATTAGGTATTGTTTGGGTTGATGTAATAAAAGTAATGCTTTTGTGGGGAGTTGTTCATATGATCCCTCGATTGTTTGTAGTTGCCTCTTTCTGACCAACCTTTAAAAGAAGCATTGGGATCACCCCAGCTAATAATCGAAGTCTCAAATGAGGGCAAGCAAAAGATGTTCCGTTGAAATTCCAAGTATTGTTTAAGCCCAAAAACATAATTTGAAAGCCGTGGAATTAGAAAACGTGGTATCCAAGAAAAATGAAGATTTATCCCGCAACGAGGCGAGTTTTTCTTAATATTTCTCCGGTAATAAGTGTGTAATAAATTCCAAAATTGAAATCAAACACGAGTGTTTTCGTAATAATGCGCCATTAGAGAATTATTTACCTTTCATTTATACTCCTCGACGGCAAAACAAAATTAAAATGGCCCCCTTACAAAAGAATCTACTTTCTCTCGTCGTGGAGAAGAGAGAGAGAAAAAAAACACAACGCTTGATATTAAAAGTTTCTCTTAATAAAACGACAACAAAATGGATTTAATAAAAGCAATTTATTATTTTCAATAGAACAGATAGACGTTTTAATATCAAAGTTTCGCTATTACTTTATTCTTTCGCACAATATATTATATAATAATATAAAATTTAATAACGAAACTTGGCGGTATGATAACGAAATTGAGAAATTTCAATGGTATTATTAAACCAAATTATATTCCCAGTACTGGAAAAACTTTCAAATATAGGGCTCGCACACACCCACGCACTCTGCATACACATTAAGGACGAATCGATTGGCGAGGACCTACATAAAGGACAATCGATATGTTTAAACGCATGGATCAAATTTACGCCTTTATTGCTATGAAAAATCGCCAAACGCTGCTTTTGTTCCAATGCAAGCAAACGCGACACCCATCTTGCACACGGCTTTCTCATGTCCAAATTTTCATTCAATATGTGATGTTCAATGCTAGAACCATCCTATTTAACAATACATCATAATGTGCACTCGATTATTAATATAAACCAAACAAACGGCCCTTTTTACGTCATAAAATGGGTATGAGATTTTTAAATTCCAAATGACAAAATCAACAAAATGAAGTATCGCGATTAATAGGTATGAACACTGAGACTTTGTATGACAGGAAAATACCGGTCCGCCCAAAATCTTTCTCGAGTACCGAGTATAACTTCATTTTATCATCAAAATCATCCAAAAACCAAATTAAACATAAATACACTTGGGTCTGTTTTTATGAAATTTTGAAGTTATGCGTTTTTCAAAAATAATGGAAATTATCGCCCATTTTTCTATAGAGGACAAAACTTTTTTTATGCGAATGCGCATAAAAAAAGCCTAAAATTAATTTTTTTTCTGCCACTAGATCAGGGCAACATTTCAACTTTTTAAATCGTCACAAGACTTTTTTATGCGATTTTTGGTACATTCTATCACATTTATTTGAAGCTTTTTAAAAATAATGGAACCTATCCCTCAGTTCTCTATGTAGTTCGAGTCTTTTTTTATGCGGTTTTTTCGCATAAAAACAGACCCAAGTGTATTTCATTATATTTCATCAAAACATTCATTTTTGTATGTATATTTTATGCATTATTTGTAATGTGCAACCCCATACCGATGCATTTCTACATCTGTATTTAATTACAGACACTAAATATTTGAAAAATAATACAATTTGGCTTAAAAAAAACAACTTTATATGGCACTTTCATCCATTTTTTTTGGTATAATTTAGGCATTGTTTGTAATAATTTTATAAAGACACAAGTAATTGATGGCAAAATGAAGTAATACTTGGCATTTGTAATAGGCTTTGGGTGGTCCGGTCTTTTCCTGCTCTCCAAAGTCTCAGTGTTCTAGTGTCTTGCAATTATATAATGCAAAATATATATACTTGATAAACAAAATTTAAAACTAGTACGAAAATCTAATCACCGAAAGTATAAAAACTATAATATCTAATAATTACTTGAACACAATTGGCTGTAATGATGGACAATGATGCATGTATTGCTCGTTTGCAACGTGTAATAAATTATGTATGGGTGCCTAACTTTCTATTACGTTTTTATAAGGTGGTCCCTATCTTGACGCTATAGAAGGGTCGACTGTATTTGTCGTTTTAATACATTTGCTTCTTAAGGCTCGCGGGATAAACGCTTGAAAAATTGTTCATAGATTAAAATACATATAATTTAAACCTATAATTGCCTCAATGTATTAAAGTCCGTACGTCTTACAGTCACTGTTTCCGTGACGGACACTCAACGCCATATATAGGGTCATATGTAATGCGTTCGTAGAATAAGAATAGGATTTTGCAACGCATCCATATTTGTACAGTGGATGCTTGCATTAAGCTTATGGATCATTTTTATTCGGGGCTTATATATCCAGTCGATCCTACAGGTTTACTGCGGACGGGCCGATATGGCATTTGGGCGCTCTCCCGTTTTCCACGGGCCAAAACAACAAGAAAGAATGATATAAAACGTGACTTCAAAATTTACTGCAAATTTATTTTCGTTTTAAATGGGAAGCGGAATTTGTACGGTCGGGGGGGGTTTGGCCGGGGGCAAAATGAAAACAGAGGAAATGGCAATAAAACGGTCCTAAAACACGAAACATTCAACGTTTCCAACTTGTATAGTTCACATGCACCACTTTGATGGTTATCGATCTAATTCCTTACAATAAAAATAAAATTTAATGCAACTCTACAGTCCAAATTGCTTCTAGATATTCATGAGGGGCCATAAATAGGAGAAATGTATATCTATCATGCAAATTCGCTATTAATAATTGATCACCGGGTGCCAAATATGCACCCCCTTTGCTCGTACTCGACTTTATCGGCACATCAACGATGAAAAATCTCATTACGACGATAACATAATAAATTAATTCACATGCATGATGTATAGAATGCCACAGAATACATAATCGACACGGCAGCGATATATCGCCGATTGTTAAACAAACGATAACTGTAAACAACGATCGGTTTATTTATGACATCAAAATGCTCAAATATGAATAGTTTTTGTGCGTCAGAGTATCAGTTAATCTTTCGGATAATAGTAAATCGGGATAAATATAGATAATTTCAATAAGAACGCTCAATTTTTAAATGCAAATAAAATAAGTTGTGAGTAAGATATTTGCTTAATTTTTATTTTATTTGAAAGAATATTTTATGGCAATTAATATTAAATATAATTTTGTTCAAATATCTGCCGTATTTATGTTTGGTAGTATGTATTCAGAACCATGACCAATAATTCCGTCAGATTAAAATTTACACCAAATAATGGCTTCTGCAATATTTTCCATATACTATTAAATAATTTACAACTAATTCGATTGATATTGCTTTAATAATATGGTTGCTATAATGTAACAAACTTAGAACATCTCTATTGAGAAGCCCTGTATCTTCGTGTTTGACGTTACGCTCATGCACCCTGCCATAAAGCAACCACCAGACCAGTATCAAAACAATTTTATTATATATTACACAACACATAGAGTAATATTTTAGCTGAAAAATTTCCTATGTATATTTAAATAAATTAATATTTATTATAGAGTCTAGCGCCGTGTGACATCTATCACGTAGATGGCGTCACGTTCACGTGTCGGCCCAATATTTTAATATATATATAATATATGCAAGCGATTGTATTAATATAAAAATTAAATAAAAAACAACAAGTCACAAATATGTATCAACGACGTCAATCATTTATTTGCACAAAATCAGGTTCGGATGGGGGCGCTTTTTTGCGAGCGCCCCACCGCCATGCCTCTCTTACTGTGTGCGTAATAAAAAACAATTACAAGTTTGACATATTCGAAGACATAATGCGACAAATAACAAAATGTTTAAAAGGCTTTCATCGTCCCTTTTATCCCAATCCTCCCTCAGCCCAGTTAGTGTGTTATATGAATAATTCAGAGTGCATTATCAATTCGGGCGAGGAGCGGCGGGGGCCGGGGAGGGCGGGGGCCTGGGGTGGAGCACCCTTCGTGTGGGTGGATCTGGGGGGGCAAAACTGCCACAGAAGAAATACGCTGAACTCGTTTCAACTTTTCACGATGAAAGGATTCCCTTTTAAATAAGAATATTTCCCGGGAATAAAACTTTCTTGCATAATACGAAATGAATGTATATTTATATATTTTTTCATATATATGTATGAGCCCCTAATATGTACGGACGTCCCGTATTTTAAAAATAAATAATCGCATTTCGGGGGATGTACATTTTTACCTGGGGACCTTTTTGCATATTATAATTAAAATCCATGCCAAAACCCCAATCGATTTATGGGATACGTTAGAATGTTGATCTGACGTTTTTGCAGGGAGCGGATGAACCAAAACATAAAAATGTATCCAATGCCCATTACACTTAACATCTTAATGTACATAAATTTACATCTATTTTATCTATTTCTTGAATACAAAATATTTTTCTAAGCGCTCCAAATAAATGTTATTTTGATACAGGGTGCAACAGGGAAACTTCCTTATTTTAAGACAAATGCGTGCTCCTCCCTCATCAACTGCATGATCTTTAATAAACAAACTATATGATAAAAAACTTTATATTTTGTTCTTTCAATTGAACTCTATTTCATCTCTTACGAATTAAATTTTATTTCAGGGCGCACGTTTCAAATAAGGAAGTTTATCTGCTGCACCGTGTATTAATTAGACAAATATGATATTTAATACGCGAAAACGATATAATAAATTATTGAATTATATAATAAAATGAAATAAACATGCCAAAAATCATTTTATTAATATTGTTAATCAACATTCAACTGCGATACCAATGTATTTGTACGCGAATCTGACACCAATGAAATTACACGTCGCTTCGCAGCATGCCACCAATGTAGGTGCATTCGATATCCAGCGATAGATATCGAATACAGTCCCATTAAATTAGCTGCGTACAAAAACAATCCAGTAATCTGACACTTTCATCGCGTCGGATATAGGGAATGAAATTTCAGATGAAATTGAAGACGTCGAACAAATTTTAGAACGATGCTTCTGAGATATAAATACACACATTTTAAAATGATTAAATGAATGCTTGAATCCCTCTCCTGAAGAGGGATTCAAATATAATCCGGAATTTTTCTGTACAAATTTATTGGTGATATATAAAAATGCAAATGGAGTGTCTTATTTTTCTACATACATAGTCCACTTCATTAGAAATACATTTGTTTCGTCGTATAGGAAGCTTCTTGATCCTACCTTATCGGTTGCTTCAGAAACTGTAATTTATCTTTATGTCCCTGTTCAACCAATACTTCAGACAATATTATTATCAATCCAAATTTCAGCTTGTAATCTTAGATATTAAATTCGGGACCGAGTGGCAGCAGACCCGTTGGAAGACCCGTCTACACTGTGATAGACAGGTAATCATAGACGCCGTACATTTAGGCCTAGGAAATTAGAGGGATGAGGCTCAAGACAGACGGAAATACCGGCTTGCGTTGTATATTTTGTTTGGGTTATCTCTTCCTATAAATTTGCTGTGTACTCAGACTGGAACTCCCAGATTTAATTTTGATCAAATCTTATTAAAGCAATATATATCTACCTGGTTAATAACAAAAACACCGATGAAACAAAAATTTCCATTGCTTTGGAAAATGATGAGATTCAAAATCGATACAGGGGACTGTGTATTTAACCCCTTCAACGTTACGTATCACTGTTAAAAGTGTCATCCGTAGTGACACGATCTTTTCACCGCTAGCAGATACGTACGTCATATTTAGTATAAGAAAATAGCATATCATCAAATTCGAACAAATCAGTTTCCGAGTTGAATCATTCTTACATCTAAAGCATACAACACTGCAATCGGACATATTCGTCATTTTTTTATTGAGGTTTGCTTAACTTTCACAATGCGGATATATCCGTCATACCCACTTTGCAAGGACTTTGGTCTTGACGGATATATACGTCATATCCACTTAAGGTGTTAAATGAAAAATTCCATGTTAATGACAAAAATTTAATCTTTTTATAATAGTCTACTTATACTCAAATTCAAACTCTGAAATCTCTGAAATACCACAATATTCAAATTTGTAAAATATTATATTACTCTTTAAAAGTATATTTGGACAAGGAGGTTTCTTTATCACCTGGTCTATCGTAACATCTTATTAAATACGCTCACATACCTATATTCCATATTTGGCCTGTTATAGTGCAGGGAACTGTTGCCGGTGGATTATTTAGTTGGATTTCATTGGAATATAATTATGCTATTTTGTCTGTACACAGGAAATATTCATCTAAGTTATAAATAAAAGATATAATATGAACTGAAAATAAATAACCATGTAATATTGTTTAAATAATCAAATCTGATTGTTTTCTGAAGCTATTGTTTCAATTAACATATCGCTATGGTGACATACCAGAGAACTGTTTTTGAGCATTATAGGGCGTTTATCCAGATTTTAACTGCATAATTAATGCAAATCTCCATTCTTAAATATCAATGGAGATTGTTCGCTTGGAATCTTTGCATTCGCATCACATTATTTAAACAGAGGCACTTAAACTGATATGTTTCTATTGTAGAAGATCTCGAAGCGGGATCGCCAGCTGCTGGATGCTGAGGTGTACATCTGCGTCCAGGGTCGCAATAACCGTTTTTACGTCGCATAACTCACACAGCGTCGTTTTAAATGATTTCACGACAACTTGTGCATCGCAACATAAGTTCGTTTATTATTTTAAAACAAGCGAACGAGGTGCATATCGCGTTACGAAACTCCCATGTCACGTCCACCGATAATAAACATTCACTCTTGCAACAGGCCGTAACTCTCCACAAGAATAAGTGTACGACTTATTTTGTTATACGACCCCATTTTTCAGGCGAAATTGACACATTTATGGTCCCATCAAAATAGTGCACGTTTCAAATTAGGCATAAAACCGGAATAAATTGTAAACTCGCACTGTTTATTCCGGCTTTTCCACTCGGCCCCGGAAAACTCCATATTTTCATATGGCGAAAAGCCTTTTAAATATCTTCACGGTTAAATGTTAATGCGAAAAGCTTGTACAGCGGTCCGATATTGCATTAAACAATTTCGGCGGATTTGAATCGGGTATTTTTAAATCCCGATATCCAGGAATAGCCTAAATCCATTTATTGTCTGTGCGTCCGCTGCGAACGTGGAGCATTGGTGGCCAACAAAAAACGCTGATAAATCATCATTATATTGGAATGCTGCGGTCAATGATCACATGCTAATTCAAACATTCCGAAAAGCATTTGTTGAAAAAATCATCATCAATTTGAACACAATATAAAGCAAACCACGACATTTATATTCTTCATATGCCAATAAATACATCGAAAAACAGATTTATCTAAATTGTTAGCGCAAAATTATCAAAGATACATTATCCACCTAATGAAATGTTACCAATTTAAAAGTTGAGCCTGCAGATCAAAGATCTTTCAATAAAGACATTTGAACATTGTTAGATTATAGCAGCCATGTTATTAAATTAATATAGATTAAATTTATTTAAATGGCAAATTTTTTAAGTATTATAATTTTGAATAATATGTATAAATTATCAAATTTTGCCAGATTTATGTGACAAAGTCATCAAAATTTAGAGCTCTCGAATATACCCCACTAAGCAAAATTATGGCGTATATTTGAATAATATTATATATCATATTTATTGCCATATAATATTCTTTTAAATGAAATAAGAATTGATATAATATCTTATATACAACTTATTTTACATTTAAAAATAGAGCGTCCTTATTGAAGACGACAATATCTTCTAAGCGGTCCGGGCTCGGAATAGCGAGCTTCAATGTCGTTCGATCGTATTAATATAGTATTTTTAATACGAATACTACAGAAAGCAAATCATAAATGGTCCTTTTGAACGAAGGATCCGAGCTTATTAAGCCCTCTCGTCCGCATACAAAAATACGCGATACAAGATTAAATACAAGGAAATATATAAATAAGTAAAATTCCATTCCCACTCTTTACCCCGTCGTTATTATTTGAATGGAACCTGCGTCGCACTGGTTGTATTCAGGTTATCCTCTGCATTTACACTCGAAGAAGCCTCAAAAGCTCCCAGCAAAATGTATATTCAAAAAGAATGCTCATATTCATGAAAATGCGAAAATACCCCCCCTACCCAAGTATGAAAATCTAAATGGAGGCAATTCGAAGGCGAAAATTTTAATCCTTTATTATTTTTTTCGATTGTCCTATAACTAAATTTGGATTTAAATTTTTATCAAATGTTTATTGATACTTTCTGAACATATTTTTTAAAAAAACTTTATAGGAAAGACTTTATAAAAAGTGCTAGACTGTTAAGGTATAAGCAATATAAAATAAGCGGGTCTTGATTGACACGATTTTAACGCTGTTTGGCCTTATTTTTTCACAGTTTTAATTATTTTTAAATGGTTAAATAAAATTGTGACAATATTTTGGTAGAGACGATAGATGATTATATAGAAAGGGTTCGTACCAAATTTAAAGTAAATCGATTGATTAAAACATGAGATATCATGTCAACAGTGTTGAAAAAAGTAGTTAATTCTGGTAGGATCGGTTTAGTTCCTGCGTCACTAAATTTGTAAATAAACTCCGAAAATAATTAAAATTTTGGAAATTTCTTTAGAAATTATCTAATCAAAAGTCTAAACTTGGAGAATATGTGCAAAAAACAAAATTGTTTTTTTCAAAATTCTGCATAAAAATGTTGATAGTAACCCCTGGGTAAAATACAATTATTTAATGTTGTTATTTAACAATGTTTGAAAATATTTAGAAGTGTAGCGGTACCTTTACAGTGCAACCTTACCATCGATGTATGCGTGTATGATGGGACGCAAGACACTCTCTTCTTCTCCGTCTCCGATTCACTCATATCCGCACTCGATGTGCGAAAACGCTCTTTCTGTATCACTCGAGTCCGTTCGCAGCATATGCGGGATTACTCATTAACCCCTTCAACGTCATATCCAGTATATGAAAATAGTATATCATCAAGTTTGAACAACTCAATTCCCGAGATGAATCATTTTTACATCTAACTTAGACAACACTGCAATCAGACATATCCGTCATTTTCCATTTAAGTTTGTTTAACTTTCACAATGCGGATATATCCGTCATACCCACTTTGCATGGACTTTGGTCTTGACGGATATATACGTCATATCCACTAGTATAGAAAACATTGAACCCGGATACAAAACTGAAGTAGTTGGATTTTTGCATTTCAAATTGAACCATTATTTTTTTTCCGCCGATTCGGTTCAGTTCCGGTTCGAAGCCCTCTTCTTAATATGCCATATCCTATATTGGATATAGGCGATCTCCATAGGAGATCTTACTACCGGACGATAAACCTGAATCCAGATGATCGATATATTTTTGATCTCCTAAATTTGTTGGTATAGTGAATTTTTTTTTCCACAATCTGAATTTGAACCCAAAACTTTATAATAAGAGTTCAGGATATAAGCCACTATACCAACATTTGGTCGAAGCCTTCGTAAAATCAATTGATACATCCAAAAATATCGTACATACCATTGAAAAGTATCGATTACACGACGTATATTAAGCATATTAGATTCAGAATCAGACTATATAAATATATAATAATTATGCGTTGCGCAACAGAGGATGCTACTTTTCACCTTCTTTCTTCAGTGGCGGGATCAAAAAGTTTCCTATCCGATTAAAATAAAAGTATTTTTAATTAAGGGAACTATGTAGAAAAATAAGATTTTTCATTTGTACTAATAAATTTGTACAGCAAAATTCCGGGCTATATTTGAATCCCCTTTATAAATAGTAGCCCTGCGCCGCCATATTGATTTGTATGCATCATCATCACGGAAGCGTACGAGTATCGGCGATCGCAGTCGAAGACGTACGCTCCGCCCTCTCAAACACCAACCGCCGCCAACACCACATAACGCGCAATAGCATCCGCAAAGGGTTTGCGATCCCGCCGAGCGGAAGCGCTCCCGCGTGGATCGCGTTAAACACGCGGTGGGGATGACGACCGCGATGATGATGACACCGAAGTTTATCTCCGCATCAAATGAGCGCGACGCCGCGTTTAAAACAGTCAATAGCGCCGCCATAACACTTGTACGTCACGTGAAAGCATTTCATTTATATTTCCATTATCCCCTCCGCGCATGGGGGCCCCACCCTCGGGGGGCAGGAGCGCCACCCCGGCGCCCCCTCCCCCGGCGCTAATGGGATGTGTTGCCCTCATTTTTTACGACATTCCCGTAAAAAATACAAAATAAAAACGAATAAAAATGTAAATTGCGTTGCGAATTTTTGTGTTGCCTAGTTTAATGTTTATTCTTCTCGTTCCCCCGTTTTTCGCTCGTTTTATGCGTTGGCACACACACACACACGCGCACGCACACATGTGCGCGCATTAGATATTTTATATATTTTTACGACGTCGCCATTTTTTCTCCCCCCACCACGGACCGTCGGCACCCTCCCCCCGCCTCACACCCCAGAAATTGCAGAACAAATTCCTCTTTCACGTTTTACGAGTCATATTTTTGTAAAATGTCTATATTTGCAGGCGGGGGGGAAATGTGTACATAAACGAACCCATACACATACGTCATTCAAATTGTCTTTACATATTTTATTCTCACATATTGACACTTTATCGTTTATTTTAATAAACATCTGCCAAAAATGTAAATGGGGCAAGTCGCCCGTGATTTTTCCGACCCGGGGCAAATCACACTTTGATACACCCGAGATGCCGACGGCCCCGTATAAAGTCTTTGCTGTGTAATTAATGCATTTAGGCGTCAATTAATTTTCTTCCTAACTAATGGTGATCCTAATGATAATCAACATGGACCCTATAAATGCCGCGCGCACAGATCTGTGCCTTTCATCGCTTCAACTTTATGAACACCATAAAAAAAATCACTTTTAATTTCCTCATTATTATACATTATTCTAATTTCTTGCCGACTAATAAATCGACATTCAAATACACATTCATTATTTCTCAAAGTTTTCTAAGGTTTTGTTGCAAAAGTTACACGACATGAAACATTAAATCCCCGTCTTTTGAATGAGTGTAATTTTACCCTTTTCAGAATAATTATCTTTTCGGGGTGTGCGTTTCAAATAAGGGAGTTTCCCTGCCGCAGTCCACTTTATTTTGTATTGGTACGCAAGCCACAGTTTAATTTTATAATTATGTATTTTTTAAAGAACCCAAACAAAATTATGAATGATCTTTAACACGATCACCTCAGTAGCCTTGCATTAGCGCTAACCAATATAAAGAATCTTATCGAAAGAATCGATGAGATTGCCATTTATGCAGTTACGGAGCTTGCTTAAAACACTCATTGTAGGTTGTTTTTCATGGGAATTGCTATTTTTTTATAAATGAAAAGTAATAACTTTTTCCAGACGTAAAATTGTATAAAACGGGTAATGTTGCTAAACGTCTGGCGGTGGAGAGGAAATAAAACGGTTCAGGTAATAGTCCGGCGTTATGAAATGATGCGTAGAATAAGGCAAAGTGGGCAAGGATGAGTACCATCGAGAAGATGGTTAGGGGATGACTGGGGCATCCCGGGAAGGCACGGGGGTAATTCTTAAGATATAAATCTTTTTTATATTCTGACCTTCCAATGTTTCCCGTCCGAGTACAGCCGCGAGCTGCCTTCATAAATCTTACTTTATTCTCCTTATAAAACGGGAACACAAATGTCAGGAGAATGGTGAAAATTGGTGTAATTTAAGTTATATGCTTCATAAAAGTGACTGCCACGTATAACAGAATGACATATAACTACATGTCGAGGGACCTTCATAAGTACCTACACTCCTCGACCCGGACTATGCTAACCCACTATTAAAATTTGTGGAGTTTGATCTTGGGACATGGATATGGATAGGGAAGACGATTTATTTTATCGCCATCGATGCATAAATATCAAATTTTAAAGAGCAGTTAAACGCATTAAAAAAATTCAGAACGACATCTCAAAGTGAAACTCGGACACTTATTTATGCATTTTTATTTTTTATCACAAAAATTCGCGAATAAATTCAAACTATTTTTTAACCTGAATAAAATACGCATTATTTTAATGAAGTTTGAATAAATCAACATTGTCGTTTTTTCAATCGAATTGAGCAAATAAATGCATGTTAAAGATAGCGTTAAAATCAATCTCAAAGTGAAACTCGGACACATAATTATGCATTTTTATCGCGAAAATTTGCGGACAAATTGAAATTATTTTTTTAGTGTTAATTAAATGAATATAGTTTTATTTAAGTGCGAATACATTTGAATATAAAAATCAATATGAATTGAGCAATTAAATATAAATTTAATATGGCGTGAAAATTACGCACCAAAATTAACAATCATGGCGACAAAATCCAAATTGGCGTAAAAACATCTACGAAAATGAAACAAAATATCACTCTGAATTCATATTTTGTTCGCAGATAACGAATTTATTTAATTTAGACCCAATATAGAAATATCAACGAACAGCCATCAAAAATCGATCATGAAAAAGTTGCAGAATTTGTTTCAAACTACTTCAAAACTGCCTCAAATTCGACATTTAAATTACATAGAAAGTTTATGAGACGCACAGCCGTCAGGAAAAATAATGGTACGCCTTCGCAAAACGAATAAACGTCAATATTGCGTTGTGGGCATTAAACATGAACTGAAAATGAAGTGTCCGAGTTTCATTTTGAGATGGCGTTTAATGTTTCAATTTTTCGCGACGCGGCTATAAAATGGCACGCCTGATGGGTCAAATATAATGGATGGAATCGAATAGATGTTTTTGTTACTGAAAAGATTTAAGATCTAAACGAAACTTAGCCCTCATATCGGAATTATTTATAGAATTCCCGAGAAAAAGCTTAATTATGCCACACAATTGAGAATACAAAACCTTAAGAATACATTCTATTTTAGCTAATTATAAAATAATAATTATCACTCATCGATCCTTAATATTTCCTGGATTCCAATCTCTCTTAACTTTGCTATTTTGCCTTGCTTTTTTGCTAAAATACATGTATTTATAGAATCGCTTCAGAGCTATTAATATTTAGAAAGAGATGAAACCTCTCTACTGGTTACATATTTTTATTCTACAGCGGGTCTTTGATTCTTATCCTTGAATGGGTATTGGAAGTGTGGTTATTATGTGATGAAACCGCCACAAATATAAGCACGCAGACGACAGGTTATAAATATGATGAAATCAAAGTGTTCGTGTATATTAAAAGGCGAGCTATGAATTTCAATTATTTCATAGTTTACGTTCATATTGAATTAATTATCGATTAATAAATAAATTACGTTGGCGTTTTAAATTTAGATATCCGAGCTGATGGTCTGATTAAGCCGCTTTCGACCCGGGTGACGGCGTTGAGTCTAGTGATGAACGTGTAGTACGCGTAGTACGCGATAAAATAATAAGCAAATGTAATGTTTGACATTATAATTTAAATAGATAATATTCTAATAGAAATACAAGCACGGTATTGTATTGTGTAAAGCGCTATGGGACACTGCCCGCAACATGTGCGTGCATACTCTCTATGGATCACAATATTTCACACATAACATACAATTTAACATAGTTTTCACTCATAGGCAATTTAGTCTTTGTCTATTACCTGAAGATGTTTGACCATCATCATGGTATTAAGTGGATAAGTTTCCACTAATTTGTCCTGAAGCCGCATGTATTGACAATGTTTGCCACATTGTATTTTGTGGTTTTAACTGTTTTATTACATGGTATTGGAACATGAGAAGTCTTCGTATATTATTCATGTCCAGGCAGCGAGGCCAGGACGAGTGCAGCAGGCTATTGACTCTATTGGGTCGATGCTACGAAATGGACAAATCACTTAGTTTCCTTGTTGGGAATTCATCACAGCGACATCATTACCGACAAGAAGAGACGAGCCCCATGCATAAACGGAACATCGGCAGAGAGCTGGTTCCCGGTTTTATTCGGGAGCCATGTGTGGTTCGCGGGACTCCTCGGATGGGGAGACGAGCCTCGGTCGTTTATCACCGACTTTATATTCGCTATGGAGATTTTATATGGTCGAATTATGCAAATACAATCGGCAGTGAGTATTATAACTCTAGTGAGTTATGAGTGCCTGTTATAACTTGGGCTTTGTCTTGGATCTGCTCCTAGAACGTCCACTAGCGATCGCCAACGATGGCATACGGACGGGACGGATTCATAGATGCTTCTTACTTAAACATCCTTTGTACAGGATGAAAATGTACCCCATCTAAACGTATATTTTGTGTCGATGTAAAATGTTGTTACAGATGCAGCAGGAAAACTTCTTTATTTTAAATGCGCTTCATGAAATGATATTTAATCAAAAAGTAATATAATAGCATTTATTCAAAATAAAAATATTTAACGTTTTTTATCATGTAAGTTTAATAACAACTATGTAGTAAATTAATGGAGAATTTCTCTGTAACATGGAAAAAGTAATTAAATTAATATATCCTATACACTTGGCGTTATTCATTTTCACATTTCTTGCCACACTCTATATAATAATAGACATTTTAAACTTGATTAGAGATGAATTACGATTATGGATTGTATGCAGAGACAAATATACATTTATTTGAAATCATTTTTGCTTAATATCAAACAATAGATAGAAAATTTCTAAATCTTTTGATATTTCATAAGGGATGAAATTAATTCCAATTTTCTCATTTTCAACTTTTTTTATTTTGTTAATATTGTTATAATATGAAAAAAGCATAATATGAAAATAATTTATCCATATGGAGATAATTTACATTATCCCATCCCCATCATTTATAAACATAAGTAATAAGTAATATAAAATTAAACTATATCGATGCAGATTGATTCAATCAGCGAACACGAGCCCGGCAGGAGTTTCGATATATCGGATAGAGGTAAAAAATTAACTCCAGTTTTGCCTTGTTAAATATATATATATATATAAAATTTTCGAATATTTGAATGCTTTACCAATTCGAATAATTGATTTTATGACTATTTGGCACCCCTAGTATTGTGAGATTCAGGCTTGCACCGTATACTCACTAAAAACCCTCCTTGTTTCGCCACTTGTACCCGGCCCAACCATCAGGCATCTGCCAGATACGACCTTTAGGCTTATAAGCCCTCCTTTCTTCTCTCCTTTCTAGGCGAAGAGGGCCTCCTCAAGCGAAGAGATCTATTGGCCCCTCCGCTTCTTGAGGGCATCTATGAAGACCCCGCACCTGGCGCTACCACACCGATGCCGATCCTCCATCCCTGCATCCTTGCAGGTACTTGGTACACATCATGCCTATCAGCGCCCTTGCAATTCACCGCTATATGCCTGTAGTCAAGGCAGCGGAAGCATCGACGTACCTCCACCCGATCCCGGATGCCAAACATAACGATACCAACACACCAACTCCCCTCGCACCGTCCTCCTAACCTACCGGGCCACGTCGACACCGGGACATGGGAGACCGGGCATGCACCTAGGTCAGCACTCCAGCGTTCGACAGCTTCTCTGTCGTCTTTTCCTCCGCGGGCCCGATGATGATTCTCTCGAATTTCGGCCTTCGTGGTCTCTTCTCCTGCTGTTTCCGCTGTAGCGGTAATGAAGGCTCCTGTTTCTGCTCTTGCTGGTAAATGTTTTCCTCTCTTCAAGGCTTTCGGGCCGCTGCTAGAAAGGTATAGAGGGGGGGATGGTTTTTTCGCTACACTCTCCGGAGCCTTCTGCTCAGTGGTCAGCTATTTTAGCTGTTGCTGCGATTGCTACAGCTATATCTGCAGCTCCCGTATTTGAGATTTCTGAGCCTTATGTAGCTCTTTCCATTCCTCTTTAAGGTTGTTATCCGCCGTTTTTCACCATGATCATGGCGCATAAATAGGTAGTGCTGGCTTCCGATGCTATCTTCGCAGCTGGGGATGCATAAATTTTATCGCAATTTGCTTCGTCGACAGCTTCCGACGGTCCGGTTATCAGCCGCCATTCCACAGGTGTTAGGAAGATAAATCCGGAAAAACTCCACGTAAAACTCATTCCCAGTAAATCCCCGGAAAATCTCGGGAAATTCTCCTAGATAAAAAATGTATTGGAAAATCTCCGGTAAAATCCCCTAAACATTCCCGGAATGTCCCGGAAAATTTTGAAACCCCCAGGAAAATTTCTGAAAAATTCAGAGACATTTTTCCCGAAGTAGGTCATCCCCGAAGTTACCCCGAAAAAACCCACTCAGAACCACTTGGAAAAACTCAGTGTATTCGCATTGGTTCGGTCATTTGTAGTACCTAACCATAGCTGTTCTCCTCCTGTATGCACTTAACTGTTCTCTACTAACAGAGTCCTCTTGCTCCTTTTGTAATCGACAATTCCACATTCCACTTTATGAGTAGGTAGCACAAGATAAGCAACTCATGTTAGCTGGGCTATCCCAGTAGCGTTTGATGAGCAAACTGACGAAGCTGCTTTCACCCACTTCTACTCTGTAGCGTGGGCGATTTACCATCCCCACGTAGTAGCGCTGTTAACAGCGACATCTTCCATCTCTCTTCAGGTGCAATGCGTTATTTTAACAGCGCCATCTCTTATGGCCCTACGGGTATATTACACCTGCATACGGACCGATCGCTTCTTGCGCGCGCACCGTTGCCGGTTGGATTGTGACGCGCAGGAGACGGGATTCGTCGGTTAGCCTTGGATGCGGGAGTTTGTCCCTCCTCCAGCCAGATCTCTCTCTCTTTCTCATGTGGAATAAATAGTTATTTAGAGAAGAGAGTCTTTCTATTCGACGCCCGTCTATTCCCATCTGTCCGATAGAAGAACGGACCCGTGCGTTAGGCACGGCCATCTCGACGACAACAACAAACAACTCCAAAAAAAAGGTGACGGGAGCGCGCAATGACCCCCCTAAATGCCAACATCCAAACAAATAAATCTATTGGTCTCTGAAGTCCTTGTAATCTTGCTTTGTAGATGACCCTATTATATCCACCTGATTTTGCGCTCAGTATTAAAAGCAGCATGGCAGCATAGCATCCTCTACTGTACACTTATTTTTATATATTACACAAATCTAGCTTAGTCTTTTAGCAAACAATTGTGCAGTTGTTAAAAAATAACAAAAGGTTAACGTTAATAAATGGAAAAAAAGTAATGCATAAAATTAACTTTTCCTAGTTTTTTCTAAGTTTGCCTTCAACCAGTTCGAGTCGACGTTTTAACACTCGATCTACCATAATTAAAACGGATGCTGGATGCGACACTGCCATCATTCTAGGATTTATCAAATTTAATTTACGACGCATTCCGACGTAAAATTTCACCTGACGTAACTCCCTCCTTAAAACATGCCATTAACCGTGGCATTTATGATCGCCATATAATTTTATGTAACTTTAAATTTGTCACACTGTGCATGCCGGATTTCAAATAGCGACCATTAAAATTAATCGATTCGTGTCTCACACCGTGTGGGGGGGCGCAGGGGGTTTATTAAATATTTTTTCGCCGTAAAACCGATCGCGGGGGGGTCAACGATCATTCGAAAAATGGCACCCAGAGGCCAAACGGGGGTGCACATAAAGCGAGGTGTTTAATAGAAAACCTGCCCTTTGTTATGAACGGGCCCATTATGGAAATAATAAAATTAATTTAATATTAAATACGGCTAATTTCCATACTTATTACTTTTCATTATAATAAATTCTCATTATTAAACAAACGCTTATTTAATATCAGAATGAAACGTTTATTGTTTGCATTATATACACGATTTAATTAAAATACCATGACGTCAGCAGTTAAGGGTGGTGGTTGGTACCGGCCCAAACCAACAGAAACAACATAATATAATAATAACCTTATATAAATATGGGGATCGGTCTGCGAGCCCTGCAACGGCCTCTAAACCAAAAAAAAATATATAAATAAATCCATAATAAAGCCGCAAGGTCGCTTTGAGGCCCTTATCTTTTTTCTCAATTATTGAACAATCGTTGCGGAACACTGCATTTGCCAAAATGACAGCTTAATGATTCGATATTAATATATTTTCATTGCTTATATTATTTAATGATCCGGGCTTGTAAAGGGCCCCCTTTGAAGAGGCCATAAATTAAATTTAATCAATGCCATCCGTATCATTTCGATCTGATGTTCATCCCCCTAATATTATATATTATATGGCGATAGATCATTCCATGGACGTTAACATAAAATAATGTACATTTAATAAATTTTAATTTTATAGCGCCCTCGAACTTCTATCTTACGAGCGTTACCATGCGGTCACGCAAACGTTTGGAATTGATATACAACCGTTCATTTGAAGAAAACACAAAAAAATATCTTAATTTGTCAATATTTCAAATAGCTTTGATACTCTGTTTATAGTAAGAATCGTCGAGCTCCTCAAAATAGCCATAAATCTTCAATTTCATTCGTCGTCTTCATTGTTGGCCAATATTTTACCATCGAAAATGTCTTCCCTTTCTTTGGAGCAGAATTCTACTCTTCCAGTTCGTGGTTTTAATTGTTTGTTTGTCTCAGGTGTGAAGTGATGGATCCACGTTTCACCCATGATTGTGAATCAATGAGAAAACTGGGCTTTATTGCTGTGAAACATCGACAAACACTCGATTGAACGGAGCTGTTTTTGTTACTTTGTAAGCAAATGCGGCATCCATCTTGTGCACAGCTTTCTCATGTTCAAATTTTCAGTCAATATGCGATATACAGCTTTTTTTACAAATGCCTAAACATATCTGTTGTATATTTGGTAGATTTAATGCCGCAAAATAGATAGATTGCGTTACTTTAGTTGCATGAGACCAGAACTTTCAGTGCTCTTATTGAAATGGGAGAATTTATGATCTTACATTTTTCATCGGAACTTCAGCCGATATTTTTCCGCCGCTGCTAATATTGGAAAATGAAGCAAAAGAATACACAACTCTTAGGAATTTTCCAATATCAAATTTATCGTCGAATTGTACGTTAATCGTTTTAGAAAAATACGCGGCCAACACGTGCACAACGGGCGTAATTATTTTCCGAAATTAAATTTGTAAAAGCACTTTGTCATCGCAAGCTTTGTCGATCTCGAGGCGTTGAAGCTCGACTTTATACGATGATGTAACTCGTTTTACGACCGCTTTATGGCCAAAATTAAAAATCGATTGTCGCTTCAAAAATATTTTAATATAGTGAATTTCGTTCGTCCTTTCGGCGTCCCCCTTTTTCGGTTCCCCCTTTTTCGACACTCAGACAACAAAATTTCTAATCGCGATGAAAACATAGCGAAATCAGGTCGCACCCGTACCAAAATCCAGCACAATAAATACCAAATAAATGGAGGGGTAAAGTTCGCAAAACTCTATAGTACTAAAACGGCTTAATCCTGTTACCCCGAGTGTTTCCGTCAAACTTGATAGAGTTTCTATTTAAAAGGCTCAAGTTCGTTCTTAACTCTTATGATAAACAACGTTAACGACGGATTACGCATAAATATACACATTTAAATATTGTTGCTCCTCGCACATATCACTTAAGCGATTAAGACCACAATTTAAAAATAACATGATTTAAAAACGTCGAATATGCGTGTTCGCGAAACCTTTTTGCGAACACGCACGCCATTTCATTACACGAGTGTTCGTCCGCGTCAAATTATCAAAATAAATGCTCCGAGATCTATATTTTAAATTAATTTACTGCATATTCATAGCATTATGTTGAGACATGTGTTGCTCGCCATAATTCGGCACGCACAATTTAGCGCAAAATCGAACGATATGAGCGCTCGACGATTAATCACATATTATTTTCGTCAAATTTATCAATCTCCGATTTTATGTTGTAATCTTGGAATTAATCTTTCAACTCGTTCCCGGGGCCCAAAGCCCGGCTCGAAGGATAATTGAAGTGAGGATAATCTCAGCCAATCAGCATTCTGTGCAGTCAAATTGTTTCCAATCTAACTTAATTTAATACTTAAAAGTTAAATCGAATTAAGTCGAAGACAAATTGGCGGTAATTTGGTGGGAGGGAGCACAAGTCGGCCAGCGCTCTCTGATGGGACACACACGCCGTACACACATAAATCAATTTCGACTTACATCAACGCTTTAAAATTGGGCATGTCATACGAAGCGAAAAAAAATGATATTGACGCGAAACAATATAATTTTATTAATCATCGGTACGAATTCATATTTTTAAAATATTTATCATCGTTAATATCGAAACATTCGATTTTATTGCATTTGATCGTTGATATTCGGCGTCGAATTTTTGATCAAAATTGATGGCCGAAAATGCGCATCTTAAGTTCGTAAAATCCGACGAGTGACGCATCGATTCGCCCCGTCTGTCAAAAGCCATATTTCTATGTGAGATAATTTGACGTTTATAATGTTAATTGATATAAATCACAATGCATTATTAGGAATACGATCGACGCTTTGTAATTTTACTGTTTTCTTGTGTGCCGCAATATGAAAATACGATGCATTGCGAGTTTAAAAATTCAGAAATCGGAAGCGTTTGACGTTTGGCGCGCGCGTCGGTAAAACAGCGCGCTGTACGCGTAACTGTCATAATGATCCATTTCGAACGGAATTAAAAATGGCGTCGTCAAAATAAATCGATATTTACGTTCGCTACACGCGAACGAATCGTTAAACGCTCGCCGGATTGGGCGAATCGTTAACGGCAGATTGCACGATCTGCAATAATCTGCATTTGAATAATGCGCCTCTCTGTCATATAAATTATTTTAGATTTATTTCCGACACACTTGCGCGCGTAGTACGCGCGCGCAAAAAACGGCTCATAATGCCCGTCGTTAACTAGAGTGCTCTCTAAAAGCCGCTTACTTAGAAAGCTCCATAATTTCATTCCGAAATGTAATGTTGTGTTTGTCAAAAAATGATGACCTCCATTTAGCCGAGATTCTCATACGGCCTTTTATTTCGCTGCGATACTAAATGAATTTTATTACGGCGTTATTCTCATGAATTATGGTCACCGTAAAGTGTGGCATGGTTTACTGGGGGCCCTTCAATATTTGAATTCCTTTCAAAAAGAGTTGGCTTTATTCTTACAGTAGTTGAGTTACTCGGAGCGATTCAAATGAAGTACTATGTTCGTCGTAGTACAGCCTTAACCCTTCAATATGCGACCATTGCGTAAAAAATATAATTTTCGCCCCCTTTTTTAATTTAATTTTAAAAACAAATCAAAACTTATAAAATCCATAATCGTGCTAAGATTTTTCATTATTATTTTTCTTGACATTAACAATGAGTTTTCCAAAGTAATTATTTTATTACATGATAAATACATATATTATTATTCAAAATAATATTTTTATACTTTATTTTATACGTATGCATTAAGACATCTCAAAAAGTGCATATTGACTGAAAACTTGAACATGAGAAAGCTGTGCGCAAAATGGGTGCGGCGTTTGCTCACAATGCAACTAAAACAGCATAGTGAAGACGTTTTAATCGATTGTTTGGCGATGTTTTGCAGCAAGAAAGCCGAGTTTTTTGCTTCAGATCATAACCACGGATGAAACATGAGTCCATCACTTCACACCTGAGACATATGAATAATCAAAACAAACCAAAAAAGGCGAAGACAGTTCCATCTGCAGGCAAGATCATGTTGTTCCAATTTTTTGTGTTTTCTTTATTAGGTCGGGTACTTCTGGGAACACCCTAGTACATCTTTTTTTTATTACAGTGGTGTCAGATCCGTTATAAGGCAAATGCCATATAATTTCTATATTTGGATAAATGGCAATATGGTAATTTCCTATTATCTGAATTGACCTGAAAGGAGACTATCTTGAGAAATAAAAGTTTTTTTTAAACTTGTATATTTTTTCTTATTTAATCCTTGTAAGACTACCTTTTAAATATGGAAACCAATGGAAAATCTATGATTTTCGTATCAATCGAACTGTATTAACACTAGATTACTAATTATTAGTCTCACAGACTACATATTCGGAACGCATTAGACATGTATGCATGTTCCCGAACCTTTCCCTCCCCACTCGCTCATAACCTTTCTAAATAAACAAATTAGTGACCCATGTGTACTCACTACTTGTGCACGTCAATCATCGAATCATCATCGTATAGTGACAGTATATCGTGAAAATATAATAATTAAACAAATATTTAACTATATCTATGGGTAGGCAAGTACTGTGATAAATGCATGACCGTATGATTGGCTGGATAACTTGTAGGCTTCTATAAATTTTGCAATATATTTTGCTTTATTTTAATTTATTTATGCGTGGTAGGGCAAATTGGCTTGAACGTCACGATAAATGAAACTCCAATGAGCATTTAGTCAGAAAGAGTGGGAAAATCCCTTGTAATCTCTTCGCTTCCGTTGCATACACCATAGATTAGTCTAGTCAATGCGTAGCATAAAGCAATCAATACACAAGTAGCGCACCTATTTTATTATATATTACACAACACACAGTTAAATCTTTTAACTAAAAATTTCGTTTGTTAACAAACGAAAAAAGCGATAGATAAAATTTTCATACGAGCTTAAAAGTTCTTACACTTATTCTTACAAATCCATAACATCCTATTTTTCATTATAGATCTGAATCAATTGATCTTTTTCTTAGTCAATAAAACCTGAAAAGCCTTCCCTATCGCCAAAATCATCCACGCTCCTTTTAAATATGGCGAGGAAAGTGCTTAGCTAAGTGGCTCACTTTGTCCTCGTCTGTTTCTATCTTATTTTTAGTTGTAATTTTTATATATGGCTACTGATATCCATTAATCGCACATTGATTTGACTACGTACAACCTCAAAGTGCATTTTAAGTCTGCTCAAAATCAGCATTAACAGTTATGGATGGTAAATTATCGTTTTTAAATAAGAAATTGTTACAGATTAATTTTAACAATGAAAAAAAACTGTTTTCGTGTTGAATTATGATATAAATAAGTTCATTTTCAAGGCCCCTGCTGCATGAGGCCCTTAAAATATCGGGGCCTCTTGCACATTTCCGGTCAGCCCGTGTCTTAATATCCAAGAACGAATGATCCATTACCATATATAAATAGATTGTTTGCTGGAAATATTTCATATTATAAGATCGATTAGAGCCCAAATCGAAATGTTGCACAATTGTGTGATTGGGGCCCCATTGAAAATGACACGAGCACATGGCCATTACATAACAGACCCCGCCGCCGAGTTTATTTTTTGTCGATGCATTCATCGAAAGGTTAAAAAAGTTTATAGTTCAAAAACCGGTTATAAAACAGCTGCCAATACCTATAAACTTAACTGAATCTGAATACATTTTGAAGATCAAATACGCTCTGGTCGCGTCCCTCTCGCACGCCCAACGCCAGAAAAGGACGCCCGTATACATTTTGATCCTTCAAATCTTATTTCTACATACATAAATGCGGCACTGAAGATGTATAGGAACATCTGATGAAGCTTCGAAGGGAAACTTCAAAAATGTGCCTCACAGATATCGAATGTTTGTATTGGGTTGCGTTAGATTTTTGTTTGGATCCCGACCAAAATCACCATGGAAGATTGTCTTTTGAATGCCATTTAAATGGCTGACCATAAAACATGCCATATAACCGCCAAAGTGAAGTTAATGCATCTTTAGCGGTCTTCCAATGAGCATAAACACCGAGAAAATAGTTAAAAGCGTCGTAAATACTGCGCTCAGAAAATTAATATTGAAATAATTTATTATTTTAGCATGTATTTGTGTCGATGATTAAATTCATAGCCGCTTGATGCTCAGCTATCTCGGCTATGATGATCGGATGTGTGCACACTTAATTGTGTCGCTTTTTGCTCGAAAATTGGATGCGCGCGCATCCGAGTGCGACAACAAAGATGCACTGACGAAATGTCGATGTTAAATCATTTTTCTGCGCCCACAAGGCATATTGTAATGAATGCAAAATTGTAGACTGTTTGCCGTGATTTATCAAAAGCAATATAAACACAGACAATTCAGACTGTGGGGTCATTGCTTGTACGCGTTGAACCCAACTCATACAAATTTGTTTGAATTTCAGCACAGATTCAACTCTGTCGCTACCGCAAATGCTCCACAATATATTGACAGGCCTTGGGGCGTCATTCCTATATCAATTTCCATCGATCCTTCCAATGATCCAGTAATGTTTGAATATAAAAATGAAGATTGGATTTAAAGCGAGAGAACGATATAAATGCAATTTTAATATAGTCATATAATCGATAAACGCCTCAAAGATTTAGGGGCCCTTCAAAAAGTTTTTGATCCACCGCGTAATTCAAGGAACTTAAGAAATATATGAAGGAGCACCGCGCATATCGAGGGCATATCGAATGTCAGAATTTGTTCCAATTAATTTAAGTAGTCTTAAACTTAAATTGCGCCAAGGGCCTTTCGAGTGCTAAATCCGCTCCTGTTCTTATTCATAGGAAATCCGAGCAGTCTTGCCCATCAGAAGACCCTTAGAAAGTCATCTAGATTATTTTAATAATTTGAATAGAATACCACTGTATAAAAGCACAGGCGTGACTATCAACACATTCACTTCGGTGGCCCATTGGATGAATCTGAAACGTTAAGCCGTTAAGCTTAAAAGTTCAGGAACCAAGCCATTGTAGCATGGACGAAATATCATCCCCATGCAATTGCGTTGTTAATCTTATTAATTCGCCAGATTAACAGCGACATCTTCTGTCTCTTTTTAGGCGCAATATGTCAATTTAACAACGCCAACTTTTGTGGCACTGCGAACACATTCCGTCTGAATGAACGACACCAATCGCTTTTTGCGCGTGCACCGATGTCGATTCAGTGATGACGCGCAAGAAGCGGGAGAACATCCTTCCCGCAGCCAGATCTCCCTTTCATGGTTAATAAAGAAGTTATCTAGAGAGACTTTCTGCTCAATGCTCGTCCACCTCCATCCCATCCGCCCGGCCTACATAGCGACACGAAAGCAGAACGAACCCACATATGAGCCCAACCAGCGACGAGCATGTGGGAGCGGGTACTATTTCAGTCGACAATTATCCAATACCATTATGTGATTTTTCTTCACCAATTCTTGCGTAATCACCTCATTTGGTCGACTTTTGATGACTACTACTAAAGAACGTAGCGTCTTCAAATTTGAAAATCAAGCTTTATAAGGTAAGTATTTTCTGCCATAGTATTTTTAAAAACAAACAACTATCTATCGGGTACTTGATCGGGTCAGATCGGGTACTTGTGGGACTACCCTTGCATGGTGAAGTTTGTCCACAATCTTTAATATAAGAGACCAGAATCAAATTCACTATACTGAAAATAGATCTCATCATAAGTTCGATGTCTTCTAAGTGTTACAAGCGCCATATGTATATTCCGACGTTTATCTGTAAATCAGTCAATTTGTCGCTTGGTGTCCAATTTTTTAGCTGGTTACATGGTCCTTTAAGTCTTGCATTTTTGGCAAAGTTGTTACGGGTCGATCTAAGATGGTATTGATTTCGTCCCCTGGATATGAAATTTGTAATATCATCCTGTAGGCAGAAGCCAAATCTTCCCATCATAGTGGCCATGCTGCTGGGCCATTCATCCTCAGGTGACCTTCGCTCCCTCGTTGCCCAATATTTGTGATCCGACCCATCACTGCGGCTTTATAATACGCGAATCGATATGCCCGACTTTACTTTTTAAGTAAAATAAATATGTTTTCGTGAGGAGGGTGGCCTGGAGGAAGCCTCGTTGGGGGCCGGAGGGGGAGGCTCGTGAATAATGCTCACAGAAATAGGAATGCCTTGAGAATGACAGGCGTCCATTAAGTTGTGGTGATTGATAGCCCGGCGGATATATGTATTGTGTTTCAAGTTGCTCTGTCTCCTCCTCGCTGGAGATGCACACTGTTACGTTCCATTTTGTATTTAAAATAAATAACAGTTCCAACCCGGTAATAAATGGAACTTTTGTCAGAGTTTAACTCGCGTTTAATTTATTCTTTTTTGTTCCATTACGAACGCAAGTATTTTTAGGAGCTCGTTGGCAATTTGTATCGTCTATTGCCGAACACGATACAAACAGACGATGAAAGCCAATCCACTAGGCTTCTCTTACTTTTAGATTCCCAGATGATTCCAAGAGGAATCCCATATTCAATGCCTGTTGGTAAATCAACCAGCCTGCATTCAGGACTCTGCTAGCTGTTAAACGGGTCGATCAGTGCATATTCCATTATTGTCACAGTACACTGCTACTTGTCAATTGGAATCCTTTATTTTCTCTATTGATGACTCTTCCTTTTACAAATAAATCGATGAATAAAATCTTACCAGCTTTGTATTTTGGTCATTTTAGGCGCCATTTCGCCCACTCAACTAACTGCCAATTTGACTTCGGAATATAGTGATGGAACCCATTGCCACGAATCCACGAAATGAAAAAATCCTTTTTATTGCGCCGAAATAGCTCCTAAACAGCGCTCTGAAATGTGGACGCGTTGTTCTTATTGATAAATCGTGAGCAAACGTACAAATATTGATGCAAAATGGTGAAGACACTGCCTACTGATATCTTTAATTCGTCACTTATCTCATGCAACTACAATTTACGATCGGTGAAAACTATTTTGTGGATATTTTCTGAAACAAATACAATGCTTTATCAGCACACAAAAATCCGTTTTTAACCATTGTTTTGAAAATTACAAAAGTAGCTCTACTAAAGTAACTGTAATTTATGAACTAAACGTCAGATTGTTATAAAATTATGACAAAAAATGGCCCCAATTATATGTCACACTACGAACTTATTGAGCATGACGTGTTTGCATTAAATTTGACTGAAAACACAGCGTATCTCGGTTATAACGAGCGCCAATGTAAAATGTCATTAATCGCAATTCAACTCGCATCTAATGTAAGACTAACATATGTCTGTCGTATAAAAAATCAATCAATAAAATACCTTTCGATTCCCAAAATACCGTAGCCGTCACTTTTCCTACAGACTGTTTCTCGACTACGACGAAACTTTTGGGCCCAATTTTTTAAACACTTGGGTCTTACTTTGAGTAGCATTAACAAACTGTGCCTAAAGCCTCTCCAAAATTTTACTTGCTTTCACGCCTTCGTTAACGAGAGTTTTAACTGTATTTCAACATCTATATATCGCTACGTCGCACTTTTTGGCATATTAAACCATATTTATATTAAATCACCATTTTCAAGTGCACGAATTTGGTATGCTTATATTAAATTCATCATCTTTATGCTTAGCTATCTTAAAAATATGATCATATTTGGTCTTTACAAGCCTAAGTCATAAACCGTTTACAACCCTAATCATTTAATTCATTTTCGGATAATTCCGTGTCTTCCCCGCTAATCCCGAGGATAGTCGAAACCACACGAACGCTTCATTGTAGGCATCTGGTGTATTTTAGAACAGGTATTAGTGTAACCCATCAGCTCCTAATGTATTTAAGGGGATGAACATTTCATCCATTGAATTTTTAATATACATCTAATTGTGCCACATTAGATTGGATTTAAAGTGCCACGAGCGCCGACAGAGTGCGCATTGACCTTTAAACTCTTAGTTATGGTACGAATATGAGACCTCAATCTACTATTGTGCTCGTTCGCATTCGTGCGATCGAAAAAGGATGAATTCTACATCCTCTAAAAACCGCTCCATGGCCAATCTCGGGATCGCAATAAATAAAGATGTCCATGATAAGAACAACATATTGTTGTAAATAACATGGAGAGAGTCTCTCGTGTACGGAGCCTCCCTATGAGTTTTATTCTGCGATTTTTTTCTCAAGTCGCAACGATCCTCAAATACAAGCGGGACTCAAATATTACCCGGAGTTTTGCTGTACAAATTTATTAGTTATATATAAAAATACAGATGGAGTATCTTATTTTTCTACATAGTTCATTGGAAATACATTTATTCCATTTGATAAGAAGCCTCATGATTTAGGAGAATGTTTCTTGATTTTCAGACCTTGACGAAACATTTGGACCCAATTAAACACTTGAGTCTTACTTAGAGTAGCATCACCGAACTGTGCCTCAAGTATTTTCAGAAATTCATCGGATTTCACACTTACGAGAAAATGAATAATTATGCGTTGCGCAACACAAGTTGCTATTTCTCGCCTTTCTTCTTGATTGACGGGATCAAAACGCTTTCTATTCGATGCTTCCATTTATATTTTTACATATTATTAATAAGTTTGTAACACAACACAAAATTCCGGATTATATTTGAATCGCCTTCACAAACCACTGTTCTTATTACATTTTTTTCAAGAAGCTGTGGTCCAATTATTGAGATTTTATTTATGAGGATTCCTGCAAACACATAAATTATGCTATTGTAGCATGGGTGAATTATCATCCCCATGCAATGACACATGGACAATTACCATCCCCACTTCTGACACCAGTGAAGCTCGTTCAAATGGCCGTGCTCACGCGTGAGTCTGTTCTTCTTTCGGGCCGCTATGTAGCCGGGCGAATGGATCTTAGATAACTTAAGCGAGAAGGACGTCCTCCCGCAGCCAAGGCTATCTGACGGCTCTTCCGATTCAAATCCAAACATTTATCGGTTCGATTACGGTATACGTTGTATATTTCGAAAAATAACGGTTTTTCCGGTTTTAAATTGCGCTCCAATTCAAATTCCTAAGGTAAATAATGCAATAGGATTTCTACTTGTTTTTTAGGTACCATAGATACAGGGTTTTGACACCACATTGATCACACGGCAGCAAAGTTGTCCGGATGATGACAAACATGTTGATTCATTGGATATTATTATGTTATTTTATTGGTTTTATGTTGTATCCATTCCGATAGAATAAATGTATTTCTAATAAAGGGAACTATGTGGGGAAGCAAAATTCCGGGTTATATTTGAATCTCCCTCGTATTTACTCTGCGATAAAAATTAAATATGCCGCCCTAATTAGAATGTATTTTTTGTTTCAGGTGAGTCAGCACTGGGCGCAGAAAGGGGAGGCTGAAACGTCCCGCCGCAAAATTATTTTCCACCCCCCGGATTCACCGCAAGTAATCGGCTTATTTTTGAAGAATGCCGCAAAAATATCCATTCATCCGGGATTTGTTGAATCGCATCGAATTTAGATTGTATTGATTGAATTTATATTTGTTATGGCCATAAACGATGTTGGAACATTCTGCTCCTCGTTAAAATCTGACAGCTTCAATTCCGCGACGTTAAAATTTATTAACGTTTTACATATTATTTAGAGAGTACTGTCGATTTTATGGCGAATTTAAACGGTATATAACAACCACGATGGAAATGCAATATGCACACATGTAAAACGCTAAGATATTACCTGAATCATGGTTTAGTGCTGTCCTAAAACACGGTTATTACGTGCGGAGTTAAACAATTACACCGGGTGTGTATAGCCTGCGATGTTGTTCCAAGAAGGCAGACAGTTATTATCTCATCCTCAACTATATAGTTTGTAAGAATAATATTTATTATAATAATACACTAATTTATAACCGCATTCGTACGGATCGCGTCGTTTTTTTATCATGCCGCAAACAATTCGCGTTATGACCAAATGCCCCAGAAGATCGACGCCCTCCCACCTTCGATCTGCTCACAGGGATGCCAATAGCATAACATGGTTTCTAATTGATCGTCTGCGCTCGATAGCTTTGCGCCATTTAAATACGAAAAAACATATAAAATTAAAATATTAGTTTTCAAAAATAATTTCTCTCCAGTCGGTAAATACATTATTCATGCATGAAATATTTTGAACGAGCCGAACGAAATGAGAGAAAGTTATAATTACTATCGTTAATTATTCAATGTTAACAAAGTGTTTTGATCCAGCACTATCCAAACAGTAAATTTCGTTAATAAATAACATGGATTTTAAAAAGCATAGTAATTTTATCAAATCAATGAGAATATATAACATTCTATCAAGCGCTTTCGTTCATTAAATTAAATTGATCCAAAGCAATAGATGGTTGATGAAAATCCACAAATAAGCCAAATGCATAAATATTGAATATATTCTAAAATATCTATACAGAGGACCGTGTGTTTAAATGAAAAATACTGTTTTAGTAACAAAAATTAAGTTTCTTTTATAATATTCTACTTGTACTCAAATTCTAACTCTGAAATCATAATTCCATATTTGATCCTGTTATGGTGTGATGATATGAATTAAAAAATCCTGAGAAACGACCACACATAACATTGATTTAATATCCAGAAAAGACACTGAGATAATTGACATTTTTCTGGTTTTAACATCTTAATTTTATACATAGTGCGTCCTCCTGGAATACAGACAATATATATGCAACAGAGAACGCATTAAACTTAATTAACATAAATATAAATTCATCAAAGATGGTGTTACGTGGACCGACAACTTCACCCCGCGCTAGGACTCACACTTCCAAACGGACGGCCTTCAGGTTCGGTATCGGTTTTCATAAAAATAAAACAACAAAAATAATTCAAAAGAATTTTTCTGGTTGAGAACCACTGTTTTTATTACAATTTCTTCAATCAAAAAAAGAAGAAGAAATCGAAAACAATTAACTCATTCTCAGAAAGTGTGCGTATTTATGCATTTTATTGTCCAGTTGTTGAGATTTTATTTTTTGAGCATTCCTACGGAGACAAACGATTCTAACGTAGCATAAGTGATTTATCACCCCATGCAATGACACATGGGCAATTATCATACCCACTTCTGACACCAGTGAAGCGTAGGAGCGTAAGCGCTCACGGGGCAGGGTGCTCGCTGAGACGACCGTGTTCGCGCCGGTCCGTGCCGTTATATAGCGGGGTGGATGGGATTACCAGCTCGGGACCAAGAAGCTTTAGGAACAGAACAAGGACAAGAAGAACACCAAATAGACAGCCTTGAGGAGAAGCATATGAAGAACTTCACTTTGCAACGTTAACAGCATTGTCTTCAATATCATTTTGAAATCGCCGAACTGAAAAAGTCAACCTTAAGTAAGTTGTACGAGAACGGGGAGACACCCTCAGTTGATGTAGGAGCGAATCCGAAATGCACCTAAGCGTCATGTATGTCTTCAACCTAGCCCGACAACGCTCTAGCGAGGAGAGGAGGGACTGGACCTTTCCCCCAGTCTGATTCTGCAGAAAGCCCTTTCCAGTAGAATCAAAGAGGTCGTCTAGAGTAGTTTTCCACTGTATCCCGAAGAAAACTACTCAGTCTTTACAAACCACCCACACTCCCTATCGAAATAGTCGTAAAAGCGTTCATCAATGCGTTCATTCAGGATACCCACTGGGTGAGCATTCGAAATGAAACTCGGTGGTAATTCTACCTTAATATCGAGCGAATGAGGAGGTGAATGTATTATACTTTCTGTGAATAGATATTGAAGTGGCCCATAGTTTTGTAATGGACTGTTTGTGGCTGCACTATGATGATAGTGATACAATGGGGTGGATGAGATGGAAGTGGATGGGCGTCAAATAGAAAGTCTCTCGTCTTAGATAACTTATTTATTAATAATGAGAGAGAGTTCTGGCCATAGGAAGGACATCATCCCACAGCCAAGGCTATCCAACAACTCCTCACGGCTTCCGCCTCCTTTTTTGCGCCCTTTTCCCATTGCGCTCAAAGCCAGATGGAAGATGTCGCCGTTAAACTGGCGAATTGAATCTATACAAACTAATAGCGCCATTGCATGATAATTTGCCTTGTATTATTTTTTAAAATAATATTGCTATAATATCTATCAAATCACTCAAAACGCCATCAAGCCGCTATGGCATACTTTATCAAACGCATTCGATGTGTCAAAGATGGAAAATTAGAGCAATCTATTTAATTTGCGTCGCTTTAATGGCGTGTTGTTACAGACAAATTTAAGCGAACGGGGAAATTTTGTAATTTATTAAATCGATAGAGTAGACAATGCGGTCTTGTCTACTGGGTATTCTTACGGAAACATAAATGACATGCAAATGATGTATTTATATTATTAAAAATCCCGTTTGAACATCTTCTGTTTGATAATCCTGTATGGAATCGTTGTTTCCAGCATCACTTAATTAATCTTCAATCTTATGTTTTATATCTGGGTTATTGGTGTTGGAGTGTTTCCATTATCACCCGATTACATTCATCCTACCACTCGGCTTCAATACGGCCCGATAGAAAAATAAATCCACATGTGAGCGTGGCCGTCTTGTGAGTGGGGAGCAACTCGGAAACTCTGCCTTCGAGAGCGCTCCCACCACGTGTTACACTGGTGTCAGAAGTGAAAGCAAGAAACCCAAGGACTTAAAATCTTCTTTTTCAAATCCAAACTTATATTAGTGCACAACCATGTAAAACATGCATGGATTGGAGAACAATTCCTGTGTTATTTATGGGGTACTTTAATATATTAAAGTAAAAATAAAGCAAAAAATTGCCCAGATCATACTTTGAACCGTTGATGGTCGCTGTAATATTAACTAATATCGTATGAACACTCTTTATTAAACATTCACAAAGCGATTCTTGTATATGTATTTGGATGGGGGAGGATCATAAATATGATCATATCGAATCTTCAGTTCACACCCTTTTTCCAGATTCCCCAAACAGAGCTGCGTCACCCCGTGCAATTTGATTAGCTTAAAATTAATTTCGACATTCGTAAGGGGGTTCGTCTTTGAAGCCCTACACCATCGCTATCTTCAAAAGATCCTGCCAGCATTGAGACTGTTGCCAGTATGGCCACATTCCTTCGGCGGACGATCGCTCCATCAAGTCCAAATCCATATTTAATTATCGGACTGTAAATTAAAAAGCTTCAGGTGATATCATTCGAGTCGGAGCGGCCATCCATCAAACCCAAAGAGGTAACGACACATTAAGACATAATAAACCGTTAATGCCCCATTCTATTGCTCTTAGACATTCGGACATAATAAATGATTGCCACATCGTGAAGTTCAAAGGAATCAACGAGATTTATTCGTTTCGTGGGTCTGTTGTGTCTTTAACCCCAAATATAACCCATGGCACTGCATTATTGTGGGTGTTTTTTGCCGGGGTCCATAAACACACACGGAGGTCGTGATAGAGCACATCGTAAAATTATTTTATTTGTTCATAATGTATGTCTTATTCGATGTAATATTTACAGATCAACGGCTATTGATATCTAAAGAATTTTGCTTAAAGCACCATATTTATATTTTCTAACACAAGATTTTTCCAGGGTAATAATTTCCCTTGTGGTGATTCCCCATTACCTCCCATGTGTGGTTAAGATCAGATTATTTTAAATAGGGGAGGATCATTTATTTAATAGCGAAATTATTAGTGCGTTCCACATGAACGTTCGGAATTCGTAGATGAGACTTAAAACACCATAACTTTTAATAAATCATAATAAATTTGACCAAAATAGGACTCCATGAGAAACTGAATAACTTAATTCATGTTTATACAACCAATACACCAAGGCTTCTCCTTATTTTAAGAAGGATTTGATTTGTCCGTTATATAATAAGCATGAGCTTTTATATTACATTTTAAAAGCTAAATTTAGTAATTGTCCTGAAGATTTATCAGGCATTCAACCACGCTTCCCAGATCTTTTCTTGTTATCGTTTTTTTAATATTTTCTATTGAAGTGAAATGATTAAAAATATAAACTATAGTAACTTTATCAATTTCAAACTGGCGATCATTGATTAATTAAAATCCGAATCTTCACGCGATTGTGTAATATCACTATTTTTTAATGATATTCTGATGATTGTTGCACGAGCCTATTAATTATCGGGATGCAGACTAAGTCTAGATCGATTTGAATCTCACCTTTATAATAAAAGTCCAGGATCTAGTCCGCCATACCAATAATCAGTCATAAAAGATTTATCGGAGCTAATTTTGTTGTGCGCTTGACAGCAGCGATCCATCGGGAACATGATCCAGTATTAATACCCATATTCAGACAATGGGTATTTAATTTATACAAGAACGAAGCTTTAAGCATCATGCGCTGAATAACATAATTATGGCTTTATAAACTCAACAACGGAGAGCAAATCCTCCATCGTGGAGAAGTGCACGGCTCGACTATCATAGTTCCGACATGATGTAACAACTCACAATCTAGTCGACATTAAAATATCTACAAAGACCCACCCTCCAATCGAAAATGTATCCATGGAAAGAGATATCTCTTCAATTTAAAACTTACAAGTGAGATACGACCGCGTGAAGGGTGTGTTAACATCGATTTCATCATCCTCCCGACGAATTCCTAGAACTCATCAAAGTCTTTCTGATTCGACGCATAAAATTTTATTCGTGTAACGATCATATTGTGTATTTCTTTCTCCAATTTGCGAGATTTATTTGTCAATCTTAATATTTTTTTCAGGCTTCTGCGAGCGCAAATTTCCATATCTAATTCACGAACGTGTTTCAATACAGAGTGCCTATAAATATCTATAGGGGAATCGATGCCAATCGATATCGAATAAGCGATTTGCTTGTTACATTATGATAATTAATACACATCTAAGCATAGAACGTTTCCACGGAATAGAGATGGCAAAAATGCGACAGGAAAAACAATTTGGTTTTCATAATACTACCAAACCAATATGCGCCAACATGGTACATCCGCTGAACGTCTCGCGAAATAAATTGCGTACACAAGCAATGCTTGTATTAATTTAAAAACGTTCATGGAGATGCGCGCAATAACTCATCAAAGTTTCGTTGCAATCAGATAAACGGTATAGGAACGCATACGGAACAAACGGACCACAAACATTCATTTTTATATACATAAATAGATTTAATGCTACGGAATTTAATTCGCTACTAGCGAATTATCATTCCCATGCAATGGCGTTGTTAATATGTATAGATTTATTTCCTTAAATTAACTGCCCAATCTCCTGTGGTCCTGCGAGCACATTACATCTGGAATAACGACAGTGATCGCTTCTGGCGCATACACTGTTGTCGATTCGGTGGTGACGCGCATATTATGGGAGTCGGATAGCCTTGGGTGCGAGAAGACGTCCTTCGTGCGGCCATATCTCTCTATCACCTCTCATAGCTTCAATACTATTTAGAATTCCTACAGAAACACAACATACTATGTCAGAATGATATCTCTCGAATTTATTCGCACATTCAAAATTTAAACTGGATCGAATAATGTAATAAAATAATAGTGATGTAAAATGTCTTATTGATATTTAAAAAAAAATGCAACGTCGAGAAACCATTATTTACCGCCTTTATTTTAATTTTGAAAATGAATTTACATTTGCATTTTATGCGATAAAACAATTTTTCCTCGACTAATACAAGTGTATGAAATATGAACTATGTGTGTCTGTCTGTTTTCTATACAATTCAATGCCCTTTGATTGATTTAAAGCAAATTTTCCTTAGTTACCCTTCAGGATGATACACAAAACATAGGCACCCTTCCTTTTCCACCTGACGAATCCACCCCCAATGTGTATTATATCGAAAAGGCTCATTTGCAATCTAGGACTCAGAAAATATAATCACCCCGATAACTCTTAATTTTAAGCGTATTTATTATGTAAATACAAATTCAACTTTATTCCTTTATTATTATTGATTTATTGCATTTAAACATGACGATATATCGACGTTGGTATTTTTGGCAAGTATTGACAACGAAAAAACATCAGCGTGCGGCATTAAAAAGGTTATAAATTTGTAATTACAGTGTTTATATCAAAAAAGAGGAAGAAGAAATCAACGTGTTAAATTAAATCCGCGATTTGATGTCATTCGCGCATTATTAATCGACAATAAGAGCATATTTATCGAGCATCTATTGACTGTATTCTGAACAATTTTATATTTATGGCTTATTTTTTTTAGCGTACACGTTTTAATAACGCCAAGAAATCATGTATGTTTTGTTTATGTATGGAATTAAAAGGGGACGCCGTGGTAATTATACAATTATTCCCCGACACAGATGGCAGGATAAGCGCGAACGATTCCAAATTAATAGCTGGGAAAGCTTTTTGTCCGTTGTTTTGCGTAAGGACCGAGTATAAGTATTTCTGTTTAAAATCGACAATGACGCATCGCTCTTTATTTTTTAGCCCCCGAGCATTAAAAATGCACTGTTGATCTTTCACACGGTGAAAATAAGATTTCGTTCATATCTGTACTATTATCGGACACGGTCTATGCAATCGAAGGAAGGAGATTTGCCGGAAGCGTGAATTAGATGATAAATTTGATGGATCACCCCCCTCTTTTATAAATTTGATGCATTTTATTCGAAAATATCGTCGCCGAAGATTGCATAATATTTTTTGACGATTTTGTATCGTTTCTCAATTTAAATCGCTTCACAAAGCAATTTATTTATTTCGAATGATGAATCATAAAAATGCATTCCGAGCGTCGATTGAAATGCCATCCAAAAAAAACGCAATCAATGCGTCCACATTTGACCGCGAGGGGTCGACTCCCCTCGAAGAAAAATATATTTACATTATATTAAAACGTACAATAACATTGTAAGCCATTGATTAGTAATTTTAATTTAAAACTTCCGTGCGCTCTAATAATTCGAAAGCTCAGAAAGTAATTTAAGACATAAATTTAATTTCGTTTCACTGGGAAACGCGGGGGGCGCACCGACTCGGGGGAGACGGAGTCGGGCGGGAGGAGGCGAAACGGAGGAAGAAGTGCTAATTGCAATTAAAATAGAAAATAGCTCGGAGCCTTTTGAAAACGCAAAGTTTCAACTCTCTCGGTGGGCCAAAAACAAATTAGTAGATTTACTTAATCGAGTTGTTTTTGGAGCAGTGCGTTCTCGTCGACGGCGACGAATGCAGCATGCATAATCGACAACATCGGGTGGCGAAAAGGATCTCACTCGCCGGCCGATCGCCGCTGTCAGATTTAAATTTCCTTCCGAGTGTCGCCACTATCGAAATGTTCGACGCACCGACGAGCGATCGAACGACAATTTTATCAAATAATCGCATTGTAAATGAAACGCCGTAAAATGCGCTCGGAATTAATTGCACTATGTAGACATTCTCGAACTCGATATAGAAATGCCCCACTTTCCTAAAAACCCGTTATTTGAAATTCATCGATGATAAAAAGAAATATAACACAAATCAAACATTTACACTCGACTCGACGCGTTTGTCGACTCGACATGGACAAATTTATAAGTCTCGAGGTCCACAATTATGAAGTTTTGACTTTGCAAAATCGCCGCATAAAAATTTATGACCTATACCACGATATCGAAATTTTCGGGTGCCCTCGCTGCAAAAATGCTGGAAGGAAGAAGAGAGGAAACGAGTTCGCCGAGATAAATAAATCTCATTTCGTCTTCTCTTTATGCCTCTTCGAAACGCGGTAATTGAACGTTTTATGTCCCGTTTCGTAAACGTTATGCAATATTCTTTCGAGGATTATGTTTAAATCTACTCTCTCGTCGAGTCCCGATCGGCTGCGGGACGCGTCCGTCTGACGGCCCGGACCGAATTTCTCGACGCGTTCCCATTATCCTTTTACATTCGTCGAGACGTCGGCTTTTTTTTACCGTCAGCTGATGCGATAATCGCAATATTTGCGATATTCGAGTGTCGATTTAATTCTTATGGATTAATTTCCGCCGCGCCCTCGATGATTAAATTTAATTACTCCGACGCAACGAATTTAATATATCAAAAGAGGCTTTTCGTCCTTTATAGATTCGGCTGCGAATTCTTCATGCGACGGCGCGTTTGTCGTATGACGTAATAATATTAGTCGGTTATTTTACATCAATTTTATATCTGTATCGAGTCGTCGCGCCCCGATCGGAATCGACCGAAGCTCGCCGCGTTCGGGGCGAGCGACATCTACGAACGAAATGTATTTAATAAACGCTTTAAATTTTGTTTTTGGGATTTTTCGCGAAAATTATATAAAAGAGATCGAACGAAATAAAAATATTGTCGATGGTTTTTCATAGATAATTTCGTTTGGATCGTCGGACGGCATTCGATCTGTTATGGCTGCGCTTTGATAGGTGGCGCTATTTTTTCGATAGTTTGGGTGGCCGCACTCCCGGACGTCCGGTCGCCGAATCTTCGCAGGACTCTTCGAAGGATCGTCCGTAATGTCGGGGAAAAGGCGTAAAATTGAATAAAACAATTGTTAAATAGGTTCGCGGGCTCCGGCGGAGTCGAACGCGATTCGACGCGGCCGAGGGGCGCGCGGGGATAAATTCGAGCGGAAGGGGGACCGTCGCGGGAGGGGGGCGAGGGGGGAGCGGGCGCGCTCAACTTCAGAGCAGTGCGTGCGCCGAGAAGGTCGGACGTGTCGCTCCTCGCGTCCCGTCAGCCGAACGAACGCCGCCGACGAATGTTGCGAACGTTTTCCGGAAGATAGTCTCTCCGCGTCGGGGTGCAAATGAGTGAGTGAAGTTCTCCCGGAGTGTCGAGTGATACGAACGCCGCCAGTGGAAGTCGGGACGTCCGACTCGAGCTTTCCGAGCGCGCGAACTCGCGCCTCGCAAATTCAAATCCGATCCGACGGATCGCGCGCCGCTCGCCGTCGGCGAATTCGAACGCTTCGCGCGCGAGCCACTCGGGGGCGCGCTCCGCGGCCGATTTTCGAATTCGACGAAGAGTGTCCGCCGAAAGTGCAGCGCCCGAGTATTCCCAGTGTTCGAAACGGTCCCGCGGTGCCGACGGCGCCATCTGTTGCGGCAGGTGCATCCGTAGATCTGAGCTCTCCCGAAATTCGAGAGATGCGCTCGGAGCGAATCGGCCGCGTCTCCCGCGAGCGAGCGCGCTCGACGAGGAGCCCCCGAAAAAATCGCGACCGGAAACGCGCATAAACAAACGTGGTGAAATAAAAGTTCTAGTGAAGTTTTTTTTACAATATTCGACGACTTTTTCAGATGAAAGCTGTCCAATATTGAGTCAATCGGAATAACTAACAATCGTTAAAGTGCCAACTGCGTTGGAATGAGTTACGCCAAAGTTACGACGGTAATATATGAATTTATTGTGTAAAAATTTAAAACGGAAGTCACCGGCGCGATCTAGTCGCGCGCGTGGACCCCGAAATTTGAATCGCTCGCGCGGTCGCGCCGCGAATCGGCGCCCTCCGACGCGTCCGAGAATCCGCTCGAGGGCTCGAACGCACGCGATCGTATCGTATCGCCGACGAAGATAGCTCTAGTTCGACCTTTCCGGGTCGCCTGCGTGAAAAACGAGATAAATATGTTGTGCCGAAAAAATTGCGCGCAAATCGGACCGTTCGAAATCGAATCCACCGCCGGCTTTCCGGTCCGGATGTTTATAACCTGTCCGCCGGACGCGTGACTTTGACATCGTCCGGATTCTCCGACGCTCCGGACGGATTCCCCGCATCCGATCCGTCTGGATTGCGCGACTCTTGCGGATTATTAGATCGCATCAAAACTACACCGATTCGATCCGAGCATACATACGGACTTGTTTTAATATTTTATAAAATATATAGAGCGCGTCCGCTCGCAGCGTACATAATTTTCCATTCATAAAATCATGAATTGATCATAAATTAGTTTGAAAATCGTTAATTTATTTTCGTATACGGAACGGTGTCGGTGCTGCCATCCGGCGGCGGGCGCCCGAACCCGCGGCGCTCGCGAACGTCCCGCGGAAAAGCGAGCGCTCGCTTTTGAAAATATTTGAACAGCTGTCTTTTAAATCATTCAATCGATTACAAAAATACGTCAGTCGATAAATAATTTTTCGTCATTTCGGCGGGCAAAGTCACCCCCGGTAAACCGCATTCGTTCGGCTCTAACGTCGTCGTGCAGCGTTTCTTCGCTCCCCGCTTTTCCACTTTTGCGTCATCGTCCATAATAATATTCGCACATACAAATCGAAAACTTTATTCATTTAAAGTTGTACCTCACAGCAGACGGAAAAGTTGTTGCGCGGCGGGAGCGAGGGGGGAATCGTCCCCCTCGTGCGCCCCCCGCCCCCGCGCCTCGGACCCAAATCTGCCCAAGACGATTGGAAAAAGTTCGCATTCCCGGCACGTTGACGGAGGTCAAAAAATAATACGCCGGGATGCAATCCGGGATGACATCTCTCGACATAGATAATTCGGAGCGGGACGATTTATAATCGATTAAGACCATAGACAATTTAAATGCGAATGCATTTTATATCTAAAAATTATTAGGTGGACCTGAAAGTATTCGAATATTTATTTTAAAAAACGTTCAAATTTATCAATAAAGAAAATTTTATAAACAACATTATATTATCGGATATGAAAATATTTATATTTTATATTTTTCAAATTCGTTGAAAATTTTGTGTTTAAACTGCGGGAAATAAATGAAAATCTGAAGGATCAGGGGAATAAGTTAGATGCAATAATAACTCGTTTTAAGATTTATTTCCATTTTGAGTTTTTTTTTTCGGCGAAAATTGTGCACGTCCAGATGGCAAAACTTGTCAAAACAAACTGAACGACGACTGTTTCAAAGCGTATGGCAAAAAAGATTACAAAATTAAGCTCCTTTCAAAGATATATGTAAAAACGGCACGTATTTTTAGCAATTAAATGCATTTCCACCTCAGCTGCATTTTTGAATCGTTGAAAGCACAAAAAATGGTGTGAACACATTCCAATTTGATTCCAGTATTTTATCCAGTGTCAATTTCAATATAGTAAATTCGAGCCTAAAGTTTTTTTTTTACTAATAGGTAGTACATATTTTTGTTGGGTTTATATATGAATGTATGCAGTACCCATCTTACCCTATAAGATCCATCCTGCTTATTTGGCAATGGGTTTTAAATGGTCCCAATGGGATCCAAGTCTTTGCGTTATCAAAATTCTTCAATCATTCCGTTCTCGCTTCATCCCTTAATCACTTTTTTGCAGCTTTATAATAAACCAGGCTCAATAAACAAACCTTAACACTGTTGATAGCACACAATATTCCTTCATTTTTCGGAATATTTCTTCATATTAAATTTGCATGGCATCTTGCTGCATCGTTCAGCTATTTTTGCTTATTAATTTGTTGCGAAAATAAAAAGAGCGGTGATACTCAGGTAATGACGCCACTCCAGAACAGTCAAGCGGGAATAACAAAATTGATCAACGATAAGAATGATACGAGTATCTTAATTGTCAAAACAAACCCCTGCTCTCAAGACAACATGAATGAAAGTCGTCTTATCTTTGTTGAAAGAACTTATTAGCTTATCCGACGATGGCGATTTTAGTTAATTATACCTAAATTTCATAATGGTTAAAAGATTTTTTTTAAGATTTAGACGTTCCAATCCGATAGGGTTAAGTTTTTATTACCTGAATTAAATTTCTGGAACTAATATTGACATCTGCGGATGTTTGGATCTTTGAACATTTTACTGACTTTTGTGACATTCCAACCCAAATAAAAAAGAAGCATGCTATGCCAGGAATGTTAATTTCGCTCTTAACCCTTTGACGAGTATGCCCGCAGATGTTGCGGGCGCACTTAAATATAATTTATTCAAGTGTGTTTAATATTAGTTTTACAAAAGATATACCATCCAAAGATGTTCTTGTCAGTGTGTCTGGCCACAGACTGAGCTCAAATATAAGGTCTCAAAATGTGCAAAAACAGCCAATCTTCAATGATAATTTCTCGATTGTTTGACGAGGATCTAATTCGACCATCAGGATATCATCGTCTAATCGAGCGAGTTCCATTTTTAAAGTGTTTAAACCAACGATGAAACTTGTTTAGTTTCAGAATATTCCTGTAGGTATCGGTATGACTTTTTCAGTGCATTGCCTTCTTTCTTTGCTCAAACAAAAACTGATTTAAATGGTGCAAGTGAATTGCTTATACTATTAGTTTGGACATTTTTCCCTTAATCCTTTTTTTAAATTTAAATGTTTATTGGACCATGCCTCGATACAAACTAGCTAGTAAAAGAGCTCATAGAAGAAATTTTGATTACTTTTGGCTTTACCTAATACTTTCGGGTCTCCCTAATATATATAGAATTCGAGTTATACAACTATTTTTTAGAGTGCTGCGTGTTTAAATTTGCCAATTTTGAAAAGTTTTGACACTCTGCCGAATTCGTTTATATAATTAATTAGAATATTTAACTAGAGAGACGTCTTCTGACGAGTCTTTCGAGTGTCTCAAATTTTTCTATAGAATTCCATCTGGGAGAGTCTTCGATCTGCAAACATAGTTAACGACTTCGCAGCGAACTACTCCATAAAGAGAAACGTTAATTTTAATTAGTTCCATTCAAATTATTTCAACCGTCTTCAATTATAGAAACGCCCAACCGGCTCGATCGATCCGCTTGATAGAACATCGACCGACTAAAATAATGTGTCGGATCCAAATTGAATCCTTGCAGATTTGCCAAAAACAGGTGTCGAACCCAGATATGAATTTTCACCCTTCTTGCTAAAAGCACTTTCCCCCGATATTTACATTATCGGGAAGGGGAGTGCGACAATCGTCATCTTCCTGCCTAATCTTTTAACGACGATTTAAATCGTCTCCAGGTCCATTTTTCATCGTTGTACAACAACCATGTCATAAATACACAACTTTACGACTGCTTGCCCCGAAGCACTGCTTCATTTCTTGCGTTCTTCGACACCATCTGTCAATTTTTAGTGTTCCCCTGCATAATCGATGCTCGTTCTTCAGCTCACATATGCCGGTTTTACGACCCTTTGTCCTGGACCCCCGATGACCGATCGGCGACTGCTTGCGGTCTGCCAGGATCGAGAGTCCTCCGGTTCGACGTCGCTTCGAATCCCAAGCTCTTGAAAAATATGAACCATTTCGTGCGGTTGTTGACTCCGCTCATTGTTCTGTTGCAACGTTTTAATTACATCCGGCCATGGTAATTATTTACCCCGAGCGCCGCCACGCCGTGTTGCTTTTTTGAATAATCTCTTTTTTATTATTCAATTAAGAGATGGCTGAAAAAACTTCTATATGGATCCGTTTGGATGCGAGATAAATGCATTCCCGATTGGAATCAAACAAGCATTTATAGTCCGGGCGTTCCCGCAGAAACACGAACGACCGCCTAAAATCTTCATATTTATTAGATAAACATGATCCATAACGAACAGACAGACTATTTGTCATTATACAATTATGCTTTTGATTATTATTTTTCCTACTGCTTTCCACTTGTAATTACGTTATAATAAGATTATTCGTATGGGAATTTTATATAAATAGGATCGTGAAAATCAAATCATGGTGCAAAATCGTGAATTTAAAATTCCATATCCGCGAGGACTCATTATCTATTACTTGCGACCACTTGTAGAAAGCTCCGGGGATGCATTTATCCCGCGTGTCCAATCGGTCCGAATTTCGGATCTCCGCGCGGACACTCCGAAGTCGTTGAAAGCCCAAACCTAACCTAAATCTGATCTCCCCGAGCATTCATGATTTAATCCATCTATGGTACGCACATTAATAAATCTATTCATTTGCGCATGCGCATTGATGATAGATTTGAATGAATACAAATTAAATTCCACGCGCTCAAGTCTTTTTATAGCCTGATTGATCATATCATTGCCCGCGTCCAAGTGTGAGAGTCTTGAATCGTTTTTTGCTTATACATCCACTTTCATTCGAAATAAATCCATGTGCTCCTGTGGCAACTGTTTTGACACATCTCTGGCACTGACCCAGTAACTTCTTGCCGATTCCGAGAAGACATGCAAACAACATTGTCAAACATCGACGCCGCTGCCAAGAATGACACTTGTTTGTGTATCTTCCTACCTTCATCATCGCTGAAATGATGATTTAAGGCTGCCCGTCCGAAAAGTGGCGGACGAATTAAGAGCGACTCTCTAATTCGAATCTGCCTCAGCAAATCTACAATAAATACATTCGACCTCTTAAATAATCGTTTTCTCTTGTACACATGCATATCTCCATATATATACAACACGTCCATTATTCATAAAGTAAGTCGCAACTAACGGTAGCCATGATTTACTTTGGTTTTTGCTCAGGCAAATGGCTGCGATAATAACTCACCTCGATACCACTTATCTCAGCCATTATATCAATACCGCTTCAAAATCACATACATTTTGAGCATTTTCCCATTTAAAACGGCCATTTAAATGGCCCGATATCGGACGCCGAGATCGTGGCCGCCGAAGAACGCTGAATAAATGTATCGTGCATATGAAAAGCGCTGAACCGTCGGGACGGAGTCGTGAGGAGTGCCTTTTTACAGTCTGAAGTACAAAGTTGCTTTATTGGTCAATAAAGAACGTCTCGTGTGCGCGACAGAAGCGGCTACGATATGCAGATGACATAGATGTGGCCTTTATTGGTTAAATTGTAATTGAGTCCATGCCGATTGTGCGCTTAGGGTCCGCGACCGGCTGCTCGAAAAAATATAAGACGTCGCAGGATCGCAATTTTGCATGGAATTCGACCCGGGCAAGTCCTTGTTGTTTCATGGCCACTCGCCGTTCCAATGCTGTATTGGATTAAATTCAATTTGTTTCCTGATCTTCCTCACTTTACTTGATTCTTCCTTCTGTGCAAAACATAATATCGCCGAGGAGACTTCGATGAATGTCAGGAAGTTCTTCGTGAAGGTTGTCGTCAGCGTCACACGGTGGTTATTTTGCACTTGTTCTTCAATTTTATGCACAAGTTCATTAGAAATGAACGATGGTCTTCTACTCCTTGCGTCGTCGTGAGTATCAGTACGACCTTTTCTGAACAACCTAAACAACTTCGTGAAATGTTGTCAGCTCATCACATCATTGCCATAAACTTCCACGAGCTTCCGATGGATATTCGCGATGGTTTAGTTCTACAAAGTCTAAAATAAAAACGCATGAATATAAATAAAAAATCTACCTCAACCTTACTTAGATGACTCTCGTACATCACATGTTTAAACGCAATTGTTGTTAAAAATCGAAACATCATACGAAAAAGATCTTGGACTGTCAACATCCTCAATGCGCGATAAAATATCAACGTTCTGACACCATCGTAAAAATGCTTAAAATCTTAAAATCCTGCATTGCTGACATTTGTGACACGGATGCATTTATGCTCCATTAACTTTTCACGCGGCCTGAGGAGGAGTTTTTGTAACTTGTATTTTCTAGTTGACCCTCATATAAACAATCGGTACACGAGACCCTTAAGGCCTGATCCACACTATGGTGCCGGTAACGGTTCGATCTCGCTCTCGGTCTCGGTCCGGTCAAATATTCTCATACAAAAAACGGGATTGGAACGATCCGATAGTGTGAATACTCTGATTGTTTCTTGTGTAAGAATATTTGATCGGACCGAGACCGGAGCGAGATCGAACCGTTACTGGCACCATAGTGTGGATCAGGCCTAAATGACGACTCACAGGCGTCTTCTTACAATGCTTTCCAATATTAAAGAGGGTATGACTCCGAGTTTCATTATGCATGCATGCATCAAAGCCATGCAATTAACCTTGTATTATTTTTCGCAATTGTATATATCCCCATTATCTTATAGACTATCTTGTAGTATTAATGTACATTCGATTAAGGACAATTCTGTGAGAAAAATTAGCGATTCGCTTCCGAGAGTGGATCGTGAGAAAAGAAACAAACCCAAGAAACTATGTCAAATGCATCAGATGCATTTGCACAATTGCACAGTCTTTGTATCCATGATCGAAAATCGATCATCCGAAGCTAGTCATCCCGTTGTCGTCCAGCATTCCAACACAAAATTCCCAAGAAATGACGATGACGTGGATATTATTTATTGGGGTGTAAAAGTCGGGTTTTGATGCTATGCTGTTTTTAACATATTGCATACAAAATTAATTAAAGGCAGTCTCGCACGGCTAATTGTAAATAACTGAGTCAACAGATATCTTCCGATGATCTCGAGGGCCCTTAATTGACGATCATCAGACTCACCAGCTTAATTAAATCTGCTTAATTGAATGGGCGATCAAGGCTGCATTTCATAATCCTCGCCGGGGACGTCGAACTGTGGATGTGCATCCAAACGGGACAAATTCGCCGTCGATGGGGACCAATTCCCAAACTCTGCATACATATACTCAACGCAAAGCACGCGTGCCAATGATAGATCATTTGCGCCTCGGATGTCTAATATTTTAACATAAAATTATCACTTTTTAATAACACGAAATGTGTTTTCCGCATTCTCAAAACGGGTCGTAGTATTTTAAGGCGTGGCGTTTTTATCACCGCTGAACATGTTCCATTTGTCTCCGCATAAATACTAATCAAATGTATCTACACGGATCCAACGATAAGTTTGCTTTTCCGGATTTTTCACTCTGCCAAGCGAATAATTGATGTTACAATCATCTTACTGCGATTTGACGCTCTGAACAAGCCTTAACACTGTTGATAGCACACAATATTAATACATTTCTTAATGTTCAATTTGCATGGAATCTGCTTTCTGTTGTTCAACTATTTTTGCCTATTAATGTGTTGCGAAAATAAAAGGACAGGGTTACTGTGCAAGCCTGCCTACCGGCTAATGACGCCACTCCAGAACAGTCAAGGGGGAATAACAAAATTGATCAACAATAAGAATGATACAAGTATCTTAATTATCAAAACAAACGCCTGCTTTCAAGACAACATAAACGAAAGTCGTCTTATCTTTGTTGAAAGCGCTTATCTGACGATTTTTCATTTGAGAAGCCTTAGCGTCATCTAGCATCTCTTTGAGCGTTCCCATCGAAACGCATGCGACATACAAACGAGCATTACATCGTTAAATCCTGATGTTGCATTTTATTGAAGTTCGCCTGTCCACATTTTGCATGGCATGACCCAAATACAAGAACTCCCGAACGCTCTCCCGGAATGCACAAACAAGGGTCGTGCAAAAAATACTGCGGCAGGGGTGGGCCATACAAAACATTGACATTCAGCGTACAAAGCTTTAAGTGCTTTCAAAAAAGCTCTCCAAAATGAATATACCCATTAGTTATGTTCCATATCGCAAATCTATTTCGGCGCTCCAAGTGCGAGCTTCGCTGAAATTGTATCAAGCGTCCTCTTTACATCCCGCAGGTGGAGGGCAAAATCGACGGGGAGCGTCGCTCCATCTTTTATGCCCATCATGCCCAACATGAATAATCTAAGGACGATTTTGTCTCTTGGGATTTTTATGCCTGCGCTTTATTGGATGTTATGATTTTTTACGCGCAATCCTTTCAACCTCGGGGATCTTCGACATTTGTTGTGGCCATCAGAAGCGTTCTACTGTCGATTTCGAGTTGAAGGTCGGTCGTAAAATTATCGCAGATCCTTGAATCGCGAATTTGACATTCGTCGATGCATTTGGACGAATCCCAACCGATCCCGGCCCGATTGAATATTATATATATAAATATTTGCCTTCGGGATCTCGCGCAAACAGCAAAGCCTGCAATTTAAATTTGATTCTCGAATTATGTCGGAGCATGATTCGTATGCAGCATCATCGATCCGTGTCATCATGCATATTCAACAATTATGCAATCGAGTTGAAATAAATTTGTTCGAAATGCGAGCAAAAACACATCGTGTGTTTCAAATATCATCCTGTACACATGATAATGTGAAACATTAATAAATACAAAAAACACAAATTTATGACCTCCATTCGTCCAGATGGGTGCGCTAAACTCTTCCATATGATTTTCAACAAACATTTCATCTTAAAAACAATCAAAAGTATGCGTATCCTAAACAAGAGCGTTTAGCAACTGGGTTTAGGATGCAAAACGCCCGCAATAAAATAAAGACGACAGATTGTAAAATTTAAACAACCCACCCGATCAGTCTTCTTCGGACAACTTCGTTTCATAATGAGAGTTTGTAATCGTTTTGTAGACATGTTCAGGTATGGTTTGCATTGGTTATATCAGCGATCCGAAAAGCGGACCGATTGGACATACAAACCCTGTGGTCAATTCCGTCCTCTTTTTAGGGCTTTTTGCGGCATTTTCTATGATCTGTACGATCTATTATAGTATATAGTTATATACTTGCCATAATGCTTCATACCCTTGTTACAGTTCTGATCCTAAGCACGCCTTGTGTATGCAAGTAAATCGCGTAAATCAAATTCGATCATTCTTTGATCGCATGATACGTACATTTCGCATCATTTGCACGACCTCACGATGGGAATATATTTAACCTCGGCTTTATTATGTCAAGTGTTTTCAATAAACGAATTCCTGGTCCCGGCACCCGATCAATTTAGACGGAGAAGGACGTCGCACTCGCATAAATTCTAAACTGTCATCTTTTGTGCGTCCTTATTATCTTCGCCAGACCTTTTATAACGCGATTTCTTTTCATCGCGTCCCTTTTGCGTGTGCATCGTAAGTCTACAATTTATTAGAGTGGTTGTCGACTCAGATATACACATATAGTCATTCGAGGCCTATTCATGCTACGGGTGTAGGACCTCGCGACTGGCAGGGGTAAGTGGAGGAGGCTTTTCCTTGCTTGTATACTTGCTAAGTCATCAACTTTTATTTCCTTCTATTTGTGTACTGAGAAATCCTATTCGGATGCTTTCTTGCGAGGAGGAAACGTTTCACATGGGGAGCTTCTAGGGCCTTTTCCGCTTTGAATTACGCTTTTAATTGATAATTTATCTTCCATTCACTCCGTAGGTGCACTTTATTATTGTGCCCCTCGAAAAAACGCATTTGATCCGTTATTTTTGTAAGCATTAAATTCTGATCCTAGATCCCGAGATGATCCTATAAAATACGGACGCTTTTAACAAAGATTTTATTCAAATTGAGCCGTGGGCATGCATGCGGAAGAAGGTCGTCGTCATTGAAGTCTCGCAGTTGGAGACACCCATAATGCTTCCGCTCAACATGATGCTTCAATTTCTTTAATCTTTTCCATCTTTTTAGTCTTCTTCCACGTGGATGAACAAAAACACATTTGATTTTTCCCTTTCGGCTCTCGATATCCTTCTTTAAGCCCTCTGAATTTATGAAGACCCGAGGCGCGCCTATAGATAAATCCGCCACTGGAAAGATTATCCCTTTAATGAGTATGCACGCACATGTTGCGTTCCATAGTGCTTTACTCACAATGCCGTGTTTGTATTTCTAATGGAATATTATTTATTCAAATTACAATGTTAAACATCCACAGAATATGCGATCAGCGAACATTTTTACATTATTAAGTTGCCAGAGTAATTGGCAACGATTTCATAAGTAGGGACTGCGAAATTTTAATAAAAATAAATTTAAAAATCGCATAAATCAAGGCCAGAATGTGATTCTATGCAAAGTGCAATTACTTGTGTGCAATATGTGCTTGCATTTTCTCATGCAATTGTGTCTCTGTTATCGGTTTCTGTAAATAATAATGTCAAGTAGGCAATTAATCGAAAAATTTATGGCAATAAAGCTGTCAGCTCGATTGCTCGTTTATCTGCATATGCAAATTATACATTGCAGGAAATGAGCATCGATTAAAAATATTTGTATTTGAATGTCGTCTTCTCGAAAGATCGTCAAAAGGGGTCGTGACATCCCCCAGATTGTTTGCGCTTGCAATCCCCACTAATCTTTATGTATCCAATGATTTGCATTAATGGTGTTTAATTTGTGTTTTTCAGCGTTCTGAAAATCTGGACCTCTCCCTCTCGGTGCCTCACCACTACAACAACAACGGCTACGTCATGAACGATCAGGTGAGACTACAGCAGTTCACCACCACCCTACCTCATTTTACCACGGTGATTTTGAATTGGCTTAATTGTTCATCATGTGCACATTTGCGATCGTACCGGACCCCATTTCTAAAAACCGGAACCCATATCGCATAATCCTCCACCCCTTTCTAGGGCAATACGCCTGCAGACATGCTTCCATTCGTGCGACAAACGGGATTAATATTAAAAAGGAAGCCCTGCAAAAATCTTTGCACAGCGTCTTAGCGGAATTACACATAGGATGAGTCCAATGACAAATGTAAATTTAATTATGACTTTTCCGAGCGCCGCGAGATTATCCACGCGCATGCGCACGCGTTTGTCTGTTGGTCCGATGCCGTGGCGTCCGCGATGAACGGCTCAGAAAGTTCGTCGCCCAGTCAATTGACACAAATCAACGACCGCATCTCGATGAATTGGGTCACTTTTAATCGTCAAGTTCTGAAATTATCATTCAAACGACATGTTTATAAATATTTGCTGCAATTGGCGACAAGATTATATGCGTTATTGGCGTCTGGGGTGCTATCAGAACCAGAATACAAATGGGGTGAAAATATTTAAATTCTTGAACTTTCCCACGAAAACACAAATTATATCGACGCAATTTATATCAATACCTTTTTCTTGAATTTGTACATATTTATTGTTTATTATACGATTTGGGATCGAATCTTAAACGTGTATAGCTATTAAAGTTAATGACGTTTATAAATATGGCCTCTTCTCGATCGAGACACGCTTTTCCATTATATTTTATTGTCCTTGTCTCTTAATTGTTATAATTAAATAATAAGCAGCGTGCTGCTCTTACTATTTGTATTATCTTCAAATTGGCTCAAATGCCTCATATTATATATCATAGATAATTTATATCTTCCTGTTCTTATACATCCATAATAAGTTGGCGTTTATCCATTTATTCCATTGTCATGCGATTACAAATTATTCGTCTGATTGAAAAGGTGTTTATCTTGACGAAAAAGCGTTTTGCGTATGACAGAAAGGGATTTGGCTGCAGGAAGGACGTCTTCTCTTGACTCCCGCCTCCTGCGTGTCACCACCCAACCAACAACAGTGCACGCGCAAGAAACGATCGGTCGGTACTGCAGGCGCAATGTCCCCGCAACACCACAGAAGATTGCTCTGTTAAAATAGCATATTGCACCTAAAGAGAGACGGAAGATATCGCTGTAAATCACCCACGCTACAGTAATAAAATTAACATGGTCTTAAATGTCTGTATCTTTAGATGCGCTCACCCAAGTGGCCCGCTGGGTGAGCGTTCATAAATCATAATCGCAGGTCGTGCTATTTTCAATATCAAGCTCACGAAATGATATGAATTTGACCCTTTGCTGTGAATAGATAATGGCGCGGGGTAAAATTGACCCAGTCTCTATTTTAACCACTTGCATTGCATTTTATGCCACCAAATATTCGTTACTTGACGAATGTATGTCTGTTTGTTCACTATGAACTCTAATACATTTTGACAATCTGGACTTGAAGCCGATTCTTCTACGGTCCGATAATGAACGAACCGAGTAAGTCGACTTGAATAAAAAGCCCGTTATTACAGGATATTGATGAAGTACCATTCCTGTGGTGGACTGTCCATGGCTGCTTTATTATGATGATGATGTTTTAAAACACTAAAAGATTGAACAACAGTAAATGAAGGCAGAACCTCCAGTACCGTTGCTCGATTAAGTGGCACTCGTTCAAATGACAAATCTGATGCGAAATCCAAGCAGGAAGCGGTTGCGGGAAAACAATTTCACAAAAATTACACCGCCATAATCGCTTTTGCCGCGCTGCATCTCGAAACTTCCGAGGCGACCCTCGCGCGTGCATCGGTCAAACCCAAAACAATCGCATTACGGCCATAAATTACGGCGCGCGGAGACGGAAAACGACCCCGGACGAATTGGACCAGGAAGCAATTCATCACTCCGGGAAAAAATAATATTTTCAACCCGAAAAAAAAAGCGTGTAATTCCCGTCTACGTTGACACGGCCGGCAATTTTTACGTCCCCCCCGTTATTGCGCCTTTGTTACACCCGTCTGTTCGTTTTTACGGCGACCGTATTTTTACGGACGTTTTAAAGACCGGATAAAGGGTTCGACGAACAACCGGCGACGTGGGAAAAAAATCAAATCCAGACTGTCGAAAATCAAAGACGAATAATTACAAATCAAAGGGGGGGGGGGAGAGAGACATTTTTGACAGAGACCGCATCATTTTTCTCCCCGTCCCCACGGCCTAAATTTCATTTCACCAGACCAATATACGCCAACATGGTGCATCCATACAATAATAGGCGTATGTTATTCCCGCAAGTGTAAACAGTAAGTTGACAAAGTTTTATCGCAATCGGATGAACGGTATGGAAGTGCATTGCATACGAACAAACAGATATTAATGTTTATACATTAGATTTGTACACTGGTTTTCTCCAAAACGTATTTATTGAATACCGTTGATAACACAAATGTAAAAATGAGCCGAAAGCCTATGTGCACAAGGAAGTGCTGAAGAAGAAATTAAGATAGAGAGAATCAGAAAGAATCTGGGAGTAATGAGGGTGGAGACGAGAATCAGCGATAATTTTAGTGGAATACAGGAATGATCTTCGAGAAGTGACAATCAAATAACAAGAAGCGATAAGATATCCTGTTGGTTGCACAAAAAGGTGGACAATGGACGATGAAGGACAATTGTCATAAATAAAATATGATAGTTCCGGACAGTTGCAGGTAAAATCAGATTAACGCCCAGCAATAAATAAAGATATGGGACAAAACAACTTAAACACCGATAGACAAAAATAGTGAAACACAACAGCAGGCAGATGCTATTCAAGTTGAACATTTAAGATTTATGATGGGACATAACAACCTACGAAGGGGATTCAAATATAATCCGGAATTTTTATTTCATCACTAATAAATTTGTATATCAAAATTCCGGGCTTTATTTGAATCTCTTTGTTAAAGTAAATATATCCTTCAAGCGCGTAACCGTCAGTCGACTAAATAGATGATCCAGCGAGCGTTCCCACGGAAGCACAAATAATGACAAATTAACAGATTACGCCGTTTCATTATAAAACCGTATTGCATTGCTTGTGCAATCAAACGTTCATAAAATTACAAGAAACGCCATCGAATCAATTAGGCAGTTCGAATCCCATCAACGGCTGCGCATTGAATTTCCATCGTGCAATAGGAAATTGTCTTCGTCGGGATCCGAAGCTGGAGCTCATCACCGGCAGGATATTGTTCTTCGGCTGTTAAAAAATCCTCCACAGCGTCGCTGCGCTCACACATGGCTCCATCAGCAATAGTCCTGTCCCGAGGAAACTCGAGCACTCCCATTGGACGAGCACTTGAAATTAAACATGTCTCGACAAAATCAACTTTCGGATGAATATCTCATTTCAATATGAATGCTCCGCTTTGTTGCAGCCTCCCGTTCAAGATGTTACCCTAACACTGCCAGATGTCCCAGGAACATCACCCTATTTTTTGTACGGGCAGCATTTCGATTCGACTTGTCGAGAATCCCGGCGCTGCAATGATTGACTGCCTTATTTATGCTACATTTCTTCTATTTTTGTACCGCGGTGCACGTGGCATCATGCATAGCATTTCTTCACACCGAGTGCTTGTCGATGAAATTTTACTTTCGGGTAGCTCGGTGGATTCCGAAAATATCCACCAAAATTACTCATCCGAAGTAAATAGAACCAAAATTTGTTCGCCGATTTATCATCGTCGATACGCCGCGTCGAGATGAAAGTCTCATAGTCCAAACGGTTTTCCACCACATCCGGCGTATATTGTTTTACGGAATCAATTATGTAAAGTGGACAGCAATTCCCAGACAATGTTAATCGATTCTATTGCGTTTTTTTTTTCCTTTCAAAATAATAAGTCTTGTCTGTTTGTGTTTTATGGCGCTGGAGCACTTGAACGACGCTCCGCTTCTTATTTACATTGTATGCTTCCTCTGAAACAACATAAACCACTTGACGATGACATCTGTTTAGGCTTTTATAAATAGAGACTTGTGTTATGGCATCCGTGCGAGTTTTTTTGGCGAACAGTTTTTAAGCGACCTGAATAATTCTACAATACCGGCATTAAATTAATATCTAGAAAGCAGCCTTTTTATATACAAGTAATATACGTTAATTGTTGTTAAATAAACGTCGTATACTTTTGATACAAAGTGGCTAAGGCTTCGGTAGACGTGGCTGAATACAATATCAAAAGAACAAAATGAGAAAGAATCAGTTTAGTGGGTAATAGTATTGAAACTGTTGCATACGCGGGGGCGCCGCGCTTCGCGAGCCCCCATCGCAGCACCAACGCCGCTGCCGCCACGGCTGCCAACCGCCGCGGCGTATCTCGGACGGCCCAGACGGCCGCGCCGCGGGCGCAAAGCGCCGGCCGCAGCGCCGGCCGCCGGAGCCCGAACAGCGACGGACGCGCCCCCTAACAAGGCGAGGGGGCGCAGAGTTCTTTGATCCTCGGATCGACGACGGTCAGGCTGTCGAGCGGCGACGAGGGGAAAACTCCATGGAGGGATGAGGATAATGAAAGTCTTCAATTATTGAACACGACTTCGAAGATTGAGAGGCACGTGGCCTCCATGCGGGGCGATGCGTGCAGGCCAAAATGCCTGTCAACCGCCTCCCAAGGCTACAACTACGATAAGGACTTTTGGTTGCCCGCCTAACGGTTAGTCCGCGGCGGGTCTTAACAGCAAAAAGTATGGCCAGCTTAAAGCCGACCAAACTGTTGACGACAGAATATTTTGGTCCACGCAACAAAACCATCTTCAGATTTTGGCGTCCAATCCAGACCAAAGATAGATATTAACTATTATTTGGTTTGGCAATCTGGTCGATAACACCTCCTCTCCCTGGTTATTTCTAAAAGACAGAATGAATCTTGTGAAGGAGATGGACGGGCGTCGAATATAAAGTCTCTCGTCTTAGATAACTTCTTTATTAATCCGGCCGCGGGAAGGACGTCCTCCCGCAGTCAAGGCTATCCGACATGACTACCGCCTTCTGCGTGTCACCGCCGAACCAACCACGATGCACGCACAAAAAGCAATCGGTGTCGTTATTGCAGACGCAGTGTATCCCCAGTGCCATAAAATATGGCGAATTAAATCTACACAGATTACATTAATACGCCCATGCTACAGTATAAAAATTAAATCGCCTGATTTAATCGTTTGAGTGCTAAACGGCGAAAAATTTATGCCAAAAGTACAGTACAGTACGCATCACGTTGTGCATTGCGCCTGCATATATTTTATTTTGTGTGTAACAATTTCATATGCGATTATTCCTGAAAAACAAGGAACCTGTTGGAATAACATCAGAAAAATTCAAGTCTCAACAGGTGAGACATGGATCGGGAAGAGTTAATCATGCATACCCGTATACAAAGTGGTAAATCAGCCTGCGATCGAATTTATCCTATTTTCTATCCGGTAACTTATTTTCCTGTGGGAGGGGGATCTTGTTCAAGACAAGATTCTTACTGACTAAACCGTGGATGCCTCCTTGCCAATCCGCTTCAAAGCATCCATATCCTTGTACTTGTGTCAAGCGGTAGGTCGTCTCTTCTTTCTTCTGGACCTTCCACCGGCTTATGACCGGTATAAGTCGGTGGGTGGTCCTTCTTTTGCTGGACTGATCAATATTTTTGCTGCCAAGCTTCCTTCAATTTCTGCTCAACTTCTTTCCATCGCTCTCATGCCATATCGGGGCTCCGCATAGAAGAATTGAGTGTATGTACCTCATTTATGGTTCTTCTTCTGCGCCTTCTGTGTAGCTGCTTCTACGTATTTGTTGAAGATCAGCTTGTTGCCCATGAGGATCCCTAGGTATACCTGATCCACTCCAACTATTCCTCGGATGCTAGTAGAGCTATATAAACAAAACGCTATAGAAAGTTAGGCACCCATATAATTTTTGTACGAAATGGACGCTATAGGAGGGTTGCGTCGTTTGTGTTTCCGTGGGAATTTCTCCAGTTGAGAATCGCGGACGCTCTCGGGGCACATGTTGAGGAGCGTTGATTGAAGCTATTTTAAGAGCTCGTCTATTTATGATAACGTTTCAATTTTAATGAAATCTCCCAAGCGAAGAAAAGATCAGGTCATCGCGCTCAATGCTCTCGGTCTTTCGATCGACAATTAACCCTCGTTCTTGCATGCCGCCAATTAATTGTTGAGCACAGGGCAGCTCAATCCAAACGCAGACGCGGCAGCATCCAGAATGATGAATGTGTATTTTTGTTTTGCAGACGTTCCACACTCCGTCGTTCGGAGACGAAGAATTCGACATTCCGCCATTGCACATGCAGCAACAGCAGCAGATGTCCGGGATACAGCATCATCAGCAGCATCTGCACCAGTACACGCAGCATCACCACGCCCCGCAGGTCCGACCTGCCTATGTAAAATCATTTTTATTTTTTACTATTATCATTATTTATTTTTAGAATACCACACAACACAAACATACATGTGCGGAATCTTGTTGAAATGTTAGCAATTAGTATGAATTTTATTGATGAGTATGCACGCGCATGTTGCGAGCAGCGCTCCATAACATTTTTTGAATCTAAACGCAGTCTAAATAATACCATGTTTAATTAATTGTATCAACCGGCTCTATAGAGCCGGTTCGTTCTCCTATGGTGAAGGTCCGCACATTTAATACCCCTGCTTTATGATATCACATGGCTAGAAGTCAGTCGTGCTCGGTCGTTCGCAGAGTGAGCTTGTGTCCGTTTTCCATGCTTGTTTACACCAAAACAATTTTTTATACTGAAATAAATCATCATAGTCATTCTCTGTTCACTCTTGAGCGTGCACACAAGGACATGGAAGATTCGGTAATTTATTTTATCCGCTTCGATTCTTCAATGAAAACTTTGTCCCAAACTGTATTACTTCGTTTTATCAGCACAGTGTCAAACAGAACGATCAACCTAACCTAAAATCCATGGAATTTATCATGTGCATCCATGCTTTCAGCTTGCAAAACGACCGACTCTGGATGCATCCTGTCCAAATGTAAAAATAATCCTTTCTGACTCACCATCGCACATTGCTATTAATAAAATAACACACAAGACCGAGCTGTCTTTGTGAAATTCAAATTGACACTCTAAACAAACACTTGACTCATTATTAAATAAGCCACCATTCCTGCATATCCGACGCTCATCAAATGCATCATTTTATATCCACACAGATGGGCATGATCAATCCAGCACAAGACGGGCTATCGCTACCCGACGGACAGCCGTCCTATCAGCAGCCCCTGTATCTGCAGCCTCAAGAACACCCGATGCACAAGTTTGTCCAAATACCGTATATCAAATACACTTTTTCATTATCGCAACGCCTGACATTCAAATTCAAACGTTACAGCACATACGGTAGCGGCCAACCGCCGGGGAACTATCTCATCCAACAGCAACCGGGCGGTCCGCGACTGTTGGTCATGCAGCCGCCGCAGCAGCCCGGCTACGGACGATCGCCTCCGCAGCCGAGTCCGGCGGCTCCGGCTGCCATAGCCGACCCGCACACCACCACGAGCGAAGACAGCGACGATAGCACGCCCCATCATGCGCCTATGGTGAGTTAAATCGTCCGTGCACGTTCAATATCGACACTCGATTCTCATCCATCTCCAAAATCATCATAGATCCTGTGGTATTTATTATGGGCATCAAATTAAGACACAATTCGTTATACCAATGTGACATTTTAACGCCACAGGATTTATAAATCCACCCATTTTTCTATCCTTTAGTGATTTTAAGAACCAACACATGGATATTCAGACAAAGCTTGCTCCAAAATCAACTTATTTTTCTCCTATTTATGTGAATTAATAACCTATTGTCGATAACTCTCTATATATAAATAAATACATATGTTAATTTTTCTGTTGAATCACAAATCTCATATGCCATTGTTTAAAAAATCACGATACTTGTAAATATATATTATTTGTAAATGATATCAAAAATATTTCAATACGTCGATTGAAAACGTCGAAAGATGTATTATTAACGTTGATCATTTTTATATCATGACTATATCAGTGTTAGTGCTTTTTGTATATGATTTTCAAGGACCAGGTATATAAGTGTTTTTGTAGCATGTTTAACTTGATATAATTGTGTTTCTTATTAATCCACTGGGGCTTGATCATTTTACACTCCCGAGTTGTTTTTTTGTTTTTACCTGTGTGATACACGGAAACGCGGATTCGACTGTTGCACAGTTTGGGGATCGGAGCATTGTTCGTTGACCAACGCCGGTGTCGGTTCTTACGGCGACTCCCGAGTGATCATGTTTAAAATCCCGATCCCGTAGGCGATCGCCCAAAGACAAATCATTCAGGAATACGTCCCATCCAGACTTGTTTTCCAATCGTAATTTACACATATAGTTTAGCTTGCGTACAAATCAAACTCATAGTGTTCTGGATGAGGCACGGATGTTGTAAATATAAGCTCACTTGTCCTCATTTTTTGTGGATTAACGCCCCAATGGCAGTGAATTATATCTTCTACTTTATTTCTTATGGGTATGGCTGCCCGGGGACGCGGAGAGCTTTTTGCCCATACATTATTGCTCGGCGAATCGGCGACCGTTCCCCAAACAACACCAACAGGTAATAAGCCACCGTGGCGCCTACTCACTGGCAAATACCTCTCCGTAGCACGCTTCCTTTACTCCTCTAATTTTCAACATTTTAGTTGCAAAGCCCGTTTCGTACTTTCTGTGGATGAAAATATCACTACTGACGCTTTGACGGACGCGTCTGCATTATGTATCGTTTTTTGTATGAAAAATTGATGCATAAGTGCAGACGTGTCCTCACTTGTAGATTTCAAAATAAACTGAAACAAAGTTGTAAAGATAGCGGCTATTTTTAGTCCACAGTATTACCATAGCGCAGTCTTTTTGCTACATAGATATTCTTCCTAAAGTAAAATTAACTCTGAAATGCTTATTCTTTTAACAGTTATTTTATATGGTGTTTGGCTGTTTGAATCTGTTTTCTGACTGGTGCATGTTTTTAAATATGAAACTTTAAGGGCATGCTGATATAGTCGACAATACACTTATTTGACAATGCATTGTTATTTCTACTTTTGAAAACATTTAATTTTGCAGCAGTTTCACCCTAATAAGCTAATACTTTAATCACCTACTTGTTTTTCTTTTATTTTTTAATAACATACCCTAATTGTATTGTATGCATATGATTTACTTTTAATTCTGAGTAGTTTTTATTTGCATTACTATTGTATGATATAATTTAAAATGCAACACATCACCAAAAACAAATAGATAAATATTTAAAATTGTATAGACAGTGCAAAAATATGTTATATACACTTTTGCGCTGTCCGTATAATAGTTTTTTTTTATTGATTTTTAACAATTGAATTATTTTGACTTGCTCGGAACCACTAATAAATTCTCCCTACCCTTAATATACGTTTTAAAATCACTTCAAACATCAATTATTTTTTGAGGAGCGGTTGTTTTAATAATTTTATTTTTATGAAAAGCAGGTTGGAGTAGGAAGTGCAGTTAAACGGCCTTCGCCTGAACCCGCTGGTACTGAGCCCCATCAAATGCCTAAACAACTTGCCAAAAAACCCAAAGTGCAAAAAAAGAAAAAAAAGAGAGACCCGAATGAGCCACAAAAGTACACATCGTTCCTATCGTTTAAACGCCATGAAATATTTTAATTTAAATCTTAAAATATTGATGTTCTTTCTAATATTTCAGACCCGTATCTGCATATGCGCTTTTCTTTCGAGACACTCAGGCTGCTATTAAAGGACAAAATCCCAACGCTAGCTTTGGGGAGGTCTCGAAAATTGTTGCCTCTATGTGGGACGGTTTAGATTCAGAACACAAAAGTGTAAGTCTTGCTTTCTTTGAATCACTGATGTCAAACATTTCATCTAATCAAAGGGTTAAATTTTATTTTTACTCTTACAGGTTTATAAACAAAAAACAGAAGCTGCCAAAAAAGAGTACCTAAAGGCTCTTGCCGCTTACAGAGCCAGTTTAGTGTCAAAAGTAAGTATTTTTCGTCCTCCGTTTAATACCAACGAAAGATGGTTATTAATTATATAAATGAATTGCAGGGCGGAGCAGAAGGAGAGGGTAACATGTATGGCGCGGCTGGTGGAAATACTGGCACCGGACCTTACGGAGGATTCTATCCGGGCACGGCCGCCGGTCCGGGTCAAGGCTACGGCGGTGGACAGTCCCCGCCTGCGCCTCCTCGTTCGCCTCTCGTTAGTCCTCCTCATCACCTTTCAATGATCGGAATGCATCACGCTCCTATGGGCCCTCCACCTCATCACCATCATCAGCAGCAACCTTATATGCATCACCCACATGTAATTATTTCTTAAATCGCTTAAATCAGTCAAAATGTTTATTGTATTGACAAGCTGTTGAAATTTTTATTTAAATTTGTATAGCCACAACAACCACTGAGCTCTCCTCACCAATCTCCACAGCATCACATGCCACCCGGACCTATGGGACCCCAAGCGCAACACATGGGACAGCAAGGACCTCCTATGGGGAACCAAGTCCAACCCATAGGATCCCAAGGCCAACAACTGTCCCAATCGGGACAGTCGCCGCAACAAATAAATCATCAAGGACAGCAGATGAATCAACAAGGACAACAGATGAACCAACAAGTTCAACAGATGGGCCAGCAGGCACAGCAACTAAATCAGCAACAAATTAATCAGCAATCACCGCCTTTAGGTCAACAAGCCCCGCAGATGGGCCCGCAAAATCCGCAAATAAATCAACAGCAGCAGCAACAACAACAACAACAACAAATGGTCCAGCAAGGACAACAAATTAATCAACAAAATCAACAAATGTGCCCACAAAACCAAGGAATGGTCCAGAACCATCAGATGGGAGGGCAAAATCAACAAATGAGGAGTCCGCAAGGACAAAACGTCGGAGGCGGTGGATCACTAGGCATGCCAAATCACCAGTCTCCGCCACAAAACGGACAACAAAATCCACACCAAATTATGAATTCGCATCCTCAACACAACGGACAACAGGTTAGTTCGATCAATCTTTCCGCAATACCAAATCTTCACAGGCATCATCTAAAATCACGTTTTAAATTCAGCAACAACAACAGCAGCAACAACCAAACGGTACACCCGAGGGCGGAGCCTTAGGACAAGGACGGACAGCGGCCTGCATTCGCCACGGATGCACAAATCCCGCCATTGCAAATAGTGAATGGGAAGACGAATATTGTTCCAATGAATGCGTAGTCAGCCACTGCCGGTAAATATGTCTACAATTCCGCACAAATTCCGCAAATTATTCAATATTTTATTTAATGCCGATTTAATTTTTTTGCAGAGATGTATTCAGCTCTTGGGTAGCATCTAATAATAATCAAAGTCAATCTTACTCCGCCGTCAAATAGGCCCAACAGTTTGCCTTTTAAGGCCGTTTATGATACTCTCGGCGAGGCGACGCAGCCGGCCGCAATCTCATTGAATGATATCCATATTTATTATAAAAAAATGTTACAAAACTGCATTTCTATTGTAAATACCTTTTGTTATTTTTAATCGATTGGTTAACTAGTTAGCTTATATTTATAATAATATACATGAGATATGGTATATAATAAAGTGGACGCTGGTTAGAAATAAAGTCGCTGGCAAGTTTTGACTAAAAACAACAAAATACGGTTCTTACATGCACGTTCTCATTTTACCGACGGCATTTAAAGACTATACCTTTATATATTTTTCCAAGTGGTGAAATTTGTGCAAGCACAGTGCTTGAATTTATAGACGATGGCAATGCGAAGGAAGCAATATATTTTATATAGATTTTAAGTTGTAAGTTAAATTTGATGTACTATTTAAGTGCAGTCAATACATAATATATATGTAAACGTCTGCATGTATATAAACATATATATATATATATAAAAATGATTTTTCGCAACAAATTGATGATCGTTTCATCATTTCTAAAAATAAAAAAAAAAGCTCACTATAGATTTAAATAAAAATCTTCGAGATGCAATTGAACAACTTTAAAAAATCACCAAATTCTCTATATTTACGTTGAGTTTCTATTATACGTTCATATTTTAAATATGAAAATAAACAATTATATTACAGGTTGATTTTTAATTGTTTATTTTATATTGTAAATAGTATTAATGAACTATAACTGCATAGTTAAAAAAAAAAAATAACGTACAAGATGCCATATTTAGTACACGTCTTATTAATATCAAATATTGTGTAATAACGTAATTAAGATTTTGCTCCACGGGTATGAAGATCTTCGATATACGACGAGAAGTTTAAAAAGTATTTAACCTTCGGTATATATATATATATATATATAAATATGTAATTTTAGAATGTGAAAATATCTCTCGATAAGTCTTATTTTGTTTAGTTGTTTTATCGTATTTTTTATTATTGTGTTGTTGAATATAACGGCTAAATTATTGATTGTTCCTTTTTTAAATTTATATGGGCGTTCCTACGGCGGTTTTGTTGCGTCGGCGTTTTTTGGAGCGCTGAAGATCGGATATTTATTTCGTCGCGATCGGACACGCCCATGGGTGTATAGTTTAAAACGATTTCACATTCTCATTTTTATCTGTGAGAGCAAAGAGATGCGATCGAACTGGTCGTCGTTGCGTATTCAGTGCGGAATCTCACGACCAACTATAAATAAATTAATCGTAAACAATATTGTGGAGGATTAAGCATTTGCGTGCTGCTAGAGACGTATGTTTGAGTAATAAATTTGTTAAAACTGAATTTCGTGAATGTAAATTGTAGGAATCGTAGAGACCATTTTTAGATAATTACGAATGCAATTTCGTCGTCGAAGGTCCGCGGGTTGTTCTATCATTCTAAAATACAAAATCGAAGTCCGGCCTGCTGGTTTGAAGTTGACAGTCCCAAATTCCTATATATACATACATATATATATGGTGACGCACTAATTTTCCTAGTGGAGATAATAAACACCATTATTTAACATATGGATTTTAATCAAAATTATATGATTCAATTATATGTATGAATCCTAGTATATGTATACTTGAACGTATACATGCATATATACGCGTATATGCATGTATATTTATACCACTTAAATGACAATTAGTTGAAACATTTAGACATTCATATAAATATAATTATTAATTTTATGCCTAGCATAGCAAATATTGTTTTTTTTTTTGAGATTAATTCGTTCGGATGTTAAATTGAGCTGCAAAACTCGAGTAAACTTTATTAAGAATGTGATTTTAATTTATGTACAGTTACGTGTATTCCATATTGTCCTTTAATGGATTCAAGATTTTTCGTTATTATATATACCAGTTTTATTTTACGTCGTTTAAGCTAGAATATATATATATATTATTGAATTTGTTGAAATTGTAAATATAAATTGATAATTTTTGTATTGATTCGTGTTATGTTTATTGTGCAATTTTTCTTCAAAAAGCAGCTGATCGTCGATGATTTATTTACGGCACACGGACATACCTGACATTGTATATACCTATATACGAATTACATAGGTCTGTATTGTATATTATTATACTACGTATGTGTGCAAAATCTATAAATATATATTAAATACGTATTCATATAGTAGGAACAAATGTGACGTTCGGCGTAATAATGCATAAAGATGATTAAACGTTCCTGCTATTTGTCTTCTTGAATCCATTCTTTCGAAACTTTGGTATATATTATTATTCCGTATATAAAAATTGTGTTGTCTTTACAGAGTAGCGTAGTTTGAGGAATATAATTTGTTATTATTTGAAGGCGACTATCATTTTCCACCATATATGAGATGACCACTTTATAATTAATAATTGAAAACCCTCTATAGAACATTAATCAAGTTTAGATAGGAAAATGTCACTTCATGCTTATTATTACTTCAATAATAAATTAAATATAACATTTAAATGCCGTTTTCTTTCAATCCATTTATTCACAATGCAAAACCCATAAATTTTTTACAGACATCCTGAAAACTTAGCAAAATATATATATATCTACAAAGAAGTAATAAATGAAATAAATATAAAATACTGAAAAATATACTAACTAAATTATACATGCGTATATATAATTTTAATTAAGTACAATATATATAATTTTGAAAAAAAAAATCAACAATACGTTTTATAAGATGTATTATTTAGATAGTCTGGTCAAAAATGTCGTTTTATAAACTTGGGAACAACTCCAGAATAGTGTTCAAGAACACGCTTATAAACCGCAAAACGGCGAGTAAAAAAACTCTTTTGAGTGTACGGTGGGGATATTTCAAATGATTCCCACCGTACACTCAAAAGAAAGCTTAAACCCTTACTTAAGATTTTCCCCACCAATTCCTATGGCCACTGTGTGTGGGCAATTTTTATGAACTTCAAATAAGATTTTGATATTTTTTAAATGTAAGAATCAAGAGAATACTCTCAAAATACCATCTTATTGTCTGACCATTAATTTGTCATCTGGAATATGGAAAATAATTGCTTCAGAGAAATTGAATCGGTGCAGGTAAAGAGCATAAAACAATAATCTGCGTCGAGTTGTGGCGCAGTGAACATCTTAAAAATTATTCGTGCCCAATAATTCAATATTATTTTGAGAGTATGTGTATTTTTTAAGTTTTATTCGTTTTTAGTTCTACACCTTTTTAATAACCTACAACAGGCAAACTAACAGATAAAAGGCTATCATATATTTACGGATAGGTTTTACACCAATCCAACCCTTGCTGGAGAACTCTTGAAAAGGAAATGGAAATTGTTGTCATAAATTTCGGAGACATTTTCAACTGGACAATCTAACATTACAAATTTCATTTTTATCGTCGCCTATTCCGAAATTAATCTTTTAAATTGGCTCTCAATTGAAACGACCTTGATCGCTCAACGACGCTATTCAAACTACACGACAAGCGACTAATCCAACACAAAATTACGTTTATCCGGAGCCGCTGTTCCATAACATTGCATTGCAAGAAAAATACTTATCATCAGGTTTTGTTTAATTTACAATAAATAAAAAGGAATAAATATGCATATTATATACAGATTTATTTCTGCAGAGCCGCCGTGTCTAATTTCGGCTCTTCTTTCTTCGCCATGCCGGACATGAGCTTTTTGATTTCGGCGATCGCTTTGCCAGGATTGAGACCCTAGAAAAATAAATAAACATTAATTAGCAATCAATGACGTAAAGCTGTCCAGCATGAGATACGCAGACGACACAACACTTTTGGCCGAAAACCCTAGTGTCTTGCATCTCATCATACACTCGTCTATCAATGGCAAAGTCATGCCATTAAACGTCTAAATATTCTCAATATATTTTTTTTATAGAAACTCGCAAATGTTATTACTTACTATTCAATAAAAAATCGTATTTTAAAGAATCGTTTAACCATCATAAAATTTAGGTATAATTAAATGAAATCGCTATCGTCAGATAAGCGCTTTTAGCAAAGATAAGACGACTTTCATTTATGTTGTCTTGAAAGCAGGCGTTTGTTTTGATAATTAAGATACTCGCATCATTCTTATCGTTGACCAATTTTGTTATTCCCCCTCGACTGTTCTGGAGTGGCGTCATTAGCCGGTAGGCAGGCTTGCACAGTAACCCTGTCCTTTTATTTTTGCAACACATTAATAGGCAAAAATAGCTGAACGACAGAAAGTAGATGCCATGCAAATTGAATATTAAGAAATATTCCGAAAAATTAAGGAATATTGTGTGCTATCAACAGTGTTGATATACAGTGATGGTTCTATGATTGACGGAAATATATAGAGTCCCATTTTTTTATACACTTTATTTATGATTCTAATTGCCGCCACGTTGATACCGGTTTACTGATTTACACCTCTGTAAAAATACCACAAATCAAATAACTAAAATAATGCTAAAATTCGTCATTATCACATCGATGAAACAAGTTCTCATTCAAATATTTTTTTGTCTGTACATAAAAGAAATTCAATCAAATCAGCTCGTTTCTAGATCAATCTCATGATAAAAAGCTTCACCGCAAGTAACAGTGAAAATACAGTGTAGAAAAACACGGAAAGGACCACTTTCACCATAGCATTTGAGATGAACTCTATGAAGGATAGGAACGCATGCAATCGCCCAAGGCAAGTTAATTATCTAATACGCATATTTTTTCTATAACCACATACAACGTAATAAATGTCCCAATTCCTTCGTTGTGTGGAGATCTACAGGTCTACAGAATTATACAGGCCTAAGACAAAGGTAATGATATGAATAGGAAGAGGCATCGACAGTTGGAAGAAACCAGTCGTAGTCAACACACTAAACCCATCAAATAAATGTTCTGTGGTTGCAGCCCTTCAAAAAGCCCGTATGAATAGAACGGAGTTGTGTCGCAGGTGGTGTATACATCCAGCACTCTGACTTAGTTTCTTGATACGGAACGCTACGCTTTTATTGATTTTATGTGAATGATGAACGGCTGCAATAAATTTTGACTGACTTTCAGACTATTTATTATCAACAGCGTATGATAAGTGTGTTATGCAACCTGTGTATATTGAAATTTACTGCAAAAAATACGAGGCTTATCAAAATTTTTCATCGTCATTGTCTGAAAAATATATTAGGGAAGAAATGACTATCGACGACAACGAAGATCAAAACACACAAACAAAACATTAGGACAATATTAAGTTAGTTAGAAAAGTATGAAGGAGAAGATGTTGTGTCCCAATGATTCCCACTGATATGGTATTCGACTTGAAACGTGTGCAGTTTCCGGTGCGAGCATCAACAAAACACAAGAACACAGGGTATGCGTGCATGCTTCTCACATGGATAGCTGCATTTCAGTATTTCAAAGTGGACCATAAATATAATTTCGTCTATCCCAACACTGGTGCTTATACACAGAACGCCAATAGAATGAGGGTATCAGTGAAATAAACAACACAAATATATAGATAATAAACGCACATCATCATTTGGATTCATACCCGAATCAATTTGTTTGGCAACAAATCGAAAACGAAATATTCGAGTTACTTTAAAAATTCACATGAAAAAGTTGTGTGCAAGATGGGTGCTGCATTTGCTCACAATGAATGAAACAATAACAGAGTCGCGAGAATGTTTCAATCGAGCCTTTGGTGATGTTTCACAGCAACAAAGCCGAGTATTTGCTTCGATTTATAGCCATGGATGAAACATGGGTCCATCACTTCAGTCACAGTCACACAGTCAGAACAATGGACTGAAAAGGGAGAATCAGTCCTAAAGAAAGCAGTTCCATCTGCATACAAGGTGATAGCATTAGTTTCTAACTTCAAAAAGTAAAAACAATTAACAGCAAGTATTATGCAAACACTCCTCACATAGATTTGACGGTTCTCCCTATAAACAGGGTACAAAAGGAGACTATGTTGAAAAATAAAGATATCTTTTGCCAAAATTTTTGGGTTTTCTTCATTAGGTCAGGCACTTTTGAGGTTATCTTTGTATATATCCCAAGTGTATTTAGTTATAATGTCATCCCTAATGTTTAACATCAATTCACATTTGCCTTTATTTCTAATTAGACAATAAGATTTGATTTATAAAATAAACTTACTTTGGGACAAGTCCGTGTGCAGTTCATAATCGTGTGACATCTATACAAAGACCAAGAATCTGAGAGTCGTTTCAATCGCTCCGTCGAGCTTTGATCGCGCGAGTCAATTATCCAACGGTAAGCCTAAACAAACAAATTTTATCACGTTAATTAAACGCTCTTTTGGAGTATATTTAACGCATACAAAATATACATATACCTGCATGAGTACAGCGGGTCCGAGATATTTGGTTCCGTTCCACCAATATGACGGACAGGACGTTGAACAACAAGCGCATAAAATACATTCGTAGAGCCCGTCTAATTTGGCTCTGTCTTCGACCGCCTGCAGCAATTGAGCTTGAGGTTTCGGCGGTTCATCTTTGCGCTGCAACCACGGCTGGATGGACGTGTATTGCTTGTAAAAATTGGTCATATCCGGCACTAAATCCTTCACCACGTACATATGAGGCAAAGGATATACTTTAGTCGGCTTTGCTGTGTCCGTATCGATTTTGCTTTAAATAAAAACACGTTAATCCAAGGATTAAATACATTAAATCAACAATATGAAACTTTAATGCAATTCATACCTAATACAGGCGAGTGTATTAATTCCGCCAATATTCATAGCGCACGATCCGCAAATTCCTTCACGGCACGATCGCCTGAAGGTTAACGTCGGATCCATTTCGTTTTTTATTTTGATGAGTGCATCGAGTACCATGGGCGCACATTGATCCAAATCTACCTTATATTCTTGCATATAAGGCTTCTCTTCAGGTTTATCGGGATTCCATCGGTAAATAGAAAATGTTTTAATGCGCGCATTCGTCGATCCGCTAAGATGAATATTCCTGACATGCTGTAAATAAATATATATATATCAGATACCCGCTTTGACAATTAAATTAAATTAAAAACATATATCACACAAAATATTTATGTGATCTAATTTATTTATTTTATATATAACATATTTATGACTATTTATAAATCGAAATAAAACTTCAATAAATTATCTAAATGCACATCTGCAATAATACTCTTATCAATCCAAAGCAAATATAATATTGACATATTTACGACTGCGTTAAAAGATATTTGGAATTATTCGTACCGGGTATTTTGGCATCAATTAAGAACAAATTTATCCGAGTCTATATTTTTAGCTATTTTAAAATGCACATTTACGCATCAGACAAATGAGATACAGCATGCATTCATAAGCATATTGAACAAGTTACATAATCCAGGAAATGAAAGCGATTATACGAGTCAATGCATTAAATTCAGATTTAAAAATCAAAGATTTATTCACGAACCTGGCCAAAAGCCCCGATGGCAACGCGAAGCAAACGCATCTCCTGCATTATGTCAAAAGCAGCCTTAACCACTCCTAGCAGCTGAACGACTGACGATCGAAACGTCACAGTATGTGACCAAATCCCATTATCACTGACGTCTGACGCTAATCGAAAATATATTATTTATAATGGATCAAATAAAAACATTCAATCAAGCATTTTTTATGCATTAATTTCGGCGCTAAATATTCATTATATATTATTTTAATTCAAGCACTTGTTTTTTTAAATTTAAATACATATATTAACAGATTTAATTAAAATTAATTAAACATATAAAAATACAACATTTATTTTCCTAAGAATATACACATATAAATAAAATATTATAAATGATGATCAAAAATGTATATTAATTGATATTTTTCTCATATTATTTAAATATGGGGTGACTTTGCACTTTTATCATTTTTATTCATTTGTATTAATAATCGATCGATTTGTTTTTACTTGTCGAAATTATGCATTATAAAAATGATTTATAATTTTTATCCGTTGATCTGATTTATGGATTGTGTAGTTTTGAATTTATTTTTGATTTTTAATATTTTTGCGACTTGACGTTTTTGTGCTTTCGTGGCACTCCTCGTATCTATGAAAAAGATACTGAATTAGGATAGTGGAGGATTTAAGAATAATAGGTAAAGTTGTTTATGGAGACGAAGACAGTTTAGTTGCCTGGCGTGCGGGGTGCGGATGTCCTAACCTGCGGTCAAGCGGTTGACGTGTACTCTGCAATGTTGTAGCGGAGTCATCGCAGGTAGCCACTCCCCCCCTCATCCTCCCCCTTTCCATTTGGCCCCATTTTAACAACGCCAGTTGACATCCACCCCTCTTTCCTTAAACCCCCCCTCGACCAATCACTTGACTCCCTGTCATAATTGACAGTTCTTGTATCCTGCTCTCTCCCTGTCACAAATATTTCATTGGGGATTCCTTCCGCCTGTTGACGTGTCCAATGTATTCCCGTTATTTCTCTCCCGTATCGTTCCCGACTCGGATATGAGACAGTTAGAAACGATAAGCGAGATTCCAAACCTAACCTCAATTTAAAGACCTTAATCCATTAATTAACAACTGATAAATTGAACCGTCATTCTGTCCAAGTAAGATCATTTTCTATCATATTCGCTTGTAATGTTTTACATATCCGCACAATTTCAACGTAAAGTGTTTAATATCGAGTGATTCTTTAAAAATTTCGCGGGAATTTAAAAATATATCGCAAATTTGAATTCAAACAATCCATAGAAACGTCATCTCAGTCAACAATTCAATCGAGATCTTTCACCGTTTACGACGTCAGTCATTCTAACGGATCAATATTACGAATTGAATCGGGTTCCATTCAAAAATAATACATATTGATTACACACACGTATGTGACATGCGGCAAATACTGTCATAATCCATAGCAAATCATTTGATTAATCGCTTTGAATGCTCGTTTTTTAGAAAATCACAATGATGCAAGACGCCGATTTGACCGGAGCCGCGACACCCCCCAGAAAAAGTGTATTATCTCAGGCATGGACGAGATTATCACAGGTAATATGACATCGGTTTCGACAATAAACGTCGAGAATCAATCGGATTAACGCTTCAATTAAACTATGATGTTTGCGTGTGTGTGTGTGTGTTACATTATTATACATTATTTAACAACGACTTATAGGTAACCGTTGTTGATCATGTGATTCCTTGCTTGTCCCGTTTATTATTATGAGCATGCTTTAATGCTTCGCTCGTAATCTTCTACGAGGGTAGTCCAAAAGTATCCTGTGTGCATCCCAAAAAACTGACGCTATGATCTTATCTGCAGATGTCTTTGAAGCTGTATCTCACCTTTCAATCTATTATTTTGACTGTTCCTATATCGCAGATATGAAGTGATGGAGTCGTGTTTCATCCATGGCTATGAATCGATGTAAAAACTTGGCTTTATTGCCGTGAAACATTGCCAAATACTTGATTCAAACATTCTTGCGATGCTGTTTTTATTGCATTATGAGCAAACGCAGCACCCATCTTGCACATAGCTTTATCGCGTCCAAGTTGTCAATCAATATGTGATTTACAGTGCTTTTTAAAATGCATACCATGTCTGTTAACTCGCGCTTTTTCAGTCGACGGTCATCTGATACCTTTATGTGGGTTTTTCCAGAATTTCTGACGTGGTCATCACATTTTGTTCGTTTTGATAACTCGTAAAGCCTCGTTTAAACTCAGCCACTCAATATTTTACTGTTGTAAACGAAGGAGCAGACTCCCTAGAGTAGAATTTAACTTGGCTTTGATTTTGATTGGACTGAGACCTTTCAAATAAAAGTATTGTATCAAAATGATGACCTCAAGCTTTATAAGGTCGGTTACTTCTTAGATTGCCCTCGTAATGATTCCGTGCATTAATTTTGAAGAGACGGCCCTTCATATATGACTGAGTAACTCTATTCCGTCATAATATTTAATTATTTTCATTCACACGACATTTTATGTTTAAACAGGGATTACCTGTACGTTCATACAAGTTATCATTGGCATGTGTAATTGTTGAATTTGTAATAATTAAATCCTCTAATTATTGTTTTATGGCTTCTCTTATTTTTATGGCTGCCTCTCGGCTAATTTTCGGTCCGATTTCTGAAATCAATTTTGTACTAATTGTGTAGGTATAATTTTACATTTTTAAATACATAATAGCGTTCGAATGTGTGCTGCCGTGATGATGATAGAATTTGTTCGTGCTTAATTAAAAGAAATTGAAAATCAACAACAGCATCTTCATATTTCATTTCGATGTATTTAATGCTTTCTATTGTCATCCAAACTAGTGTTTTTCTTGATGTATTTTATGTTTTTGTAATATTTTTCCATAGAAATTGATTGCAGAATATCCTAATGTGGCAGGGAAACTATGGTATTTTAAAAATGAATAACACAAACAGTATAGGAGACATTGGTTTAATTCTTCTTTCCATGTTGCAGAGACATTTAAAGTTTTTATTTATCATCGCACTCCAGAAAGTCCTTTCCAGTAGAATCAAAAAGGTCTTTACAAACCTCCCACATTCCCTATCGAGACAGTCGCGAAAGCGTTTGTCAATACGTTCATTCAGGAGACCCGCTGGGTGAGCGTTCTAAATGAAACTCGGAGATTATGCTACCTTCAATATCAAGCGAAAGATGAGATGGATGTAACCCCTTCATGTGAATGGATATTGAAGAAGTCTGCAGTCTCTGCAACATAAAAAAATAATTAAACCAATATCTCCCATCCTTTTGCGTTATTCATTTTTAAAATAACGTAAATTTCCCTGCCGCACATGTAGAAAAACCTCAAATGGACGACGGCGAATAATTCATATCTAAGGGCTCGTATTTATGACAATTTTATGTTTACACTTTTATCTTACGTTGCATTGTCACCTAATAATTGTACATTTTAAAATGCACTACTTATTTTGAAGATAAGCATAGGTATTTATGCGAATAACTATTAAATTTGGATAATTTCGAAACTAAAACCATAAAATGTAACAAGCATATTAGATTTAACAGCTGTTTTTATTACCGCATACGCTTTTATTGAAAATGTTACAATTATTTTAATCGTTGTTAATGCAACACGTCACTCAATAAGTTCGTAGGATGACTAATAAATTGGAGCGAAATCTTAAATAATATTTGGTGAGATCCGGAGACTAAGCTGGATGGGGATTCAATTTAAAATGCAATTTTGTAATGGAAAACTTTTTTCTTCTTATTTGAGATCATTTTTCGCAATATAAAACGCACCAATAACGCCATATAATAGTCGCTTCACAAAGCAATTGATGAATAAAATACGATGAATATTCAGCTGACGACTGATTTGAATCGCAAGCATCGAAAAAATGCTTTTTATTGCGCTAAAACAACTCCAAACAGCGCTCTGAATTGTCGATGCGTTGTTTTGAAAATACGAACTTATCGAGTGATCTGTTATAATTGAGAAATGTTTTTAACGACTTTTTAATAACCGCATAACAATAGCAATATATTTTTTTCAATTGGTTGATGTTTAATTTATCTAAATGCTGACGACTCCAGATTTATCAAGGATACCTGGATAGTTGGACACCACACACAAAAGGGAGATGGGTGGCGTCGGCTTTAATTTTAGCAGCTTTCGTTACGAGAATTGTTACTCTACAAGTGAGTGTCCATGTTCCTCGTTATGATTCGAGCGATTGGTGAGCTTTATTGAATGTTTATTCGACTCGACGACACGATCGGTTGCTGACTACTTCGTAAATCTTTTGTGTGTGAGTGCGCCAACACATGCAATGGGTGATATTATGATTTTATTATGACGACATTCATTATTTGCTTTCGATTCATTTGAGCGATTTTCATTTTTATGGTGTCGGTGTATTATGCTCGGAACAATGATACAGAATTGTTGATTTTTGCATCGGTCACATCCTCATTTTGCTTAGATGGATTTAATGAATATAGAAATTTGATGTTGATTATCGATTTAAAATGATACAATTGAATATCTGAATGTATCTATTGTGATTATTAAAGGATTAATTAATTTGTTGTAGTCCTACACTGGGTTTTTGGACTCCCTCACGCCATATGTGCGAAGCCGCTGGCTCACCGACATATTTTTAATTCTAGTATTTGTTTGCCGCATCCTTTATTTGCAGGTACAAACTTTGATTCAAATACATATTTATATACATTTAATATGACGTCGATACCATTGCATGGGTTTTGGCACACTCACATTAATTTTATGAATAGACGCTTCTTATTATGAGTTTGCAGTACGTTTCAAATTTTTCTTTTAAACATATTGGGTGTGTGAATAGGTTCCTGCTGTTTCACCATCGATGACGGTATAATAATTGTGTGCGTATAGCTTTAAAATCAGTGTTTTATTCAAAAGATGTACAATATGCATATCAAACACAATTTGAACTTGCAAAATCATTACGAGTTGATCTAACAATAGTTTTGGAACGTTTGACAGCATTGAGAATGTTGCAAAAAGATATCCAAAGCGTTGGGTTAAGCTTTGCCAAGCAGAAACATCGATACCAAAGCAGAATATCCATGACTCCAAGCTCATGTTCTGTATTTGGTAGGATCAGCTGGTATTATGAGCTGTTCCGACCCAACCAAAGCATCACAGGACATCTTTGCCGAAAGTAATTGATGCATTTAAACCGAACATTTTTGCAACAAAATGCTAGGCTACATGGCACATCGGTGATCAAAACCTACTTGGAAATAATGAAATGTAAATCTGTACCCTTCCGTACTCTCCCAACATTTCTCCAATGATGATTCACAGCTTACAACCTTGCCGATTCAAATGCGACTGGAAAGACCGACAAAAGTAGTGGCTAATTATGGGCGATACTTTGATTGACTTCTTTGCTTGATAATAAAGGATTTATTTTCACGAAAAACGTCAAGAACTTATTCACGCACCCAATATATTTCTATTTATTTAATTACAGTCCTCGTAAATTATGGTAAAAATGATGCATCTCCGATTTTAATCATAATTAATCTGGAACTAACATCTGTATTTCGATTTTTACACTTTATTTAAATTAAAGCAAACAGTCGGACCGTCTTGAAATTTTTCCATTGCGGAATGAATTAAAATGTTGATAAAAGCTTTGATTTTGTTTTCGAATTGTATATTCCATTCAAGGTCATCGCGTCAGATGTTACGATCTTTATATGAAAATTTAGCAACGAAACCGATTATTATATGCAAATTAAATCATTCGGAAATAATGTACATCTTATAAACGCATTTATATTCAACGAAGCTCACTATTTGTATAGAAAATAATTTTACGCGGCCAAATTAAATTGAAATTTGATTTATTTTTACAGGGATGGTATATAGTAACGTATGCACTAGGCATATATCATTTAAATCTTTTTATTGCATTCCTTACACCAAAGATTGATCCTGCTATGGACTTTGATGGTAATTTTTTGCTTAATATCGTTGAATTATCGTATCCGAAGCCTGAATATTGATTTGATGTGATTTTTTTTACAGCGGAGGATGACGGAGGGCCCGCGCTGCCGACGAGAGTGGGCGAGGAATTTAGACCATTTATAAGGCGGTTGCCCGAATTTAAATTCTGGTTATCAGTAACCAAAAGTACGCTAATAGCATTAATTTGCACGTTCTTCGATTGTTTCAATATTCCAGTATTCTGGCCGATATTGGTCATGTATTTCATCACACTTTTATGTATAACGATGAAACGCCAAATTAAAGTGAGTATAAATGTGTTTTTGCTCGGTCGGCTTATTTTGCGGGTTCATCGTTCGATTATCAAGGTTCAGAGTGTGAATGAAAACGTTGATGTAATGCGTAAGCTTGTGGACTGTCGACGTCAACGTGAACCTTGATCAAAACATTGCCATTACAAGCGTGCTTATCTTATATGGTGTTGATAGTGTTTATGAATGCTATGAAAGCTTATACAAAATCTGAAAATTCGTACGTATCTACAATATGATAAACGATCATTGAGTAAATTCCAATTTCATTGCATCGGCAAGCTGTTTTTTTGAAAATAGATTAGAATTCCTTGGGAAAGATTGTTAAAAACAGTGAATGGGTGTAAAATCATTTATTTGATACTGGCGATTACCCGGCATGCATTGCAAAACTCCGTATCCGTCAATCGTTAAGAATGGAGGCGCAAGTTTTCTGCATCTTGTGAAGAATAGGGTGATCTGGAGATCGAATCAGAATACGCACATCATTGGCAGCCTCACCAACTTGCCCGGGTTCGCCATCTCCAACAAGATCCTCCAAAGTTTTTCCCAGTTTGATATTGTTGTCATAAGCCACATCTTCACCATATTCCAACATCTGTGAGAATAATCTTATGTTAAAAAGTTGGTCCACAGTGGACATGCTCGATATGAAACTGCATTGGTACTCCATGGGATGATATGATCAGAGTCCTCTCAAATAATTTGTACGCAATACTTACTATTTATATTCATGTTTTCATTTTGAATGCTACTAATATGCGTACGCAAACAATGATTGTACAAATTCAAAAACCTTTACATGTGTGCACACAACATCTCGCTAAAGTTTCATCGCAATCGAATGAATAGTATATGATTATATATGAAATAAATAAACACGAAAGGATTTATATTCTAATATTTCAAGCAACTAAGACTTACTCATGGTCGTGGAATAACAGCCGTTATCGTATAGGATTTGAAACGGCAGTTAATGTCTTAATACAAAAGTATCTGAACTAACCCAAATAAGTATTTGCATGCTTTATAGACTATGAAAAAGCATTTGATAGGGTAAAGCACAAGACATTAATGAAGATGCTCAGAGAATACAATTATTAGAAGCCTTTACTAGCATCAAACAGCAGAGATCAGACATGGAAGTGGAAATACAGAGGCTATAGCTATACAAACAGAAGTCCACAAGATTGTATTTTGTCATCCCTATTATTTAACCTGTATTGTGTAACTTGAGTCGTAATAAATAATATCAGATATGCTGACGACACAGTCATATTGGCTGAAAGTTTATATGATCTCCAAAACCTCCTAGATATGATTAATGGATATAGAAATAAGGTGCTGAACAGAAGTTGCACATGCTTCTTTTAATAAAATGAGGGCCTTCTTCTGCGGTGACAATATGAATCTATATCGTCTTCTCCAATTAATAATGGAGGATTTTGACGAATTGACAGGAAGCAGATGAGCTGGCTGCACAACATCAGAGACAGAAAAGCCTTCGCCAGAGTGATCGCCAACGTTGGGGAGACCTCACACAGCACAGAAAGAAGATTCTTACTCTTATATTTGGAATGTCTGCAGTATTTGTTTCGCTACTAGTTTTTATCTTGATGAAACCAATCATGCTGTCTGAATATATGGGATGGAATTGGTAGAGGAGAGGAATGTCCGGTATTTAGCTAATTAAACTTATGGACATCCAACGGATCTACATGATTAGGAAGGTTGTGATATAAATAACTTTTCATTTGCTGTATTTTTATAACCAGTGCCACCACCAACACATTCAACCACCATTCAATCACTACCCAGGTCTTTTTCTGCTGTCGTATAAAATCCATTTTACATTGCAATTTTCTAGCTTTTTAATCTTTCGTATTGAAGCGAGATGGCAAAAAATAGATGCAAAAAAAGATGAATCTTCATGTGTAACTGAGCAATAGCAATGAATCCCAAAAAAAGAACAGTGCAATCGATCGCCATTAAATTTTGCATTAACAGACGGTTGAAGCTTCAATGGATAGCACGAAACGTGACGAAAACAACTGTTTATCGCATCGTAACTGAAGATTTGAACACAAATACGCATGGAAACTTCATCACAATAACACATCCAGCTACAGTACCTTCGCTGTCATTGATTTCTGGCCAGGACCCACATCCCATTGCTTCCCTAGCCTCCCTACAGTCTAGGGAAGGGTTTTTCTTTCCTCGCTTAAAAGGCGTCCTGAAACGGATACAATGGGACATGATTGAAACCATCCAAACTCATCTTACATCGGCCATAAAGGACATCCCGGAGAATCTCTTAGTGGATTTCCAATAAGGTTATCCATTTGTTAAAATAAAAATTATTGGTATTTGTGTAACATATAATAAAATAGGCAAACTACTGATCGCTTTATGTTACATTGTCTGTGATGTATGCAACAAATACCGGGACTACTTTCCGTGACATTTAAGTCCATTTGCCCTACTCTAATAATAAATATGTAATTAGGAAAAACGTGTTTCTTTCAAAAATCTAAATACATTATGAGAGTCGCCTACCAAATGAAATGTGTGAATTGAGAGACGATGCATGATTGGCCGTTAAAATTACACGATTTTCTGTTATATTTACATGTAAACATTTGTGTTTTTAATTGTCGTTTTATTTGTTTCAGCACATGATTAAATATAGATACCTGCCATTCACTCACAATAAACCTCGGTATCAAAACGAGGTCCCCAACTGACAAACTGCAATCGGGAGGGTGTTATAATTTTTAGTCTTAATTTAAAGAATCCCTAATATATGTTTTTTGTAAGATAATTATTGTACATTGGATTATATTCAAGACGCGATCACATCATACTTTTAAATGAATACCATATTTGTATCGTTGATTTAACATACACACACACACATACATTTGTTAATAAATTTCAAAGAACGTGGAATACTTTGTTGATTGAAAATATAAGATTATATTTTTTGTTGTCATTATTAATTATTGCTATTCTCGAGAATAGACCTTCTGTTGAATGAAAATTGATGAAAAAAAAGTAATAACAAAATAAAGAGTGAGTCACAAATTCGTGTCTAAATTTGTCATTTTAAAATACGTCGTTGCCAAATGTTATTAATAAATAATAAGCACCGGTTTAGATAAAATCAAATGTATACGTACGGTGAAATCTCGATGTAACGCACATTGGAAGTCTAGCAGTGCGAGTGCCTAAACTAGTGAAGTGATAAAACGGACGTTGAGTGAAAACGATTTTGTACGAGCTTGAATTTGTACCTGCGACACGAAGAAAATTCATTTGAGAGATTCTCGCTGTGCCTTAGAATAGCGTTTCAGTTGTTTGTGTTATCTTCTCGATGTTGAAGTGAACGTAAAATTGTTGGATATGTTTAATAAAATGGTCGATATATGTACAAATGTATGCTTAAGTTTTATTTATTTTGTATTTTTAATGTAATGCGTTATTCCGAGATTTCACTGTGTCCGTCGTCGTAGACGTAATAAGCGCCGTTTGAGAAACAAAATACTTTGCGGTCGACCCTCCTATAGCGTCCACTTCCCCTGTGTTGACAAACTAAATACGTACAATTTATGTATGGGCGCTATAGAAGGGTTGACTGTAATTCATTTATGTGGCTGAATGTTTCATGTATTCGCTGTTGTGCACGTTTGAATTTGTTCTTAAATTTACAAAAATGCATATGAATTGAACTTCTGGAAAGATATACACTTGAACCTTTTTTTGTGCGGTAGATGCGTTCCGTGGAAAATCGCAAAAATAAAACTATAACTTACCTTGGGTCATTCCCATCCGATATAAACCAGTAATAAAATAAACGACAATATTTTTTGAGTATGGCGTTCGATAGCGAGGCAGTCTGAAAAGCGGACCAATTGGACACACGAAGTTGATGTTTCCATGGTTCTGAATTGATGCAAAAACTCGACTTCGCTCTATGACAATTTTCGATATAACTCTAAATCACTCTCTTTGGAAGAAATAGGATGCCCAATATCATGATTGTACTGTGTGCTGAAGTAAATCAGTTAATTAAAGACTAAGTAATTGGAATTTTGAAAATTTCTTTCTAAACTAGAATACCCACTTAAATTGTGTAGCCGTAATTCATCAATAGCAAATGCAAAATATCTCGATACGTACTCTATGAAATCGCATAAAAAGAGGTTCGAGTGTATAGCAATGACAAACATCGATTATTTTATCATTGTGTCATCAGATCCTCGAAAATAAAAACTATTACCTGATTGTAATGGAGCAATGTCTGAGCAGACGTGTAAATATTGATGTAAAGCCGTCTTCGTTTGTTCAATTATCCGCGTAGCATAATTTTTCAGACATATCAAAACGCTACTACATTAATTTATAAGACGAGACATCATCCTCAAGATACAGTTAATCTCCTTTTTTGGATGATATTAATATGGCATTGTAAATGGAACACCACAAGTGCTCGCATACTCTGGAGGTTTTCAGCCATGATGTCTTCGACACGGTCCTGACTCTGATGACCTGTATTCGATGCGGAAGATCATATTTTTATCCATCACGTCGGTATTGATTCTCCAAGCAGTCCATGGAATTTTCAGTATCCTGAAGCTGAGCATGTAATGTGTGCTGAATAAAGTGCTATGGAACGCTGCTCACGTGCATACTCTTTGGATTAAAAAAATGAGGTCCTGGGCCGCAATAAACAGGGGTTACCCATATAAATCTAATGGATAAAAGTATAATTTTGCAAATTATATAACATTGACATGATTCAAGCTGCGCGTTAATCAAATTGTAACGCTCAATGCTTGTATGTACATTTTAGTATTGAATCTACGTTGATTGCAATCAGCAGCTCTGGTATTGAGTACTCGTTTATTGATTGTTTTTCTATAAGTTTACATCTTAAAGGCTTCTGGATGCTTCTTTAAAGTCCTTGTGGCGCCCATCAAAGCATGATAAATCTTGATGTACATATCCGATATAGATCTTAATAGGGAAAGGATTTAATTTGATGGTTTCCCATTGCCTTCCACACGTGGTAAAGCAAGGATAGGATTATTTGGAAGGTAGGAGAGGAGAGAATCTGAGTGGATAGCGAAATTATTGAATGATAATTTAATTATTGTTGCAAATTCAATTACTCACTGATGGGCGTCCCTGCACAATTGCTTCAGGATTTACTCTTTCGAATGCAGGAAATCAGGGTAAACCTGGATCGAGACGATCACATATGCTCCAGTCGCTTACACATGGTGTCAATAAGGATCATCATTTGGATTTTGCTGAAAACTGGCCGCTTTGTTAACGTTTAATTTCAGCACGCATCGATATGATGCGTGCAACGACTGCATTTAACTTATTTTGCCAATGCTATATAAACGTCAGCCTCCGTGCAGATCCTTCGATCGAGGATAATTGCCGTGTATCGTTGGATATACTGCGTCAAAATGCCAATTCGATGGAAAGCCGAGAATCGACGCGAGGAAAATAATGTATTAATTACACACCGCACAACTCTGTTCAATATTCAGAATCGTTTGAATAATTTTAAATAGAGCCGAATGTATAATTTATGAATGTAATATATAAATGTTAAAAAATTATCGATTCGAATGATTTCCCAACGTGTGTACAGACATAATAAATATTTGATTTTACAACGTATTTCAATTGATCCTCGCTCCAATCTGCTTAGTATTCGGCATTAACGTATTGCAAATCCATTTGTGTTAAAAAAAAAAAAAACAATGGTGATGATACGCATTGTAGATCAGGGACACACGACAGGCTCATTTTATTATTATACTCATAAAAAAATACTGTCACCAATACAAAAATAGACTCCCACTCGATTCCGTTTTTACTCTGAACCTTTGTGATATTATAATAGTTTCTTCTATAATTCAGCGCGAAATTCAATCAGGAGGGGGCGCCTTCGCTCTAGAACTTCGGGAGCCACTGACACAGTCTTTCAGCATCTCCATACATAGCTTGGATGCGCGCGCATCTGACAATTCGCGACAGGCGATCCTGCCCATCGAAAATGACCCGTTTTTGCGATTGTTTCAGCTGAAAATTAAAAATATTGATGGAAAATGTGCATTCAATCACCGTAACGAAGCTATGGTGAATGCTCAAAGATGGCCAATACTCATATCATTCAGATTTATCAATTGAGGTATCCAAACAGGGGATACGCAATTCAAAAACATATCGCAATTGATTTATCAATATTGCATAATTTCCATATTCATAAAAATGTTGACATGACCCATAGGTAGTCCCGCAGTTCAATCATCTTTAGTTCCTACAGGTTGTGTGGTTGGGGACCACATTTTTAAAAGATATATTCACTATGAAAATCCATGTATAAATGGTTGGCAATAATCCCATAAAAGGGATTGCTAAAAGTCACCTCAAATCAATAAAAATGTTGACAGCCACTGGAATTAAAAACTGAAATAATAACATATGTTCATCTTTATATTGTTCAAAGGCAATATGCAGTCTTATTGATTTGAATACTTGCACGCATAAAGCTTGAGAAGCGCTGGACATTTATGAAAATCTTATTTTATCTGTCGGTTTTAAAGCGGCAGCTTGGATCTCGAACATAAAAGCGCCGTCGTACAACACAAATCTCATCTTTAATGCATCGACTGAATTCAATATTATATTTATGACGACATTCAACACGGTGATACGTGACTTTGCCGCCTGAAACTTTCCATTAACAATACTCACCTATTTATCTTACAGATCATCCCTTGCGCGTTGAAATCGTCGTAGGTAAACTGCTCGCGTTGCCCAAGGCTACCGTAATTCAGACGCGTGGAAAAATCAACAGCCGTAAGCCTTCTTATCAGGAACACGCTCTTTGCGTCTATCAAATAATACGGTGAATCGGGTCCCCGATTTGTTAATGCGGACGTTTTACATTTGAACAACTTCCGAGTTGCATTCAGATGCTAATTCGGCGTGAGGTAATAATGCGCCATTTGTATTCGAATGGGACAATGTCCACGCGCAAATAAACGCTCCTCATGAATCATATTTCGCTCAAAAGAATTTATTAGGACAGCATGTGTCGCGCTCGTTTCTGAAATATTAGAAAACCACACGAGCGGCCTCGGACCGATTTCAAAAGCGTCGACGGCGTGTTTACACTTTTAGTAATCTCAGTGCAGATTTGGCATTTAAGCATTGATAATTTAAAAATAAAATAGCGTCGGTTAATTTTATCACAAACCGCACGCGTACAATCGAATAACATTTGAATGCACAATCTATTGTTGTCGTGTATTTTTTCTGCGTATGAAAATTCAACGCGATTTTGAAACCGCAGAAATCTCAATGTAATCATATGAGATTTCGTCGTCGCTTCGGGCAAACAATCTAAAGTTCAGAGTCCGCGTTGATCGTTCTTCATATATTTGCATACGCACAACTAAACGATATAGACGAAGATCTCGAATCGTAATCTCGTATGATTACAACATATTTTTTCATTACTAACGCGTATAATTATTTAAATTAAAGTAAATCAAATCAATTGTTATACTAAGAAACAAGCATTATGATATGGCATTACATTTTAATCCTAGATCACTAATCATTAGTCTCATATACTACTGTACCCACCTAGCCTCAGAATATACAAGCAAATTATTGACCCAGGCGTATTCACTGCGTGTGCACGTCAATTATAACACATAAATATGATTAGTGATCTAGGGTTAATGTTAATTCAGTATTAGATTGCGCATATTTAAATATTTAATACTCGATGAAATCATTCCTTTTGAATCCATACTTCAAGGAAAAACGCATAATAGAAATTTAAATAACAAAAACTCGTTTAAATTACTGAAAACAATCTTTCAGCGTGACACGCTAAAGACATACAGATGTCGATGACTTGTTCATAAAATCGGACGAATGATATCTAATCTTACACGTGTACGAATTTAAAACAATGATTCGCCGTTTATAAATAGAAGGATAGAAAATAGTAATTCACAGGTAACATTAGCAGATGACTACACGAATAGTTGCCAAAAGATTCAAAGACCTGAGGATTTCGAGATCTTCGATACCTTTGTCTTACAGGATGAAATTGAATAGCTTTGATGTTCGACGTGGATCAACGATACGCTGTCTTTTAACGTATTTATCCTAAACTGACGGTCAAATCAGTGATCGACGATGCTCCTTTGAGGTATTAATCCAGTTTTATGTGGAGTCGACGTCCACAGGTGTTCATTGGCTTTGACCTACTGAGCGATCCAAATAAGGCGAAACATTCCGTTCGACCTATTCAATTCGTTTACGACGATGTGTAAATAATTGTGTGTGTAATTATAAAATTAAAACCCAACGAATACATTCACTTAAAATTTTAATTATATATCGTAAATAGAACTTATCTCATTTGAATATTTGAAAATCTAAAATAAAAGAGAATTCATCGATCGGGAACTTTCTTGATGGCGCGTCTCGGATTCGGCACGATTTTCGGACCCTCGCGCGGCTCGTCATGGGAGCGTAAATTGCGCCACCAAAAAAGCCCGACGACCGACTCCTACATATTTGAATTATCTGAGCGATCGAAGACAGTCATTTTCTCAATATCATGTATTGCAAATGAAAATAATAAAGAAAACGTCGAGGATAATACAGATTCAAATAATATACACAAAAATAAAAACACGAATATAATAAATTATAACATCGAAATAATAATCAATGAATGTTTTACAATAAAATATCAATCGGTGAGATTAACGTTTAACATTTTCACATAAACAATATAGATCCATCATGTATGCATAAAAACAACTATTGCCCCGGTTAAATTTGACAGAACACAAATACAGTTTTTCAAATAAATAAAAACATCTTCCAATCGATATATTTGCATGTTTGAAGATGAAATCGTTCTGCTAGAACGGAGATTCCCGACGAGGTCGACGTCGATACTCGGAGGATCGACGGAACCCCCGATAGATCAAACGACCACTCACACTATAACGCATTAAAAATATATGTATACATGTTAAATTATGAATTTTCAGGCGCAGTCACTGGGGGGGCGGGGGGAACGGGGTCGACGAGTAAACGATCGGGAACCCTCGAGCTAGAATTACGGCATGCGTCGGACAAATTATCCAGCTTGAGACTAATCGTAATCGCATATATGTACAAAACAAATATTTCTCCATCCCTATTCTTCGAGCGAGCACATAAAACAAAAGCGGTCCCCGAAGTTACGGTCGCCTAATATTAGTTTAATTTCGAGATATGGTTTTATTTACGCAACGGAAATTATTAGGTACATTGCTACAGATTAAAACTACAATGCAGAGCTGAATGCCAGTAATATATTTTATCTGTAAATACAACACAACACTTCCCAAGATTAGTATAAAATGAAATTAAAAATATTGTTAGTTCAATATAATAGATAAAACTTTTTATTTTAAAGTACATGATTGACTTTTTTTTTATAGTTTACAATCTATAATGAAAAATACAGTAAATGTGAAAAGGTTGTCAAATAACATATCTTTAGTCGAGTGCATCTGTTCGAAGAGGATAGAATAATGAAATAAGCCACTTCTTCACAACTCGCCGAATACAAAAAAGCCACACGTCCGCGAGAGACGATCGAGGGACGCCCCGGTCGGACCGGAGCCCGATCGAGGCGGATCTCGACGGCTCGCTCGCGACTGACGCGTCGTCTTCGGCGAAATCGCAACCGCGGCCGCGGACAAACCCCTACTGTAAATGTCCGCGTCGACGCCGCCCGAATGGACCGACTTCTAAAGATGGCACCGAACGAGAGGCTCCGAAGAGCGAAGACTTCGAAAGGATGGAAAGCGGCGTTCATATACACACTTTTACTTATAAACATATGTAAATTTAAAGCTTAACTTCAGAAATATTAACATTTTATTCAGGTAATTATTTTATTAGACGCTATATCAAATCATAGCGATCAGAATCAATAGTGCACTTTTCGCGCTGAAAATATGAAAAAAGCGATATCGAAACGGTTATATCGTAAGTGTACATAATAAGTGTTTTTTTTTTTTTTTAAAGATCTTTTCAATGAAAAAGTTTTTTTATTTTTTTGCAATGAAAACCACATCACACATATGCACGCACACAAAAAACGTTCATCATAGTTAATAGCGCCCGCGCAGAGACACGGACATTCGAAAAGGGGGAGGGGTGAAAGTTAACGTAAAAATCCACAAAATTTGTAAGATATGATAATATACGACAGCGAGCTCTGCGGCTCCGCGACTCTGCGAGCCGACACGTACATATATATAGAATTAATAAATAAACTACAAATAAATATTCAACAATATTTAAAATTCTAACACTTAAAATAACCATTATCCGTACTCGAACGTGAGACCGTGTGCAGCGTGCAAATGCACGCCGTCTCGAGTCGTATCGAAAGGCGAAAACGCGTCGGACGATGCACTCGGAGAGAGGAAAACGGACTAGCCGAAGGGCCCGGACGCGCAGGAGACGAACGTCTCCGCGAGCGGAACGAAACACAGCGTATATATATTTCTGTATCGATTAGCGCGTGCGCCTCCATGTATATATGTGCGCGTACGCATATCAGCATACGCGTAAGCGCATATATGGTCAGTTTTCATTATCAAGAATTATCTCTATCAACATCAAAATACCCAAAAAAGAAGGAAAGTATATATATATGTATATATATATATATTCAAACGTGTCCCGTCGCCCGTCGACTCGCCGGCGCCGCCCCCGGCGTCCCGGCCCCGGGCTCGCCGGGCCGGACTCGACCGGGGGGCGCTCTCGCGCGTGCACGTGTACGCATATATGACGACGGAGGCGTAAATATACATAAACATGCAAGCACAGACGGAGGCTCGACGACGACGAGGGTATTAAAATTGTTTACAGTTAATATATTAATAGTAACGATAAAATTATGTGCATTTATGTAAATCGTATATAGACAACGCGACGGCCCCGCGCGACGGGACGCCAGCGGGAGGACCCCGCGCGCTCCGGTCGCCTCCGACGCGCGCATATCAGTAAAAATTATGATATATTTTGTACAATTAAATACGATTAAGTACGACTCGTAGCAAAGATATCAGTTTAAGAGAGTAATAGTTTTTCAATTATCTATTTATACCTATTTATAATTTAACATAACACAGTATCGTAAGGGTGAACGAGCCGACGCGGAGTGCGGTGAGCGGATACCGCCGCGTCGGGCCGCGGGGGACGACGACGCGGGACAAGCTGAGAAATACTAACGTCGGCTCCGCCGGCGAACGGGGAGGGGGAGGAAAAGGGGGCAGCGTCTTCACGAGCGGGCGTCGCTGTTGACGTGCGCCGTCGCCGCCGCCGGCTTCTTCTCCTGCGGCTCCGGCGTGCGCTGGCCGTCGCGCCGGGGGGGCATCCGCTCGTTGATGGCGTCGAGCCCCTTGGCCTCCGCGAACGAGGTGATCTTGTGGTTGGGCGAGAAGCCCTGCAGCGCGTTCTTGAGCGACGTCTTGCCGCCGGAGAGCGCGCCCAGCGGCAGCGCGCCCGTGGGCGTGAGCCCCTTGAGCTGCAGCACGGACTCGCTCTCCTCGCGCAGCACGGAGAACACGTGCGCCATCTTGCCGATGGCGCGGATCTTGTTCCTGATGACCTCCTTGCGCAGGTTGGCCTCCTCCATGGCGTCGTCGCCCTCGGACATGAGCTCGTCGTCGGAGCAGATGTTGAGCACGTTGACGAGCATCTCGGTCACCTTCTCGCCGACGAAGGGCAGCGACCACGTGAACACGTCCATGAAGTTGGGCAGCCAGTAGGGGTGCGGCGAGCAGTTGAACTGGCGGATGTTCATCACGTTGTTCTCGTACTTGAGCACGGCCGCCTTGTTGTTGTACACGTCGAGGTAGTTGGGCGCCGAGAAGATGGTGATGAGGCTCGGGAAGCCGGTGGTCTGACTCTTGCGGTACATCCGGTAGCCGGCGTCCTGCGCCTCGTGCGCGCGGATGATGGACAGCAGGTTGTTCTTCTGGAGGAAGTCGCAGCAGGCCGCGTAGCTGTAGAAGTAGGAGCAGCCGCGGACCGAGTTGTGCGAGAAGTGCTCCGAGTTCTTCTCGTTGCCGAAGTCCTCGAGCGGGTCCGACCAGAGCAGGTCGCACATGGGCCCGAAGGCCGGCGGCTCCTTGAAGCGGTCCAGCTTGCGGATGTCGTCCAGGTTGTGGATCTCGGGCGAGAGGCCGCCGTGCACGCACAGGAACTGCTGGTTCATGAGCGCGGCCAGCGGCAGGCAGTCGAAGGCCTCCATGCAGGCGTCGTACACGCGCTCCGAGTACTTGATCTTGCACTCCTGCTTGAACGTGAAGTACTCCGTCAGGTGGCGGCACTCGTGGTTGCCGCGCAGCAGGAACAGCGTCGTCGGGTGGCACAGCTTCAGCGCCCACAGGTACAACACGCACTCGATGCTGAAGTAGCCCCGGTCCACGTAGTCGCCGAGGAACAGGTACTTGGTGCAGGCGGGCGAGCCGCCCACCTCGAACAGCTTCATCAGGTCGTAGAACTGGCCGTGCACGTCGCCGCACACCGTCACCGGCGCCTCGATGTCGATCATCGTCTTCTCCGAGCGCAGCAGCGCGGCGCCGTCCTTGATGATGCGCAGCGCGGCCGCCTCCTCGATGCGCCCCTCCAGCGTGAAGTGCTGCTTCAGCACGTCCGGGCAGGGCTTCCCGGACGCCTGGTCGAACACCTCCGCCGCCGTCAGCTTGCGGCTCGGCGGGAACGCCACGCCCTGGATCATGCGCTGCGTCGTGGACGCCCTCTCCTCGCTGGCCGCCATGGCCGCGCGGCGACAGCCCAGCGCCGGTCGATACGGCCCGAGCCCCGCGCCCGCACCCGCGCCGCCCCTCGCGCGAGCAGCCAACCGCACCGACGCGAACCGACCCGAGCCGACCCACTGCCCCTTCTTCCTGCGCTCGCCGCCGAACGCTCGCCGCTCTCCGCCTCGCCGCCTAGTCTATTTCCATTGCGCTTCCCTCTTGGCACCCGTCCAATCCGAGATGCCCCGACGTAAAATACAAACTAACGGCCCTTTCGCCGCTCGGACCGCCAACCTCACCGCCGAACCCCGAATTTCCTCCCGCAAACGTACATCATCGACTCCCGCAAATTTCAACGTTTCGACTAATCCACCACATTTTACTTCGACCAAAAATACAAATTAATTTTACAAACACAAAACAACAATTATAAAACGATTTTTTCGTCGCCCGATCAATGCTCGATTTTAATCTGCTTATGTCCAGTGTGCGGTGACGGGCGCTTTGGTGTTGAACGACAAGGTGCCGCAGAAGCTGCATCATGACACCGACGCCTAAGGTAAGTCATCTGAACTTTCATCTCCCACTTTGAATCCATCATACATCCTTAAAATTTAACAAGCCTCGTTCATTCGGAACGAATTTGACTGTCATCTTTATTTTGTCGAAAGTCTCCATAACATGACATTCATTCATGAAAAATTTAAATCAATTTGCAATCGACTAAAATTTTCATTTGTCATTCATTGCAGATGGAAGTGGACATGCCGAAAGGCGACGGCTTCCGCTACTTACTACATCACGAAAATTGAAGAATTACAATTGATTGTCGCTGACAAAGCACAAAATCTACGTCGTCTGCAAGCGCAAAGAAATGAGCTGAACGCCAAAGGTATCTATTTCTATCGCATTACATTGCATTATTAAGCATTGTGTGCTTACAATTTTTCTCTTTTTTTCAGTTAGAATGTTGAGGGAAGAGCTTCAACTATTACAAGAGCAGGGATCCTACGTGGGCGAAGTCGTCAAACCCATGGACAAGAAGAAAGTCCTCGTGAAAGTCCATCCAGAAGGAAAGTTCGTTGTCGACCTGGATAAAAATATTGACATCAACGACGTCACTGCCAATTGTCGCGTGGCTCTGCGCAACGAAAGTTATACGCTTCATAAAATTTTACCCAATAAGGTTGTCAAATGTTTTAAATGCATTTGTACTAATTTTATATTCTCTATTTAATTATTTAAACCTATTTAGGTTGATCCCCTCGTGTCCCTCATGATGGTAGAGAAAGTGCCCGATTCTACTTATGAGATGGTAGGCGGTCTAGATAAACAGATTAAAGAAATCAAAGAGGTCATCGAGCTCCCCGTGAAGCATCCTGAATTATTCGACGCTCTTGGTATCGCACAACCGAAAGGTGTCCTCCTTTATGGACCCCCAGGAACAGGTAAACTTATCAAAAATATATTATCCTATATATATATGCAATTTGTTTTGCGAGACGTTTAACGGATGCACCATGTATTTATGATTATTTTAGGTAAAACTCTTCTCGCTCGTGCTGTCGCTCATCATACTGAATGCACATTTATTCGAGTATCCGGATCTGAACTCGTGCAGAAATTTATCGGAGAAGGTAGCCGCATGGTTCGCGAACTCTTCGTCATGGCGAGGTATATTATTTCTTTTTTGCGCGTCAACTATTTTCGAATGTTGGAATTAAAATAATTTATTTAATGCAGAGAGCACGCGCCATCCATCATCTTCATGGATGAAATCGATTCCATTGGTTCATCGCGTATCGAATCTGGAAGCGGCGGAGATTCAGAAGTACAAAGAACTATGTTGGAACTCCTCAATCAACTCGACGGTTTCGAGGCCACTAAAAATATTAAAGTAATTTGATATAACTCTGTGTTCTTGGAACATTTTTATGATCGAATTCGTTGTTAAATACTCCAATATTGACAGGTGATCATGGCTACGAACCGCATCGACATTCTGGACCCTGCTCTGTTGAGGCCCGGCCGTATCGATCGTAAAATTGAATTCCCCCCACCCAATGAGGAAGCTCGTTTAGACATTTTAAAGATTCATTCGCGCAAGATGAATTTGACCCGAGGAATCAATTTGAGGAAGATTGCCGAATTGATGCCTGGAGCATCTGGCGCTGAAGTCAAAGTATGTTTTTATCCGTAATTATAAAATTATTTTGAAATAATTGTGGTTGTTTATTGATTTTTTATTCTTTTTAGGGCGTTTGCACCGAAGCTGGTATGTACGCGTTGAGGGAAAGAAGAGTGCATGTAACGCAAGAAGATTTCGAAATGGCCGTAGCTAAAGTAATGCAAAAAGATTCTGAAAAGAATATGTCTATCAAAAAATTATGGAAATAGTTTTATTTTGTATCTAGTTTTAATATCCTAATAAAGATCTTTTTTTAAAACCGTCTCGTTTCTATTATTTTATCATAAATTAGGGATGAAATCGATGGGTAGTTGATTTGAAGGTTACTTTTTTAGAAACAACCAAGACCCATTTTTGAAATGGTTATAATGAAAATGTTTGATGCTGAATATTTTTATCAGCAAATATTAAATGATATTAATTTTCACTAAAGAAATTAATCATTATGAATGAAATGATCGTTTTAAGTATAGTTTTATCCAAAATTAGATAAATTCAAACTGTTGCTATAAAAATATTTTATTGAACAAAAGATTCGAAATGCATTATTTTTACATTTTGTATAAAATATTTTTATTTCTCTATTATTAACATAAAAAATTGATAAATACATAAGCATTTAATACAATTTTTAAAGCTAAATACAAATTGAATTGAAAATAGGCGACAAACAATTTGCCTGATGATAATACCATAAAATCAAATTTGCAATTAGGAAGAAATTATATTAATTTTAATGAACCTAATATATAAAAACATTTTTTTAAAGCATTCTTCATTTAATATGAAAATAATACAAATAAAAATATATATTGTGTCTATCATTGCACCGTGCAGTATCGATCGTAGGGAGTTTTTGATTTTTTTTAAATTTGCTGTTAAAATTAAAATATGTGATAAAACAGTGTGTTTTAACAATCCGTATTTTACAATATCGTCAATAATAATGTATTTAAAAATACGTGACGAAAATATCGCTTTGACGTTCGATGAACACACATGGTCGTAATTTATGAGGTTGCGATAAAATATCTACGAGTGGCAGTGTTGTCAAAATGGAGACGTATGAGAGTGTCTTATTGGTGAAACATGAAGTTTTCGTATTTAAAATTCCCCCTCGGGCCACAAACCGTGGCTATAAGTGAGTACGAATCCAGATAGTCGTCTTGTATGATTTTCGTCGTATGTTCGATCGAAGGTCGAATGTTGAAATATTTCACATTCAACAAATGGATCTTTAATGCACTGCACACACACAATCTATTCATACGATGCATTTAACGAGAGCATTCAAACAGTGTCAATTTATTAAGCTGCTCAAAAAAATATTTTATACATGTAATTAGTCTATCCGAATGATTCAGTTTAAATGTTCCTGTTTTTGCATCATTTCATTTGACAATAAAATTGTATCGATTATTTGTATTAAATTGTGACGCATTACGAGTCATCGTTTCAGCGTAAAATTTAATGCAGCTCTTATTTTAACGTGTAAGTTCTTGACCTCATTAAATTTACAGTAATTATGGTACGACACATTTTTTGCTGTTGTTCTTTGTGTTGAAAATACACTGACATTATATTATCATATGATGCTTTGATTTATTCAATTTATAACATATTAAATTTATTGTAATTAATCTCGGTAATTTGATATTGGATATCTGTTTATGTGATACCGGTTTTAAATTGCATTGTGAATGCGAATATTTTGCATTTAAAGCTTTTAGCTTCAGAGTACTGATATATCGGAGCATTTATGATGTGCTAAAAAGAACTCTGCGCTGATATTTCAGCGCGCCGGCATAACAGCTTGAACAACACTGAGCTTTTTAGCAAAATTGTTTAAAAAAAAACGGGTTAAATGCTGAATGCGTCTGAAATAAATATTTAAATTTATAGAGCGGCCGATTGGAATCTTCAAGAACCACAATGGACTGGCCGTATGCGATTGGTTTCCAAAGGAAATGATTGCATGATTAAATTGGAAGATAAAACGTCGGGAGATCTGTATGCAAAATGTCCTATTGAATCGTATCCGGGAATCGCTTTGGAATCAGTTTCTGATAGCTCTCGTTATTTTGTTTTACGGATACAGGACGATAATGGTACAGTTGATCGACTTTAAAATAAATACATTTTAATGTGGCAGTTTTAATATTGGCAAATTTATAAAAATATTTTTAGGACGAACTGCTTTTATTGGACTAGGATTCGGCGATAGATCTGATTCGTTCGATCTCAACGTAGCACTTCAAGATCATTTCAAATGGCTCAAGAAGGAAAAGGAAGCCGAACATGCTCCATCGCGTCCAGAACAAGATTTTAGCTTCAAAGAGGGAGAAACGATTAAGATAAACATGAAAATAACGGTAAATTTTGTTTCATTAAAAGATGTTTTCTTATTAAAAATGCAGATTTGTATCTATGTTTTTTAATTGTAGAAAAAGGACGGTTCGGAAACTTCAAGTAAAGCTAAATCACGACCGACGGGTAGTGGAGGTGGAGGTCTTTTGCCGCCTCCTCCCGGCGGTCTTAGAATTCCACCCCCATCTCCGCAACATACCCCAGTTTCGGTTACGCCTACTAATGCAGCTCAATCTTCCGAATGGGGAGATTTTAATTCCGTCAGGTAATTTAACAAGTTATTTCATCTAAGGTAAAAGTCAAGTGCGCTTCTACATTCTATGCCTTATTTCAAAAGGGAGCTGATGTAAGTCTCAATGTTGTGTGCGCCCAAAATCAACAGTGTCGAATTGTTTAGTCGATTCAGATAATAAAATGTTAAATGTATCAATCAGTGACATTGTATTTTAATGACACTTGAACAGGATGTGTGACTCATGTTGTTTAGATTTGTCTTGCTAGCGATGCTTATTATTTTTATATTGATAAACAATCCAGGGCCTCGCTTTTTAAAATCAGGTTTCAAATTCATCGAATGCAAATCGGCAATATTGTATTAGGGTAATATTTCCATAGAAAGAAATAGGTGGAAATCCAATGGCGGAAGATCTGGTGAATACAACAAGATCCCTAAGTGTTTCACGCATCAATTTCGCATGATAAGATTGTGCATTATCGTGCTGGAAAATAATGGTGCATCTATTCACCAAAGCTGACCTTTTTGATGCAATTTTGCAGTCGATCTATTTAAATCTTAACAGGAAACCAGTGCTGATTGACTGCCAATACACCCAACCAAATTATTCCTTTAGAATCCTGTCATACACACAAAAGCACTATTTTTAATGCAACGATCGTTTAGGAGTTGAAATAGTCTTTTGTCTACGTTCTAACCTTTGTTCCTTTTTCATCATGTTTGAATAGAAAACTAATTTCTCATCATCGTTGACTAAAACACGAAGAAATGTGTTTAATAGTTCTTTTTCCTGTAAGAATCTGCTGATGATGAATCGTTATGCTTTGAGCATCCATCTGTGTTTGATCATAAAAACCCAAGGGGGGAACAACCTTACAGCCCTGAGATAAAAATTTAGAGGTAAACGAAAGCAGCCTCATCGGTTTGCTACATCAAACGCTGCTGGGGTAGTCCAGCTAACATGAATTGGGTGTGCAGTTTACACTGTGTCGTGCATCTATAAAGTGGAATGTGGAACTGCCTATTACAGGAGGAGTAGGAAGATTCTGTGCAAAAGGCGACACCATTATCTTCAACAGCCTAGTGCGCACAGGGGACTCGTCTCCATGGCTAGGTACTACAAATGACCGAACCAATATAGTACCATGCGGAAGGGGGAGCCCCTGCAGTCCGTCATATGCTGCAGCCCCCTTTAAACTGAGGTTGAACTCACGATGGCAGTGATCTCGTGTTAATTTGTCTTATTTCTTCCTCCATCGCATCTTCAGGTTGCACGTAGCTTGAATTTGGTCTTCCTTATAGTGCATCACCTCCTTTAGAGGACACAGAGTGAAAAGCACTCTGTGTGGCTAGCCCGGGGGCACCCAGATCTAACCCCACAGCAGTGTGCATATATGGACTCTGTATAACTATATTTGTATTAATCACAGTGCTAATGACAGTCCTCCATTACCCTCTGTGACCCGCTTGTATGAATAGAAGGCTGGTGACACTTCTAATCTGGTCGGATCAGTGGATAGGAACTCTTCGGCTCGATCCACACTATGATGTTGTTTACGGTTTAATTTCGCTCCAGTTCCGATTCAATAGTGTGAATACTCTGATTGTTTCTTGTGTAGAATATTTGACCGGAGCAAAATCGAACCGTAAACGGCATCATAGTGTGGATCGAGCCTTCCTCTTCTGTGATGACCTTCTACGTGGTCTATTACCACCAGTCTTTCATGATTATCAACTTCTCTGCTAGCGATGTGTCCGAAGAATTGTAGGACACATCTAAGCATATATTTGCAAGTTAATAAAGTGCAAAATATTGAAAGGTCCCTGGAGTTCAAACACATAGGATCTATCCTCATGGAGAAGAACTTAATTAATAACGAAATAACCTCCAGGATCCGTTGTCCGGTGGTAGTGTGGGATTTTTACCCATTAAAACCTCTTTAGCTGCCACCTCTTCGGTTACTATTTAAGTATTGCACAAAAGTCGCAGTCATGTGCCCCCTGGTTTATTTATTTATGACCTTTTCTTCTTGTGCGTTTAGCCTCCTCTTTCTGCTACATAATGCATGATCCACATCACCCGTCCTCCGGCATAGAAGAGATCTGTGTGCCATCGTGTAGGATATCTTTTTCTGTGCTCCATGTTGGACAGATATGTTGGTAGTGGCTTATGAATACACCTCGAGAGTTTCGAGGGTAAAAAATCAGACTTCAGGCACTGAAGTCATGAGGTCTATTACCAGCTTCATCTGAACCGGCCATCTTCATTCGGTAAACCATGTGACATAGATGGCAACTCATAGAGTCCCGTATTAGATTCGGGATTGAGTGTCAGCATCGGAAGACCTTGTTTGCACTGGATTCATTAGAAGACAAAGATGCTGCGCATTTATAATTTTTACATTAAAAGGAAACATGAAACATTGTTGATGTTTTTCTTATATAAAGTGCCATATTCGATATTGGACGTAGACAATCTCCTTGTTAGGGAAAGGATTTGAATATGGTGGTTTCCTATTTGCCATCCACACATGATAAAGTATGTAGCGAAATTATTGTTGTTGCCAAATCCAGGAAATGAAGGTAATCTTGGATCGAGACGATCAATTGGAAATATTTTATTGAGATATCCTCGTCTTGTTGGGTCTTAAAATTCGGTCAGAAATCCAACAAGTGCAAAATAAATAATCTATAAGCATCGTAACGGGCTTCGATAATGCCCCGAATTATGAATGACATTTAAAATAAAAGCGTATGACATTGGAAAACAACTGTATTAACTTACATCATCGAATTTTTTGCTATATGAATAACTAAATCTGGGTGACCTTCAACCGCTATTAAAAAACAGTGATTCAATAGCACCATGCGTTTTTATGTTTTTCCCAATCTCAGGGCACAAACGCAAAGCAAACTAAAATATACCTGGTGGAAAAAAGAAAACAATCATCTTTTGTGAAACGTGCTAGAGGAAAGCTGGCGAACGTCCAGAAATTCGTTTCAAGAAATACCGCACCTTGGTCAATTATAAACATCGGATCGGTCGCTAAATATTTATAGGATTCAATCAAATTGAGATTTGCGCAATAAACGAATTCCGTTTATTACGTATACATTACAAAATGTTTTATTTGAATGCATTTTTATTTCATAATAGTTATTTTTGAGATGAATATGAACAAATTATTATGTATTGCGTGTACGTAGATATAATATCATCTTTTTGGTGCATCGTTATTATTTTTTATTCCCCTTTTTGTGAAAAATTGGATGAATTTTGAATTAGCTTCGAAATTTCTTCCCAAGTTATTATTGTTACATTATTGTCATACGCTGCATTCCTGTGAACTGTTATATCCATGATGGATTTTAATTTAGTTAAGGTGGCTCCTATAGCCCTATAAGAGAGCCCCCGCCGATAAAACATTGTGCCATTTCCGTCTGTCCTAAGTCAATTTCCTCCAATGACCAGACATGCGACATTATTTAATTATTCATTGAATTGTTCTCCGTGAGGATGACTCTTACGCTTGTACCCTTTCTATTAATCCCGATTGATCGATGTCAGATCCTGTAATCTATATCATCATCATCATAATAGCGTTGATGCTATTGGTTCTTATTATTTAATAATTACACACTTATAATCAAATAGTTTTATTGATTCAACTGTATACACAATTTTATCTGTTTTTATGAAGTTATAAGGCGGTGATGATGTTATTATTATAAATTTAGACGTTGTTGAAAATCCAAGACACGATAATGAAGTAGAAAAATATTTCTACTCCCCTCGCTACAAATATAATTTGAGAAGGCAATTAATTGAAAATCTTTTTCTTATTAATTATATTGCTAATTATGTGATAAAATCTGATTATATCGTCAGTGATAGCGCATTAGGGCGAAGATATTTTATTGGTTTTGGGGTTAATTTTAAGAGTTAATACTGGCTGCCAGAGTATATAAAAGAAGGGCATTAAGAACGGATAAGGGTAGACGCAGTTTACACGGGTCATTGCAGACACACACTTATACTCGCGCAACCATGATTCAGTGAAAGCATCATATATGTGGACAAACTCTATGTTTCAATGGCATTTGCCGTTGTCTTAATGTTGCGTTAAACTCGGGAAGTCTGCCACCGAAACATTTCTAATAATTCAGCAGACCTTTGAGAGTTATTGCTCAGCCATATCACAAATTCTCTTATGGCACAAGTCGTTCAAGGAGGTCGTCGACTAACCCCGGAGTGGACATCTATCAACCTCCTGATTCAACAAAAATGTTTGAACTTTGACAAACGGTTGAAGCTTCAATGGATAGCACAAACGCGATGAAAACAACTGTTTATCCGCATAGAAACTTCATCACGATAACGCGTCAGGTTACATTGCCTTCGCTGTTAATGATTTCCTGGCCAGGACCCACATCCCATTGGTTCCCTAGCCTCCCTACAGTCCTGATCTGATTCTCCCAGACTTTTTTCTTTCCTCGCTTAAAAGGAGTTCTGAAAGAAAAACATTGGGACATGTTACATCAGCACTAAAGGACCTAATGGTTAATTTGTAAAGAGGTTGTATTAATTCTGAATTAGCAAGCGGCACATACGTGAACCAGTTGTCCATGGTTGTATTTCTGTTTGTTCTGTAGACAGGTTCACAAAGTTGTTTTACAATATATGTGGCATTATAATGATTAGTGATCTGGGATTAAATACTCATTAGTAGATCTCGGCCAATATGTTTTAAACGTTTATGCGATTGCTTTGATTTTATGTGCATTATAAAAAGGGACTCGATTGTATTTTGAATTGATTTTGATCTTGGTTTTTTTTTTTTTGCAGTGGTAACGCTCAAGGCAACCCTCCTGCGGCATCCGCCACCAATAGCAACTGGGTTCAATTCTAAATCAATCATGTCAGACTATATGAAGTCGGGCTGTGTTCGTTATGATTTGTGATGCTGGCGTGTAAAATATTCATTGTGCTTGAATTTAACTATAGGATTCATCGTTTGTCGATCCAACGTCTTATGAAGAACGGATTACTGCAGATTTGATATTGGGATGAATGAATGAACGAAATATAACATACTTTTAGGTACAATCTACTATTATATAAGGGGAGTCTGTTGATTTAATGTTAAATACACAGTATATATCATATTAATAACCCATTTATTTTGTATGTTAATATGATTTCAATGTGTTGATTGCATAGATCTTCCCCGGTTTGATAACGCGTCCATTAAAAGTAGACAATGCATTCTTATAATTTTATATTGATTTAAGGGTAATGTAATGGTATTCATTGTTATATTTCAGCATCTTTTTTGTCTCCCACTCTTTCACGCATTGCATTTATCGACTCGTCGACGAAGCAATAATGTTAAGGTGTTGCGTGTGTTTATCGATTAGGATCATCGTCAAATTCATTCAATAGATCGTCTCTAGTTTCCATCCTTCGAGAGTGTTTAACGCCGGTGGCGTCTAATGTTGAAACTTAAAATGTTTATTTAATTAGGTATGTAATAAGCAATGATCGCTATGTTATTCTATTTATCATATAAATAATACATAATTCGTTATTTTTGCTTAAAGTTGTAAAACAAAAATCTATATTTGACATATATATATTATAAATGTTTAGCAATATATTTTATGTAGGTCTTGTGTATCATATAATCTAAGAATACGAATAGTATTCAAAGTTGTTGTTCGATTTAGAGACGTGTGAAGTTAGTATGAAGAATTCGGTAATGATATAAACGAATGAGAGGTTTTCTTAACCTTGCCGTTTCGGGACCAGTGTGAGACCCAAAATGTATGTATTAAAATTGTTTCGGAGAATCTCAGTTCACAACACACAACCGATTGGATACAAAAATGTATTATTAATCAGCTCGTCCACAAAGTAAGTTTCCCTGGGGCCATCTGCAGTTGAAATCGCTATGCGACGACCATCTCTGCTTCTCTGTCGTTCTTCCAAACGCTAACTGCACAGGAATCTCTTGTTTGTGCTGTAGGATGGACGATTAAACACCAGCTGAACTGCAGGAGACTTACTGTCCATTAAGCCGTGTACATTCTAGCGTTATCATGTAGGGAGACAATATCAGCACTATGCATCCCATACCGCATGTCCTATTTAATCCATCGCAATTTATACAATGTTCACATTAACATTCAGTATACAACACCTCATCTCTGATCAGAAAATCAACGTAGAGAACGTACCGTTTGTACCAGAACACGTTTTAACAGTCCACGTTTCATCACCTGTGATGATTCGAACCAAAAACTCGTGCGCTTAATTTTGCGTTCTGGTATCGTACAACAAGGAGCGCATGAGATTCCACAAGGTTGATTGTAAAGATGGGCGTCGACCTGCTGAAAATTATCTGCAGCAGCGACACACTATCTGCTTACTTATGGCATCATTCTCATAAACTCAGCTCAACAAATAAGGTTTGCTAGCTGTTGGATGAGTGGGAAGCTTACTTCGTGGACGTGCCTTATATCTGCAGTGCTAAAAATGCATGCCGTTTTATATATCTGTTCAATAATATATATTTCGTCAAATCGTGGTGCAAGATGATGATGAGTTTGCTCGTTGTCTTTTATTAGATGCGTTTATTGCTCAAAAGACCTGGATTTGTCTCCGCCAAATCTTCTAGAACATTCTTATCCAATGTATTAGGCCTCCCGCGATCTGATACACATCCAGATGGCGTCAAAAATGTTCAGAATGACGATAAAAAACCTTTGATTACAAATGACTTTCCTAAACGGCGCGTATTATGGCACTACCGATATTATCATATTTTGACGAGCTACGATTAAATGATTTTAAAATTCAACATTTGCCGCAATCAATCAAAACTTCAAAGTGTCATCCTCACTTTATTCTTAATAAACATAATTTTCCCACGCAGATAAACTGTTTATCTGATATTCTGATTTAAATTATCGTCGTCGATTCCACAATTTTTCAACCGAAATCGATGCATTATATCATCCTCGTTATTATATTCTCAGTGTCGTATATATCTATCGACACTCGGCACAAATAGAACTTGTATACAATCGTAGATTTATACGTTTTCCTCATTATCAAATAATATGTAACCATTTATCGACTTATTAGATTTTGTATATACTCAAATTTCACAAGTGTTGTATATGGCAGTTGACTTAATTTATAACGCTTAGAGGGCAACAAATATATATCATAAACGAGGCTTTAGTAGTGAAAATTAGTGATCACATAAAAATCTTTATAAAATATTCCAAACAGTACGGGATCCGGCAAGCCTTAAATTATTTAATCACGTATTTATCATCGGCGAAACACGCCTATATACTTCACTGCTTTTGAATTTATTGCCTTAGTGTCTGGAAAGATTTTTTATCTTCGCGTGAAGCACGGCTGTTATTCGACAGGCTGAGGATTGTCCAGTTTAGGGAGCGATAAATGATTGATGGTAAACGTTTTGAAAATAGGCATATTAGGGGGACCGGAAAGTAATCAAATCTGCTTGAGCAATTTATAAATAAATAACTATGGAAAAATCTCACCACACGCAGAAAAGGAGCGTCTTTATTGTTAATGTCGCATAATGTGCTTGTCCGGAAGAAAGCTATTGTTTTTTTTTTGTACAGGATTATTATATAGGACCCACGTCTCGTCTCCATTTAAAATTCGTCGCAAAAACTGCACAGACAGCTAATCATCGATTGTGTTGTTCTTCATTTTCGAGCGATGTCCTTGACTTCCCTATTTCTGACTGATGACTGTGAACGAGCTCATCAACGGAATTTTGATTACTTTTCTGTCCCCCTAGCATTAAAATATGTCATCGTCGTTGTATTTTTTTAATAAAAACATCCGAATGTTCCCATCAAAAGACAATGAACGATAAAATGATCCTCGGGTTGTGATTTATTATTATGTTAAATATAAAAAAAGTGTATATGTTACAATCAAAACATGTATTTAATTATAACGCGTTTTTACTAGTTGAAACTGATTTATATTCGATGCCTTTGTTGCGTCTAGAATTGCCCAGTGATAACTAGAATTTACCGCTGTGCATGTTTGGATTTTAGATAAAACTGTTAATAATAATATTACAAAACTTATCATTCATTGACGCGTTTACGTGTTAAAATTACCAGCGTTATTACTCCCGCAGAATAGCCGTTTTATCCCTCCAAGGTTAATCAACCCCAGGTTAGGAGCCGCTGATCTAGAGTATCATCATCTTCATCATCAGCCGTCTTGAGGTATTCTTCCGTAGGTGCTTCGTTCATACGTCTCCGCTTATATTTCATTTTATAATTTCTTCAAACATATGGTATGAAAAGATCTTATTGACATAAGAGATAAACTAGTTTTAACTAGTAAAAACGCGTTTTAATATGTGTTTTGACTGTGACGTATACAATAATTTTGATAAGTTCCTTCATTTAATTTCCTATTTAATTGATTATTAAACGCCACTCTCACATTCAATCTTGCAATTGAACAATCCGCAATTTATTATTGAATTATTTGATAACCGGCATATGATAATATATCATAATGATATATTTAAACGTTTTCAATGTATGAAAACAAAATTATTTTTCTAAATTTAAGTTATTTTCCATGTTTTTTTTAAGCGTATCTATCAATTGTAATAAAATATATTACCCATAAAAATGTATTCTATATTTTATCCAACATTCCATTTATTCAGCGTTGCGCTGTTAATTTTTCCTCGCTTACGGTCTTAAAAACGAAGATTCCAAAATTGTGAGAGAACCGCTAGAGATATTTAATCGTCGAAATATTATTTAACGTTCTGTTTGGGCGCAATTTCGCTTCAAACATGAACAAATTTGCTGAGTTTCACTCGTCATTATTAGTGCATTCCAATAAATTAAATAAAAGTGTTAAAACTTAGTCGACATAGACGTCGAGTGAAACGATATTTTAGTTAATATTCACTAAAAAGTGTTTAATTGTAAGATTCGCACTATTGTGTGCTCATTAGCGAACCCGATAGCGGAAGACATGTTTCAATAAAATGTAAGAAAATATCATATATATATATGTAAAACACAATCAAGGTCGAATCAATATAAATATTTAAGAAAACAAAATGGTGTTTAATTTCATTGCAATGGTTTATTTACACATCTGTATATAAATATCATTTCAAATAACAATTTAACAGTAAATCATTTTGCATAAAATTGTAACACATCAATGAACTGATCATTTATTGCTTTCTTGTTGATTAATAAACATAACTCTAAGACTTATTCGCTACATGAATTAAACCATTTTTATCACGATACTCGGATTATCTTAAATGCTTAAAAAATATTTTACTGTCCTCTTATGAATTTATTAAACCTTGTATATAAACACTATTATGCTCTAAAATATTTTGATAAATACTAACAGGGGGAAAAACCCTCATTTAAGCACAAGACATTATCAATTCTAACGATACTAATTTCACTATTTGCGATTACATTAGATGTCATGGAAAAGAACGTTATTTTTGCGTCACCGTTATTGTGACTAAATGCGCGATAATCACAGGTACAGAGGATCTACGCGTAACAATATTGTCGTCATTTTAATGATTCGCGATTCAGTAAATCGGACCAATTACATATAGCGATACTTGAACACTCTTAAACCTAGATTACAAATCATTAGTCTCACAGACTACGGATCTTGATCAAAGTGTGGGTAAGAACTGTGTCGATAAAGTACTTGGAATTGAGGTTTTATGGGATTATTGCAAACCATTTTTATATGATTTGAACTCAAAATGATGATGAGTTACGAGTCCAACCGCTTAAATGTGGGACTTCCAATAAAAATCATACCAAAACCTACTCCGAGTCCAATAAAACTTGTGCAGCCTTGGAGAATTTCATCTTAAACTGCTACAAGATTTTCCCCATGACTTATTTAATGGGGAATATGTAATGCATACGGATAAGAGGAGTGTCTTATGGTGATGTAAAGCTGTCCAACAACCAGTAACGCAGATGACACAATACTTTAGACTAAAGACCCCAAGGAGATGATGGTCATTAGTCGATAGGTAACAGTACTAAAATAAAGCTTGTTAAGAGTTGTAAGTCCGAATCTCATGGATGGCTAGACGCACCAATGAGTCCATCCGTTAGGAGTTAAACTTCAATGGCTTGACTCTGGTTAATACTCGCTTGCGATGGATTCTTCAGTTATTCGGACACGTTACGCATTGCAATGAGGACAGCCTAGAATTTAGAGGAAGATCCCCTGCACAGTGAACTGATCAAATTAGAACAACAGCATCTCGATAGTTGGAGCGTTATGACCCTCAGCAATGAGGACCACGACTGAGAAGAAATATGCAAAGATAAATTTAAATACATTTTTTTAATAAACTTCCACTCAAGAATTACGAATACTTTACAGTTGCGTTAAATTTTTGTGGAACACTACAGGTGACCATAAAATTTTATTGCTTACGAAGATAAAGAGCGTCAAGAATAAAAAAGATCGACTACCCCTTAAATAGATGACTTTGTTTGGCGCAATTGGAAGAAGATGAATTATTCCAACGTTAATACAAGTATTACCAAAAGATTAGTATTGTATCATCATCATCATAGTGCAGCCACTAACAGTCCACTACAGAACTATGGGCCTCTTCAATATCCATTCACAGGAAGGGATTACATCCATCTCGTCTGTATAGTATTGTATAATAGTGTAAAAATACATATAATATGTCGAATTCGTGCAAAAATGCCAAAATTTCACGGACTAATCACTAAAGACTTCAGATAGAATTCACAATATCATAAGCAAGCACAATTATGATCTATAACATGTTTACAGTAATTGCTATCAATCAGCAGATTCAATTAAAAAATTAAAATGCAGTAATACAACGGAAAAATGAGAACACGGCGGCGTCTTTTATACATACACGACGTACAAATTTTGTATGGGTGCTTGACTTTCTATAGCGTGTGGTCCCTATCTCGACGCTATAGAAGGGTTGATCGTAAATATATTGCCGATTAATATGTTACTGAATTTGCCCTAAACTAGTATACCTAGCAGGGTTAATATAAAACAATTAGCTATTCAATAAATTTGTACTATTATTAATTAATTGATTTAATTGGCGTCGTGTATTGAATCCGAATGAAAGAGGTAGCTATGGTGCGGTATTAGACATGCATTTTAATATACGATCATCACAGTCAATATTTTTTTTAATTCAACGTCAATCTTCTAAGCGCAGGATAAAAATTTAATCCGTTGCTATTCGGTAAACTCAAGCATTCAAGGCTTAATACATCATTTATCCCGGATCTGGTTTTTTATATATATTTAAATATTTAAATATAAGCTTATCGATTATTATAATAGAATTTTTCTGTGACACACGCTTAAGCATAGTAAAACTACGACGCATACGATTGAAATCTCTAAGAATATAAATATTATTGATGATAATGTGGCCATTAGTGTTATTAAGAATACCTACGTATAATCGTAGGATTCGAATGCATATAAATATTTATAAATCTCACCGTAATCAAAAATTATGGCTATATAAAGTGATTCATTTTAAAGCGAGTATAATTATTCTACGCATACGAGGGTAGTCTCGGAAGTACCGGTTACGTTTCAAATTTGAAAATGCTGCGCTGTTCAGTATTTTAAAGTGCGCGAGCTAGCGGATGTGGTAGACATTTTAAAAGATGTTGTACATCGCAATGGAATCGACGGCTTTCACTATAAACGCAATATCGAAGCATGTTTGAACATCGCTGGAAAAAGTGTATCGAGCTGAAAGCAGACTATATTGAGAAATAAAGATATTTTTTTGTGTTTTCTTGTACTCTCTAAACTACCCTCGTATTAGAAGGATCAGAAATATAATTTTTACATATATATATATATTGATAAGATGAAATTTACAAAGGCTATATCTGTTAGCATCATATACTATTTTTAGTTTCAAAAGTTTAATTAGAATAATACAACTTTAAAGAATGATCTTAAATCAGATAATGTGAAAAAAATCCTCGACAATCCAAAAACTTGCATCATTATGGTCCACAGTAAGGAAAGATTTAAAATGTATCAACACAGCAAAGATAAAACATATTTAGATACGACTTTAATAGATAGATACGTCTGTATCAACAACAAGAAAGGTACTTTAGTATATTTGGTGAGGTATTAGCAGGATTATTCCAATTAGATGAAAGAAATACTCTAGAGCAGGGTTTCCGAAATTATGTTCCGCAAAAAAGAACAATATATAAATACAAATATACAAGGCACTACTTTTAAAATATTCCCGGAAGAATTTAACAAGCTTTTGTTGTATAAGGTCCCTTTGCAACGATATACAGGGACGCCTCTAAGGCGTACGTGTATTCCTCCCTCGTCCACTGCATGACCGTTAACTAAAACTACATGACAGAAAATGTTAGGTCCCGCTCTTATGAATAAGTGCCAGGTCGTCCTTATCAAAATAACTGTCGCTTCAGGGCGCGCGTTTCAAATAAGGAATTTTCCCCGCCGCACCCGTTATTAAGTCTACTGGAAAATTCTTTATCTCATTATCATTATTAAGTGAGACGCAATCGTGTAAACATGACTATGTTACGGTATTTTATTGTATGTTAAAAATGTATTTTTTCTTTTACAAACGGTCAGAACTTCCCAGTGGATCTAATATATAACATATATACAGGCGCGTTCAATAAGTAATAGTTGTTTGGACCATGAACGATTGTTGATCCTTCAATGGATGGCAGAAACTCGAAACATGATGAAAACAACGGTTTATCGCATTGTAACCGAAGATTTAAACATAAAGACGCATGGGAATTTTATTACGACGATGTGACTTATTATTGTGATTATCGAATCTAAAGGACATACCGAATTACGTCTTCCACGCATGGAAACACCATCTGCAGACGTGTATCAACGCAGAATGGTGCTATTTCGAAGATTCTAATTGTATAAATATGTTCAATACATGATTTTTTTATGAATTTGATTGCATTACTTACTGAACGCACTCTGTATGCAATGCAGGATTTTCCATCAGCCACGCATTGCAAATAAATATGTCCAGAAACACGACTACTATAATTTTCAAGAAAATTTGCTATTCTAGGATCCATTAGAAGAGATCATTAATTCTACTGTTTTTATGCATTTCGTTTTAAATAAATACATTTGTAATACGCTTATATAAATCTGTTAATTATGTATACCTATAGCTAGCGAAATAAACAAGACGCTCTATTTAAATTTCACAAATTCATCATAGGAAACGTTTAGAAATCCCTGCTCCAGACGTTTAGCATTAAATAATTTTTCATCGTAATGATGCATGCTTTTACACGTTAAAAATGGAGATTCTATTTATTTACATTGCTTCATAAAACTTTTATATTGGTAAGTCTACTCTTTAAGGCTTAATTGGCTTAAACATTTACAAATAAAACTTTATATCGCTAAAAAATATGAAAGTTTTCTTTCCTATTCTGTTATATAATAGCAAAATGCATAAATGCTAATCGAATTATATCCTCGATTGATTGTCGCACTTCATCCGAATCGAAATGAAGTTTGCAGCTGTTAATATAAGTGTGTATATAACCACAAAGTTCGAGAATTTTAAATTTACCTAATAATAAATATATTGAAAGCTTTATATAACGACAAAATATTTTTCTCAGTTATTTCCTCTTTTTGCCTTTATCACTGCTCTTGCTGTGTCTGTCTTCTTTCTTTTTTTTGCATTCCTTGCGGCGTTTTCTCTCGGTGCTTGAAGAATCCGGCGACGAACTTTCGCTTGAGTGGCGCTTCGACTTTTTCTTTTTCTTGAGCGATTTGCGCTCCAATTTCTCCAATTTCCTTAAATCAAACGTTATAATTACATTTAAAGCAATGAATGTAAATATTCTATTTGAGTCTTTTCTTTGGACACCCAAATGAAGCAGTCTTGGCGCTCGTTGCATCACCCATACTTACCTTGCCTCATCAGCACCAAGACTGACGGATTGTGCTATTATAAAAAGTGATGAGTGACAGTGAAAATACAGTGCACATAAAAAGGACCTTCTTCACCATAGCATTCGAGATGAACTCTACCAAGGATAGGATCGTAAGTTTACAACAAATCCCAAGGTAAGTAAATCAACTAATACTTGTACACATTTGCTTTCTATTGCCGCACATAACATAAGAACACTAGGATCCAAAGAGCCATGAATTAACCTGTATGGGAGTACTATCGGAAATATCCGTTTTGACCTTCACTATTCAGAAAGAGCACTCTTGTGCATTGAAGCTCCGAGGCGGACAGAGACAGAGAGAACTTAGCGCAGTTTGGGAGACTGAGACAGAGAGCTTCTTCATATGCATCGCATGATTGTATAGATCGTTAAGCCCAAATTTATTGACTTATAATGATTTCGATTTCAAGTGTGTTATTTGTTTACGCAAAGAAATGACCAAATATTGTGTGTTATCGAGAGTGTTTGTTTATTTAACTGCTTGCCGTTCTTTACTGCGTGTTGAATGAGTCTTTGTTCAATTATCGTTTCCTTCTAAAGGAGGAGCAAATGAATCAATTTTTTGTGCATTGTTTATGTAAAGAAATGACGTGGTCTTGTATTCACTATCAAGTGTTCATTTACAATTGACTCTGCTTCGAATTGAAGATTGTCTTACGCTGATTAGGAGCTGACAGAAAGTAATCAGTGTAAAGCGATTATGACAACAATGACTTCATCGATTTTAAATTTGCTCACCAACGAAAAGGTTAATTAATGTAAAATGGAATATCATAGGCCTCTCAGCAAAGTGATAAGAAAAAGCAGAGTAGAATCACATTGAAGATACCTTAGGAAACATACTAAAATTCAAACGCACTAGCGATGGATCAGCGACAATAAAACTCAGAATAAATAACGACCATATCATCCATATAACCCAAAATATACGCCACGACATTTAATCACCCAAATGAAATAGTACAGGAATTTTACAGAAACAATATGTTGTTTAATATTTATTTGGTAGCCGTCAATAGTGAACATTCTCAGTGAATTTGCGGTCGAACAAATGAGGTGACCACGCCAAAAACGATAAAGAAAATCCACAAAACGGCATTGGATGACCGTCGACTGAAAGTGCGCGAGCTAGCAGACGTGGTAGGCATTTCATAAAGTGCTGTATAAGACATATTGACTGAAAATTTGGAAAAATCTACCTGTAGTTGAAACATTACCAAACAGAAACAGAAAACATTGAAACAGAAGAAGATTTAGATTAAGAAGATGAACAAAACACTGAAGAAAGTGATTCTCTGACACTGAAGAAAATTATTAATATTTTAGATATAATACTAAACGAACTTGAGCAATTTCTTCTTCTGTTTGCGGTTAAGTTGGGCGATTATATCGGGGGCTTCCGGCGCAGTCTCCGGCGGCAACAGGGGTGCATTGCACACACCGAGCGGTATAGCTCCCGGACGCAGGGCCAGACCCACTTCGGCGAGTCCCGAAACCAATTTATCAGAAAATCCATTTTTAGTCGGAGCGTCTGTGTTTTTTTCCTCCGTTAAGGCACGTGCTTCGCTCATCGAGAGCGCATACATACTGCACTCTTTATCTAAAAACGGAAAAAACGCATTTAAAAATAAAATCAATAAAACATTAGAGGCTGTTAAATGATCGTACCTGTGTTGATGTGTCCCCATTTGTGGCATTTAATACAGCGAACGTTTCTCACGAGGATACCGAACGGTTGATCGCGGATTTCCGTGTCTCCTTTGCAGTAGCTCTCTCTCGGGGCGTTGTATTTTCTCTGCCATTCGAATTTGTATTCGGGTTCGTTGTCTTCTCGCTCCCTTTCTTTTTTGGCGCCGGGCGGCGGTTCGTACATGAAGTTGACGCTCAATTTGTCTTTGCTCTCTTTGCTGAGCATCGCTCTAGAAAAAATATTAATGCACGTTAATATTGATGCATCTCTCTGAAGCGCACACTCGACACGAGTGCATACTTATTCTCGTGAAGATCCTGTTCTTTCTCATATTGCATGCGCAATTCCTCCTGTTTTTTCTTGTATGCCTCCGTTTTCTGTTCCGCCATCCATACCTAAAATTTTATTCAGGTATAAAAAACATAATATAATGTTATCCATAATCGAAAATGAATCGTTTAAAATCGTATGCAGATTAGTCTATTTATAAGGTTACGTTTCGATTCGTATCGAGTTTGGCCTTGAAATCAAACTTTTTCATGTCAAATTTAAACACGCAGATTACCTCGAAATCAATGTATATATAGTTTTAAATCGGTTATTGGCGTGCTGTATGATAAATACTGCAGGATGACATTACTAATTCGATAAATCTGGCAGTAAATATGCTTACGAAATGCAACATTTCATACGAATATCGATGCAATTATCAAAATACGAACTCTTTTGAGGTTATCCCGCGAAGCTGGATGGAAAAACTTCTTGCACATGTAATTATTGAAGCCTTTTCCCATCTTGGAGGGGTGCGCTCGATGCTAATGAGATACCGAAGAAGACGTCAACAAACAACTGGCGGTATGGCTGATGTTTTCAATGTTGTGGCCTGAGTTGCCAGTATATGCAAAAAAGTTATCCACTTAACCCCTTAAAGAGGTAAATGTTGTATCCGAATTCCATTGACTCATAAAGAGCAATATTATACGTTGAGCTCGGAGACAGACAGAGACGAAGAGTCCATAACCCAAATTTATCCACTAATTATGATATATTATTGATTTAAATGTATTGATTTCAAGGGAATGTTTATTTATTTTTATACAAGCTTCATACACGTTGCGACTGTCCTGACAAATAAATGCATCTAAACGGACTATAAGTGGCGGACATACAAATAAAGCATCTAAGATTTAGTAGAATTTAAATTAACTCATTGCTCAAAGGGTTAAGCGATCCATCTAAAATATATTATTTTATTCGAATAAAAATAATCATTATAAATATTTCGTTTACTTGATTTTTAAAACTTATTTAAAAAAGATAACCGTCAAAAAAAATATGGCATTATTATATTTAAATGCAAAAATTACATTCTAATGATTTTCTTATTTATAATAACAGATTTAAAATTGAATAAAAATTAATAAACAGTAAGATCTTTAAAAAATATTCGGTTGTGTATTTTTTATGATTAAAATTATTGTTGTAAAATTTATGGCGAAATAAATTTGAAGCTAATAAATTAAAAATGTTTTGTATCTATAATCAATGAAATATACATCTGTAAAGGCGGTTTATAATTGATAATCGATAATATGTTGCAATATATAAGCGGGCCACTTTGCCCTCGGTTTAAAATTGTGGGGAAATCGCATCGCGCTTGACAGATTTGTGGGGAGTTCGTAAGCGTCAGGGAGAGTTTCGGCGTCTCGTCGGGTGATGGCGGGTCGCTTTCCTGGGGGCGCGGTAGGCGGGGTGGGGCGCTATGCGCCGCCGCCCAACATGCAGAGACAATATCCGGCTCCCGCCTTTCCCGTCAGTACTGACCGCTCGCTTTTAACGACCGTCGATCGCCCTTAATTGCCGCCACTTAACGTGCCATCTTTTCCCGACTATGCAATTTAGCCGGCAAATCTCATTCATTTCACTCAAACATTTAATGTTTCATCGAAAAACATAAACGAATGCCTCCGATCTTCACAATATCCGTGCAAGTGTACTAACCTGGGACAGATCAATCATGTTACATTGTTGTTCCATCGAGATTTTATCGATGTGCATACAATTCAGAAGATGCATATAATGGAATCGATTATGTCGACATTTTAAATCGTACGGTGCAATTGCACAATAATAAACGAAATGCGATTGAATTTTCAGCCCCAACGGAGTGGTTTCACTCCGCCTCCTTCCATGGGAGGAACGCCCGGGGGGCCTCCTCCCGGGCCCGGAGGAATGATGCAAAGACCACCGCAACAACCTTATCAAGGCCCCCCGATGCGCGGCGGTCCCGTCTCGCTCTCCTCCCAAGGAGTTAAGAGACCCGAAAACAGGGGACCCATGCCGCAACCGCAGAAACCGTATGTCTACAATTAGTATGTTTCAGTTTGCTTTTCTTTTATTATTTTGCCGTATTTAAGTCGCATATTTAATTAGATCGCTTAAATCATTTCGTTCAATATTGTTTCTTGGCGCTCAGTGCACGAATAATTCAGTCGCCGCTGCGCGAGCGGATCATAGTCAAAATATTGCCATTTAAAATTATTTGAGCTTTCTTTCTTTTTTGTGCGATCGAATAGATTAACGTTAAGCGACGAATTAATTTCGCATCGCGGGGCTTGCATCGATATTAATGCGTCTGTAAATTTTTGTAGCGACTTTCAGCATGTCCCGCCGAAAAAAAAGAAAAAACTCGCCGATAAAATTCTACCGCAAAAAGTGCGCGACCTGGTGCCTGAATCCCAAGCGTACATGGATCTGTTAGCATTTGAACGAAAATTGGACGCCACTATCATGCGCAAGCGGCTGGACATACAGGAAGCGCTCAAGAGACCCATGAAACAAAAGAGAAAGTTGAGGATCTTCATATCGAACACGTTCTATCCAGGCAAAGATAATTCCGCCGAAGGTATAAAGCCGTCTTATTACAAAAATATCACAATTATTTTAGTCATTAGCCTATAATATCGCTTCGACATTGCGTTTTAATAAAAATCATTATTTTTGAAGTGATTAAACCAATGTCTGCATGTTCTTTCCGCTAGAGCATGATCACCATAGGTCTTCACGAGGATTCTATTTGCTTATAATAAAGTAGTGCAGTAAAATTCCCCACAAATACGATTTACTTGACATAAAATTCAACATGTTTCATGCTACAAGATGTCAAAGATTACCACCTACACTCCTAATTCATCTATTGGACTTACTCAGCTGTGGCGTTGCCTGTTCTGGCGGGTCTTCTACCCCTGGACTTATAGCTGCAGCTGAGTGCGGCTACCTAAAGATTCGTGAATAGATACATCCCTTCTGGATGATCTGCAATCCTCGTCAGTTCCTGATATAAAAGAGTTAAAAGGGAGGATGCTTGTTGTTTGTTTAGAGGTTTGGCAGAAACAATGGATGAATGACGTCAATGGACACGGGCGATTCAAGACATCTCTCCTTCGGTTCGTTATAGGCAGTCTCTCGAAGTATCCTTGCACATATACGGACATGACAGCGGATTACGTTCTATGGTCATGCCTGGGCATGGAAGCCGATCGGGAAATACTCCTGCGTTGTGTCAAATGTTCCGCTTCAGGACCTGTTGGACATGCAGACCTAGTGGTTACTGGCGCAATTTTTTGCGAGTTTTGGCACCAAATGTGCGGAAGGAGGATTCCACGGAGAATAATTCCGTAGTCTACTTCTTCAATTGTTGTTAAATGTAGAATCTTATATACAACTATCTGGCATCTGGACTTAATAATAGAGTTCTAATATCCGGACTAAACTAGCTCTTTCCAGAACTGGTAGTGAGTTGTCCAAACTCTCTTATTACCTGCAAATATTTGCAGCAGCCACGGTGGAGCAGGAGAACGTTTCCAGCAACACTCCCTGGTTCATTGACTTTGACACTTTCTTAGTTTTCTATCGTTGCTGTGTCCTCTAGATTGAGGAATTTGTTGCCGATTTTAATTGATTGGCTGTTTTTCCTTGCGAATATTCTCGCAAATCGTTACAGTGAGATTTTCAGCATATTGGAAACGTGTTAATTAAAAAATATTTATATTTAGGCGTCGGTGAAGGTTCAGTAGCTTCTTGGGAACTCAGAGTGGAAGGACGTCTCCTGGAAGATTCCAAAAGTGATCCCAACAAGGTTTGTTTATCATTATATATATGGCATTTCGTATTAAATTACGAATAAACATATTCTGAACGATGCAATTTTACAGGTTAAGAGAAAATTCTCATCCTTTTTCAAATCTCTTGTCATCGAATTAGACAAAGAACTCTACGGTCCAGACAATCATCTTGTAGAATGGCACCGCACTTTGACTACACAAGAAACGGACGGATTCCAAGTATACATACAATAGATCTACCTCTTATAGATCATAAAACTATTAACCGACGTCTTCATAAACGCTTTTAAACTTTCACAGGTTAAAAGACCGGGCGATAAAAATGTAAGATGCACAATTTTGTTGCTATTGGATTATCAACCATTACAGTTCAAACTCGATCAAAGACTCGCTCGATTATTGGGCGTTCACACCCAAACTAGACCGGTTATCATTTCCGCTCTGTGGCAGTACATCAAAACGCACAAGTGATTTACAATGATTTGAAATTACGATCGATATTTTATGCAAACTTTTTACATGTCGTATTAATCTTAGATTGCAAGACGCTCACGAACGGGAATACATCGTATGCGACAAATATTTGGAGCAGATATTCGGCTGTCAACGAATGAAATTTGCCGAAATTCCGCAAAGGCTCAATCCTCTCCTTCATCCTCCCGATCCGATTGTGATAAATCACGTGATATCAGTCGAAGGAGGAGCCGAAGCCAAACAAACCGCATGCTACGATATAGACGTAGAGGTAAAAATTATGATAAAGAACATCAGACCTCTGCAGATTGCCATTTGTTACCATTTTCTTTTGCGATTACAGGTCGATGATACTTTAAAAGCTCAAATGAACAATTTCTTGATGAACACGGCGAGTCAGCAAGAGATTCAAGGACTCGATACAAAAATACATGAAACCGTAAGATCGATACTTAAACGCTCAAACGATATTTTAACGTGTAAATTAATTTATATTTGTTTTAATAGGTCGACACTATCAATCAGTTGAAGATAAACAGAGAGTTCTTCTTGAGCTTTGCGAAAGATCCGCAACAATTTATTCAAAAATGGATAGTCAGTCAAACGCGTGACCTCAAGGTAAATATGATACGTTTAAAAATATTAATTTAGATTCGTCTATAGTAATGAATTTTTATTTTTAGACAATGACGGACGTGGTTGGAAATCCGGAAGAGGAGAGGCGCGCCTCGTTCTATCAGCAGGCTTGGGCCCCGGAAGGAGTCGCGCGTTATTTCCACTCGAAATTGCAGCAGCGGCGTACGGAACTCGACTCGGCGTTGACTAATAGAAATCCATAAAACGCATAATTTAGATTCAATTGTGCAGATTTATTTTATAGGTCCGTTCAGTTTCCGAAGTAAATTTATAAGTGGACGAGGTGTTAATACTTTTTATATGGTGATATCGATACATGCGATTTAAGATTTTTAGCTTTTACACACGACTCTATATCAAAAATACGATAATATATATTTGTAAACGTTCCATCATTTCACATGTACGAAAGAATAAAATGCAAATTGAAAATAAATTAGTACAGAATAATTGATTTGAATATTGTTGTTAAAACTTATTTTCCCGATTGTCGATAAGATGCATATTTAACCCTTTGCGCTCGAGTGGTGCATCTCAAGTTTTATAAAAATTTGGCATTATATTGACATCAAATGCCGACTTCTGCAAGGTACGCATCGACACAATGAGCGATGAGGATGGGGCGTTGTCTTGCAATGGTAAAATATTATCGCCGCCAATGAACATAACACGTTTTCGAATAACCTCTTCGATGTTCCGTTCCGCTATCAGACTTCTATTGTTGACTGCCAACTTTGTACACGCTTCAGAACTTATGTCGCCCCATACCATCACAGATCCCCCCCCCTGTGAAAGCTCACAGTTTGTCTGGTAGTTATGTTAAGAAAGTGCTCTCCACTACTGTATACTCGTCGCTCACGACTATCTGAAGCCCTCAAAGCCACTGTGGACTCATCCGTGAATAAAACTTTGCTCCATTGGCCAAATAAAATTTAAACTAAGAACTGTTAATAAATCACATTTGACTCATATTTGACATAGTGTTTCACAGAAGCTAAAACACAATCAATACTTATCGTATATCCACTTTTAATAAACAACCACAAGTTCTTTTACGTACGTATATAGTCGCTTCGTATCACTATGTTTATGTTTGGGCCACATTCCATACCGCAGAGTGTATTTTCTTCTTTATGTGCATTGTTTTTCAGGAACGTTGGCAACCTATCGTCATCTCATCTTAATTTTGTCATATGCAGTCATGATGTCTCCAATGACCGTTGTTTGTGACCGATTCCAGTTGTTATGATGTGAATATATCTTCCGTCAAGACCCACATTTCGCAATATTTGCATCAGCTTTTCGTTTCGTACTGCGTTAAATGCTTTTTCATAATTTATGAAACACATTCTCAAGTCACATTCTGAATCCATATTTATCCCGTATTTTTGCTATCTATATATCGCTATTCCAGCTAATTGCTCTACACTCGTACATAGTCTAATATATAAAAATCAATGTTTGTTTGTCCGTATTTAATGCACTGCCATATCGTTTATTCGATTGCGATAAAACTTTGTCAACTTGTTGTTTACACTTGCAGGAATAACATAGGTATAGAAAAATATTGTTTGTGTACGCAGTTTGTTATGCGAGACGTGGCATCGCAACGCATGCCGGGTAATCACTAGTACACTATAAAAACCCATGTTAAAATTATTGTTAATGATCCCATAAAACTGCAAAATTTGAACTCATGTAGCGTAGACTATTGAGATGTGATCGGAATGGTTCAGGATTAGACGAAACAGAGAACGACGACTGATATGATATGATCTTTATTTTATGTATTAATAAACAAAATTTAGGGAATATAAAATTAAAACATATGATATATAGATTGACACATCTAAATATATTTCACTCATACCTTCGAAATGTTTATTTACATTTTTCTCTGCTAAAAAATTATAACATTTACTTTCTATAAACAACTTGGCATTAGTACTCTTTATTTCACGAAATGAGAGATTCTATATATATGATTATATGTAATATACATTTTTAATTACGTTAAAAAACGAGCATACGCGTTAACATAATTAGAAACATACAAACGTGACTCGCGTCAATCTTTAAAACTCGATTATTATATGTAGAGGTCTATGCAATAACCAGTGAAATGCCGTCACAAGCGATTCCCTGCTTGCGAATTATATTTACAGGTTATTTAAACAGCGCGTTGAATGATTATTATAGTAATACACTTACAAATTAATAAAGTGAACGACATTTTCATTGTCAATGTATTAGTTGACTACTTTTTTTTTATATGCATCATCTACTTTGGTTCGGAATTATGAGCGCGATAATTCTAAAAATAATAAAATTCGTACGGAGCTTGGAAGGTTTAACACATACACATATTTACATATATAAGCAAACAAACATAATATTCAACGTATGTAAATTTATAACTCTAATTAGAAGCTTAAAAACAAAAAGAAAAAAGGAATATTCACATCTTATGTAAAATAAAAATGCTTCTGTAAATTATATTTTAAAATAATAATAGTAAACATACTCTTTATACTTTACAATCTCTGTCCATATTTATAAAGATAATTAAACTCTGCGGTAAAGGTAATTTTGAAATTCTTTCTTTTAATACGTCGGATAAGAGTTTTCTATCTTTGTCGTATGGGGGTAGAGGTGACTTTCTTTTCATTTTAGATTGGGCTGCTCTCTCGTCGCAATCGCTATCCGTCGAGTCGCCCATATCACTCGTCGAGTCTTGATTTGTTAAATGCCGTTTCCTTTGACTCCACACGGTGCCTTCTTCTTCTAAAATGTAATATTACGATAAATATAAAGCTAAAATATTTTACAAAAAATCATAAACAAGACCAATACAATATCAATATATAATAAGTCTATGTGTGGATTGTAGAAAATAAATATACAGAGTCGTTCAATAGACATCAGACAGCGGCTGACTGGATTGATGGTTCATTTTAATCGAACCCATATTCTGTGTTGCTGTATGGTCTATTCCGGGTTACCCCGGACTAGCCACACAAAGTGATCTTCCACTGATCTCTTAGTCCCATAAGAAACGCTAAGAGCATATTTGAGCTGTTATAAGTTTGTGAATATTGGTGTATGCTCGTACTTTCAGTTGTTCCTAATCTTATCAGTGAGTGTTGCTTCAATTCCTGTCGAGTACAAATCGTAAGTTCTACTAATTTATCAGAAAATATGCAAAACTGATGATTGATTGGGTGGTGAAGTTGCTCAAAAAAAGTTTGGGAGTAATAAGTTGTAATTGAATTTCTGACTGTTTTTGGTACATTTGCAGAAATTCTCATCAGTAAAACATGTGGCATATGGACCTTAAATTTGGGGCCTAAAATTGTTCAAATTGCCGTCTATATGGCGGCAGGCGTATTCAACGAAGGCAATCTTGATGATGATGGGGTTGCTGAAATTGAATATTGGCTAGTAGTGCAAGATGTTCGCTGATTAGAGTGATGCACAACGAACAAAGCGAGAAAACCAGCGCTAGCACTTTTGTTGCAGTACTAATACGGCATGTACTGCTCGTAGACTGATAAAAATGCAGTTTTTTGAATAAGAGGAAGATTACTAAAGTTAATCAAGTTACACTAAAAACATTGATGAAGTCATTTTATATTGATTGCAAGACTTGCCACCACTGGGCAAAAGAACTTAATTAAAGAAAACAAATTTAAAACATGATTGTAATTATTACCTGTTTGATTTCTCAAGCCGTTGGGACTATCTCCAGTAAAATTTTCTTCGCTTGAATTTGTATCCATTGGATCATTATCATTGATGGATGTAGATCCGCATTCGGCCGTAATTGAACTATCGTCACCGACGCCGCTATCGGATTTCTCCTCCTTTTTTAATTTATTCAGTCTGCGAAAGTAGGTGCCGCGCCCCTGCGTAGCTGCTGCATCTCCCGATGCTTCTTTTTCGTGTTCTTTGTCGTCACCGGAATCATCGCTATTGGTTCCCGATTTTGATTTATCCGTACTAGACGGACCGGCTATTTCACGATTCTTAATATTCGGTTTGATTTCATCGATCATCCCCGATCTACATTCCTGTGTAATCCAACTATCATCGCCTAAGTCGTTATCGGATTTTTCTCCGTTTACATCATTGTTTAATCTCTTCAATCTACGAATGTAAGAGCAGCACCCTTTCATAACGAATTTTCCTGTAGCATCTTTTTCTTTATCGTCACCCGAGTCATCGCTATTACTTTCGGATATCATTTTATCAGCAGTAGATGGGCCGGGTAATTTACACTCCTTTTCGCTGGAGCTATAACTTCCTTGGCCGCTTTCGTCTGATTTTTTAACAGGTTCATCCGAGAGTGATTCATCATCTGAGTCGCTACTCGAAGAATCTGGCTCGTCTGACGAACTGGACAAGTGATTAAAATCATACATGTCGAGACCATCTAAACGATTGTCATATGACGCTTCTCTCGCACGATTACCCATGCTCAATACCAACCTCAATAGAGCATTCATTTCGCGAGATCCAGACTCTATGTCCAAGTTATGTAGCCTATTAAAATCATCTGCAATAAATAATTATAATTACAAATTTCAACTATAAAGGTAATAACAGATCAATTGTAAGAGTAAATTTATTACCAGAATCACCATCATCTTCATCTATTGGAATACAAAATGTTTTTGTGCGATTTATTTTACGATTCTTTGCTTTACATACGTCTGTTTTCATTAAAGATTCTACTAATTCGGGCTTCTCTTGTGCAATATTATCTCGTAAGATTTTACGTATGACTGATCTGCACAGTAAAGTGAGCGGCGGCGGTGCAACATCGACTGTAGAATATTTAATTTGCATATATAAAATACAAGACTATATGATTAATTAAAAATAATTTAGTTTTGAATACAACACATACGTTTTTCAATAGGTTTCCTTTCGGATACAGAAACAAGTGTAGTGAAAGATACGTGAACTACTTTTTTGGTTACCCATTCAATTTCCGATATTCTTTTAATTCGCAACAAATAGTCATCATATGGCATAACAAGAATGCCACCAATCTGAAATAAAATGAAAGAATTATGAATATACATAATTTATAATGCTGTGCTTGTACTTCTAATAAGATATACGGAGGATTGGATGAATGACGATGATGTAATGCTTACCTTGAGTAGTTTCTTTATAAAACCTTCGTGTTCCTTTGGGCAAGCTGCTCCACAATAAACTCTGTCATAAAGTTGTGAATTAGCTGGCAAATGAAGACAGTTTCCTAAACGACATAATTTTTTTTTTTAATATACAACCCATCACAAAATAATATATTTATTCACAAAAAAAATACTAACCAACAATAAACTTGGGCATACAAAAATCGAATTCGTCTATTGCGGGAGAATTCATCAAAAATTCCTGTAGTCTCTCTCTAGCATACTGAACGACATATTCGTGAAGTTCAATTCCATGATTGATGCCACTCGTGCCGAGTATTAATCCTGCCATGGTACTTAAATAACCTGTACCGGAACCTAAATTTAAAAAGCTAAGTCCCGGCCTAAGCTTTAACCCTTCCATGACATCACTGAAACGATAGAAATAATGTTATAAATATACACGCTCGTTGTTTTAATATATTAATTATTTTTTTAATTTAAATCACCAGTATATGCAAGGTGCCGATAGGTGTAATAGACCGCTTTTCCACGCTCCATCCGTGTATGCGTGCTCTTTTTCAGTTGGCAAAAAGTAGTCTCCTCTATCAACTGCACGGAACACGCGCTGCACATGAGGAGACCGCAAATAGCGAGCCCGCACTAATTCTTCCACCAGCTCATAGTTGTCCCTCCCAGCGCTGACTGCGCCTCCCATCACCAAGACGTTTAGTTACACCTGCCGTCTATCGATTTGCAAAAAAGCTATCCTTCCCTCTATCTCCTGCAATTCTGCATCTACAAGTTGAAACAAGTCTATTAGCAAATTTGAAGCACAGTTATTTAAATATGTTATACGAGCTATAAAAAACGAGTTCAATGCAACATAAATTCTAATAATACAGATGAGATTAGATGATAAAGTGCTGAATGAAACATAAAGTAAATATGGAAAGGGCAATATGCAACTTGGCAACTTGGTTCTGTAGGCAGCGTTATACAGCCCATTGGGATGGACATCTATCGAGCACAAACTGATTTTGAATACCTTCGAGTCAGTTGTTATGGCGTTTCAACATAATAAGGCCACTGACTATATCCCAACCATATATATCGAAGGGCATCGGCATCAAATAGTCCGACAAGCTAAATATCTCGGACATTTAATCGATGATAATCTCAGAGACGACGTTGATATCATGGTATCATAGTCATCTATATTCATGGCAATATGTTGGCTTGACGGTTCAGAGCAGCATGCGACAGCTTTGGATGCAATACAACAATTGCTATAGAGCACTGTTTGAGTTGTCCAGGCTGCAGTGCATGCAGAATGTAGCTCGAGTTGCTACTTTGTTGAGCTTCAGCCGCTATGAAGAGCCGAAATTTTTGGTTCTTGAAAATCATCATTGGTAAGGTACTCTCACCAGAAATCTGCAGTAACACCTCAATATCCTGCTCATTTTCACCTCCTAATCGTACCGTTTCAATTAGGTTGACATTTTGACCCACAATATGCTCTTCTTGTTGAGAAGCCATGAATATCTATAATTCGTGTTATTTATTTTCGCCGTCTGTTTTATCAATACGTTGTTGTGCAACAAAGATAACATGTTTTAAAATTTGATATGATTCCCAGATCCATCAGCTGAATGAATAACATGGTGTTTAAGTCCGACAAGTTGGTGGGATAGCTTGCATCATTTTGAAAATGCAGACCACATTATAATGAAGCAGTGCTACAGATTATACTATAACGAATCTGCATTTACTGGTTGTAAATTGCTGGTTGCAACGGTTGCTGTGAACAGGGGTTATCTGCATTGCAACTGTGGTCAAAACAATATTTCACTTTTATTTACACAACTGTTTTAAAACAAACTAATAAATTAAGAATTGCTATTCGCATAATACGTTGATATTTTGCAATAATTAATAGGTAACGTTTTAAAAAAAATCACAACAACTCAAAATGCAAATAAGACACACAGAATACAATTTTTATAAAATAAAATGGTTGCGAAGTGTGATAAGGATTCTTGTCACCAAAAAATTAAAATAAAGGGCCCAGATGTGTGCCAACACTGATTTTAAAAAATACACTATAATGCATCAATGAGTCAAACACGAATGTCAAAACAGAATTGCCTAATATATTCCAAAGTACATGTGATCATATCATAACACGGTTATTCAGTTTCGCTGGGTTCAATACACTATAGAAAAAGAAGATACCAAATCAGTATAATGTATAAGAGCTAATTAAAAACTTCCACAAATTAAAACCTTATCCAAGGGTTTCACACTGTGACAAAAACACACACGGTTTTTATACTTCTGTTTAGAAAAGCTAAAAATAACGGACATAAGATTTTGTAATGTTTTTTGCTATGCGCTTTGAAACAGTTTATTCAGACCGGTTTGCTGTCTGAATGTATACAATCTTCATTGGAACAAATTTAACGGGGGACCGAAAAGTAATCAAAATTTCTTCAATGAGCTCTTTCACGATTAGTTTGTGCCGAGACATGATCCAGTAAACGCATAAGTTTTGTTATTACGTTGAAGCTATGGTTGCAAATTTTATGTTTTTTGTTTGATTAAGGAATAAAGGCAAATGAGTGAATTTAAAAATGTAAATAGGGAAGTCAAGGGCGTCGCTTAAAAAGAACGACCCCGAAAATTAGATCCTTGTCAAACAGTCCATGGTCTACAGTTAGGGATCATCTTCGTCGCATAAGAAAATTACACAAACAAAGAATTTGGATTCCCCATGAATTGTCACAAACGGTGCTCAATCTACTGCGTACAATCTGTGCATTTCTTCTGTCTCGCCATGAAGATGTCCGTCTTACTTTTCCTGGAATATTACGATGCGAACACACCATACAATCTTTGTAGTTTGTAGAATCATATATATATATATATATATATTATGGAGAATTCTATTCAATTGTTCCTCGTCATCGGTCGTCGATCTACGCCCAGTATCTGTCTTTTGACTGTACCGCGTATGACACTTCGATATGCCTTAAAACGATATCAGCAAACTGGCCTCTACACAAGAAAACCTGGAAGATGCACATCGGCTTGTGATGAAGGGTAACAAATGCGAATGAGAGGACAATAAGAAGAAGGATGAAAGAGAGAGATTTACACACCAGAAGACCGGCACGAGGACCAGAACTCCTCAAGCAACATTGTATTGCTTGATTAAGATTCGACCATAATTGAGCGAATGACCAATGGAGCAAAGTTTTATTCACAGATGATTCCAGAGTGGCTTTGAGGGCTCCAGATGGTCGTAAGTGACGAGTCTACAGAAGAAGTGGAGAGCACTTTCTTACCATAACTACCAGACAAACTGTGAGCTTTCACGGGGAGATCTGTGATGGTATGGGGCAACATAAGCTCTGAAGTGCGTACAAAGTTGGCAGTCATCAATAGAAGTCTGACAGCTGAGCGGAACATTAAAGAGGTTCTTCGAGAACACTGCCGGTTCAGGTTGGAGCTGCTTTACGTCGGAATCTATTATTATATCCAGATGCCAGTCAATTGTCCTGATGAGTCTACATTTAACAAAAATGAAGAGAGTAGACTACGAAGTTATTTGCCGCAGAATTCTCCTCCTCGTTAAAAATATAATTCAGAGCATATCTGACCGCATACAAGCTACAAGTACTTGTGTACGTACTGTACATTGCATATTGACTGAAAATTTGGATGTGTGAAAGCTGTGCGCAAGATGGGTGCTGCGTTTGCTCACCACGCAACTGAAAAAGAGTCGTAAGAATGTTTCGATTGAGTGTTTGGCGATGTTTCATGGCAATAAAGCCGCATTTTTTGGCACTACCGATATTTATGCGTTTATTTGCTCTTTGTTCCAGACATGAAAATACTCATTATACATTTTTACCGGGATTTAACGACTTTTAATTGAATATTATATTTAATCGAAAGTGAATAATTGTAATAATAAATATCAAAGCGAATGACCTAATTTTGAATGCAGGTCATAAGTGCACGCACTGAGGAAATTTATCAATCGAATAAAAAGCCATCTCGAATATGGACCGTCGCTGGAAATGCTGTTTTTTATGTCTCGCGTCTAATATGTTTACATTTTAGAGAAATTTTGATATGCCGAATATAAATCTGAGGAATTGTACGTAATTAAAAGGCAATGAAGGAGTACATTGCAAAATAATGATTATCGCTTGAAGGCCTGTCTATTCCATAAAATAATTATGGTAAAATAAAATTATTACTTCATTTGTTTTGTATTATATTTATAAAAATGTTTAATTTAAATAGGTTTTACTTATTAAAAAAAAATTAAATATATGCTAAAATTTAGCTTTATTTTAAAATTGAAAGAAATACTATAAAAAGAAAATAATTATGTAATAAATGATTAACATTTTATTTAAGGGTGAGGTCAACGAACTGATAATTTTTATGGATTGCTTGAATTTTGACATATTTTCGTGGTTGAATCTTAATGATTTTATTTACTAGTCATCTAATTTAATACACATATTTATCTAATTTAAAAAATAATTTCCTTAATTGAATGATTATTTTAAATTCATAGTTCTTTCCATCAATCAATAGCTTAACATGTTGTACTATGCAATGTCAACACAAAGGCAACTTCAATTCAATAAATACAATCCATTTCGACTTATAATTAATTAAAATGTCCTAATCCAAACGCCAAATGTTATAATATCGATTGTCGAAATGATATTTGAATAAAAACATATCGCATTACTCTATGGGAAATTTTCGTACCGGATTCCTGCCTTTATATGGAGGTCGAATCCGGATCGTACAAGATGGACGTCTCCATCAAAAACTCCACAAAATCCAAGACACAAATAGAATCCCACAAAAATCACGGCGGTTCTTCGCAACGCTCGCTGATGTGATTTTCAAAACACAAGATAAAAATGAACGGCGTCACAGATGACCGTTGCCAAATATAGTCGGACGCGAAAACAGACACGCTAATTGATATAATACAATATACATACTAGTGGGGAGCAAACAATTCAGAACGAGGGCAGATTCCAAGTAGAACAAATGTGGCCACCGCAAATCCTCCACTGACAACCGACTGCAGCTGACGACGGCTCCGCCGACGAACAAACACGGGTCACAACAGCTATAAAATCGACCATAGCATAAAAAATCCAACTACGACACAATCGGCACAATAAACGACGCACGATATTTAATAATGGCTTAAAATTATTCAGCATATTTTTTTATCGCCGATCATATTTTTAACAAAACAATTGAGCAATTTTCGATATTAAAAATATTTTATTAATTTGATCAAAAATTAAATTCATATTGAATTTTAAATTTAATTCATTTGCAAACATGCTTTTAAATAAATGTTTCATGCACAATGTATTTTATAAATAATGCATTAATTTAAATGCATTGTAAAATACCGAGGTCTTGCTCGTAAAATAACGTTTTAAGATCATTCGTTATTATCAATTAGAAAAAAAATTCAGATTATGACGATCATATTGGTGGAACGCGTGATATTGTAATCGGTATTTACACTGAGGAAAAAGATAGCTAGTAATTGGTGTTGGTTTAAATTTTTTTTATTGAATCAGTGTGAATAGTTTGCCTTGTTCGGAATGGCGACGGCGCGCGCTCGCGGCGCGCCCCCAGCTGAGGAAGAGCGCCCGGAGGAGCGAATGCTCGAGTGCAACATATGTCTGGATACGGCCAAAGATGCTGTCGTCAGCATGTGCGGACATCTTTTCTGGTAATAATAAGTCCGACCTTGGGGTCTCATTCGGTCCGGTTGCGTCATTAGGTCTCGATTTGTAATATTTCGTTTTGATATTTACAGCTGGCCTTGTTTGCATCAGTGGCTCGAGACTAGACCGAATCGCCAGGTTTGTCCGGTCTGCAAAGCGGCCATAAGCAAAGAAAAGGTCATCCCGTTGTACGGACGTGGAAGTACCAAACAGGAGGATCCCAGAAATAAGGTTACTTTTGTGTATTCATAAATGTCATATCTATATTATTGACAAACATTGCTCGCTTTTTAAACTACATTTGCAGACAATTTTGATGAAACATACGCAATGTTTGCTTCACTTATCTCGTCTAAAAATAAACAAGGCACAAATATTTCCCAGCTGCTAAAAACATACACATTTCATCATAATGTTATTCATACAATAATCAGATTATGTATGAATCCAATTTAATGGAAATTATTGATGATTCTAATTTTTACCATTTTATTATGATGATTGGCTTTTACAATTTCAAGATCTTTAAAACAATTAAATGTGCCGATTTTTATGAAAAAGTTTTTTGTAAATGTTTAATTAAATTTATCTTTACTCCCACTTGTATATCGTACCTGAGAGTAGCCTTGGGATTGCTCGAGTGACATTTTATTAAAATGACATTGAGATTTAGTATTCAAATCAAATTGTGATATCCATATAAATGACTAGCTATTTTTAACAGCACAGAAAGCACAAAACTTGCGCGTTGAATACTAAATAAGCGAATTTATATCATATGGGCTTTCATTGTTAATGTTTTTAATTGCACGACTTAAATAAGTCACGTCCTTCATCCACTTGCTTTTTTTGTTAGCAGATATACTTAGTTTAGATGACTCCTATAAGAGAGTCCGGACACTATCCACGCATTCTGTCTGTCCTGAGTCTTCCTCCGAATGCCCAGACCCAGACATGCAGTGTCTTTCTCTTCCTGATTAGCCCAGTGTAGGCAAGGTCTTCCGTCGGATTTACTGCCATTCGATCTCAAATCTAACAATGTTTCGCTATATATGTCCATGACGTCTCGATTAGATCTCATGGTTTTCCGAGTTTGAGGTCTCGTCCCGACAATTTTTATTAAAATTCTTTCGAACCTCTCGAGACATGTCGCATTGTGAATAGTCATGATCCATGTTTTGCCCCTGTAAATCACTATTGGCCTGTGGTCCGTTTGCCCCATATGCATATCTATACCATTCATCCGATTGCAATAAAAATTTGGTGAGTTGTTGGCAAAATTTGTTTTACAAGACGTTCAGCGGATGTACCATATTGGCACGGCGAAGTGAAATAGGAGCAGGGAGAGGAATGCTGCACGCACTATACGATTGAGCCCTTGAGCCTGCACTACACGCGCACTACAAGTACCTGAAGTCGGGACCATGGGGTGCCCAATTGGCGATTGTTACTGTTCCCGCCCAGGCTAGCGCGCGGCTGCTTGAAACAAAAAGAATAAAAATAGGATGGACAAACTGCCGCGCTGGTCAGCCTATGCATCTCTCTCTCTCTCACTACCCTCTTTGGCGCTCATAATTTCTTCAACGCAATCTCGCCAAAGATCCCGGTTCTTGTTCACCATCATGCTGTGGAGCATGTTCTCGCTACCCCGAGTGCTTGTTTCAGCATATTCCTCTGGGGTGTCCAAGCCTCACAATCATCGATGGTGCTAAAGGTCAGATTGTTGTCCATGAGAATTCCAAGGTATCTCAGCGTTTTACTATACTCTACCTCGTGTCCGTTGACAATAAGTTGTTTGACCCTCGATCTTCTGCTTCTGCTGCAGATCATTGCCTCCATTTTCTCTACCGACAGCTGCAGGTGATTTCCTCACATCCATGCATTGATTCTGGCGAGGGCTTCATTCACCGTCGCCTACGTTTCCCATGGATGCCGAGCTGTTACCAGCAGTGCAACATCATCCGCGAAGGCAACGAGCTCTGTTCCTTCCGGCATCTTTGTCTCGAGCAGATTTTTGTAGAGGACATTCCACAGGGTGGGCCCCAGTATGGATCCCTGTGGAATCCCCATCTCCAGTTTCTTCGCTGTGTTAGTCTCGTTGTGGTGGACACGCCAGTCTTTGAAGTAATCACTGACAGGCTCAATTGCATACTCAGGCACTTAAGTTTTTGTTGAGCGCGCCAACAATCAGATCCCAAATGGCAGTATTAAAAGCGTTTTTGATGTCCAGCGTGACCATCACAACGTCCCTGCTTTGTTTGACTGAGCCTCTCCACTTCTTTCTATACTGCTTCTGGCGTGGATCGGCCCGGTCGGAACCCGTATTGTCTAGGTGACAGGTCTTCCTCTATGCTCGACTGGATCACTAGCTTTCCCGGGATTCTCATCTCTAGCGTGGTCCTCCAAAGCTTTTCCCGGTTGATACTGTTGTAAGCCTTGCAGACATCTATATATATGTGGTGGAAATCGACATCGTACTCGCGCATTTTTTGCAAAAATAATCTCGTCTCCATGATTAGAAACAACTGTGAGATCAGAGCTTTTGCAAATAATTTATATGCAATACTTCAAAGGGATATGCCTTAGTTGGAGCACTGAAGCCTATTATATATCTTATGAATGGGGTATATTATGGCCGTCCTCCACTCGAACGTTCATAGATTTATCAAAAATATAAAAATTTACGTACAATTAAATAATTAATTATCTTTTCTTGTATAGGTTCCACCGAGGCCTGCTGGACAAAGAACCGAGCCCGAAAGTACTGGCGGTTTTCCAGGTTTTGGATTTGGAGACGGTTTTTACATGTCATTTGGCATTGGAGCTTTTCCTTTCGGCTTTATCACATCGACTCTCAATTTTGGAGATCCTCGTCCTAATGCTGGTAATTATTTTATTTATTAAGCGATTATTATAGTTGATAGGGGACAAGAGTAGAAATGCAGATTTCAAAACCATTCCCATTTGGAAATCTGTGAAATACGTTAAGACGCGTGAGTCGTTATAGAAAGACGTAACAATGGGATGCTTTTTGGCAAGAAGACTATGAGAGATTTCACACACTAATTTACATTTTGTATTATTTAATGTAGTCGGTAAAATGTTAATATATTCAATTGAAGTTTGAAGTCCACATCTTCTTTGTCACGGTATGAAATCATTTTTTTTTTAATGCAGACATTTTTGTACATCAAACAAAATAAGTCACAATGACATTGAAGTATTTTCAGCGATGATGAAAGTGAATAATATACTTTTGAATGCGTGTACCTATTCAAACGAATTTCACCTCTAAAAACGACCACTGACTGATCGTCAGTGGTCATTTTTATAATATATGCTGTCTAATCCCGCAATTAAATAAGAACAATAATATTTTCAATTGATTGTAAAATTTAAACAACCCACCCAATTAGTCTTCTTCGGATTCCCAAAAGATAGAGTCTCGGCACTCGTTGCATCACCCTCTTATCTTGCTTTGTCGGCATCAATTTTTAAGTACGCCTTGTAATGTATATTTTAGCATTATTTTCTAAAGAAGGTCCGTTTCGTCAATATTTAAAAATTATTTAGGACAATTCCCTCATTCGATGATTGCAACAAAATCGTGCGCGATTTAGGATGAATACTGAACCAAGTGTTGGTTTAGTAGCTTAGACCTTGGACTCGTATTATAAAGGTTTGGGTTCAAATCCAGATTGTGGAAAAAATTTCACCGTACCAACAAATTCGGGAGATCGGAAATATTAATATTTTTGATCGATCGTTTTGTCGTCTGATTTCCTGGATTTGAAAAAGTAGATGCTGAGGCGTCGTGCAGAGTGACCATGAGTGAGTGATTGAATTTGCAACAATAATTAAATTATCATTTATATATAATGATAATTACTCTCATAGATTCTCTTCTCTCTTATCTTTCCAAATAATCCTATTCTTATTTTACCACGCGTGGAAGGCAATGGGAAATCACCACATTAAATCCTTTCCCTAGTAAGATCTCCTATGTTGATCCCATATATCTGATAGCGGATATGGCACATTAAAGTTCATGCTTTGATGAATGTCATATGGACTTTAATGAAAGAAGGGGTATACTAACACGTTTGTGTGCGGAATTTGTTTGCAAGACGTTTAGCAGATGTTACCATATTAGTCCAATGAAGGGAACGGCGAGAGGAAGGATGTGCGCGCAAAAATGGGTTTTCAGTGGAGCGTGATTTCGTTTTTTCGCGTTATAAATAATGATATTGAATGTTTATATATTTTTAGCTCCTCGTGGTACGGCTCAATACGGCGAAGAACAGATCTTATCAAAGATATTCCTTTGGGTGGCTGTGATGTTCATCATGTGGCTGATTTTTGCGTAGTAACGGTTACGTTATTTTAAAATGCAATCTATATGTATGTATATATGAAATGTTTATTCTTTAGAATTAATTTTATACAATATTTGGTGGACGTTAAAATTATTTTCATATTTGGCTACAGTGAATTGTAATTTTATGCGCTTTCCGACGAAATTGCAAATTGGATTGCCCCGTTTAATTTTCGCGTTATTTCTGCATGCATGAATTGACGCAGTGATACGGAATTAACAGACGTTTAAATGCTTATATAATTAGATCTTATAAAATGTTTTATTATTGTATCGTTGAATGCATTTTTGAGCATTAGTCAAAATAATTGTATAAATGTGATCTTTTTTGAAGAATTTGACTGACATGCCGAAAAAAGTCATTTAAGACAAGTGACGAGGCCTACATACGACGTAGTGTTATATAAGATTTTAGCATAGTTTCTGAAGTTTGAAGTTCCAACAGACATTCCCTAATATGACTGGATGTCGTTATTACAAATAATTTGATTCCACAATTGTATATATATATATGGATATTTAATGGTTGGTGTATGAGGACTGTTTGTTTACTCGTTACATAAATTTTCTTCAAATGGATATAAGGTAAAATTTTAAACTCATCATTAGCGTTTGATTAACGATCTTGATTGACATTAACACAAGTTGATGTAAATAAATATACGTGTTATTGAATGTTATAACTGTTTTAATTTATTTCATATTTATAATCATGCTAAATGGATGTAAATTTATTATATAAAAAAAAATTAAAATGCAAATAAAATAATTTGTGTGTTAAACTCTTTTTATTTTTTAACAAATCGTACTTGTTATTATAGCGACGTTTTTTATGGATGTGTTCATGTAAAAATCTGACAGTTTTGATCTGATATTCATCAATCTATTTGTCTTATCACATTAACGCATTCTTATACTCAAACGAAACATTATATAATAGTCCCTGAGTGACTTAAGAATAGTTTACACTTGCGGGAATAACATAGGCATAGTAAAAATATTGCATGGATGCACCATGTTGGCGCAAATAGGTCTGGTAAAATGAAGTTTGGGTTGCAGAGATGGGGAGAGAAAGGATGCGCGCGCAATACGGTGGTTAAGTCGGTCTTCGAGACGAGAGCAAGTATACATATGCTATTGGATCCCAGCTCTTCGGCTCGCGCTACAAGTGACCTGAAGCAATAAACCACGCACTACGTTTCTTTTCAAATAATTATTAAGCGCTTATGGCATTGTAACACATGCCGGGTATTCGCTAATATATAATAAAAAACATAATACAAATAATTGCAATTTGGTTTGACGAAGGAATGAAAAGTTGCTATTCAAAGAATTCAAGAAATCTATCTGATGTAAATGAAATAATCATTTATTATTAAATCACTCGCTATCTTTTACATAGTCGATACTACCCAACAATATGGAGCACGATGAACCTTACCGGTTCGGAGCCATGAAGCTTTAGGAACAGAGATGCATATGAAGAACTTAACTTTGCAACGTTAATAGCATTGTCTTCCGTTAACTTCTATATCATATTGAAATCGCTGAACTGAGAGGGTCAACCTGAAATAGGAAAGCACTCAGTCTCGAATTTGCTCGGGTTTCTTGTACGAAGACGGGGAGACACCCTCCATTGGTGTAGGAGCTAATCCGAGATGCACTTGAGCATCACATATATCTTTACCCTAGCCCGGCAATGACTTAACAAACCTCCCACGCTTCCTATCGAGACAGTCGCAAAAGCGTTTGTCAATACTTTCATTCAGAATACCCGCTGTGTAGGCGTTCGAAATGAAATTCTGTGGTAATGCTACCTTCAATATTGAGCGAACGAGGAAGTGAATGTGTGATACAGACGAAATGGATGTAACCTCTTCCTGTAAATGGATATTGAAGAGGCCCATAGTTCTGCAGTGGACTGTTTGTGGCTGCACTATGATGATGAATAGTTCTAAAGCGTATATATTTTTGCAACGAATTGTAATTGGAAAATAATTCTGTATAAAAAAAAACAACGGCTTTCTTCCGGACAAGTACTTGTTCTAGTCCCTCGAACCAACACTGAAAATAAAAAAGGTCCTTCTTTGTATGTAGTGCAATTTTTTTGGAGTTATTTTGAATTGATTAAACCCAGGATTTTTCTTCATGATAACATGAGACCGCATGCTACAAAAATAACACATAAAAATAAGGGAGTTTGGATTGGAGCATTTAACAATGTTGGAGAAGTGAAATATCAAAGGACTTTTTCAAAAAGTGAATTGAAAAATTGTTTACGCCAGCAAAAGGTAATATAAAATGACAGTAACTATTTTGTCGATTAGTATTTAAGATCTTTTTTAATAAATGTAGAATAAAAAGATTATAATGTGCTTTTATTTGTTTTTTTATTATGACCATGAATAGTTACAGGTCTAAAGGATATTACGATATAAATACAAGGCTCATTATGCATAAATCGGATTATAGAAAATAGACAAGATTATAAATTACAACAGAAAAATCACACTCCGTTCAAAATGTGGAAATACTCACCTAATTAACGTCTATCTTTATCAGTAAATAAAATTTAAATATACATCTCCATTACCATATAAGAAAATTTTGAAAAGAACAATTCATATGAAAATAGTCAAGAATCATATTTAAAAACAACACATTAACAATATATAAATTAAACTAGATTGCGTTATAATCAGATATTCAAATCGTCAGACTCCAAGCGTCATTCAGTCAACTGATTAAATTTATTTAGTGTTCTCTACGATCCACGGATGCTTTAATACATCGGTGAGCGGCAGTCGGGCCTCAGGATTGACGACGACGAGGCGCGATATTAAATCTCGAGCATTTTGACTAACGTATTCAGGATAATTGATAATAGCGCCGAGGATCTTTTTGTACGTTTCCCCGTATTCTTTAGCTTCGAAGGGCGGTTGCCCGACTAGGAGTTCGTAGCATAAGACGCCGAGGCTCCACGTGTCGACCGTGTGAGAATACGGCTTCCCCTGGACCATCTCGGGCGATAAGTAATCGATCGTGCCGCAGAGTGTATAGCGTCGCGACGATGGTGCATGTACGGACCATCCGAAATCGGCGATTTTCAACTCGCCGTTGCTGCCCAGTAGGAGATTCTCCGGTTTGATGTCGCGGTGTATTACCTTTTTGCTATGGCAGTATATGAGCGCGTCTGTTAGGTCGCGTACGTACACGGCGGATACGCTCTCTTGGAAGCGTTTGTTCGGTTGGTTCTGCAGCAGTTTGTACAGGGCACCGTTCTTGGCGTATTCCAATATTAGGTATACTCGTTTGTCGTCGTGGAAGAAGCCGAACATCCTTAAAATGTTCGGGTGACGGAGGACGCGTTTGTATTTCGACCTCTCGTCTCACCTGGTGCTCGATTTCGGCGTTTTTTATTTGATTTTTGAACAGGACTTTCAACGCGACTACGAATTTTGATTCTTTCTCTCTGGCTAAAAATACGCTGCCGAATTTTCCTTTGCCGAGGGGTCTGCCAATGTCGAAGTCGCTCAATATCCATATCTTTTCGGTGTTATTTTCGGCCGGTTTGTTCTGTTCATCTTTGGCTACTGTTTCACTTTTGGATGTCGATTCTTCGACTGTGGGCTGAGGATTAGCATGAGAAGAATGAGGCTCAATTTGGGTACCTTGTATACGGCTCTGAGTTTCTACCTTGACTGAAGTCTCAGCAGCATGCGGGACGACAGGTTCTGAAGTCATCGCTGCAGGTTTCTGATGATCGTCCGGGAGCTCGACTTTCTGGATGGGTTTCTTCTCAGGAACATTGGGTTTGACAGCATTTATATTAACATTATTGTCCTCGGATTTCGGCGATTTTTTGGCATGAGTCGTGGCTGGCACTTTTTTGAGAGTTTCAAATTTTGGTATGGGTTTAACTGGGCATTTGTACTGTTTCACTTGGAGCGTCTTTAGCGATCTGGACTTCGCGTTGGCCGCATTGTTCGTATTTTTAAGTTGGTCGGTAGTTTTCTTAAGCAGCTGATTCCCAAACGTCGCAGGAGCAGACGTTTTGACAGTCTTGTGTGAAGCGATTTCAATATTCTCCTTATTGTTGGTTTTAGTCAACCGATCCATGCTGGAGCACCAGACGTCGACACCCTAAGATTCAAACACTCGCGACCGGCGGTTACGAATATTACCGTTTGGGCATAACAACACAATAAACGACCATCAACGACGAATTTAATTTTTCGTTAATTAACGACGATAATTATACGACAATAATAAATAATCATAAGATACGTTTAATTTGCATTCCATAATTTTAATAATACGAAAATAATTTTTAAATCAATAAAAAAATCATTTTAATAATGATTTTACTTTTAAATTAAAATCCTGTTTTTTTTAATGATGTAAACCACAAAAAAAATGTATACAGCACAAATTCATCACGCAAGCAATTTAAAATTCAATCAAGAGCCGCAACGATTTGTAATCGAATTCATTACTTATTTATAAAATAAATTTACATACTGATACCCTTTAAAAGTTTGCATTTAAATAACGATTTCTATCGAATCGCATTTAGTGCTATTCACCATTCCGACGCATTGAAATGATTCCAAAAATCATCAAGTTATATTTATTCATCATTTTGTTTAAAAATATAAACGGAAAAAATATTTCAAAGTTGGTTGCTTTATATAGTTAGATATTAAAATATTTTTTTATAACAATAAAATTAATTTGCAGATCTAATGTACGCTTTTTATCGGATGCAATACACTCCAATCGCGAATTGGAAGAACTTACTATTGAAATTATGAAGAAATTTTCTGCTGAAGATCACGGATTAAATTGTGTTGCTGTCATATGTGATGAAATATACTTGAACATTTTCAACGAAAAATGGTTTCATCAATTGCCAGACATTCCCTACATAATGGTATATTCGCAAATCGTTTAAAATTGTTCGGGAAAAAAAAATCGGACGTCCCTTTTGAAAAACCCTATACATCCGTGAGCATGGGCGAATTTACACGTCCGAAATGTTACATTATTATAAATTGGAGTTAAAAATGTATGAATTTATGAAATAGATTGTCGTCAAGGAATCTGAAGACTTGTTATCGCCAAATTTTGACACATTGGAGTCCATCAGGCTGGTCAGGCAAGAAGGATGCAAATTGTATGTTATTTATTTAGCAAATGGTATTCAAACTGCAAGATTATTACGATTTGGAGATAGGTTAAAGTTGCAATAACTGATGTATTAATGTCGATAAATATTTAAGCGTTGAATGAGTGATCTTCCATTTTAGATATCGCGTTCTTGATACCAGGGCCAGATACATTTTACTGTATGACTTTCGATTGTTTGTTCCAAGTCTTCATTTCTTGTGGAAGAGGATCATAAATGTAATTTTTATAAGACATTTCGTCGAATCTTTCAAGAACAATGACACAATTTCTTGGTTCGAGATGAGCACTGTTCCATTTCCGACGTCTTATCATGATGTGTTGTTTCCGCGAAGATTAGAAATTTGGAAATCTGGACATGGGGTGAAAACAAAAAATCTTTTCGCTGATAAAACATTCGCTTTGGATGGTGATGTTTTGAATGTCGCCATCTTGGAGCATATTCCTGGAATTGTGAAGAATGTTAAAAATAAAACGAAAGACGGATTTCTTGGAGGTATAGAAATGGAGGTATGTATAATTTAGCCCCAGATTACACCATAGAGCTACACTATTAGACACAATGAGTACGCCCATGTCACTAATTTGCTTATTTATGTCGAATGCGTCCTGAGTCTGTAATCTGTAAGACTAATGATTAGCGATATGGGGTTTAGATGGAAGATGCTGCAAATAAAATCGTATTAATAATCAAAAATGTGATCTATTTTAGATTATGAGAACTGTGTCAAAGGTGATGAAGTTCAACCCCAACATTTATGAACCCCCAAGCGTTAAACAAGAACAGTGGGGCCATAAACAATTAAATGGATCATTTTCTGGACTCCTTGGCGAAATGGTGGATGGGAAAGCTGATTTTGCCCTTGGGAATCTTCATTATACACCTTATCATCTTCAGCTGACAGATCTTTCCATACCATACATTACAGAATGTTTAACTTTTTTGACGCCCGAATCATTGACCGATAATTCATGGAAAACCTTAATTTTACCCTTCAAGTAAAAATACATATTTTTCCTCTTTCTTGATTAATTTAAAGCGATTAAATAAACTAATTTGCTCTTTTTAATATTTTAGAATGAATATGTGGATTGCCGTTTTAGTGGTTTTGTTAATGAGTGGATTCATTTTTTTCGGTTTGGCCAAATTCCATCGAAATTTGACAGAAAAAAGTGACATTTCAACAAAACAAAAACATGAAACTGGAACAAAAAATGGTTATACAACGAAAAAATGCTTAATTCGCAATTTTTTTTTGGTAAATACAGTCTGAATTTCTTTTTCAGAGTCTCAAAATGGCATATATAAAGCAACATCTGTAAAACCAGTTGGTCTTTTTTTATTTGAAGATTTAAGCAATAGTATTTTATATACATTTGGGATGCTTTTGGTTGTTTCTTTGCCCAAATTACCCACTGGTTGGTCAATTCGTTTACTGACTGGATGGTATTGGCTGTATTGCGTTTTGGTCGTTGTTGCTTACAGAGCTAGTATGACAGCAATATTGGCAAATCCCACCCCCAGGTATTAATCTTAAATTATTAAAACTATTTACAACAGCAAAATATAAAAATGAATACATTTTTAGGGTAACTATAGATACAATGAAAGAATTAGCCGAGAGTACAATTTTATGTGGAGGATGGGGAGATCAAACTAAAGAATTCTTCTATACATCCCTCGACGAAATTGGGCAAAAAATTGGAAGCAAATTTCAAACAATAAACAATGTAGATTTTGCAGTGGAACAAGTCGCCAAAGGATCATTAGCGTACTATGAAAATACATATTTTTTAAAATACATAAGCATTAAAAGAAAAAAGAAAATGGAAAGCATCAACGAAAACAATTCAACGCTCAATAATGAAACAATGGATTCATCGGGAGATAGAAATTTGCACATTATGAGAGATTGTGCCATACACATGCCAATATCTATAGCACTTCAAAAAAATTCTCCGTTCAAGCCCAGAATCGACAAGCTCTTGAGAAAAATCATCGAAGCAGGGTTAATAAAAAAATGGCTTAACGACGTAACGGTGCCAATTTCATCGCCCTCAGACGAAGAAACCGTCAAAGCGGTGATGGATCTAAGAAAATTCTATGGAGGATTTGTGGCGCTGGGAATCGGCTACGGACTGAGTTTTATCGCTTTGATTATTGAATTAATACATTGGAATTACATAGTCAAAAAGGATCCCTCCTTCGACAAATACGCCATCGATTTATATTATTTGCGGAAAAAGACAAAACATATTTTTAAAAAATAAAATTTCAATAAAACGATGCTCTTTATAATTTAGTATTTACCTCATGCGTTTATTTTAAAATGAAATACGTCAAAATAAAAGGGGTTTATATGGACGTTATAAATACGCTTAAGACATCCATCAGCGTTTGTCACGTATGATCTGTCAATAGTGTCTTGTGTAGTTCTCTTATTAATGGTTATCAGAATTTTATCGTTGTTGATCTCTAATATAACGAAGTAAAAAGGTATATCAGATTGTTAATCTATTGTATCGGCAGTTTCATTCATTTCGATCATTGTTTTATCAATTTCACCCGATTATAACCTCAATTGTCTGCATACATTTCCTTGATCTGTGTATTTCAAAATTGATCAATAACATGACTTTACATTAGTTCTGGCTTTTAAATGATCCCTATTTTGCAATATGAACTATTATTTTCAACAAATTTCGCGTAACATATGTTTAATAAAGCCGTTCGTCTGGTAGACATTCACCGTTAATTGACATTTGTATATTTTAATTTTCCTTGTTAAAGATGTAGGTTTACATTAATTGATGTGACCTTTTTATAAAGGATAAATCTTCAATATCTTAATGCATTTCTAATCTATAGAAATGAGTGATGCGGAGGCTCAATCTGAAGAAAGAGAGGTTTTATGCTCCATTTATGATGGAGATGATGCATTTAAAGAAATTTCACCCACTGTATTCCAATATAAGGTAATTTAAATGGTATTCGACTGCATATTATTTCCTTTAAATCATCGGTAATCAACTCGGTCCCGGTAAGGACTATAAAAGTCACCTTAATATATGGGTGGAAATAAAAAGGTTGACTACCCTTGATTTAAATAAAAATACGAAATTTTAAAAAGTATATTCATTATCGACTGTTTTAAAGCATCGTGTTAAAATAATATATGTGCATTTACAGTATGGAGAAAATGAGGATATTAAGTCATTTCTTTTGGAAATATCATGGGGCCCAACTTATCCAACGGAAAAACCTTGCATTAATATGAATACATTTTATAATAGAAATCTGTAAGATACATTTGTTTGAATGCTTTTTAGTGTTTCGATTGATATTATAAACAGTATAAAAATATGTATCCTTAGATTACAGTCAGTTAAAGATAAGATCTTAGCCGTGGTGGAAGAAGAAGCTGACCAGTGGGTTGGATGCGCTATGACGTTTACTTTGTTTGAATGCTTAAAGGAAAAATTAGCCGAATTACTAGAAGACCAGACCGAAGCTAGTATTGCTACGATTGCGTCTGACGTTGCTAAAGTATTATTAGACGATGGCCAGGTAAAAAAACCGATATTTTTACATTACATAGTCAGAAATACATTACATACATGAAATACAATTGTTGCTTAAAATATTATTGTTATATGTGTTGTGATAAAAAATATATTTTTAGGATGATAATAAAAAAGAACCTAAAAAAGAACAATTAACGAAATCTCAAAAAAGACGAGCTTGGGACAGGGCCGAGATTGGTAGAGGAGGAGAAAAACCACGTGGTTTTGATTGGGTGGATTTAGTAAAACATCTATCTCAAACAGCTAATAACACATCATAATCTCTAAATACTACATCGTTGGATATGTATTTCGACTGATATTTTAAAATATATAAAATACAATATAAAAAAATTTAAAGTATTTTCCCTTTACATAGTAAAATTCGATTGAAATGTTATGGAGTGAAAGATTTACGGCGCTCATGAGGCCACTTTTAAAGTTCTGTATATATCGTAAATATATTGGAATAGATCAATCAACTGTGATGTTAATATTGAGGTATTATTTCGAGGCGGATTCAATTGAGTTTTTCTTTACAAATACTCCCGTAGGTAATCTCACTTGCGTAATCAAAGCGTTTAGTTGACATTCCCGCAATATTAATAGATTTAATATAAAACACAAAAGTCCTATGGAATATTACCGTAGATAATAAATGCATTCTCATTGTGTCATTTCAATTCAATGGATTTATATTACAAAAGCATGTATAGTTTGAAATGGAAAATAAATATTTTTCTAAAAAAAATGTTTTACAAAATTTGTTTCATTAATGCTTTGGGAAATACGAGGATAGTCTCAGAAGTACGCGAACCCAAGAATGAAAATTGCTATGAAACATCGCCAAATGCTCAATTGAAATATCATCACGACGCTGTTTTTGATCCATTGTGACCAAACGCAGCATCCATCTTGCACACAGCTTTCTCATGTCCAAATTTTCAGTCAATATGTGACGGCGCTTTTTCAAATGCTTACCATGTCTGCTAGCTCGTGCACTTTTAATCGACGGTCCTTCAATACAATTTTGTGGATTTTCTTTACTATTTCTGGCGTTTAAACTCTGCCATCTAATATTTTATTATTGTAAACGAAGCAGCAGACTCCTCCAGGGTAAAATCTAGTATAGTTCTAATATTGGTTGGACAGACCTATTTTATATTACCATTTATACATCAGATCGGGTACTTCTTGGACTATGATACGTATTTATTTTTCAAAATACATGCACATCATTTTTATTTTAGAGCATAACTGTTTAAATTATCAATAATTTAAATCAACTTACTATGATACTAATAGCCGATTATCAAATGTTATTATATATTTTGTATTGTAGCAATTTTTGTATGTATAGTTTTGAAAATAAATTTCTGAAGCAGTTGTTATTTGGAATTTTATTTTACAGTTTGGCGATTTTTTGAGAGTGTTAACTTTCAATTTTTAAATAGTTGGTTCAGTTAACACGTACGTCACCATGTTGTCCAGATACAGGTGATGTTTTTCTTCGTCCAGTTAAATAGAATTGCAATAAAATACAACATTATATTAGGGGGACCCATTTTTTAAACAACCAGCTTAGACTAAAACTGAATCTCCCGCTTATTTAATGAGTTCTTTACAGTTAACTTAAAATAATTTTAGACACAATAGAACACTTTAAACTTGTACATACAAATTCAAAATCATTCCATGTAATAAAAACGACATTTATTACAGTAAAATGGAATATGTACATCGTAATATTAAATATTGCTATTGTAGATAGAAATTAAATTTCATCCAAACAAATATATTTACCATTTGGCTCGCCATTCTTCTAATAGAATCAGTTGCTTTGTCAAATCCCATTCTGCAATAATGAAAATATGAAAAGAGCTTGAAAATATGAAATAAGAAAAAACACTGCTCTTAGTATTAACTACTGTAACCTGATTCTTTCAATTGTTTTGATAATTTAAGCCAATTCGAATTGATAATGTGTTTTAATTCACTACTGTACGTGAACGTTAAACAAGATGAAATTTTGCCTTCACTTTGCTTTTGAATTTTCTGTATGTAATCTTCAATAGCCGAATCAAGCAACTTTGGCTTAGAGTTATTGAAAAACCTCTAGAATATAAAAAATATATTATAAATATAAAAAAATACAAGAATATCAGAAAACTATGCTATATTAGGAGAACCGAAAAGTAATCAAAATTTCTTCGATGAGCTCTTTCACAGTTAGTTTGTATCGAGACAATATGTTGAAGCTATGAAATTATTGTTGAAGTTTGACTGCTGGAGATTTGGGATGTTGTTCCAAATTTATGCAGATTTTAAAATACATGGAACGCATCTTTACTTTTTCTATGTAAGTCGTAACTTTTTTGGGCGATTTTCTGCAGAACGCATCTACCGCACAAAAAGAGGTTTAAGTGTACAATAATCCTGTAATAAAAAAAACAATGGTTTTCTTCCAGACAAGTACCTGTTCCGATCCCTCGATCTTTATGTGTGGTGAGATTTTTCTGGATTAAAAACTAGTGATTACCCGACATGCGTTGCAATGTCATGTCTTGCATAACAAAGTGCGTACACAAACAATATTTTTACTGTGCCTATTTCATTCCCGCAAGTGTAAATAATAAGTTGACAAAGTTTTATCGCAATCGGATGAACGGTATGGCAGCGCATTAAATACGGACAAACACACATTGATTTTTATATATTAGACTATGCCTATGTTACTCGCGCAATCTTTAGCAATAAGTGGACGAAGTTTAATCGAAATCTGATGAACAGTATGACAGCGCATTACACAGCACTACAAAAACTCCACCCACCCCCTCGTGCATTAAAACGTAAAATAAATAAATATTTAAGATTTTTTTAATTAAATAAAAGGTTTTCATCAGCAAAATAAAAATGGATTACTTTTCGGTCCCACTAATATTGTATTAATATTCCATACGTTACCTCAATTGTTAATCCCAGCATAATTGCATGATAATATGACTGTATAACATCTACGGATGATAAAGTTTCTTTAAATATTGAATAAATGCATTTATTATGAAAGTCGACAATCAACAAATATTCGGACTCTTTAAAAACATCCACAGCTTTTTCCAAATCGTTCGAGGTTATTTTTTTCTGTGAAATTAAACCCTGTAGTGAATTTCCGACCATAATTTTAAAGCCGCTCAATTCCGTCTCTGTAAAAATATTTTTATACATAAGCAACATTTTTTTAGAAGAAATAATGCGTATTTTTAAAATCATTATTTACCCGTAACGTTTCCAAAGAATAGATGCTCTTGAGCATTTGTATGTTCCGGCGTTGATACGCTTTGTCGATGATAATATGTATCGAATAATCTCAAAAAGCGCGTTTTATTGAATGTTTTTAAGCACACGGCCGTAACAGCAAAATAATTACACAACAAATGGAGTATTGTGAATATGAAAAATAAGGGCCAAACATTCCTGTACAATAATAACAATTAAATTATTGATCTTTTAAGAATATAACGATATTTCTGTAGTACATACTCTCCGATATATGTTAATATAAATATTGCAACAGTTGAAGCAATTAAATTAACTGCGGTTTCTTGTGATCCGTCTTTTGCAGCCACATCAGCAAGATTTCCTCGTATCGCTTGATGTTGCGTTAAAGCAGCTCGGGTAGCACCACCTAAACACGCCGTATATTAAAATGCGATTTGTTAATATTCATTCAAATGTATACAAAAACATACCTGCGACGCCGACAATAGCTTTCATGGCCGTAGATAAACAGAATATATACATTGTGTATCCCGTAAAAAATGGCAGCGCCAACTCAATTCCCATGGCTGCGTCGTTCAAGCAATCGGCGACGAGTCGCCATTTTTTACTATCTGCGTCCAACGAAGTACTGTTTGGAAAGAAGAGATATTCTATTAGCGACATATCTCTCTTCGTTATTTTTCTCTGAATAAAAATGAGCCTCACCCTTTCCACCATGCAAATCCTATTCTACTAATATGCCCAGCGCTATCTTTCAAGACCCATGTGATCGTAGCTGCCAAGGAAGTCGCATTTTCATCGCCGACTCCGACTCCTTTCATAATAGATTGTGTGGCTAATATTCCTAATATCATACAGATTTTCAAATATGATCAGAAAAAATAGGCAACGTTTTTGGGCATATTTATGGACATTCATTTGAACAAAAAGTGATATTGTAGACGCAAAACAGTTATTTGAGGAAAAAGGACTGGCTATTTGTGTGTATGTATATGTTGTTTTCTTCAACAAAATTTTAAAAGTAAAATCAGTTTCCCTGATATGCTACAGGGGTAACGAGACTAAAAAGGTTAGGAACATAGCCTTTTTAGTTTTTCTAGTTGCATTTCAAATTAGATATATATTCACCTGTTATTGTGCTGCAGAATGCTTGTGCAGTATCCCATAGCTGATATTTAGCATAGTCTTTACTGACGCTCGATGGATATCCTTGCGGTAAAAATATTTCTATCAATATATTTACTAGCCAATGAATTACATCGTCTTTGAACGAACTCTTCAGAGATGCTTTGACCACCACATTTTGTCCTATAATTTACATTTGAAAATTATAGCTCGGCGCTATACAAGCATAAGACATTTATACAGAGTCTTTCAATAAGAACGTTTGATTTTTAAATATAAATATAAAAAATCGTGTGTGAGATATCCACTCAATTTGAAATAATATTTTATGGCATTAAGTATTGAATATACCGTCGTTCAAAAATTCCATGATGATTTGCCATACGCTACTGAACAATTCACAATAAATTCGACAGATGGACCGCTATAACCTAATAAAATTCGAGGGTCTCTATTGAAAGACTCTGTACAAATATAAACAAACATAACCTTCTGGCTGTACATAGTATATTTCTTTGCCGTTTAAGCCATTCTTCTCTGTAATGAGAATTTTTTTGTTCTTAAACATATTTTCTATCTATACAGAGATTTCAACCATCAATTTCTAAAGGCATAGATAAGGAAAGATTAAATATTGCTAAAAGTACTTTGTAAAATTCACGATTAACATAAATTATTCAAATAAAACACACAACTTTAATTTAAAATCATTATCATACAATTTCGTGCAATCAAATTGCATTGATTCAGTTTTAGAATGAAGTTAAGACATTCAAAACAAACACCGGCACGTCACATTGACACGCATCATAAGTGTTGCTACAAGACAAAAATAAAAATTATATTATGGTGTTGCTACTATAAAAAATTAGCCGATTTGTGAACCTTTCGTTGAAATACAAATTGGGGTGACTTTGCTACCTTATTAAAAATTGCTTAAAAATGTATTCTTTATAATATTGCGCAAAATATAAAAGCGTTTTATTATCTCATATTTAAATATTTTTCAAATTGTTCACATGAATATATTGGCATTTTTTTTATTGTGGTGGCTATTTTTATCAATATGAAGATGTTCAAGTTTCATCCTCAAACATTAGACATGCTCCGTTTGAGATTAAAAAAGCCTCAGGCATTTAATTCCGCTTTGAACCACATCTCCTCAAATAAAAAACAATATTTCAACCAATTAACGCGTGCCTGCCATATTTCACATCGCGTCTGTGTTTTCCAAACTACTAATGCGTTTTAAATTTATCAATCGTCTACAGATCATAGATCAACAATGGTAGAATTTATCCATCCAATCTTTCATGCGACATTTTCATCTGAACGGGTAAATTTAATACTTGCCCCTTTTTAATAAATTCATAAAAAAATACACATTTGAGAAATTTTGTTTTAAAATGCCATATGCATCTCTGAACTGTTTAAATTGTTATATGAATTATTCATGATGAAGAGTAATGATAATCGAGCGTTATTATTTTGAAGACTGGTTGCTTGGGCGGCAGGCCGTATCATTCTTCACTAGAGCGTAATTCCTTTTTATTCCGGAGGGACTCTGGATGATTACGACCGCTGAAAGCTCTTCCAATACCATATTTAGAATCAATAATCCTGCAATAAAATCGCCTATATTTAATATAAACGCATTTTCCCTATCAGTGAACATTTAATTATACTTGTTCAAGTGATTACCTATTCTAAGCGGATTTATTTTGCTCTGCGAAGTTCAAAAATATAGCTCAGCAGGATGCAAAACACGTGCGCAAATTTTTTACATCCTCAAGCAAACACTTATAAGCTCATGTGGCTTTTAGTATGAATATAGCTTTATTTATGTTACCATTGGGTAGTTTTTAGTAACGCCAGAATTAACCCTCGGCTGAATGAATTCCTATATACAAATAGAAAGTAAATATTTTAAAAGCGCTCATTTGAATCATGATTTTGTACAATTAGCTAATAACACAAAAATAAAAATATCTACATGTAATTTTTGGACTCCTATTGAATATATTGCCATTGGACAACATCTACTTAATAATTATAGCGTGAAACATATCATTTAATGGATTACTTAGACATATGTGAAGCTTTCAATGTTGCGTGTCATTTGGAGCTACTTACATGTTTAAGAAGAGGCCTATCGTCAACGGAGTTTCGCAGTTGGAATCATTCTGTTTGAAATCAACTCTACATCTTTTCCTCTTTCTGATCCGATAGTAAACGAATAATGTGGGTTACCCGGATTCAAAACGACCACCAGGTGGGACTTAGCCCAATGCAGCCCATCACCTTTGTTCTACGCAATGGGTTAAATATTCCACGGACAAACTGAATTGATATATCTGGTTTTGAACCTTTATACTAAAAGTCCAGGATCTAAACCACTATATCAATACTTGGTATGGCTTTGTTGCGTGGACGAAATGATACTCTAGTGCAGTGCCAGACCTCAAGAGTCCAGGGTGCCTCTTCAGTTTTTCTTCGCCTTTTCAGTGCTAAATCAGCCAATGTTACAGATGCAATTCGCGGATTCGCCACAATGTGTAACATTAATAGCGACATATTGTCTTCTTATGCTTATATCGCTTCCTTGCATCTGTCCAAAAATAATACTCGTAAACGAATTTCTTCAAGAACTACTGAAAAAATTGTTTAAAAGGTGAAGATATTGCGGACAAGAATTTTTTTTAACCAGGATGAATGTACGGGTAAAATGTTAGTGATGTTTGTACAGTTTGATCACCAGCTTTTAAGTTTTTTTTTCTTGGGAGAGGGAAATCTTCAGGAAGACACCACGGTTAAAAAATGTGGGATTCCTACCCACTAAAACTCCCATCCTTTTTCTCTCCTGACCCCCTTGAAATTTGCTTCCACATTGCTTCAAGAGGGCGGGTTTATTTTTCTGCAAGCCGGTATTCACTCTTTTAGTTCTTTCTACTTTTTCTTTTTCCCGCATGACTTCATTAGCGAAATTCGGCCACGATTTCCACTTTTCTTTGATGTTGGTCATTGTGGTGACCATATTGGATATAGTTAAGATTTCTCCAATTTTTTTCGCTAGATCTTGTTTATCATCTGCCTACGCCTCACATTTAACACGCAGTGATGGCAATTTGCCGGTTCTTCATTGCTAATTTTATATAGGTAAGTACCAAAGCATCTCTGTCTCGTCAGCATCTGGGCCAGGCGATAGGTAAGCTCTCCATGTTTGCAGTGAGGTCCGTTTTTGTGTCGCTTAGATCAATTGGTATGTCTATCGAAACTATCAATTGGTAGTTCCGGTGTCCCAGTGATCCTGCTATTGTTGTATTGACTCTTTCCGGGCTTTCTTTGTCTGTATTTTTTTTTATATTTACACTTTCTTTCCATGGCGAGGATGTCCATGGAAAGTGTACCTGATAGAACTTTCGGTGATACCTGGATCATCTGTTGTTTTGGCTGTAATCAGGACACCCATGTCGTCGGCAAAGGCGAAGAGTTTTGTATCCTCAGGGAAGTTTAATTATTAACATGTCATCATACATCATGTTCCACGAGGTTGGTCCAAGTACTAAGCTTTGAGGGACCCCCATGTACACTTTGCATTCTGGCCTGTAGCTTTTAAGTGGACAATAATAGAACTGTAGGTAGTCTCGGGTAGCGGTTGGATTCGTAACTCAATCATCTCGGGTTCAAATCTACAGGAGGTGTGGCTGGCGATCACATGTTTAAAACACATATTTGCTATGAAGCACCATATAAAAATAGCTAAAAGCCACCCAAATCAAGTCAAAAGGTATCTGATTTGATAAATTATTTTTATCAAAAGGAAAGATAATTGGTCCGCTACGAAGACGACTTTTAGATTATTGTGTTGTGCAATGGACATCTTTTTATCTCCCTTCAGACGATGCGCCTAGAGATGTTCGAGAGGAACATTTTGAGAAAAAAATTCGGATCTCTCCGGGATGAAACTTCAGATTCTGAAACCATGAGGTCCAATCGCGAGGTCATGGACATGTACGACGAGACTTAAATTACTAGCTTCGTCCGAATCCGCCGTCTCCATTTGGCAGATCATGTGGCACGGATGCCGTTACACTGAGCCCCCCGAGCCGTCTTAGATTTCCAACTGAGTGACGGTATACCCGTTGGAAGACCTCGGCTATATTGGGCTATTCAAGTAGAAGAATACGCCGCACGTCTGGACCTAGGCAATTGGAGGGAGGAGGCCCAGGACAGACGATAATGGCGACAAGTGTTGTCGGTGGCCGTGGCTTTCTCATAGGCGCCACCATAACAAAAAATAAAGCATACACCGCTTCATTTTTGGTGGTGACGCGCAGGAGGTGGAGAGTCGTCGGATAGTCTTGGACGCGGGAGAGCATGCTCTTCCTATTTCTATCAGCACCTGACCACCTTCATACTACTGCTCGGCATAATCGCGACCCGAAAGAAAAACATACCCGCGTGCGAGCGCGGCTGTTATACGTCTTCTGTATTTAAAACACGCATAAGAAATTAAATTTTGGAAAAAAATCTGATTTTTTTTTAATGCAATTCTACAAGAGGTCTTGTATGAACTTCATAACATATTTGCTTTCCTGGATGTAACAACAAGCATTCCCAATAAATTAAAGTATTTATTATGGAGTCAGTTTTGATAAAGTGGGGTTTAAACGCTTCTACATATCAAAACAAAGTCCAGAAAAGATTGATCGTTGAGGAAGACACTTGCTTACAGACATTTTTCTTTATTTTCGCCCTATTAAAATTTATTTTTTTCGCCTTGGAGTAGATATGAAATAATTAAATCAAGATAACCAGAATGCCTTAAACGCGTTAAACCTAAATCGAATTCTTTCATTCAAAACCGTTTCCAATCAATTCCAAAGTGTTATCCCGATCTCAGAGTATAATGTATCCATTATCGTGCAGAATCTCAGACCGGAATTTTTCAACACATAATTTCGTCCATTAATGTTTTAATGAATTCCGCTCGATATATTGAATGGAGGTTAATTGAAGAGTTCGTTCCGTGAAGATTAATTTCGGAAATAAGTATTTTGGCCCATTATGTCTGCGGCGTTTACTCCGCGAGTCAGTTCAGAACCTCATCAATCAACGTCAGCTTCACAATTAAATATTTTCGTTAACTTGTTATGGTGTTTTAACGGAATATATAGACATGTCAGCGTTCTTGCATTAGCTTTCTAAGCTTGGGTAATCAATAAAAAGCAAATTTAATTCGAGCAATAATGAATAAATTTAACATAACCTCAAAAAAAACTGTCATGAATTAACGAACATAACCTCACTTATAAAGAAGTTTGATTTTAAGAAGTGATTTTGAAATCGAAACATTTACAGTAGTGTTTAATTGCATCGGGTTCTATGAATATTAAATTTATTCCATTTTAATAGCCTTAAAATCTTCGGAGCTGACGAAAAGCTGTCAAGTCGCCAGTATAAATTTAAATCGCTCGATTGACGAAAAGCACGCCAGCTTAAATAAATAACATTTCGTCCTGCTAGATTCTAGAATTTACCGTCTTCTGTTAGTTTACATAAGCACATCGTTAAAATGCTCGAAAACGGTTAAAGGAAGAGCAATAAAATTAGACTACTCAATGGACGGCCGCCGTCGTCGCGGATCAACATGACGATGGAACGTGACTTCTGATGGACACTCATAATATATATTTAAAAATATAAATTCAAATGGATGATAAATATGTATTAAAAAATCAGACGATAAAATAATTTAAATATGACACACCGTTGACATTTGCGATGCGTCGATAAATCAGCGCGCTGCATAAAATCGATCGGACCTAACGCATCGAATTCCGACCAAAATCGCTCGAACGTCGAATTGTTGTAAGATATGACAAAAATGTAATTGCATCCGGATATTTTATATTTAGTGCCGCCGTGTGCGCGCTATTTATGCGGAGATTTATATTTTCGTCGGACGATCTATAATAAGTGATTTGCGCCTCGAAGGCTCGCCGGGTGCGATATTGTTCGGGCGCTGACGCGAGTGTGACGAGCCGTGCACTCTTTTATTTTTAATCAGTGCGCGTAAACAAAGAATCGGGACGGATGTCGGGCTACCGCGGATTCGATCCGGGCCCTTAATAATAGTAACCCCATGTGAAGACTTTAATAATAAAACATGCCTCCCGTGCGGTTCGCTCAGTGCTCGTCTGCTTGTGACGACGCTTACACAAAAAAACTGTCGATACGATGTGTCAAGTGCTGTTAGTTCGCCGTCGACATAATTGATACGGACGATTCTTCTTAAACGTTGAGTGATAATAAAATGATTGTGTAGTGGGTGTCTTACGCAAGGGTCTCGGCGGAAGAGACGAAGTGTGGATATTATTTTTAGCGCTGAGTATGCATTTTTTCATTTGAATTAAATAGCCGGGTGACTTTGCTCCAATATTTTTCATCGGCGCTATAAAGATCGTCAGCTGTCAAATTGACGTTTATCAATTTTTTCACTTCGAAAGTCTTCGGCTACGATCGGATATATTCGGATTAATTTAAATTCAAAATGAGCCAAACGACTCGATAACAACATTCTTACGTGTTATATGCATCTTTGTCGGTTGCGATTTATTGTTGCACGTTCGTATTATATAATAAAAACGAGTATATATTCGACCATGTATGTATTTTGACGTTTGGTTTATTTTAATTTATAAAGCGGTCTTAAGTCATGCGAAATCAACCATGTCCAATGTGTTAAAAAAAATAACGCACATACGCAATAATGGCTACTAGTTCTTAGACTGAATAAATTGTAATAAAAAACCAGTGGTTTTCAACCAGAAAAAGTTTTTTTAAATTTATCTTTAAGCCACCTATGTAGATTAGCCTCTGAGTGACCTTCTGAGATCTTACAGATCATAGAAGGCACTGGGTACGCATTTATTCTCGCAAATGCCGCAAAAAGTCCTAAAAGAGGACGAAGTTGACTGTGTGTTCAACCGGTCTGCTTTTCGGACCGCTAACATGTCTACAGAACCGGTCGAAAATGTTGTTGTCTTTATTTTATTGCTGTTATAAATGTTAATAAAATAAGGGTAGTAAAACAAAATCATTAATTCTCAACATTTATGATTTAATTAGCACTATATAAACGCCTTTTATAAAGTTTCTCATCAATGCAAATGTTTTAGAAAGAACAAAATACAGTTTTATATGTTAAGCTTAAGTTTTAGTAACAAAGATAGAGATTTGAGTGTCTCATAATAGTGTTTCAAATATACCTTACCTTGTCTCTTCAGAATCGCGACCACACGGGAGACTGCACCCCTCGGCCAGTGCGCCCCCATCTCATTTTCATTTATACGAAAAATACACGAGAGACATTCATAGATTTTATTGTGGCACGCTAAAAACTGGCGAAGCACTTACGAATGACATCGAAAACAAGTTAAAATTAGACGTATTAATATTAGATATATATATATTTTACGTTTAAAAAATATGGCGAGGTTGGTTCCATGCACGGTTCACAGACTTAATTTAACCGGGGAATCCGCCCCCGGGGCCCTCAGAGCTGCCCCGTTGTTGCGCCCATGAACGTTGCTGAGGGATGACCATACGTTCGCTAAAAGATGAAGCTGTGTGTTGTGTAATCTATATCTGTCTATCTATATATATAAAAAATAATGTGTGACGTGCGAGCATTATGTTAGTTATCCGATTGCGATGAAACTTTGGTAAGTTATTGGGCGTGTATCCGAGAAGGTTTTTACATTAGCACAGCCATTATTCGTGTTCGGTATTTGTTTTACGAGACGTTTAACGGATGCACCATTTTAGCGCATATTGGTTTGATGTTTGCTAATATAAATAAATGAAAAATGAATATATTTTTTATTGATTAAAGCGAGTAACCGGCATGTAATGCCCAATATTGCAAGAGTTCAAATACCTTGGAGCTCTTCTCACGGAGAAGAAATTAATGAAGAACAAAATAAACTCCAGGAATCAACACGATAATCGGTGCTATCATTGTCTGAAAAATATATTAGGGAAGAAATGACTATCGGTGCAAACGAATATTAATAATTACAAAACATTAACACTTTACAGTTCGGGTGTTCCGTGCTAAGCTTCGCCTAAAGTCCGTGTATTAAGCACTAAACTTTGATCAAAGCCCGAGCGATTTCATAAGAAATTCATAAAAATCTACTTCATTCGTAAAATTGTTATAATTCTTAAACCAGCTTTTTGATTGAAAGGAAATTTTAGTGACGTCTATAAAAGAGTTTGCTGCATCGGATGCATATACAGTATGCACAATGTGCTATTTAAACAGCGCCATCTTCGATTGGGTGGTGACGCGCAAGAGGCGGGATTCAAGAAGAGTCGTCGGCTGGCCTTGGCTGCGGGAGGGCGTCCTTCTCGCAGCCAGATCTCTCTCTCTCGTGCTGAATAAAAAGTTACCTGGAGAAGAGAGTATTTTTTATCCAATACCCGTCCATCCCCATCCATCCGTCCGGTCACACGTGATCTGAAAGAAGAACGAACCCGTGCGTTAGCGCGACCATCCCGACCAGGGCCGTAACTAGGGTATGATGCGCCCGTGGCAAGAATCAAAATTGCGCCCCCCCCCCCCACATTTTCGGACGGATATTTTCAATACATTTTTTAAAGGTGATAAAATAATGTTTAATATTTTGACATTATTTTATTACAACATTGCTACATTAAAAAAAGTGCTAATGTTAGTTATAAACAAAATGGCGTCGTTATAAGATATTTCATTAGACTGTTTTTTTTTTATTGATATCAAGAATTTGTCGGATTTTTTCTATTGATCTGAAAACAATTTTTTTAAATTTTTATTATGTGCAGGAGCAGAATATACCTATAAAAGTATATAATTAAAAACTAAGTAGTTTTTTTAATTAAACTTTTATATATTCTTGACAAATTTTACCCACAATTTTACAATATTAAAGTGAGAAACCACCTAAAACTTCAGCCGGGTCAGTCAAAAACAGCCGTTTTTGAAAATGCAGTTTCGAGAAAATGTCATTTAACCCATCGATGCACAGTTACCGTCAAATACCGTCATGTGTTAGCAGATAATACCTGCTTATTGCGCCAGAATAAGTTCATGCATACCGTCTTCGCCGACACTTCAAATCTTATCTCACACCGACGAAACTCATCAAAATGAAAACAAACTTAGGTGGCTCAAAAACTCTCAAACTTCTCAAAATAAGATAAATTAATTTTGATAAATAATTGGATTTTTGCGATATACCGACTTGAAGTACATACATATTATAAACATCAAGTACTAAAGTAGTAAAAGTTTTATCGCATTCTACTTCCAATATATTTTACTTTGGTCTGTTTTTATGCGGATCTTTTTTATGCGATTTTGATATTATGCCATTTTAAAAAATAATGGAACTTATCCCTCATTTTTCTATAAAGAACAAAGCTTTTTTATGCTAATACGCATAAAAAAGTCTAAAATTGTCGGAAAAATATATTTGGGAAGAAATGACTATCGGCGAAAACGAAGAATTAAATTTACAAAACATTAATACTTTACAGTCCGTGCGTTTCGCGCTAAGCTTCGCTGAAAGTCCGGGCGATTTCGTAAGAAATTCATGAAACTCTACTTCTTTCGTAAAATTGATATAATTCTTAAACCAGCCAATAGATTGAAACGAAATTTTAGTGGTGCCTACAAAAGAGCTTACTGCACAGATATATTTAAACAAAACAGAGGTTTTCAATGTATGGTGCGTGTATCAGCGCGACAAAATGCAAAAAGTAACTTTTTGATTTGAATTATATAAAAAGGCATTTATCAAATGACACCCAAACACATGAACAAAAAATAAAGGCAACATTTAGTTAGTTCATCGTTCTATTTAAAAATTATATTTCAATTGTGTATTTTAACACTGAAAATTGGCAACTAAATTGAAATAAATTAAAATTGTAGCAACAGTACCAGACTTTTAGATAAAAAGATGATGAATAATATCATCAAAGCTTCAGTTTGAAATGGAAAGAAGATGTGTCCCAATTATTCCGACTGATATGCTATTTGTATTGAAGCGCGTGCAGTTTCCGGTGCGAGCATCAACAGAGTATAGGGAAACACAGGGCATGCGTGCATGCTTCTCACATGGACAGCTGTATGTGGGCTGCTCACGCCCAAATCATTTATTACCAGACGCTACGCACCATACGGATTTTTTTTAAGCATCCAAGAGCACTTCATTAGCACGACATGAACGCGATCTTTAGGACGAGAAAAAAGATAGGAAGCCTCCTATTCGACAAAAAGAAAAAAGTGAAAAACGAAAATCAGGGGGTTTACGAGATCGAATGCGCAGCCTGCATCATGTCGTACATTGAACAAACCAATAGATAGATCGCCCACAGGGTGAGAGGATATCAGAAAGCAGTTTTGCAATTGGATTACAAATCAGCAATAACCGAATATGTTACGAAGAACGATCATCACATCAATTTTGCGGCACATAAACTATAGCAACAGTCAAAAACGTCAGCATCAAAATTACAAGAGATCAAAAAACGAAGAAACTCTGCAATCAACAGACGATATGACGGCACTAGCATTCCTAGATTTTGGCTACCAATTTTACCGAAAATTAAAGCACCAATGACCAGCTAAAAGATCTGAAAGTGTAAACAATCTCCAATAAAGACCGCAAAGCAACGGCAATGGACGAAGGATGCTCACAAGGAGCATAGAAGTCAGGCATTTATTTTGATAATTAACGAGCACCATTCTTATCGCTGACCATTTTTTTATTCCCCCTTTCTACTTCTTCAAAAGTAAACTGACAGATTTGCACAGCAACTCATTCCTTTTATTTTCGCAACACAATAATAGGCAAAAATAATTGAGGAGCAAATGAATCGATTTTTTGTGCATTGTTTATGTAAAGAAATGACGCGATCTTGTATGTTATCAAATGTTTATTTACAATTGACTCTGCCTCGAATTGAAGATTGTCTTAGGCTGATTAGGAGCTGACAGAAAGTAATCGGCGTAAAGCGATTATGACATCAACAACTTCATCGATTTTAACCTGTTGAGGAGCGAGCAAATTTAAAATCGATGAAGTTCGAGGCAGAGTCAATTGTAAATAAACATTTGATAACATACAAGATCGCGTCATTTCTTTACATAAACAATGCACAAAAAATCGATTCATTTGCTCCTCCTTTAAAAGGAAATGATAATTGAACAAAGACTCATTCAACACGCAGCGAAGAACGGCAAGCAGTTAAATAGATAACACCCAATATTCGGTCGTTTTTTTGCGTAAACAAATAACACACTTGAAATCAAAATCATTATAAGTCGATAAATTTGGGCTTAACGATCTATACAATCATGCGAGGAACTATCCGTCTCAGTCTCCCGAACTGCGCTAAGTTCTCTCTGTCTCTGTCTGTCTCCGAGCTTCAATGTGCAAGAGTGTTCTTTCTGGGGCATAAGAATTAGGACGTACATGTACGTCGAAGCTCCCTGACAGCTTAAATTTGCTCGCTCCTCAACAGGTTAAAATTCTTACGAGCTTCATCGGGAACACTGATTATCCATAAAATTGGATCACCGCTAAAGTGGAGATAAAGCATCGCTAATCAATTATTATATCATGTTGCTTTGAATTAATGACATCGATGGTGTTATCTATCTCGAGCCAATTATGAGTAATGAAGCAAGTATGTACATATTATCTCCAAACGAAGAATCGGGAACCCCATGAGAGATATCGAAAATGACTCATTGCGAATCTTATGTCAATTTACGTGTTAATGCATTTAGAGTAAAATGGTCAAGTAAAATAAAAATCACGTACAACTCTCTCAATCGGGTCGGTATCCTGCGTTTTGCGCCCCAATCCCTGTTGCGCCCGTGGCAGGCGCCTGCTTTGCCACGCTCTAGTTACGACCCTGATCCCGACGAACACGTGGGAGTGGGAAGCCGCCCGGGTACTCTGCCTTGAGAGCGCCCCCGCTCCTACGTAACAGTTCGATATAAAGATAATATTTGAATAATGTATTTTAACACTAAATATTAGCGCATCTATAATTCTTCTCCGAAACATAAATCCACCATGATATGTAGCAACTGTGCCACATGTCGTGGTGGATACACAGGGTATGCGCGTATGTTTCTCACATAGACGGAGAAACGGGGGGAAATATAAGAAGTCTCCTGCCCAACAAAAAGAACAAAGTGAAAAACGAAAATCAGGGGATCTTGAATACATTGAACAAACCAGGAGGTAGATAGCTCACAGGATGACAGAGCATCAGAATGCAGGCTTGCAATTGGATTACAAATCGTCAGTAACCGAACATGCTATGAAGAACGATCAGTATATGGATTTTGCTGGTACGAAAACTTCGGTATCAAAATTGCGAGAGAAATCGTTAAGCGAAGAATCTCCGCAATCAACAGACGAGACCACTACACCAATAACCAAACAAAAAAATCTGAAAGTGCAAACAATCTCTAATGAAGCGACAGCAATGCATGTCTCAACATCGCGCATAGACGGCACTGGACGAAGGATGCTCACAAGGAGCATCACCAAGACGCTGGCAGTTATTCCGCGTCCATGAGTCCAACAGGAGACTCGATATATCGGAAAGATATATATTTAAAATCTTAATGTACCTCTCAAATAATTACTAAGCGCGAACGTAGACCAGTTTATTAGCGTAATTAAAATGTAAAAAACACTTCAAAAAATATAATCAAAACATAAACACGTTCTTTCTTTGAGTGGCATTGCAGCGCATGCCAGGCACTTGCTAGTTTAATATAATTAACACATTACGTACGGGTAGCATAATAATATTTTCTATATGAGGTGATGTTTATGTTTGAACGATAATTCTCAAGCACACTCAATTGTTAGCATTCAGCAGTTTCATATGGTAAAAAAATATGTTTTCCCGGTTATTTATAAGGATCTAAGGATGAAATTTAAATGCATATAACTCTTCAAACGTCTCGCAAGATTTTTGATAAATCAAAATAGATGATTATCGTTATATATATCTTTTGTCAGGGTGCTTAATTTACGTTCCCTACAAAAACAACACGTATATTCCCCGTATCCCTAAACGTCGATATGACATCTCAACATATCTCTGTCTAGTCACGTAAAACAGATCCAGCCGATGACAGGGGTTGGGGCGAAAAAAGAAAACACATCGGGATGATTTGTAATAGTTAAAAACATGCGTGTAAACAAGACAAAATACTGCTCAGCCCAGCTTGTAAATTAATTTTGGGCATATGGTCCAAACAGCCGCGCTTTTTTATCAGATCCTAGAAATGCTGAGGGCGAAAGATTATCCCTTTCTGAGGATGCGCATTGTAACGAAAGACGCTCGAATATCACAAAAGCGGAATAAACTTTAAAATAGGAAACTTGTGGTTTTGATATCCTGTTATGGCAGGCTCGACCGCATTCTTGCTTTGAAGTGTTCTAATAAATCCGCCATTCTTCCTTGTCTCATAACCGGTAGGGAGTGAAATATGATTGCGCTCGAAAAGCTCTCACGCAATTTCGATTTTGGATAATCGATATGATATGATCTTCCCACGTATTATTTTAGGGTCGAGACTGTGCTATATTGGGTGGGGGTTGGAGTAATTGAATGCGCAATTTTAGAGAGGGATGATTGTCGTTTTATAACGCGAGGGGGAGGGTTCGGTATCGCGGAAGATCAGTTCATCCCCAACTTGATTGTGGTGAACAACGAATTTGAATATTTCTCATATGTAAAACCGCGTGTTGTGAACATCCTGGATTTAATGTAAGCCGTTTATTAAAAATATTAATATAATTTGATGCATCCTTCCCTAAATCATTCCATACTGGATATTTTCAGTTGGTTCATAAGTAGAGGTCCCAATCGAATATTTATAAAATTAATCGAATATTACTTGTCTTTTTTTTGCTAAATAATTAGAAAGTTTATTCGTAATAAATCCCAAGTAAATATAACTTATTTCAAATTTTGGATGCATTTTTGTTTTCAAACTAGTCATCGGAGACTCGGGGAGAAACTGTCGTGTCAATAACTTATTTTGTGTCTCTTGACTATATGGATGCGGATTGACTCAGACCGCGAGCACGAACCCGACAGGAGGTTCGAAATAACGGATACAGGTGAAAAACTGATCTCTCATATTGTTTGTGTTGTTCATTTTTAAAATAAGGTAATTTCCCTGCCGCATGCCGTGTTTTTAACTAATACTTTGTGGGATCAAGTCTTCATTTAAAATATGTTTGACTGATCAAAAAGTGCATTTCCATAGAATTTACAATTAATATTGGTTTTAAATTGGTCGATGTGAATCATTAAAGCCATTTATGACTAGAATAAAAGGACCGAGAAGACAGGTTCAATTGAAAGACTAGGTTTTTTTCTGCCCTGATGCCGTGCAATTGTAAAAAATCGTAATAGGAAACCGCGTTTATCGAGGGCTTCGAGATAAACCTACGTTTCTATGAAAAAAAATAATATTGTGACTCACCTAAACTTATGCTTCTTCTTTATTTTGGCCCATGTTAGCTTGTGATTTTGACTCTTGAAACCAGGGATTTTTGAAATTGGCACACCTGGAGTATATGGAGGGGATCCTAACGGTTAGTTTCTTTGGTCCCGCGTGTTTGTCGGCCATTTTGGTCCTATTGACGTATATTCGACGAGGCAAGGAGTGGAAAACTATCAGTCATTTATCACGAACTTGTGCAAAAAATTGAAGAACAGGTGCAAAATGACCATCGTTTGGCGCTTGAACTTCCTGACGTTTATCGAAGTCTCTCTGGTAATATAGCGTGAGAAAAACTTGATTAGAAGAAGTTGTGTGCCAGATGGGTGCCTAGAATACTCCGCACGTGGGGTATGAGACGTAGGTATGTCACTGTATCTCAGAATCAATAAAGAGTTGGCGGCGGAGGTCTATCAAAACTCTTACAAAAAGTCCTAAATGCCCTGAAATTAGAAGGAGTGGCTACAAGCTTCTAATGTCCAACGGGTCCGAATTTCGGATCACTGACACGCCGAAAGAACGCTTCGCGATCCGACACTATACCCGAATATGATCTGAGTACATGAACGAATCTCCGCATGGACACTCCGAAGTCGTTGAAAGCCCAAACTTTCTGGAGGTCTATGACACTGGCATATAAAAACTGGTATCTTTACTCTATGCTTATCCTGTTGAATCAATATTTCAGATACTATAATATCAAATTTGCTTTATCAGTATCTTCTTCCATCAATGATTCTTGACGTTCATATGGTTTAAGCCTTTCAGACATATAATCCTTTGTTGTATGCCAAAGGACAGTAGTGAGAACTATGTCAGCATCAATTCTTTGTTTTGGGGACTTCTTTTGAAAGCAGTACTTCTCTTCGAATTAAATTTGACTGAGATTAATAAGCTACGTCGGCTTATGTTGGGGTGGGTAGAAAACGATTGTTCCTCTTCTATAATGAACCTTCCGACTCAATTCGGTGTCCAATCCAACAATTTAGAGTCGTGATTAATAGGACGCGATTGAATGCATTCCCGAAGCTCCAGCATTAGATGGAAGGCCGTCGGGTCATCGTGGAAGACATCGATTTGAATAAGCAGCCGAAGAAACGGACATGAATTATGTATACAACAAATCTTTGTGGTCGTTGATAATCGTAAAATGAGGCCTCCCAAATGACAAATGAGTCGCCTCGCAAGAATCCCGAGGGCTGTCACCCTGACGATGAGGAGGTCAAGTCACGCTATTTACGATCCTTTTCTTTGACGACCGGGAGTACCATTGTTCCATCCGCCGTGATTTATATCGATCTTTTTCCAAGTGTAAATCAATGGACCTACATTATGCGTTTCATAAATGATTCCCACGGAATTTCCGACGGTCATCAATGTCAAATATCTCATTCGTGGTATTAATTCAAAATTGTTCTTCGACATGCGAGGATATGATGCGTATGTGTAGGACACCTAAATCACTTTGGACGTCGCAACCAATGAACCCAATCAATCATCTATCCTTTATGGATAATCCTATTGAAAAATACCATACGATACCATAAGCATTCAATCATATGATTTGATAAAAAAAATCCATGATCCATCAAAAGGACTATCGTATAGTGCGGGAGCAAATATACTCATCAATAACAAGCGTTGTAAAAAATCAATCTTAACCAATTACCTTATTCATTACAGAAATAAAAGCCATTTAACCCTATAAATACCGTCCCCACATACATGTGTGTTTCATCATTTTAACTTTATATGAACAAATTTAATTGATTTGTACGTATTATTGAACGCTAAAACCTTTCATGAGAATTTGCCATATACTACTAAATAAATTACAATAAATTTGACAGGTATTGCTTCACCATCATAGCCGCTATGATCTAAATAACTTCAAACGTATTTATTGAAAGGCCTTGTATAAGCGGGTAAAGAAATGAAAGAAAAACAGATTTTTTTTTGATATACATTTTTTACCAGACATTTAATGATATGAATATACAAAAAATATATAAATAAAAAAGTTATAGGCTGATAAAATGTAAGGAGTAAAAAAGGGCATATCCTTGTTGACGCGATTTCAACCCTTCTAGTCATCTAAAATTTAAAAAAATTAAAATATTCTTATCAAGTAAAGATGTGGCTGCATTTCCTATATCAAATTCAAAAAAATAATTTCATATTCCCAAAATGGCGACAATTTAAAAAAAAATTTTTTTGGCCTTGTTTTTTAAAATTTTGACATAAATCTGGTAGGAACAATAGAGATTTATAATTAAAAGATACATACTAAATTTGAAGTAAATAAAACAATTAAAATTTGAGATATCATGTCAACCGTGTTGAAAAAAGTAGTTTCGAACAATTACTAGCTTAAAATGTATTTGTTGCACTGTAAGCCGTATTAAAATTACAATTTATTGATATTGTGTCTCAAAATGAAATGAGTTTTCTGAATATTCTGCTGAGGGTCGATCGTTCAAATGCTATGCGGAATCGGATTCCATTCTGATGATTCATATTGCAATCACTGATCCCGTGGCTCAGCTACAGGATTCGTAGCCAATCCATAGGAAATGTGGTGGGTAACCACATGCTTAAAGTTATACAAACACTTAACGCGCCATTTAAATATACAAGAGCAGGATATTATGGTCATTGATTGCCTGAGAATAAATAAAACTGTGCAAAAATGTACGGATTTAATCGAAATATATACGGGGTATTTCAATGAAGACGCTCTATTTTTAAATATAAATAAAACAAGTCATATGTATGATATCATCTCAAATTTTATTGTATTTGAAATAATATTTTATGGCATTAAATATGGAATATAAAATCATTCAAATTTATAATGTGGCTTTGATTGGTGGCACATATTCGGGAGGTACAATTTTCGTCCAATCGCTCGTGTAGAATGTCCATCATGGCAAGCGCCATCCTGTTGGAACCACATATCGTCGATATTTATATCATCTAGTTATTGAATGTACTATTTCTTGTGAATAATACCTAATTGTATTACTATTTTAGGGATATTCATTCGAACAAATCACGCTCATGAACTATGGCCTATTTCCGCGTCTAGTTTCGATAATTCCAAGCGTTCATACGGAAGCACAGGCTACAGACTTTAAACAGAGCAAGATTTTAATACCCAAATATTTATGATACACTTGGAAATCCAAAAAAAAATCTTGTTTATCAATTGATCGCGAACTTTTAGGGGCACGACGGAGAAATCAAATCTTTTTGAGTGAATGTAGGGACATTATCTCAAATTTATGTTCGACGAGTATGAATATTTAAGGGGAACCGACTTAAAATTGTTTATTCACCCTCTGCATAGATTTCGTCTCGAATATCCGACGCCGAATCGTTTATTTCGACGACTTTCGAAAGCAACAGGGGTCGCAACAATAGTCATCAATAAGATTTTCATCGTTCGGTCGAAGGTGTGATGATAGATAAAGGAGTCACCCCCTATTTTGACGCATTGTCATGCACGTCACGTCCTCGTTAATGTCGCCTCCGATACTAAACACCGACGATATCAACCCTCGATCTGTTCGAAGTAGTTAAAAATATACATTTCCATGCAATATTCGTGTATTAAATTTCATCTTTCTTCCACAGGATGACCATTAAGGACTATGGGTCGAGTGTTTTGGCTTCTAATTAAAGTTAATGGATTGTGCATCTAGCGCTGAAGATCAAAACTGGAATGGCTACTCTTCCACTGTACGTCACTTTGGATGGGTGAGTGTTTTAATTGTGGCATTTTATGAGTCCGTGTATGTTGTTGTATTCGTTTTATCGTCGCTTCGGTTTATATTGTGCGAGCGAAATGAAGACGGTTTAAAATTCCGATGCGTCCCATCGCAGGGTAAGATTTATTACCCCTGGGAAAAAGCTAATATTTCAATACGCGACGAACAAAGGATCAAATAAGAGGATTGAAAGGAGTAACGGCCTGACCACCTGGGACGGGCTGACCTTAATTCCGTTCAAGTTTATAACGTGTATTAGGGTTATTTTCTGCATTTTTAACCCTTGGCGGTTTTAAATGACAATAAACAAGTACATACGGTCGTTGGTGTATTCCATTATTTGTATTCAAAGTGGGGTGACATGGGTCAAACGTGTTATGTCTATGTGTTCCAGTGTTAAATCTGTTTATAGTGTTAAGACATTCGTATTGTTGAAAAATTTTCCGGAAGAAATAGAACATTAATAATAGGCGGTGTAATATTTGGACGTAAAAAGTTAATTAAAGTATGTCTCAGAATTTTATGAACAGCTTCCCTGTCTATATTTTAAATTACAAACCACATAATTCACAACTTAAACAGTGGAGTTTGCATGGCTGCCACGGCTCTGGTTAGAATTATTTTTGTATTTGCACCACGCATTCCTTGCCCTAGCATCCGTTAACATTGAAGGTTCCGTGTTGCTAGGGGAGAGCGAGCTGATTCCCAGCTCCTCCCGTAGGATGTTTCTTTCGGTGCTCCATGCTGAACAGACAAATTTCGTGTGTGTAGCATCGTCGTGCTCCGCTTAGCAGGGTCTCTTTGCCTATTTTGTGTAGGCAACTGCCAAAACAGCCGTGCCCTGTGAACTGGATCAAATGATAGCACAGTTTACCATGCTTTCTGGCTATCCAGGTTCTCGGGTTCGGTATTAGCTCGTGCGTCCACCGAGCTTTAGCGGAGTTGTCCCACCGGGACTGCCACGCCGCCATGATGCTTTGCTTAGCATTATTTCTGTCTTCACCTTTCTGTATTGCCTGTCTCTCATAAGCGAGCAGGTTGATTGGCAGTATGGCAGTCAGTGCCAGGACGGCGTCTTCCGAAACTGTGCGATATGCAGCAGCCACTCTGATTGCTCTCCTTCTCTGGACTCTGGCCATGTTGAGCCTAGCCCATACCGGCGCGCCGTATAACAGTACCGAGTGCACTACCTCGTGTAGAGTCATCTCCTGTTTGTTTTTAGGCCACCAATGTTGGGCATCAACCTAGGCAAATTCTCCGCGATGCTGGCCGCCTTAACTGCCTCCTTCTCCGTGTGGGTGACGAATCGGAGCTTGTCATCAATATCCACTCCCGATTCTCCAATTGATCTTGAGTATTTAATCTCGTAACTCCTGTTCCTCAGGGGTGGGGGCGCAAGCTTCCTCTGTCTTGTGAAAATAGGGCCTCCGCTTTTTGGACAGCGAGCTCCAGACCAGCTCCTGTTAGCCATGTCCTGTTTTGGCATGTCTACTTTTATTATATGTGTTATATGTTTTCTTCTCGGCTTTTCTAGACAAAATTGCTATTAGTTTTCAAAACTGACCCAAGATAAGCCCTGATTAATTCTCAATCTGACTGGACACTTACTTCCTTTCAACGTGGAAATGATTTCACATGCGATTCTTTTTGTATTTTTAAGTAATTTTCTGTGAAATTCAGGTAAGCCAACTTATAATATTAAATACAGATTTTAGATTTATTGAGAAAAAAGGGAATTTGTCTTCCAAAGAATTAAATTGTGCAAAATTATCCCTCGATTAATGCGGGAATCCCTCGATTAATGCGTTATTCATCCATCCTATAGATAACTGAGGACAGTCAACCCTTTTATAGCGCCCTCTTCTATAAGGTTTTTTCTTATAGCGTTAGCGGCATTTTTTACGGTGAAACGGGCAAAATATGTAAGGTAACTGCCTGCTGCGTTAATGCGTGTTAAGCACTTGCGCTTGCTAACAAACTAATCACATACAAATTTTGTATGGGTGCCTAACTTTCTATAGCATTTTTTATTTCTATTGCGTGGTCCCTATCTCGATGCTATAAAAGGGTTGACTGTATTCGGTTGTGCGCATATAAAACACGTTTTTAAATACAACCAATGTAATTCTGAAAGGTTTTAATCATTTTTAAACCAAAGAAAATATATTGTAAATAAAAAGATTTTATTAATTAGTGCGGCGCCTCGGATATTGCTCATCGAAACTAATACCTACCACGTTGATAAAAATGTGGTTATCAACAATGTTTCCTTTAAATTAAATCCAAAACGAGCTACAAATCCGGTAGCTAAGCCACAATTATTTATAATATAGTTTTTGAATGGTTGATGAAAATGCATATCTTTTTAAGGAATCGGTTGTTTTTTTTATTGTATCATATTTTTATTTATTGATAATAACGATAAGTACCGGAAAACCGGCCCCATGACTCACCTGTTGAGTCATCGATGGGTCCCATGTCACACACGTTGAGTCATCGATTTTTTCCTTTTTATACCGATGGGTTCTATATTGAATGTGAATTGGTATGTTTACATTCGGTATACGGTTTTCAACTGGATACGGATAAATTAAGCATTATGGATTGCTTTTCGTAATATTTGAGAATATTTAGACGTGAAGGGTACCTTTACAACACGATCTATACATCAATGTATGAGATGTCACTCGATCACTCGAGTTTGAACGCATATATGCGCGATTACTAATCAACGGATTGATATGAATCGGTGATATTTACGACCTATTTTATTTCAGACGATGGTGCAAATGAGCTCCCCACTGTTGTTAATCTACCATATGACACTGTTCTCCAGTGTTAAATTGATAGTTGTTTTGAAATAAAATAAAAGAGGGTATTGGAAGTCAAATCGTTAAATTCCTCCTCCGCCAGAGATGTCTGAGGATTTGTTTCTTTTAAGTTGTGACACCATGGAGATATCTAAAAACAATTAAAGCCAGTTGTAGGGTGTCACCGTGACGTGCGCCGGCAACAGTTACGCTTCGGTTATCTCCAGGGGCCAATTAGGGGTTGGGATTTATGCTCCCGAAAACATCATCAATTACTGGCACCTGTAACTTATTACTCCCCCGACTTCAGATAGCGGCGGTCATTTCTCATTCGAAATGAACGCAGTCGCGGAACAAAAATAGAGAGACAATTCATGCTGAACGATCTTTGGTGACGGCCGTCCATCATCATTCAGAGACCATAGATCGATCTTCAACTGGTGACGCCACATTTCACATTGTTGCGCTCGTTTGTTATCGGTCCAAATATTTGTCACATGGCACACAAATAGTACCGTCCTATAATAATTTAAGACTAGAATTTCAGGCATTCTTGTGTGCTCAGTAAAATCAGCCGAAACAAAGGGCTCGTTAATGTGTGACGAAAGACTCCTCGGATCATGTGTTTCATTAAAGACGCTCAATTTTTAAATGCAAATAAAACGAGTTATGTATAAGATATATACTAAATTTTTCTACTAAATATTTTCCGCAAATTTGCTTGATTCTGGTTGAATTTGCTATACGGCAATCATTATTTTGACTTTGTGGACATAAATTGTTTGCAATTTATATGCATCGATATTGATTTTAAAGGAAGAAATGCGTTAAATCTCAAATCGCTCGTGCAGAATGCCCATCATGTTATGCGATGTGTGGCACGTAGTGTCATCCTGTAGGAACACATGTTATCGTCCTGCATCTGACAATTTTGCTTGTTCACACATCCATTCATCCAAAAATGGGCTTAATCGCTAAAGATGATTTTTTTGGCGAAACATTTCTCGAACAGAGCACTAATTTTTGAAAATAAAATTTCATAACTTATATACATTGTTCAACGCTATAACTTTTAATGATAATTTGCCATATATTACTAAATGATTTACAATAAATTTTATAGTTTTTACATTATTAATATGGCTGCTATAATTTAACAAACTTCAAGCGTTCGTATTGAAAGACCCTGTGGATGCATATTTTTAGGAACTTTTCATATTTTCCGCCTTGTAATGGAATTAATATTAATTTTATTATAAAATTTTGAATCCTAATTTCAATAGCAACAGGACGAAACACCCGTAATAAAAATTGGCACTGCATAAAAGTCACGTTTCCTCACCCCCAGAGCTAATTAAAGGTAATTTAAGGACATTATAGCAACGCCCGGCACATAAATGTCAAGTCTTTTTCAAATTTAAGAGCAAATACAAACAAAGCGAAGCCGATGTTCGTTCACCAGAAACATCCTTAAAAATAGATCGTCATCCCGTACATTTTATTTACGTCATCTATGCATGCAGATGCAGCTTGTACTCGGTAACGTGTCATACATGATGGATCGTTCCTAACCTTTGGCTCTCTTCCCCGCGATCTAATTAGTTATGGTGTTCTGCTTCTTCTTTAATTGTTTAGAATGCATCGATGAGAAAATAATAAGCTCTTAATTTAATGCATGCGATCGGTTTTTCATTCATGATTTTGTCGTAATGTGAAGCGTTTTGTCTTGGGTCTTAAGCCATCTGATATATGCATTCTTCGGAAATTCGGCTACAAAGTCTACAGCATCAATCCTAATATCATTTTTAAATGTATCACACACGGTAGGAGCTATGAATTCAGCATCATCAATCATATCCGTAAGTGAAAAATTGAAGGATTGCTTCTATCAATCATTCAACGATGATGAAATATCTTTTGTTAGAAGGAATTCAAATTTTCAAAATGATTTAATTGTGGAAGGCAAAAAAGAATGCTCACTTCATTGATCTTCATAAAATAAATGAACTGGTTAAACATTTTCATTCTAATATTAAGGTTTTTCTATAAATTTTGGAGCAATATTTTTGTCTTGCAAATCTGTTTTTTTTTTTAAATTTATGAATGTAGCAAAAATTAGCAAGCAAGTCATTGACTCTAACATAAGAGTATCTTTCATGTACGATGTTCGTATGTTGGGGATACAATCTGTTTTTCTTGACCTTGGATTTACTCGAGGAAGACGTTTATCGTCATCCGAAAGTCTCGCAGTTGGGATAACTTTCTGTGTGTAGAAGTCGAAAATAAACATATTTTCTGATCATCTTCTATGATTTTCTGCGATTCGGCACTGAACCTATATCTTCCGGAATTCCCGCCCTTTACAGCAGGAGGACGTCCTTCCTGCGGCCAGATCTCTCTTTCTCTCAGCAGAACGAACCCGCGTGCGAGCACGGTCCAGAGCCCAATCAGTGATCATACGGCCTTGTTTATGGCCAAATCCTGTTGCAAAATTCGCTTGAAAGCCGTAGAAAGGCCAAGTTTCTATGAGCGACCAACCACCTTCCCAATCGCTTACATGCTACGGGAAGGAATTATTTTTAAATGTTGTTCATATTATACCACCTTCTATTAAAATATTATATATTAGATGTAATTATTATATTTAAGGGTTTAAGCGTGCCCCTGTGGGATCAGTCAGATATTTTACTGATTGTTTTAAATTAAGCAGGATAATATATTTTTTAGACATCGATGGTTTTAGATTGAAACCAAAAAGAAGACGTATCTGGAGTGCTCGTAAACATGCATGTGCATCGAAGGCCTCTGGCTGTGGAAGCAATGCCGTGAGTCGACACGTGCGGGACGCGTGCCACCTGTCTTGCACCGCTGCACAGGGGCGTATTCCCCAATTAAAAAATATATTTACATAGATCAAAGGCTCCTCGCGGAGATAATCAAATTTTGAATAATGCCGAGTGATGATTAAAAAAAGCCGATGAATCAATTTGCTTTTTGCCGCAATTATTGTGATTTTTTTTCTTCAAAATAACACATCACAAAAAATGAACACGGTACGCTAGTCAGATCCCTTTGTTTTGTTATCCGAGCCTAATTTACATATCAATGAATAATAATGCTTTTTATGTAGTCGTTAGTCGGATCCGCATTTCTAAGAATGGTTGTTTGATGTTTTTCGACAGCCTCACTTTATCCTCTATCCATGATTATAAATAATTACAGAGGCTGTTTAATTAGCATAGGTTGTTTACTGAGTATTAAATTTAATTCCTCGTGTAATATTGTATGCAGATGTGCTTAATTTATTAGATTAACGGCTTTCAAGCTAAGAAATTGCTAGCGGAAAAGAGTGTTACTTTATCTAGCTTAGTATTAGGACATTGTAAATAAAGCGCCATGGAGTTCTACTCGCAACATGTGCGGGCATACTCTTTCTTGATCACTCGAATTCGAATAATGAATTTCTTTCGGGGGGACCTAATATATTATCTTCATAATTAAAACACAGAGAATGATTTATGTAAGCATTTTTAAAATGCATTGATCATTTCTTAGCATTTAATAAAAATGAGCATGTTGTTATCGGTGGTTTGACAGCTACTATACAATGCAATGGTTAAAATTTCTGCTTAAATTGCTAATTTTTTAAAATTATTTGATTGATATTAAGTCAATCGCTTAAGATCTTTCATCATACTAGATAATTGATCGGCATTGAAGCATATTTGGAGCATAAAGACAAATTTCCACAACAACAGAGCAACACTAAACAATCCCAAATATCAAATTGGATTTTCTTTATTCTATTGAAGTCTTTGATTTCCTGTTATTATCAGCGATTAACCCAAATTAAAATAAACTTTTCCTCAACATCACAATGGACAATTCATCCCGGAACTCATTCAATCTATGATTCACATAATTATGCTTTAATATCCTTTTTATTAACATAAGTAGCCTATATTTGTCTTTTGTATGATTCTGTTATAGAAACAAATAATAAAATAATTTTGATATTAATAAAGGCAAGCTGGTATATATGTATATATAGAAATGGTATGAACTTTCTACCTGTGATAAAATAAGAAGAGAGTGCTCCAGATAGACGACTTTCTACTAATTGGACTGCATCACGGAAATCGATATAGTAATTAATCAAAGACATTCAGGGAAATCTTTATATACTGATATGAAAATATTATAAATCGTAGAATTATATGAGTTTTTAAGATGCGACCTTCGACGATGCAGCCCTGGACATCTTTCAGATTGCAGCTGCTTTTGCAGCTGCCCCAAGTCCGCCGTAACATTAAAATTTACATTATTACCAAAACACCCGTCGATGGTTGAAATATTTTTTTTCTTTCAACACTTGCAATTTCATCAACAAAAATTGTGATTTTAAATGGAATTGAATTGCTGTTTTATAATAGATTGGATAACTAACTAAGAGCAAGTTCATTAAAAAGGGATATTTTTTAATTTGGCGTTTAAGAGTTTGCCTTAAAATGTTTGCGTTGTGTTGATTTACTGTGATGTAATGATCGATTTTTTAAGATTTTTTAATGCGAAAAGTATTAAATATAGAATGTTGATATTTAGTGTGTTGATAAAGCGATCTGTATTGAACATAAAAATATTTTTTAAGGTTTGACAATGTATGGTAATGGGAGTGGGGGGAGTTAAAATGTGGAGTTAGGTATGTCGGTGTGCGAGCGATGACATTCTTCACCATGGAAGTCTTAAGTCCTGAACAAGAAATTTTCAGCAAAAAATTTAAACATATTTTTACTTTGTATAATATTGTGTATAGCTTAGACTACAATTGAAAAGAAATATTGAAAAATAAAAAAAAACAGTAAGCAATCGAAAAAAGTTTGTGTTTTTACCAACATTTTTTGTAGTTTTTTGTTCATTAAATAAACATTTTTGATTATTTTTGGATAATTGTAGTCTATACGATGAAGACGTTTATTATGCTCATGTCTGCCAAATTCCACAAATAATGCTTATCTAGGGCGTGTGGGAGAACTTCCATGAGCTTGGAAAAAGTAGTTTCGAGAAAAACGCGTTTAAAGTCTCTCCTCTTCTCAGCTTCGTGAAGCGCACCTTCTCCTTGTCAGCTTTTAACTTTTAGTGTCAGCGAATTTTATTTATATCGACTTGAAATTTACTGCAAGTATTCTTAAACATTGGTTCTTTCCGATACAACAAACCGGAACGAAAACCGTCAATAATTATTCGAAACCCTGGAAAAAAGCGATTTATAATTTTTTTTTTTTTTTATTCCAAAAAGCTTTAAAAGTAGATATATTTATTTATCTGTATTTCCCAATACGGATGAAATTTTTTGGAATTTTTTAGAGAACACGAAATTTTGTACCGCATATTTGTGCGAATTTTTATTTTCCGCCATTAAAATTACAAAATCAGATCTAAACTAATTGTTTATGATTGATCACGATTGGGACTATCAATTTACATTGTGTAACATGATAATCGACTGTGAGAAGATTGAAAGCCCCTGGTGTAAATCGATGCTTACACGATAGAAATATTCATCAAAACGGATAACTTTTTTTGTTGAATCCAGATACAAGGGAATGGCAAAAAATAAGGAGCGACAGGATGTTATCCCGATTGAGTTCCAAAAGTATTCCGTTTCCTTTATTATCCAACTCAAAACACTACCTCAAAGAACTCTTTGAAGGGCGGAAGCGACGTTCGTCGAAGATGATGAACATCCAGCAGCATCTCCAATTTATCGATCGTTTATAATTGCGCAAATGCTTCACGAATTGAATGTATTCTAATGGACGTTGAAGCTCTGATACAGGTTGTATCGGAAGCTCTAATTGCTTGCAAGCGTGCCGTGAACCTTGAATGACCTGGACAAAGAAGCCGGTTGCACCACAACATCAATTATCCTCTTAAAACTGCACTTTTGTATGCGTCCTCTTGCAGCACAATGCTCGTGTAGATTACGATATTTACATTTTAAATGTTTATAATTGTAGAGCTTTCACGATATGTAAATAAACATGGCCGGTTCATTCATGGACGGAGCATGATTGCGGCAGTAATAACTCGAGGAATCGATCGATTCGATGTGGTAACAGTTGGACGACAATGATTTTGCTGATAAAAAAATGATAAGGGCGGTTCCGCCAAGGTAATATCTTCATTAGATGTTCTGCTAGGGTATGAATGTCAATTAACCCTTGTTTTTGGAGTCGATTGTGTTCTTAGAAAGTGAGGTCGGTATCCGTTTGCCATCTGCCAGCCAACAGGCGTGTGTCGCATTCCTTTCCGCCAGGTGACCTCAGGAAGGCCTTTGTAAATTATGCCGTGGCTCCTTATTTATTCACCTGAGACGGACGCACCTTACGATCAGCTCCCATGAAAAAGGCTTTAAAAACTGCTTTCCGAATGGCGATCAGACACCTGCCAAAATCTGGGTTGGTTATTACTCGTAACTGGTGAAGATAAATTAAGCCACCAAGACGCAAAGTGTTGGGCTTATCATAAAATCTTGCTGAAGGATCTCCTCCCCATCAGCTTTGGACATTATTAAGCTATCCCGGATTTAACGTTTCATTGTGTTCCATTGGGTTATTCCGAAAGAAATCCATTACATTTTTGCGCAGATTGAAAAGCTTATAATAACATAAAAAGTTTAAGCATTCTTTAAAAGTCATCTAGAAAATAAATTTAAAAAATCATCATAAAAAGCTAATAGTCTGTTGATTTGGTCCCGCATGTTTTTCGGCTATTTTGTTCAGTCATAGTAAATTCTTTCGATGGAAAGGTCGTCGCGCACTCCCACCATCTTTCATAATTCAGAGAAAGACCATACTAATACTTCGCAACTACTTAAAGAGGCAAGAAGTTTTGCAAAAATTTAAAGAAAAAATGCAAAATTACCGCCGCGTAATGCCTGACGACCTTCACGAAGAACTTCCTGACATTTATCGCAGTCTCTTTGGTGATATTGTTTCAGAAAAACTTGGTTAGGAGAAGCTGTGTGCGAGATGGGTGCCCAGAATGCTCCGCGCGTGAATTTTTAAATCGTTTTACACAGGAAGAAGAAGCTTTTCTGGACTGTATCGCGATGGGGGGTGAGATTTGGGTGTGTCCCTACACCCCAGAATCAAAAAAAAGCTAGCGACGGAGGTCTATGACACAAAGGTTACATATTATGTCAACACAAAAATCAAACAAATTCTCTTTCACGTGAAACGTGTACTGAACCGATATTTTCGAATCGGTTTTCAGTTTCGGTTCGAAGCCATACACATTTTTTAAAATTTTTTATTATTATTATTTCAACACATTGCTGCGGGCGCATAAACACCCGCGCGTAAAAGTTTGGGAGCCCCCAATATCTGGGTTCAATTACAATATTAAAAAAATCCAGATTAGAAGTAGATATTTGGTATTGAATATTTTTCTATATTAGTATTTGCTTATTTTTCTGATTCAGAAAATTTTGTTGTCATGCTCCAAATATACTTCAACAATCATTCATTATTCCATAATGATGAAAGAGGTTGATCTGCTAAAGGTAAATATTAAGCAAATAACAAATTTATCAACCATAAATACAGTCCGCCAAATCAAGTGTTACCAATTTCATTCCATTATAACTGTCAAACAGCTCATTTTTTATTCAAAATCAGTCATCTATGTTTCAGTAGTACTAATAATGTGAAAAAAAATAGATTTAGACATGATATTTGAACGTAAAAGAGCACAATCTTAGGAGCGGCGAGTGGCTATAAGAACTGGAGAAGCTTAGGAGGTCGTAATTATGCCCTAAATGTATCGTTTACGATTATCAGCATCTTCAACGCCATTATCTTGACTAAAGGCGGCTATTACAAGCTCAAATGTAAAATGGTAATATTTGATCTGGCCGATTTTGCTAAGGGTGTCTCCCCCTAACTTCAAAAATGAACTCTGTAATTGTTCCTAAAATAATAGTGTATTAAGCCCGTGCGCGAGAATTATGGCTCATATTTGGTCTGCGCTCTAAAATAACAATTTCAGAAAAACTTCACAAAGCCCGGAGCACCCCACTGTCTGCTGTCTATCATAAAAAAGTCGACGCTAATGAGCATATGAAAACGATTAGCCGAAGAATTATTGCGTAAAACGGCAATGAACGACTCTATTTCGAAAAGCTTTTAAATAGTCACATATTTCCCGATGTTAAAATCATGTGCAGGTTTTAAAGCTTTCAGAGCTGACAACACCTATATTTAGAAGACGTACAGCCGCATTATTCCCTCGGTGTTAAATGCAATGCCTGGATATCTCACACGGGGGCGAAACAACCATCCGAGGATCATAATTGATACGTAAATTCCCGGCGTCTGGTTTTCATCTCGGTTAAATAATAGTTTATGCAGATGTTGACAATAAAGAGAAAGGAAATCGCTCGTCAGAGCTTAACCCAGTAAACCGGCGTTGGTAACAAGTGCGACAAGTTTGTTTGCGAGATTTGTGACTATTCCACTTATTTAATTCTCGCTATGTAGGACCTTCGATTTAGCTGTGATCCAGATCCGGTTGCTGTTATGCAGGGCCGGATCTTTGACAATAAATCATCTGAACTATTTTTAAAGCTGTTTTGCATAAGGACTACTTGTTTTAGAGGTCGCACAATCGATTTACAATCGTTGAATGTGCAAAAATATAGCTAAATAGAGATGAAAGGTGCTACAACTGCGAGACTCTTATGTCGACGAACCTCTGCATCGAGCATGACCAAGGCATGGCAAGGAGGACTTCAACCGTTCTTAAAGTTTGGTAATCATCATCCTATCTTTCTGGGTAAACAGATGTGACCCCAATCCTTTTTCTCTACGCATGCGCGTTATATCTTTGACTAAGTTGTCGCCATAAATCGTAATAGAAATTTAGCATTAGTGTGCCATCTTGGCGATCTTGATGGTGCTTTGAAGCCGCCGCAAAGAAATATTACAGTTGCATGCCGCAAGGTGATAAATTTAAAATTCACAATGAGGATACTCAACCCTGCGTGAACTTTTGAAATATTGTGTATTCTATTGCTGTGCAATTCTTTGACTATATAAGCAATGTTGAACATTTCTCGTCGGAACGACCTCTAGACCGGATGTTCAGCTGTGTAGGTTGAGGGTTTCCAACCTGACGGACCACCGTCCTTGAGAGCCTCATCGGCAACCGGTAATACATTTAATGCCATAAAAATTATTTCTGAGAATTTTTCCCATCGGACATTCCTCCACCCGATGTAATATTTCCTGATGATATCAACTTTTTTTTTCAATTTTGTCATTATATTCACAATTTTGCAGTTTAAATACAATTTTATAAAAAGTAAGATTAGGTCGCCCCGAAAGAAATCCATTATTTTCGCACACCAGACACGATGAAGTAAACATTTTTGTAATATTGTTTCTTTCCGCATCGTTCATTATCTTTGTTTCTTGTGTCATAAATCTTATTTTATTATTAAGGGTGAACATGATGAGGTCCAAAACGTTAAAAACTATAAATGCAAAGAAAACGACCGGGTTTCTTCAATCAAAGATGAATTATTTATCAGCATGTTGACCTGCGCCCACCTAAAACCACGCTCCATATTTGCCAGATTAAGCACTTTATGATTACTAACCGTTTCAATCTAATAGCATTCATTAAAAGACGAAAAATGAGAAACGTAGATAAATTCAAAAATCATTTGGATTCGTATTTTCAATTGAAATCGTCCAGTTTATATGAAAAAGGGTTAGAATACTTGCTGTCAGAGCTAGGAGTCACTTGCTAATAACGAATGCGATCATATTTTATATCGATTTGCGTAAAAATATTATGTTTTGAGGCGGAAAAATACATAATGGATTTCTTTCGGAATGACCCCATGTAAAGGGCAAATATTTTGCATTTTATTATGAATGAAAATGATTTGCTTTTTTAACATTTTAATAATTTATTCGATTCAAAAGCTATTGAGAATCTACAATGGTCATCTAGAAAGTGAGGTTACAAGTAATAGTCAGTTTGTTTGCCCTGCGTGTTTGTCAGCTATTTTGTTCAGTCAAATTAGATTCTTCTCGTTTTTTGATTTTTCAGAATAATACCGTCGTGAATATCCATCGGGAGCTCATGAAAGTTTATAGTACATATTTCAGAGAAGGCAAAGAACAAATGCGAAATGACCACCGCGTGACACTTGACGACCTTTACGAAGAATTTCCTGACATTTTTCGAAGTCTCTTTAGTGATATTGTGTCGGAAAAACCTGTTTAATTTTTTTTTGATCATTTTGCACAGAAAAGAGAAGCTTTTCTTGACTCTACAACAAACAAATTGGCCGATAGAATCCCCCTTACATGCCAAGTGTGCCAATTTCGAAACAAAAATAATTCTGCAGCCTTGGGAGCCCTTGTAACCTTACTTACCTAGTATGTATGCCAATGTGAAGCCACAATACAATGGATTTAATTGATTTGCATTAAAAGTCGATGTAAAGGCTTCCGTGGTGAAGATGATGATGATGTTTTACAACATTCAAGCAAACATTCGAGAGAAATCTCATTATGTACTTTGTAGCATTTTGATTAATTTTATTTGAATCAAAGAGAAAGGAATAAATTCGAATCCGTGGCACATATAAGAGGGCAATTGTCTGTGAGATTGTAATCGATACCGGCACCAAATGTAAGTGAGCGGACCTTAATGTTTTAATACGATTCTTTCATTCAAGTATAAACGGTCCAATTAGATCAGGCGTTGGAATGGTGGCTTGTTTCCTGGGCTCTTATTATAAATATTTTAATATAGATTTTCTGCTTTTATAATTTTCATTACTAAAATAGGATATTTTCTTACATTAAAATTATATTTAAATGTGGAATATAATGGGAAATCATAACAAAGAAATTCCCTCTTAGAAAGATCTACTATGTTACGGCTTTTGGTACGTTTATGACAGTTTAAAAATAATTTCAACTAAATTTGATTGCTGTTAATAATTTAATTTGTTTTATTGATTGAATTGCCTAAAATTACATTACAATTTTAATGATAAATAATTGAGTTTAAGTGCATACAATAGATAATTGGCTTGTGTTCTTCTAAGTGGGTTGCGCGCTTACAAGCTCTCCAGCGTCGATGTCTTTCGCTCTGAACGATCTATCGATCCATTTTTCACATCGCCCCTCATTCAAATAGTGTAATCGCCGATCACAATTCGAATCACCGTCATAAATCTGTTATAACGCCCACCGAGACGCCGCAAGATCGATTCGATCAGTGCATTCGAGCTTGTGACACAACTTCCGGCGATCGGGTCACCGCAGTCACGGGAACATGTCCTTCGGGACAATGGCCGGATACATTCCTGGCATTCCTTCCCACAAATTAGACTAGAATCACATGGCAGACCTGAATATCGGTGATGCCTTAGCGGCATTAAATCATCTGGATCGCAGTCTTCATTGTGTGGTAATATATCAAATTAACTCCATTCTTTGCGACTGAACATGTGTAATGAATGTGCGTCCTTACGGTACACATTTTAAACGATTAATGATTATCTTTTTCACGAACAAGCCATAATAATTTAATGAGAATACATTCCACCATTATGATTTATTGTTAGCATAGGCCAAAGTTAAGACGTTGCTATTCCCAAGAGAGTGATTTAAATGCATAACGATTTGTCAGTGAGGGACTAATTCATGCACCATTTTATACAAGCATGAATTGATATATCATCATTAATTTTGCGAAAAACAAATATACGCTACCAATTTAACCACGTCTATCGAAACCCTAGCCACCTTGTATCAAAAGTGGACAACATGTGTTTAATAGTCATCATCATCATCATCATAGTGCAGCCACTGACAGTCCACTACAGAACTATGGGCCTCTTCAATATCCATTCACAGGAAGGGGTTACATCCATTTCGTCTGTATCATACATTCACCTCCTCATTCGCTCGATATTGAAGGTAGCATTACCACTGAGTTTTATTTTGAACGCTCACCCAACGGGTATCCTGAGTGAACGTATTGACGAACACTTTCGCGAACGTCTCGATAAGGAGTTTGGGGTGTTTGTAAAGACTGAGTAGTTTTCATGGGGAGATGGTGGAAAACTACTCTAGACGATCTTTTTGACTCTACTGGAAAGGGCTTTCTGGAGTACAAGGAGTCCAGTCCCCCCTTTCCTCGCTAGGGCGTTGCCGGGGTAGGGTGAAGACATACGAGACGCTTAAGTGCATCTCGGATTCGCTCCTACACCAACTGAGGGTGTCTCCCCGTCACCGTACAACTTACCCGAGCGAATTCGAGACAGTGGTTTCGCCATTTTTTCAGGTTGCCCCTCTCAGTTCGGCGATTACAAAACGATATAGAAGTCAACGGAAGACAATTTTGTTTACGTTGCAAAGTGAAGTTTCTCATATGCATCCTTTCGAGGCCGTCTCTTTGATGATCTTCTTGTCCTTGTTCTGTTCCTAAAAAAAAAATCTTGGTTCCGAACCGATACGGTTCATCATGCTCCATATTTTTAGGTAGGGTCGACTATGTAAGAAATAGCGAGTGATAATCAAGTCTTGATTTGTAAAAGTAGTAGTAGTATTAGCTTGCTGTTAAAAGAGTATTTAAGTATTTACTCTGTAAATATGTATAAGTAAAGTGGCCAATAGTTAAAATACATAAAATCGTATAAGTATAATAGTTAGGAGTAGTCAAATGTGGTTAGGCCGTAAAAAGTATTAGTCAAATTGTATTAGCAAGGGGTAGTTATGTCGCATCACAGTATTCGAACTTTGACGCTTAATGCCTACCGGGCACAATCAAATAATATTTAATTGGTCAAACTGGGAGTAACTGGAAAAATATATAGACATAGCTGAAACGAATAGGTTAAAGTCAGGTATCAAGTAATATCAAATAGTCAGGTCCATATCAAATAGTTTCATAGTCAAGATTGTATTATGGGAGCAGTCGAGAAAGCATTTTGCTCCCAGTGTTCCCGCGTTTATGTGATAGTAGAAGGTGGATGTGTGCGAGTATTTGTTAATTCACTTACCTTGGAAGCTTGGATTTGTTATGATCTTACTTGCGTTGTTATCCTTGTTGCAGTTCCTCTCAAGTGACGCGGTGGAGATGTTCCATTTTTTTGTGTAGATATCATAAAAACAATGTTTTTTGGCGTCACTCGCGAATTTTATATACAAGTGTAGTCGGCGTTTCGTCAGAGCGTATGAATGAAATTGCGCGGGGGAGAGTGCGGGGGGGGGGGTCCCCCGGCGTTGAGGGTGCCGACAAGTCACAGAAAGAATCAACGTATCACAGAAACGAATTATTTTCGCAAAGCGTATCGAGCGCCGAGTCGTTTTACCTCCGACTATCGGGAGAAGACTGAATGTTAAACTTTGACAATTATTGAAAGGTTTTTAAGTCCTTAATTTTATTACAGTTAAGCGTCGATTGGGAACGGCCCACTGGAGGTAGAGAAAAGAAAGGCACAAAAAATGCATTTCTTTGAATTTCGATGTTTGCCATAAGCCGCGTGTTTAGGCGATAACGAAGGACAAGATGTAATAAAATTTAGCAGTATATTTTAATGTTTCGCGCGTAATTTTCGTTAGGACAAGATGAAACGGTCTTACTGATGAAGGGGGCCCAGTCGGAGGGCGCAGCCCCGGCGGTGAGGTGCCGACAAGTCACAGAAAGAATCAACGTATCACAGAAACGAATTATTTTCGCAAAGCGTATCGAGCGCCGAGTCGTTTTACCTCCGACTATCGGGAGAAGCGTGTTTAATAGTCATCATCATCATCATCATAGCGCAGCCACTAACAGTCCACTACAGAACTATGGGCCTCTTCAATATCCATTCACAGGAAGGGATTACATCCATCTCGTCTGTATCATACATTCACCTCCTCATTCGCTCGATATTGAAGGTAGCATTACCACCGAGTTTTATTTCGAACGCTCACCCAACGGGTATCCTGAGTGAACGTATTGACGGACGCTTTCGCGAACGTCTCGATAAGGAGTTTGGGGGTTTGTAAAAGACTGAGTAGTTTTCATAGGGAGGTGGTGGAAAGCTACTCTAGACGACCTTTTTGACTCTACTGGAAAGGGCTTTCTGGAGTACAAGGAGTCCAGTCCCCCCTTTCCTCGCTAGGGTGTTGCCGGGGTAGGGTGAAGACATACGTGACGCTTAAGTGCATCTCGGGTTCGCTCCTACACCAACTGAGGGTGTATCCCCGTCACCGTACAACTTACCCGAGCGAATTCGAGACTGAGTGGTTTCGCCATTTTTTCAGGTTGCCCCTCTCAGTTCGGCGATTATAAAACGATATAGAAGTCAACGGAAGACAGTTCTGTTTACGTTGCAAAGTGCAGTTCCCCATATGCATCTCGTCGAGGTCGTCTCCTTGGTGTCTTTCTGGTCCTTGTTCTGTTCGTAAAAAATCCTGGTTCCGAGCCGGTGCGGTTCGTCGTGCTCCATATTGTTGGGTATGGCCGGCTGTGGTGTTTAATAGTAATCAACATAAAGTACTTGCAGACAAAAGAGCAGCTTTGTATTAGGGTGTCTCATAAGTTTTTTTCGTTTTCATATTAAGAAAAAAAATAAACAATAAATTGTATTACACCAAAATTTATTGAACAATATATGATCCATTCTGTTCTATTACCTTTTTCCATATCTCTGGAAGCCTCATAATGCCTTCTTACCAAAATTTACCAGTTTTATTGGCAAAATATTGATCAAGGTACATTTTTATATCATTTTTTGATTTAAAATTTTTACCACGTAAAGAATTTTTCAATGAAAGAAATAAATAATAATCTGAAGAGGCAATGTCCGGAGAGTATGGAGGATAAGGTAAAAACATCCCAATCAAATGATAATAATTTATTTCTGAGGAGCAAAGACACATGAGGTCTGGCGTTATCGTGATGAAAAACAACGCCTCGTCTGTTCGCTAATTTTGGGCGTTTTCTGGCAATTGAATCCTTTAGATTGTCTATTTGGAAAAAATATTTTATTGAATTGATCGTTTCATTTTGCTGAAGTAGCTCATAATAAACTAACCCCTTCCAGTCCCACCAAATGCATAGCAAAACTTTTTTTGGATGTAGGCCAGGTTTAGCTACAGTTAAAGCTTCTGTACCCTTGATCCGAGACCGTTTACGATGGATATTCTCATAGAGTATCAAACTTTCATCTTCAGTCTCTTCAAAAAAGGTTGGCTATTATGTCGTTGGAGATGATTATGGACGGATGTTCGTGGAATTTCTAGCTTGTTAGCTATTTGGCGAACAGTATATCGCGGGTTTTCTTCAACCATGGCTATGATTAGATTTGTGTTCATTTGCGAAAGACACTTATGGGACAACCTAATATATTTTAATATAATGCCGGTGTGTATAATTATTCGTATATTATGTCAGAATCGTTGGATGAACAATTGCATTAGTGTCCTCTATTAAATGCAAAATTAATCATTGGATTGCGCTTGTACGATTTAGCATCTTCCCAAGCATTCGATCATGCATAGTGTTATTATGCACCACGATTCTTAAGCGTGTTGATAAATGGTGTCCATTGTGCACTTGGCGATCTGCAAATGTAATTGAAATATTAACACGTATTGTGCAATTAACACACAATAAAATTTCACACGATTATGGTAGGAAAAGATGGGCGATTTTGCTGGAATAGCGGATATTCGACATTAAGTTTTCTCTTTTGTGCGAAAAGCTGATTTGATTGTCGCAGTTTGGGAAGCATTGTGTTTGGGACATCAGTGGGGGATGAGCTAATCACAGATTCGTCGCATATCAATGTTTTGCGCATAGAAAGGCCGCTCGATGAACTTCATCCGAGTCCCTTTTTTGGCAAGGAAGGACGAAATATTAATATTAAACAGGCGATTAATTCGAATTGTTTGCATACGGATTGTATTATAAACACGTTTTTCACACGCGGAAGGAAAAAGAAGCACATGATTATTGGACAAGCACGTTCCTGAGCTGGTCCTCACCGGATGTGATCATGATGTTGAGCGGCAATGCCTCTCAACATCCTGTTTGGAGGTGTCCACGCAAACCTGCGGAGCCTCTTCGCCAACTTAAGACGCTAAAAAACAAATAAAACAGGATAATGCGGCCGTATAGATTCCGCAGATGACACCCTGTGAGAATATTCGCACGCCATAGCAAACGGTGCGCATGCGCATTATCGCATCGCAATATGGCGTCCATAGACGAATAACACACATATATTCATAACAGGAATTATTTTTCCAAGTCGAAGAAAGTCATTTGAATTCCCCCAACGCTGACCAATCATGCGCGCGGTCAATCGCTGCGGACATCCTTATACAGCGGGTCTCATGATCGTCGATAATATATCGTCTGTGAAATTCGACATTTAATATTCCTGCCGGACGATTATAATAATTTAATGCATATACATCTCCTAAATATGGCGGTAGAAAAAATATTTCGCATTCTTCGATGCATACATTGTAAATAACATTCATAACGCCTTCTTCGGACGTTTCTTCGAAATGTCAGCAGTCCTTTGATCCCCAAATAGGGGTCCCAAATATTCGTAATATCGATTATTCGAATAACGAATTCGAATATTTTATATATTCATACATATGTTTTTTAACAAGGCAAAATTGAAGTTAAATTTTTACCTGTGTCCGATATTTCGAACCTCCTGTCGGGTTCGTGTTCGCGGATTGAAGCGATCGGCGTCCATATGATAAAACGCTGATTTTCTAAGAATTGATTGAGTTGTATAAGTTCGACTATAGAAGGGTTGATTGTATATATATAAAACGAAAACATGAAAATAGACTGTTTAGTGAGTTTTTCCAATTTAATTTTAGGCGAAAATAATAACAACTTGAATTTTTTTTTTATTTATCCCTTAAATTCAGTTAATTAAGTATGATTTTCGGTAGTAGAAGATCAATGGTTGATTAGCGAAATTATCATTATTTAAAAAGTATTGTCACAAATCCAGCCACTCACAAGCGTCCCTGCTTGAATTTATTGATCGCCTCGGTATTTCTTTTTTTAGATCCAGGAAATCGAACTAAATCTGGATGTAGACGATCCATCTGGAATATTAATACTTTCAATCTCGCAGTGTTATTGGCATGGTGAAAACTTCTTCACGTGGATTTGAATCCAAACCTTTACAATAAGAATCCAGGATCTTGGCGACATCTAACCATTTTAGTTCTGATTAGGGAATCCAATCCCGGGATCCCGGACAGTTTTAGGTACTTAAGAATCCCGGGATTAGAAAACGTAATCTCGAAAATCCCGGGATTGAAATTTTTATTTAACAGAAATCGTACACCTCACCAACACGATGAAGGCTACTAAATCGAGACGTTCCCGACGAAATCTGGACGCTTGGAAACAGTGGCGGAATTACTAATTGGCGAACTTAGGCGACGCATAGGAGCAGTGACTGTCTTATATATGTATACATATATAGCGTACATGTATGTTTTTCAAATTGTTATAGTAACATTTCCCTACCGGTGATGTATTTACTACACCTCGACTCTAATAATGGGAATATCGATATGAAATATAATAGGTACGGGGTTCAGAATTTTAGTATTCCTCCGTAATATAATTATAAATCACATCAAAGTATTATAGTATATAAGTATTCATCTGCAACGTTGGAAATAAATAATTTGTCGGGAAATCGGGATTTTGCGATTTTTAGTCCGTGTCTCAGCAGAAAATAATTTTATCAGTCACATTGATGGTGTTATACGAAAATGAGATGTGCGAAAATGCGATCATCAACTCGAACTAGCATTTAAATATCTGATGATGATACCTCCAACGAATGTGGAAGCTGAGCGTGCATTTCCAGCAGCAAGTTGCCTGACTTCCAAAATCAGATCCAGACTAAATGACGAAACACTAATGTTTAATGTTAATGTTACTTCGGGCATATTTTCAAAATAATATTTGAATTTTTTAGTGTTTTATTTATTTATTTTTGAATTGTATTTTTATTTTTTCTTAAATAAATAAAATTCTTTGGCCTTCAAGTGATTTTTTATATTGAACAAATGGACTTATTAGTAATTTTTGATCAAATTCATCAAGGTGATTTCTTAAAATATTGAAAATCCCAATCCCGGGATCGAAATTTTGGCTCGGGATTGGATTCCCTAGCGCCATTGTGTCGATATACCGTCGTCGGATTTTTCGCAAGTCTTACCAACGGCGATATATCGCTGTCTGGCACCAATAGAGTTAAATTTTACTCGTTTTTAAGCTGTTTTAATCTAGTCTATGACGATAGTGAGAAATTCCCAATGCAGACGCCATGCTATCCATCAGTTCATCCACATAGGAAACCGCAAGCAACACTTCCACGCTGATAAGCAGTCTCTGTTCTTCACGATAGAACTGACCTACCCGAGGGAGATGACGCAAGACCGGTCATAGCAATATTATGTGACCGGTAGAACTTGAATTTCCACTTAAGAAGATGAGGACTGATAAAATTAGTCGTCATATTTTACCATATGATCTCGGGATATCTCTGCCATTGATTGTTATGACACGATCCTGCGATTAAATGCAATCATCCGTTTGATGCCGACTTGATTCCGCTTTAATCTGTTTGACTTGTGAAGTAGGAAACGATCTTCGCGTCCATCGAAAGACGTTCCAGGGGACTCCATGCGCTTTATGGGTTATTCGATGTGGTGGACACCATTGTTGGGAAGGCGTACGTGCCTCATGGTGACATTACGTACGAATTAAGAGCTAGCTTTTCCTACGTTTCAAAATAGCCATAAAGTGCATTATTATACAATGGAAACAATGCATGCTTGAAATTCCAATATGCCATTGGATTTGCTGCAAGGCAATATTCGCTTTCTCGGCTATTAAATCCACGTTGAACAACCTCCGCAATGAGTACCCTGGCTCCGAGGCCGGAAAACGAATCTCCGTTATTGGAGGCGATAAACTTCCAAGAAATAAATCTGCCCGGCTGAAAGCTCAAGTCGAGCTTTTAACCGTATGATTGATGGCTCACTGCTTTACAATTTTTGTTTGCGTCGTTTAAAACGTTCAAGAACCCCGAAGGAATGATCCCTTCGACAGGATGTGGTCACGCTCAAAATACTCCCGCGATAAAGCATATCAGAAATGGATCAACTCTACATTTCAATTATGTGTGACCCTGGAAGTCAGATAATTTTGTTATGGACATGGAAATAAAATGTAGATCCATTCAAGTCCTTCAAACGATGTACGAAACTCTCAAGCATTTTATTCCAGCCGTATTACCCGTTACGTTATCCCGAAAGAAATCCATTATTCATTTTTTTATAAACAAATCCAATATAAAATATAATTGCCTTCATTATTAACACTCAACTTTTTGGTTATCCAGCCACCTATGTAAATTAGCCTCCGAGGGAGCTTCTGTGATCTTACAGATTATAGAAGGACCTGGGTACGCATTTATTGCCGCAAATGCCGCAAAAAGCCCTAAAAGAGGACGGAGTGGACTGTGTGTTCAACCGGTCCGCTTTTCGGAGCGCTGATATGACGAATAAGCGCCTTGCGGTCGGACGTTTCTGTTTTAATTTTTGATGCAAAATTTCTGATTGTCTGATATTATAACTTGTGCAGTTATAATTTCATTTCTTCCAGTTTCATCAATTAAAAATGATCCCGCATAGCTTTTTTGTAAAAATGTAGGCTTGAGGGTTAAAATTGGGGATTAATTGATATTTTCGTCGTATATAATCGTAAATGAGCCATTTCTCATTACTCATTTTATTATGTTCGATCGAAGCGTGCAGTGTCCATCCTACCCCATAACAAACATCCTATTCGTTTTGACAAGTTTTAAATGGTTTCAATGTGATCACAGTGTTTGCGATAAGTCATCGATTGTTTACCGTAGATCTGACTCGAATTGGGATTTTGATGCAATGATTATCAACATTCAAAGGTCCTCCTGTTCCCGCTTCATCCCTTAAGATTTAAATAAGCATCTACAGACAATTTACACTTCGCAATTAGAATTTGTCGTTGTTAATTTCAATTCAAATTTTCATTAGATATCGAAGCGTCGTGGGGTCTCTATTTTTTATGGCGAAATTACTTTAACATGGAACGTATATGGGCTCGTTCGAATTAAAATTTGGCGTTCTTCTTCTTCGTGTTATTCCGATTGCATAAAATCTTTTAACGATGCCTCTATTGACAGCGCTGAAGATTTAGGTTATGTTTTTCGTTCAAATGTCAAGATGTCATATTGATATGACACGAATCTGGTTTCGGTGATGTGATACTCGCCGATGTGGGCGATTGGTCCATTTCGCGATCGAATAGCGAATGGACACGAGTTCTCGGACGATGTTATGACAATGCAACTATTCGATAGTAATAGTCCTGGTCGGGCGAGCGTAAGATTGTGCAGTGTCGTGTTGTTGCTGCCGGTGCACATCCGGTGCAGAAGCCCTCTCTGGCGGTGGCGCCGGTGCAGCCGCAGTTCCTCGCAGGCGGCCGCGGCCCTCACATTAATCAACGACAATTCATCCGGACGCGTCGCCCATCATCCCGTCAAACGTCATCGACGATTTGGCCATAATCCGCCCGCGCGGCTATTCACCATTAACCCCTCGTTCATTTTTTCTGAACGCAATTTTCAACACGCTCTTTAAAATTTAATTAACGCAGCTATTTCGCACTCCGTCAATCATAAAAAACCCGTTCATTCATCCGCTACGAATTTAATACAGTGATCATCGGCTGAGAAAAAATAAGCGGATAGCATTTTGCAATCTGATGGCAATTATGCCTGTTGGATTATTGTTCAAAGTAAACAGGTAAACGTCAAATTATTTTCGATTTTGGTCCATAACCAATAAATATACGTCCATCGAAGACGAAACGTCGATTTTATTTAATAACGAAATAAAATATTACCAACGGCGATTCATTGATCTTTGGCAACAATAGCCTCAATATTTTGCAAATGCTACACATTCAGACTTCATTTTATTACATCATCAATTAATGCTTATTTCTCAACATTAAATGCTACAACATCATTTGCATTTGTACCGCTATATTGAACGCTAATTTATACAACATAATTAAAATATTGTTTTTGTTATAGTGAGGGACTTTTCACATGTCCAGTCAACGCGTCGCCGATCGACTACGCTAAAGTAAGTAAAAACCCTTTTTTTCAACTCTTTTTTATATCGGCAACAGATGTTATCCTGTAAAATTAGCATGCCGAATTTCTTTATACTGCCGACATGCAATTTTATTATTTTATTTAAGCATAAAAAATACCCCACAATGTTTTTTTTAATGGCTATTATTTAAATAATATACCCATATGCTTTTGTATCGCGATCTGTCATACGATGTACTGTGCAAAGTCTCCTCTGTTAGCGATGGATGCAAACAATTGTTAGATTATTGGGGGAGTTTTTTTTATTGAATTTATTCATCATTTATAGTAATTAATTTAAATATAAATAAAAACTATTATTTTTGTTGATTCCATTTTTACATTTTTATTAACGGCGACCGATTTTTTATTTTTAACACCTTGTGGTCACATATTTCATCTGAATATTATTAAAAAATTACATCCCTATTTCACACACAATGGAATTTCTTGGGCATGTTTCATTATATTCCGAGAGCTTTTGAATCGCACCTCACACAAACGGTCTTGATAACGATCGCAGCTAATAATATAAAACGTTACACACATTAAACTCAAATTCTTTGTATGTGTAATATATAATTTTCAATTCACACGATCCGACAATATATTTTTGTATATAAAAAAAAACAACAAAAATGTAACGAAAAACGCTCATTTTTATTATTCATTGTGTCGGATTTACGAGCAACGATTGCAGTCCAATTTACATATTTGTTTAATTATACAAGAATCCGACTTAAATGTGGCAAGATACGAAGGTCGGTCGAATAATATATGGATTTTTTTCTTCGTCCAAATAATTACCTCCATGGGTTCATTTCATTAGGGTGCCTAATTATACAATGACCCGGGGCGGTATCATTCGATTTTTATCTTGATCAATCGAGGGTCTTTTCAAAGCCCTTAAAAATGTAGTTTTTTTTGTTGTATCATTGTTTGATAAATTCAAAGCTCGTCCGTCGAATGTCGAATTTGCATGTGCATTTCATGCGAAGAGTTGCGCAAATCGACGATCGAAATGTTAAGAAGACACACCCAGCATTGATGATTTATCGAATGTGTGTGATATATGGCTTTCCATGTCCAATTAAAAACAGTCAATGGAATAAACAACGTAATATAACCGTCGACATCAAGAAGTTGTCCATTCAACATCAAAAAATATCATAAATAGATTGCTGCATCATCAAATATCATAAATTGAAAGTAGAGTTGGAAAATTATATATATTTTGCGAGGAGTGGCTACAGCTACGAGATTACAAAATGAGCCTACCGGAAGAATACTTCATCCCGCAGTCAAGGCCATCCGTCGACTTTCTTTCCTTTTGTTCTCGTTAACCCTTTGTTATTGAGTTCATATTTTTAGCGCACGCGTTCCAAGAATAAATATGTATTTTTAATCATTCTTGTGTTCATAAAACTTCGTTTAAATTTAATTTACGAGACGATTTAAGAGACGGTTGCATTGCGTCTCATACACTCGCGCATCGATGGCGCAAGTCGTGCCGTAAAGGTACCCCTACACGTCTAAACATTCTCAATATATTTTTTAAGACGACTTTCATTCATGTTATCTTGAGAGTAGGCGTTTGTTTTGATAATTAAGGTACTCGCAACATTCTCATCGTTGACCAATTTTGTTATTCCGCCTTGACTCTTCTGGAGTGGTGTTATTAGCCGAGTATCACCACTCTTTTACAAAATCTACTCCTTCAGAAGTAAACTGGCAGGCTTGCACGGTAACCCTTTCCTTTTATATCTGTCCCGGTAACCTGAATCGACATTTATCGATTTGAAAGAACGAAACCTAGCGTTTTTTATTATGTATGTTTAGTAACGATCATGCTATGAATTGTCTTTAAATGTTTCTTCGTAAAATATACTGTTTATGTTGTTTATTTTTTAAATAAGGTAGTTTCCCTGCCGCATCCTGTATATTACACAACACGCAGTCATATCTCTTAGCTAATGCGTTAACAAATGGGATAAGTCGCATTGCATAAAATCTTCTTTTTCTTGGAATTAAGGATTAATTGGATGCATTCCAAAGGCGTATTGCTGGATTTTATCGCCCTGGCAATTCTTCAGAGGTCATTGTTTGCTCAAATCCAATAAAAAGGACATTGATAGGGGGAAGAAGGATCAAATTCGTGCTGACTGAGGATTGTGCAGATGTTTTCGTGATTCCACAATGCGTAGGAGGTTGAAAAAAAAGAGATGATGAATGCACTCGGATAACAGCTGTTAGACGCTGGATCGAATTACGGGAGCATCACAAACAGATGCATTCGATTTGAGTGCATTATCGATGGCTCGGGGCATTCTTGGCTTTGTGAAGCCCTTTTTTGTTATGGGGGCTCAAATAAACGACGTATAATCGGGTGAATTTGTTGGCGGAAGTGTTGTTAAATAAATGGATTGTTGGCGATGTTGCAGCGGTCGTTGAAAGCCATTTGTACGGTTGTTCTTGTAATCTAAAAAGCGACCTTCGATCGCAGGTTTTGCGGAAAGTCCTGCTATAAAAATTTGTATACAATAGATAAATTATTGCATATTGTGCTATTGCAAAAGCCGTCTTATTGCAGAAATAAGTCGGCATCGTGAGCTTGTGTGTGTGTGTGGGATGCAGTGGAATGCACCGTTAGATGCAGTGGTTCCATGCAAGAGCTCATGCCACTAAATGCAAATATAATCGATGAAGTCATATTTAAATCTATTCAAATTGATTTTTTTTTCAAATGCAGATGCAAAAAATGCAATCAAAATCTGCATAAGGCTTTCCGTTTGGGTGGACATATTTTTGCTTCGGGTGTCGAAGCACCTACTTTGGCCGGCTTTTAAAGAAGTCGGCAAAAGGTGTTCTTTTCGAGGGCATCTTCAGCAGCTGCTGTTTGTTTTGTGATCACCTGTCTTCCACGTCTTCTCATCCGAGCGTTTAACATTCTCCGATTCTTGGCTGATATAGGAAAGGTGAGCGACACAGTAAGCGGCCTTGCAATGCTAACCGGTTGAATACTTTCGTCCTCCACCTCCATATCTTCTTTCTTCTTTAAACACAATAAATATGCTCGTATTCCAAAAAAATCCAATATTTAATTGACAAGACTTATATATCGATAATGCCAAAAATACATATTTTGGATAAAAATGTTTTGGAAAGAACAAAATATAGCTTTATATGCGTCTCTTTAATTTTAAAAACGAAGGGCCACATTTGGTCAAACTTGAAATTGATACTTATGGAACCCATAATATTGTCTCAAATAGGTAACTTTTGGTATGAAATTAAAACGCTGTGGAACACAGCACGTCACATGTGCAGACATACTCTCTCTGGATCACACTCAACATGTGAATGCATACTCATCAAAGGGTTAAACAAAGGTCTCACAACAAAAGTGGTATTGAATGCTAACTGGTTTACCCACTCATCGTCATACATGTTAAGCGTAAGAGCGGGAGTCCCAGGGCCGCGCCCCACTTCTACGTGTTTATCAAGATGGTCGCGGTTTTTCTTTGCTTTTGGGCTGTTATGTAACCGGGCGGATAGGAGATGGTCAAGCGTCGAATGAAAAAACTCTCTCGCTTGATAACTTCTTTATTAATCACGAGAGAGAGATTTGGCCGCGGGAAGGTCGTCTTCTCGCAATCAAGGCTATCCACAACGAGACAAGATAACGGTGCACTGCAAGAAGCGATCGGTGTCGTTCCTTCGCCTTGCATCTCAAATCTATTGATACAACATTAACTACAATGCAATTAAATTTTAATTTATCCAATTATTCAGTTTCCCACGGTGAAAATGTAATCAAACACAGCAAATAATAATAAAATATTATGGTTTAATTAAGGTTTCAATTTTTATCTAACGCTTTGCGGTGTTTTCGTTCACAATTTTGCTTAACAAGTCCTTGCTTAAAATGTGTGTAAAATGTCAATTACTGCACAATTCGGTTGTGGCTGTATTTGGTAATCATAATTTTCGGTTGCATTCATTTTTATCTCAAATTTATCCCGAAACTCAATATTACTATGACGCAATATTAAATTTACTATATGTTTTTAAAGGCGAATTTAAAATGGGCGGTTAACTTTTTTTAAACATTTTTTATCCGATATATATGCAATAAGCGCCATTATTAGGGCTAGTAATGATTAATGATCTATGATTTATATTATTTATTGAAAAAAAAAATGTTTTTGGAACGCACAATACCATTTTGAATAAACTTTGAGCTTTGTGTTAGGGTGTACCATATCAACGTACGGAATTCGTAAGTGGGAATTAAAACGCCACAACTTCAACAAAACATAATTTATTCAATTTAAATAATATTCATTAGCTTTAATAGATTTTTGCTAATGAGAAACTAAATTTCAATCAATAAATTGAAAGTGTCTAGACGCTACGTTGCTTCCATGATCGTACAGATCACAAAAAATGCCACAAAAAGTCCTCAAAGAGGAGGGTGCGGCCATAAGGTTTGTATGCTCAATCGGTCCACTTTTCGAACCGCTGATATTACGAATGAGCTGCTCGCGATTGGATGCCGTACCGATCATAGCACATTTCTGTTGACATTTCTGCTTGTTTTCGCTGCGTTGTGCCCCTATTTGAACTCATGCAAATGAAGTAAGCGTACATTTTGGTTAAAATCCTGCTGAACGTTAAATAAAACCATTGAAATAACAACAGTGACTCCATATTTAAAGGCAATTGAAGACTACAGTATCTTTGCCAATATCAAGTAGTCGAACTTGTAAAATATTGATAATAAAGATCCTAACAGCAAATTCTAAATCTTCATGTGTAACTATGTAATATATATATATTTTTTAAATAGAATTTTTCGACGAATTGTGTAATCATGGTATACAATGTTATTATTGTTAGATAAATGTATTTTGTATGATTATATTATGTAATTGAAATGAGCTAGAAGACGTGATTATTTAGTTAGTATACACATACATTCATAAGCGACGACGTTATTGAGAAGTTTCTCCAACAGTGCAAAAGGAGGTTTGCAATCTTTGTCGCCTTCTCTTTCTTCCTCGTGCATTGCTTCCATCGTCATTCCACCTGGAAACTGTACTTGTTGCGGACTTTCGCCTTTCCCGTATACCAATTGCATCAGCTGATGCTTCCATCTGGACCTGGACGAGCATTGCGCCATGTAATTTGGATTGGTGATGGGGTTCTTCTAGGATACATCTTCAATGTCGTCGTCCAAGTGCTGTTGATACATGATCTTCTCTAACGATTTCAAAAGCACAAAAGACACAGCATACCCTCGGCTCATTATTACGTTTATTGATATTGTGTAATACAATCACAAGAATGCATAAAATATCTGGTTGCATGCGATGCAAATGAAGGTCTTTCTTTTGTGGCAACGTCCCAGTGGTGTCAGCGCGACAGAAGACTTCGTCTCCCAAGAAGATACCTCTTCAACGGCCCTCGATTCATATTCAAATCTTCGGCATCTTCACTGTTTGTTTAAAATCTATCCCAGCTCTTCGTCTTTGTGTAAATCGCATTCCGAGATGGTGGCGATCCCACGGGACACAAAAGCCACTAATTGTGGATATTCGATCCATTATATCCGATGAAATTGCTCATCAAAGGCCCCAAATAAAAAAACTATAACACAAAGAGTTCTATTCATCGGGCTAGAAAATGATGCATTAAAAAAAGGATGGAAGCACGTCCTACTAGTAAAATATTGAGCTCATTTAATCCTTATAATGCCTATAGGACTAAAGACTTAATACGGATCCTTTTAAGGAACATTTATTATACCTAATGAATTTAATGCAGTGGGAAGATGATGAAGTTTAAATATATTTTAAATTATTTATTTTTATTCCAAGCGTTCCCACGGAAAAGCTGAATACTTCAATTAAACTCCTTTATTCATTACCAATTTATTGCAATTTGAAAACAAATTGCTTAATTATTAAATAATTTGTTATTATATATGTATAAATATCGACGATTTTATGAGCAACATCAATGAAATGAATATGAATGAATTGTGGTCTTGAAAATATTGCCACATTTCAACATGACATCACGAACGAATTATTGGACAAGCACCATTTATGGATGATGTCATAAACGTATAACATGTATGAAGAAACCTAAGAAATTCGATTTTATATAATGCTGATGTTTCGCCTCTTTTATGTGTTTTGAATGATTTATAATACAGTACAAGATGGCAAATAATACTAGACCAAATTATGTGGTTCTGGAAGTAGTCATCCATTGGTTAACACAAGATATTACATGGATGTTTGTTGTTTTTCTTTTGTAAAATTTGGTTATTCAACAGTGAATGTATACAACTTGATAAACCATAACGAATATGATACGTTACAAAGTGAAATCGACTTAATTATTGTAAGAAAACTATTGCAGTGGATTAATTTGGACACCCATTCACATGTTTCGAATCAAAGCCGGATGAAATATATGGGATATATTGATGTTGTCAAGATTGGACAGCAATTCGGTCGGCGCAGAATAAGGCTCCACTCTTAAGCTATTTACACAATAAAGCAAAAAATGAATGGGATGAATAGAGACGAATGGGTATTCTATGGAGCGTACCATATCCGACCTTGTGAATGTGCCTCGGAATGTCATTATGTACGAGATGGACACATCTGGAATGCTCTTAATACCCAAACATGCTAAGAGATCAAATATTAATGCGATGACCATCACATAGTCGTTTCGACTAACACATTGGTGTCATTCGGGTCCAAACGTCAAGCGCTGAAGAAAGCGATGAATTCCACGAATGAGATTCGGCCTGTCCATAAAATCTTCGACGCACAGTGAATGCCTTTCATGAACCCGTGGTCCAAGATAAAGAGTCGGATGACTTCTAACGATCCTGCCGATACAAACGTATCGTGTGACACTGTGTTGGCAATGAAGTTAAGCAATGGAATAAATCCTGTTAAGTCTATGAAGTAAAGAATTCAACGAAGCTTATATGGATATAGTCATGCAAGCATGAAAAGCATGTATAAAAGCATAGGACATTGCACATGGATATACAGTCCATCATCAGTTTGGCTTATAAGTTCAAAATACCTTTTATGACTTGTGAAAGATTGAGTCATCCAACAATGGTAAATAAGGACAATATGATCAATTTGCTAGATAAACCGTCAATCAACTTATCAGATTATCCCGAAAGAAATCCATTATTTATTTTTCAGCGGTCTTTCAATAAGAACGCTTTAATTTTTTTAAAGTTATAGCGACCTTGTTATTAAAGTAATATATAGCAAATTATAATAAAAGGTTATATCGCTGAACAATGTGTGTAAATTATCAAATTTAGCCAGATTTATGCGATAAAAACGTCGAAAATTTAACCCCTTGAATATGTACCCCCGAGCAAAGCCGAGGTGCATATTTGAACGATGTAATATTTCATATTTAATGCCATAAAATATTCTTTCAAATAAATAAAAAATCGAGTGGATATCTAACATATAACTTGTTTTATTTACATTTGAAAATTGAGCGTCGTCATTGAAAGACCCTATAAATACGAATCCGAATGATTTTATACTTGATCTACGTTTTTGAATCGGTTGTATTTTAATGAATGTTTTAAAAATCGGTAATAATCAGAAGATACTGACGAATATGGCGGAAGTTTTGTATTTTTTGCCTACAATTGCATTTGGATTCATGTGGGCGTGCCTTATCATGCTGTAAAATAACTCGTTTTCAATTGAAAATAATCGGTTTTTTTTGTGTTGCAGCTCTAATCATATTCCACCAATTGCATAAAAGAACCTTCAGTTTAAAAAAAACTAGCATGAAATATCAAATATGCTATTCGTTGGGGCATCGCCATGTTGTCCCTTGATAATAAAATAAGATTTAAAACACTAAAAATATAGCTGGTTAACCATATAACAAAATTTTTAAAAAATACAGAGATGTTTCCTTCAGCGTGTTTGGATATAAACTGAATTCAAATGAGAACATGTGAAAATAATGGATTTCTTTCGGGACGACATAATATATTATTTTCAGTATTTTACTTATTTTTTTGCTTTATTTTTTCACAATTTAATTTTTTTTTAATAGTTAAAAACAAAAGCTTGGCATAAATCTGGTACGAACAATAGAGGATTATATAGAAAAAGTTTGTGCAAAATTTAAAGTGAATCTGTTTATTAGAACATGAGATATCATGTCAACCGTGACGAAAAAATTAGTTTAGCAAAAAATAAAATCGATTTATTCAAAATTCTAGACTAGAACACCCCCTTGATATTTAAATATTACAATATCATTGTCATTATTAAATAATTATCTGAGCATATAATAAAATTAAATTTATGACACCAAAATTACTAAATTAATGGCGAATATAATGGATTTCTTTTGGATGGACCTAATATAAGAAAATATTATAGGATAATTTTGGCAAATATATATTTTTTAAATGAGGTATTTAACTTAATACATTGTGCTAATAAATAATTCGTTATATTGTATTGAGCATTTATTACATGGGGGAAAATACAGAATAAAATTTATGTTGGGCTCTTTTCTTATAGTTCAAGGATGATAACAACTTGATATACGATTGGAGAGCTCTAAACGCACATCAGAATTGAGTAAATATTTATTGGCATGTGGTTAAAATTAAAATAAAAGTTATTGTCGGGTAGACCACAAAAAGGCGTCGAATAAGCCAAGCAAACTGACATTCTTGCCTGTTCGAATTCGAAGAATCGTGTCGAAAAATTAAATAGAAAGCATTAAACACTCCAAGCGATTGACACAGAGATAACACTTTGTCTTTAGAGTGCTGATGAATTTCCTCAACGGCTTATGGAGCGATAAGAATGTGTTCGTTTACGGATTTCGTAATTCTTTGTCCCAAATATTTTGCTTTGTAGCTTCGGAGAATCACCCAAATGGTAGATCCCGGTCGGCAGCTGCATTCTGGAAAACCGATTTATTGTTATTTAAAGGTGCACGATGGCGACGCCCAAAGCACCAGATGTTCCTGTCTGATCTTTTTTGCCGCCGCCATGTGCTAGGGTAGTCGGTTGGACCCAGACGCTTTTGATTGATACATGCCCGAAATTGCAGATACGGCACACCATTGCCGACTGCCAGCTGTTCGAGGATCGTTGTCCTATATTACCGAAGGCTTTGTCTTCGACCATTTGAGAGGCTGCGGTCGGGGAGGGATAAAGAAGGTCATCCGAGGCCGCGCAGACTTGTCCTGACTCGTCGAGACCTGCTAAACAAGCCGGCATATCTTCAGCTAAGCTGATTGAGATACAATGCCTGCGTCTGACTTGAATACCTGATCAAAAATCCTTATGAATGGTGAATTCCGGATCGGATCAGATTCCTCAGATGCGTTTGTCCACGCTCTGAAGAGCTCAATATCTTTGAGACACCATAGAACAGATAACTTGAAGTAATCATCCATCCATCGAAAAAGCACGTTCATCCAATTGGACAAAAACAACGGACGTCTTTTACAACAAAGCCTCGTCCATATCCATTCATAAATTTTAACTCGACGTGCTGTATGCCCAATAGGGGTACCGGACAAAATTTTCGTTTTTTTTAATGAAAAATAAACATAATATAATATAGGGTCTCTTTAAATATAAATCAAACACATTATATGCGAGATATCAGCTCAATTTTTATTTTATTTAAAATAATATTTTATGGTATTAAATATGGAATATAACATCGTTCTAATATCCGCCGCGGCTTTGTTTGGTGGCACGTATTCGGGAGGCCCAATTTTCGATGACTTATCGCATAAATCTGGATGAATTTGCTGGATGTCGTTTGTTATGTCGACTTGGAGGGCATCAATTGTTTGCGCTTTATACGCATAGACTTTGAAAAGATTTAAGAGGGGGGGGGGGGGGCAATCCCTTTAGACGCTCGAAAATGAGTCGTTTTTCATGATTTTTTTAAATTAAAAACAAAAAAACAAAATGGCAGAGTTAGGCCCGATCCACGCTATGGTGCTGTTGACGGTCCGATCTCGCTCCGATCCCGGTCCGATCAAATATTCTTACACAAGAAACAATCAGAGTATTCACACTATCGGATCGTTCCAATCCCGTTTTTTGTATTAGAATATTTGATCGGAGCGAGATCGAACCGTTACCGGCACCATAATGTGGATCGGGACTTATAAAGTATTCCATAATATTATAGTGAAAAACATTCCAAAATTTCAGTCAGATCGATCAACAACTTTGTAAGCTAGAACTGACGAACATTTTAAAAATGCAGTTTCGAGATATACTCGTTTAAAGTTTCAATGCGATAAAACTATCAATTTTAGTGACTTACCGTTCAACCAATGATTCCAGGTGCATATAACAGATCTTCAGCTTTCTCAAAAAGTCGATTATCTTCAACTAACTGTTGTTTTAGGACTATGCGAGCTGCTTTTGTCTCAGAAAGACTCTTACGGTTTTACCTCGCTACCCGCGCTTCATCGGTATTTTCAGCAAAGGCTTTACAGTAGGTGCCAATAATTATATTTAATGTATTCATCATCTTCAAAATAGATCTGTAGTCGTTATTAAATATCCCAGCACCAATGTATGTTAATATTTCAATGATTTTTACACCAGAATGCAAGTGCTTTGGAGCCAGTCGCCAAACCATCGAGTTAAAATATTCATTAGCATTTTGGGTATGGCCACCCAAGTATCTTTGAAGTAATTCATCCCTGGACAAATCTTTATAAAGTGGTAAGAGATGCGGTGTTATCACTTGGCCAAGAAGAGTCAGGGCCTTGGGAGTCAGGTCTTCAAGCTTTGGATGTTTTTTAAAGCAATGGTTTTCTGCCATTTGCACCAGCTTTTGACTCCAGTCGGGTTCCAATTTTTTAAATTCCTCGAAATTATCTACCTTTCGTTCTATAGTAGTATAGAATAAATACAACAGATCGTTGAAAAGGACGATGACAAAAAACGTAACATTCATTCGGTATCCCTGATATTGTTCAAGCATTACTCCTAATTTCTTTGAATTGACACAATTTATATTGTTAGAAGTGATCAGAGCCCTTTTAACACTCAAGCTCGACATTTCGACGATCAGATCTCGGAACACACGATAAATTCTTTCGTAAAAGTAACAAAAATGCATGAGAATCAGGTCATCTTCTTCGGCGTGTCCTCTTCGCCGCGACCGTCACTTATGCGACTTAATTCGACCAAACCATGAAGGCTTTTAATGACGCGATTCCGTGAAAGTACGAACGCTCGTTAGCTTTATTCGATCCGAGGGTTAGGCGCATTTAAGTCCAAAGTTGAATTGTCGCCGGATGAAGCCGTCCAAGGCGAAATCGTCGTCGAACTTCGAAACCACCACAATCTCTTGATGAAGAACGAAAAGATATGCAATGTTGTGTCCGCTTATAACAACAACAAGCAGGATTTCGAGGCATTTCCGTTCCGACGATGTATACCTAATCGGAGCCAGCGATTTCAAAACGTGGATGTGTATAATTCAAAAGCGACGATGTTGCATGCCCCATAATCATTGTTTATATTGCTTTTTTTTACAAAAAAATAAGTGGTTTTTCATTCAGAATATAATTATTCTGCTTTATTTTGCTACACTTCATTCCCTATCCAGTCGATGATGCAAAGTAGAAACGTTCCATAATTCATTATATAACACTTGGTCCAATAGATTGTGTATATACAGGATGCGGCAGGGAAACTTCCTTAATTGAAACGCACCCCCTAAAACGACAGTTATACATGTAAAGTAGTTTCCCTGCCGCATTCTGTATCAAGAAATGAATGAATTTAGAACACGTTTTTTCAAGAATTGGACATTTTTAGCATCGCTGGACTAGATCGTTCGCAAGGTCCGTATTTTTTGTCAGATCAGCAACCTCGATGGCGAAACCCGATATGATGTCACTGATTCGGATACGAACAATCGTACTTACATAAAATGTCCAAACGCAATTAAAATGTAATCAAATCACATGTAAAACATAGCGTAGACCATTTGATTATTGCTGAATGTTATCTGGGACAAAGTCTTTTTTTCGGGCTGCCAGCAATCGAGAGTTATACAACGGCTGCTGAAGCGGTCGTCGAAGCCAATTATATTGTCAAAGGTCGCTGCTGCTTGATCATATCGAACATTCGATGTTCGATTTAGTCGTCGTTTTGCATATTTATGAGTTTGATGTCATCTTTTTAACGATTGTTGGATGTGGGCTGTTTGCTGAAAAGAGGTTTCTGGGCTTTGGCTCCGATAACTATTCCGCGAGTTGAAATCCCCGATGGTGAATATCGCCACATTCGAACGCTGAACCATATATGTACGATGACATCTGAAGAATGTGCGGACAAGAACTCAAGTGGCACTCTCAAAACAAAGTAATGCTGTGTTAAAAGTGAATAAATTCATTGATCGAACGGGTGGTGGTTACCAGGCACAGAAATAACTCTCGGACACCACACAATGCCACTTCTTTGTTTTGCTTCCTAATGGTGTTTTCACATTAAGGCATGCGTTTAAAAAGAAAACTTTTATTTCGTAATGCCGTTATGCTATCGCCGATGCTGATGTATTACATTACATTTTGTCACCGATTCCGACGTGGCCTTGTTCGGGTTCATACGACTAGAAAGCAGATATCATCTGTTCCGTTTTTTGTTTGCGATGTGATGACGGTCTGTGATGATGCACTATCGTCTTCTCGCTTCCGCTGGCGGAAACAGGTTCTCGGAGGAGTCGGTGAAGCATCATAAAGACCGCTGGACTAGGCACTGTTGCGAATTTGCAGCCAATTCTCCATCCTTAATTTTGCTTACAACTTCACTTTTGAGCACTTCAATGGGATGCTTGAACTACCAAAGGCATAATTTTAGCAGAAGCTCTGATCAGACGATATCTTTAGCCACTCGCAGTTGAGGTGTCTCTTTTGTGGAAAACTTATGAATGAACCAACTCAGCTGTTTTTGAAATGAAACTTCAAGCGGCAGTTGGTCTAAGGAATTAAGAAGTCGGCAGTAGAGCTAAGAAATTTCTACCACGCAAGAGTCTGTCGAATTTCTTCACCGATCCGATGACGTGGCGTCCAGTCCGAGAGGATCAATCGTCCCCAGAAGCCTCCATACTACACAAAAATACCATAAATAAATATCAAAAGCAATAAACACCAATCACCTAATTTATATGAACTTAACAAAGCTCAAGGAACGGAACAAGCACAAGAAGAACAACAAGTAGACTACCGTGAAAGCGTCTTTCGATACGTAAATTCAGGTGGTCCGCTGGGTGAGCGTCTAAATGAAACTCAGGTGTAATGCTACCTTTAATATTGAAAAAATGATGAGACGAATGTAGGATACAGACGAGATGAATGTAGCCCTATCCTATGAATGCATATTTAAGAGATCCTAGTTCTGCAAGGGACTGTTTATTGTTGCAAGCTATAATGATGATGATAAGAAGGACAGTTCATGGATAAAAAAGTTGGATGATTTTTCAATGCAGCAAAAAAAAATCTTTTTGGCAGGAAAAATTTGGTAGTTATCTTTGGAAAAGTAATAAATATGTAGCATTGGCGAATTATCATCCCCATGCAATGGTATTGTTAATCTGTGTAGATTTAATTCATCAGATTAATAGCCCCATCTTCCGTGGCGTTGGTGAGGCATTGTGTTTGAAGTAACGATAGAGATGAGGGTGTACCGTTGTCGGCTCGGTGGCGAGAGTCGTCGGATAGCCTTGATTGCGGGAAGACATCCTTCCCGCGACCAAATCTCTCTCTCTTTCTCGTGATTAATAAAGAAGTTATCTAAGACAAAATACTTTCTATTCGACGCCCATCCACTTCCGTCCCATCCCTCCGGCTACATAGCGGTCCGAAAGCAGAACGGGCCCGCGTGCGAGCGAGGTGATCTTGTCGAGCACATGGGAGCGGGGCGCCGTTCAGGGACTCCGCCCCGCAAGCACTTTCTCTGACTATCTCTACGCTTCATAGTGTTAATGGCCGTAGAGATAATAGTGTTTTTTGCTATATTTTTAGACAATAACAAACTTTTGATAAAAACGACCACATTTTAAGATAGAAGGTACTTCAAAAAGACAATTGTTATTATCATTAATATAGATATACGTGTGAATCGTCAAATATGGGTCGTCCTCGAGGGTCTTGTGTATCGGTGTAGTACGGTGGCATTATTTGTGTACAAATACTTCTATCAAGTTCCCGCCCTACAAATTTCGCCACGTCTACTTAAGCCTTAGCCACCTTATATCGGAAGTACACCACGTTTATTTAACAATAATTAACGTAAATTGTTTGTAGAAAAAAGCAACATTGTAGATATTAATTTGATTTGATGTGGTGAATAATTGACTAATACATTCACTTTCTTATATAATCCAGCTCCATAGCTTCACTGAATGAAGATTGATACCAGATCGTCGATAGTTGAATGAAATAACTATCAAATTGAGATAAATGTGTAAATATGTACTTCGTCTCTGAATTGAGCCGCATAATGGTCTTCAAATCAAGACGAAATCGTTTACGTTTATGACTTTCATCCGAGGATTTTATGGAGTCGCTCAAGAATCCGATGTGGTTGGCAACGAAGCAGCAAACCAACAGTAAATCGGGTATGCAAAAAGTATGATCTCACCTCATAACCAGCACAAATAATGCGAACTCGAAGGTGTATAATTGATAAATCCTCACAAGAAGAGCGATTGTCTCGTTGGTTGCGTATCCAGTTTTCTTCTCTCATAGACCTCATCGCCAACACAATATTTGTCTTCTCATAATTTCCCACGTTGCTTGCAATCGCGATACGTAGAGCCTCTAATTATCAAACAATCCGGTGTGAAATGTTTGAGAAACATTTGGATTATTCTCATATCACGTTGCTATGATTCTGATGCAAAGCTGGACTTGGATGGACGGTCTTTGTCCATTGTAAGAACGGATGGCTTGAACATTTGCGAAATTGAAGCAAACATACTATATTTTTGATCCCATTTGCATCATGGTTCCATATGCATCTTGGATGTCGAAACGAAGACAAATTATTTCATATAAGGCATGCCAGCTTTCCATACTGCAATCCTCGGTAATATTGTTAACAACAGCAATTAGCATAAGAGTTAGCGTCTTCGCAGAGGCAGGATATGGTAAAACAAATCGTGACGCCCATTATTGATGGGCTCTCGAACTGCCGCTGTGGTCAATACTGAAATATCGCCATCCTCGAGGACGATATGATGGATTGGAATTCGTGTGACGTTTAACAATATTTGGAAGAAAACTAGATTGTCAGCCGTTAGACTACAACCGGTTTTAACGACCGTTGGTGGAATATTCTTGTCCAATTCATATGTGATTCACGATTTCTTAAGGTCAAGTTCGTTACAATTAACAATTCCAAATAAACGGATGCAAAGCTGACACCGGTGACCCCAGTTTGAATGTATCAAAGAGCCGACGATTGACTGTTTTTTCGATCAATTCGAAGACATTTGAGAAGAATTCTTACTATCGTAGTGATCATTTGGCTGTCGTCATACGGGAGAAAAATCGTTGGCACTGTTTATTTGGCTTACGATGACTCAAACATCAGCAAATATATTCGAAGAATGTGATTAGAGAAGATTTATAAATACATTCGCGCATAAACACTATAATGGCACAACATTTGTGCCATGCTCCCATCGATGATACAGACCCTGTGTCAATGCTTTTCATCATTGTTTATTGTACCCGGCCGAATTTAATCAGAATAAGCAGTCTGCATTAATTATAAGAAATTTGTTGAATGCACTTCCGTGGGAACGGCATAAAAATAATAACGGTTCAAATTTGTATATTTGGACTATCATCATCATTGGTAATATTTTCCCATAGTGGACAACTATTTGTTGAAGGTTCATGCTGCATTTACATATGACGATGGGATTTGATGTTCCAAAAACAGAGCTATATTTTTTGCGTTGTTATTGGTTATTTGCGAATAAAAAACATCTTCTTTACTTCCATGAACTAAGGCCAATCTTTCCAATTCAGTGTATAAACCAGGGCTTCGAACCGCTATTTTAAAAAAAATTCGGTTTTGGTTACGGTTAATTCCGGGAAAATCCGTCATACCCACTTTGCATGGACTTTGGTCTTGACGGATATATACGTCATATCCACTTAAGGGGTTAATGATATGGCTGTTATAACCTAACAAACTTCGAGCGTCCCTATTGAAAAATCATGTATTTATACTGCATACCATTTGCTTAATTGTCAGTCGTTTAGGATCTATCGGTGTTCTTTAACAGGATTTGACGCATATTTCTTTCAAGTTTATGTAGGCGGTATGCTGTCAGAGTTAATTGGTATTTGACGGATTTCTATACTGTCGGCAATCCTATAGCAAATGTGTGTATGGCATTAATCAGCCAAATTTGGACACTCTTCTAATGATTGGGGAAGTTGGCGGATTGGAGCTGATGTTCTGATGCTTCCATCTTCGTTGGAATTTTTGTAAAATCGACGATATCCGTCTATTATTTCGAAAGTGTCGACAATTCGAGGTCATCCCATGAAGATGACTTTTAGTGAATTTTGGGACAAAGAGAGCAGACCAGATGCGGCTGATGTCATCAACGAAGCAGTAAACTGCCGCATTAAATGATCGCGTTATGCAGTTGTGCGTACCTGGTGCATTCCCAGGCCGTCAAACCGCAAATCTTTCAGCTGATGCACCTCGATTTCTTCTCACAGTCATGGCATTCCATAGTAAAAGACGTCGACGGCATACCCTCACATATTATTCACGCTCCTCTCATTCTCACTCCAAACACGAACGACCCTACAAACGTTTAGTCGTATTGATGGACATGGACGATTATATCCATAGCTTCAATGCCTCTTAATTACTAAAGCGTCATCAGTTCGAATTTGCTCCAAATCTTCCAAAGATCATAAATCTCGATGAATTATCACCGGACACATAAACGTCAGCATGCGAATTGAATCGCACAATAATGCCACGGAATAAACTTGCATTTTTGTGGATCATAAATTCAATAAGTGCCCACTTTTTAACATGTCATAAAAGCGTCATAAAACCCAACAAAGGTGCACGCAGAGATGGGCTTTGCAGTTCGATCCTGAATTCGCGTAACGTTGCAACGGTGCATGCCAATAAAATTGCATCGTGGGAATCTACAATGCAAGCCTTTAAATCAGTCAAGCGCTGGACTACCACGAAGTCAGCATTCCTTATTTATTACTTATCGCTCGCAGGAGATAACATCAAGTCCTGTTATCTGGTCGAATCCTGAACGTATCAGTCGAGCAGTATACGCACGCCATTCTTACAATTTCATTGACGAAGCCGAGCAGGAAGTCTTCGGAATATCGCATGACGTTAGGAAATTAATGGGGGGATAATGCGCAAAAAATGCCAAGACAAAGTGATCATGAATGACGGGTAAATTGACCCATGACCGCGGCAAAACGACAATTGTGCAATCAATTGTTAGCGTAATGCAAATGTCAATGGCTTCGACCGAGAAAACGTCTGGGGCACTCCAAATAACAGTTTCTCAATTATGCTGTTTACATTAATGTGAGCAGAATTTACATGTTTACAATCAAAAGCTTCATAATCTGTGTGTGAAGATGTGACCAATGGCGCGCGTGTCAATGTCGTCGCATGCAGAACATGGGAATCAAAACGACCCTAAGTATGCGGATGTGAATTCCCTGTTTTTATCTTAACGGTCATAAACGTGACGATTGTTTAAGCGTGCGTTTATCTGTGTTTCGACACAACATGGCATTAGGTAAATCCAAATAAATTTTAAATAAAACTCCACATATATGACAGCTATCAGCGTTTAATACGCGTTTTTATCGAAATAAAATGATTCATTCTGCCGCCGCCCGCATTGACTAACACGTCAGCGTACATTTTTTCGGTCAGTGTATAGCACGAAGAAATTATTTTAAATATCTTCGCTGAATCATTACAGAAAATATATCTAGGAACGCTTAAAACCTCATCTACATAGGATGATCGATAGAATAGTAGTCAGAATGATTTTGCAGTTTTGATTTGCATTTTATTTTCCGAACCGTTGTTTTTCATTCCGGTCAGTTCCAAACATTTATACCCATTTAGTTTTCGTTCCGGAAAAAAAAGTAAAATCTAACTAAGATAACGCATATATTAGTAAGATAGATAAATATATAGTTTTTATGGGTGAGAGAAAGTCTAATTCGTTCACAATCTCATTTGGCGCGAGCCACACATGTAAGTTAGCCTCTGTTAGAGCTTCCATGGTCGTACAGATCATAGAAAATGACGCAAAAAGCCCTAAAAGAGGACGGAGCGACCACATGGTTTGTATGTTCAATCGGTCCACTTTTCGGATCGTTGATAGGACGAATGAGCGCCTATAAAACGAAATGGTCCGAAGAAGACTGATCGGGTGGGTTGTTTAAATTTTACAATCGTTTTCTTTATTTTAATGCGGGCTTATTCCGGCTGGGTCTGTCCAATGTTTAAGCGATAACAAAGAAAATAGATATTAGACAACTTAGTATATATTATAAAAACGGACAGAGTCAATCAAATCTCGACCGAGTCGGTATTCTGCGTTTTGAGCCCCAAGCCCAGTTACGCCTGTCGGTCCGTCCATGACTTTGCAGAACAATACCGCCGCAAATATTCATCAGAAGCTCGTGGAAATGTATGGTAGTGATGTGATGCGTTGATAACATGTCACGAAATGGGTCAGGTTGTTCAGAGAAGGCCGTTTTGATACTTACGAAGAGGCAAGGAGTGGAAGATCATCAGTAATTTTTAATGAACTTGTGCAAAAAATTGAAGAACAAGTGCGAAATCACCGCCGTGTGACGTTTGACGACCTTCATGAAGAATTTCCTGACATTTCTCGAAGTCTCCTTGTTAATATTGTGTCGGAAAAACTTAGTTACAAAAAGCTGTGTACGAAATGGGTGCCCAGAATGAGTTTTTGGATCGTTTTTCACGAGAAAGATAAGCTTTTCTGCATTTTATCGTGGCGTGGTTGTTTCATTACACCCCAGAATCCAAGAAGAGCTGGCGGCGGAGGCCTATGACAGTCGTCGGCAACTTTTGAAAAATTATTATCTGATTTTTAATATCATAAAAATTACAATAATGTCAGATCTTTGCGGACCACCAAAATTTTTTTGTAGACCACACCTTGCTGATCGCTGGTTTTTGACACTGGTATTGCTAGTGAAGATATGAAGAAATATCCCATGAATTTCAATTGAATACAAGCATTTTTTGATCTTATATAAATGTTAAATGTGACCTTAATTTTTGGATGTTCCTCGTATATCAACACAAAAATCAACCAAAATTTGATTAAGCCGATATTTTAATTTCGGCCAAAATAACAGTTTTACCGGTTATCAGCTAAATAAACTCAGGATAAAAATGATTTGTTTGAGACTCCGATCATAGCGCTTATAATTTTCCATATTAAAAACATTGTTAAGTCTTATATTTTTCGAAAAAAAATATCTCTAAGTATGTGCGAAAAAAGTATTATTTAGCATATAAGGTCTAATAAGCAACGCATATCCCAGTTATGCTCTATTGTTCTTCATGGGGAGTAATGCTCACAATTAGAAGACTTTATAGTCCGTGCTGATGCATAATTATATACAAGTATTTTTAAATTTCTTCGCTGAAGATCATGCAATTATGTATTTCGAGGTTGTCCATAATTTCCAAGCAATTTTGTCGTTTTTCGTCTTGTTTCTTCAGACGAAGGTCTTTGACAAGTGTCGCAAATGACACATATGGGCACCGGCGTGATCTAGAAGACAAAAGGAGGATGCACAGGACGAGAAGACAAAAGACCGACGGGAAATCGCTCCCAACAATGAAGAAGTCTTATTTATGAGACAACGATGGGCACGCGCCGGATAACAGCTTTTATGGACGTCGTGATCAGATGCTTCATTTTACACGGGCACGACCAAAACGCGATAAGACCACCAGATCATTGTTATTCCACTTCTTCGACGCTCAAGATTTAATTCCACAACTTGATTGAGAGGCCGTCTTCGAAGTGGCTCACGCGACCGGAAACAATGGAAGAATTTCATTATGCGTATTAATGACTTCTGTAAATTGAAGAACAATAACCGAAATCCACAATAGAGGCTTTCTAAAAACTCGACGATTTCACGGCTGATGGAAAATTCGTTCGAAAACGGCGCCGAAGAAATCGAGAACCACTTCTTTGATCATTTGCATACTCGCCAAAATTGGCTTAAATTTCACTCCATGTATTTTGTGTGGCATGAGAACAAATCCGATATTTAGCGTATTTAATCCGCTAAGTGCTCGATGACGAACTGGAGTATCAATCAATTTGACAGCTGTCATCTTGTGATTCATTATTGTGCCATGCATGAAAAATTAATGGCAGATTATCGATCGAAACCCACGCTCTATCAATTATTGCAATCATGGAAAAAAGCAGATAAAAATAGAAATGAACAGCCAGCAATGCAATATGGACAAATTCTAACATTACAGAATACAAATTTTAGCATAAAGTGTTTCGAACAATTTGCAAATAATACTTTCTTTGTAAAAATCGGTATAAATTTATGAATTATTTCACAAGGACTCAATGCATAATAATTTATCAAATGGGACGAAATGCATTTTATAGCGAAGGAAAAAATTTTTTATAATTGCGCAACGATTTAGCAAAATTTCATCTACAAAAGCGCCGCGGAATATATTATTTTTTAAGTAAGCGGATCGGAATGAGTTAATATTAACATCATGTCCATCTTCAAATGGTTGATGTTGATAATTATTTTTTAAAACTAATTAACATGAACGAAACCAATGCACAAAATTCACAGGTTAACCTAAAAAATACCCCTAAAAAATTAATAATTTGGATTAAAAAAAATATTTATTGAATAAAAACATATAAATGGTCATTAAAATATTGCTTTCAGTAAGAGTAAAGTTTTTTTTTGTATACAAATACCTATGTATATGTCATATTGCAATGCTTCAATCAAGTATCCGCGCTACAAATTTAGCCACGTCTACCGAAACCCTAACCACCTTGCATCGAAAGTAGACGACGTTTATTCAACAATGATAAACGTAAACTACTTGTTGATAAAAAAATAACTTTATTGATTTTTATTTAAGGTCGGTATGTACAATTATTCAGGCTGCGAAAGGTGTTATTAATGCAAAACCTTAAAAAAAAACACCCAGAATGTGTATGCTAAAGTCGATTGATCGCAATAAATCAAATCAGAAGTTGAAATGATGTAGTGCACGTATATGTGCGGGCGGTATGTATAGAGTTAAGAGGTAATTTTTTATATTTTTGTCAAAAAAACGAATGTATATTCATATCTCCCCAAATTCGATGAATCTTATTAGGGTTTGCAATGTTGAGAAGTCATGGTTCAAGCAGTTGTCCACGTTTTTTCAATTATGCCATTACATCCCCGGTGCTCATTTAATCCGCCCAGTTGTAACAAAGCAATTGTTGTCCTTCTTCTTTCAACAAACGCGGTCAGATTGCCTTTAAAATCTATTATTGTCCATCTAAATAATACTTTTAACAGCATATTAAATATCAATGTGCAAATTTTAACGCATAATAATTTGGAACAGAGAGTGGCAATTAGAAAGAGGGTCTTATATTTAAGACAAGCGATATTTTTGGGATGTTTTGGAATTTATATTTAAAGCAGCTGCAAGTGAATTATTGGGCTTGGAGATGTATGATGGGTGTTCGATGAAATGCATTGGGATGTTATATCGTTCGTATCTTTTGTTGAAGAAGTGCAGCTGTTTGGGCATCTACTTGTACATTATATTGAAGGATCTGAAGGATATAATTTTCTTTGTGCTACCCATTTATCTGCGCTCCTGCAATATAGGAAAGTCTGTCAAGCCCGATTTTTTGTTGTTGTGAAATTGAATCCAGTGTTCATTTTACCCCACTTTGTTATGTTAAGGGGTTTTATTGATTTTTATGGAAATAATTGAGTGTACTACATCCCGGTCGAAGAGGCGGCACACCCTCATTCGCATCGACTGTGGCACACTTCGAAACGACGAGGGCGGATGCGCGAGACCACCCCTCGGTTCGCCGGGTGACTCCTCTTCCTTCAGCTGCACCCTCTCTCCTATGCAAGTTGACACACTCCCCGTAATGAGCACACATCAATATGGATATTCGAAGTCTACTTAGGGAACCCCTCTGTAATTCGACGAACCCTCGGGAGCGTAACAGGAAACCGGCGGCGTGCACTTTTCGCAACTGAAAATACTTGTTGATGGGCAAAAAATGGCTATTATTCGGCGGCTCGAATAGAGCTGGATTTGTGGGTGTGATTTATCGACAGCATTTTCGAAAGTCGAACGACTCACTTCCCTCAAGAGCTGAAATTTATGTACAGCAAACATGGGGAAGATCATTCTGGAGGGTGCGGTTTCGCAACATCGGTATCACTTTTAACACACTCCAACTGCCGGATCATAAAAACCTAATTTAAGTTAAAAAAATAAATTGTCAACAGGGAGTAACAATAAGAAGATTCGTTCCTTCCATTATTTACATTTTTTTAGCTATTCATGCAAGTAAATAGCCATCAGCCCTTTAGCAGTCCTTTCTTACGACGTCTATTGTTCTTCGTGAAGCAACAGAAAGTTTCGTTTTTACCATTGATAATATGAAAGGGTCTCGTTGGGGACGTGAATAGTAGTTGTCGAAACCTGTAATTTGGTTTTAAATAGGAGAACTTCTCACATAAAGAGGCCTCGATGTTAAAAAAAAAGGAAACACGGGACAAGAAACAAGGATACAACGATCGCAGCTGCTGCCCTGACCCTCGACGAGTCTTTTGTGTGAAGCACGAGGACTTTAACGAATTATTTCAATGGCTGCCAAAGATAGAACAAAAATATTAATTTTTAAAAATAAATCCAATCATGATAACAAATAGACTTGACTTTATCAATGTGTTTATTTGAAATATTTAAAAAATGTTGCTATTGTACATAGTTTTATCCCGATGGCCCGCCGGGTAAGTATTTATCAATGGTACTGTTAATCAGAATATCTAATCTTTAACCTGTTGAGGAGCGAGCAAATTTAAAATCGATGAAGTCGTTGATGTCATAATCGCTTTACGCCGATTACTTTCTGTCAGCTCCTAATCAGCGTAAGACAATCTTCAATTTGAGGCAGAGTCAATTGTAAATGAACACTTGATAGTGCATACAAGACCACGTCATTTCTTTACATAAACAATGCACAAAAAATCGATTTATTTGCTCCTCCTTTAGAAGAAAATGATAATTGAACAAAGACTCATTCAACACGCAGAGAAGAACGGCAAGCAGTTAAATAAACAAACACTCTCCATAACACACAATATTCGGTTGTTTCTTTGCGTAAACAAATAACACACTTGAAATCGAAATCATTATAAGTCGATAAATTTGGGCTTAACGATCTATACAATCATGCGGTGCATGTGAGGAAGCTATCCGTTTCAGTCTCCCGAACTGCGCTAAGTTCTCTCTTTCTCTGTCTGTCTCTGAGCTTCAATGTGCAAGAGTGCTCTTTTTGGGACATGAGAATTCGGACATATATGTATGTCGATGCTCCCCAACAGCTTAACTGATTACGAAATGAAAAAGTTCTGCATTTTTATTGCAATAATTGATTTACTTTTCTGCATATGTGCACATTATTTGATTAAATATATTTATTTAAAAATGAAATATTCGTGCTTACTATTCAAAAAAAGTCGTATTAAGAAAGTTGAACATTAAGAAATATTACGAAGAAATGTAGGAATATTGAGTGCTATCAATAGTGTTAAGGTTCATTTATTGAGCATGCCTCATTATCAACTTGTTATATGCTGCAGCGGAGCTGACAGTAAAGTGGATTTAAATTTGAGCATAGCGTGTATGTTCTCCGGCGTGAAATGTTTAAGATAAGCCCCAAAGAAAGAAGTTTAGTTTATGACGTTAAATCGCACGATCTCGGTGATCAATTCATGTCGTTGTTGCGCGAGATAACCATGCCTTTAATTTGTTCGTGTAGAATGTCCATCGTGGCATGTGCTATGTGGCACGTAACCACCCAGCATATCATCCAGCTTAGGCCACAAAAAGTTGTTTATCATCGAAAATGGACCTCATCGCTAAAAGTGTTTTTTTTTGTAAAATATTTCTCGAGCGGAACATTGATTTTGAAAATAAAATTTGATGATTTGCAAAAAATGCATTTATTTCTGACACGATGAAGATTCCTCAATGCCTTCACATTCTGATTCAGCAATTTCAATTATTAGTTTTATATTTTTAATGAATAAAATTAGTCGAAATAAATAAAGTGTTAATATAAATGAATGAATTTTTCTTATAACTATCCCACTTTATTATTTTTATGTATTCGATGTATGCGTTATTTTTTTAAATTTAAGCAAAAGGGTTAAATACTTTGGTTTAATTGAATTTAATGGCGTGATGAATGGCGAGCGGTAGCCCTGTGGTGGCAACCCTGCAGTGGCAGCCCTGCAGTGGTGGGGTGCACGCACGTGCAGGCGGCAGGAAGTGCGGCCGCTACCCGCCGCCTCAGTCGTTGCGGATCCGTCGTTGGAGTTGCGCGTGTCGCTTGTCTGAGCGACGACCACAGCTGATCGCAGCTTCGCGAAGTGTGTCGGTGTCTTGTGTCAAGCACGATTTTTTCTAAAGTGAACCGCAAAAGCGACAGGATGGTGCGCAGCCTGTCGCAATGGACCAAAACTCTAAGCTTTCCGTCGAGGCTCTCGCCCAACAGGAGCTCCAAGGAGAGCGTCATCAACATGCAGCCGAGCCTCGGGGCGGGCGTCTCGCCGACCCCGAGCGCCTCTTCCATCCCCCGGGTGTCGCGCTCCCCCGATCAGAAGAGCGTTTCGCCGATTCCCATCACTGAAATCAGCCAAATCGTAAGAACAATTCACCATCAACCCCTTATATCAAAACGGTTCATAAAAAAAAACAAATGCGATACATTTTGCTAAATATTCAAATGCATTTTTCACCACTGGCAATCTATGCGCACGAACGATCGGCAATTGCCTAAATTTGAAATTTGAAATGCGTAAGCGGACGTCCAATAAGAATCTAACAGCATTCTAACCGACCATTCAAAAAATAGGGGCGGAGCCGCACGATTTCAAAACAACTTCCGATTCGACCGCTTTTATTTACATCCCCGGGAATGACGACCCCGTACACTTCGATATGCACAAGCGCGATAAATGTTAATCACCTCGCATACGCTCGATATAATTTGTTCAAAAAGTGACAGCCGCTTATCTTTTCGCAACCCCCGAGCGCATTGACGTCAGCGTTGTTGATAAAAATGCCTCAATTAGACAATTTGACAGGCATTGTGCGAGGTTTGAAATGGCGCGATTGAATCGGTGGGTGTCAGGTATGCATTTCGATGGGATGACGTGTCCGATGCTCGGACTTTCGCATAGAGCCTCCGGGAATGTCGGATTTAAATTCCGACGATGCTGTTATGATTCATCGAGCGCGCTTCCAAAAATCACACAATCCCGCGTCGATCGGCGACGCCTGCATCGCGGGCATTTATAGTTTCTTTAAATATAGATGAGAGTATATTATGTAAACAAACCGATGTTAACCGGCTCGAGTGGCCGGAGATATATGTAAAAATAAGCTGCGAGACGTATTGAGGTGTGCGTGCGCCTATTTTTTATCCAGGAAAATAAGGCGATTCGAATTGCTCGCCTTTTTCCCGCGCTCCAGACAATCGGCCTTGAAAATCAAAGGATGGACTTCTTCACGACTTTTTACGCCGTCCGACGAGCCTTTGGTTTATAAACACTGCTTTGTTATAATAATTTTGATCAACATGTTTGTTTGAGTTAACACTCTTTAGTCGGGCGTTGCGCATGCGAATTGCCCATTGTGTGCAACTCGTACATATGCGCTCAAGATAAAAATTGCTATAACTTTAAAACTATCTAATATTTTTAAATTTACTTTTGAATAAACATATATTTACTCAATCATTCTATTTTACATAACCCACCACTGATTGACTTTATCCGTTTTTATAATATATACTAAGTTGTCTAATCCCTCTTTTCTTCGTTATCGTTATGTTCGGTACGGCATCCGATCGCGAGCAGCTCATTCGTCATATCAGCGGTCCGATAAGTGGACCGATTGAGGTTCGTATCCTTATGGCCACTCCCTCCTCTTTGAGGACTTTTTGTGGCATTTTTTATGATCTGTACGATCATGGAAGCAACGTAGCGTCTTGACATAGTATTTTTTACAACAGTAACCGCAATCTTAACGTTAGGTCGGGTACTTTTGGGACTATCTTTGTATATTATTTTAAAACATACATTATAGTAGTATTTAATACGTATAATACATTTATAATAGTGTAATATTAACGGCGAATCTTCTTATGTATCAATCCTAGCTTGGGCGTTAGAATAGTTAATTTGTTTTATTAAAAAGCTATTGTTTACTTTTTTTAATACATATTTTACACTAGGACTGCTTCCATATTTTTATTACATTGTTTTGGTCAAGAAAAATCAGCATGAAATGTCGATTATGTTCTAAATAGAGATCTATAAAGCAGACGAAATCATGCAACAAGAAAAATAATTTACAAAGATGTTTCTTTCGCCGTGTCTTGACACAAACTGAACTCAAACGAGATCGTGTGAAAATAATGGATTTCTTTCGGGATGACCTAATATATTCATAAAACTACCGAAGAACGATTATATTGTACTGTTTATCATACAATATCATACGCATTACACATTGTCACTTTGACCAGAACAAGTCTTCGTTTTCTCGCGGCCACTCACCGCTTCCAATTATTACCAGCCTTCCGCAACGAAAACGTTTGCCATTTATATTGTTGTTTCGTTCAATTATAAGTATTTCCATTCGCCTTAACACATTCTTTCGGATGTATTAGTTCGATTTTCGCTTTATAATTAACGGCGGATTCGGTGATACAATCAGATAGGCTGCATGTTTGCATGACGAAATTAGATCAAAAGCATAATTGAAGAGATTAGTTTGAATTGCTTTCTCTCGTTGAATTTGTGCATAAATTTCTCATCGAGCAGCCTTGTGGGTCGATGATTATCTGGCCGAGGAGCATAATCATACGCTTTCCTATGGATCGGCAAAAAATTTCGACTGCATTCTTCAAATTGTATCCTCCGTATCATTTCGTGTTTGGGTTTATTCAGTTTCTCTTGTGGTGCAGTCGGGATGAGTTCCAAATTAAATTCGACAACATGAAATTGTGTATGTTTCAGTGTATTGCAATAAACGCGCACGACAATCACACGCAATTAGACCACAACAATGGCACGAGATTAATTTGTCGTTTTTATCTTATCCATTAAAATTTCAGTCAAAAGTAGCATTATATTGTGAAATGGGATGATTGAGACATTATCCGAAATGCGATCTATAGTTCTCGTTTTTGACGCGTTCATTTCTTGTTAGATCAATCTTGATCCTTTCCCCGAAGGAGTTATATCATTTGTTGTCATTGTTGTAATGTGGAATTATAATTATGTAAGATTAATTCATTCTTATGCTTCCTTTTGAATATGCACTATATTTAATTTGCCGACGCAAATAAATAAGAAATGAGGAAAAGATGCAGCTTTTGGCCATGGGAAATCTTGCACAACCGATATCAGGATCGGCGTTCGCTTTAAAATTTACGACGTGTCTATGAAGCAATATCACAATTGGCAATTCCGCATGATATATTATATTTATTGGATGGCTAACCAAATTCAATTTTGGATTTTTATGACGAATAATTTTGCACTGCGAAAGGAAATGCGGTTAGAAATTATGGACAGCTTAAAACTAACATTTAGTAATATTATTAACTCAAAATAGAACTGATTCGGAATACTGTTTAGTATCTGCTATGCTCTGGTGGTGAACGATCCAGCTTTAGCTGTTTTCTTCGAGCGTTCTCATGGAAAAAAACGACGTAATTGGAATTAAAATATTTTTTCTTCATCGTTTGAAGGACTCAAAGGGAGCTGTGTCTATTCGGTTGAATCCAATACAACAAACAGGTAACTCATGCTGATGACGAGGGATACGTTCTAGAAAACGAGATGCGGTCGCGATTAACACTTTCGCGTACAATCAGATTCTGATTACCTTGTTTCGTAAATCCGATTGACGACATTATTCAAAGAGTAACAAAACCATCGCTAGAACACCCAATGAAGGGTCGGTTATCCCGTCTGAGACGGCCGCTCCTGTTATTGTATTATATTTATGGGAGTCGAAAATTGTCTCAACATTTTTTTTTTGCCAAGGATCGTATTCTATTTTTATTGATTATATTTATTTTTCGTATGTGGATATATATGGGTGATTCTGTGGTTTACAAATTTGCGAAAATTACACACAGTACACACTTTTAAAAATACACAAAAGGGTTTAAAAAGCTATAAAAAATAATAATATAGGTCATAAGATTGCGAAATAATTTTATAAATTTACAATTTACAAAAGAAAAATCCAAAAAATTAGTATCTATAAAAAATTATTGATGAAAATAAATAAAGCAATTTCCACTACATAGAGCAGGATTTTTATTGCAGGTTTGGCATCTCCATGTAGTGTTGGCACGTTTATTATTTTTCAAACACCACCTGCAGCTCAAATAAGTTTATAAAATTTGATGCCATATTTAGCTTTCTTCCCTTTCATGTATTGCCATAACCACAGTCGCCCTCGACGAAGAAGAAGATATTCATCTAAAGAAATTTCTTCCGATGGAGAATATATATTTTGAAAATTCGAAACAACGATGTCAATAAGTGGGCTTATTTTTGACATCCTGTCATTATTGTTTAATGTACAATTCAAACATCTCAATATTTTTTCGAATCTTCTACCCGAAATTATATAAGAAAATATTGGATGATAATACAACGGAGCACGTGAAAACATTTTTCTTAATGTTGGAAAAACTATTTGCCCACCGAGCAGACACAGCTCCAAAAAATTATCCAATTCCATATCATTTATTTCATTGAATTTGGTCACCGTGTAGTGTCTTGTTTTTGGTAATTTGTTTTTCAACAACTTTTTTCCATAAGCATTCGTAAATTTTATCAACAGTTTTTTAATTTCCTCAGTCCAAACACTTCTAAAAAATTCTATAGATGTATCTCCAATATCTTTTTTAATTCCTGAAGATGCAGAATCAAAACCAAAATCTGATATTGTTTTATGGCTCTTTGTCCAATTATCATTTCCTTGTGAAGCATGATTATCGGTCCAGGCATTATCCAAACTTCACGATCAACAAAATCACTTTGATAGGTACTAAAAGCGGAATGCGAAATAATCCAAATACAAAACGAAAATGTTATACACAATTGAACTCAACGAAAGGCGAGAGCGAGTATCATATATATATATATGCAAAATGTTTAGAAGCTCATAAATGACAAAAATGAGTATTTATAGATAACGAAATTGCTCTGCTTACTTGAGTCATTGTAACGGCGATCTTCGGCGAAACTAGAAAAGAAAGTCTAAACAAAGAGACCAGCTGCTAAATTTACGATGCTTTTAAGATTTCGTCAATGGATCGTAAAATGCTTGATAAAAAGACTACAACAAATAGCACCGATCCTATTGTTCATAAGAGGGATAATATACGTGCATAATACGATGGTTCCACATTTTTCAATTTAAAAATCTTCTATTAAAAATAACTATTCTGTTGACAAAATACATTATTTTATGTGATTTTATTTTATTTTGGCGAAATTGTCGAATACGCGATAGTGAGCGATGTTTATAATATGTATTATAGTTTGTGCATCGCAAAAATCGAATGATTCACCAAAATTAATTTATCTTATTCGGGAAAGTTTGAGAGTCTTTGAGCAATGTTTTGAAAATGGTTTGTTTTTTTGTCTTGTTTTTTTGTGTCCCCGAAGGCGGTATACAAAAGACTAATCCGGCACGAGAGTTTTAGCCGAGCAAGTTTTGTCACCAGATGCAGTTAGAACGAACGTAAGACTTACGATCGACACGCTGCAAAGCGTTAACGGGGGAATATTCGCTCCTAATCATCATCGTTTTATGCCAATAGCTCCATGCATGATTGCGAATAGAATTGACATTTTTCGTGATGATTTGTATTCATAAAGTCACATATCACATCGGAACTATGATAAGAAGAAATAAATATGATCGACTGTTCAAATATTGAACTGATTCAATCAAAATGAAATCATGCACCCGCATTGTGAGGGTTGATTATATAATAGGATTGATGGCCGTGTCGGAAGATCATTTCACGATGTTTTATGCTGATTCATTTCTCACATCGAAGCAATTAGCATATTAGCTCATTTTGTGACTCTTTCTTTTGGAATGTCTGAGATGTTCCGTTTTATGAAGCGTTGTGCAACGATCCATTAACTCCTGGCGAGGTTATCAACTGCGCGCTCCGTGTTTTGTCTTTCTTAGAAATTGGGTCAATCTGCTGCTCTGTCGACGGGACGTATCGATAGCTGCGGTTCCTCAAGTTCAGCAATCTTACGAGATTGTTATCTTTTGGGTTTATCTGATGTTTACGCCTGGAGCGTACGCCGCATGACTCAACTGCCGAAACAATCTATTTTCGTTTCGAACTGTTGCCACTGTGAAGCCAAATTTCTACTATTATCTCTAATTAGGCCGTCCGATGATTTCAAAAGACTTCAGGCAAAATTTAAATGCCAACAATTCAGCGTTCGTCTTCCACTTTAGGGCGATGCGTCCTTCGGCTTTCTTTCATAGTCGTATCAACAATGTTCGTCAATTGTGCTGTCGAAAGTGAAAGGTAACGGATTGCATGGGGTCCTTCCGTTCCGATCTTCCCTTGATTGCCATCGTTCTATCTATTCTGATTCCCCGGCCCCGTTCTGATCTTTGCCCCGCGAGGATTTAATCTCTTCGCTTTCGCCGGAATAATATGACCGCGAGTTTCATTTACATATGCGTTTAGACATTTTTACGACGCTGGGAAACATCTCTACCGCCTACGCGTTCAATTAAAACGAAAAAAAAGTGGGAAAAGACTCAATTGTCCGGTCAAATGTGACATCTGACATCGCCGCATTCTTCGTAATATCTCTCGCCAAAATTGGGTGGCGTAAATCTCGCGATGCCGCTTGGGAACCATTTTTTCCGAGTTGGTTTCCGTTTTAACAAAGAGTCGTTTTGCCGACGTTACAGATTCCGCTCTTGGAAATTCTCACAAAAAGACGAAAAATGATGGCCGCATGTCCCCGGTATTTTTTTAATGCGAAAGGTTCGACTTTGTTCTGATTATCGGTTACTGTTTTTAAAAAAAACTATGATATAAAGTATCAAGAGGCTACTTTGCTTCCATATGTCCAATCGGTCCGCTTTTCGGACCGCTGATATGACGAATGAGAACGCCTTGCGATACCTGGACATGTCTACAGAACGATTGCAAACTCTCATTAAGACTGATCGGGTGGGTTGTTTAAATTCTACAATCGGTCGAAAATATTGTTGTCTTTATTTTATTGCGGGCACCTGCTTTGCCACGCCCTCGTTACGGCCCTGGATTTGATGCTTGAATTTCATATAAAGGATGTTTATATGGTGGAAATGGGACAGTTTTGCGTTGTAATCGTGAAAGAACGGTTAATCGACGTTCTACTAATCAAATTTGGGCATCCTTTGAATAGTGCTTTTGTTGCCGAAGAACAAAGCACATCGCTAATGCGTGCAGTTTTCCTTTTAACCGTTGATTTATGTCCAAGACTAAATTGTGTTAGATATTGCCATAAGTTATGTCGTATTTTTAAAAAATGCAATTCAAAATATGTTTTCTTAAACCTTATTGAACTTTTGAACACACAAAATGATTTCTTACATTGTCTATCCGATAATGACCGGACCGAGAGCGAGATCGAACCGTTATCGGCATCATAGTGTGGATCGGGCCGAACTGTTCAACAGGCTGAAGGAAACTATTTTTAAGAGGGTGCAGCGAAAAAACGACATTACTTATGGGAACATCTAATACATTGGATTTCCACGGCAAATTGAGAACATTGAATGCGAAGGCAAATAAAACATTCAAGGACAAATGAAAATAAATTGAAGGAAGGGGATATTTTTGATAGGCAGGATGATGACACTCACGGTTATCGACAGTCGATTCGGATACATGTTTGCCGACAATATTTATATTTGTTCCCATCTTGAGGTCGAAGAACATTTTACATATTTATCACTGTGTCTCTAGTCGCAAATACGAGCTGTTTGCCTCGCTTATCGGTTTTTTATGGATGGATAAATCGTGTAAATAACACGATTCCCGACCGCACCGGGAATTTCGGAGCAAACAAGCGTGGAATTTACGCTACGGTATCAGAAATAGCGACGACGGCGTATCTAGATACGTTTTTTATTCGACGTCTGTTTTTCCCAATGAAAAGAAGCGATCGCTCGAGTATAGATCGTGGGTGTGGGACAGGGTATGCTCGCCGAAGGCATATTGATATCGACGGTTCCCGCAGGAATATCCATGATTTTCTGGATAGATTTAGCACGATAAGATGAGACGATAAGGGGTCAATTCCCTGGCAACGCTGGAAGTTGTTTGTCTACGTCTCAAGGGACTCAAGTCTTGTTGGGTTATCGCCGCGAGCTACAAAATATATAGGAGATTACGGTCGAGGCGATATAAACGCAGACCTTGCGAGAGATGGAAGTAAATTATCGGTTATTATAGTCCTGTTTGTCTATTTGACTCGATAAGTGTGAGGCTTAAATTACTTTATAATTACTCCCGAGACATCCACTTATTTCGAGTATGTACTCGAAAGGGTTTTCGACAGATCTATTAGCCGCGGAATCGAAAAAAATCTCCAATACTCCAATAATTTTCACGACTTCATAACCCAAAGCTTCAACAAATGCATTATTTTGTTAGTAAAACAGAAGACAAATATGTATTGTTTATGTTTAGAAATGAACGAATATTGTGTGCTATCAACAGTAGTGTTAAGGTTCATTTATTAATATACAAGATTGATTCACGCTGCGCGGTCCTGAGAGAAAAGTGTATTTGAGTGGACGATAAGCGGTGCATATATATACGAATATAGCAATTTTAATATGTGCACCTAATTCCAGAATTTGAGACTCGCAATAGAGGTCGTTCCGGGAGCCTTAGCCATTCAACATTTAAACTCGCATATAATATCATGGAGTCCAGAAAAATAATGGACATGATACATGATTTTTTACTCTTTAAATTTAAAACGCTAAATATCAATTTGAACAAAAACAGGCAATCCCATCGATTGGCTAGCCGACCCATTATTGACCCTCAAAATGATCACCCTCGGGAACGTATACTTATGAACGATATCCCCAGGCTGTCTGCCGTGGGAGCAGACTGCTGAATACGCCTCATCTTAATCGAAAGGAAGCCACGCTTGACTGCTCTTCATTTTTTGTTGTTGAAATTATCATTTATCGAAAAAATTAAAATCCGAGGCGAGAATTAAAACGTTGGACACATGCAACATCTACATTTACGGCGCATCCTAAACTACAGTATTACGCTTTCGAGAACCGGTCGGAGACGATCAAAAATCCTCAGCAGACGAGCAGCGTTCGTCGTCCGGACAAAGATCAGGGCTCATCGTCGAGACGATCCATTTTTATTGTAATGGTCGAGATCACGCCAACTGCCCATTTGGGTGCGACGACCGTCGAATTAAAACAATCGTTGTTTTCATAGGATAACTCGATCCTGTTTGACCGATTCACCCACTGAAATCGAGCACTCTTGAGATGTTTGACCAACATCCGAGATCGTTAATCTCTCATTTTTAGTCATGTTTTTGTGAATTCGTAAACGTTTTCCCGGAGCGTTCGCTTCCAATTCGTTGTTTTTGTTTGGGAGATTGTATACCTAGTCGAGGGTCGCACGGAGGATTCCCAATTAACAGAAGCGCGAGGTGCTCTTTGTTAGGATCCCCGGGGCCGTGGGCAGAGCCCCGAAACGACGTCTGCAGGTGGACGACCTTATATGGACGCCGTCGATTATTTATCCACTCTATTAATTCGACGTGATGTATTAGAGTGTAATCACAAAGAGTCGCCGTCTTGCATAAATTATGGAAAAATGTACAGAAAAAAGAACATGTTAACAAGATGGACATTCCTAGAATCATATTTTGATGGGATGCGAATCTTGCTACAAATCCCTGATATTCCTTTGCATCGACGACGATATCGCTGTGTGTGAAATTTGAATTTCTCACAAACCGCCCGCCCATGATTCATCTTCATAGCAACATGTGTACAATTTATTATGTATGTAATGTGAGAAATATGCGACGTCAACGCCGTTTTATAATCGCACATTTGACTTATTAACACTTTATAGTCCGTGCCGTAACTTTAGCTTGAAAAATTCGTTTCAATCTATCAACTAGTTTAAGAATTATATCAATTTTATAAAAGAAATAGAATTTTATGAATTTCTTGCAAAATCGCCCGGATTCTGTGCGAAGATTAGCGCGGAGCACTCGGACTGCAAAGTGTTACTTTATTAATTTTTTTGACTTATCTGGCAAATTGATGCCATGAACGCTCAACGAAATTAACACATTGCTTGCGGGAGTGAAGTAATTTCTTTTGATTTTTTCTATCCAAATATTATATTCCTTTATAAAAATACAAGTAATTCTTCGTGTTTTCAACAAAACGTGACAAAACAATAAAACATATGATAAATGTAACGTTTGAGATAATAATTTGAATAGATAAGAGTATTAGAAATGGAAGTACGACATTGAAAATAAAGCGCTATGGAACGGTACACGCAACATGTGCGTGCATACTCATCAAAACGTCAATGATGGTCATATACACAAGATACGTTTATTCCTTTTATGAAGTTCTAGTTGATAAAAAAATACTGTTTTTCTTGTCATTTAATACAGTGTACTCTTAATTATCCGGGTGCGGATTATCCGATTTGCGGATTATCTGTGCCTGAAAAATATTAATTAATTTTTGATACTTAACGTACAAGAGTGCTCTTTCTGAATCATTGGAATTCGCTCGCAAATACGCGATCATCCTACCATACAGGTTAACTATGAGCGTTTTTCTTAATAGAGTCTACTGTATAAGCTAAGAAGCAAGAATTAGTTTGTCAAGAAAAGCAAGAAGACAATGTTGATCATGTTTGTCGCACATAAACAAAATTGAAAACCGGTCTGTCCGTTCGGCGTGGCGCCCTTTAATCTGCTCGCCTGCGATTTTACCAAATCGCTTGGTCAATATTTTAATTTCAGCAATCACTCGAACTCTCCCCCCATTATCAATTAAATACCTCGGCGTTTCCATATAAAGTTCGTCTGCGCGAGACCACTTTTCGACGTTATTGAGGCTCCGAATTAGCATTCGAGAGTACCGAAGTCGCGTGGGTGTGACAACTCGGAAAAATGTTTGAGCTATGCCGTTGGGTCGCCTATAAAAGAACGGATGACATTTTCTCATTTTCAGTCGCTCGGATATGCGGTGTGCGGGTTGCAGGATTAGTCTTTCCGACGTACGTATGCATCCTCGATTTGTGCATCCTCGTTCGCATGGAAGCACGTGTTTCTTCAAGGACGAGCGATCGTGTGAACGCCACCAACCTCGTTTCTTGGACTTGTTTGGACCTGTATCACGGCTTGACCAAATCCCATTTCATTTAGTTTCTCGTTTGTCCAAATCATACCCTTTTGATGGTCGTTGTCAATCAATTAATTGATTCTAATCTTCGCCATTTTCTTCTAAAAAGTCTTCAAAAGATTTCGTACAGTAACAGTCTTTAAGGCATAATTTTCTTCGAGACGTGGTATGGTATTCTTATTCCTGGTTTTAGAATATTTAGACGTGTAGGGGTGCCTTTACAGCACGATCTTGCCTTCGATGTACAAGTGTATGAAGAAACACGAGACACTCTCCGTCTCTGTCTCCGATTCACTAATATCCGGATTCAATGTGCGAGAATGCTCTTTTTGTATCACTCGAGTCTTTAATTCATCCGGAAATGGCTGAAAAACTACTCTCTTAGGTGATATTTTAAAATTCATTTTCATAACATTGATCGTCAATAATTTTTCCAAACACTGGGTTGTGTTGATAGATTTCATGATATTAAATTGTTTACATCAACCCCGCATGACAAAAATATCGTGTTATAACGAATCCGCACTCGGCGGGATCGCAATAAACGAGGGCTACATTTACGTAATGCCTTTTCGATGATTCTCATATTCTTATCAAAGTCACGGCATTTCCATAATACCTAATGTCATGCCATTTCGATTCTATTTTTATGACCTAATTAACACATTAATAACCGCTGACTCATTTATAATGCAATATTTATCATTATACACTCAAACCTCTTTTTGTGAGACTTTTTGTTGTGCGATTTCGAAGTTATGCGGTTTTTAAAATCCTTGGAACGCATCTTAACTTTTTCTATGTAAGTCATAGCTTTTTTATGCGATTTCTTTTTGTGCGGAGCGCATCTACCGCACAAAAAAGGTTTAAGTGTATGCCTTGCTTTTGAAAGTTGCAATACTTCATAGCTACAACTTTAGCCACGTATATCGAAGCCCAAACCACCTTGTATCGAAAGCAGACGAGGTCTATTTAACTATAATTAACGTAAACTACTTGTAGACAAAAAAGCCGCTTTATAGATTTTAATTTAATGCCGAACGTCGCTGAACACATGATAAATAATTGCCTGGTGCGAATATTATGTATTATATAATTGCGTCCCGTGGGAACGCGGATCTCTTTTGATAAATACACATCCGGTAACGCTTTTTTCGTTGCGACATCGCTAATATTATGTAAACAGATCCTGCGTCGCTATCGGTCGATCGTCCGAATGTCGCCGATTCCGCTCTTAACGTCGAATCGTCCGGTCGATCCGCTTCGGTCGAATCGATCGGCATAGGAATACGTCCGTAAATTTACCCAATTTTTTATCAGACGTTGAGAAATATTTGCGCAACGCTCCTTGTGTATATTTTTTCCGATGATAAATTAAGTAACAGGGCCGCCTACGTCCGCCATTGAGAACACTTTAATGCATAGAAATGTACGTTACAAAATAACCGGTCATTTTTATTTATCGAAAAAATGATTGTTGCTCTTTTTAAATGCGACGTGGGAGTACCCGACGTATTTGTAGTTTGAGCGCGGGAAACTTTCAAATATCGGCGGTGCAAAGTTCCACCGATTTGCGGTCGACGTCGCGACGTACAAATTCAACGGGTCCATTGTGTGATTTTTTTCACGCATTAAATTTATGCACAGGCGTCGCTATCTCGTGTGTGGAAATTGGACTGAGTTTCCTGTCGACTGCCAAATCCAAACAACTTAATATATGATTGCGCTTTGTTAATTAAAAGTCAGCACACAGAGATGTAGACGTAACGGGACATTATTCATATTTGTATTATTCATTCTTTTGATATGATTGCGGACAACGCTCCAAATGATCGTTCAAAAGTAAGGTGCTGCGATGCTCGAATGTATCGTTCTATGCGATGTTTAGCAATAGCTATATGGGCATATCAGAATGTGCTTTTACGAGTTGTCGGAATTCGTGTCCATTAAAACGATCGGCTTGTGGTAGGATGGCAGCTCGCGACCGTAACGATGCATCGAACCGAGCTTTTGCTCATTTCCTTTCGCCAGCTTCATGCGACTTATGAAATTCGATATGGATACCGTACATTAATATCCGACGAAGGACAGCTGTCAACGAATGGCGCTTCACATCTTCCGGTCGTGAGATCTCATGTTTTTGCCTTAGATTTGTCATTCGCGTTTCGGTGGAATCACGCTCTAGAAATTTAGGCACCCATATCCAATTGTCAAGTTTCGGGGATCCCATGAATTGTCCTAGCTTGAGAAACGCTGATTTATTGGAGAAGAAAAACGTTAGTCTCGCTCTCAATGGATCTCCCGTGGCGTTTATTGCTAATGTTGCAACCATAAACCTCCCAGTTTTTGGGATCCTCGTATTGTCGCCGGGGGATGCGAGACTAATTAGGATAACTGCTCTTAATTGAAATACGAGCTCACGAGACAAGATGTATAGGCCAGTTACAATTAGCAACGTATGGCACAAAAGAATCGGACTCTGTGAGATGTCACTTGTCATCCCGCATTATAGGAATCGAATGGTGGATGCTGTCGACGCGGGAGGTTCGTTTCCTCGGATGACCATTGTGGAGGCGATAATATTTACGAGCTGGTGTCCTTCAGATCGCCGTCGGGATGTCCTCTTTTATCTTTTTTTTGCTTTCGGTAGAACGGCTCAATTCTCGGTAGTCGTCCGGCTTCCTTTGATCGATTTCGCCCGGCTGTTGTGACCGTGTGAGTTTTGGATGTCGGAATTTCGGACGCCAACACGTTTACTTTCGTCTGCCAAACAGACGGTCCGACGAAGATCTTTCCGTGCTAAGAGAAGAAATCGATGAGCGGTACGACGCGAAACCTGAACGTCGTCCAAAATGATCTCTTATTTAATACAGGGGATAAGACGAAGAGACAGGCGTTCTACTTATATAAATACAAGAATATATATGAATTGAATTACAACTCTCCCAAAGAATAATTGAATTATTTGGCTATTATCAATATTTTATGTTCAATTTTATGTGGATTGTTTGGCATATATTGTATAAATCGGCAACGAACTTTTTATGGAATTAATTGTTCAGCAATTGAATTACAGAGTCGTAACAAGGGGGTGGTAAAGCAGGCGCCCGCCACGGACGTAACTAGACTTAGGGCGCAAAATGTAGAATCGGTCGAGAGTTGCACACGGTTTTTATTCTTTACATGAATCAACACAGATTGACTTTGTCCGTTTTTATAATATGTACTAAGTTGTCTGATCCCTCTTCTTCGTTATCGCTTAAACATGGGGTCGGCATAAGTCCGCAATAAAATAAAGACAACAATATTTTCAACCGATTGTAAATTTAAACAACCCACCCGATCAGTCTTCTTCGGTTAACTTCGATTTGCAATGAGAGTTCGTAATCGTTTGTAGACATGTTCAGGTATGGCGTCCGATTCGCGAGGACGCGCATTCGTCATATTAGCGATCCGAAAAACGGACCGATTGGACACACAGATCTTGTGGCCACTTTTGTGGTCTTTTTTTTAGGGATTGGAAGCTCCCTCGGATGCTAACTTATATAGGGGGTTTGAACTAAATGAGGTTGCGAATGAATCTAGACTTTCTCCAACACATAAAAACTATATATATTTATCTATCTTACTAATTTATGCCGCTATCTTAGCTAGTTTTTTAGTTTTAAGTTACAAAATCTAGCTAATTTCTCTCCCGCGCTCGGAAATGGATATTAAATCCAGATTATGTACCTTGCTGTGCACTTTTGTTGAGCGAGCTGGCATGCTCCCGAATAGCGGGACCAATAAAAAGCTCGAGTCAGAGGAGGGTCCCCATATTCCTTTGTCTCAGGTGTGAAACGATGGAATTCATCCTGAATTAATGCAAAAACTCGATTTTGTTGCTGTGAAACATCACAAAACACTCGATTGAAACATCATCACGACGCTGTTTTGTTCCATTTCGAACAAACGCAGGCATCCATCTTGCCCACAGCTTTCTCATGTCCAAATTTCCAATCATTACGCGATGTATATTTTTGCTATTGTGTATAAATTTGCTCTATTTTAACGCATTTATACGCAAGAGTTTATGAAGTTGTTTTCTTGCGAAATCGTACAAATTTAAAGTTTCCGCGCTATAATTTTAGCCACGTCTACCGAAGCCCTAACCATCTTTTATCGAAAGTAGACTACGTTTATTTAACAATACATAACGTAAACTACTTGTAGATAAAAAAATAGTTTTTTTTAATTTGAATTTAATGCCGATAAAATTGTTATTAATGTCCGCAACCTTGAAAGCTTGGTAAACTGTAACTTTCCTGATTTAATGAAAAAAATTATTGAAAGATCGTGCACAACATGATTTTTTAAACTGAGACTTGTTGAGTAAAGTCGCAAACGAGTACAACGAAAGCTTACTTCAAATTCTAGATATGTATAATGGGAAGATAGGCTATGTTGCACATTCGGAGCGAAATCGGAAAGGACGATGGCATATGCTCGAAAGAGTTTTTATAAGAACGGGTTAAAAATATTTTTGACCAAGCGGGAGAGCATAAGAGTACTATTTTCGCCGTTTTAGATGTAAATAGAGGCGCGGCACGTGTCGGATTACGTCAAATCGCTTGTCGTCCTCGAGGAGGGCGCTTATCTATCGTTTCATTGGAAATATTTGCAAACTACTGTTCAATCCATTGGGGAACTACATGACGGAGCGCATGTACGATTTGGACTTACAGATATGATCGATCGAGTATTTTAAATGTACGATATAAGGGGCGATGTAAATCGTCACGTCTGTTGATAAGCAAGCTGAGCTCATCCGAAACTCTGACTTTTAAATGCCCTTTTTTGCAGTGCATATCTTTTTGCAAGTACTTCAATGCTCGTCGCCTTCCTGATGTTTGTGTCCTTTTTTCCTCACTAAACTAGGGTTATTCAACTTTGTATTTCTACCGCCCAATTACGCATCGTTGTAAATAGTAAAATTTTCCAACTGACCTATTTATGAAATCCTTGAGGTTGGTGCTGCAAAATTAGTTATTCGATATCCGGTTCAATTTTCATAAGGAACGTATCAGGCTCGAATGGAACGCCTACCGAAAGCACCGTCGTCGTGAACTTCGATAAGGATACGGGAAGAGGGGGAAGATCGAAGTGACGATAGTCCAAATATCCGACAGAGGCAGTCGCGGTGAACAAAGCGATCGAATCGCATCGTTGGCAGGATACGTTATTTTGCGTCCGCGGTTTTCCTTCCGAATCCTTAGAAAGTCGCCGATATTCGTATCGAACGACTCTATCAATATGGTCACATTCTGTTGCGGCGGAAAGAACAAAATCGGGCACGAGAGGCGCTACAGCTTCGTCTACGAGGTGGCTTCAGCGTTTCCGCATCCGCAAGCAAACTATGCGATCCAATTTATAACGATCGTCCTTACATTTTGCAGATCTACCCGGATCCGGAGTCGGAGAAGGCGATCATGGGGTCCGTGGTGTACTGCATCCACCACAAGGAGGGCTGCAAGTGGTCCGACGAGCTCCGCAAGCTGAAGGCCCATCTGAACACTTGCAAGCACGACGCCGTGCCCTGCTCGAGCCACTGCGGCGCGATGATCCCGCGCGTCCTCATGCAGGACCACCTTCGCTACACTTGCCCTCAGAGACGCGCCAACTGCGAGTTCTGCTGCAAGGAGTTCTCCGGCCACGCGCTCGAGGTATTTATCACTGACCACATGCTGCATACCGTCTAGCCGCGACGCCTTCTGATGGCTTGTCTTTTATTTTCAGCAGAACCATTCGGGAAACTGCGGCTACGAGCCGACCTACTGCGAGAGCAAGTGCGGAGTCAAGATCCAGCGTCGGCTGCTCGCCCAGCACAGGGCGAGCGACTGCGCAAAGAGACTCGTGGCCTGCCGCCATTGCGCCAAGGAGTTCGTAGCTGACTACGCTCGGTGCTCACCATGCGGCATGTCCGAGGCTTCCGGTGGCCTGTCCCCACAGATGCGACGCTCCACCGCTGCCCCGCGAGGAGCTCGACGCCCATCTCAGAGACCACTGCACGACCCTCGTCGCGCCCTGCAACTTCAAAGACGCCGGCTGTCGCTTCAAAGTACGTATGCCTAGTTGCTCGTCTTCGTCTTTGTCTTCGAATGCGCCCGCTAACGATGTCTTCTTTTTCCAGGGAGCTAGAAGTGCACTCGAACGTCATCTGGAAGAGAGCACCGCACAACACCTGGCGCTCGTCGGCGCCCTCGCCAACCGGCAACAGCAGCAGCTGACGACCCTGAAGGCTGCGTTGGCCAGGATGTCCCTCAACTACACTGGGACGCTGATATGGAAGATAGGCGACTGGGCGGCTAAGATGGTCGAGGCGAAATCGAAAGACGGAACCGAACTCGTCTCTCCGCCCTTCTACACCAGCCAATATGGATACAAATTGCAGGTATGTATCGTCTGCGATCGTCCAACTCCGATCTCTGACGAACTTTTCGATCTGACGATGTTTTTATGTTGCAGGCGTCTCTGTTCCTCAACGGAAACGGAGCCGGCGAAGCCACGCACATGTCCATGTACATAAAGATCCTCCCCGGAGACTACGACGCCCTCTTGCGCTGGCCGTTCTCCCACTCCGTATCGTTCACCCTCTTCGATCAGACTCCGTGCGCGGAGAAGGCCTGCAATATAGTCGAGAGCTTCGTCCCGGACCCGACCTGGAAGAACTTTCAGAGACCCAGCAGAGAGCCCGATGCCCTCGGCTTCGGCTTTCCCAGGTTCGTCTCTCACGAGATGATCAAGAAGGGACACTTCGTGAAAGACGACGTCATGTTCCTTCGCGTCAAAGTGAACCCCAGCAAGATAGTGGCCGTCTGAAACGACCCAGACGTTCTTATTTATTTGTAAAATACTAAATGAACGTTCGGAACGTTGTGAAATAGAAACATTAACTGAGTTGATTTTGTTAATATGAAAACTATCTAAATTAATTCATGACTAACATTTTCTTCAAGGGACCGTTGGGACATGACGTAGATAACATCGACAAAGATGGCTCGGCGATGCGTCGAAACGTCGACCATCTCGCTATGTAAAATTTTAAGCCGAAGCGTACTTATTGTCTCTCCATCGCCTCGACGGTGCGGATCTCTTAGATATAATTGTAAAATTTTCAGAAGGTCGATGACGCAGTTTGACTGCATTTTTTTGTAAATATTTATAAGAATGTACATATCTCATATCGCATAAAACATAAATATATATATTAGAAATTATATCTTAATTTTAATCGAATAGTTTGTAAAGATCCAATGTCTGCCTTTTACGACATCGAAGCTCCCGACTCATCGTCGGGCTGCGCCTTAAATTTCGCACGGCTGGATCGAAATGAATTGCTACAATTTTCATATTAAACATAAGTCAATACGCCACTTGAAAAATTGTATAGCGATAAGTTAATCTTAAATGTAATCTCGGACTAATTATTTTAGGGGCTTTTTGTCTATAATCGAGTGAGGTTCGACAAGCTGGAGACAAACCAAAGGTTGTTTTTGATTACTTTGCATGCGACATTATTTGTACAATTTGCAATGCAAAGTATTTCATAATCAGTCATACGTTATTAAAATATATTTGTACGTTTGATATGTATACGCGTTTCGATGTATCTTTCCGCTTTTTCTTGTTTTTCTTTTCGGTTATTGCGTCAAAATAATCTTCAATAAGAATGACCCAAGGTGCAAAAAGCAAACGAAATCTTGTATTATATCTATATGTGTAATGTACTGAAACGCTAGTTTATATTGTAAGAAATAAATGAAGATTTTTTTAAAACGGTCTTATTATTTTGCGTCCATGGACGTTAGAATGCTTTTTAAATCAAAATTGTGCAAAAGGAGAAATCAATAATTAATCGTTCGACGCCAATTAGCTTATGAAATTAACATTTTTTATTATATAATGATTTAAAATGTATACATAAATCTTAAAAAATATCTACATTGTTTTTCTAATAATGCATAACAAACATAACATTTATCCTATTTACATTTATATCAAATTATATTTGATGCAAAAATGTAACACATGCTTTTTATAAATATAAAACATACTATATATATCTAAAAATACTATAGCTAAAGATACTTATAAGAGAACTATCGGCATGAAATTTTTACAATAGTCAATTCGACTATGAAGATCACAACCTTGTGTAGCTTAATTAAAACAGTTTAACAGACAGATCTTAAAATCCCTGAACAATTGCATAAAAATCCATCAATCGCATCTAGTTATGATAGACGGACAATGGAATATAATATTTAGAGCGTATACCAAATGGCTGGATTTAACGCCGCTGGAAAATAATATATTTAAAATTACTCTTTTAGGAAAAAATCTGGACACATCAGATACGTGCTTGTATTTAAATATTTTTACCACAACGCAGCTTCAAAATTTGAGATATTATTTGTCCATTTGTGGAGAGATTAGTCATTTCAATGTAATATACATTATCATAAGTAAACTGGATTTATTTCACACAGAATTAGAAGTATTTACTGTACAACTATTCTGATTGGATACTGTATTGCTCGGTCCTTGTCGGCTTATTAAATTTTTGAAGCTCCTCTTAAAGCCTTCGAGGTGATATGCGTATAATATCGGATTAACGGCAGAGTTTAGGTGCGAAAGAATTATGCTGAAATTCAGCCAGATCATATTTATAGTGCAGCCCGGATAGAATCGTTGCAGAGTGTTGTTTGTGTTGATTGGAAACCAGCAGACCATGAAGAAGACGACTATGATTGATAGATTTTTGGCGGCTTTGATCTCTCGCCTCTGCTCGGAGCGCGACGTGAAGTGAACTCGGCTGTTCTCGTTGTTCAGATCGCATCGATTCGATGAAGGCTCAAGCGATTGCGTTCTGCGGACCTGAAATTATTCATTATTGAAATATTCCGTTAAAAATACGTTATGAAAATGAATCGAGAATGTGTTACCATTTGGACTATGACGTAGAAGATGCGACCGTAGAAGAAGATCAACAAGCACGACGGTATGATTATCATCGATATATAGAAAAACACCAGATAATCGTAGTTGATAACTTTTACGAAATAGCATTTCGTATCGTGTGACGTATTAGAATGCCAACCGAGAAGCGGTAAGAATCCAATTATTATTCCTGCCACCCAACAAGTGCCGATGATGCCTATATTTGGATTAAAAAATAGCATCGTTTTAATATATGGAAATTTTTAAAAATCATAACCGGTGTAAAAATCATACAACATACCGTATGTCGTTTTCATTCCGACATTTTGTACGTACGCGAACGGATACAATATAGCCCAATAGCGATCGATGGAGACGGCTATTAAGCTGAAAATGCTGACGGCGCAGAGCACAATCAGTACCGATAAATTGAACAGACAGGTGTAGAACATGTTATCGGGTATGCCGAACGACGTCAATATTGCTAGCGGAATGCCCAGCAGACCGAGTAGAAAATCTGCCAATGCTAACGACGCGATATAATAGTGCGTTCTTCGTTTAGTCTTTTCGTTAAAGAACAAAAGGAGTATTAATCCGTTTCCTATGACGGACGCTGCAGCCACTATTATTTCTAATATCATATAAGCACTTTGCATAGTCGGCGTAAACGGCGTTGTATCATTGAACGGGCACGTCGTTTCTATTTTTGATTCTATCAAATCCATTTTATGTTCTTTCTATATTGTATTCCACGTATTTGATTGCTTTAAAAATACAATTTGCCTTGAGCGTTAGTTTGTATCTCTGCAAAAAAAATAAACATCATATTAAAACTATTTAATGGCAATGTAATATCAAAATATATCAAATTGAGGCTTGCTAATAGAGATAGTATAAGAGTTTTTATTTTCTTAATGCATTCATTATCCTGTTGATAAATGAACTCGTGGTAATGACTAATTCATCATATCTTTTAAATAGCTTTTTAAATTAATGTTTGTTTATTATTGTTATACACAATCAAAATTGCATTACATTGCATGTATGCATTATTTTATATGTATATATAAATCATGGTTTTTAACAATCAAATAACAATAAATTACAAATCTTTCGATATTTAAACTAAACCCAAGCTGATATTTTTATATTATATCATCGGCTTAACATTTAGTAATTAAAATGCTGATGAACTAGCTTCTAGATTTGGATTCAAGCAAATATTTCTGTCGCTGTTAAATGCAACTTAATTAAAAATTAATGTATTTGTTGAGTCGTAATAGATCCATCAGAAGACGTCGTCTACGCTGCATGGCTACGTTTGTATGAGTCGCTCATGTATGTATTTATGTTACATATTTATTCATGAATTCATCTGGATTGAATATTTTCAGAGTGAAAAACGTCAATAAAAATGTCATCGTGAAAAATAGCACTTCTTCTAATTCCCGGCGGATTGGACTCCATGATTCTATAATAATTTCATTATTAATTGGATGTATATCTATTGATTGGAGTTTCCGTTGCCTTTTTCATGTAATTAGGATCCACAAGTGAGTAGCGATAGCATAATTTTCAATATATTTTAATAAACGTTGCTCAATTTTATTAATCGTCTCATTGTATACTTTTTCAGAAGCTTCAAATTGGGATAAATCTGGATTTAGATGAAGAATTGGAACGCTTTGAAAATTATTTCACTGTCTGAATTTGAATCCGTATCTTCTTAAGTCCAGGATTCACTATATCGACACTCGTAAAATCGTTTTTAAATAACTTACAACATTTTATAGACATGTATTTGATCACGATATATTTAAATTATAATTATAATTGTAATATAGCTCACGTTTGATTTGATTCCATTGTGCAATTCAACGTTTTAATTGTAATAAACTTTAATTTCAAATGAAATGAACTCGTTGAAACGTGCTGATCCTTGTAAAGTTAGAACTTAACTGAGCAGGATATTGTGGGAATTGAGGAAAATCGGGTGTCATGATAAGTTATGGAAGACAGTTTTACGTATCATATTCATAGGAAGTTGGTTTGACAATTTTTTTTTCTAGAGGAAATGTTTCATAGATAAGTGAATATAACAAATGCAGTTTTATAGAATAGGAATTAATCTTTATTTCTTCAATTTTTTCTGTATATGGTATTAAACAAAATAATAAAACAGATTTTATGTAAAATATATAGTATGGGTCGTCGTTTTTATTTAAAACTATTGATTAATGCATAACAAACTGCGTACACAAACAATATTTTTACACTGCCTATGTTATTCCCACAAGTGTAAACAATAAGTTGACTAAGTTTTATCACAATCGAATGAACGTTATGGCAGTGCATTACATACGAACAAACAAAAATTAATTTTTATATGTTATATTAATTAAAACAATAACGTTAGAAATCAATCAAATTGTTTAAGTATTTGAACAATATTACATGACTGCTATATTAGTATTAGCATTTTGTCCCTAGTCCACAATTTTGAATTAAGTAGTTAGTATATATCCTCATTTAAAATTTTCTTATAATCGCATATGAATTTATTATAGTATCTTAGCCTATAATCATCAAATTTAATTATCAATTTTTTTTTTCATATGGTGGTGAGTGACGACGAATGAATTCATGTTGGGATTTATTCTATAAATGCTCCAGGATAGTGACGAGTCAGTGCCGCCATTTACCAAAAGCACAGCCCGGCCTGAAAGAGATACCACAATCATCGAAAGAAGGAAACTCCCTAATAAAATTCCTGACAGTGAGTAGCAGCACTGTCAGAATAGACTAGTTCTTCGAGTTTATGTGATGCAGAAGGTAACGGGAAACCACTGTACTATATTCCCAAGAACACCCTAATAATATTGTGGACACATTGTTCACAGAGAACGATAAAAATATCGAAAGACTGGTGGTAATTGGTCACACAGAAAGTTGCCCTGTGTAGAAGAATATCCACCGATCTTACATTAATACAAGCGCTTCCCACTGCGAGTCACAAATCCGATAGTCAGGCCGTGGGAGCATAGAGTGATTAGCTGAATACATGGAAGGGTACATGGAAGACTTCCACAAAAGACGTCATTAAAATTAAGATGTGGAAGTTATTATAGAAAGATGTACCAATGAGACTGCTTGACTCGGCAAGACGGCTGTGAGAGATCTCACTATATTTACCCCAAAACACAATTGAATCATTGATATTTTATCCGCACAATGCTTGTTGAACGCTGCAACAATATAATTATATTTGAGGAGATACGTGATGACGAAGAAATAAGTTTTGCAAGAATGTTCAATCAACACCAAGCTCAGAAAACGAGGACGCATATGCAAATAGGAGACAAGGAGTAATTCACCAGTGCCGGTGGTAATATTATCCGGTTCCAATCATCCGAAATTATCTCAAATGTGTTGACTTATTTTAGCAAATACTATGTTATATAATGTTTAGTTGAAACTAACGTCTTCAAATAATTGAAAAATACCAAATTCTCAAAAGTGGAATCAAATTCATATTTGACGAAAGTCACTTAAACAACGATTTTACACCAGCTCGAAAGCCTTTCAGGTGTAATGCGTATAAAAATGGATTGAGCGCATGATTCAGATGCGATAAAATGATACTGGCGTATATCCAAATAGTGCTTATTCGATTTTCCGGATAGGCCCTTTTTAGACCGTTGATTGTGTTGATCGGATACCAGGAAATCATGAAAAACAGCACTAAGATAGACAAGTTTTTGGCGACGTCCATTTTGCTTTTTGTCCGTCGGCAGCTATTAGCGGTGATCTTTGCGTTTGATCCATCGTCTACGTTGAAAGAATCTTTATCCTTACGATTTTTAATTGTGGGTTTAACTCGATGAATCTGCAAAAGGTTAGACGGCATAAATTCATTGAAATATTACACTAATCGATGATTGTTTCGTAGATTTACCTTTTTTAAAATGACGTAGTAAATACGGCCGTAGATGTAGATCAAAATAATCGTCGGGATGATGACCATTGATACAAAGAAAAATAGTAAATAATCATAGTTCATGTTTTTAGAATAACGGCAATCCTTGTATGGTAATGGTGAACGCCAACCGAACATCGGTAAAAACCCAATTAATATTCCCGCGACCCAGCTGAATGTTATAAGAGCTGAAAAATATAACATTAAAATATATTTGTATTCGTATAAATGTATAATATGTTTACGATGATGACTTACCGTAAGTTGTTTTCATTCCGACTGTTCTTTTATACGATATCGGATACAATATAGCCCAGTATCGATCTAAAGAGATGGTTATCAAACATAGAATGCTCACCGTATAAAGTGACGATAATATACTTAAATTGAACATGCAGATATAATAGTAGCTTTTTGGAATTCCATAAACGATCAAAATCGATATGGACGTGCCTAAAAATCCATTGATTATGTCAACGATAGCCAACGAAACGATGTAATAGTTAGTCTTCTTCTTTATGTTTCTCTCTTTATAAAATACAATGAGAATCAATCCGTTTCCTATAATGGCCGCTATACCTATTAGCACTTCAAGTACACAATATATTATTTGAATATATTGTATTGATTCCATTTTCTATATATTATCATGCACATCGTTTGGGTTTTCCAAACAAACCCAATCATTGAACTCAATGTTGTAACGTATCCGACCGAAGTATCCTGTAAAATATGTATTTCATAATGAAATATAGTCGATAATAGAATAAGGCGGGCAAGCAAAATAGCACAAATAAAAGATGAATGAAAACCGACGGCAATAATTTATGCATGATGATTCATTCGAACGATTTCCAGAAGAGCGAGATTATTCAATCCAGTGAGTCCCTTGCGGTCATAAATTTATATTTCCAAATGCAATTTTCCTCGTACGTTATCAGATATTGCAATCAAAAGCGCAAATAAATCAACGTAGATGTATTCATTTGAATGTTTACATGCAAAGATCTGTCTAAAACGGTACCCAATTGTTGATGTAAATCGTCAAGAATATTCTGAATTTTCAGCGAATTGACAATTTAAAGTAAATTGGTCCGTGTAAGCGTAAAGAATTGGATTTATCGAGTGACACAAAAGCAAAAAGTATTTAAATAGTAATATTTTGCAACGTTTAAATGGAAAGACACCCGTTATTGTCGTTAAAAACAGTTTGATACGGATTTAATAATCATTTATTTCTTGAAGATACGCTATAATTTTCATTAAATTCGGGTAAATACTTGTGTTAATATTGATGCAAGCTTGTAATTTATAACGGCACATTTATCACACTATGGTGCCGCAAACGGTTCAATCTCACTCCGATCAAATATTCTTACACAAAAAGAGTATTCACACTATCGGATCGTTCCAATCCCGTTTCCTGTATAAGGATATTTGTCCTGACCAAGACTGGAATGAGATTACGGCAACATAGTGTGAATCGGGCCTTAATATAATAGATTTTATGAATGATTAAGAAGCTCACTTGAAATAATTGGCTGATGTTAATTCGAAATGGTTGTTGTTTTAGCGAAAAATGCTGCAATACTGTTTGAAAATGCAAGCATTTTAAACATTGTTCGATAAATTCAATGAACGACATTTATATTATTGGTTTTTGTATTGAAATGATAATGGTTTGTGGTTTTTGCAAAATTTAATTATGGAAAGTATGCACGAAGATTCATGAACTGTTGAATTGTGTGATTTCTGAGAATCGTTATATTAATAAGATATATTTTTCGTTGCTTAATTAATTCACAGTTTATCAAAATAATTAAATCGGTGAGACATTATTGAAATAAAAGGATCGACTAGCGTTCAAATGATTCTGATTGGACTGCAATAATCATCATTTTTTGTTGCATCCGTGTTAAAACTCATCATCAAGCGGCCCTGAGAAAGTTGTCCAGGACACGTTTTTGCTTAAATGTTGATCAAATCTTATTAAATAAATAAATATTTACCCGGTTAATAAAAAAAAACAAATGAATCAAAAATATTTTAGAAAATATTGAGCATTTTCTGAAAAATCGATACAGGGGACTGTTGTTTATGTGAGTGGATATTTAAATGAAAAATGTAGTTTTAGTAACCAAATATTTTTTTTTATATTTACTAATTTATTTATTTATTCAAATTCTAACTCTTAAATCTCAATGTAACATATTTATTTACAATATAACATATCTTAATGAATTGATGTAATTTCCTCTATTAAGGGGATGCATTACAGATTTGAATTACAGCCAGGAAAGAACAATTATAACACTTTTTTAAATGTGAATCTTAAATTTTCCTTGCTTTGATCAAATATATTGTTTTTGTAAATTGTCCTTGTAGAACCCAACATATATGAGGACTACCAAATCGTGCACTTATTTAAAGACTTGCGAGAGATATGCCACCACCCGTATCAACTATCGCCATCATTTGCACACCGACTTTAAATTTCACTTCTGACACCAGTGAAGCGTATGCGTCGCTATCAATCTGGCGAATTAAATCTACACGGATTAACAGCGCCATTGCATTGGGATGATATTTCGCCCATGCTGCAGACCGTTATCGTTTTTGGGATAAACTTGGACACCTTTTCTATAAATGCACCGATGTTGAGCGCTAATAATTTATGGCGTCGATCATCGCAAGGTTTTTGGAATATATCCAAGATTGCATTCTTCTGATGATAAATGAGCTGGTTTGTTACTATGTATCATTCGTATTGTTGCCTTCGATTGTCCGCGAACTATTGACAGTCGTGATGATATTCTTAAATAGCTTCCTGAAGGCGTTTTTGAAGCCTTTCAAATGGTAGGCATACAAGATTGGATTCAACTGCGGAATTTAGATGGGTCAGAATGATGCTGACGTAGTAGATGGGAAGTTTATCATAATAATCTGGATGAAGTGTGGACAGGAAGCCGACGACGGCAGTTGGAATCCAGCATAATATAAAAAATATGACGATAACGGATAGACTCTTGGCGATTCTGGTTTCTTTCTTTTGATTGAGACTCGCGACTCTTATTGTGACACTGTCTTTGTTTTCTTCGTTGATCTTCAGTTTGTTGAGCCCATCGACTGTTATTATCCTTTTTAGCTATAAAATAACATTTTTTAAAATTAAAACCAAAATAATACATAATCAAATACACAATTAAAACATCAAATGATGTACCCTTTTTGAAATAATGCAATAAATATGCATATATATAGATGCCAAAAGTACTGATGGCACAACTAGGACAGATGTGATGAATATTCTCAAATAGTTCTTGTCCAAAATTTTGACCATAATGCAGGATGTGTTATTTGGTCCACTTGCATTCCATCCAAAGAGCGGAATAATTCCAATCAACAGCCCCAAAATCCAACAGATACCAATGGCCACTGCAAATAAATGTCAAGCATTTTATTAAATTTGTCTGACGGAACCAAACCAATAGATAGATTTCATATTGACTGATGATGTATATAAGTATTTTTTAAAAAATATTTGCAGCCCGAAAGTTGGTGTGTGATAGTTCAAAGCCGCTCGTCTTGTTTAAGATATTTATTGTCCCAGAGAGAGACTCCAGTCGCGAGACTGCTTAAAAATCTGCGGTAAGAACGCATCTTCCCGCAGCCAAGGCTATCAGTTCACTCTCATATCAACATCCGATTAATAGTGACACGCAGTGGTGTTATTTACTCTACTACCTTTTTCGAGTGGCGACCTCTTTTTATAAAAGTCGTGTGACCCGCGACCCTCTCCAAAAACAAATGCAAAAGCACGCAATTTTTAAATATATACAAAATACTAGCCACATCAGGCCTCAACTCAAGAGTTAAGAAGGTGTTGCGTCATTGGACCAGATATTTTTCAAAAGATCATCAGGAATTTTGCTCTACAAATTTAATGGTGATAAATAAAATACAACTGGAGTATTTTATTTTTCATAGTTCCTTTCATTAGAAATAGATTTGGATAATAAGCGTTTCGTTAATATTTCACGCCTTTGTTTATGAGAAAAGGCATAATTATGCTTTGCGCAACAGAAGATGATATTTCTCGCCTTCTTTCTTCAGTGGTGAAATCAATTCCTATCCGATAGAATAAATGTATTTCTAATGAAGGGAATTATGTAGAAAAATAAGATGTACAGTAAAATTCCTGGCTATATTTGAATCGCCCTCGTAGCATTAGAAGAGCTTTATAACCTTGCGTGACTTTATCCGTGAAGTGACTTGCGTGTACGCATGCGCGAGAAGGTGCTGATGCACAGGTCGTCCGGTAGTCTTGGCCGCGGGAACGTGTTCTTCTTCGCCAGCATCTTTTACGATCTCGTATCTGTTAATTATTGTGTATACACCTCTTCATACATGATATACAATGCTTCCCAAATATTTACTCGGAAGTTTAATGTGATGATAAAGGAAGCCACAAAGGACTACCACAACAGGAAAAATATAATACCAGTACAACAACAGTAAAGTTGTTGCCTGAGGAAAATTATAATACTATTTGGGCAATAAGTAAATTGCTCCCGCTTTAATGATGATCAGCAATGACGACTTAATGCGGTAGGGAATAAAACGGGATCGGTTGATTAATGGTAAATCTTATCCTGAATGTAAAAAAATAGCGTAAATGATTTCCCATATTAATCATCATTGCGTCAGTTGATAATTCTCTATCCACGCATTCACCAAGTCATTATCTCGGTTAAATGCAACGAATATCAATGTCATTCGGTCAAATTTCTGTGGGAATGCATAAGATGAATACAAAGGAAAATTCAGACCGTTTATAATTAGATTTTGTAATTAAAGAGTATTCCAAGTAGTCTTCTGACAATTCATGCGGCACTCATTTATCCAGTGTGGATTAACTTCCACAATAGCTTTTAAATCTTCATCACTAATGATTTGTTATTATAAATATAGGGCCTTTCAATAGAGACGCTCTACGTTTGTTAGATTGTAGTTGTTAGAGCGTCCGTATTGAAAGACATTAATATGTGTACTTACAAAAAGAAGTTTTTTTGTCGATGTTTTGTGAATAGCTAATCGGAAACAATATAGCCCAGTAGCGGTCAACAGAGATGGCTATCAGGTTCAAGATGCTGATGGAGCAAAGACAGACGTAGCTACACAATGAAAAAAGACAGGCGAGGAGGTTCCTGTCGAGGATTTTCATCGACGCTGATACTACTACGGGTACACCCACAATTCCTACACAAGCGTCGATAATCGCCAGGGACACTATGTAGTAGTTGGTCTTTTTGCGCAGACTTTTGTTTTTGAAGAACACGACGATGATGATGCCGTTGCCTAGCACGGTGATGACGGCTATCACGATCGCCATTATTTGATAAATTGAAAGCAGACCTGCCGATGCTCTCAAATTCTCCACAGGATGTTCTGTCGAAGCAGACGAATTTGTAACGTCTAAATACACGGAAGTGACGGACATTCTTAAGAGCAATGATCTTAAATAAACACCGATTTTTATGTATAATTTGACTATTTAATGGATCCAAGTCAATTTATTTTTCTATCGTCTTTATATGGCGCAACTAACGACGGTTGTCTCTGGACTCTTTCGTTTGACCTGCTGTAGTTTCTTTCGTTCAATTCGATGAACTTGAACAATATCGTGATACTTGCAATAAAACAAGCCTTTATCGTCCATAGTCTTCAATGTCGAACAACACTAACAATGATTTTGTACACCGTATCATTTATTAAAATGAGCACTGTTATCCTTTAGGATGTTGCAAATACACTAATAATATACTTTGTAGCAAATTATAGTATTGCTATAATGGATATTCCCCCAAATATTGTAGATAAAGTTTTTATCATGTTGTGGTCATGCGGTTTTTATAAACAGATTTAGACATGATGCAAAGAATAAGACGTTTTTTTATCGCAATAAAAATAAATGTAAATAAACACAGCTTTCAGTAAAATTATCAGAAACTAGACGATGTTCATTAGTTTTCCGAATAAAATGACGCCCGGATAATATGTGTCAATCCAATTGATTGATCTTATATTTTTGGGCGTTTCTCAGTAAACTGGGCAACTCGCTGTCTCAAGTCCATATTCTACAAAAAAGGATAAATTATTATGTTCCGTAATTAAATTAAAAAGATAATTATCTAGTCTCCATGCGATCAGCGCACAGTTTTTATAATTCTCAAAAACAGTTATAATTAGGGAATCCAATCCCAAGCCAAAATTTTGATCCCGGGATTTCGGGATTTCATTAGACAATCCCGGGACCAGTCCCGGGATCCCGGGATTGGGATTTTCAATATTTTAAGAAATTACCTTGATGAATTTGATCAAAAATTACTAATAAGTCCATTTGTTCAATATAAAAAATCACTTGAAGGCCAAAGAATTTTATTTATTTAAGAAAATATAAAAATACAATTCAAGAATAGATAAATAAAACACTAAAAAATTCAAATATTATTTTGAAAATATGCCCGATGTAACATTAACATTAAACATTAGTGTTTCGTCATTAAGTCTGGATTTGATTTTGGAAGTCAGACAACTTGCTGCTGAAAATGCACGCTCAGCTTCCACACTCGTTGGAGGTATCGTCATTAGATATTTAAATGCTAGTTCGAGTTGATGATCGCGTGAGCCCTCATTTTCGTATAACACCATCAATGTGACTGATAAAATTCTTTTCTGCCGAGACACGGACTAAAAATCGCAAAATTCCCGATTTCCCGACAAATTATTTATTTCCGTCGCTGCAGATGAATATTTATATACTATAATACTTTGATGTGATTTGTAATTATATTACGGAGGAATACAAAAATTCTGAACCCCGTAACTATTATATTTCATATCGATATTACCATTATTCGTCGAGGTGTAGTAAATACATCACCGGTAGGGAAAGGTTACTATAACAATTTGAAAAACATACATGTACGCTATATATGTATACATAGATTAGACAATCACTGCTCCTATGCGTCCAGTGGCGTAGCTACCAAGGGGCTAGGCGGGGCAGTGCCCCGGGGCCCTCGAATCCTTACCAGAAATCTCGATCGAACTGAACTTTTGGAAATTTCTCCCATTTTCAAAATAAATTTGACAGGTTGCAACCCCATTTTAATCATGACAACTCAGTTGAGAGAAATTCATAAGTTATGCTTAGAGAATTCCCCTAAATTCTTTCTGTAGGTTGGCAGTGTTGTCAATCACAAAAAAGAGCTTAACGCTTTCGCGCGCGGCATCGTCATATTAGCTCGTTTCCGTGAATCCGATTGCCGACGACATTAATGAATACGTATTAGTGCTTAAGCCATCGCGAGAACACACAATGAGTCAATTATTCTCTCTCGTGTTTGCCTCTTCACTTCACTAATCGTTTTTGGTGATAACATTCCAGCGATAAGACCGAACTTTTATTGCCGTCGAAACATTTATCATCAAGTAAATCGATCTACATGTTTTTTTAATGTATTCTTTACACTTTTCAGTAATTTTCAACCATTATATTTTTTTTAATAATAAAACTATTTAAATCATCGCTAATACACACAATGAAAGGTCGATCATTCTGTATTAGAGTAATGGGAGTCGAAAGCACTTGTTCTCAACATTTTTTTTTTAACAACAATTTTATAAGTTTATTAAAAAAAATACAAAAAAATTAAAATTTTCAAAAGAAAAATTCACAAAAAATAGTATAACAAAAAAAAAAAAGATTCATTATGAAAATAAGAAAAGCAATTTCCCCATACATAGAGCAGGATTTTTTGGGCAGGTTTGGCATCTCCATGAAGTGTCAGTGCGTTTATTATTTTTTGAACACCACCTGCAGCGCAAATAACATATTTTTTTAAATATTTTTTTGGAATAGCACTTTTTTTCAAAAAATGACTAGTATTGCCTATTTTTAGAGTAGGGTGATAGATACAACTGTGTAACTCTGTCTAACAGATGGAATATTATTTTTTTATACCACCGAATTGTTTTTCGGGGGCAAGAATAATATGATATGAGTTGGTCTGACCTATCAACACCACCCATAAATTTGTTGTATTCCACAATTTCAATGGGCTTTATTTTTACGACTCCATATCTATTCGTTTTTTCGATGAGTTGCGAGTGATATTTGGTTATGATGCTTTATATTATACATCTCTAGTATCGTGCCATTTTGTATATATTATTTTTTCTTAACCATATGTGTTCTCCCTTTTTAATTTTCTTCTTTGTTATTTCTACTGGATTTCCTTTTCTATTTACACGTAATGTCCCTGTTGTATGCGTGTTTTTTCTAATAATTTAGTAGATAATGATATATTATTATAAAAATTGACCATAAAAACATGATGACCTATGTGGAGAATTAGATTCATCAATTTAAGTACACTGGCATCAATTTTGGTTCCTCTAGGTTCGTTGTCAAATAACCTTCCTCTATGTTTTGGATCCATGTTTTGTAAATGGTTTGTTTTTATGTCTGGGAGCGCGGTAGGCGTAGGACTAATCCGGCGCGAGGTTTAGGTTGAGCGAGGTTTATTTGCACTCATGTGCTGCAACGACGAAGGGATTGACGATGTGCGCGCGCGAAAGCGTTAAGTAGCTTAGCATTTTTAAAGTATTTGTATATTTCACATTTTTATTTGATAAAACCTAATCAGTTTACATAGCAGTGGGCCCCCATTTTTTAATTTGCCCCAGGGCCCTTGGTTACCTAGCTACGCCACTGTATGCGTCGCCTAAGTTCGCCAATTAGTAATTACGCCACTGTTTCCAAGCGTCTAGATTTCGTCGGGGATGTCTCGATTTAGTAGCCTTCATCGTGTTGGTGAGGTGTACGATTTCGGTTGGATAAAAATTTCAATCCCGGGATTTTCGGGATTACGTTTTCTAATCCCGGGATTCTTAAGTACCTAAAACTGTCCGGGATCCCGGGATCTGAAGACCGGTTAAACCATTATAATTGTTAGAACAAAAACCAGAATTGAACCGGTTCGAAAATATCGTTTTTTTCGATAAATAAATTAGAGTATTTAAAGTTCATAATGTTTTAATTGTTTTCCTCTCTTTTTGGGGATTTCTTCTTTTCGGTGTGATGAGCGGTAAAATACGGATTTCCGTCGCGTATGCTGCGAGCTCGTCTCGGAGCTGCGGAGTCCCATCGCTACTGAGGGGCGGACGCCCACGCTGACTCACACAGCCCACCACGAGAGGCGCACTACCCCGCGACTCGAGACACCCCTAGTGATGGGCTGCTTGAGGCAGCCGCAACAAAGATTGCGGGCCTAGTTATGGCAGATTACTCATGATTTTCGATCGCATTGGAAACCAAAATAATGTCAGATAATGTCAATATCAAAAATAACATTAACATTATCGCTCATACACAATTACACAAATGTCACAAATAGACGTATACATTTCCATTCTTTATCGAAGGTCTTATTAATGTCCAAATGTGATCCAAAAATAAAAGCTTTTTGTGTTTACATGCTAATAATTTATTGACTTAAATCATATTTATAAATAATATTATACTTAACTAAATTAATTTATTCTTTGGATGCCAACAAGCCTAATGTTGCGCAATTGTTTTTGCATTAAACTATGCCACCGCCCGTACTAGCACATGGCTCCGCATTCATATACAATGCTGTTTGCATTTATATAATGCGCGTTATCACGTTAGAATTTAAAATCTTTGGCGATGAATTAAAAATTTGTCGAGGATGTTTTATATGAATTTTAACATCATTTCAGATTGATCATGCTCTTAAACGCGTCCTTGAAGCCTCTCAAATGATAAGCGTACAGGATTGGATTGAGTGTCGAATTTATATGCGATAGTCCGATGGTGACGAAAAACCAGGAATTTCGATGGTAGCAGTTGGGACAAAATGCAGACATTGCCAACACCACTGCTAGGGGAATCCAGCAAACGGTGAAGAACAAAACAATGATGGAGAGTGTCATTGCTACTTTGATATTCTGCTTTTGTTGATCTGCTGATACGCGAAGTTTTATGTCTTCGTTGTTTTCGGCTTCGATTTGTGCTTGATCGGTTGTGGATGCGTTGGCCACTAATCTGCGAGCCTTTAAATATATCGACACAATTAATAGTCATAAATGTATATCAATCATTAACCATTTTAGTGCCGACCGAGTGTATACATATCGACGCATATATCGACAATGACGATATAGCGACGTCCGGCATTAAGAGGGTTAACGATTCAGATTTGTTAAGCAGATGGACATTAAAAAAGTGGCATTACCCTCTTTGCTATCATGTAGTATATGTGGGCGTAGACAATGACCAATATCATCAATGGAAATATTATAACTCCAATGCTCAAGAAAAGCAGATATTCAAATGTCAACATTGTCACTCCATTGCAGTACATATTATCAGGACCACCGTTATGCCAACCAAATAGTGGTAGAAAACCAAAAAAACCACCGATAATCCAACATAAACAGATGATTGCTGGAAATAAAAGATTGGAATATATTGAGAGGAAAAAAATCACTGATGATGTAATCTATGAAATGAGGATAATTAGCATTAATAATTATAAGTGCAACCGCTGATGACATTATAAATGTTAATGTTATTTTGTCAATGAGCCCGTTTATGCTGTGACAATTGCGCGTCGAAATATCTGACACCAATGGAAAATCACTAGTTTTACAATTTTATTTTTATTCCCTATTTTATGTCACATTATTTCACTGGAATAATGTAATGCCTTTCGTTGCGATAATGAAAAAAAATATATGACTACTTTGGTTTTAATTTTGCAAAGTCATGTACAGATTAATTTAATATTCGTCGAATAAATCCGATAAATTTAATTAAGCTATATATTAATTGTAAGTGGTTTTCCCTATTTAGGGAAAGGAGTAACATCACAGTCTCACAAAGTAAAAGTCTAAATTACTATAAAAAATAAACAATAGGAAAAGCCAAACCAAATAAGGATACTACGGCTCATTTTTCATCATTCAATTTTATGTTTGATCGAATTTCAAACATAAATCTGTCATAATTTGTCTGTCAGGATTCAGGAGCTTCCAATCTATCAATAAATTACGCTAATGACCTCTCAGGTTTATCTTCCGAAATAATTGGATTATATCTGTTTCTATATATTTTTGTAAAGGGCTTTTCAACAAGGACGCTTAATTTTTTTAGATCATAGCGGCCATAATTATTTCAAAAGAAACGCAGAACGTGATTTATTGCTTCAGGTCACGCGTAGCGCGAGCCGAGTAGTTGAGATCCAAAGCATATCAGTTGCTCTCGTCTCCCCGCAGCCCAAACTTCATTTCACCAGACCAATATACGCCAACATGGTGCATCCATACAATATTTTTTATTATACCTATGTTATTCCCGTAAGTGTAAACAGTAAGTTGACAAAGTTTTATCGCAATCTGATGGACGGTATGGAAGCGCATTAAATACGGACAAACAAACATTGATTTTTATGTATGCATACCATGCTTATGTTATTCGCGCAAACTTAAGCAATAAGTGGACGAAATTTTATCGCTATGTTGATCATGCTGTACAATTTGATCGTTAATGTTTTCATTTTCCACCTTTCTTACATCTAAATTTGCGACATTGAAATTGTAAATTTGCTTGTGTCACGATTCGATTTCCGTTGCGAGAAATTTCGTAATGCTATCACGTTATTCGAAAGACAATTAGATCTTAATTATTTTTAGGGATGACAATACAGATGATGATGAAATATAGCAAATCTAATAGAACATTTTTTTACAAGTATGTCATCTATGACTTGCATTCTAATGCATTAAAATATATATTATTAAAATATATTTTTTATATTAGACGATGAACTCACTAAATGTGACTCTTTTAAGACTTCCACTTTTCCAGGGACGTTGAAATTTACTCATAAATGAAAGACTTTTTCATATCAATTTGGTTTTACATTGATACATTTGATTACTGGACAGATCTTGGTAATATTAACAGCGTGCGAAAATTAATGCGAAAAAACATGTTTAGGCTTTTAAAAATAATACGGACTCCAAATAAATTTCCAAAATTCTAATTATTTACGAAGCTATAGCCATTTTAGTGATACATCAATTAAAAATATAAGATTAAAAATGACTTTTAAAACAGTCGCCATTGTGCGATTTTTTCTCTCTCTGAGGTAGGAACTATAACATTTTTATTATTTAAGAATCCTATTTATTTTTTAGTTTTATGATTGAAATCGTATCAACCAAGATAGGCCTTTTTTTACACCTTACACTTTACCAGCCTATAGAATACCCCCTTAATCTTTAACTAATTTATATTAAACTAGGAATTGCAAAGCTTGCGGGTAATTAATTTATGTAAAAATATAATAATTATTCATTTTAAACATAAACACGCAATTATAAGCGATGTGATGGACGCCAAACATGGAATTTTAAAGTGACTCGAATACGTTTTCGATGTGTTGCTGTGACACATCGATTGACATTTGTGTGTTACGGCCTCACAGTATAGTCCATCTAAGACCAAATACATAAACCGATACGTTATTTACCTTAGCAACCACCAGATCAATATGCGCCAACATAAACGCTAAACGTCTCGCATAACAAATTGCATACACAAATAATATTTTTACTATGCCTATGTTATTCTCGCAAGTGTAAACAATAAATTGACAAAGTTTTATCGCAATCGGATGAACGGTATGGCAGCGCATTAAATACGAACAAACAAAGGTTTATTTTATATATTAGATTATGATTTAAACAAGTGTTAACATATTACGTGCGGATCAATTCGCGCGCGTCTGCCTCCCGACGCGGGCAATCTTTCAACGTCGCGCATAAAAAACGTATATTTACAAAAAATGCCATTATTTTAACACAATTATAGCGGGCGATTTCTTGTGACACTGCTTTTTTTTAAATTCTCACTAAAATATGCATAACTTTCGAAGTTTTAAACATATCTTAAACATTTTTTTTGTTTGTACTCGACAATATATGTAGATTACACCGATAGGCACCAAAATAAATTAAAATATATTTACAATGCTAAAATATTGAATTACTTAAATATAAATGTATGATACTTACTGAACGTAATTTGTTTCTTTTTGATACTTTGTTGATAAACAATTGGAAGTAATATTGACCAATAGCAATCGATGGAGATGCTGACCAAGTTCAAAATGCTGACGGCACAGCAAGTGACAACAACGGATAACGTGAAGAGACACAGATGCAAATCTTCATCCAGGACGGAGATGACTCCCATGATGATGAACGGCACCACAAACAGTCCCACCAAAAGATCAGCAGTCGCCAAAGATACTATGTAATAGTTGGCAGTTTTAGCTTAGAGTATCTTATTTTTGAAGAAAACCAGAATGATGATTGCATTGCCAAAGACAGTAATAATCCCTATTAAAACTGACAATCCCGTATAAGTCACTTGTATTTCCCTACTCGGCTGGGATAGATCTTCTACCGTCTCATTGGACGACAGTGATAAATCGGTCATCCTGCTTTGAGATATGATAAATCTGAAAAACAAATAAATCCACATTCGGTCAATATGATCATAAATCCAATAATTTGCATTATGAAAACATACTATTTTTATGAAATAATTGCACGAATTACATGTTTTAAATGCATTATTTATTGATTTATAAAATCGATCATACAAACATATTACATTAATATAAATATAGACACTACTTGTATTTTGCGGCATCCCTACATCGCGATTTCGCTCCAAAATATTGGGCGTATCGGAAAGTATTCGCGCATTTGGTATAAAAGTTAAAATTTTATATACAACATTATAAAATATAATTCCATTCATTATTCAACACATCTTTCCGTCGCTCTGGCATTCTTTCGGTGCTTTTTTTTGTAAAATAAATCCAGCTTAGAAGCATGGCACGCTGTAGAGCACTGCATGTCACATATGCACTCAGCGTGTGAGTGCACACTCATCAAAGGGATAACGATTCAAAAAGCCAAAGGAAAATTTTAAGCACTTTACCCAAGCATCCTTGTTTCAATAAGGACTTTTAGGATTTAACCTAGAATTTGTACTAGATCTAAGTTTCATATAACGCGAATTTGCTTAAAAACGCGCATTATTCAAGCGTACGATATCATCATCATAGCGCAGCCACTAACAGTCCACTACAGAACTATGGGCCTCTTCAATATCCATTCACAGGAAGGGATTACATCCATCTCGTCTGTATCATACATTCACCTCCTCATTCGCTCGATATTGAAGGTAGCATTACCACCGAGTTTTATTTCGAACGCTCACCCAACGGGTATCCTGAGTGAACGTATTGACGGACGCTTTCGCGAACGTCTCGATAAGGAGTTTGGGGGTTTGTAAAAGACTGAGTAGTTTTCATAGGGAGGTGGTGGAAAGCTACTCTAGACGACCTTTTTGACTCTACTGGAAAGGGCTTTCTGGAGTACAAGGAGTCCAGTCCCCCCTTTCCTCGCTAGGGCGTTGCCGGGGTAGGGTGAAGACATACGAGACGCTTAAGTGCATCTCGGATTCGCTCCTACACCAACTGAGGGTGTCTCCCCGTCACCGTACAACTTACCCGAGCGAATTCGAGACTGAGTGGTTTCGCCATTTTTTCAGGTTGCCCCTCTCAGTTCGGCGATTATAAAACGATATAGAAGTCAACGGAAGACAATGTTGTTTTTCGTTGCAAAGTAAAGATCATCATATGCATCTCGTCGAGGTCGTCTCCTTGATGTCTTTCTAGTCCTTGTTCTGTTCGTAAAAAAATCCTGGTTCCGAGCCGGTGCGGTTCGTCGTGCTCCATATTGTTGGGTATGGCCGGCTGTGTCAGAGCTAGAGAATGGCAGGTAAGCCATGGTTAGTAAGTAGTGCCAAGGGTGTTAGTCGTGGTTACGCTGTAACAGAGTGTTAGTCAAATTGTATTAGTCAAGTCACAGCCATGCTGCATCCAAGCATTCGAAACTCGGGCGTTCAGTGTTGGCCGATGACAACCAGACAACGTACGATCGGTCAATCTGAAAGCAACTGGGAAGTATACACAGCTGTAGCAAACAAGTGTAGGTCAGGTATCTATTAGTATCAAATCAGATCAAATCAAATCAAATCGTATATTCAGGTCAGTATCAGTAAGGTTGAAAGATCATGTATATGAGATTTTTTTTTTTTTTTTTTTTTTTTTTTTTTTTTTTTTTTTTTTTTAAGTTTTTATAGGTGCATTAACTGGTGATATTCTAAGAATTGTGGGTTACCCGTTGGTCTATGACCAGTGGTTTAGGTACTAATTTATCATGTGAAGGTTCAACTTGTTTCCGTGCTTAATCTTTCCGTTTCCAGTTTTCGATGAATATTTTTCCCATTTTTTTCCATTCTGCTCTGTCTTGTGCTTTTTGTATCCATTTGATGCCTGTTATTTGTTTTATTTCATCTACCCATCTAAGCATAGGTCTCTTTTTCAATCTTTTCTTGCCTCTGGGGTACCACTCTAGGAGACTCTTCGTCCATCTCTCATCCTTTACTCTCGCGATATGTCCTGCCCAGCTCCATTTAAGTTGTTTAATTCTGATGATGACGTCTTGAGTTTTCGTTAACTTCCTTATGTATTCACTTCTTATTCGGTCTCTTTTAGATATGCCTAGCATGCTTCTTTCCATCGCTCTTTGTGTGGATCGTATTTTTTGGAGTGATTTTGTGGTCATTTTCCATGTTTCGCAACCGTATGTGAGTGCCGGTAATATGGTCTGGTTGAAGACTTTCGTTTTTAAGCATATGGGTATGTTGGATTTGAGGATTCGATTTGCTTTGCCAAAAGCACTCCATCCTAATTTGGTTCTTCTTATTATCTCCTGGTGATTGGAGTTGTCCATATTTACACATTGTCCAAGGTATATGAAGTCCTCCACTTTATCTATAGTGTTTCCTTGGAGTGTTATAGGTGATTCTTTGCAGTATTTATTAAACATAACTTTAGTTTTTGCTATATTGATTTTCAGACCTATTCCCTTGCTGGCCGTTTCTAATTCTTGCATTCTGTTTTCGAGATCTTGGGCGTCAGTCGCTATTATCACTATGTCGTCAGCAAATCGTAAATGGTTAAGATATCTGCCATTAATATTTATTCCTTTGTGTGACCAGTCGAGTGTTCTGAATACCTCTTCTAGTACTGCGTTAAAGAGCTTCGGTGATATTGTGTCTCCTTGTCTTACGCCTTTGTTGACCTTGAATTTGGGGGTCTCTTCTCCTAGTATTACCGAAGATGTCGCTTTCTTATATATTGTTTCTAAAAGCTCTATGTAATTTGCTTCTATTCCTTGGTTTGTAAGGGCTTCTATGATTGCTTTTGTATGTATGGAGTCGAACGCTTTTTCATAGTCGATAAATCCAAGACATAGTGGTAGTTGGTATTCCATTGCTTTACTGGTAAGTTCATTTATTGTTTGAAGGTGGTCGAGTGTACTAAATTTACTTCTGAAGCCAGTTTGTTCTATGGGTTGGTGGAAGTCTAGTGTGTTTTCGAGTCTCAGGGTTAGGATCTTCGTGAGTATTTTGTAAAATACGCAGAGCAAGCTTATTGGTCGATAGTTTTTTAAGTTCTCTCTGTCTCCTTTCTTGTGGAGTAGTATGATTGTCGCATTAGACCATTCGTCTGGAATATTTCTCTCTTTTAGACATTTCGTGTATAGTTTGGCTAGGTGTTTGTAGAGGCTGTGACCGGCGGCTTTGATTAGTTCTATTGTGATGTTGTCGTTTCCCGGTCTTTTCCCTTTTTTGGTATTCTTTACTGCGTTTTCTACTTCTTGTGCTGTTATTTCTGGGGCGTTATCTGTTATTTCGTAGCGAGTGGTTTCTATACGATCTGGTGGCTGTGCTCGGTATAAGTTCTCGTAATAGTCGTGAATGATTTCTATGATTTTGTGTTTATTTCTAGTTGTGTGTCCGTTATGATCTTTTAGGGCTATTACTTGTTGAGTGCCTATTTTTAGTCTTTCCGCGCATTTTTTCATAGATCTGTTTAGTTCAATCGTTTCTTTAATGAGGGCGCAATTTTTGTTTCGTATATCTTTGCGTATGTTATTTCTGATTTTATTTTGTATAGCCTTGTATTCCGGGGAATTTCTCTTTGTAGGGTCTGATTTTATTATGTTTTTCCTCTCTTTTATTAAATTGATCGTGTCTTCTGATATCTTTTTAGTTATTATTGTTTCCGAGTCTGCTATGTTTTCTGCCGTATTAAGTATGGTTTCTCCGATTGTCTTGTTGATTGTATCGATATCTGAATCCTCCATTTGTTCTTCAAGGATAGTGTCCACTTCTTTGGAATATTTTTCTTTGTTTTTTAAGAGGTATTCGTTGTTAATGATTTTCTTTTTGGTAAGGGTGCGCTTGTTTCTTTCTAGCCTGGTGTCAATTATCAGTTTCGCTTTTAGTATTCTGTGGTCGCTCCCTATATCTATCTCGTTACTAGTTGATAGATCTTTTATGTATTTTAGTCTGTTTGTTAGTATATAGTCTATTTCGAATTTTTCGTTCTTTGGACTGTTCCAGGTCCATTTCATTTCTTCTTTTTTCCTGAAAAATGTATTTGCTATACTGAGTTTGTTACTTATTGCGAATTCTATTAGGCGGTCTCCTCTATGGTTGCGTTTCCCTAGTCCAAATTTTCCTGTTGCATCTGTTTTGACTTTGTCGTTTCCTATTCTGGCGTTAAAATCTCCCATCACTATTTCGTGTTTCGCGTTATGAGTGTTAAGTATAGCTTGTAGGTTTCCGTAAAATTCCTCTATTATTTCTTCTGAGTGATTGCCCGTTGGAGCGTATACTTGCGTTATGTGGATGATGTGGTCTTTATTTATTCTGAGTATTATTGTCGCTAGTCTGTCGTTGGTGTGCTTGAATTCTATTATGTTTCCTAATATCCGTTTGTTTACAAGAAATCCAACACCACTTATCCGGCCCATCTCTAGTCCGCTCCAAAAGAATCCGTGTCCGCTTTTTAGTATGATTTTACCTTTGTTTTTTCTTCTTACTTCGCTAAGGCCAATGATGTCCCATTTGACGCTACTTAGTTCGTGTTCGAGGTGTGCAAGTTTGTCTTCGGATCCTAGTGTTCTTACGTTATATGTGGCGATGTAAAGTAGATGTGTGCGAGTATTTGTTAATTCACTTACCTGAGGGACTTGGTTATAAGCGTACGATATAATGCAATAATATTAGCACTTTGGTTTCATATTATTTTTTTAATTCGATGCCAGAATATTTCGATTAGGCCGATTGATTTATGGCTATCGATCGAGACGATCTTCGAATGCACAATTTTTTGAAAGCGTCTTTGAATCCCTTCAAATGATAGGCGTACAGTATGGGATTGAGGGCCGAGTTCAGATGCGTCAGGGCTGCCGCAAAAAAGTAGAACGCGCTTTTATAATAGCAATCGGGACAGAATGCCGACAGAATGATGAATACACCGAACGGAGTCCATGAAAATATGTAGAAAATGACGATAAAAGATAGGGTTTTGGCTGCTTTGATGTTCTTCTGCTGCTTGGATTCTTTTAAATGCAATGATAATCCATCTTGTTTTCCGTGTTGTGTTTCTTTCTTGGATGTTTCAGATTCGTTTACATTTATCCCTTTGGTCAACTGGAATATAAAGAAAATATTTGTGCAATTCAAGGCATAATTAATGTATTTATTACTTGCATTGGTGATATAATTACCCGTCTTGAAATTATGAGATAAATATGTCCATTTAAAAATAATAAAATCATCGATGGTATGATTATCATGCCAATGCTGAGGATCAACAGATAGATCGGATCTAGAATAGTCGCCGTGTTACATAGATTATTATCTGGGCTGCCTTTATGCCAACCAAATAACGGCGCAAAGCCAAAAGTGCAACCTAATATCCAACAAGCGCAGATGATCACTAAAAATATACACATGATTTAGCTGGGGCAGGATAGAAAATGTTCTGACAAAATATTGTTGAAATAATCTGATAAGCGTACGGAATATTAAATAGTCGAAAGCTGTGAGATAATATATATAGAAATGACATCCGGGGACGAATAGCATAGGAGTGGGAATGAGAGCCCTTTACATATTACACTGGTGTCAGAAATCCGCGAAAAGACATTAGATGCCATTATTAATTTAACACATATATATTTTATACATATTTGTGTGCTAGGTACCGTTTTAGAATGCTTGGCCAGTGCTTATATTTTAACCTGTAGTGATTTAGTGCGGTTAGCGACCACATCTCTAAATGCGCATATACGCGGTGAAAACCACGTCAAACACGTGGTAAAAAACGCTAAAATTATGCTGCAACAGATAAGACGCTCTATCGCAGTGTGTCATTGGTGCGTATTTAGGAAACTCTGTTGAATCACAAAAGCTGCTCGATGCATAAAAATGCATCGGAAAACCACAGGAAGAGTCACCGATAAAAATGGCGCCATGCTTCCGTAACGGAATGCGGCTATGAATTATTCTATGCGCGGATGTATTATGCCATGGAAGTGTTATGGGTTTACACGATTTTAAGCAGAATTCTATTTATATTTGAATAATGGAAAGCATAAAGAGACATTTAATTTGTTAATGTTAATCTGATTCATTATTGCGTAGTTACGCATGAAGATTCGGATTTTTTAATTAGTCAAATATCGACCGTGATTGAAGAGGATTCTATGTAATATTTTACAAGTTTGACTGTTTGAACTTGTTAAAAATGCTGTAGTCTTCAATTGTCTCTAAATATGGAGTTATTGTTGTTATTTCTATGGTTTTATATGAAAAGATGGCGTCAATAAAAGATTTCCGCTTATTTTTTGCATAAGTTTAAATCTGTTTCTCAAACTGTCAGGAGGTCAAAAACTGAGGAGTTCTTCGTTGATAATCGCAACGTTTGTGATTTTTATTGGCAAGAGGCTATTGAAGCCAATGAAGATAAATTTGATTGATTTAATTATATTATATACGTTTTAGTTGTCACCTATGATATTCGAACGCTTATGTGGAACACCCTATATAACAGTATATTTAATACTCACCTTTGGTCTCCCTTTTACCCATTTTCTGCGAGTACTGTATGGGTTTTATTGTGGCCCAGTAGCGATCCAAAGAGATGCCTATCAGATTGAAGATGCTGACGACGCACAGCGAGACCACTAAGCATTTGGTGAAAATGCAGACTATCAAGTTATTTTCCAATTGATTCAAGAGGCCAGCAGTGACAACGACAACCACCGACAAACCGACGAAGAAATCAGCCACGGCCAAGGAGAGTATGTAGTAATTGGTCTTCTTGCGCAGCGCCTTCTCCATGCAGAACACCAAGACTATTATACCATTACCGATCATAATGGCGATGGCTAATAAGATTACCCCGATCATGTAGCCAATCAGGACGTCCATGGATGGCTTAGTAAGCGTCGCTATGGTTGTTTCGTCGAATGATTTTATAATCGATGATGTATCATTCTCACTGGCATTCATTTTGGTATCAGAAAGGGATGCTGGATAGAATAAAAAAATACTTAACTACTATTTTTTTTTAAATCATGTAAATCGAATCGTTTGTTTGATTTTTGCTGAAAGATCTTAATAAATTTAGTGGTTTTGAATTATTTGTGATTTTTTCAGCTGAAAGATCTTTCAGTCTAGGTATTTTTTTGATTGTGTTGAGCTATTGTCTTATGATTGCTATGTTATTCCAGATGCAATTTTCATCAAATTTGCTGTATCAATTTCTTCTTTAATCAAGAAGAAGATACAAGAAGGATTGTAGGTGCTTTAAATTTGCAATTTATTTATCAAAAATGCTTTTTAGAAAGTATTAAACGTAAAATATAACCTATATATATAAAAATGTAAATGTGTTTGTTTGTTTGCGGACTATACATTCCTGTACCATTTATCCGATTGCGATGAAACTTTGGTGAGTTATTGGGCGTGTATTTAAGAAGGTTTTTATATATTTTTATACATTATATATATATATATATAATGACAATATGTATGTATGTACTGTATATCGCTCCATTGAGGAGTTATTGTCCGTACCTCCGAGAGTTTTTTTGAATTGATTTATAGTTTTATTGATAAAAATGACTGTTATATAAATTATATAAATTCCTATACCATTCATTTTGATTGAAAGAATATGGGAATCACTTTTTTCAATACGGTTGACATGATATCTCAAGTTTTAATTAGAGGATTTATTTTAAATTTATAATAAACCTTTTATATATAATTTTCTATCGCTCGTACCAGATTTATGTTAAAATTTTGATTTTTAACTGTTTAAAGCAATTAACACCGTGAAAAAAGGAAAATAAATGTTTTTTTATGAAGGGTTGGTATCATGTCAACCACACTTTACCAACTTATAACTTATGCGGTGCATGTCTGTAGTTAGCAAGACTAATGATCTTAATTTTAATCTAAGAGTCGTGATTGATCCTAGATCACAACAGCAATTCGATTCGATTCGCATTTATTTATCTAACCAAAATCGCAATGATTGATTGGGATTTTACAGAACGTGTGCTATTTCTATTTCAACACATCGGTAGCCGGTTCCCATTAATACACAATATGTACGACATTATAGGATAAACATTAGGAATTCCCCCGACTAACGACTCAATTTCCCAACGCTCATTACAATGCAAAGATCTAAACTAGTTATAATTACTTGGAAATCATCACAATTTATTTGCAATTGTTGTGGAGTCTCTATGAAAATCCTTGAGAATGCTTAAATATTACGCAATCAATAAAATGCATTATGATAGGCCAGTATTTTCTCATGTTTTAATCATGTTAAATTCATCTCCAATTGTACAATTTATGATGAATTTCCTAACAGATCATATTGTAGAAAAGACCACAAAGTAGACAGAACTTATCCGATAAAATAATTCGATGTTTTAGAAGTAGTTGGCATAAAGGACGAACGATTGACGCATACTAAAATGACTTACATCACCATTACATAAATGTGCAATTTATGCGTTAATTTAAAGGCAGATTGTCAAGGTTCAAGTGGAAGACATTTCTTGGAAATGTTCAATATAATCTTCAACATAAGTATATATCGCTTTGTTGATCAACAGCTTATGCAAGTACAGTGATCGAAGAAGCTATTTTTGATATTTTTATATCAATTATTAAAATATAAGTGTTACCCAACGACATTCATCAAATTCCACAAACACATTTAAAACAGGTTATGCTTAGATACACATTCATATTTACAAGTGTACTTGTGCCACTCATTTGTACACCCAATGTCAATGTTTTTTCAATCAAGATCGATGCCGAATTCGCGAATGGCGAAAAAATTCGTCAAGAAAAGTGTCCAAAATTCAATTGCGCGCGTTAAAAATATGGCACAATAATCTTTGCGATTTAAAAAAAAGCTCTCAAATCAAAAACGGATGTAAAGTCTTACCTCAGTGATTAATAGACCGATCCTAATCAACTGTCAACGTGAACTGAGCCATGTTGATGTTGATTGCTAAGTGAGTAATGGACACATTACTGAACTTCCTTGTTTGACTACGTGGACAATTGGAAGATTTAGCAAATATCAAAATACCTCATGTATCGAACGCGCATTGGAAGCATCTGCTATTGCATGTTCCATAGCGTTGATAAAAAATCCGTGTTATATGAAGCAATTTCGAAGTTAACTTTAAAAGATGATTAAAAACGATCTCCATAGGAGATTTTACTAGGGAAAGGATTCATTGTGGTGTTGTCCCGTAGCCTTCCACACGTGGTAAAGTAAGGATAGGATTATTTGGAAAGATAGGAGAAGAGAGAATCTATGAGTGAGTAGCGAAATAACCATTATATATAAATGATAATTTAATTACTGTTGCAAATTCAATCACTCACTCATGGACGTCCCTGCACGACTTTATAATCGCGTCGACATTTACTTTTTCAAATCCAGGAAATCAGTTTAAACCTGGATCGAGACGATCAATCAAAAATATTAATATTTCCGATCTCCCAAATTTGTTGATACGGTGAAAATCACAGATCTAATCATAGCCATGGTTGAAGAAAACCCGCGATGGACTGTTCGCGAAATAGCTAACAAGTTAGAAATTCCACGAACATCCCTCCATAATCATCTGACAAAATTGATCTACATCAGTCTTTCAGAAGTATGGCTTCCTCATGAACTGACTCAAATAAACTTCAGCGTATTTCAACATGCGATATTCTTCTCCAACGACATAATAGCCAATCTTTTTTGAAGAGACTTGTCACTGGAGATGAAAGTTGGATACTCTATGTGAATATCTAACGTAAACGGTCTTGGACCAAGGGTACAGAAGCTTTAACTGGAGCTAAACCTGGCCTACATCCAAAAAAAGTTTTGCTATGCATTTGGTGGGACTGGAAGAGGGTAGTTTATTATGAGCTACTTCAGCAAGGTGAAACGATCAATTCAACAAAATATTGTTTCCAACTAGGCAATCTAAAGTATGTAATTGCCTGAAAACGGCTAGAATTAGCGAACAGACGCCAGGCCTCATGTGTCTTTGCTCGTCAGAAATAAATTATTATCATTTGACTGGGATGTTTTTTACCTCATCCTCCATACTCTCCGGAAATTGCCCCTTCAGCTTATTATTTATTTTTTTCATTGAAAAATTCTTAACGTGGTAAAAATTTTAATTCAAAAAACAATATAAAAATGTACCTTGATCAATATTTTGCCAACAAACTTGGGAAATTTTGGCAAGAAGGCATTATGAGGCATATAGAGAGATGAAGAAAGGAAATAGAACAGAATGGATCATATATTATTCAATAAATTATGGTGTAATACAAATTATTGTTTATTTTTTTCTTAATATGAAAACGAAAGAAACTTATGGGACACCCTAATATAAAACAATTTCTATACCGCGTAAACTTTAAAACAAGGGATGATATATTTTACGCTATAAGAGTTCGAATTGTTTTTTTTTTTGTTCAGGTTTTCGTTCCGGTTCAATTAAAAAAATTATATTTCGAAGTCTTGATATTTAGGGAGTGGCATGACTATGATACTTATCATTGTTTTGACATTCAAAAGCCAATAAAAAATAATCAAGCCTCGTTTATTTAAAACCTTACCCTTTAAAAATGGAAGCGTTTCCTTGAAAAACACTGGAAATCTTAACCCATGATATTTTTAGATCTTTTCCTGATGAATAATAACAACATGCGATTTCCGCGGGAAAAGTATATTATTTGTTATTAGCTGGCTGGCTTATACCATTTACAAGGAAAATACTGGCTAATTTAGTGCTGTAATAATGGATAGGTTATTCGATCGTCGCAATCGTCGTTCGCAAGATTAATACAAAGAGTCGTCCGATAGTCTTAGCCGCGGGAGGACGTGCTATTTCCCGTCTCGGTTATAATAGTGCTTCTGAATTTATTATGAACGATTTAATAATAGTATATTAATTTCATGACGTTTCATTCGAAAATCAATGAGATTCCGATGTCATATTCAAAATTTGCATGATGAAACATCACCTTCTTTTATTAAGAATGTCTAAAACTTCGTTGAATATGGATTATCATAATCTTGCCAAGAGTCAACAGTGACTAGCTGACTGAATCACCTCTGTTTATTGACGCAAGCATCAAACAACAACAGCAGAGCAAATATTACAGATGATGCTTGAACGGATTTTGAGGAAGGTTAAGAAGTCGTCTTCGATAGTCATCAATATTTTAGCAATTCATCAAGTTGCAATGCATTAAATCTTGCTATGTCCATTAAAATCGAATTAAATATGTTTCTGGATAAGCAATCCTTTTAACGCTTCATCTTCAGGTTGATACAATAAAATTATAATTTCGTTTTCATGATATAAAGTAGATAATTATGTAGGAATAAATATTTTTAATGATGATTTAACTGATATTTACAATACATTTCAAACACTATCAATGACTATTAAAGTATCGTTCATCATATTTGACTGAAGCGATCGACTTTCACTGATTTGCTTGATGACAATCGCATATGATAAGAGCCTACCGAAGAAACCTGAAATGAAAGCAAAATTCATCGTGAAGAAGTGCCCTTTTATTTCGAAATTTCTGTAGGACGTCATCCTGGCGAATCTTTCCAATTGGGCATCATCGTCGCTTCCTGAAACGTTGAAATTGCACTTATTATTCAAATTTGGGGGATATTAATTAATGTTGGATTGTTTTTTTTAATACCAATCGATGTGGTAATGAGGGACTTTCCGATTATCGAAATGCTTCTGGAGACTTCGCTTTGTAAAATTTCACAAACTGTCATACAGCTGAAGATCCTGACGAATTGAACGATGACCCAGAAGAGCATTACGATGATTTTCCGTAACTAAAAATGATGTTCTATACATTTTGTCCTTGTAAATACTTCTTGAATTTACTAAGTATAATATAAAATGTACGTACGGATACTTCTACATATACCGCGACAATTTGAGCACTCACAGCACACAATGATCCCGATAATACATCGATTATAATCATTAATATCTGGAAATTTCAATGATTATTAATATTAATTTTAAATAAGATTTATGCGGAAACGTATGAGTTGATTGACTTACGATGATACTGTAATATTCATTGATGCGACCTATTAAATCTCCTAATGTATTGATTATCAATAGATTTTTAAATATAATCCTTTCTTTGCATTTGATATCATCCACGTCAACTATGTCTAATAATGCAAATGGTGATTGCCAAAGTCTCATTATAAAATCTTTATGCTTTTCATCGTCAATTTGCAATTGTGTTTCAAATCTGTGATTTAGAAACTCTAATCTTCTTGCGACCATTTCGACTTCTATGATGAAATGCAAGCCCTTAAGCTCAACAGTCAATAAGAACATTTGATAGGCGAACACATCAAAAGAAGACACATAAGTAAACTCTATTAAAAAGTGTGTAAGTCTTATAATACCAAAAATAATACCAAAAATCCACAATGTCCTTGTGAATTGTTTATTCGTCATCTCGTTATAGTAATTGAGGACTCGATCGATTTTTAAGATGATTTCGTGTCTTTCGGCGGTCTTTTTCGCACCGAAAAATATGCTCTGAAATAGGACAGTCAGATAGCCCAGTCTCATCGTTATGATCGCCAACAGGAGCGTATATTCAATGGCCTTTTCATCGATTCCAAATTCCAAATTGAAAAACCCGAATACATACCAAAAGACGTCGCCGAGAAACAACGCAAACAATACAAAATAGTACAAATTAAAGATCTGAACAAATCTGAAAGGGAGCGAATCGAAACGAATGAATTCCTTCAGACCGCACATTACATTGACGACAAAGAAAAAATTACACAACACCGAAACGCTGTTCTTCGGCTCCATTTAGATGCCTTTTTATTCAGTTTTACCTGTATAGCATTCTGAGCTGTTTCTTAAGATCTATATCACAAAACATAATATTTGATCGTTGTCCAATTTAAATAATGCAGCTATTGTGTCGAATTAATTCATTTCATGATGCGCGTGTTGCTTTTAGATGGGTGGTTAGATATTCGATCGAAAATATTTTTACACGAAAAAGGTTGCGACAATAAATACAGCATACAAATACAAATTTATCCGAACTGGATCATCAACCTCTTATACTGTCGAATATTCGTGTTTTATCCAGGGCTTTGAACCGTATTTTAACGATTTCGGTCTTCGTTCGTGAAAGAACAACGTTTTTTCGGTTTTCGGTTTACGGTTCAGCTCCGAGCATTTAATTTATGATAATTTAAAATCAATTTTCTTGTTTAAGATACAACATTTTATTTTTATTTTCTAGTATTTTAATATCATTTCTCAATTCAATTGTGTTAATTGCGTCAATTAAATTACGTGTTCAAATATTATCCAGAGACTATAGTTTTCATGTCACAATCATAATAATTTATTGTGAAGGTTCTGTTTCTCGGTTTCCCAAACTATGTGATAAAATTACCAAGCTTAACTCTTTATAGTCCGTCCCCGCTTTAACGCGTAATGTAAATGACGTAACTTGAAAAATATGCACTCCAGAAAGCCCTTTCCAGTAAAATCAACTGAGGAAAACTGTTCAATCTTTACAAACCTCCCACACTTCCTATTTAGACGAACGCGAAAGCGACCGTCAATACGTTCATTCAGAAAACCCACTGGGTGAATGTTCTAAATGAAACTCGGAGGCTATGCGAAGGAGGAGGTGAATATAACCCCTTTCTGTGAATGGATATTGAAGAGGCCCATAGATTTGCAATGGACTGTTTGTGGCTGCACTTTGATGATGATGACATAGTATGAATACTGACTGAAACAAAAAATAGCTTTGTAAAAATGGATGCAAAATTTGGGTCACTGCCTCTCGTACTATATTTGGTGGTGTCAGATTCTTATTGACCAAACCCCTTCTTTGGTCCGTTTTTCTTCTTCCCAGTATTGTTTATCACATTGCTGCAGATGGGCAGCTGATCTAACCATTAGGACCCTTCTAGTCTTGTTCTGTCGCCAAAGGTCTCAGTTTTCTCTGCTCACCAACATGTTGCAGAGCATGTTCTCGTCTTTAAGCTCATTTATTCCGAGTGCTTGTTTCAGGTGTCTCTCTTTTGTTCTATAAGAACTTGTGTAAGGTGAAAGGTAGTCTCTTTATTTCCGGGCCCTCTATTGACTTATGTTTGGTATAAGTCGATGGCTCCATCCTCCTTTGTTGGTCTGATCCCATTTCTGTTGCCAGGATTCTTTCTGTTTATGCTCATATTGGGATCCTCAAAGTCGAAAGGATCTCTTATTTGCTAAGAGGTCTACCAGGGTCTATTTCGACTTCGTTGATAATGTTCCTTCTGCACGGCTTCGGCCCTTCAATATTGAGCATGAGTCGCCTTATTTTGCTGGCGCTCTTCTGCGCCTTTTGTGCGATTGCTTCCATATGTTCGTTATATGCCAGCTTGTTATCCATGATAACCCCAAGGTATTTTTAGAGTGCGGGACCTCATGGTTGTCAACGACAATTTGATCTATTCCCGATTTTCTTCTTCTGCTGAAGATTATCGCGTCTGTCCTCTCCGCCATTAACTGCAGGTGATTCCCCCGCATCCATTTGCTGATTTAATACAGGGCTTCATCTGCGTTCATCTTAAAGACTCACGAGTAGAGTTGTACTTCTCTCGTACTATTGCCTGATTTCGACTTACCCTTTTTTATATTTCTATAGGGTGTTTGGCACATGGATCGATATATTTTTTTAAAGTTATGGGGGTCTTTTTCAAGGTTTCACACATAGGCCCTATGTCCTATATGTCAGGGTTGTCGGAATTCAAATGAAATGTGCAAACGAATGAGAAATGTCCTTGCGAGCCATGAAATAGGGCACGTCCCTGCATGAACAAATCCATTGGTGTCAGGTCTGGAGACCGTGCGAGATGCTGGATTTTTTTGTGTTTCACTGGACACAAGCTCATTTTTTAAATTGTTATTATTTATTTATAATATCTACCCTACAAAATAAACAAGGCGTTTCTGTGCTTAAAAATTTCAGGATTTACGAAGTGTTGCGTTGCAGGAAAGTTTGGGAAAGCCCTGTTCTATTTAATGACTTGAATGTACTTGTATACATACAGAAAAGTATGTATTAACCCATAATATCTATAACAATATAGAAAATGGATTCGCAAAGTGATGTTTTGGTCTTCTTAAATAGGTTTTTAATTGTAAATTCGATATTTTGCTTAAGGAAATTTTATATAAATGATGGGAAGTTTATAAAAATCGGAAAATATTATAAATCCTATGTTATAATTGTTTGTATATTATCGACAGCTGGAATTGGTTGGGGAATAAAAAGTATGTGGATGAACACTAATGGACTAGTTGAACCCACAGTAAGAATCATTTTTATAATAGACAGCCTCTGTGTCATCATGTCTTTCGCGAACGTCGCTATAAACAGTTCTTTCGTCAACATCGACATATCAGAGAGGTTCTTCAAGACTATTTTGGAAATCGATAGAGAATTATGTTTCTCAAATCGCAATGCAACGAGTTTGACCTTAAAATACATCAGTTATTTGGTTGTTAGAATAACATATTTGTTGGCGGAAGCAATCACAATTACCAACATTGGCACATGCGTCTTTCATCTCACTTCCATTGCTATCGATTTGGAAGTATTCAATTTTGTGATGCAGATCGACATGATAGCGAGACGATTCGAGATCCTCACTAAAACGATGGTCGTGTCTCATGAACACGATCGTATTCAAGATGGGATTTTATCGATGTTTTGGCAGGAATCATCCAGAACGAAGCCTTCCGATGGAAGTGACGTTGTGAATAAATATATCACGATTTATAACAAATTGATGGATGCTATTAATTTGATCAATGAATATTTTGGCTTAATTGTGGGTATATTTACAATATGATTGTCAGACGTGTTCAAATGATTAAGTTTAATGCGTGCAAAATCAACTTAAGTATTAAGTGATCATGAGAAAGAAATTATATTAACACATTCCCGGTCGGCTATGCATAGCATTGTCTTTCGCATGACGCAAGGGCGTATTTGCAATATTAGAAATGCAAGAGCCGGCTATGTTCTTACTGGCAAACATGTTTAAGATATCTTACTATATAAAAATAAGTAAACATAGCAGTAGTTTTTAAACTTTGGTGCGCGTACCAGCACAGCATAGCAATTTAGCTTGAACCTTTGTCCTTCCTCCTCCACCGCACCCTCGGTTGCAATAGTCTAAAGCTGATTTTCCTGCAGAAACCTCGCCTCCTCTGGAGGGCTAGAATATAATAATTAAATCTATGCCTTTAAATAGTGTTTAATAGTTAAACACGCATAGGTGTGCATCTCCCGCATCCATCGATATTATCCAAAGGACGCACATATGCGCAACCCGACGGGAATGTGTTAAATGAGATATTTCGAGTTTGATAATCAGTCGACAACTTTTAGAATCAGATAATTGCAGTGGGATCCAAACCAAATAGAGTGATTGTTTTAAATATGGCTATTGCAAATAGAGGATATTCTATGCGGTGAACAAATTAAGAAAATAACCTTCTTGACAATTATTTTTCAGCTCATATTTTCAGCGATTGAAATATTATTTGGAATAACTGCATTGATCAACTTGCTCATGCTATATCACAATGCGGTAAAAATCGGCATATATATGGGTGTAATTTATCGACTATTTATCCAAATGTTTTAAAATTTGAGCAGATTAAAGCTACCTTCTTATGATATTATGCCATTTCAGATAGTCCACTACGTTCTTGTATTGGCTTGGGCCATCATTCTGACGATGCGAATAATTAGTTTCACCGCGATTTGTGAAATTCTAAAGCACGAATCTGAAAAGTCATTGAGCATCATCGGAAAGCATCTCATCGTATTTAACGAAGGTAAGATTTGGGCAAACATTTATATATTTCAGAGTTAATTTATATTTGACGTCGTATACAATTTTTAGATCTTCCCGGTAGAAGAACATTGGATAGATTCGCTCGAATGATAATACATCGGGATCATCGCATCGAAGCGAAGAGCATCATTTGTATTGATTTCAGATTGATTCTGAATGTTGCGGGAATAATTCTATCGTATTCCCTATTCTTAAAAGAGTTCTCAGACAACAGATTGAATGAATTCCGTCGTAAAAATAACCCTTAGAGTGCTAAGCTATGATATATCGTCGATTGTGAAACTAGCGAGTACTGCAAACAATGATTGCTATTGCAAACAAATTTCCACAAGCATTGATTTTTGCTGCGATTCTTTCTTTATCAAACTCTTACTGTACATATTCGGATTAACACTTTATAGTCGGGGATGTTCCGCATTAAGCTTCGCCCGGGGTCCGGGCGGGAGTTTCATATAAAATACATAAAACGTTACTTCCTCAATAAAATTGATATAATTCTTAAACCAGCCAATAGGTAGAAACGAAATTTTACTGGCGTCTTCAAAATAGTTCATTAAATTGATATATGTAGACATCATAGAGGTTATCAATTTGTGATGCGTGTGCCAGCGTGATAAAGTATAAAAAGTGCTTTTTTATGATATTGATTATATTACCATGAGTGAAGTCAATATATTGTATTTGTTGTCCTATTGTCTCTGTAGCATGGGCGAATTATTATCGCCTTGCAATGACGCTGTTAATCTGTGCAGATTTACTCGCTAAATTAAAAGCGACATCTTCTGTGCGTTGCGGACACTTTGTGTCTGAAGGAACGACACCGATCGCTTCTTGCGCATACACTGTGTCGGTTGAGTGGTGATGCGCAGGAAGCGGGAACCGTGAGGAGTCATCATTTAGCCTTGGCTGTGGAAAGACGTCCTTCCCGCGGCCAAATATCTCTCATGAATAATAAAAATGTTATCTAAGAAGAGAGTCTTTATTTTCGACGCCTATCTACCTCCATCCAATCCGCCCGGCTACAGCCCGAAAGTAGGACAAACCCGCGTGAAAGCGCGGCCGTCCGGGCGAGCTTGTAGGAGTGGGGCGCACCCTGGGGACCAGCTGATCATCCCTATCTAGAAAAAAACCTCCATTGCAACCTCCTCCTTGCATCAAGATTAAGGATCATTCATTGGGTAGGCACTTACTAGTACTGTATACTGTTCAAATATATCAGGACTGATTATGAAGAGAAACAATGGGATTAAAAAAAAATATTTTATGAAACTGATCAACATTTGGGGTAAATGAAAAAAAATAATACTCAACAAATAAGGCTTACCAGTTTTTCAAATACTTTTTATTGATAGATTCTATTCAAAGCTTTTCAATCATAAAGCAATTATTGTAATGAACAACAGGTCTTTAAATAATAAACATCAGTTCGATTCAATTCGTAGACATAATGGAGCGAAAAAGTGATGTCACTTGCTTCAGAAATGATTTTTCGCTAATCAATTCGATTTTTGGCCTGAAGAAGTTTCACAACGTCGATAATCGTTATGTTAAAATAGGACGCATTTATAAAACATATGTTATGTTGTTTTGTATGACATTTCTTACAATATTAACCTATTCTACGTATCTATTGTCGAAGAAAGAAGACCAATCGAAAGTCTATTTGACTATTGTTATATCAAATACTTCTGCATTGGTCTGCTTTGTAGTGACATTGTTGAACAGTGCGATTTTCAGCATAGATAAAAATGAATATTTTATGGAAAATCTCGTTGAAGTCGATCATAAATTGGATTTTATGTGCTTGAGCAGCAAAAAGATATTCGTCTATCATGCAATATTTGTGTTTGTTACATTGTTTACAGCCATTGCAGATATCCAATCTACAAAACAATTGGAAAGTTTTGCGACTCACGTTTGTGCCGTTACCATCGATTTGGAATTCATGAATTTTATCATTCAGGTTGAAATGTTGGCTAGGAGATTCGAAGAGCTCAACAACCAGATGAGCAGTCGATTTGAAAATTTACAGCCAGAAGATGGTCTCATTGTTAAACATTGGGAAAATGGATTCACTGCGAGAAACGACAGTAGAACTATGATCGATTTCATTGGTATTTTCAATCGACTTGGGGATCTTATACAGTGTATGAATGATTATTTTGGATTAAATGTAAGTTCAAATGGGTGAATTTAAGTCAAACTCGAATATGAACCTTTATTTTTGACTCTTTTATGACTCAGCTCCTGATTTCTACAGTGGATTTGATGTGTGGTCTTCTAGCGTCGATCAATGAGGTCAAAGATATCGTACGTATTAAACGTTTTAATATACAGGGGTATCATCTCATCAACGGTGAATTCTCAAAATTGCTAATTAAACTGTAATGTCTACCTTATAATGTTTATATATCTCCTATAATGTTTACCTTAAATATCATATTGATTTAATTCATATTGGTGTTTCCTTTGAGATTCTATCCAAACCATTTTTTAATAATAATAATAAACTTTGCTTGAGAGAAATGATGATTTATATATCCGTATAAATCCGAACGTTCATGTGGTACACTCTAATAATACCGTACTAACTTCAATCCAGAAACATTCAAATACGTCAATCAAATAATGCTTATTCGTTATGATACAAATATATATATCGATCATTTTTTTAATAGATCGAAGACAATATCTTATTGGCTATATGGGGTATTTGTCTGGCAACAAGAGTCGCCTGTTACACTACAGTTTGTGAAATTTTGCAACATGAAGTTCAAAAATCTCTCAGCATATTTGGAAAAAGTCTTCTAACTATTGATTTTGGTATGCACATGATAATTATATTGTAAAAACGATTTCTTCTCGACTTTAATCGTATTTATTTTCAGACGATCCCGAGTCATTTATCCTGGAAAGATTCACAAGGATGATAACCAATAAAGATTTACGAATAAAGGCAAAAAATGTTTTCGGTATCGACTATAAATTCGTATTGGATTTTGTAGGAATGATTCTATCATACACCTTAGTTATACAACAGATCATTGCAAGTAATCGACTTCATCCTCATGAGATAAATGGATCGAAATTATGAATTTATATGGAATTCACCATATTAAGTGTTACGAAATGCACCGCTTTGTAGTAGTTAAACAGTATATTACATTATTTATCGGATTTAATCTAAATTAAAACTTCGAATCGAATTTGCTTCAATTTGAAACAATTTTTTTGGATGGCCCTAAATTCGACTCCTCTTTCTCAGAATAACTGTCGCCTTTTTAAATAAGTAAATTTATAATTGTGAATCTATTACAGGACGGAAAATCGTTAGCACTTTAATCAATCTAATTGCGTTCATATTATTGACTATTAATGTATGTTAAGAACATCATTACATTTCGCTATTAAATAATATTACAAGACTATAATTTATTTTAAAAAATACTGTTCGAAGCCCTGGATACAACATACAAACTTGATAGTGAGAGATTAATAATACAATCCCAGCTGAGATAAATTTATTATTGTGCTGTGTTCGTCTAAATGTCTTTGACCGAATATCTAATCAATTATCCAACGCCAATATATGCATAATGAAATCAATTAATTCTACATAATTGCTGTTTACATTTGTATTATATAAATTGGGTAACGATCAAATATTAATTTTTGTATTATAGATTTTAAGAAACAGCTCATCATATTATACTCTTGAATAAAAATTGAATAAAAACATATCTAAATGGAGCCGAAGAACAGCGTTTCAGTGTTGTGTAATTTTTTCTTTGTCATAAATTTAGTATGCGGTCTGAAAGAATTCATTCGTTTTGATTCTTACTCTTTCAGATTTGTTCAGATTTTTAATTTCTACTATTTTGTATTGTTTGCGTTGTTTCTCGTCGACGTCTTTTGGTTTGTTAATGGTTTTTTCGATTTGGAATTTGGAATTGATGAAAAGGTCATTGAATATATGCTCATGTTGTCTATTATAACGTTAAGACTGGGCTATTTGACTGTACTATTTCAGAGCATATTTTTCGGTGCAAAAAAGACCGCCGAAAGGCACGAAATCATCTTAAAAATCGATCGAGTCCTCGATTATTATAACGAGATGACGAATAGACAGTTCACAAGGACATTGTGGTTTTTCGGTATTATTTTTGGTATTACGAGATTCACACACTTTTTAATCGATTTAACTTATGTGATTTCTTTTGATGTGTTTGCCCATCAAATGTTCATATTGACTCTTGAGCTCAAGGGCTTGCATTTTATCATAGAAGTTGAAATGGTCGCAAGAAGATTAGAATTTCTAAATCGCAGATTTGAAACACAATTACAAATTGACGACGAAAAGCATAAAGACTTTATGATGAGACTTTGGCAATCACCATTTGCATTATTAGACATAGTTGACGAGGATGATATCAAATGCAAAGAAAGGATTATATTTAAAAATCTTTTGATAATCAACACGTTAGGAGATTTAATAGATCGTATCAATGAATATTACAGCATCATCGTAAGTCTATCATCTCATACGTTTCTCCATAGATCGTATTTAAATTTAATATTAATAATCATTGAAATTTCCAGATATTAATGATTATGATCGATGTATTATCGGGATCATTGTACGCCGTGAGTGCTCAAATTGTTGCGGCATATGTGGAAATATCCGTAAGTTATTTACGCGGTATTGATATTAAACTTCTATCATAATTATTTCTTTAATAATCAAAAACTTATTTTGAAAAAAATGTTGTCTTACAAATATATAAAATATCATTTTTAGATACATAAAATCACCATAACGCTCTTCTGGGCCATCGTTCAATTCGTCAGGATCTTCAGCTGTATGACAGTTTGTGAAATTTTACAAAGCGAAGTCTCCAGAAGCATTTCGATAATTGGAAAGTCCCTCATTGCCACATCGATTGGTAATAAAAAACAATCCATCATTGATTAATATACTCCAAATTTGATTGATAAATGGAATTTAAATGTTTCAGGAAGCGATGATGATGCTCAATTGGAAAGATTCGCCAGGATGATGTCCTACAGAAATTTTGAAATAAAAGGTCTCTTCTTCACGATGAATTTTGCTTTCATTTCAGGTTTCTTCGGTAGACTTTTTTCATATGCGATTGTCATCAAACAAATCAGCGAAAGTCGATCGCTTCAGTCGAAGAATATATGAATTTTATTGTTTATATCTATTGAATAATTATTTAAATATTCATTACTAGGAAAATGTGTATCTTAGTTCTTTCTATTTATTAATAGTGCATTTTTAAATATTTATGGTAAATAATTCGTTGAAGCGCTAAAATTCTCGACCTCAAAGATGGTCATCTTCGCGAAGATCCTCCCCGTTGGGGTTCAGAAGTGAAAAGAGATAACCCTTCCGCCGAGATCTTCGTTTGTTCGAAGAGGTCGAAGAATTGTTCGTCTGAAGAGATCCTTCTTCGTCGGAGTCTGGAATCGAACTTGGTTGTCCGATGAGAGATTCGTACCTGAGATCAGGTAGCCAACTACTCGTACTGGGCGGACCTTTTTTTCCCGGCTTAATTATAAAATAGAATTTTGAAAAAAATCTATATTTTTTTATACATATTTTCTAAGTTTAGACATTTAAAAATATATCCCCTAAAGAAATATCCAAAACTCCAATTGTTTACGAAGTTATGGCTATTTTAGTGATGTGGCAACTAAGTCCCAGAATGAAATCTTTAAACGTGTTTTTCTTGAAACTACTTTTTTCAATTTACTTTAAATTTAGTAAGACCCTTTTATATATAATCTTATATTGTTTCTACCAGATATTTGTCAAATTTTTATTTTTAACTATTTTTAAAAAAAAATAAAACTGTGAGAACATAAAACGAAAAAATGACTTTTTTTAAAACAGTCGCCATTTTGTGAAGAAAAAAATATTTTTTACTCTGAGGTAGGAACTGCGATGTTGCCTTTTACCTCTCACTATCTCTAGGGGCCCTCCACGAGGGGCCCAATATGAGGCGCGGGGTAGTCCGAAGGCCGGATGCGCCCTTGCACCTCTCATCTTAGCCTAAAGGGTCTCGACGAGAGGGACGGGAGCGTCCGCCCTTCAGTAGCGATGGGGATCTGCAGCCTAGAGACGGACTCGCAGCATACGCGACGGAAATCCGTATTTTACCTCCGTAGAGGGGGCAATTCTTTGTCTTCGACCATTTATTTGCCATCCTCAGAAAGAATATGACAGTCTGTTCATCCTGCAGCTCTTGGGATCGGGTGCATGGTCCGAACAGTATAAAAAACGGCCCGCTTTAATAACCAAAATTATTTAAATATATTCGCGAATTATTCCCAAGCTACAATAGCGAAATTTTTATTAATTGAGATTTTTTTAAAATTTAAAATGACTAGAAATGTAACTCTTTTGAAAAGTTTTTTACCCTTTTTTTTACACATGACAAAATTCTGAAAATATAGTAATGTAGGGCAAGTTTATTAAAAAATCATTTAATAAGGCCTTCCAGTTTAATCTTAAAGATAAATATTAACGAAGCTCTTTAATCATGAAGCAATTAACCCGATGAACTCTATAATGGCTTTAAATAATAAAAATTAAATCGATTAATAATTCGTAAACACAATGGAACACAAAAGTGATGTTACTTGCTTCAGAAATGATTTTTTGCTAATCAATTCGATTTTGGGCTTGAAGAAATTTCACAACGTCAACAATCGTTATGTTAAAATAGGGCGCGTTTATAGAACATACGTGATGTTGTTTTGTATGACATTTCTAACAATACTCATCCATTCTACGTATCTATCGCCGAAGAAAGAAGACTATTCGATGAATTATTTGACCATTGCTCTATCGAATACTTCTTCGATGATCTGCTTTGTGGTGACGCTGTCGAACAGTGCTATTTTCAGCATAGATAAAAACGGATATTTTATGAAAAATCTCGTTGAAATCGATCATAAATTGGATTTTATGTGCTTGAGCAGCAAAAAGATATTCGTCTATCATGCAATATTTGTGTTTGTTGAATTGTTTTTAGCTATTGTAGACATCCAATATACAAGGCAATTGGAAAGTTTCGCATTTCGCGTTTGTGCCGTTACCGTCGATTTGGAATTCATGAATTTTATCATTCAGGTTGAAATTTTGGCTAGGAGATTTGAAGAGCTCAACAACCAAATGAGTAGTCGATTTTGAAAATATACAGCCAGATGATGGTCTCATTGTCAAATATTGGGAAAATGGATGCACTGCAAGAAATGACAGTACAACTATGATCGATTTCATTGATATTTTCAATCGACTTGGGGATCTTATACAGTCTATAAATGATTACTTTGGATTAAATGTGAGTTCAAATGGGTGAATTTAAGTCAAACTCGAATATGAACCTTTATTTTTGACTCTTTTATGACAGCTCCTGATTTCTACAGTGGATTTGATGTGTGGTCTTCTAGGATCGATCAACGAGAGCAAAGATATCGTACGTATTGGAATATTTAATCAATTGGTTTTCTTTTCACTTTGGCTATTTTATCGAACCAGTTGACTTGAATTTGTTTACCAAAAATTGAAAAATCGATTCAGTAGAACGGTTGTGGCGAGGATATAAAACGTATAATGCGCGGAAAGTTTCTTGAACGAAGCACTAATTTAGAAAATAAAATTTTATCGTACAACATTATTACTTTTCATAAATATTTGCCATGTCTTTATATTCGATGGCAGTTAAAAGTTTAATCAAACAATTTTTTAATAGATCGAGGACAATGTCTTTTTGGCTATATGGGGTATTTGTCTGGCAACTCGAGTCGCCTGTTACACTACAGTTTGTGAAATTTTGCAACATGAAGTTCAGAAATCTTTGACCATATTTGGAAAAAGCCTTCTAACTATTGATTTTGGTATGCACATGATAATTATATTGTAATAACGATCTCTTCGACTTTAATCATATTTATTTTCAGACGATCCTGAGTCATTTATCCTGGAAAGATTCACAAGGATGATAACCAATAAAGATTTTCGAATAAAGGCAAAAAATATTTTCGGTATCGACTATAAATTCGTATTGGATTTTATTGGAAAGATTCTATCATATTCCTTAGTTATACAACAGATCATTGCAAGTAATCGACTTCATCCTCATGATATAGGCGAAACGCCATATTAAGTGTTACTAAAGTCAATGCCTTGTAGTTGTTAAATAACATATTACATTATTTGTTGGATTTGATTTAAATTGAAACTTCGAATCGAATTTGCTTCAATTTGAGACAATTTTTTTGGATGGCCCTAAAATCGACGCCTCTTTCTCAGAATAACTGTCGCAATTTGAACTGTCGTGAATTTTATTGCTTATGTCTGTTAAACAATTATTAAAAATAATCATTACTGAATCGCATTTTGTCTTATATTTTGGGATAACCAAGCGAAACGACCCAACAAAAATATTTATTCGGTATTTTTTTTAATAATATTAAGTGATGACATACAATTCTAAATAATATTGCCATGTAATCTGATCATAAGATCTTTATAAGTGGATACATAAAATGATTGAATGAAACGGTTTTCATACGAAATATATTCATTGTTTTCCTTAATATTTTATAGATTGACAGACTAAAGCCTGAAGATGAAACAAGAAAGTGAAGTTATTTTTTCAATTAATATTTTACAAGTGATAAATGTTTTTTTCTGTATGAGGAAAGCACGCATAAATAATGATAATATTGTGGAGATTGGGATCATTTCTAAAATTTATAATGCTATATATATTATAGTAGTGGTATTAGGATTGTCCTGAAACCACCTTTAAATATGCGAAATACTGCTATGCAAATAACAAAATTTCAATATTATCAGCAGCTTATATGACTACTTGTGTTATAATGTTGATGAATTTTGCAATAATCGTTTTGAATAACACATTTTTAAAGAATGAGTCAATCAGAAAAATGTATCTGGGTCTAATGGAAGTGGACGGTATGCTCAACATTAAAGGAGCCAAAACTTACAAAAGGAAATTATATCTAATTTATTTAGGTATTACCTTATTAATGTTGTCGTATAAATTATTGAGTTTTTCGAGCGGAATTACTCGGATTTTATTCTTTAGTTGTATAATTACTGTGGATTTGGAGCTAATTCATTTAATCATTGATATTGATCTGGTTTTGAGGCGTATTGAAATTATTAATCAGAGACTAAAGGCAAAGTGTCAAATAAAGATCGAAACGCAGGAGAGATTTTATAGATATTTTTGTAAAGAATCTTCTCATCCAATTCAACCTGCTCAAGATGAAACGACAATTAGTGAAAGCAGTTGGAATCAAGAGTTTGTAGCTTTCAACAAATTGGCAAATATAATCGACAAAATAAACGAATGCTATGGAACACCGGTAAGAATTAAAAGCAGCGCTTCTGTGACGGTTCGCTTTTTTCGCATCGAATTCGATTGTCGCAAAGGTGACGACCCGATGACAAAGGGTTAACCTCTTACGCGCTACTTACTCGATTAATCAATCTATTTTGCAGATATTTTTTGCAGTAATCGATACATTTTTCCAAGTCCTATCGTCCTTCACTTCATTAATGGCTATCGATAGAGATGAGGATTTGTACAAAAATTCCTACAATTATGTAAGCGCTTAAAAATACGTTTATATCTATCGGGAATAATTTTGAAAGAGATTACACATATTTTTACAGAATACTTTGCTTCTGACAGTTGTAGTTTGGAACATATATAATTTAACAAGAATCACATTGCACACCACGATTTGTGAAATGTTACAGGATAAAATTGATGAGACATGTTGCATTGTAGGAAAATTGCTTCTGATGCTACTCACAATGGTAAGTCATTCCATATTTTATAAATATAAGCTACGTCATGCATTAATTTAATTCGATTGTCATCAACAGATGGCAGCATGAGAGCAATTGACGTTTTTGCAAGACAGCTTCTCAACAAAGATTTAAGAATAAAGGCCAATAATATTTGGAGTATTAACAACGCATTCCTCATGAAATTTGTCAGCGTGTCTGCCTCTTTCGCCATAGTTATGATAAATCTTGAATCGAAATTTAAATAAAATCAGAGCAAATGGGTGTTACTGCAATAAAATTGAAATAAATCAAATGCACTCAATTAGGTCGGTTGTACAAAACTAAGATGTTGATGTTTGTGTACGATTTAACCTCATATCAGATTATATTGGTTGTAATGAATATTCAGAACCGAAATAAATTTTTATATCAAATGATATTAGATTTTTTAAATTAAATACATATTTTCTGTAGCTAGTTTCTAATTAAAACACTTTGAAATACCGATTTGAATTTTTTGTAAGACATAATTATATTGGTATTATGGAACTGTAACGTGGAAGGTAAGGGGGCCGAGCATAGCCCTTCAACTGCGGCCAAGACGATCGGTCGGATCTTAAGACAACAAACTCTTCACTCAGCATTTCTAAACATAAGAAACAGATTTTCGAACCGGAACCGTACCGATAACCGATTAATTGAACCGCATTGAAAACCGAAAATAAAATAAATACGGGATAGATTTGTTTTTATGTATTTATCACTCATCCAACAGCAATACACGCATTATGAAATCAATTAATTCGACATAATTGCTGTTTACACTTGTATTATATAAATTGGCCAACAGTCAAATATTCATTTTTGTGTTATGGATATTAAGAAACAGTTCAGCATATTGTATAATAAATCTGAATAAATCATATCTAAAATGGAGCCGAAGAACAGCGTTTCAGTGTTGTGTAATTTTTTCTTTGTCGTTAATGTAATGTGCGGTCTGAAAGAATTTATTCGTTGTGATTCGCGCTCTTACAGATTTGTTCAGATTTTTAATGTGTATTATTTTGTACTGTTTGCGCTGTTTCTCGGCGATGTTTTTTGGTATGTTTACGGGATTTTAAATTTAGAATTTGGAATTGCTGAAGAGGCCATTGAATATACGCTCCTGTTGGCGATCATAACGATGAAGCTGAGCTATTTGACTGTCCTATTTCAGAGCATGTTTTTTGGGGTGAAAAAGACCGCCGAAAGACACGAAATCATCTTAAAAATCGATCGAGTCCTCGATTATTATAACGAGATGACGAATAAACAGTTCACAAAGACATTGTGGATTTTCGGTATTATTTTTGGCATTATGAGACTCACACACTTTTTAATAGAGTTTACTTATGTGCTCTCTTTTGACGTATTTGCCTATCACATATTCTTATTGACTGTTGAGCTCAAGAGCTTGCATTTCATCATAGAAGTTGAAATGGTCGCAAGAAGATTGGAGTTTCTAAATCACAGATTTGAAACACAATTGAAAATTGACGATGAAAGGCATAAAGATCTTATGATGAGACTTTGGCAATCACCATTTGCATTATTAGACATAGTTGACGAGGATGATATCAAATGCAAAGAAAGGATTATATTTAAAAATCTATTGATAATCAACACGTTAGGAGATTTAATAGATCGTATCAATGAATATTATAGCATCATCGTAAGTCTATCATCTCATACGTTTCTCCATAGATCGTATTTAAATTTAATATTAATAATCATTGAAATTTCCAGATATTAATGATTATGATCGATGTATTATCGGGATCATTGTGTGCCGTGAGTGCTCAAATTGTTGCAGGTATATGTGGAAATATCCGTAAGTTATTTACGCGGTATTGATCTTAAACTTCTATCCTAATTATTTTTTTAATAATCAAAAACTCATTTTGAAAAAAAATAGACTTACAAATATATAAAATATCATTTTAGATGCGGAAAATCTTTGTAACCCTCTTCTGGGTCATCGTTCAATTCGTCAGGATCTTTAGCTGTATGACAGTTTGTGAAATTTTACAAAGCGAAGTCTCCAGAAGCATTTCGATAATTGGAAAGTCCCTCATTGTCACATCGATTGGTATTAAAAAAATAATCCGAACATTCATTAATATCCTCCAAATTTGATTCGATAAATGCAATTTTAATATTTCAGGAAGCGATGACGATGCTCAATTGGAAAGATTCGCCAGGAAGACGTCCTACAGAAATTTTGAAATAAAGGGGCACTTCTTCACGATGAATTTTGCTTTCATTTCAGGTTTCATCAGTAGACTTTTTTCATATTCGATTGTCATCAAACAAATCAGCGAAAGTCGATCGCTTCAGTCAAATATGATGAACGATACTTTAAGTGTCATCGACAGTGTATAAATTTGATTGCTTACGTCTATTAAATAATTATTTTAAATACTCCTTAATACATTTTTAAATTCATTTCCCCTTTTCGAAGAATACTAGAAAACAATATAAGACGAATTTGAATTAACGTCGTTGCGTGAGCGATCAATATCTTCCATAGCGGGAGCTAATTTAACATTAGAATATCACGATTAGTGGTTCAAGATATTCGTAAAATCAATTATAATTGATTTTACGAATATTTGGGACCCCTAGGCACCGTACAATAGCGCCAAGCTAAGCAATAGAGCCGTTATCTAATACCAATATGTGGATTTTTTTGGTAGACCAATGCGATGTTCGTCTTGGGAGCTCGTACGGCTGGGATCCAATATTTTACTCTTGTAAACAATGGACCAAATTTACATCCAATCTAACCAATCAGGTCAGGTATTTCTGGGACTACTTTGCCATCGTTTGCCATTATTTAATCAAATCGAATAGTTCACAGTTGACTGTATTCAGCTACTAATGGTTATTAAAATTAAACCCTCAAAACACAATCAATCATTCCATTGTTTGAGCTCAGTTTGACTTGCCATGTGGTAAAATAATAGATACGCCATGGAAATAGTAGGCGACGTTCATGTCCTATTGAAGCAATTCAACATAATCAATACATTGTTTGGCTTACGGAAGTTCGGTTTCAAAGCTGTATGGATCGAAATTGTGCCCTACCGGGTGTATATTTCGATATTGACTCTTATTGGAATATATACGACCATACTTAACTGCAAAGAAATATTAGATGGGCATGATGATCTTTCAAAATACACCCTGACATTATCATACATCACGAACATGACGACTTTCGTGGTGGTCATCGTCAATAATGCGTACATCGGCAAAGCTTCACAGCATCGACACAAAAATATTGCTAAAGTTGATAGACTTTTAAATTACCAAAACGCGACTTTCAAACAATTCGTCATTCGATGCTATGGTCTACTTTACTTTGTAAAGATTCATCATTTTCTGCTGGAGTTTATTGAATATCCGTCGTTGCTAATCGGTGCGTTCCACTTTTACTATTTGACGATAGATCTCGAACTGTTGCATTTCATGCTCGAGATTAGCATGATCGCCAGAAGATTTGAAATGTTCAATCGTATTTTGATGAGGATCGATTTGAGATACAATCTTGAATCGAATTCGTCCATATTTATGACGTTATGGAACGTAAAAATTGATCAAAAGCAGTACGATATAGCTGAGATTCGACACACAGGCAGGAAAATCATTGAATTATTGACTATTTTTAACGAGTTGACTGACATTGCTGAATCTATCAACGAGTATTATGAAACTGTGGTAAGAATAAATTTAAAGCTATTATTTTTTGACTTAATTAAAAGGTATTGTTTATTAATTTTAAACCGGTTTTTTTTGCCGGAACGAAAACCGGAACTGAATCTATTCGAAAATACCGGTTTTATCGGTTCAATGCACGTCTTACGCTGAAGAGCTTGAATATTTTTATGTTTAAATATTAATTATTGATAAATTTAATACATTTCTCAAATCCCACCACAGATTTTGATCTGCATAGTGGATGCATTTAGTGGATGTCTGGGGGCAGTCAATCTGTTGATAAATTCTTGGTGTCATAACGATAGAGTAAGAATCCAATTGTAAAATATTTTTTAATGATGTAATAAAACATTGAACATCCAATTGCATATATCGGTTTTAATGAAGTTTTACGATTTTTATTTGACATTTTTATGGTTTGCCGCCCAACTTCTGAGAGTATTTGTCTTGACATTCATCTGCGAAGTCTTACAACGTCAAATAATGGAGGCTTTCGACATCGTTGGAAAACATCTCTTGACAGTTCCAATGGGTGCGTATTTGTTTTTCAAATTTTTAACATAACGGATTGAAATTTGGAATAACCAGAAATGTTTTTTCCCCTTTAGAATATCAAGTATCGGATAGACTCGAGAGATTCGCCAGAACGATGACTCTTAGAAACTTCAAAATGCATGCCAAAAATATGTGTTCAATAGACAACAAACTTCTTTTCAAATTCGCCTGGAACTGTTCTGACGTATGCTGTTGTAATAAAGCAAGGAACGCTTATTCATCCTGCTCAGAATATCAGTTGAAGAGCTTGTTAAAAGATCGTCCAAATGCAACGCCTAGATATCAGCACTATATAGTGCTTAAACGAAACATTTTTTCAAATGATGTAAGCTATTTTGTTTTATCAGAAAATAGTACAATTTTAACAATGGACGGGTTATTTATATTATTGTTGAACAACGAATGAAATATGCACTGTTTTCAAGCAATATTTAATTTGGTGATGAAGCTCATTTCACAATGTACAGATTCCTTGTTAAAAATCCTCGTGTTTTTCAAGAAAGATGTTTACACCAAAAAAAAAAACTGTTGTACATTTTAGGTAAATGGAATCAATGGGCCACATTTCTTGGAATATGTCTTTGCTGTGAACGCTGCAATCAATATTGAGTGACGTTGCATGGCCAAAATTGAATCATATTGATGTGTTTGATGTTTATTTTCAGCAAAACATGTCACACAACTCGAGAAAACATTACAAAAAAAACATCTAAACGTCACATTTGGATCGCCTCGACGGCAAAGGTTGTGTTTTTATAACAAAAAAACATCAATCTTATAGAAATCAATATCTTAATGACCATTTGTATTTTTTATATTCAATAAATATGTAAATTTGGTTCATCTAGATACATTTCTATTTATTTTTTATTACGCGAGTCACAGTTATCCTGAGTATTATCCACTTAGGATAATTTCATCTGGAAACTCTCCAAAGCATTAAAAAAACCGTTCAGTAAACAAGCTCCTCTCAAAAATCCGTATTATACATATTCATATTCAAGTGAGTTTTTTAACAATTGAAACTACCGTATTACTATAAATAATTTAAAGCAGCAAGTGATGAGGATGAAGCCACTCAAGTCATGATTACGATCCGCTAAAGCAGGACTTCCGTACATTTTTTTCGGTTCGATTATGTTGGAATTTGGATTGATAACTATATTAGCTGAAGTTTTGATTTAAAAGGACGAACAAAGAGTTAAAGATAACACCATAATCAGATGAATACGATCAAATAAATACTACATAAGAAAACCAAACCCTTTGGCGCAAAATGCGCACTGAACCGCAAAAAAAATGGTTTTCATTTCGACACAAATAACGGTTTTATCGGTTTTCGTACTCGTAATATGATTTTGGAAGATTTATTAAATGATGAGTTATAAATGAATATTAAGTGATGACGTACAATTCAAAAATAATATTGCCATGTAATCTGATCATAAGATCTTTATAAGTGGATACATAAAATGATTGAATGAAACGGTTTTCATACGAATTATATTTTTTGTTTTACTTAATATTTTATAGATTGACAGACTAAAGCTTGAAGATGAAACAAGAAAGTGAAGTTATTTTTTCAATTAGTACTTTGCAAGTGATAAATTTTATCTTCTGTATGAGGAAGGCATGCATAAATAATGATAATATTGTGGAGATTGGGATCATTTCTAAAATTTATAATGCTATATATATTATAGTAGTTGTTTTGGGATTGTCTGATGCCCCCGTTAGATATGCGAAATACTATTATGCAAATAACATATTTACAATGGTAGCAGCAGCTTATCTGACTACTAGTGTTATACTTTTGATGAATTTTGCAATAATCGTTTTGAATAACACATTTTTAAAGAATAAGTCAATCAAAAAAATGTATCTGGGTCTAATGGAAGTGGACGGTATGCTCAACATTAAAGGAGCCAAAACTTACAAAAGGAAATTATATCTAATTTATTTAGGTATTACCTTATTAATGTTGTCGTATAAATTATTGAGTTTTACGAGTGGAATTACTCGGATTTTATTCTTTAGTTGTATAATTACTGTGGATTTGGAGCTAATTCATTTAATCATTGATATTGATCTGGTTTTGAGGCGTATTGAAATTATTAATCAGAGACTAAAGGCAAAGTCTCAAATAAAGATCGAAACGCAGAAGAGATTTTATAGATATTTTTTTAAAGAATCTTCTCATTCAATTCAACCTGCTGAAGATGAAGCGACAATGAGTGAAATACATTGGAATCAAGAGTTTGTAGCTTTCAACAAATTAGCAAATATAATCGATAAAGTAAACGAATGCTATGGAACACCGGTAAGAACTAAAAGCGTCCGCGGTCCGCTTTTTTCGCATCGAATTCGATTGTCGCAAAAGTAACGACCCGATGCCAAATGGTTAACCTCTTACGCGCTACTTACTCAATCAATTTATTTTGCAGATATTTTTTGTAATAATCGATACATTTTTCCAAGTCCTATCATCTATCTCTACATTAATGACTATTGATCGAGATGAGATTTTGAACAAAAATTCTCACAATTATGTAAGCGCTTAAAAATAAGTTTACATATATCGGGAATAATTTTGAAAGAGATTGCTCATATTTTTACAGAATACTTTGCTTCTGACAGTTGTAGTTTGGAACATTTATAATTTAACAAGGATCATATTACACACCGCGATTTGTGAAATGTTACAGGATAAAATTGATGAGACATGTTGCATTGTAGGAAAATTGCTTCTGAGCACTCACAATGGTAAGTCATTCCATATTTTATAAATATAAGCTACGTCATGCATTAATTTAATTCGATTGTCATCAACAGATGGCAGCATGAGAGCAATTGACGTTTTTGCAAGACAGCTTCTCAACAAAGATTTAAGAATAAAGGCCAACAATATTTGGAGTATTAACAACGCATTCCTCATGAAATTTGTCAGCGTGTCTGCCTCTTTCGCCATAGTTATGAAAAGTTTCGAAATGAAAATACATTTGGAAAATCATAACTAATTTAATTAATTTAGAACAAATAGAATTATGTAATAAAATTGAAAATAATCAAATGTACTCAATTAGGTCGGATGGATGTATTACAAAACTGAAATGTCGATGTTTGTGTTTGTGATTTGATCATATCTATTGTAGTTAGTTAAATAAGCCTTTTATCAGCTTATGATATAATTCGGTTATAACGAACATCCAAAAATCCAAATCGAGTTTTTCCACTTATTTAAAACATCAGAAGAAGATTAAGGCTTTCCGCGGCCAAGACGATCGGTCGGATCTTATGAATGGAAAGATTCGCTAACTAAACTGAACTTTAACTGAAACTCAAACTTGAACTGACTCACTCCGGCTATCTGCGCTTCTTTTATACCCGACCTATCTTAATATTTTTTAGATAATTTTTTAAGCATTTCATCGGCTCCGAATTATACAACGATCTTAAGAATGTTCAACTGTTGTGAAAATCGGACGACTGTTCGATAAAATCTTCGTCTATTAAAGAATTGTAATCCTGTGGCTGTCACATGTAGAGTTTAAAGCAGCATGGTTAGCCGAGTTTAGACTACCCCATGAAAATATTAAACTCTTCGAAGACTCGTACATGACTCCTAAATATAATCCTATCAATTTTATACCCAACTTATCTTAATATTTTCTTAATTATTTTTGGTTATTTATTGCCTTTTGGAATGTTATTGCCAAAGTTGATTTGGCTTAGTTGTGTCGTTCGTATTTTGAGAGCAGGCGTTTTTTTCGATAATTAAACCATAGCATCCCTCTTATATTGTTATTTAACCTTGAATGGCGCTTATCCGACGCCTCATGTACTGTTCTAGAGTGACGTTATTATTCGAGTTTCATTACGCCTTTGCAAAATCTACCTATCCTGCAATTTTTCTCTCTACGTTATAACGACGGGATATATCTAATATTGGCAATTTTGTAATGGATGGAATAAACATATGTTTTGCTAAACAAAATGGAAGTCTTTTATTTGATTATAACTTATATTTATTTAAATAATAAAATGTGTACTGTGATGATTATTTAATGGATGAAACCCTATTTATTATGCATGATGTTTGTATTTCATCGAAGTTATCAGTTGATGATATTATTACAATCACATCAATAAAATTATTGTGTAATCTTGTAAGTAAACACTTCCTAGATTTATTCAACTAAGCAATCATATATACTATTGAGTTTATAAGATGTATTTTCGTGGATGAAACAAATCATTATATTTATTTAACAATGAGTACAGACAGTTGTGTGTCTATTTCGTTGGGCAGCTTTAAGATATTTAACACTATCTTTGCAGCAAGAAAAATATTTATAGAAAATCATGTCATCGGTGGTTTTGGAAGATTTTATAAAATATATGCTGTAGTGTTCGTCGTAGGGATATTCTTTGGATTCATGTCGTACTATAAAAATGTACTTGAAAAGCGTTCCAAAGGATTAGATCCAGAATTTCTCACTTACACGTTGTGCTATTTTTTTACAATACTCCATTTCGTTGTGACAGTTTTAAACAATGCCATTTTCAATAACGAAGCCAATAGGGATATGTATAACAATTTTTTGGAATCTGAAAGAAAACTGAACGTTAGTAGGAGCGAAATGGGGGAGTTTAAGAAGAGGCTGATTACAATATACTATGCTGTTATATCATTTGTAATGATATACAAAGTCTTCCAATTAGCCCAGTTAGATTATGGTTGGGCTTTATATGCTATTTCAACTACTGCCGTCGAATTGGAACTACTTCATTTTTTTCTCGACGTGGATTTAATGGCGAGATTCTTCAATATACTCAATCGTAATATGATGCGCACGTCAAAGATCGAATTTGAGTCTCAAAAAAGAATTTTGACCGTCATTTGGAATAAGAAGCATTTTGAAAAGCAATGGGGGCACAATAAAATCGATCTGAGGGACGACATTGTTAGCTTCAATAAACTGGCAAATATTATAGAGAAGATAAGTGCTTGTTATGGTACAACGGTAAGATTAATTCCTCCAATAGACGAATGTCATCTAGAATGTATGGTTACAAGGGTGAAGCCGAACGGTCAGGTTTGATTCCGCGTGTCGGTTGGCCATATTGTTCAGTCGCTGTAAATTCTTCCGATGGAGAAGTCGTCGCGCACTCCCACCATCTCCGCGCGGTTATTCGTTTTTTATTTAAATTTTGCAGAACAATGCCACCGTGGATATTGATCAAATTATATCTATCGTGAGGGTCGTGATGTTGCTGGATGAATGGATGGGAATAGACGGGCGTCGAATAGAAAGAATCTCTTCTCTAAATAACTATTTATTCCACACGAGAGAGAGATCTGGCTGCAGGAGGGACGACCTCCCGCAGCCAAGGCTAATCGACGACTCTCCCGACTCCCGCCTCCTGCGCGTCACTACCCAACCGGCAACGGTACAAGCGCAAGAAGCGATCCATCGGTATGCAGGTGTAATGTGTCCATAGGGCCACAAGAGATGGCGCTGTTAAAATAACACATTGCACCTGAAGAGAGACGGAAGATGTCGCTGTTAATCAGGCGAATTAAATCTGCTCAGATTAACAGCGCTACTACATGGGGATGGTAAATCGCCCACGCTACACAACGTTTCACACATAGGCCCTATGTCCTAAGTGTCAGGATTGTCGAAAACTCTTTTTCAACATTTTGAATATATTCTGGTTAAAGTACAGTGAAATTGACAGCATTTGATCTGATGGAATTTGTATAATATTAAAATCAGATCTTATTATTCTGTACCCCGCTAATCGACATTCCAATAAATTAAAGAATAGCTTAAGAAAGCAAGTCGGCTAAGCACATACTTCATATATCATTTTCAAACTATCCCAAAAGAAGAAAATCGCATCATCATCATAAACTTGAAATACATCATATTGTTGAAATATATCGGTTCGTTAATCGACGACATTTAGTGAAATCAAGCAACGTCGATTATCGGGGTCTGATTTATATCGCATTTGGGTACATGCATAACGTTAACATAGCGTAATTAAAAATAAACCAAAATAAAGACATTTTTATAAAATTTCATTTTCAAAAATCGGCAATTTCATATGCTACAATATATAATGCAAGCCAACTACCGCAATAAATATTCAATGTATCGATTTAAAATGCAGATTTATTTATTTCAGTTGGCATTCTCTGTGATTGACACGTTTTTTGGATTCCTTCAATTGTTCAATCTCATCATAGGCACAAATTTTAATGCAAATTCAAAGCTGTCGGTAAGATATTAACGCTGTTTTTAGAAGAAAAAAAATATTTTTTTTAGCATCCATCCAAATAATACTGGCATATTTGCTCGTTATAAAGGTGATTTTAATAAAAATAATATTAGAACCAAAAATATTCGCGCATTTGGCATGAAACGTACAAATTTATAAATATAAAAATGTTCGTTCGTATTGTATACGCTCCTATGCCGTTCATTCGATTGCAATGAAACTTTGGGGAGTTATTATGCGCAGCTTTGTGAGCGTTTTTGAATTAATATGAGCGTTTGTTTCTGTGCGCAATTTATTTTGCAAGACGTTTAACGAATGCACCATATTGGCGCATATTGAGCTGGGTCAATAGGAGGACGGGAAGGAGGATACGGTGATTAAAATCTGCTCAAGGACACACTCATTTTTGTATCAGGTTGTGTTCCATGGACCTGATTCTACCTATTCATATCCACTGCATCCAGACACAAACTGAGCTCGAATATGAAATCTCAAAATACGCGATTATTTTTGGGTCTTCCTAATATTTATTTATATTACAGATCAAATTATTTTCTTTAACTTTTCCGTGGACTTTGTATCATATGTTACGAATAACAATGTACACATCAATCTGTGAGATTCTGCAGCATGAAATCGACAGCACTATCACCACATTGGGAAAGCTGCTCTTATCAGATGACGATGGTAATTTGACCAAAAATATTATCGATGCATTTTAATATCTAATTTAAAATATTTAAATTTAAAACAGACAAGGACATGAGGATGTTGGACGTCTTCAACAGGCAGATCCTCAACAAAGATCTTCGCATTAAGAGCAGATATTCCTGGAACATAAACTATGAGATCATGTTCAATTTAATAGGCATTTGCTGTACATACATCATCATTTTGAGAAACACTGTCGTTAGTGACATCAGCAAGAGTCCTGTGTAATTCGTGAATACATTAATATTAAATAGGATGTGTTTTATTGATTATATTATTAAGGCCTTGTCGTTATTTCATGTGGACACAATGTCGCCGATTGCACATAAATCAATTGAGGAAATGAACTCGAAGGGCGATGTGGCTACTGTTGTGAACCTTTTTGAATTTATCGATACGATTTTCATCATTAAAAAAATGGAAATTCGCGAAAACGTCTTGCGAAATTCGGGAATGCTTTATAAAATATATGCAGTCTTGTATTCCTTGACGATTTCGTCGGCTACTTTGTTGTATGTGATAAATGGAGATTGGCTCATTGAGAATATCCAAATAAATACGGCGTTATCTTATAATTTATCGTATATCTCCATGGGATTGAATTTCTTAGCAACCCCTTTGTATAGTTTTTACTTTGGCAAAGTAATTATTAAAAATGCATACATCCAAATCGATCGATTAGACACGCGATTAAAATTCGATAGGATGAATCGAAATTTCAAACGGAAATTATTTGTGATCCTTTTTGTATTCTTCATTGTAAAATTTGTATATATCGTGGCCGATTTAGGGATGTATTTCGATTATGGCCTGTTGGTGTATTATATATCATTATTTACAGTGGATTTGGAAATTTTGCATTTTTATATCGATATAGAAATGCTTGCAAGGCGTTTTGAATTTCTGAATCAACGCCTCAAAGGTAGATTTAAGCATAAGATCAGATTTGAACATCAAGAAAGTATGCTGAGCATGATTTGGAGGAATCATTATGAAGTGCATCTTGATGATATAAATGAATATGAGGATGAATTTCTGATGTGCAATCAATTGGCTCATTTAATAGAAAAAATAACTAATGCCTATGGAATTACTGTTTGTATTGAATTTTTCAATGAAAAATTATATTAAGAATATAAAAAAATTATGCAGATTATATTGCATTTTTCTATTGTAGATACTGATATCAACAGTTGACATTTTCATTGGATTTCTATTGACAATAAATTTATACTTAATAAATGAGTATTCTAAAGATGTGGACTTTGGGGTGAGTTTATTCAAATCAGCAACAAATACAGAGACGTTAAAAAATTGTTGGATTATAATTGTTTGTTGGGAAGGCTTTTGCAATTTAGTTTCATAAGCAAAATACATAATACAATACTTATACACCCTTTTTAAATTTTCAGATTACTGAAAAAATATCCAACTGGCTTTGGGCGATCCATCAATCTTTACGCATAATTTCATACACGATAATGTGTGAAATACTACAAGAACAAGTCGGGAATACAATCAATGTAATTGCAAAAATATTAATTGTCATCGATCCAGGTACATTTGAAAATAACTGTGCAATGCGTTTGTATAAAATATCAAATATATGCAATATTGTACATTTTAATAATGGTGTTAACACTTTACGGCCAGTCTGCATACCTAACAAATGTATAGGAAGAAACAGTGCTTTTTAACTGTAAGTTTGACAGTACCAGATTTTGGTCGATACCAGTGTTATCAAAAATATTGATTTAACAAAACAATTAAGAAGGTGAACACAGAGTAAAGATTACAGTATGTAGATTCATTTTGTTAGATTAACAGTGTAATGTGTTAATTTAACAATGATACATTCTGTCGTCCTGCGGATACATTGCGTCTGGAATAACGACATTTATCTCTTCTTGCATTACTTTCCAATTAGTCTTGAATGTAGGAATATGTTCTTCCCGCTGGATGATAGCTGTAACCTCTCTTTGCAAAAGTAGAAGAAATCAGTTGACGACAGTATTTTTATCAGCATCCGATCACTTCCATGCCACTACTCAGCATCACCGCGGTCCGAAAGCAAAACGAACCCGCGTGCAAGCGCGGTCATCGTAAAGAATACGTAGAAGTAGGGAGCAGACCGGGAACTCTAATCTGAGCCACTGAGCGCTCTGAGTATTGGGGGAAAACTAGCTATATTTGTAGGAACTAAGTCTAAAGCTAGCTAAGGGGAAGTATTTTTCCTCAGGCTAAACGCCTTAAAAATTGAGAGAGAAAAAAGTGGCTACAATATTTGTGTATCCTACCGGTCCGCTTCTCAGACCGTTAACACTGCGAAGGAGCGCCTTGCGATCGGGTCGATGGCGGGACTAATATACAGTTAGGATGAGAAGTGGTTCCAATGTCGAAAATAATGGATTTCACATTTGTGGTTCAGTTGATCATAGGGAAAGTTAAAAAAATATTTATTATAAAAATGTGTCTTTTAACAACTTCTGTATTAATAATCATGCAATTAAATACATTTTTTCAGATGCCAAAGAAACTCAAACGATAGAAGTATTTGCAAGGCAGTTGATCAATAAACGTTTTGAGGTTGTGCCTAAATTCTATTGGAACATTAATTTTGGCTTCATCATGAAAATGAGCGGGACCTTATTATCGTATGCCATAATTTTAAGGAATACTGCCGTCACGAATTCGCTGAAAAACTCTTAATTAATATAATTAATTGTTTAACTTATTGAAATTGCATCATTATTATAGTAAATGATACAACTACTCCTACAATGTTGTATATTAGCGTATAATCTATTGTGAAAATATTGAAGATTTGAATCCTGAAATCCTTGTTGATCAACATTTGTAAAAATTTCACCAACAAATCTTCATATTGTGTATCTGAAAATGTTAAATAAAAATATTATACTACAACTATAGCATACCTTTCAAACAAATAATAGCAATACTTTTCAACCTGATAAGAGCAATTTGTTCATCAAAATGGTAGTGTATTTAATTTCACAGCTTAAAATCTCGCAACACGATGCCAATATAAGAATTTTAATGTTGTGATACATAAACCATCCAAACAAAGTTATCTGGAACTGGAAAAAATACAATTTTAATAAACGAGACAATTGTAATATTCATGAACAAAAATGTGCAAAAGCAAATCTGTATAATTATGTATTTGATACGAACTTGTAGCGGCAGAGTGTTCATGAATAGAAGTACAAAAATCGTCGTTGAATAAGATATAAATACGTTTATTGAGAAGAAGAACATCTACAAATAGAATATATATTTATATATGCAGAAAATTTGTATCCTATATTAAAATTACAGTCAACCCTCCTATAGCATCCACTTCGTTTATGGCGTCATCCCTATCTCGACGCTATAGAAGCGTTGACTGTATAATAAATTTATCCATAGGAATCTCCTTTGAACAGAATACAAAAAAACTCTCAAAAAACAACAACAATTAAAAACCTCGGAGTCTTAGAAAAACAAATTGTCTTCCATATAAGTACACAAATAAAAATGCTTACCAAATGTTGATACGATCCAAGCGTTACATCGATCATTTGCATCAAATGCTTGAATGCATTAATAAAATCGCATTTTGTGTCCGAAATCGATCTTTCATTTGCAGCCGTCGTTTCGTGTTCGAATCTCCATAATTTCATCAAAAAGCTATCTTTTATATGGAAATCGATGCTTTGGTCTGAAGCAAGTTGCATGACTGAATAATTGAACCTTTCAACGCGTCTCGATATCATATTTACTTCGACGGCGAAATGAAATATCTCCAAGTCCACAATCAATGAATATATGTAAACAATATAGTTCATGTCATATTTGAATGCCAAGATTAAATCAAAAACTGAATGTAAAATTTTATATCCCACATAAAGCGCGTGTACCATGAACAAATTTCGTTTAAACGATCGATCGTATTCGGAGGAAAAGCTAAAAATTTCATCGATCTTACTGATGCAATCGCAGAAAATCTTCAAATTTTTCGACCCAATAAAAACAGATTTAAGATACAGTAGAGGATAGAAGAAAATATTCCAGGCATGATTGATTATCATGATCGCGATGAAGAAGGGAGAATTTTTTGCGTATATCGAAAACATTAAGCCGTATATCGCATACTTTATATACAACGACGTTATGACGACGCCAAGAAGTAACGCATATATCATGTATCTTTTTCCAATCGGTTCTATAAAACCACGCCGAACATTCAATTTTTTCAACCCCAAAACCCCCCCGAACGATCCGTATATTTTTATCAAGTCCATTGTGGCGTTTTTGTGCGCAACGATCAAGTTTGATGATCTTAAATGTGACGCCATCGCTGATGTATTGACTGAATAACGGATCAAAACGGTTGGCTTACTTTAAAATTGACCAAAAGAAATTGCAATTTGTATAATTGATGATCCATGATCATTTTATTAATGAATGAATAGTAATAAGGGTAATTTGTTTTCTTCTTGTGGTAATGTATTGATCATAGCAATTGGCTTTGCGAATACAAGCATTAATGGTTTAATTTTAACGAGACCAGAGTTTCTCTAACTCTTTATGTAAAGGTAAACTTTGTAATTCCTGTTATTTTTGTGAAACATTTTGGTTATTTTGTAGGGTAGGCACAACATTATAAAGCTAAATTCTTATATCTGGTGTGGCATCCTGTTCCTGGAATTTGACTTCATTGCAGCCAGTGTAAGTCTACAGACTTGCAGAAGAGTTTTTATTTAAGACACGAGTGTTCCAAACATTTGTTTTACTGATCTAACTCAACTTTTTCATTTTATTTGCAAATTAAGCGCAATAAGTCCCAAATAAGCACTCTTGCACATTGAAGCTCGGAGACAGACAGAGAAAGAGAGAACTTAGCGCAGTTCGGGAGACTGAGACGGACAGCTTCCTCACATGCATCGCATGATTATATAGATCGTTAAGCCCAAATTTATCGACTTATAATGATTTCGATTTCAAGTGTGTTATTTGTTTACGCAAAGAAACGACCGAATATTGTGTGTTATCGAGAGTGTTTGTTTATTTAACTGCTTGCCGTTCTTCTCTGCGTGTTGAATGAGTCTTTGTTCAATTATCATTTCCTTCTAAAGGAGGAGCAAATGAATTGATTTTTTGTGCATTGCTTATGTAAAGAAATGACGGGGTCTTGTATTCACTATCAAGTGTTCATTTACAATTGAAGATTGTCTTACGCTGATTAGGAGCTGACAGAAAGTAATCGGCGTAAAGTGATTATGACATCAACGACTTCATCGATTTTAAATTTGCTCGCTCCTCAACAGGTTAATGTCATGCGCCACACGTGTGCGCTTGCGCAGAGTGACGCTTCTCTTTCTCAGACTAACTAACAGTTGATTGGAAAGAGAGGAAAAATCGTTTGTAGTGTGCCCGTCGCATACATCATAGGGAAGCTACACGCATGCGCATATCGCGCGGGTTGGTCGTCGCTTCCATCAGGATCGAAGAAAAAAAAATTACTATTTCTTATTTTAAGTTTTTTTCTATAACATACATTTCCATGTAAACCATTCCAATTACAGTCCACTTACACTATTACAATATTAATTTTCTTTAAAGTAATTTTGGATCAAATTATGTTTTAGTTTATTTAAAAATTAATAAGCCTTATATCCTTACTCTACATCGAAACTAAAGAATAGCATTGTATAAATATACCATTACTTTTAACAATGTGAAGTAAAATATTTGTATATAAAAAGTTCTATTTATCTATTTGCTTGATAATTATAATAGTTAATGTAATGTTACGTAGGGAGCGGGGGCCTTTTAGGGGGCAGAATCCCCCGGGCGGCACCCCGCTCCCACGCACTCGTCGGGATGGCCACGCTAACGCACGGGTCCGTTCTTCTATCGGATCACGTACAGCCGGACGGATTTGGCTGCGGAAAGGACATCTTCCCGCAACCAAGGCCAACCGCCGGCTCCACGACTCAAGCGCAAGAAGCGATCAGTCGGTAATTGCAGGTGCAATGTTCCCGTTGTGTTTTTTTATAGATTTAATTATCATATTGATACGGCCCGCGGGCCGGTTCCGGCCCTCTAAAGATTTTTAACCGTAGCCAGACATAATAACATACATTTTTGGTTACATATGCATTAGATTCAAATAGAAACGACGTGAAATGTAAACAATTCTGTTTAAAATCGATGGTTTCGAATGCGACTTTTCTAATACCATAATGTAAAATATTGACATATCAATCATGCTGAAGTTAATGTGCTTTTTATCTATGATCAGCAATGTACATGTATTTTATTGTTGCGTGTTGCATCGCTGATGTAATTTACCAGATTAACCATCCTTTCCCACGTCTCACTGAAGTAAGTGAATAGCAGAGGTTCAAGAAACAAAAAAGAAAACTTTTGGATAACCTTGGCTGCAGGAAGAGGTATTCTTTCCGCAGGCTTGTTTGTAATTTCGCGGCTGTAACGTATAACCTCTTCTGTCTTCCAGTTTGGCATCATCGGCCTGATAATTCGAATTTGTAGTAACAAAATGAATTAAGCTGATAACATCTCACTGCTCGCGATGTATTTCTGGCTAATTCTTAACTCTTAATTAAAAAATTGAATTGCTTAATCTACCGAAATTGAATCATTATTATAATAAATGATGCCATTGCTCCTGCAATATTGTATATTAGCGTGTAATCTATTGTGAACATGTTGAAGATTTGAATCCTGTAGTCCTTGTTAATCAACATTTGTAATAATTTCACAAATAAATCTTCATATAGTGTATCTGAAAATGTTAAATCAAAATATTATACTACAACTATAGCAATACTTTTCATTTACTAATAGCAATACTTTTCAACCTGATAAGAGCAATTTATTCATCAAAATGGTAGTGTATTTAATTTCACAGCTTAAAATCTCGCAACACATAGCCAATATAAGAATTTGAATGTTGTTATACATAAACCACACAAACAATGTTATCTGCAACTAGAAAAAGCAGCATTTAAATAAATGAGATTCTTGTAATATTCATAAGCAAAAATTGTATAATTATGTATGTATGGTACGCACTTTTAGCGGCAAATCGTTCATGAATAGAAGTACAAAAATCGTTGTTGTATAACAAAAAAATATATTTATTAGGAAGAAAAACATCTAGAAATAGAACATGCATATATATTTAAATGTGTCCTGATATAATAAAAATTATAACAAATTTGTGTATGATATTCAAGATATCAAATCTGATTCTCGATAATTTCGATGTTCTTGATAGACTACAATTGAAATAAATACACAAATACAAATGCTTACCAAATGTTGATACGATCCAAGCGTTACATCGATCATTTGCATCAAATGCTCGAATGCATTTATAAAATCGCATTTTGTTTCCGAAATCGATCTTTCATTTGCAGCCGTCGTTTTGTGTTCGAATCTCCATAATTTCATCAAAAAACTATCTTTTATATGGAAATCGATGCTTTGGTCTGAAGCAAGTTGCATGACTGAATAATTGAACCTTTCAACGCGTCTCGATATCATATTTACTTCGATGGCGAAATGATAAGTCTCCATGTCCGCAATTAATGAAAACACGTAAACAATATAGTTCATATCATATTTGTTTGCCGGGATAAAATCGAAAATCGCATGTATAATTTTATATCCCACATAAAGCGCGTGTATCATAAACAAATTTCGTTTAAACGATCGATCGTATTCGGAGGAAAAGCTAAAAATTTCATCAATCTTACTGATGCAATCGCAGAAAATCTTCAAATTTTTCGGCCCGACAAAAACAGAATTTAGCTTCAATACAGGATAGAAAGCAATATTCAAAATATGATTGATTATCATGATTGCGACGAAGAATGCAGAATTGTTTACGTATATCGAGAGCATCAAGCCGCACATCGCATAGTAAATATACAATGACGTTATGACAACGCCAAGAAATAGCACATATATTTTGTATATTTTTCCGATCGGTTCTACAAAACCACGCCGAATACTTAATTTTTTCAACCCCAAAACACCCCCGAACGATCCGTATATTTTTATCAAGTCCATTGTGGCGTTTTTGTGCGCAACGATCAAGTTTGATGATCTTAAATGTGACGCCATCGCTGATGTATTGACTGAATAACGTATCAAAACGATTGACTTACTTTAAAATCGACTAAAATAAATGCTAATTAATGCACTGTCCTTAAAAGTAATAAATGGAAATTGTATAATTGATTAATAATTTTATTAGTGAATGTTTACTAATTACGGTAATTTATTTTCTTCTTGTCATAATATATTGATCATTGCAAAGACAAACATTAATGGCTTAATTTCAATGAGGGTTGAATAATTACACCAAGGTTTCGCAAACTTCTCCTCGTCGTCAATCTAAATAAAAATCTAAATAAAGTGCTAAATAAAAAAAATCTGAGAGTTCTGATTAATTATAATATCGGTGATATAAAATGATCAGCAATATGCATTTATCTTATTGTTATGTGCTGGATTGCTGATGCAATATACCCTATTACCAATGACATATATTAGTCTTCTTAGACGTTTTTCCGCCCCTTGGCTGCGGATAGAGGCAACCTTTCCGCAGGCTCTTTTGTAATCTCGCAACTGTAACCTCTCCTAGCCTTAAATAAAGATAACTGATAATATCTGTGTATTTCTAGCTAATATAGTATTATTTGGTGATTAAATCGCTTATACCTTTAAGGCGTCTTCTCACTTTACAAATTTAAAAAAATGATTTTTATTTTATTTTAAATTTTGAAAGTACATATCTTCAAAAATGTTATATCCAAAATTTCATAAAGATCGGACGAGTCTAACTACATTTTTGGGCGACCGTTAGGTGACTACCTGAGAGCACCCGGCTGCATACGTATTGTTCAGACTCATGGTGCAAGTACAAGAAAGTGGTGAAAAACAATCAGATAGAAACTTTTAAATATCCTTCTGCTCTAGCTGAGGATATTCACAAGGTTTTGAAACCAATTTATGAAGATCTTCGGAGGAAATACCCAAAATAACAACGAGTGTTTCAACAGCTGTGTGTGGGCAATTTTTCTGCAACCAAAACTTTAAACGCGTTTATCTCAAAACAAGGTTTTTCGGTGGCTTGTTGATGAAATTTCGGAAACTATCCGGCCGATTGTCATGAAATTTGAATAACATATTCTTCATAGTTATGGCTATAGCGCATATCATTAGATTTTTGAAATTTTGATATAAAGTAATTTTTTTTTACAAAAAACTCCAAAAAAAACGCGTTTTTTTTTTCGAAAAACGTGCGCCATTTTATTATTTTCGCGATTATTAAAAATCTGATGATATGCGCTATAGCCATTGATACACTGAATCTAAAACTGTTTTATATTTTTGTTTTAAATGACCCATCTCGGAGATACCATCAACAAGCCACGAACATAACATTTCTACACGGGTTTTTCGATGCTAATGTTTTATTATAATAATTGTTCAAAAAAGTAAAAATATTTTTTTTTCATGTACTTGAAAGATGTGTTTATTACATAAGATCCATTTTATCTCATAATTTTTAGCGAAAATCCTCGAAAAAAAATCGTGAAAATAGCCTAGTTTTGAGGCGCCTAAAGTGAGAAGACGCCTTAATTCATCTTTATTTTTAGAAAAATCAGACAGTAAAAAAAATAGTTATACTGATTTTTTAAAAATTAAACTATGTATTTTAACAAATTTCGTATTAATAATGATGTATTTTAATACATTTATAAACTCTTTCAAAAATCATGACGAAAAACTGTAAGAGTAAATTGCTTAATTTACCGAAATTGAATCATTATTATTATAAATGATGCCATTACTCCTGCAATATTGTATATTAGCGTGTTATCTATTGTGAACATGTTGAATATTTGGATCCTGTAGTCCTTGTTAATCAACATTTGTAAAAATTTCACCAATAAATCTTCATATGGGGTGTCTGAAAATTTTCAACAAATATTTATATATTATATTTACTATATATTTATGTGGTTGTATAAAAAGTTTGCGGGGTAAATTTGTATTTGAGTACTACACAAGTCGTTCTGATCGCTTTGGGATCATATAACATTAATAAAGTCTTAAGCCGTCATTCTTTAGTCGTCTGGGATTCAGTGGAAGTGCTTTAAAATAAATATTTGTATTGATGTTTGATGATACTAAATTTAAATATGGAATGAAATGTAAGATCGCTGAGATTTATTCCACAAGCTTTTCAATTACTAATAACAATACTTTTCAACCTGATAAGAGCAATTTGTTCAACAAAATGGTAGTGTATTTAATTTCACAGCTTAAAATCTCGCAACACGTAGCCAATATAAGGATTTTAATGTTGTGATACATAAACCACACAAACAATGTTATCTGGAACTAGAAAAAGCGGCATTTAAATAAATGAGATTCTTATAATATTCATAAGCAAAAATGTGCAAGAGCAAATTGACAATGTGTTTAATACGAACATGTAGTGGCAGATTGTTCATAAATAAAAGTACGAAAATCGTCGTTGTATAGGATAAAAATATATTTATTGTGAAGAAGAACATCTAGAAATAGAAAATACATATATATATATATACATATATAAATTTAAATGTACAGAGAATTCTGGCTGAATTTGCTGAATGGCGTTCGTTATGTTAACTTTGAGGATATCAACTGTCTGAGTTTAATACGCATCGCAAAAATACTTATTATACAGAAAAACACATCATCATCCATACATTTATTAATATAAATACACAAATAAAAATGATTACCAAATGTTGATAAGATTCATGCGTTACATCGATCATTTGCATCAAATACTTGAATGCATTTATTAAATCGCATTTGGTTTCCGGAATTGATCTTTCTTTTGCGGCCGTTGTCTTGTGATCGAATCTCCATAATTTCATCAAAAAACTATCTTTTATATGGAGATCAATGCTTTGATCTGAAGCAAGTTGCATGACTGAATAATTGAACTTTTCAACGCGTCTCGATATCATATTCACTTCAATTGCGAAATGAAAAATCTCCAAGTCCACAATTATTAACCATATATAAACAATAAAGTTCATGTCATATTCTATGGCCAGGTTTAAATCGAAGATCGGATGTAAAATGTTATGTCCCACGTAAAGCACGTGTACCATAAACAAATTTCGTTTAAACGATCGATCGTATTCGGAGGAAAAGCTAAAAATTTCATCAATCTTACTGATGCAATCGCAGAAAATCTTCAAATTTTTTGGCCCGACAAAAACAGATTTAAAATTCAATAGAGGATAGAAAAGAATACTCCCTACGTTATTGATTATCATGATTGCGACGAAGAATGCAGAATTTTGTGTATATATCGAGGACATTAAGTTGCATTTCACATAGTAAATATACCATAACGATAAGATGACGCAAAGAAGTAACGCATATATTATGTATTTTTTCCGATCGGTTCTACAAAACCACGCCGAATATTTAATTTTTTCAACCCCAAAACCCCCCCGAACAATCCATATATTTTTATCAAGTCTATTGTGGCGTTTTTGTACGCAACGACCATGTTTGATGATCTTAAATGTGACGCCATCGCTGATATATTGACTGAATAACGTATCGAAACGATTGACTAACTTTAAAATCGATTAAAATGATAATTGTAAATTGTATATTTGATGATCCATTAATATTTTTATTAATGAATGAATAATAATTATGATGATTTGTTTTCTTCTTGTCATAAAGTGTTGATTGTGGGACTCATGGGCGTCCCTGCACGACTTTATTAATCGCCTCAGAATTTACTTTTTCTAATCCAGCAAATCAGGATAAACCTGGATCGAGACGATCGATCAGAAATATTAATATTTTCAATCTCCCAAATTTGTCGGTACGGTGAAAATAAGATAAGATAATTCTTCAGCAAAAAAATAAATTCAATAATGGTTCAATAAAATAATTGAGCGCTGAACTAGCTTCGGTTCAGGTTTAATGAAATTTTATTTTTTAGAACGATCCCGTCGAAATACACACGAATATTGACAAATTATTGACCGATTTCGGCCCTCTAAATATTTTCATCCGTAGCTAGACATAATAACATACATTTTTGGTTACATATGGATTAGATTCAAATAGAAACGACGTGAAATGTAAACATGCGATATATCGCGTCATACGCTCTTAGTAGCGCATCCAATGAAGCCTCACATGCGCCAAAAAAAGGCGAGCATTTTACTACTAATATTTGTACAAAAAAGGATAAACATTCTATTTTAAATAAATAATGAATCATCATAGTGCAGCCATAAACAGTCCACTGCAGAACTATGGGCCTCTTCAATATTCATTCACAGGAAGGGTTTACATCCATCTCGTCTGAATCATACATTCACCTCCTCATTCACTCGATATTGAAGGTAGCATTACCAACGAATTTTATTTCGAACGCTCACCCAGCGGATATCATGAATGAACGTATTGACGAACGCTTTCGCGATCGTCTCATTAGGGAGTGTGGGAGGTTTGTAAAGATTGAATAGTTTTCTTTGGAAGACAATGGAAAACTACTCTAGACGACCTTTTTGATTTTACTGGAAAGGGCTTTCTGGAGTGCAAAGAGTTCAGTTCATCCTATCTTCGCTGGGGCGTTGCTGGGGTTGGGTGAAGACATACGTGACGCTTAAGTGCATCTCGGAATCACTCCTACACCAACTGAGGGTGTCTCCCCGTCTTCGTACAAGTTACCCGAGCAAATTCGAGACTGAGTGCTTTCCTATTTCAGGTTGACCCTCTCAGTTCAGCGATTTCAAAACAATATAAAAGTTAACGAAAGATAATGCTGTTAAGTTCTTCATATGCCTCTCCTCGAGACCGTACATTTGGTGGTCTTCTTGTCCTTGTTCTGTTCCTAAAGTTTATTGGCTCCGAACCGGTAAGGTTCATCATGTTATTGGGTAGGGTCGACTATGTAAGAGATAGCGAGTGACAAGCCAGTCATGATTTGTAAAAGTAGTAATGAACAGTAAGAAAAACTGAGTATCAACATACCTAACAAAATAATATTTAAGTATTTAATCGTAGTTAGAAGTAGTCAAATGTGGTTAGGCGACATTTTAAATTGACCTATTTGACAAATTCTGCTTATAAATCGAAGGTTTCGAATGCGATTTATCATTAGAAAATGGTATTAACCATGATGTAAAATATTGACACGTAAATCATGCTGAAGTAATGTGCTTTTTATCTTAATCAGCAATATGCATTTATTTTATTGTTGGATGCTGCATTGCTGATGCGATTTACCAATTTACAGGTTCAAGAAATAGAAAAAGAGAGCTGTTGGATAGCCTTGGTGGCAGGAAGAAGGTATTCTTTCCGCAAGCTTGTTTGTAATCTCGCAGCAAACGTATAAATGCAGAAGATAAAAATATTTGCAAGGAGGAATAAGAATTAAACGTTTTGAGATTGTGAATAAATTCTATTGGAATATTAATTATGGCTTCATCATGAAAATAATCAGGACGTTAATATCGTATGCCATCATTTTAGAAAACTCTTCCCCCACGAATTCGTTGAAAGACTATTAATTGAAAAAGTAAATTGCTTGACCTATCGAAACTGTATCATTATTATCGTAAATGATACAATTCCTCCTACAATGTTGTATATTAGCGATGTAATCTATTGTAAACATGTTGAATATTTGAATCCTGTAATCCTTGTTGATCAACATTTGTAATAATTTCACAAATAAATCTTCATATTGTGTATCTGAAAATGTTAAATAAAAATATTATACTACAACTATAGCAATACTTTTCATTTACTAATAGCAATATTTTTCAACCTGATAAGAGCAATTTGTTCAACAAAATGGTAGTGTATTTAATTTCACAGCTTAAAATCTCGCAACACGTAGCCAATATAAGGATTTTAATGTTGTGATACATAAACCACACAAATACTGTTATCTGAAACTGAAAAAAACACAATAATTTAATAATTTTAAAGCAAATTTGTATAATTATGTATTTAATACGAACTTGTAGCGGCAGAGTGTTCATGAATAGAAGTACGAAAATCGTCGTTGTGTAGGATAAAAATATACTTATTATGAAGTAGAACATCTAGAAATAGAATATATATATATATACATAAAATTAAATTTGCAGAAAATTTGTAAACCGATGTAAAAAATTTAGAACTAAACTGGAACGAAAACCGAAATAAAAAAATAGCGGATCCATTCTTATTCTTAAACTTCTTAAAAATGGAAAAGATATACACGATATCGTCTGCTTGTTTTGAACATCTTGATAGACTACAATTGAAATAAATACACAAATAAAAATGATTACCAAATGTTGATAAGATTCATGTGTTACATCGATCATTTGCATCAAATACTTGAATGCATTTATTAAATCGCATTTGGTTTCCGGAATTGATCTTTCTTTTGCGGCCGTTGTCTTGTGATCGAATCTCCATAATTTCATCAAAAAACTATCTTTTATATGGAGATCAATGCTTTGATCTGAAGCAAGTTGCATGACTGAATAATTGAACCTTTCAACGCGTCTCGATATCAAATTCACTTCAATGGCGAAATGATAAATCTCCAAGTCCACAATTAATAACCATAAGTACACAATAATGTTCATGTCGTATTTGAATGCCAAGATTAAATCGATAATTGAATGTACAATTTTATATCCCACATAAAGCGCGTGTACCATAAACATATTTCGTTTAAATGATCGATCGTATTCGGAGGAAAAGCTAAATATTTCATCAACTTTGCTGATGCAATCGCAGAAAATCTTCAAATTTTTCGGTCCAACAAACACAGAATTTAGGTTCATTACGGGATAGAAACAGATATTCCAGGCATGATTGATTATCATGATTGCGATGAAGAACGTAGAATTGTTTACGTATATCGAGAGCATCAAGCCGCATATCGTATAATAAATATACAATGACGCTATGACGACGCCGAAGAAATAACGCATATATTTTGTATCTTTTTCCGATCGGTTCCACAAAACCATGTCGAATATTTAATTTTTTCAACCCCAAAACCCCCCCGAATAATCCATATATTTTTATCAAGTCAATTGTGGTGTTTTTGTGCGCAACCGCCAAGGTTGATGATCTTAAATGTGACGCCATCGCTGATGTATTGACTGAATATCGTATCCAAATGACTGAACTATTTACCAATCGATTAAAAGAAATTGCAATTAATGCACTGTTAATTATAATAACAACTTGAAATTATATAATCGATGATCCATAAATTATTTAATTAATGATTGGATAATAATTAGGGTAATGTGTTTTCTGTGTGCTGCTAGTTTCGACTCCAGTTTTAATTTATGGTTATTGATTTTAGAGCGTTCCCATTGAAACACACACGGATAATAATAAATTAAGGCGTCTTCTCACTTTACAAATTTAAAAAAATCGATTTTAATTTTATTTTAAATTTTGAAAGTACATATCTTCAAAAATGTTATATCGAAATTTCATAAAGATCGGACGAGTCTAACTACATTTTTGGGCGACCGTTAGGTGACTACCTGAGAGCACCCGGCTGCATACGTATTGTTCAGACTCATGGTGCAAGTACAAGAAAGTGGTGAAAAACAATCAGATAGAAACTTTTTAACATCCTCCTGCTCTAGCTGAGGATGTTCACGAGGTTTTGAAACCGATTTATGAAGATCTTCGAAGGAAATACCCAAAATAACAACGAGTGTTTCAACAGCTGTGTCTGGGAAATTTTTCTGCAACCAAAACTTTAAACTCGTTTATCTCAAAACAAGATTTTTCGGTAGCTTGTTGATGAAATTTCGAAAACAACCCGGCCGATTGTCATGAAATTTGAATGACATATTCTTCATAGTTATGGCTATAGCGCATATCATCAGATTTTTGAAATTTTGATTTTAAGTAATTTTTTTTTTACAAAAACTGCAAAATAAAACCGCGTTTTTTTTTACTTTTTCGTAAAATGTGCGCCATTTTGTTATTTTCGCAAATATCAAAAATCTGATGATATGCGCTATAGTCATTGATATACTGAATCTAAAACTGTTTTATTTTTTTGTTTCAAATGACCCATCTCGGAGATACTATTAACAAGCCACGAACATAACATTTCTACACGGGTTTTTCGATGCTACTGTTTTATTATAATAATTGTTCAAAAAAATAATTTTTTTTTTTTCATTTACTTAAAAGATGTGTTTATTACATAAGATCCATTTTATCTCATAATTTTTAGCAAAAATCCTCGAAAAAAAATCGTGAAAATAGCCTATTTTTGAGGCGCCTAAAGTGAGAAGACGCCTTAATACAACAAACTATATAAATATATACTTATTTATTTTTGAATCGGAAGAGCCAAACTAGGATGGAAGCTTTCGGCAGATCAAATAGAATATTTAAATCCAACATACCCTTGGATGCTCAAGACCCAAATATTTAATCAGACCATGCTACCAGTTCTCACATTCGGATGCGTAACGTGGAAAATGCCAGCAAAATCCTTCCATAAATTAAGAACAACGCAGAGAGCAATGGAAAAGAGCATAATGGACATATCGAAAAGAGACCGCATAAGAAGCTATATAAGGAAACAAACCAAAGTATAAGATGTCATCCTGAGAATAAAACAACTTAAATGAGCTGGGCAGGTCACATCGTCTAAATAAAAGACGAAAGATGGGCGAAAAGTCTTCAAGAACGGTTTTCCAGAGACAAGAAAAGATGGAACAATGTCCCTCAGTTCTTACTATAAATAATAAATGGATAGATGAAATAAAACAAGTTACACGGATCAAATGGAAATAGATAGCACAAGATAGGGAAAAACATAGGTTACTATTATTGTAAGACTAATACACACTAACAATGAAAATATATGATTATTAAACTATTATTATTAAGTTGTCCCATAAGTTTCTTTCGCAAATGAACACAGATCTAATTATAGCCATGGTTGAAGAAAACCGCGATATATTATTCGTGAAATAGCTAACAAGCTGGAAATTCCACGAACATCAGTCCATAATCATCTGACAAAATTGGGCTACATCAATCGTTCAGAAGTGTGGTTCCTCATGAACTGACTGACTCAAATAAACTTCAGCGTGTTTCAACATGCGATCTTCTTCTCCAACGATATAATAACCAACCTTTTTTGAAGAGACTTGTCACTGGAGATGAAAGTTGGATACTCTATGTGAATATCTAACGTAAACGGTCTTAGACCAAGGGTACAGAAGCTTTAACTGGAGCTAAACCTGGCCTACATCCAAAAAAAGTTTTGCCATGCATTTGGTGGGACTGGAAGGGGGTAGTTTATTATGAGCTACTTCAGCAAGGTGAAACGATAAATTCAACAAATTATTGTTCCCAAATAGACAATCTAAATGATGCAAATGCCAGAAAACGGCCAAAATTAGCGAACAGACGAGGCGTTGTTTTTCATCACGATAACACCAGACCTCATGTGTCTTTGCTCGTCAGAAATAAATTATTATCATTTGACTGGGATGTTTTTATCTCATCCTCCATACTCTCTGGAAATTGCCCCTTCAAATTATTATTTATTTCTTTCATTGAAAATTTTTTTACGCGGGAAAAAAATTAATTCAAAGAATGATATAAAAATGTACCTTGATCAATATTTTACCATCAAACCTAGGAAATTTTGGCAAGAAGGCATTATGAGATTTCCGGAGAGATGGAGAAAGGTAATATAATAGAATGGATCATATATTATTCAATAAATTTTGATGTAACACAAATTATTGTTTATTTTTTCTTAATATGAAAACGAAAGAAACTTATGGGACACCCCAATACATTTATAAACTACTACTAATTCTAATGAATATTTATATTAAGAATGTAGAATTTTGTGTATATATCGAGGATATTAAGGTGCATTTCACATAGTAAATATACCATAACGATAAGATGACACCAAGAAGTAACGCATATATTATGTGAAATCTTAGAAAAGATCCAGGAAAAATACATCTTCTTCCATACATTTAATAATATAAATACACAAATAAAAATGCTTACCAAATATTGATACGATTCAAGCGTTACATCGATCATTTGAAGCAAATACTTAAATGCATTTATAAAATCGCATTTTGTTTCCGAAATCGAGCTTTCATTCGCGGCCGTTGTCCTGTGATTGAATCTCCATAATTTCATCAAAAAACTATCTTTTATGTGAAAATCGATGCTTTGGTCTGAAGCAAGTTGTACGACTGAATAGTTGAACCTTTCAATGCGTCTCGATATCATATTCACTTCAATAGCGAAATGATAAATCTCCAAGTCCACAATCAATGAATATATGTAAATAACAAAGTTTATTTCATATTCGATTGCCATGATTATATCGATATTCGAATGTATAATTTTATATCCCACATAAAGCGCGTGTATCATTAACAAATTTCGTTTAAACGATCGATTGTATTCGGAGGAAAAGCTAAAAATTTCATCGATCTTACTGATGCAATCGCAGAAAATCTTCAAATTTGTCGGTCCGACAAAGACGGAATTTAGGTGCACTACGGGATAGAAACAAATATTCCAGGCATGATTGATTATCATGATTGCGACGAAGAACTTAGAATTGTTTACGTATATCGAGAGCACCAAGCCGCATATCGCATAATGAATATACAATGACGCTATGACGACGCCGAGAAATAGCACATATATTTTGTATCTTATTCCGATCGGTTCCACAAAACCACACCGAATATTTAATTTTTTCAGCCCCAAAACCCCCCCGAACAATCCATATATTTTTATCAAATCCATTGTGGTGGTTTTGTGTGCAACCACCAAATTTGATGATCTTAAATGTGACGCCATCGCTGATGTATTGACTGAATATCGTATCAAATTATTGACTTAAATTGACTTATATTAATTATGTATTAATTAATAAATAGTAATTAGGGTAATTTGTTTTCTTTTTTTCGTAAACAATTTCAGGTAAACATTGATCACTTACAGTAGGTAAATAAAAATAGCGTTTGCATTTTTTGACGACGAACTTTCAATTAAAGATAAGCAAAATGTGCTAGATGCACTAAGAATCGAAGATGTAGAACAGTGTTTCTCAACCGGTGCACCGCGAAAAAAATGGTAAAAACGAAAAATTCTGCAAAACAGTGAAAACCGAAAAAGTCGTTGGCGAAATTATGAAAGTCAACGAAAGAGTTAATGTAATTTTGAATTAGCCAAATCAATTGCGCGTATGTTAACCGTTTATTAAAATAACAATAATATAATGATATTATCAATATATATGTGCAAATAAAATCAACAAATATTAATTAGAAACCACTGTAATATACAAACAAGACTGAATAATATTTAAAATGTAACATTTTATGCATTATGTATTTAACTCAAAGTATAAGTATATTTGAAAACTTCGATATTTCGGATTGATATTGCGCTATTCGAAAGACTTACCTAAAACAAAGAATTTAAACATCCATTAGACCAAATATTTTGTGTGTATATTTTAGATGATAAATTAAATGATAGCTCAAATTTATCTTGTAAATCTTATTATCCTTACCTGAGAGCTCTTACAGCATGAATTTTGAAGTCCTGGACACCTTTGGAATTTGGCTCATCAGCAGTTCTTTTGAGCCACACTGTACAATTTTTCACAACGTCCATCTAAACTTAAGACTATTGATTGATCAAGGCTGGTCGATTTCGTAATCAAACAATTGCGGATTGCTTTTATATTAAACACGATTTCATACCTGAAATTAAATATTTGACACATTTTAGTCCAATTATTTAGCTGATGATATATTTTTAAAATGATATATGATGTATTTTCTTTAATCTAAGGAAAAATTGATGCTTAATGAAGCTTTTAGCTATGAAATGCTAAATGAATCACTTCCGAATATCGTATTTTACATATACATTTGAATGTTAGTCGTGGCTTTAAAAAAATGATACAAAAATCGGACCTAAATCCTACATCTTAAAACAGACATCTTGATTTTCCAATCCACTATGAGTATTATTTCCGATCTGTGTTCTTGAAATCTCAATGCAATTGTTCAACATTAAACATTTCGATAATAAGCCTAATAATCGTATTACAATATACTTAAAAACTATGACTACTTGCCTCAATATTTTAGCTGCATGACGATCAGGATACAGTCTGGAACACGGATCACATCCCGGAACGACACAACACTGCGTATTAAAAAATATCACTTAACTTACGCACATGCACATCCTAACCCGTGAAAATAAAATATAGCTCTGCACGGAATATTGTTGCATAGCATAAACTCGACGCCTAAACTGGACGGACAAATTGAAACGCATTTATGACAAATTATTAATATTTATAAGAAAAACTATTTTTTTAAAATCATGGGATTAAATAAGCTGCTGCGATATATTCCCAAAAATATTATTTTTCAAAAAAAAATCACCATCCTTTTCGTTGCATAAATATATTATTTTTTAATGAATTTCAAATTTGATAAAAATATTTTTGGGAATATATCAAAAGAGCTCATCTCAGATAGAATCTCATGCATTCTTTCAATAGTTTTTCATAATAATTTACATTTAGTATTAATACATTTATATTCGTACGCTCAGTTGAGCCGTCGAATTAAGCTAGGCGACAATCAGTGCGTGTTCGGTTCTTAGGTTATACGGTTTGGCTTAATCGTCAGAGGGATATATCTTAATAAATAAAGTGCAGTGTTGTTCCAGAATGCGTCCCGTACTCCAGGATCTATCCTGAACGTCATGCAGCGTCGATACTCAGGCAAGTGTTCTTAGTTTTTTAAGTGTTTTGTACTGCGACTTATAGTAAATTGGAGGTCCTTGATGTCTATTTTAAGATGTAGGATTTAAAGCCGATAAATTATGTTTTTTTTAAAGCCACGATAAACTTTTGATTTTATTGTCACAATAGACTCTTACATAGAGTGCGGAATAGAATGTCGATGGTTGAATACAGTAGGATGGTTTCAATGGGTATCTGATGAGCTGTGCGCCTGGTCGTGGCGGAATCTTCAAATCTTCATGCAGTCTGACCGCTGAGGAAAGATTCATAATCATCATCATCATCATCAGTCTGTGTTCGTCCACCGTTGAACGCATGAGTCTTCATCCCTCTCGATCCTCCGCTTTCCGCATCCAGCTTCATCCTGCTATTCTTTCGATGTCGTCAGTCTTACAGGGGTCTTCACTCCAACACTTTTCTTCCCCATCGACCGTCGTTTCTTCGACACATTTGTCTTCTCCATTGCCACTTAAGTGTGTCAATTCTTTCAGTAGCGTCTACTACTTGAATTCTTCTTCGGATATCCTCGTTTCTGATTCTATATTATAAAGACACTCCGAGCATAGATCTCTCTATAGCACGCTGGGAAAACTTTATTCTGTGTAAAATACCTGATATTAGATTCCACGTCTTCGTAGGTTAACACTGGGATGATGCGTTAGTTAAATGCTGCCATCCCAGTGGTATTCGTCTGTCAATTTCTGTTGAGAAATTCTGCCGTCCTAGTTGTATTACTTGTCCCAGATACGTGTATTCATTTTCAACCTCAATTTGTGTTCCCCCAATGGATATCGCCCCGAAGGTCTGAGAATTGTGACTATTTATCATGGCTTCGATTTTATCCATGTTCATTTTCAGACAAATTTTACTTGACACTTCGTTTAGATCTTGGAGCATGTCTTGAAGCTTTTCAGACGATTCGGCTATTAATACTATGTCACAATTTCTCCACTTGTGTGTTGTCAATACTGTGTCGGCACTTTTTCCAAGATAGCAGTTTAAACACATCTTCCAAAGCGTTTATGATAAGCTTGGGAGATAGTTTATATTACAGCGTTGTAGTGAGTCTAAAACTGCCCAAGAAAGACAGTGGCTGATTATATTTTTCGGTTTTCTGGATGATTTGTCTTAGTATGTGGATATGCTCGATGATACTAAAGCCTTTTCTAAATCCAGCCTGTTCTCGAGGTTGAAATTTGTCAAATCGATCTGCCAGCCTATTAGTTTTAACTCTAGATAATACTTTATATATATATGGGAGAGAAGCGAAATTGGACGATAGTTCTTAAGCAATGAATTGTCTCCTTTTTTAAAAAGTAATACACTCCAGGCCTTCGGGGCTTCCCTATGTACCCTGTTAAAGAGTTAATTTTGAGACCTTATATTTGAGCTCAGTTTGTGTCTAGCCATAAGGATGAAAACATTTTTCTGAGTCATTTTATTTGTAAAACTATTATAACAATATTCTTATGCAACAGATTGTTTTTTATTGTTTAAGGTAAAATTTTCAGACCCGAAAGTAATGAATTCCACATTCAGCATTGTATACTGCTTTTTTAGAATTCGGGTTGAAATGCCACAAAAGTCAACAAAGCACTCAAAGATGTTTATAATGTGTAAAGTGGAAACAGTCTACAGATGCCAATATTACTTCCAGAAATTTAAATTGAATAATAGAAGCTTAAGGAATGCGGTGAGAACAGGAAGACTTTCAAATTTCGATAACGATGCATTAAAATCCATAATTGAGTGAGATCCACGGCAAATGATCGAGGAGTTATCGCAAAGATTGAGATCCCATATGCCCACTACACAAACACATTTAAAATTCATCGACAAAATGAATAGGATGGGTGTTATGGCAAACGTTTTAAACTAAATTTTCGAATACTTTCGGGTCCCCCTAATATTAAAATCGCACCACTTTCTTGACACAATGGCTTTTAATTCCAAATGAAAACTTGATTAGAATAATATTTCAAATTAATTGAACGCTATCGATTCATTTTTAATAAGCAACCAATCAAAAACGTTTCAATAAACTCATTAAGCCATCATATTCCATGACAATATGAGATATAAAAGCGACATAATTGTAACTAATCAATTTTTGCAACTCCATCAACCTTATATTTGGTCTGAATAAAATCAAAATCACCAAGCACAAATTATGCAATATTGGTCTCATTTATAAAATTTACACGATCATACTGCTTTTGATAATCGGCGGTTCGATGCTGGCCAAATTAATAGCAATCAAAAGAATTTTTCTATATTATAATGCCGTTAATAGCTGGATGTTTTTGCTGTCGCAAATATCGATAACGATTTCTGTCATTGGAGTTGTATTGAATAGTGCGTTTTTAAAAGCACATAAACTTAAAAACATGTATAATTTAATTATAGAAGTGGATGAAAAGCTCAATTTCCACACAAAAGACAAAATTGCTATCAGAAGACTGCGAAAAATATATTTTACATATCTGTTGATGAAAATTTGCATCGTTTTGAACGATTTTTTCAGCGTAAATTTTAGAGTACTGCCGTATCATTTTGCGGGTTTTTGTATGGATTTGGAGCTGTTGCATTTTACACTGGACGTTGCGTTGATTACTAGGCGATTCAAAATACTGAATGAACAGCTTAAAAGGAGTAGCTTTCATGCGATCGATCTGGAAAAGCAAGAATCTATTTTATGCATGTTTTGGAAAGAAGACATTCCCAATGGAGGCGTTCGTTTCGCAAAAATACGACTGGCAGATGATTATGTGCATTTTTATTCGATCATGATCAAGCTTACAGATGCGGTTGAATGTATGAATGACTACTATGGAATACCAGTAAGTTTGCAGCTCATATTAAATTCGTATACATGGGGTATTTCAATAACAACGCTTAACTTTTGAATGTAAATAAAACAAGTTATGTATAAGATATCCGCTCAATTTTACTTTTATTTAAAAGAACACTTTATGGCATTAAATATTAAATATAAGTTTATTCAAATATCTATCGCGACTTGTCTAAAAATTATCTTATTTGCTAAAGATGATTTTTTTAGCGAAACTTTTATCGAACGGAGCAACGATTTTTAATATAAAATTTGATAATTTACACATATTTAACGCTATAAACTTCCATAATAATTTGCCATATACTACTAAATAATTCATAATCAATTTCATTGATATTGCTATAACAACATGTCCACTATAACCTAATAAAATTCAAGCGTCTGTATTGAAATACCATTTGGGATGATTAAATAACAAATTAAAATATGGTGGAATTTGCTGATTTCAGCTGATTTTTTCTTCACTGGATTTGTTATTTGGATTATTAGGAGCGATTACAATAATTCTTTCAAATTCGATTATCAATATGAATGTAAGTATCCTTAAAACTATATCCTTATCTTTGAACACTGTCCAATAAATCGATCTTAATTAAAGATTCCTGTGACCATAACTGGAGCCTTATGGGTATTCAGCAAGATTTTAAGGCTGATGATTTATACGAGTGCTTGTGAATATTTACAACACGAAGTTAAAAAAACGTTCAGCATCCTTGCTAAAATTTTGATTTCGACCGATCCAGGTTAGAGCCACTTTTATTAACTCCAAATGTATCCATTATTCATTTTGATTTTTTATTTTAGGCAATAAGGACATTACGTCGTTGGACAGATTTTTCTGGTTGTTTTATCTGAAGGATCTTCGCGTTAAGGCTGGAAATTTATTCATCATCGATAATCGATTCATATTAAATTTTTTGGGGGTGTTATTGTCTTATGCTTTCATATTATGAAACACTATGTAATAAAAAAAATTAAAACCTAAATTATTAAATTAAATTAAATTTATTATTGACATCTATGAGTGAATTCAATAAGCTAAATTATTAAAAAAAGCTAAAAAATGCAGAATAGTTTTAATTTCAACTAATAGATGGCAGTAATAACAATTTATATACACTCAATATGAAAAAGAAAACTGGCTGGTTCAAAATATATGGATACATTATTAAAAAAAATGTATTCTATTTTTCAATGTTAATTGTTTCTTTTATAATATTAATTTTTACCGCCATTTTATGAATTTCGTACGTAAAAATAACTGTAGATGTATTTATATTGAAAAACAAAGCATTTTATTTTTATTCTCATGTAATAATCAGAAGTGTAAAAAATTATAATATTGATAAAATGGATCTTGTTATTGTTTATTAATATTAAAAAAAAATTAGCTAGCTTGAAGTCCGTATTAATTTCATTCCATATTCATCTCCCTATTGGGATAAAATTTTGTTTCGTCTTTTTCCAACATTAGAAATCACTTACAACATATTATATTTGCCTTTTCGTCAGATTTATGCCAGATTTATCATTTTTATTAGGTATCAATGGTGATATTTGCAACTAGTTCTTAACAATTTTGCCTATTTTCAATGAATGAATGATTTCCGTGAAGTAATTTTGACTTCATCGTCAGAATCTGTCTATATCCCAACTCTCTTTCATCCTATTTGTATTTTCAGCATCATTAATTGACGATTCATTAGCAGATGAATTCGCAGAATTTGAAATTTTTAATACATGTAAATAAATTCTATCCGCATATGCGCTCAAATTATTATTTTGTTGTTATCGAATCTTATGTGTAATATCAAAGAAAGAGGGGGAAAATTCGATTCGATTCAATCGATAGTATTGGCTACGGGAAAATGCGGTCTTCCCGCAAATAAAAAAGTCGTTATTAATCTAGCAAATTGAGCCTGCACAGATTTACAGCGATTTCGCGCAGAGGTGGTATTTCTCCCACTCTGCAGATCATCCAATACTATCTTGTTATATTATATAAATCGTTATAACTACAATTTTGATCTTGATTCTTTCTGCATGACTACATTTCCATCTCTCATTAAATCGTGTTAACTGTAGTATTAGAAATCAGATTATTTAACGATTGATTTCATCGTTCATCATGTCATCATAGTAAAAACAAAATTTTGAATTATTACATGCATTTTTGTGGCCATAACAAAACGATACATGAAATAACTATGTTATTTTTACTGAAAAGGGCTTACTGGAGTAATTTGAGTTCAGTAATTTATTTATACAAGACACTGCAATGTATTTTTCTAATGTATTTTTAAAGTTACTTACTATGTTCTTATGTATAATATAAACAGTTTACGCATAGAACACCGTGTATTTTAGAAAGCCCATTCCATTAAAATCAACATTCCATTACTTATGCCAGCAAAAGTCTTCTGGGTGATCGTTTCGGAAGTATGAGAGGCCTTCACCGAAGTGTGAGAGGCTGCATTATGATAATAACGATATAATCACTACGTACTATATTGTGTCCCTCACATGACAGCACGGTGTTTCTCTTAAGTCATTGAGATTTGAGCAATTAATATCCAATCGAATATTATTGGTGATCTTAAGATGATTTGAGGTTCTTCAAAAATAAGTTTATTAATCTATTGACTTAATTAACAGTCGTCGATGAATCGTTCTCAGATGAAAAATAAATTACAAGAATCACATTCCATTAGTTTATTTCAACCAGGTTTTACATTTATTATTTCTACTTACATTTCGTATTCACAACTGGCAACGGATAATTGAAGCTAATAATCAATATCGCTAGTATTTTATTTTATTCTACAAATTATTGTCATTGACAGCAATTTTCAAACATTTTTAAAATTAATCATTAAAAATTTAAATCATTTTCCATTAAATGAGACATGGAATCAATCGGCAACATTCACCGGATACTTGCAATTTTATTCTGCATTTCTTACACAAATACAATCTGATAAATTATAATCAATGTCTGAATTAACATTTCATGTAACTCTTATGCTAAAAAATTATTTCAATATACATAGATGTCGTTTAAGCTAACAAACATTGAATGAGATGAGACATTGATGAAGTAAATTTTAAGTCTAACCAAATTGATTTTTATTTAAACTGTTGATTACGTTTAGGAAATGATCTATGTTTATATAGTTTTTATTAATAAATCAATACAATTCCATTTATTGATCCATTGATTTAATGTTAATTCGAGTGGTCGAAATTTTGACACATACTGTATATGATCAAAGAATGAAATTGAAATGAGCAAACTTACGCACTAGTCATAACCTAGAATAATATCTAAAGTGGAAGACATTGTGATCAATGTTGCTTTACGAATAGTTTATGGAATAATTAAAATAAATATTACAACATTAATTGGTTATAGGAGGACGTTCGATCCCTAATTTACAGTTCGTCCTTATGTATGTACTAAATCAGTAAATTGAAGACTTCGTTGAATTATTAGATAGCACCGATATTCTAATAATGCTTTTTTAATGAACCGAAAATTAAATCTATAGGTGCCGATGGAAGTACTATGATTTTTAAATACATTTTTTTTATAAATGGGACCCATTTCCGATTAGAAGTCAGTCTACAATTTGAAGAAAGGCGATCTCTTATTTTATTCGAAAAAATTATGATCTTTTACGGTTGAAATGAGTTCTATTTACTTACATATAACACGTATGAGCTTATATATTTAACAACTAATCATTCGCAGCATAAGATTCATTCTATATAATTTGAAAACGATAAAATATGAAGAGAGTGATACAATTCCTTTTGAATGTGATATTTTGAGGGCAACCGAACAGAAAACCATTATTATTTACAACATTATCATATAAGATCATATCAGATAATATCATATTATATTTGTTTTGGCCTTGTAAAATAGTCGAGTGAAGGATCCATAGTTATTAAAATCCAACAGATACCAAAGGTGATTTAAAAACCTCAAAGCAAGAAAGAGATGCTTGAAAGATGTATTGATTGAGAAAGATCCCAAATTTTAACAGCTAAATTATTTATTCACATCATTACTAATCAAATGAGATTCAAGCCAAGTCTTGACAGAATTATTACGGAAACTTATTGCCAATTTGATGTGATCAAGATAAGTGTTTCGATTATTCGGATGCTATTCTTTTTTTAAAAAAATATTATAATTCATCAATTTCTTCATCATATTGTTACTGGATACGACAATCGGGTAGTTTTTGATAATTTTAATTTAATAAAGAGTGGTTGTTTAAAAAATACACGGTTGTTACAACTAATAAATCCGGTTTAACCATGAGAAATACATTTCTTTTGAGCTTAATGGAATATTCAAGGAATCATTCACTTTGATGTATCCGAATCAAATGAATTACTTGCGACAAAGGTTAAATTAAATCAATTCGAAAGGTCTAGATACGCCTAAATTTATAATTCAAAAAACGTTTAGGTCCTTATAATATTCTATTCGAGATAAACTATTTCCAAATTGAGATAGATGAGAGACTATTGTGGGTTTTTTATGACTATTTTTACATTCTTACAATAATAGTTTTCTTTTCGATATCGCCAATATGTCAGAATTTGAACTCAAAATGTAATCGAGTAAAAGCGGATTGAAAGTTTTTTAAAAACAGTCAAGGAAATTATATATATGATATAACTAATAATTGACATTTTTTTAAACTTATAATGCTTTGCAGATGATTTCAAATATAGTTTTTAAGAAGAAAATATCGTATTCATTCATACATTTTATAGACTCATTAATATTACTTTAATTTATTGCGTGACTACACATGAATATTTATTTATACATCAGCTCTGTCATAATAGAGTTTAATCTTTAATGCTAAAGAAAATATCGATTTTTTTTCTTTAATAAGAAGCCAAAAAAATATAATCTGGGGACACTAACGAACCCCATAAATAAATTTCAAGTACAATCAGTTTCTTTGAATGTAATTTAATCCGATCTCTAAAAATATGCATATCATTACCGCTCACTAAGCACCTATGTGTTAATTCACCCCTCCTTATTTTTTAAATTTTAAAAATAATTTATTTTGATTTATAAATAGTCAAAATATTCATGGACTCATTGCACGATGCCTTTTTATTCTGGGCAATATCAGAAGTTGTAAAAAAGTATTTCGAAGGCAATCGGACATCATTTCGATCCATTTTCAACAATTTTGCATATAAATCTATAAAGATAACAACGAATGGGGCTTTTCTCAATCATTAATTAAATAATTTATTCGCACAACTCTTTATACGGCCCTCATTTTGATCAGTTCTAAAACGTATTAAAATAAAAGACGCTCTATTCGTTCATTCGATCGTCGTCGGATTAAAAACTGTGCAGTGGCGTAGATGTGCGGACTAAATAGATCATTATATATTAATAATTGTAATTTATAAAAAGTGCGCATTATTGAAATATATATTTTCATCGATTGAAGTGCAATTTTTGACATTCTTAATCCAACGATTGATAGTTTCGAAATACATATACATAATCATTTTTTGAGCGTTTCTTGGACAAACATAAAAATATATATTTAATCCCAACATATGCATCCGACACTTTAACTCCAAACCCAAAACTGAAACGTTGCTTTCATCTGTTTCACATAATTTAAATATTTTTTTTTAATATAAATACATCATTTTTTACAAAGTACACATATAATTGGCAAAATGGGAGACAGTAACTCTTCGCGATATTCTCATTCGTCAATATCCGATTTGATTCATCCGTCACTATTATTTATATTAAATTAGAACTATGTCGCAAATCATAACTCGAATTGCGCAGATTCAGAGAATCTCAATTATAAACGATTCATACCACGGGATCGGGAGATGGGGGACGAAGACACGAAGCCGAAGGAGTATACAAAGAAGCGCTAATTCAATACAATTTATAGTACATAACGGAAAATATTGTGGCGTGCCATTTATTTTTTTTGTGATTTTTTTTAAGAATACATTTTTATACAAACGCCTACGAATATAAAGCTTCGTAATTGGATGACCGCTCTTGGAACGTAGAATACTTATTTTAAATCATTTAGCATAGGTTGCGCATATGGCGCTTCGTGACCTCTGAAATGCGGCCCTCGATATAGTCAAAATGAACATGACGAATCGAATTTATTAGCTACAATATGATGTATTTTTAAGCAATGCGCGCTGTTGCAGATGGACTATCATGATTTTTATGCGATCTTTCGTTTATGCTCACTATTTTATATGGGTTATAAGTGCAATTTGATTAAATTTTAAGCGCAAACACTGCATGAACGATGGTATTCGTAATAATAAGATGCGTGGTTGTTAAATAGAGAGACTGGAGAGATATGAATCGATTTTGAATGTAAATTGCAAATTTTAATCACACAGTGCTTGAATTTCCAAAATCAAACATATTATAGATATCCTTCGTCGTGCTGAATACCCTATTGAATAAAACTAGCTTCGTTTGAATTTATTAATATGAAGTTTAGTTAAAAACTCGTTTTAATTCATTTATCGAGATGAATAAAGACACTGTCGAGCCTTTGAGATAATCGACATCGTTAAAAGACTGTACTTAAAATCCTTATTCCTCTATATTTGACTGGTGCAATACGATACACCTCGAGGGATTCGAACGGATTTTTTGCAAAAGATTTTCGATCCTTATGGAATTCAAATTAAAGCCTTTTTAACTCAATATTTGGAAAGTCCTTATGGACAACGTTGCACATGAACAATTGATGCAAATTTTAATTGAAATACGGCATTAATCAACATATTTCCATCATCTTCAATTTCGTTATTTAACAACCACGCTTCATATACGGATGTAAATAATAAATTATTTCGATCTTAGTTTATGAGAAATTACTATACAATGTATGTTAGGGAGCACCGTACGTGCGATTATGTTGAAAGGCGATCGATTTAAATAACGATTAAACATATTACGCATCATATATATTTAAAAACAGGTTTATTTTAGAATCTTCACGCATTTTTAAAATTTTTTAAAGTAAATCCTTCCAAACAAACCAATGTGTCTCCGTTGCGACGATTTAAATTTACAATCGGCATTGTGTGAAATGGATGTTAAAATTGAAGCGCTATTACAATTGGAACGGCTCTATACGATTGTTATGTCGATTTAAATATGTATCTATTGAAATGTCCGTTAAAATATTTAATAGCGATTTTTTTTATATTTAACGAAGATAAATATTTATTAATGAAATAAATCAATCGCATGAGCCGTCATTTTAAATACAGTATAAATTAATGGCACGCCACTGAAATTATATTAAGACGATATTCACCAATCAGCTATCAATCCTTAATCACGTCCACCAATCACATCCCACTTAAATATTCAAGTACTGTTATTAACCAATAATAATAATATATATATAATTTATTCTAATCGATTGATGTACAGAGGACACAAAAATATTTATGTTTAAAATAATATTAATTTTTGATTAAAATAAGATAACAGATATTGTGTATCCCCCTTTTATAATAACTTTTAATAATAAATACATCATCGTTTTATGATATGATTCCGATGGATACTAGAATTTTGACGATTAAAACTACTCAACAAATGGCCATACGATATCAATTTTTTAGCATCTTATAATCCTCTTATTTCGTCCTTTATTCCTTATATAAAATACTAAACATTTACGATAAAATATATTCATTATGCTCAGATCAAAAGCTCCGTTTTAGTATGCATTACATTTTTAAACGATATGGAAGCGCACTGGTAGCCGTTCTATAATTTTACAATATACGAATTACAACAACCGATCCTAGTGAGTTATCAACGACAATATCAAATTTCTTTGATTTTATTTGTAAGAAATCTAGAAGGATCTAGCCAGTACGACTACGGGGATAAAATTGTATTTTCAATTTTTTATTTTAGAATTTTTTAAAAATACCTCTCTGATAAAATCGAGAAACGTCCATAAAACAGTGCAATTAGTAACTACTCGTTCAGTGTCTTTTAGGATATCACTTTACTCCTAACAATACGTTTAAATAACAATTAAGACGATAAACACAACAAAGTCGACCAACAGCCAATCATACAAAACATGACCCGAAAAAAATGTATACATACATTTATATACTTTAAACACCATAAATTCATATATATTTGATATATATATATATATATATATTGTAAATATGTTTATATATAAATAGACGAACATAGCATTTGAACAACAATGAATATTATATAATTAATGTATATTTCTTTAAGAAATCTTTGTATGATATAGAACATTTAGTTAAATTATTTTAATGAACAGCTATTATATAGTATAGTTTTTTTTTTTTTTTTTCGAAAAAAGACAATTTGGAATCCAGATATATTCGATTTGAGATCGTCCCAATATTGTGTATATATAGAATAGTTATGTAAACATCTGCAAAAAATAACTTTAACGTCGTTTTATTAAATTCGGCCAGCTTACAGATCTTGTCCCAGTCTGTCCATCTCGCTGAGGAGGAAGTCGACGTCCTTTTCGGTGACGGCGGCCGAAGAAATGATGTTTCTGAAGAAGTTGGGGCGCCTATCGTCCGGCTGGTAGCCGACCATCAACGTGCCGGATTGCATCATGCGACCCTTGAGTATGGGACAAATCTGCAACATATTTCAATGTGTATTCATCTTTAAAAATACTTTCATCGGGTGTTTTCATATGAAATGTACATGTTTGAACATTGTCTTTCAATAAAGACGCTTGAAGTTTGTTAGGATTATAACGGCTATGTTTTTAAAGTAACATCTATCAAATTTATTGTCAATTAATCAATAGTATATGGCAAATTATCAAATTATCAAAATTTATTTTAAAAATCAGTGATCCGTTCGTGAAACGTTTCGCAAAAAAAAAACATCTTTAGCGATGAGGCTCAGGATAGACGAAAATTTTAGGAGGCTCAAATAATTTTTGATCCACCGCATAAAATCAAACCAAACCGTAATATGTCCTGATGCCGCGTACTAGTGAAATCATAATAGGAAATCGCGCATATCAAGGGTCGAATAGTCAGAATTTGTCCCAAGTTAAAAAACTAATTGGTCCAGGGAGTTCAAACTTAAATTGTGGACACTGATGATTGACTTATTTGCCAAATTTTATATCCAACATTTTGGGTCACTCTACAAAGGCCGAATGATCCCCGTAAATCTATTTAATCTGAATTTAGTGCAGTTATGAGCCCCACCACGAAATAAAATGAGTGCTCATGTAAGCTTAAGATGACATGTCGAGTTATTTCACTAGGGTCAGGTTTTTACTTTAAGAAAATCCATGGATATGTTAAGTTTGGGAATTACTAATCCTGAAGAATATGACAATAATTAGATGCAATCATGCATGTCTCCTTTTATTTCTTAGGTACCTTTCCAAGTTCTTCTTCTCTGCGAGAGTCGTGGCGCATACTCCTCAATCTACGTGGAACATACCAGAAGCTCACATTGACAAGCTCCGGTTCCATGATGAGATAAAATTTGTCAGTTTGAGCCTTGATCTTGTTCACCATATATTCGGTCAGCTCCATCAATCTGTCCATATGGCGTTCGAACCCTTGAGTGCCCTAAATACAAAAATAATCAGTATTGATGTGTCAATAATTTAAATGAGGCATTTGTACGAATATAGAACCTTAGCTCTCCATTGCAGCCACAGTTTGAAGATGTCATTGTGGCGGCCGCATTGGATCACCTTGTCGCCGGTGTCATACTGGACGTCGTAGAGCTTGTCGGTCATGAAGAGATATTCGGCAGACATCTGATTGCAGCTGATGAGAAGACCCTGTGATATAAAAAAAACGAGCAGATTAATACAGAATGTCGGTATGTGATGAAGCATATTTGTGACGCATGCAACATGAGGGTGAGATTAATTTAAAAATTCCTCCCGGCATTCCATGCACTTGTCTACATGCAATTCGCCCCTTTAAAAGTGAGAAATTGACATACAGGGTTGTCCAATTACGGTATTAAATAATATTGACTCAATGGTTTAATACATTATAATGTGTTGAATATGGGGCGTTGAAATAATGGATTTTATGTAAGTTTATCGCATATTTATATTACAGCCAACCCTTCTATATCATCGAGATAGGCACCACGCTATAAAAAGTTAGGCACCCATACACACATTTGTAGTTGTTTAATTTATCCATTGCTTATGTAAAAGATGCCGTAAACGAAGAAACGACAAAAAAGAAGGAAGAAAATCCTTTTGAAATTTTTGAACGATGTCGTAATAATAACTTTGGTATTTCTGATGTATTATTGATGCATTTATTATGAAATTGTGTTGGGAAGAACTATTTCAATCCAGGGAATATTATGATGCCATCCTTGCACAGATTTTTTTTAATATAGCTGCTCTGGAAAGGCCAGGGGTAGTGATTGATTGGACAGCGGCCGCAGATGGCGGCTAAACGGTCCGTAAGCTCCTGCTTGGGTTTTATCATCGGCGCTTGTAAAACTGTGGGTAATACATACATTGCATAGGGATTCAGATTTAAATTGTTATCCTTCACGAGCGAAAATTATAAGCCTTAATATATTTTGCACTAATAATAATGACCAAAAAATGACTTTTTTTTGTTAAACGTTGTTAAACTTCAGTCACTTTTTTTAACTCTTACACCCAAAATTTGTACCCCGAGGCTAGAATACCTCCTTATATCTTTCATTATTATTACATGTATATTGGATAACAGATACACTACCGACAATACGTTTGAAAACGCCTATCATATTATGGAGTTTAATGTTAAAACATGGCAATAAACCGTTACAAATAATTAATTTTTAATGCATAATCAAAAATGAAGGCTTTTTAATCAGGAACACTGCTAAAAACGCAAAACTGATCGAACGTGTCAGTGTCTATAAAATAAAAGTCGCTTGACTTTATATGGACCGAAGCTGATGAAATCTAAATGATTAGAAAAAAGCCATTTTTTTTAAAAAAATTGTATCATCATTTAAATGTTTGTACTGTGTTAAAGAGAATATGTTTAAAAATGTACAAATTTTTCGCGAAATACTAAGCATTTTCAAATGAAATGTCGGTAATATTATGAATTTTCTTATCATCACAAATTTAATATCACCGAGCTGACATACGTCCGCGCCATCTTGGATGCGGGGTAGTTTTAATTAAATTCCTGGAGACTCAAATGCTGATGTAAAAGGGGATGTAGCATATGGTTTTCATTTCCTCCCCAATGCCAGAAGGCGATGGTAAATTATTACAACGGCGGCATGCTAAGAATTTATATGCTCGATAAATAGTGTCTCGTGCCATTTGATTGTGGATGCAGACACATGGACCAGGATAAAACAACTAAATGAAAATGTACTTACGTCTTCTTTGAAGTGGATAGTGGAGCATTGGAGGAGCGTTCCCATTAGCTTGTGTGGATTCCATGTCACTGAATCGGCCCTGTAATTCAAGTAAATATGATTTAATCAAACGTTCGGGAGCTTCCATATCATAATGGACCGTAAAAACAACAGCCCTGCTATTATCAAAACACATTTAATCCAAGAACATGGCAAAAAACAAAGCCCGTCAGCAAAAAGCGTTATCAGTGCTCATAGAATAATTTCTGGGGCCGCATATGGCGAGGGCTTAAGCGAGACCCATCCAAAGTTTATGATGGATATCTAAACGTTTTTCGATATTTAGAGTCCCTAAAGGACGCCATTTTCTCGACATATTATAATACTTTATGCTTTGATATACAACGGCATTTATAAACTCGATTTGCTGTATATTGGAATAATATTTTATAACACACTGTGTTCTAAAATTAATTTATTACATAATTATAATTGAAAACTGCCTGAATGAAGTCTGAAAAATAGCCTAAATTTAGAGCAAAAACTTATCAAGGGTGTTAAATCGCTTGGTAATTCAATAGCTATTTTTTCGAAATAGTAATCGCAATAAAAAAATCCTATTTACAATAAAGCTTCGATTGTGATCAAATTATAGTTTTATTTTATTTTTTTAGTATTTATCGATGTTTATTATATTGTAGAGTGGGTTAAATGTCATCATTTTGCAACCTCACTTCTGACACCAATATACCACGATGGAGTTTTTTCGGGTCGCTATGTATCCGAACGGTGAGATGGTGGTGAACGGATGTCGAATAGAAAAACTCTCGTCTTTAAATGATTTATTTATTGATGACGAGAGATCTAGCCACTGGAAGGACGTCTTTCCGTATCCAAGGCTATCTGACTACCTCTTGCGCGTCATCACCGAACCGACAACGCACGCGCAAGAAGCGATCGATGTAATTCTTTCAGACTAAACACGTTATAGAATGGTTGATTTTACATGACATCCGTTGAAAATCACTCTCAGCGTATATTTTTAAGCTAGTGCAAATGCCAATAGACACATTGATGAATTGATAGATCAATTTTATATGAACTATCGGGAGCTTTTGCTCCATATCTATAAAAATATTGAAGCAGTCCAGCGGAATAGTTTCATGGCTGTTCAATGTTTACTATGCAAATTTTGAAAGGGATGCTGATGCACATGCAAATTTGAAATTCGGTCACTGTACAAACAAAGATTGTGCCCCATTGTAAATATGCTTACAAACAAATTATTTTCCATGTGGCGCTTTAAAGGGCCGTTTAATCTCGCGCCGTCAGCTTTCCGCCGCAATATGTGATCGACAATTTTCGAAAAATATTAGGCACTATCTTTGCGGATTAAATTTTTAGCTGTTCTCTACATATTTACATAGTGTGCGCTTAAAAGCATAAAAGGTGTTTGCAGAGGGAGTGAAAAGTCAACACATTAAGGTTTAATCCGCTTTATTCGCACGCCCCCGTTGAAAGCTCTCTGAGAGAACACAATTTTTCAGAGCACTCGAATTATTTTTTTTTTCGCCACATTCCAAGCACTTTTAGTGTTTTTTATAGGTTCAATGTTGCATTAATGTTGTGCAGATGATTTAAAAAATATTTTTAGATGGTTAAAATGTCATCATTTTGGCTTTGGACGCAATTTTTGTTCTTAATCCGTCAAATGCGACGGTGTTAAAGTGTAACGATTAAGTGCATACATTAGAATTCAATTAGGATTAGCCGAAGTGCACTTTGGTGAGGGACGTAGACTACAGTCAAATTTCAACGAAAATATACTCACTCATATTATAAAGATTTAATTTCAATTTTAATGAAAAAAGGACATAAATATGGATTAATTTGTAACGATATGGACACTTTTTTTCTTGCTAATGTCGCCAAATATAAAAAGTTTAAAGTGAATCCTATGATCTAATTGAGTCATCAACTCTTTGACTTTGGCAGTGATTTTTAAAGTAATTACGAAACGAGCGAGAAGCAAAATTGCCAATTTTTTGATGACTTGTCTACTTAAAATTAGTCAGAAGTCGTAATATTAAAGATATATCAAACATTTTTTGCTGCGTGTTCATAACTATACTGGCTATTAAAATGGTGAAACATCGAAGATTTATTTAGGCTCATAAAAATATGATTTTTATAAGTCCCTTTTGCAATGGCCTGCTTTTTTCGCAACGAATTCTATCACCGCCAAAACGACGACCCGATGCCATAGACCCTATTCTTTCTAATTTATAACAAAATTGGGTCGTATTAGATTTGGAACCGAATGACAGCATACCCGTCGGAAGACCTCGCATGCCACACATCTGGACTTAGGCAATTGAAGAGAATAGTTCCAGAACAGTGCGTCCAATGAAGCACTTGAACTTCACAATGCTGCGAGCTAAATCGAAACGTTTTTGCGAACCTAATTTTAACGCAATTGAAATCAAGCATCATTCATTCCGTCATAGTACGCGCTATTTACATCCTAATAAATCTTTAATTGGAGCCATTTACATTAACGATTTGCGCAGAACTGTTGACCCATTTAAAGTATCGAGTATTTGTTCCATACAAGGAATTCCTACAAATTATACTTGTTTTATTGTTTCATATGGATTGCGTTAAAAAGCCATAATTTATAGGGTGTGGGTAAAATCAGGAGGGGTGTTTTAAGTCAATATTGTGGGGTTGTATTCTTATCGCGATGAATAAACTATGAAGAGCTAACCCTCTATCTTGAATTGAGGCTCACCAATAATCTATTCATAAAAATGGGATTATACTTTATCAGGTCCGTGGAATATTTTTTTTATGAGAGGGTTGATAATATAAATCAAACATTTGGGAAAGATACGCTGTAATTTTGGTTTGCAAATACGTTAAAATAAATACTTTTACGGTTATGGGGATCGTTATTAATTCAGGGCGGGATTTAAGCCCCAATCAATCACCGTCAACTTGAATAATGATGATGCCATTAAACCCATCAAACTGTATATATTCAGCATATTAACATAATAATGCGATTTATATTTTAATTTTTATCAATATAAATACCTTTCAACGCCTCTGAGTCGCGGATTGCGATACTTCTTCGAGAAAAGGATACCACCACCCCAAGCAGCCTATTGACAAAAATCAAATTAGACATTTTGAAATATTGGATTGAATTGATTTTTCGTTGTTAAATAAGTCTTACATCGACGTGCAACCAGCAATTGTGTCTTTCGCAGATGTCAGCCATTTCGTTGATGGGATCAAAAGCTCCCAGCACGGTTGTACCAGCTGTGGCATTCACAAAGAATGGAATCTGCCAAAGAAAATAACGATTTTGACGATAATGAACCGCATATTTTCCATGATGAATGATAGAAATATTGCTTACTTGTCCCCTGGACTTCCTTTCGAGGATGAGCCTTTCAAGTTCTGTCGTAATCAGTCTTCCGTGCTCATCAGAAGGCACCATTACGCAATTATCGGTACCCAAACCGCAAACAGCAGCACAAGACTTCACTGAATAATGGCACTATAAAAATAATTAGGCATTAACGTTTATGGCGTACTCTTGCGATCCAAATAGAGTATGCCCGCACATGTTGCGGGCAGCGCTCCATAGCACTGTATTTATAATAGAATATCATCCAAATATATTTAAATACCTGATCAGACGTGAACATAACTAGCTCTCCGGGGATGGAGTTCAGTCCTTTTTCTTTGTAATGCGGGAACTTCTTATGGCGAGCGGCCAGAAAGGCGTACAAGTTTGAAATGGAACCACCTAATCGATACGCATTAGGTTAGTATAAATCAATTTCGAATGTAAATTATGCGGTTAAAATTTGAACCTGGTGCCAGGATCGAGTCTCCGGTTTCCCAGCCGATGATGGACCTCATCTTCTCCATGACGACGTGCTCCATGAGGATGAACACCGGTGCTATCTCGTATGTGAACATGTTGGTATTGGCGGTGGCCGTGAGCCATTCTCCCGCCATGGAAACCAAATCCAACCCGCACGACAACTGGTTGAAGAAATGAGGATGACCTGGTGGAATAATAAAAAAATAATGTTGAAATCACAAAATAAATTCATGTAAATCATATACAAGATGCGACAGGGAAACTTCCTTATTTGAAATGCACATCCTGAAGTAACAATAATTTTTAACACAATGAAATGGCACTCATTAAAAAGAACAAAACCTAATGTTTTATATCATGTAGATTTATTTATTATATTATAGTTATTAACGATCATACGGTGGATGAGGGAGGAGCGCGCGTTCGCCTAAAAGGCATCAATAACTGTCACTTCAGGGCGGGCGTTTCTAATAAGGTATTTATAACATACAAAATATCTCTACAAAGATGTTTTGGAAACAATTTTTGACCTTAATAAGTTAGTTTATACGCTAGCTTAACACTCAGGGAGCCGAACCACTGAATTAAAAAAAGAAAACTTCCAATGATTTTATAGCATCCTAAGAAATAGATTAATTGCTGGTGGTGATTATAAAGCCAAGCACACACAATGGGGCTCGAGACTGATAACCACCAAAGGATAGGAGTTATACAAGGCCAACTGACAGAAAAAACCCAAACACCATTGACTTTTGTGTAATAAAAGGAATATCAGCAGCCTACTTCAAGACAGAATCCAGTCTCGATGTATCCCCTGATTATTCCCCTGGCATAATTACGATACCTAATCACCAATTTGGATTTCGTCAACAACATGTGACTGTGGAACAAACACACAGGATCTTCAATATAATCCACAAGGAAGGAGGAAGAGAAGTAATAATAAATGTGTTGCTTATTTTATTTTTAGTCTATGTAATATGCATTTTCGAACCATTTCATATAAATTTGGCCACAGTTTGAGAATCGTTTGATATGATAAATACGTGGCTTCGTATAAAATGATTTATAGAGACTTTTGCAATATTGTTATTGTGAAATTGATTAAATAATATCTTTTTGCGTCGCCTCTTCACACAAAAATATAAATAAATCATAGTTTTTTTCAATTTTATAGATTTATTTATGAACCAATTGTTTAAATATTTATGCACTATACTATACGCTTTATAACGCTTTTTATTTGATTAAATTAGCATCAATACAAAACAAGTTATGAGCATTTTTGTGAAAGTCGAGGCCAAGTACCCCCGCAATTAATGTGTTAATATTGATAATAAACATCGAATAAATTCGAAATTTGTATTCTTCACTTTGAAGCTTATCGTCAATTTCCAATTTTCATCGAAAATTTTTAAAGTGATTCTTCGTCAGCGTCTATTTTACACAGCATATCACTCAATAAGTTTGTAGGATATTTTCATTTTAAACTTTTTCTTCTTCGTTCGGGGTCGCTTTTTGCGTTTGTTGCTTCAATTAAATCTAATTTTTCTGTCACGAATATTTTTCCAACCCTTGTCCTCTATGAACATTTCATAGAGCACGTACTGTTGTGGATTGGGGACTATTATTTTGTGGCCCCCCTATACGGGTAAATTAAATCAAAGCCGCATATTGTTCGCCGTGTAGTCTTTTTGATTTTGGTGTCATCCCCATACGGATGCTTACTGACTGATAAACTGTCCTTCGGGATTTGAACAGAAGTCCCTTGTATATATTATGTCAACTCTCCCCCAAAATCTGGTTGTCACTTTCAAGCCACTCGAACGACATGAATTATGGAAATATAAATTGTTATATTCTCGAAAACCGGCGAGGACTCAAAACGACGATGGCAGAATACTGAAGATTTGAAGATTTTTGCCAAAAAACTTTGCTCTGTTTACTTCGAACAAAGGATTAACGAGAAGAGGGGTGAGTGCTTTGGGGGTGAAAACGTACATAGGATCGTCATTCCAAGCTTGATTGCTCTTTGTTTCGAACTTGTGTACAGTATTTTAGCCTCGAGAAGATAATGTTGAACATTATATTATTAATTGGTTAATCAAAATTTGTCCTTTGTGTAAAAAAAATCCCACAAATTCGTTAAAATACGTTGTTCATGCCAAATAATGCCACAAAGAGTGTAAATTATTTTGATGGAATTACGTTCACCGAAAAGGGAGTGATGATATGAAATTGGGGTCGTTGATGGCACCCCTCGATGCGTATGCACCGGCTCGTGGGTAAGCCTATAAAAGCGTGCCGTCATCTGTAAATAATGCTTTATTTGTATCAAAACCCTCCACCCTTCGCATTCCGGGACTCCGGGCACTCACCCGTAAGTCGAATCGGACCCTCGACATACGGGAGTCTAAATTGAAATCCAAAATCAGACTAAAACTCATATGATGATAACAAATATTGGAGCGTTCCAAAAGAACGTTCGGAATTCGCGAGTGAGAATGAAAAAATTTGGAACAGCGAGTGACCATTGGGTGACGAAAATCTGTTTAAATCACAATATAACCGTTTCAAAAAATAGTCTCATCTCATATAAAATGACAATATTGCATATAATATCATTGAATAAATTTAATTTAATGGATTGGCAATAGATGAAGCTCTGTACGTGATGTAGATTTGTAACACTTAATCTGGTTAATTGTTCTCACAAATTATAATTATGAGACTGTCGTGTAATATCTGAACATGCCCGTAGACAAATTATTGCGCAATTATGGAAGTGAAATATACGATTGCTGTAAATAAGGGCTTAGCCGCGTACAAATCTTCCGTCTCGTTTTCGCGCGCGATAAGCGCACCCACGCGTGCGAAAGAGAAAGCACGCGACAAACATGAGGGCGCCCTCGTTCGAATTAGCCGCTCGGCTGGGTGGTGCAAGTATTCAATTATGTCCACAAATGGCTCGAGATAATCTCCAATCTTCATCTTGTACGGGAAATAAAGACGGAGGACGTTCAATTCGCATTGTGAATGTCGTGTAATTTTTTTTTCTCCATAAAATATGCCATGTTCTTGCACCGATCTGTGCATTTTTTTGGTATAAAAATATACGTATTTGTATTGGCGCATCATTCGATTCATTGCTGTTTCGATTTCCGGTTCGTATGCAATTTTATTTGGGCGATATCGGAAGTGATACTCGAGGACGGCGGAAAATCGCACAAAAGGACACCAGATGAGAAATTAATCCGGATGGCCGCTGCAGGCAATTACTTCCGGATCTTTCCTGCAACCCCACGATCCTGTCATCCCGATATACATGTAAAACCATGTTGAATCCAGCTTTAATGGCATTTATGCTATCTTTCAATACGTTTGGATATCAATCATGCGATATTATAATATTTTTTTGTTTATTGATATAATGAATTTTTGTAAAAAAAAGTTACATGTATATATTAGGTTGTCCAAAAATAATTTCGCTATTTGCCAGCTGCATGCAAATAGCGATCATTTTTTTTCTAACATACCTTTTGCAACGGCATGTTTACTATCGCAATTGTGTATTTTATTATTTTTTCAAAATTGTCAAATGAACAGAGTTATCTTGCAATGCGAATACACAGCGATATATCGTCGTTAGTGCCAACGCTAGTGTTGCCAAAGACGATATATCGTTGTCCGGTATTAATAGGGTTAACTATTGCTGCAAAACGTTTTAAAATAAGGATTATCGTAAATGGTGTCCATAAATTATTATTGTAGTGCAAAGTGTCCCGTATACATTCAATATAATTTTAAATTAATTCTTCGATCCATCAGTCATAATCCGCTATAGACATTGGCTCCTTTACTAACTAAGACATTAAAGAAGGCTTATGCAGGAGTTCGCTTGGAGTGAGGTGATGTATAGGCGAGGATGAAGTGTGGGAGTCCACCGACCCGTGGATAATCCGACATGGGATGGGCGGTGAAGCCGCGGGCTGCTGCTGACGGCCAAATCGATAAACGTCAGATGCCATTCTGCTGGCAAAAGCTTAATGGATTCGGGACACGTTTGAACGGGAAGAGTTTGCACACAGTGCTGCTACATGGGGCAAAATGTCGGGCATTATGATGGGACAAGCTGACGCTTCGGTAATAAAGACGGGACGTCGAAAAAATACTAACCTGTCTTCACTTGATATTTGAGGGTGGTGGCGCAATCTTGCACAAGCTGCTGCAGAGGGAATCCACGCTCCGGCAGCTCCAGATCCAAGAGCCGCTTCATTTCTTCGGGGTGGTGGAATTCTAGGATCTAAACAAATGCAACATACGTTTATAAAATCTTCCACAATGTTTTCCAAGCGATGATGAAATCAATCTGAACTCATTGCATATTGATGATGGATGATGTAAAAAATGTACCATCAATGCTATGGATGCTTGCAAGACGAAGACGCAATTATTAACCCAATAGCTATTAGCTAAAATATGTAGCTATGTGTTATGTAATATATAATAAAATAGACTTGCTACTAGTGTAGTGGTTGCTTTGTGCTACATATAAAAACACATACAATAGAGGCAGCGCGAAATATTAAAAAAAAACGTTTTATTGCACTTCTGACATCATAGTAACGTAAAGCGGGAGCGCTTTCGTTACACTACTTACGTAATACTATATGTAACATTATTTTGGTAGTTCACTTTAGTCAGATTGGCACAGATCTGTGCTTAAAAATGCTTTAATATATCTACTAACCTTTTCATTTCTGTCGTTTGTGTTCTTGACGAACTCGATGAGGACGTCAATGACTTTCATCAAGAACTCCTTAGTCTGCGGAAAGCCTTCTTCGCACATCGGCAGGATTTCTAAGACAAAATCATAATAAATATATTATTGAGATGTATCAAAAATGTATCAATACGCTTGAATCCTTCGCCTTATTAAGGGATCGATTGCCACCCCTTATACTAAGCCAAAAGACCCATCATTATATTGATTTGAGTGTACAATTTAGCACTCGTCCTGTACGTCCTCCCTCCATCAGAGAAAACGGATTACAACACTAAGCACTAATCTTTGACGTCTACAACATCCGCATGCATTTAATCCTTCGGGAGCGCATTACGGAGCGAATTCTACGTCCGTATAAGCCCGCATAGTGAATGTTTCAGGCGATTTTATCGCATTCCTTTATGAAAACGTGCCGAAATAAGCAGAATTGATGATATAGAAAATTGATGATCACAAATGGTAATCGTTCAGATAGAGACGATGAAAAATGTTGAATTTTTTCTGCACATTCGAGTGCGAATAAGGTTTGTTTCCCTCAGGATCCCGCGGCTTAGAATGATGGCGTTTATATCAGACAGGGAAATCCTCAAAGATTTGGTATCTTATTTCAACTGACAAAAAGGGGCTTTGCGCGGAAATCCTTTGCAATGTTCCTCAAACTTTGCTTCCGTTCACTTTTTAATGCACGAGATCCAATCGGAAATATTTGGCATTCTGAAACGTTTTAATTTGTTCACATCCATCGTTTTTTTTTGGCATTATCTGGTTCATATTCTATACGATCTTTCTAAAAGGACGCTCAAAATTTGTTGGGCTACAATGGCCATATTATTAAAGCAAAATCTATCAAATTTATTGTGAACTATTTAAAAATATATGGCAAATTACTATAAATGATTAAAACGTGCCACATAGCGCACACTATGATGGAAATTCTACACGAGCGATTTGATTGCAAAGTCATCAAAAATTGAAAAAAAATCAAATCAAATTTTCATTATTGATTGCGAAATATTCAGTAAAGTTAAATCATGTTGTTAGCCAATTTTTGCTCGTTACAAATGTGATCTCGATCTAATTATTTTCTTAACGGAAGAACTCGACCAATGTAATATCTGGATGCCGTCAGGAATATTTATTAATATTAAAACACGCATTGAGAGGCGTTCTATGTCTGCGATAGGGATGATGGAATCCCTCGGAGGGGAACTTGAAATATGGCATGACTATAAAAAGTACTTTTTTTCACCATTAGGTACTTTATATGAGCGAATAGCGAAGCGTAATCTTGATTGAGGGTGTTTTCCTAAAAATACTTAAAGACCATCATTTTTCCCTTCATCCCGAAGAGCCATTGTATGGAATTGTTGCCGTAAAAAACATTGCGATCATTTCAAAAGTATATTTGGCATATTTAATTATTTTTAATTGCCCTTTTTGCCCGTTTTATTTGCTATGCGGCTGTGTATATATTTGTACACTTCACCCTCTTCCCCACGAAAGTAATTCAAGTAAATCTCACTTGTCTCTTTCAGTTAGGGATAATTTATGACCTGGATTTTATACAAATTTTCATTTATCCACCCCACAGGCTATGGGCCTTTGCCCTCTAAAAAGAGGTCCTCACAATATTTATGGCTATTTTCTTAACTTGACTTTAGTATGATGAGTAAAAAAGAGATTGTGTCTGTTATATTATACTTGAAGAACATTTTTCTCTTTGAGTATATATAAAGCAAACCATTTTCCTTCAGATTATTTTAACCCTGTAAGAATTTCCTTGCCCAAATGTCATTTATATAAGATAAATTATTTTATTAGGGTCAAACCTTAAGTAAATTATGTCTCCTATTTTATTATTCTAATCAAATTTAACCCTTAAATTATGCATCCAAGATAATTGTTTTTTTTGTTGTTTAATAATTGAGAAAAATGATTTACTTCATCATCATAAAAATCTATTTTAGTCCAAAATATTTCCTTAAACTTAAAAAATGTTCTTAAAACTTTAAATACATCAGATTTTAAAATTAACTTTATAATAACACCAAATATAGTACTTTATAAAAAATAATTTTGTTAATCCCACTTCTGACACCAATGTAACGTGTAGCGGGGGCGCTCTCGGGGAAGAGTCTCCGAGTCGCTCCTGTGTCCGTAAGCGACACATGTGCAAGAAGCGATAGATATCGTTATTTCAGAATTAATATGTCCGCAAGATGACAAAAGATGTCAATATTAAATTGACACATTGCTATCTGAAGAGAGACAGAAGATGTCACTGTTAATTTGACGAATTAAATCTGCACAGATTGACAGCGCCATTACGTAGGGGACGCTATTTCGCCAACGCTATATAACCAGGGCTTCGAACCGTTATGTTTTTCAACCGGTTCAGTTCCAGATATATATATTGATTTGGTTACGATTTTCGTTCAGGGAAAAATAACGGTTTTATTTATAAAACCGATATTTTTGAATTGATCCAGTACCGATTTTTTTCCCCCGTCAAAAGTCTAATGATGGTAATTTTATAGTATTTAGGATTCGTCAAGTCAAGGGTAGTAAATTTAAAACACACTGCCATCGTCAATATATTTTAATGATTGCATTTAAAATATTCAAAAAATATTTGTACGTCTAACCTATGATCTGAGCAGATCCTTACCATATTATAGTAACTCGCTGCTTAAAATGATTGCTTGATTTTTCCCTTCAACAATTGATTTGATTGTTAAAAAAACTGCTGAACTGTTCATGTATGCTTCTGATTTTCATTATTAAATAAGTCGTGGCCTTTATCTCATTCGGTCTGGAGGATATTCTCTATTTCTTAGTGAAATCTTCAATAAATCTCTCATTATACTGATGAACCGTGTTTCCCTGCGCTCATAATTTCTCCTTATTTTTAAACTATTATTAATTAAATATTAAATAAGAGTACCGCTACAAGCTTCAAACGGTGTCGTCGAATGAGGTGGGGTAAGAGTTTGCAACAGTAAATATTGTGTATTTAATTTCGGGGGGTGAAAAATATGGTGGGCTATTCAGCTGTCAGTAATCCGTGCCTCGCAGACTTCAATTTGAGATGCGACGATAAAGTGCACATGCGACTCCTCCGTACGTCGAAACGACGCAATTTAAGCATAATTCTCTCCGACGGTTGTTCGTATACTTTTTTAAATCGCAGGACCGAACCACTTTTATTAGACCGCCGAAGAAAATCATTCGCGCCCACTTTATCTCGCTCGCCCCCAAAAGTGTTTATTTTGAGATAAAAAACGCGAATTCCCCGATGGGTATTTACAGGCAACCCCGTATAAATAAATAGGAAACAGTGGAGTCACCGATCCACCCTCTGCGAATTCCGGAGCACTCTTGGAATCAATTAATTCTCCGTAAGCCGCGGCAGGCGCGCCCCCACCGCAATAGCTGGCTTAAGCGGCCCTGCAAGCCCCACGGGGGGCCCCATTTTAGCCCAATTTGTGTGTTAAAAACAACATTGAATTAATTCGAATGACGTCTGCTATCCGCATGCATACGATGACCGTCAGACGCCTCAATTATAATATTTGGCGACCATTGAATATTAGCTTTAATTGACATTTGATATTGGAAAACTCAGATTTGATGGGTTTATAAATTATTTAACAGTGTGAAAACATTTTTATGGCATTATGTATGAAATATATCTTCATTTAAACGTGGCACGTATTCGGGAGATCCGATTTTCGATAGACTTGGTCGCATAAATTTGACTGAATTTGCTGGATGGCGGTCGTTATTTTGGCTCTAAGACTACCAAACAGTGACTTTCTCAGGATGTATATGATGCTGGTGTGTCTCATATGGATTGATATCGTCCCTAATCCGAAAATGTTTCTTGTTCACATATCAATTTATCCAAATAAACGAACCTCGTTGCTAAAGATGATTTTTTTTTTTTGCGAAATTTGGGAAAAAATTTCCAACTGCTCCAGAGCCCTTAACTTTACATTTAGTTCCTGGATAAATTAGATTTTATATGGATGCAGATCTAAATCCCGACGCAAAATTCGCCAAGATGAAGTCACAAAAAGGTCAAATTCTTGTAAGCTGCCTCGGGTCTTCCCGTACAGTCTCATGTACATAAAAATTTGCCATATATTATTAAATAATTTACAATAAATTTAAAAGCTATTGCTTTAAAAACATGACCGTTATTACCTAAACAAATTTTGAGCGTTCCTATTGAAAGATATGCTGATAATGCTGTATGAATTTCATTCAATAAAACAACCGGAGGTCGCCCAGAAAATTTAAATCGGGAAGTTTTAAAATAAAATGAGGTTCGCAGTATATAGGGAAATCAAAATCTCCTGATAAGTTAGTATTTTTCTCAAATATCTTCAAAAGAAAACAGGTGATTATTCGACGTTTATATACTTTTGAAGAAGAATTCAAACCGATTTTATTGTATTAAAATAAACGATGCTACTTTTGCACAAACCTATGGAGGGGGTCTATGAAATTATTCGAAACGAAGCTGTGCAATTCGAGGGTTATTTTCTGCTCGATTTTGTATGTAATCTGTAACGCGTTACATTTCCGTCGCTTGAGTGTCGCCACGCGCAACCACTTCCGTTTCCTGCTGGTGGAGCAGGAAGTGACAAAATGATAAGGAAAATGATCTTGGCGAAAATCTGAATTTCGCCTCACAGTTTTTGCAAAAGTATAATATTTTTGAGCTAAAATGTTTTCTTTGAGTATTTATTTACAATAAACCTTTATTTAAAAAAAATACTGTATCGTAAAATAGCGCAATAAATAAGTTTTGGATTAAATCCGCATTCTAATTACAAATACATTTTTTTTTCAACTTAAAAAGATTTTATATATTTTTTTAAATAATTATTTTAGTAGGAGGGGGGAAAAGATCTATAAAACCCCTTCTAAATCTTCTTTAAAGACATTTTTGAATTACTAACTATCAGGACGACAGAGTATACGCGATATAAACCTGAAAAAACCGATAATTTCATATTGGTTCAGTTTCGGATATCGTTCCGATAAAATTAACGATGTTAATGGTTTTCGGTTCAGTTTCGGCTCGAAGCCCTTAAATAAATACGTTTCTTGCTGAAAAATATATTGGCAGACATTAATATTAATAGAATTTATCATTTTTAAACGAAGATTTATGAAAACATACTTCCAATTTTAAATTTATAGATACTAATCGGTAGATACATCAGTCGACTTATAGTCATTTAAGAGTAGAAATCCTCATTTAAGCATGCCAGAACATAAATGATAGCCCTGCCCTCGAGTAGGCGATGCTGCTAGCACTCAATATTCGATATTCTCCAAATAATAGTATTAATTTATCCACATATGATATATTTCACTATTCATTCGGAGCAACTAATGGTCAATGGAAAGCACGGACCCACTTAGATATTGATCTGAACTTTGGACCAAAGCATATGCTGCGTGCGCACTCAAGTGATCCAGAAAGAGTATGCCCACACATGTTGCGAGCGGTGCTTTATTTACAATGCCATTCTTGCATTTCCAATGGAATATTATTACATACATATACAGTTTTAAATAAGTAATATATGTAATCTTCATTGATTAAACTGCGGAAAATCATTCTGAATAAATATTTTTAGGGATACTAATAGACATAAATGTCATAGATTTCGCAATGTACCGTCAATTCCTTTGTATAAATATGATATTCGGTATATATTTCGTTATCGGATTAAGCCACGAGAAAAATATTATTGTTGTCCAACTTTTAGATTTGGTTCCGCGTCACAGCAACATATTGACAGTGGCTTTTATCTCGGCGTTATCACCAAGAGGATACTTTTCTATATTGGTCTCGATTGCTTTACAAACACTCTCACTACTTCGCACACTGCGATATGCTGATAAAAGGTTGACCTTCGCTGCACATTAATTTTTAGCGATCATTTGACGTCGAAAAATAGGCGACACGTGGATTAAAAATCGCGTTTGTATCCCGAAATTCCATACGCGAAGGGTGTAAGCGGCCCGAAAATATTGTCGAGCCGATCTGCTACCCCTGTATAAAGGGTGTCTTTTTCATCCGAATGTTATTCGGACGCGACAATGGAAAGACGGCATATGTTTGTTGTTGTAATTTCGGATCCCCACTATTGTAATCTATTCCTGAGGACCCGGGAGAAGGGCGCGCAGATTTTCAATCTAGCCACCCTCCGGCAAGAAGCGCCGGATATAAAAGCCGCCATGTTACTTCCGGTCCGATAGATATTTTCCATTCTTTAATATTCAAATGACTGAGATCAGAAGACAATGGATTTTCTTTGAAAGGAACAAAGAACGTTTTTGACCTTTTCATACGTTTGGCATCGTCGATCCAATCGTGAAAAATATATAAAAATGATTCAAACATAAGAAGACTTTGGATGAATTTTTAAAACTGGTGATAATTAAATTAAAATCAATTAAATGCAAAACTTTTGTCTGTATTATTATGGAGGATATCGAAAAGTATTCGCGTATTTTTAAATCTTATGTTTGAGCTCAGTTTGTGTCCGGACACAGTGACGAAAACATTTGTATAAGCTATTTTATTTTTAAATTTGGGTTGAATTGCCATAAAAGTCAGTAAAAACTCAAAGATTTTTATGATGAAGTGGTAACAGTCCGTAAATGCTACTTCCAGAAATTTAAATCGCGTGATAAAAGCTTAAGGGATGAACTGAGAACAGGACGAGCGCCGAATTTAAATGGTTAATTTATACATATGGTGGGATATACGGGGAATGATTCATTATGAATCAATGAAACCGGGAGAAAGTAAGAAATAATGCGCGTCCTTATGAAGAAAAAATGACACTGGATAAAATACGGGAATTAAACTGAGAAGTGTTAATGCATCATTCTTAATCACTGGACCTCCGACGGATTTCCACCTTTTCAGATTCATGGAACACAGTCTAAGAGAAAAATGATTCAAAAATGCATCTCAAGTAGAAATGTATTTAAAATGGTTTTTCGCTCCTAAGCCGATTTTTTTTTATAAAAAAGGGATCAAAGGAATATCAAAGTGATGGGAAGATGTATTGAAAAATTAAGTTATTGGCTTAACGTTTGGGAATCCCAACAACTGAAATTGATATCTGGGAGTAGGGATCCCAAATATTCGTAAAATCAATTCCTGTCGGATTCGTATTCGCCGATCGAGTCAATCCGCGTCTATATAGTCAAACGCTGATTTTCTCGGAAATGGGTAGTTTGGATTTCTAGGAATTAGTAAATTTCTGGGAAATGTGCCGTTTAGTTTCCGCCAACCACGCTTCTGAACTGTCGTCCTACCGACCGCGTCTCCATGTCACATGGATTTTAGAGATCCGTTCACCGTCTTCGAAGATAAGTTCTTTCAGGAACAAATTGAACTATTCAAATGCCCCGAGGGCAAATACATAAAGATGATACTATGCTATTGGCCACCAGTTTTAAATACTTGCAAACTATCTTGTATGCCGTTATTATGCCTGTGTAATCTTGAAGCTATCTCCAAAATAGGTCTCAAGCTGAATTTAAAATTAGCCTAAGCGGATGGTGTGCAAAAAGCTCCAAGCGTTCCAAATGTGGGCGCACAGAAGAGTGCTTAAAATTCCAGCAGACTACTCAGAGGTTCAATTAATCAAAGATCGACCGTAATTGAGAGATGTATAAGTTCGACTATTTGAAATTGAAAAGGGTAATATATTCTTTAATTGCCTTAAAATATTGAGTCATTTTTGCTATATCTATTGTTTCCAATGACTTTCAAAAGAATGGCGTCAATTAAAAAAAACCGCTAGCTTTTTGTATGAGTATAAATTGGAAAAGGGCAAAAATAATGTCGAAATAGGGAAGATAAAAATTCTGGACAAGTGGGTGCCACACAAACTGTCAGAAGATTAAAATTAAGCGGCTTGGAAGTGTTTTCTTCGTTGGTAAATTCATATACATAACAATAGTAGTTATTGACACTAAAATAAGCAGAAGAAATTGACACGACAATTTCTCCCCGAGTCTCTGATGACTAGTTCGATTCGAAGCCCTATTTCCTTAAAATTTAATATATGTATGAATATATTTCAAGGAATCTCCGCATGTTTTACTATAATATACTTGTCTTTTTTACACGGTCTGGATTTGAGGCAAAACCTTTATGATAAGAGCTCTGGAACTAACACTTGCTCGAATCGCCCTTTCCAAAAAGGGGAATTCCGTTAAAGGGAACAGTTAGGACATGTTTTCATCAGAAGAACCCTTTTGTGCGCCCTATCCATTGTTTAGCACATCAAACAATAGATGGCACTACAAGACTTGCGTTTCTGTATAGCGTCGACGAGGGCGCTAATGAATAGCTCCAACTTAGAAATCAAACTGTGATTAATGATCGCCGACGGGACATCCACGGGTCATGCTAATTGCGGGAAAATTACACTACGATTCAATTAAAATAAGAATATCATATTTTTGCCCGCAAGGGATGAATACCGGTGATAAATGATTGAATTATCCGAAGGGGATTGGATTGAATGCCGCAATAACATTTTGGTGGCTGTGATTGTACCATTCATAGCGTTATTAAATTTGGCTCCATCTAATTGAAATGATATTGTGGCATACATCGAAATCATCCCACATCATTACACATCAATATTGCGTACATTAAAGCAAAATAAAACCATTTTTAAGATAAAGCTAGAGTATTTCAATACGGATGCTTAATATTTATTAGGTCATATCGGCCATATTAATAAAACAATATCTATCAAATTTATTGTGTATTACTTAAAAATATATGGCAATTATTATAAAAGATTATAACTTTGAATAATGTGTGTGAAATATCAAATTTATCCAGATTTATGTAATAAAGCTATCAAAAAGTAAATCTATTGAATACCGAATTATATAAATAATGCCATAAGATATTCTTTTACATATTTAAAAAAATAATAGATTTTATTAGAGATAACTGGTTTTATTTGCATTTAAAAATTAAGCGTCCTTATTGAAATGACCTATATTTTAAATAACTTACCATCGTACTTCAGTTGACCTGTCTTTGCAGAAAGTTGGTAGTTGCCAGAGGATGGACCAGATCCAAAAGCTGCCATTCTGTCCGCCTGTTGAAAGATATGCAATAATTAGAAAACGCAAATTAAATTCGGTCATCATAAAATATTTTCATCCGTATCCTTATTTATGTTCAATGAACGGATATTTGATTATTTGCTATAAGGATAAGGACACATTTTTTCATTTTAATGTGCTCTAAAATAATATTAAATGATTAAAATATAAGTAATGATGGAAACCAACCAGTTGTAAATTATCTGCGAAATTTTTACAGTATGTCACAAAAAAATCCCAACTGAATTTCGCGGACATTCCTCAACTTTACATGTACAATACAATGTTTTTAGAACTTTTATTATGTATTTATATATTTATAGAGATGTAGAGTGAGTTTTTATGTGCAGTCGGATGTACTTTGGATAAAGACAACGATGATGGCTAAGGGTATAAAATCAAAATTATATAAAAATGACACATTCACTATTTAATTTTTGATTTTTATTCGATCGAAGGTAAAAACGAAAAAAATGGCGAAATGGCGACTAAGCAAATTTGTGTCAAAGTAATAAATAAATACCTTTATTTATGAAATTTTCTTGCGAGCAAATTATAAGCCTCCTCGGGGGATGATTTTTTATATATTTTTTAAATAAATCAATTTAAATAAATAAATGCGTATCTCTGTAAATAAAAATCGTGATAATTAACGTGTTATTCAATTAAATTTTGATGCAGGATGATGCAAAAATGTCGACTCCCTTTGAGCGTCCATTTTATTAATTATCAAATTCAAAATGGCGGACGTTCAAATTGAGGTCATTTCGCACCATCCGATCAATATGTGTTTTTGACATGTTTGTGATGTGTTTGAAAATCATAATTTTGTTTGAAATCATCGGGGGGTGGTGGAAAATTAAATAAATTCGAAGCGGAAAATATTTATTTTGCAATGAGGCTGAAAATAAAATAAAAATGTAACTTTTCGTCTGCGTCTCAGTTTGATATTATGTGGGGGGCTTGCATTATTTAAATAAATAAAAATGTTTATAAAAGTGTGCTAAAATATTAAGTTTTCGAACACAGTAGCGTACCAGGCCGCCTCTCGCGAGGGACTGCTCCCGGGTCGCTCCAGAGGGCGTTACGAAGGTTAAAACATCCCTTCCCCGGGCGAAGCGCGCGCCGCCACTGGAGAGCCTTAAATATATATGTATACGAGAATGCATATAAATGAAAGACAGCTGTGGTCTATTTGGCAAATACATCATTTGATTCTTGGCAAGCCACTCATTTCTGGAAGAAAATTGAATTCGAATAGACTGTAAATGAAGGAAGATATGAGATTTTTATGCCAAATTGCTTCTGAAGAACCATGTAGCAGTTGCTGAAAGATTTGAACGACCATCTTATATTTTTCTCTGCAAAAAAATCAAATTTGATTGCATAAAACGTACGTCGTCTGTTCGCAAAGGTCCAACAATCATCAAAGACAAATTTGATATGAAAGCATCCTTTTAGAAAAGATAAAGGATAAGTAGACATATTTAAAATGTGTTTATGACGTATGAACACAGTAAAAATTGATATTTTAGAATTTATTTCATTCCTGTTTGCGTTCTGCCAAATATAACGGTTTTACTGGTTATCGGTTCCATTCCGGTTCTAAGCCTTAATTGCATCCGATGACTGTTTTATCCATTTTAGATGTTAGTATAATGGCTACTCTGCCTGCTTCTCCCATCCAAAATAGCTCAGCATTAACGACCCGCCGTTTCTGACACCATTGTAGCGTGGCGAAATGGGAGCACTCGCGGTATCCCGATTGCGCCCCAATTTCGCTACTCATTCATAGATTCTCTCCTCTCCTACCTTTCCAAATAATCTTATCCTTATTTTAGCACGTATGGAAGGCAACGGGATACCACCACATTAAATGCTTTCCCTAGTAAGATCTCCTATGGAGATCGCCTACGTCCGATATCGGATATGCAACGCTGTTAATCGGGCGAATTAAATCTATACGCATTAAAATCGGATGGCGGGAGCGCGCGATGATCTCTCCATCGGAAGAATTTACTGTGACTGAATAAAATGGCCGACAATCAAGCGGCTCCAAATAAATTGATCGTTAGAATCCCCCCTAGAAGCCAGGTGCGCCAACATCGAAATAAAAAAAATCTCCCGCCACAGGAGCCCTTGTAACCTGTAACTTTCTGAACTGATCGTATGATTGAATATTTCCTTCTCTACAACCTGGATTTTACCAAGATTTAACAATCAGTCAGCCGGAACGCCCATCAGATTCTCTCTATTGCTGTTTTTTGTCATAAGAGATTTTATTAGGGAGTTTTAGGATAAGGTGTTACGGATACCTTCCAAGTCAGTCCTTGGGCCATCATCCTTATCCGGGACTGTCGTGTCGCCACAACAATTAGCTGCGAGAGACGTTTCCATATTCGTTACCTGGGGACCTAAGCGATCTTTTAGAGACCTGCTTCTGAGATCTTACCCTAACTGTGAATGGTGTATTTGTTTGTTTATATCCACTGACACATGTCAAAACAATAATATTTAGCAGTTGGTCAATTATAGAAGATCATTGACAAGCGTTGGCAGCAACATTTGATAATTACATTTCATGATTTAGGACTAATGATATTCATTAGCCCGTTTATATAAATTTATATGCAGGTAGGTGAATATTTTAAATTAGATTGCTTTTTTTAAGATTACAGAAAAACAGGCGGAAGCTCAGTGGTTTGGCTTGGTACTAACTTGTAGGGGCTTTGTGTCGCTATATGCTCGTATAAGTCCCTTCTCTCTAGCGCTGAATTATCCTGCAAATTTCTGCGTTTGTATCAAGAACTCACGTATACACGTCCGGATCGGTCAACCAATCTCCGTTTGTTATATAAATGTCCACATATGTGATAAGGCTTCGAACTGGAACTGAACCGAAAACCGACAACCGGTAAAATTGTTATTTTTGCCGGAACGAAAACCAGATCTCATTTGAACCAAATTAAAAAAATATCGGTTTTATCGGTTCGATACACGTTTTACGCGTATATTTGCTATGTACCTAGACTGAGACTATTAAAAGCTGGAACTACACAATACTATCATCATTCTGCTGAATTTTAAACCTGAAATTATTTTTTTCCCAGAACAAAAACTGTAAGCGAACCGATATAAATGAAAACCGAAATGAAAAAATCATCATATGACAAGTATATTTCAGATATATTTTAAATGGGTCCAGGCTTAGCCTGGTTAATAAATACGACCAATGACTAAACGATTTGTAATATTTGTTTGAATATTTGTATGGATCCTTTTGCAAGCCAGTAATGCACAGTTGACCTAATTTCGATATTAAACGTGTGCGTCAGCATTCGTGCTGGGAGCAAAGCATTTCTTCGAAAGGGTCAGCCCCAAAATTGGGTCACAGGATGGGGGGGTAGCCTCGCTCTATTTCGAGCCAACAAGTCCCGATTCGTCCTCGAACTAATTAATCGAAAAAAGCGACAAAATGTTTACGCAGAATATTTATAGGATATCGATTGCGGTATTTTCGAATTGGACGATCCCAAAATAATTCGCATCCCCATGGCTGCGATTCCAGAGCGACCGGCGTGGGTGCGCCGAGGGGGTGTACGGGCATCCGGACGCATGCGTCCTTGTTGTGACGTAAGTCGGAAAGGGCGTAGGATGTAGAATTGATTTGGGACGTTACGTAACGTCGTTTTACCTCCACAGCGCGTACTATGAGTTCCAGTTATGTAAGCTCGTACTTTGTGAGCTTTTTTCGCATTAAAGCTCGACTCGAGAGATGCTCGGAATGCTTCGTCGTTAATTTTTAATTTGAGCGTGGGCCGTGATGTTGGAATATTTAAAAATATCCTGAAATTCCACCGAATTTAATTAATAACTCATCCTTTTTCTATAGGGTCTTTCAATGAAGACGCTCAATTTTTAAATCCAAATAAAACAAGTATTGTATAAGATACCTACTCAATATTTTTTGTCATTTGAAAGAATATTTTATGGCATTAAGTATGGAATTTAATTTTGTTCAAATATCTATCGTGGTTTTTCTTAGTGGCTTGTTCATACATCCATTCGTCCAAAAATGGACAAATCCTCGCCGCTAAAGACGATTTTTTTGACGAAACATTTCTCGAACGGAGCACTAATTTTGAAAATAAAATTTAATAATTCGCACACATTTTTCAACACCATAACTTTCCATGGTGATTTGCCATATACTACTAAATAATTTACAACAAATTTGATAGACGTTGCTTTATCAACATGGCTACTATAGCATAAAAATCTCTAACGTCCCTGTCGATTGATTCTGATGTTAAAATTTAATTTAAGTTGACAATTTAGTTTTACCGGTTATCGGTATACGATTAAATTTTGGTTCGAAGCCCTGATCAAATCAATAAGATAACAGATAATTAAAAGACTAAATTTAATAACCATTGTATTGAGATATTGCATATGAAATCACTCGCATTAGATCAAATTTATTCAATACCGCTATAACTTCTTAACCCTTTGAGTAGTGAGTTAATTTTGATTAAAATGACGTAAACGTAGATGCTATATTCGTATGTAGACCGCTTATCGTCCATACAAATCCGCTTATCTTTCAGTCCTGCTCAGTATGTTTCAATCTTGTATAAATGAAGCTTAACACCGTTGATAGCATAAAATATTCGTCCATTTCTTTACATAAATATAATTAATTTGGGTTATCGTTATTAGTCGATACATTTGGGATATCGATTTATACAATCATACGATGTACGCAAGACACTCGTTCTGTTTGGCTTGAATCCGAACGCCAATACGCGAAAATATTAATCAAAGGATTAATAATTGATCCAGCAAATGATATAAATAGATAGATTTAATATTGAATAACCTATCCCATATTGATAAAGTACAATTCGAGTTAGCGGCTTATGCAATGTCTTATGTTGAAAGTCTTGAAGTCATGATTTCAATCACATTTTTGATATCTTATTTAGTAAATTTGACTGTTTGAATCCATCATGTTTATGTTGCTATATTATACCATTTATAAAATACAAGAAAATGGATGATAAATTGACCCTAATGGAGCTCCTTGAACTATGTGATCAAGAAAGATTTATTGAACGATTGAATATAGAGCATTAAAAATATAAAATTTGCGATTTTCAAGACTTGAACTAAATTGAATTTGCACATGGCTATTAAATAACGAGACTGGTCTTTAATGAATTATATCTTCTTATGTATAAATTTAGAATTCCTGTGTATATCAAAGAAAATCCAAATTAAGGGTCATGTTGATTGTTCTTTTTTATACAACAAGGGTGTAATTTTAAACGAGTACTGATTGCAACTATGTTCGGGATGTTTTGCAAGACGGAGAGTACAGTTTGTCTTCATTCTCTTCTATAAAATCGCTCAACTTTATATTTGAATTACATAAATATCGTTTAAATATGCGACTTATTGCTATAAATTCAAATTCGAGTGCTGATCACATACTTAAAATTGTACGCTTTTAACATGTGTGTCATCTTAAAAGCACACAAAAACATATAAATTGCATTTATTCATATGTATTCAGTCAAAAAAGAACAGTAATTTATCTTAAAAATTAAGAAAAAAGGAGTAAGACATGTATCAAAGCAAAGGATTGCAAGACAGATTATCCGTCTTGTATTTTCTCGTTCTTGGTAAACATCACGCTGCCTTGACTCACAAAGGCATCCTGTTATCCCAACCACTTCATCACTTCCAGGACATGACTGACAAGCGGAAGAAATCGAGGCGGGAAGATAATCAGTCTTCATAATGGGAATGGAATAAATTCAGATTTACAAAGCGGCACCTGGAGCGCTTGCGCCACAGCCTCTGCCCTATTTATTCCTACGCAAAACCATCTCACCCACCGCCCACCACCCTATCGCCCACGCAGCTCCAGCTCCGTCTCGTAAAACCGACAAAATGGCCACTTTGTTGACCTATGCGTGACATATTTCGACCTTTGGCATTTGGGCGCGAGCCATGGTCAATATGTTACCCCGGATGATTTAACGCCGCGGACCAATTTTCATCAACATCTGTAACATTTAATCTGACGATAAGAGTAAAATGCTGTGCAATGTAAGTGGACTGTCGGAAAAGTTCTGTCCCTCGCACAAATTATTATTATGGCTATATGGCTTTCGGATGAATATATGAGTGTAATATGCAATGTATTTTCTAAGAATTTCGTACAAACTTGTCCACATTTTGGAAGTCGCTCGATATGATAAACATGCGGCATTGTATAAATTAATTTTTAAAGACTTTAACAATATTCCGTTTGTAAAATGAATAAAGAAATATCTATTTGTGTTGCTTTTTGAGACAAAAATATGAATAAATCAACGTTTTTTGAATTTGTTGTTTAACTGTTTATGCACTATACTATATGCTTTATAACGCGTTTTATTTTATTAAATTAGCATTAATACAGAACAAGTTATGGGCATTTTTGTGAAAGTCGTGCGAAGTACCCCACAATTAATGTGTTAAACTTTCTAGACCCACTGCCATCTACACTATTTGCATTCCTACTTCAACTTCTTCAGTCGAATCAATATAAATGGTGATACATTCTTTCTTCACCCCTCTTTGTGAATTGCTTTTATATCAACACACACCGATGTCAACCTTTTTTGCATGTAACATTAAAAAAAACTTGCTTATATATTTTTATGTATTATACAAAATAAATATTGTATAAATCCTGATCGGTGGTAGAAGATTTTCATAAATTCTCCAGCGCTGGGGTAATGAACGCCTGGTTGACATGTGTAATTGGAAATAATGCTTTCGACATTTTCATTACATCCGGAAAATAAATTTTCCGGAGCTTACAGATAGGCGGAGCTTTCGAGGGTTGCTAGGCGTGGCATATCCCCACCCCAAATGACCCACATAGAGGGGTATGCCCCTTCACTTGGAAAATTGATTTTCTAGCAAACATTAAACGAATTACGATGGTACAGTTGTGCTAATATTTTATTAAGATAATATGCGAATACTAAAAAATATTAAAACACTGAAATCCAGTGCGCTAAAAGACCAAAATGAGACAGTTTTAATTTTAGTTAGAATCCTCCCTATACGCGGAAGGTTGAAACAAAAAAATCTCCCGGCCTCAGGGGTCCTTTTAACCTTCATTTCTAGATGATCCTCGTATATCGGGTTGATGCAAAAGTATTTGTAGTATTTTTTAAAACAAGAATACTTTGATATACCATAAGAAATTATGTTTATTCGATCAATTCTTAAAAATCTTAAAAAATGCTAATCATTATGTGTTGAAACAGGGAAAAATTGCGAATATAGCAAAACTTCCCATTTTATTTTAATTAATACTTTTGTGGCGATCTTGATGAAAAATAATGCTCATTCTTTTCGCCAATATGGGGTTGTTTTTTAATCAATCGTCTATAGTATTTATCAGCGTTTATTATGTCATTTTAAGTTATCGTAACATCCTTAATATCACACGCAACCCTTTGGGTATAGAAAGTGGTGCTTATCTCGGGGTTGATCAATGTAATTGTATTCAACCTACTTCTCATTAGGACTTAAAATTAGATCCAAGAACGGTTTTGTTTTTTATTAACAAGACAAAATCACAGCCATATCATCTGCGTCGAACATTCATCTCCAAGTTCTGTTTGTAAGCAATCACCCAGCGGACCATTAAGATGAACGTGTTGAAGTACGCTTTCGTGATCTTTTTGATAAATAATTTGGGTGTTTTTAAATCTTAAGCCGTTTAACCCGGGAGAAAAAGTACTTAAATAATTGCGTCGATGTTATTATTAATGATTTCCTGGAATACAATAAGTCAACAATACAAATTTAAGGTGGCGAAAACTATGATCCGATAAAAAATGCAACCATTTTCTTTTTATTTATATGGATATCTCAAATATATCCATTTACAAAATACGCTTTAGTTATGTTAAAAATCCTCTAAATCACGTTTCATCGAGGCTTTTTCACAACATTTGTTCAATTTCTTCACGATTCACGTACGCTTTAGAAAGGATCGCTATACGAAAAGACCGCCATCGATGCTATAGGGGGAAAAAACAACTATTTTGAAGTATACGCTAGTGCAGATAGAAGGATTGGCTGTGGTTTTCTTTAATTTAGTCCTATCGATAAGGTAATTTAAATTAATCTATTTGAATATTTTGATCACATTTATCTTTAGATCAACATGATTTTAGCATTAATATACACATTCCTTCTTTCGTCGATTCTGATCGATTTTCGGATCTATTTATCAATACTTCTTTCAATTTTTCGTCGTTTTAAAGTTCGCGTAAGAAGCAAAATTGGAAAATATATGAGCCTTTAATATAAACAGCATAAACGTATACAGATAAATGCACTGATGCTTTGTCGTGCATTTTGAATGTTTTTATTGCCTTTTATCGTTAATTATCTCTCGGGAAGAAGCAGTTATGTGGCTATCTATCTCTCCTGTAATGGTATACTTATTTGGTGTTTATAACAGTAATAGTTCTTTAATGTCCTATTTTTTCTGTAGTTCTCCGTTTTTATATTTCCATTCCATGAACTTCGTTTTGGGTTCAATATCGATTTTATCTCAAGGCCCATGTTTTCTTCCCTGTTACTTAACAATGGAAAAAATGCTCTGGATCCTCACAAATACAAGTTTTCTTTACGGTAATTCACTGAGGGATATTTTGTTCAAGAATTCAATATTTTTAGGACTAATCTTACACTAACCTTTAACATGAAGAACTTAGAATGCCTCAATCTGCTCACACTTTTTTTACTTTCCTTTGATTTACTTTTAGATTTAGTTAGATATAGAGTTAGTTAATTAGTTTTAAATATAGAAATGGTTTCCACAGAAATTACAACGTTAGGGCTTCAAACGGCCTTTTCCCACTCATTTTTTTTACTCCAAAATATCAATTAGAAAGAGCAAACTCTTACTACTAACTTGCTAATATAAGAACATTTATAAGAGATGTTTGCATCAAATCAGCAGTTTTTTAGTATCCTTTAAGTAATAGTCGTGAGGAGTCAAGAGTTTTCATCAAGATATCTGTAAAATTGTTTTATATGTGCAATGAAAATACTTGAGGATAAGCAATATTTTGAAATGAAGCAGTTGTTTTGATATTGAAATCTGAGGGACCGACAGCGATCCCAAGAAGATGTCATATACAGTGGACCATTCTTTGAATTACCAGCGCTCTATTCCCTAGGGATAGAAATGAAAAAAGGGGGAAAGGGTTGAAAAGATATTTAAGACAGTTTGTCAACAAACAAATCTTCTATGCTTGAGAGAAGGGGAAAACAATTAATATTTTGAAGCACGTTGAAGCAAAAACCTACATATGTCATGATTAAGGTAAAGTTGGAGTTTTTTTTTACCTCTATCCGATATTTCGAACCTCCTGCCGGATTCGTGGTCTCGGATTGAATCAATCCGCGTTCATATAGTCAAACATGATTTATATATGAATAAGTAATGGAAGACACCAAGAAAAAAGAACCATAATGGAATTGAAACGAAGAAAGAAATAAGATGGTAGATTAAGGATTATACAAGGACACCAACGCAATCTTCTGCTATCCTGGGAGTCTAAGATGTACTTTTGAATATCACGTAGATCTTAATATACTTCAGGATGCTCTATTCATCCTAATCAGAATGAGAAAGATCATTAAATTAAATCAAAATCAAAAGAGAACATAATATCTTCAATATATGATGCAGATGACACGGCCTTACTCCTGCTATATCGACATTATGATGATCATATCATTCCAGAATGAATTCCTAAAAAAATAATTGTGCTCATAGCACATATGATCAGGAAGACTTGAATGCATTAATTAATCAGATCATCTATGAGCCTTAAATAAGATAGTTGTTAATAATATAACACTCGAGTGCGTCGTTAACGCCATAATTACATCAAGATCACGGTTGTAACGAGCAAAAATTGGCGAACAAATTCAATTTATCATTTAAAAATTCGATGCATTTTAAATGTGTAGCTTCTAAAAATGTACAATTTAAGAGGGTATTATAATTAAGAACTTTGAAAAAATCGATTTTGTTTTTTGAATGAAATCTTTAAATCTCGAAACTACTTTTTTCAACACGGTTGACATGTTATCTCAAGTTTTAATCAATTAATTTACTTAAAATTTACTAAACATTTTTTGTACATAACCTTATATAGTTCCAACCAGATTTAGCTCAAAATTTTGTTTTTAACTAATTAAAAAAAATCAAAACTGAAAAAAAATAATACCAAAACATTTTTTTAACAGTCACCATTTGCGATTTTTTTTCTTTTTCTCTAAAATATGCACTCAAATCGCTCGTGCAGAATGTCCATCGTGGCATGTGCTGTACGGCACGTAGCGCCTTCCTGTTAGAACCACATGTCGTCGGTATATCGTTATATATATTTATACCACAAAATGTTGCTTATCATGATTATTTTTTTGGCGAAACATTTTACGAACGGATTTTGAAAATAAAATTTAACAATTTGCACACGTTTTTCAATATTATAACTTTCCATAATAATTTGCCATATATTATTAAACAATCCATAATAAATTTAACAGGCATAGCTTTAGCAACAAGACCGTTATAACCTAACAAACTTTGAGCGTCCTTATTGAAAGCCCCCATATTTTTTATACAAAATTATCGTTTGTTTTGTATAAATACATATTGTTCTCTACGTTTGATATCATCATCATAGTGCAGCTACAAACAGTCCACTGCAGAACTATGGGCGTCTGTATCATACATTCAACTCATCATTCACTCGATATTGAAGGTATCATAACCTCCGATTTTCATTTAGAACGCTCACCCTTGATACACATTTGATATAAATATATTTAAGTTATATAACCTTTTTGTTGAGAGCTTATATCAATTATATAGATATGGGTTGCTCGTTATAACCGAATTTAATCCGTTTTGTGGTTCAATTCTGAATTTAGTCAGTTATGCACCACAGGTATCAATATTGCCATTTTTATCAGTGTTGCTTTGTGTAGTACGCAAATAAAATGTTAAACAATCCTTATCGGCAAGCATGCTTTGTTATAATAATGGCAAATCGTTGTACTTATACTGCGAATATGGAAAATCCTTTTATTAAATTGGACCGTCGATCGTTCCACACCAATTTTGTAATATTTTCTTGCAAATTACAATTTCTCCGACCGTCTTGGACTAAGTTTTTTGAAACTTGTGCCATAAAACTGAAATGGAGGGTTTTGCGAATTTATGAAAGTTCGCCCTCGCGCTCGGCGATAACGACCCGGTGAGTGCGACCCACAGTTTGATTTGTTACTATGCTGGACAGAGTGTTTTTATTATCGTGTTTGTTCAATTAGTTAACAGATGCTCCCCAAGTGTTAACACTTTTGCATTACAGATTGTAACTATGGTCCGAGACGCAATATTGATGGTACATATGGACGTCCCAATCATGATACGATTCAGTCTTTGAATTTCGACTGTTCGACAAGGATCTGCCAAATCACAATAAACTCACAGGTAAACATTTTTGAAAAATTCTATACAAAATTCTTGAGGGAGTTCTGTTCTGTGTTTAACGTCGAGAGACGAGCGCAAAATCCGTTTCATCCCTTAGCATTGAAGAGCTTATCCGTGCAATTTGCAATAAACTCTACCTAGATTTGCTAGCAAAATTGCTTCAATTCAAACGAAATGATTCAGCAGATGAATGCCATATAAGCTATATATTTTTTAAATAATATAAAATATCAAACTATTCCTATTCATCTACTTGAAAATATGAATGCTTCTCGGTAAACTGGGAAAATCGTCCTAAAAAAGATGTTTAAATTACTTTTTTGCTTATGTATTGATCAAATCTTATTAAAGAAATACATATTTATCTACCTGGTTAGTAAAAGACCACCGATGAACCAAAAATAATTCCATTACTTTAAGAAATTTTAAGCATTTTCTTAAAAAACTGATGCAGGGGACTGTGTATTTCGATTAAAAAAATACGGTTTTAGTAGCTAAATTATTTTTTTTAAATTTATTTCCATACACTTTTTAATTTAAGAATTACATAACTGAACAATAAAGTATCAAAAATTAAGTCTTTTTTATAATATTCTACTTTAACTTAAATTCTAGCTTAATAGTTATTAAAAATAATTAAGATAGCTATAAGGTAGCTTGATCAAATAATTTGATTGATTCCTAAAGTTTATCGCGTTGGTGACATACCAGGGAACTGTTTTTGATAACAGATGGCCTGAGACAACAAATTGTCCAGTTTACTGAGAAACGTCCATATACTCGTAGTATTTTGGATGTGAACAATCCCATGGTTTATATTATAAAAATCAAACATTTGGGTTCAATTCCATTCCAATGAGCAGATGAGGCTTACGGCCAAATATTTAAAACACATATATATGTCATAAAAATCATGTTGAACGACGGACAAAATTCAATTTTTGTATCCAAAAATTATAATCGTTTAGATGTAATTAAAACTGTCCATAATAAAAGACGCAATGGGCGATGAACTCGCATATAACGAGCATAAAAGATTAAAACTAACTTCTTTCAATGACCAAATAATTTTAATCAAAAATGTGTTGTTTTTCATATTGTGTTACTTGAGCGTATTCATTTTTCGCATACTGCAACGGTCTTAATATTGCATTTATTGTATTTTTCGACAATTTTTGCTCGTTATAACCGTTATATCGATGCAATTATGCTCTCAACTCAATAATGCCACTTATAATACTATATTATTTTATATTAAGAGCTACTATCATCATTAGGTCTATAAATTTGAAGCTTTTTAATATTATTTATCAACCATTTTCAATAGTATGATGTAATTCAAACTGCTAATTACTATTTGATTATGTGGAATATTGAGATAATTGCCAGGAGAACAATTCAGCAATTATCCAACATCCAAACTTTCGAAAGTGTCTTAATTAAATGACGATATTGAATCGGGAGGGTGAGAAATGAGGGTGTTTATTTCATTATATACCATACTTCAACATCGAGCTAAACGCCAATGCAGACATTTTTAATTAATTTTCCAATTAATGCATATTATCTTATCATTCTGTGTTATTGTCGACGTTTTTTATCTTAAATGCAAATAATGAAATGTTTCCACGACTTCAAATACAATACGATTCGCAATCTCTTGTTCATCCGGTTTCGCTGGAATTGAGTTTCCATATTAGCAAACTCCCCCACTTCCAAATGAAAGAGATAGCAAATATATTTAAAGCAGAAAATCAGTAAAACAGAGTGAGATAACAAATTTGTTCCAATGCGCTTCAAACGAGTCCCGGTATTGATTTTCGGGAGTATGAATTGTAGTTAAAATAATTTACGATGTTCGCATGAAAGCTGTAATTGCGGTATTAATTGCTTCATTCGACGATGTTTTGGATGTTGAAAGGATTAAATATCACGTTAAAGAGAAAACTGTCTTAGAAAAATATGCATATTTATATATCTTGAGGCGCTTTCAGCAAGTCGACTGTCTGATATTTATACAGGATATTTCAATAACAACGCTAAATTTTTAAATCTACTTAATCATGTTTGTATTTAAAAAAATATTTTATGGTATTAAGTATAACATTGTTCAAATATTTGCCGCAATTTTGCTTGGTGGTTCGTATTCGGGAGGTATAATTTTTTGTGAATTTGTCGCACAAATATGACCGAATTTGATAATTTATACACGTTTTTCAACATTATAATATTTTTTAACAATTTGCCATGTATTATTAAATAATTTGCAATAAATTTAATAAACATTTCTTTAATAATATGGTCGTTATAACCTAACAAACTTTGAGCGCTTTTATTGAAAGGCCCTATATATTTGCGCATAATATTTCTATCGTTCTTTGTATAAAGTGATAGTTATTATAACGCATAAAATTAATGTTATACATCTTGAAATTACCGTTTATCAAACGTTACTACAAATTATAAAACGTTAATATATTAAATCGTTTAGTGTACATCCTGTAGCAAAACTGGTACTGAAAGCTTCACTATGACGTCAATACCTTTTAGTGTCTCCCTCACCCCCTTCGCTTCCGGAAAATGGTGGCCATTTTGAATTTTCCCAACTAAATTTGTGGTGTGAGGTTTTCCTGCGAGTGAAAAATAACTTTCCCACTGAGGAGTAAAGAACACAACGGCGGATTCATACCAAGGACCACATAATTTATAACGAGGGACATTAAAACGCAGAAATGATTTAAACAAATCGTTTTTAAATTTGTATCATTTTACACAATGTTAGGTCATCCCGAAAGAAATCTTTTATTTTTCAACTTTTTTTACGAAAGTCTAATACATGTATAATCGCCTTCGTTAATATCGAATGACTTATAACTCTCCTGCAAGATGTATATCTTATTCTTATAGAAATTGGATGGTTTTGACTGAAAATATGAATCCAATTGATGTTTGATATCATTTACATTCATCATTTCTTATATACAGGGAAATTTTGCCAATCTGTTTTAAATCAACATGTACGATTGATGTTAGAGATGAGAGTTTCTGTCATTATTATTCTATTGGGGTTAATTCTTATTCAATTAAAGACTGTAGCATATCTTCATCAAAATTAGAGAGATCCTGATGCTGATCTCGCACGGATAGGAGGTGATAAACACTCGAGATCTCGCACGATAAACACGTGAGATCAAACAAACTGTCTGTTAGAATAAATAAATATATTAATTCATTAATATTTAAAGTTATGATAGATTTCCTCTAGACTTTTGAAACTTGATCGTATCTGTATGCTGTAAACGTAGTATCGCGATTCTTTTCCTCGCACAGATGAAACTAGTTTTTTCGTCCCTTTTTAAAGGGTATTATTAAAATTGCAAAATCATTATTTTTATCTTGAAATATAGTATTACGTAATACTACGATGATAATTAATTATACTCCGAATTCTAACATGCGTCAAGATACTAAGATAATTAATCAACATTTATCCACATTCGCTTCTTTGGATGACGGGCTTTGGGTTCATGAAGCATGATTCCCAAGAGTGTATCTTTATAACGAAAATATAAGGAAATGTTGATTTTATGCGTCACTTTTTTTACATTTGTTAGCGGAAATTGTTAGCTGAAAGTTGTGTGTTGTGTAATATATAATAAAATAGGCAAGCTGCTACACGGTGCAAATAGTATACGGTGCATCCGCGTAATTTTGATATATGCGACGGATGCGACCACGCAATTCTACATCTTTTTTAAACCGACTGTCTATGATGATATCTGACCTATATGATGAAACTGTACATCTTCAAGCTTTTTTAATTATACTTCTATTTGCCTCTAAATATCTTTGCCAGAGCGAATGTATATGGCCTTTAAAATAAATAAAAGTCATCAGCTAATAAAGTGTAAGTGGTAAAAAAAGAGCGTGTCCTGGTTGACACGATTTTAATCTTTCAAGTCATCTAAAATTTAAAAAAACAAAAAGATTCTTAATAAATAAAGATGTCGCTATAGTGTCTACCTCAGAGGAAAAATAATCATTTTATTTTCGCATAATGGACGGTTGTTTTAAAAAAAATCAATTTTTGGACCTTATTTTTCACAGCTTTAATTTTTTTTAAATAGTTAAAAATAAAATTTTAGGCTAAATCTGGTAGGGACGATAGAAGTTTATATAAGAAAGTTTTGTACTAAATTTATAGTAAATTAATCAATCAAAATATAAGATATCATGTCAACCGTGTTGAAAAAAGTAGTTTCGAGAAAAAACATTTCATTCTGATAGGACCGGTATAGCTGCAGCATCACTAAAATATCTATAACTCCATAAATAATTGGAATTTTGGAAATTTCTTTGGCGAAAATATTTCCTAAAAGTCTAAACATTGAAAACTGTACAAAATAATCTGTTTTTGACTCAAGTATTTTTATACAAACCATTTTTATGCATAAAAATATCAGCCTACCTGGAATAGTCATTATTTAGGGGGTCCCTTTTTATCATCCATTATTCAAATTTCTTGCCATCAATCGACTTTAGCATAAACATAAATTATTTATAAAGGTCTTTCCCCGGAAATTTATAATCTGTTCAAAGTACATAAGCAAAAAATGGGATGAAAAACTGTTGTCAAATCATACATTGGAAAAGAATTTTCGCTGATGGCAATGTATAGAATCTTTCAATAAGAGCGCTTAACTTTAAAATATAAATAAAACAAGTTGTGTTTAAGATTTCTACTTGATGTTTATTCTTTTGGAAGAATATTTTATGGCAATAAGTATAAAATATCATATTGTTTAAATATCCGTCGTAGCTTTGTTTGGTGTTACGTATTCGGGAGGTTATAAATCAGCATAAATCCGGCTGAATTTGCTGGATAGCACTCGTTATGTTGACTTTAAGGGCATCAATTGTTTGTATAAATCTGTGATTTAAGACATCCATGATGATTTGCCATATATTAAAAATATTTTCATTATTCGCTCATAGAATCGAACGATGAATTTCCCATTCGGCTTGACTGTACTCCTGTGGTGTCTTTGCGCCGTGGGATTTTCCGAGAGTGGCAAGTTATCCACGCCCCAAGCTTCGTCGAAACCAATGGGGGATGATTTGAAAGCGTCCCCCGGGACGCAGAGGAGAGGCGATACACCCCCGTGGCGTGAGATGGACGCCGACGCCGAAGGCGTGCGGGAAGAGGAAGAAGACCCGGTGAGGACCGTCCTCGAGGTGAAATACGAGGGAGGACTCGTGCAGGAGGTTCGCGTCTCCCAGGGGGCCCCCATGAAAGCCCCTCCGCCGCTCCAGCAGCCCCGCCCGCCTCTGCAGACCCAACCGCCCTCACTCGACGGCCGGCATCGCTACTGTTCGGAGCTCTGTCGCGCCGGTCAGAGTCATTTTATTTTTTTATTTTTATTTTTATTAATTTATACAATTCACCCAATTTTGATTTCCCCAAAAATATTATTGGAAATCCATTTTAAAAAGACCCATACGAAAAATAATTGTGAAATGAATAAAACCGACTGGATTGTGCTTAATCATATTTTTATGATAAGAAATGCATTTTTTTCTTATTGGAATTTACTTCTAAGGTATAAAACATACACTCAATACATTTGCACTTTGAATTGTATATATATAAATTTGATATGTGTTTTTCAACATTTTAGGGTTTGGTGGTAAGCCTTGCGGAGAGAATTGCACCGATCAGGTCCCTACAGATTTTTTGGAAATATGGAACAATAATTCTCCAACAAAGAACAACATAGCCCATCCTGCTCCAAAATTTTCATTTGAAACCAACCAACATAATAATTCGCTGACAAGCAAAGAATTAGACGATAAACCAAATAAAATGATTGGACGACCCAGGAGCGAAGTTTGCCCGGTTTTGTGTGCAAACAATCTCGGTTAGTAATACATAATATTATAAATTTATAAATTTTAGTTGACATATTACCAAACAATTAAGTCCTTGTGCCTTGCAGGTCAGCCGATTTGCGATTGCAACAAAACAAAGAATAAGGATGTGAACTGGAAGGCCGTTTGCGACACTTTTTGCTTCGATGGTCATTACAGACTGGAAGGATGTCCAGAATGTCACATATCTTCTTCCACAAAAAATCCGAATAAGCCTTTAAAATCGAACAACATGGAAGAAATCTGGATCGAATGGTGCAATTATCAATGCCAAAAAGGAGAAGGCGGTGCAGCATGCAACTGCGATTTAGCACCACTGAGCCTGAACATGGAAATTAATCACACATAGGTTTTCCTACATTTTTTTAAAAATGGATTTTAAATAATTCTCTATAAGAAGCTTTTTAATATTCTTAAATATTTAGATTTTATTGCATATATTTTGCATTTTTCAATATATCCATGAATATTTTTGCTTACTTTTTCGTTTGAATAGGTGTCTTGATTTCATTTTTCAAATAATCGTCGCTTATCTAGGATAAGATCATCAACCAAGAATATACGTTGAAAAACAATATCACGAAGGGCTTCCAAAGTCGTAGAGTTTTTAGGCATAATCGATGTAAATCGATATATTTTTTTAAGAAAAAATATAAAATATCGCACAAAAAAATATAAATAATTTTGAATTTAACACATGCTGATTATATCATTTGTGCATCGCAATAGAAAATTGCGTTCAAATGCATTTTTATCTTACTAAAACTAACCGATAAGTATAACTATTGTTAATATTAATGCTATAAATAAATTATTGATAAGTATTAAAATAATATAATATTATAATTATTTTGTTGATTGGTTATTCATAAAAAATGTATTGATTTCCATATTTAATATTATAAAAATGTATTTTTTTCAATATATATATATATATACTATTCATAATGTCATATTAAATTGTAAAATGAACATAAAACTGTTGTGAAACGGACAATAAATATGTTTAAATTAAAATCGAATTTTATGACCTAACTCCTTAAATTATGATTATTCCACAATAATTTCAATACGAATTTTATATGATGAAATTATATTTTAATTATTGTTGCAAATTCAGTTCACGAGCGTCCGCATCTATAGAATATTTCAATAAGGACGCTCAATTTTTAAATGTAAATAAAACAAGTTGCATGTGGAATATTTGCTCAATTTTTATATATTTATTCATCGTGGTAGAACTAATTTCGAAAATAGAATTTGATGATTTGCACACGTTGTTCAACGCTATAACTTCGAATGGCATTTTGTCATGTACTACTGAATAATTCACGATAAATTTGACTATTGCATTTCGTATTGTAATGCAATAGCCGTGTATGTTTATCATATTGTATCCATTTATCATCATCTTCTTCTTCTTCACTATGTGCTCTGTCTTCCGAGAATGTTGGCAACCAGAAGTCCACTCCAAGTGTTCCACTGCCAGAGGTTCATCAGCCATGATGTCTTCCGCTGAACCTGACTCCGATGATCTATGATCTTTCCCTGTACTATCAATCGCAGAAGGTCATATTTTTGGTTTCTTATGACATCGCCATAGTATTCCAATTTGCCCTTTTTTACGGTGTTTTATACCTCGACCTGCCTATCCATCAAAGCAAGCATATCGGCATTGAATCCCAATCGAATTATCCCCATTATCCCAATCGAATATTCGAATATATTTGCCCTTTTTTCTCTGGATTGCATTGGATGCATTCTTGTTTTCAAGGTAATCATCGGAGACTCGGGGAGAAACTGTCGTGTCAATTTCTTCTGCTTATTTTAGTGTCACTAACTACTATTGTTGTGTATATGAATTTGCCAACGAAGAAAACACTTCCAAGCCGCTCAATTTTAGTCTTCAGACATTCATTCGACATTATTTTTGCCCTTTTCCAATTTATACTCATGCAAGAAGCTAGCGGTTTTTTTTATTGATGCCATTCTTTTGAAAGTCATTGAAAACAATAGATATAGCAAAAATGACCCAATATTTAAAGGCAATTAAAGAATATTTTACCTTTTTCAATTTCCAATAGTCGAACTTATACATCTCTCAATCACGGTCGATCTTTGATTAATTGGAAAACGCGACACACTTCTTTATGAGAAATCAATAAAATATTCCAATTCCTAGAATTCCAGTCAGCTAATTTCCGAGAAATGTACTAATTCCTAGAATTCCTTATAAACGGCTCATTTCCAAAATTTGAACCTCTGAGTAGTCTGCTGGAATTTTAAGCACTCTTCTGTGCGCCCACATTTGGAACGCTTGGAGCTTTTTGCACATCATCCGCTTTGGTTAATTTTAAATTCAGTTTGAAACCTATTTTGGAGATAACTTCAAGATTACATAGGCATAATAACGGCATACAAGATAGTTTGCAAGTATTTAAAACTGGTGGCCAATAACACAGTATCATCTTTATGTATTTGCCCTTCGTGCATTTGAATAGTTCGATTTGTTCCTGAAAGAACTTATCTTCGAAGACAGTGAACGGATCTCTAAAATCCATGTGACATGGAGACGCGGTCGGTAGGACGACAGTTCAGAAGCGTGGTTGGCGAGTCCGCGGCGCGGTTGGTGGGACGAGCGGGTTGGCGACGCGTTTGGCTATGGACATAGTGGCACAATCGACACCGCGGCGGACTATAAGGTGTTAGCGCGTTGATGGGGGTGACTAGATGGGGGTTAGCGACTAATTGTGTACTGGATCATATTTTTTTTATAATGGAGGATGTGACTCTGGACCTAAAGCCTCCTTGAATTTTGATGATTGTGCTTTGAAATGCATTGGTAGATATAATAATTAGAACTTGTAGAATAAAATAATATTTATTAAACAATAGGATATTGATTTGATGCTCATTGGCCAGAAGTTTGAGAGTCAGAAAAATAACGGTTTTATCGGTTTTCGGTTCAACATCAACTCCATTCAAAACCGCCCTTATTTACGGGTTTAAATTCAATTTATGGTATTATTTCGATTTATCAGCAATTGTAGAAGTCCTAATCAATACCATCCGGGATCATAACGAATGCTGAATATCGAAAATTAATTAAGTTATATCAGTCTTTGTTGAAATTGAGCACTATCAGCTAATTCCATTGAACCTACACATATCTATTTAATATCCACTCAATACTCTTTATTCAATAATATCAATTGATCTGCAAAGTTCAGTCATTAAATTACTGGATACGGACATTATAAGAACGATATATTTGGTTTCCATAAATAACATCGACGATGGTGTTTTGGGAAAAATCTATTTACAACGAAAGAAAATTTGGCATAAATGATTTAATCAATCATGTAAGTATAATAAATTTGTACATATATAATATGTAAATTTACATTTAAGCAATCCACAATTTTAAGATAGTATTATATTGTTGCAACTAGTATTACCACTTAAGATTGTTGGTATAATAATTATAGCAATGTGTCTTGTAGGCTGAATGCTTATTCTATACCAGAAGCAGTCAATCTTTTTATTCTTACCACCCACTGAATATTTGAAATCTAATTCAATGGGCGGTAGGGACCAGCTTGACTATCACTATTCTACAAGATCATGATAAATTTGTATATTTGTCTCAAATATTTAAAAAAATTATTTCATTCACAGATTGAACGACTCATGCAAGTGAGGGAATTTGAAAGAAAAATGGATTATTTAAAAGGCGTTCCTTCTAGATACTCAAATTACGCCTGGCTGAGTACAAAAAGAAAGCCTCGTTTGATGCTGACAACGAACGAAATATTTGAAATCAAGAAATTAGCTACAAATGTAAACCATTTAGTATTAAATACATGTATACTTTATCTCTAAAACTAACCATGCGTTAATTTTCAGTTGACGTCCGAGGACTGCAGCACCGTTGCGACACAATTAAATAATACACTGATAAACGACGCAAATATTATAGAACAGCAGATTCCAGATTTGGCCAAACAGTTTTTGCGCGATAAACAAAACAACATGCTTTTAAAATCAGTTCCCCATGCGAAACTATCGTTTTTACAAAAATATCGTTCGTTCAGAGTCGCCCCTTTTGTTTTTTTTAATCAAAGAACCGCAATCGATTTAAAACCACGCTGTACAATATTCACTGTAAAAATGCAAGATTAAAATACCGTCAAAATAATTATTAATGATGTATTTTAATGCATTTTATAAATTTATTAATTCACCATGTCTCCCATAAAATGGTTGAAAATGAATATTACGCATCAAATATATATTCTATAAATTAATAAAATTAAAATAAAATATTTGCACTCAAAAAGTCTTTTTTTATTTGTATTATTAAAAGATTTAAAGAGCTATAATAAAATTTAATTTTTAATCTCGTTCACCGTCTCTCCCTTATTTGTCACAAAACGATGAAATTAAATGTATAAAAATATTTGATAGATGTATGCCAAATATAAATTATGTTTTAATATTTGTACGTGCTAAAATGCTGAGAATAACACAAATGCGCTTTAAAATCGTTCGGAATGAATAAGCAAAATCGTTAGCGGACAGTGCCACAAAATTACGTGTTAGGACTACAGTATTAAGAAGGCGATATAGTTGTCAGGGTGATGCGTTCTGGGGTTACTTTCTTTCATTGTTGCGTATTTGAAGTATTTTTATTTCGCAATTGATCCGCCCAGTGGATTATACGCTCGGAACGATCGTTAAAAACGGAAATCATTCACAATAAGGCATCGCAGAAGACATGTAACATAACAATGTCCAACATAAAAAATACACAAAGCTGTGAGTATTCATTTTTTTCACCTGTCATTCTTCGAGATATTTCATCACATCGATAGTATTTTACATCGCGTGCATAACAATATTGTATTGAATAGTGTTCTATTGAAATATGTGGAGCGTCTTTATGACCCAACGATGAATCATTCAGCAATTAATACAATAATTCCGTTATGCCCATATGAAAGTCCATTATGATATTTCATGTTGTTATATTTGCAAATAAATTAAATTTTTAGATAATTGAATTGAGATGCTTCGTTAAGAATGCTTGATAAAACGTCCGTGAGTGTATATTCTTTGTGTCCGTGCATATTTTCCCGTTTTGCATTTCAAACGTATCCGATAGTTTATTGATAAATACGGTTATATTTTTTAGGTAACAGCACTGTGAAGATTGAGCACATCTATGAAAATGAAGATTCGGAAAATATACAAGTAATTTTATCGAATTCCGTTATAAATAAATTCAGTATTGTGTTAAATAGAGATTGCAATAAGATTTTTATTTTTTAGGTTATCGAAAACAATCAAAACTGCACAGAATACATATTTGATTTTATGGATGAAGATCATGGAGAGTGGACTCTTTTTGCCGGCGAAATAGGATCTGAATTTCACATTTTAGATGATGAACGATTCGACTCGGCCGAATATATATGTCTATCGCCAGTCGGCCCAATTTTGTAAAAATTGCCGGTAAAATATACAGTTGCAATTTTTTAGATGACGAATAAACGAATCATTAAATTTTAATCGGTCTTTGTTCGAATAGGGTGCAACTGTTTCTGCCGCAGCAAGATGAGAATTCGGAATCGCAAAAAATCGACAGATTCTGCTCGATATGTTCTAATCACGGCGAAATTAAAGATGCACCCGATGCTCAACAAAAATCTGAAGTTGCTACCCAAGTCGAAAACTATGAATTTCAAGAAAAAAATCCACTGACGTCAATGTGAGTTTTTATTTTTAGGTGTAAAATTTTAACGCTTATCATACCATTTATGCTACCATTATTTCAAATATTGTCCTTGTTATAAAATTTTAATATACAAGTTTATTAATTCTTATCCAAGCCACATCCTTAATTTTTTCATAGAGTTTTCTGATTAGAATAATTTAAAATGATATTCATAGTTTTATTTTTTTATAATAATGATCAATTCCACATCATTGTAACCCTATATCACAGCAGTTCCTAACCTTTTTAGTTTCGTTACTTCGGGGCTCAAAAACCCTGTTTAAAATTCTACCTCTCAACAGCCAGCGTAACTTCTTTTTCCTCAAATAACTGTTTTAGCATTTTGAACACGTCTTCTCTGCGAGTAGTGGTAGGAAAAGATTTGCAGAATAAGAATTCCTCTTTTACACGGTCATCTTTAATGTACCGAATTTATTCCAGTGATTACGAACACGAAGTTACATCAGTTGTCTCGTCCAATTGCAGCGCAAACATAGAATTTTCTTTAATTTCAGAAATAATGGTTGCCAAAATGTCGTTACTCGACTCTAAAATACTGACTTTGAATTGTTCTATTGAAGAATGATATTTGATCAATCTCAGTCACGCATTGCTCATCAATAACGAGCGACAAAAACATGGTTTGATGAATTCCTTACCTATAGTGTACCGTTTTTTATTCATAGCAATGGGATAAACAATTCAATATGAAGCTTAACCTGTTGAGGAGCGAGCAAATTTAAAATCGATGAAGTCGTTGATGTCATAATCGCTTTACGCCGATTACTTTCTGTCAGCTCCTAATCAGCGCAAGACAATCTTCAATTGTAAATGAACACTTGATAGTGAATACAAGGCCACGTCATTTCTTTACATAAACAATGCACAAAAAATCGATTAATTTGCTCCTCCTTTAGAAGGAAATGATAATTGAACAAAGACTCATTCAACACGCAGAGAAAAACGGCAAGCAGTTAAATAAACAAACGCTCTCGATAACACACGACATTCGGTTGTTTCTTTGCGTAAACAAATAACACACTTGAAATCGAAATCATTATAAGTCGATACATTTGGGCTTAACGATCTATACAATCATGCGATGCATGTGAGGAAGCTATCCGTCTCAGTCTCCCGAACTGCGCTAAGTTCTCTCTTTCTCTGTCTGTCTCCGAGCTTCAATGTGCAAGAGTGCTCTTTTTGGGACATGAAAATTCGGACATACATGTATGTCGATGCTCCCTGACAGCTTAAAGACACGATTCAGTTACCTTTTGTGCATTTCCTGTGGAATCCAATTGCAAAGACTTCAGAACACTCTCTTTTGTCTTAAAAAAATCAAATTCTTTACCTGCCAACTCCTTATGAACTTTCTCGAAATATTCTTTGAGTTTACTCAGTTTTATGCTCTCTGTACCGAGAACTTACTTTTTTTACGGTTTAATTTATACCTTATATATGTTATAATTATTGTGAGGTATTTATTTGAATCACCAATACTCGAAGTTAATAAATCTCAATACGACTATTGCGTCTACTATAATATTTCTTTATTCATTTTTCAGACCATCAAACACTAAACGACCTCGAACAGGTGATGGCCCTTATAGATGTGACGTGTGTACGAAAACGTTTTTCAGGAAAAAGCAAATGGTCGAACATAAATTATCGCACCAAAAGGTTTTATTCATCATTCAAATAAATTATCATGAATTTATGTAAATTTTTTGCTAATGAAGCTAAATATTTCAACAGGAAAAACCATATCAGTGTCATATCTGTATGAAGCAAATGAACAGAAAATATAGACTAAAAAAGCATCTGCTTACTCATGAAACTTCAAACGTTTCGGCAAAAGTACTCATATGTTCAAATTGCAAAATGGCTTTCAAAAGTTCTCGCGATGCTATGGTATATATATATGTATATAATTCAATCAATTTTAAAAGTTTTTCATAAACTTCAATCGGCAATGGTGGTAACATATAAATAATAAAAATTCATTTTAGTCTCATGTTCACGGGACCAATCAGTGTTTCAATATTTTCGAGGCCCTCGACTCAGGCTATATAAATTCCGATGAAATGAGTGCAAGCTCGGACTCGAGTTTGAAATCACATTTAATGGACGAATTAGAAGGTGATAGGTTTTCCGATTTGGGAGAAAAGAAATTCAACGACATATTAGACTTCAGCAAAAGAACTGTGGCAGTCGTGGAAACCGACAAAGTATATCAATGCGAGTATTGCACCGAGTAAGTATATCACATCTATATTTTTAATATTTCCCATGCATTTCGATTAATATCTACAATATGCTAAATGATATTTGTTTTTTGCAGTGTATATTTGGAAAAAAGCTCATTAAATAAACACCGTAATGAACATAAAGGCGTTGAAAAACCTTTCAAGTGTAGCATGTGTGATTCAGGCATTTACGACATATTCTCGGTACGTTATACAACAATCGATCATAGCCAATTCAAATAAGCGTATAATCCGTTTTATTTGCATTATTCTGTTATTCAGGCGTGCTTCTCATTTGATATTACATAAAATGCCTCGTCATGGTCACAAATTTATGGAGATGAAATATAATAGCGTGGATTCACAACATGATCAATTTCCCGTTGCTAGACTGTTTGCTTGCGAGGTAATTGTTTATATGTCATGCAACTAATATTATTTTTTAAAGTTATTTAATGAAATGCATTAAATTCCTATCAATATTTATGCAGGAGTGTGAAAAAACATTTACCGATCGATCCTATTTAAATAAACACATAAAAACAGTGCACAGCGGGAATAATGAACGCTTCAATTGTAATATGTGTGAGAAGGGATTTTCTATCAGGTAATAAAAGCTCGTCAAGTTTTGCTTCTTTCTAATTATAAAACGTCGTTTAATTTTTTTGCATCTTTGCTACAGATTCAGATTGCAAAATCATATTAACAAAGTGCATTCGGTCGAAAATGGATCCAGTATAAAATCCGATGAAAGGTAATGCTTTGTTAATCTCTGCTTTTAATCATTCGGCGCATTATGGTTATACAAGGGTAGTCACAGAAGTTTCTGAACTAACAAAAAAATGCATAAAAATTTCGGCAAATTCTATTTCTCAACATTGTTGGCAAATCTTTTACCACCGAGGCATTTTTTAATGTTTAGGAAAAGAAAATAATCCGAATGGACTAAATCTGGCGAAAAACTCATTGATTTTGGCTACTGCGATAACGGATGTGTGAACTATTGAACATTGTTTTGATGAAATAACACTTTTTTTAGCCAAATGTGGCCGTTTTTTCTTGATTTCATCACTCAAACGATGCATGGTTTCATACATGGTTATGAATTGATGCAAAAAATCGGCTTTATTGCTATGAAACATTGCCCAAACGTTGATTGAAACATCGTCACAAGTTCCATGGTGAGCAAACGCGGCACTCATCTTGCACACAACTTTTTCATGTCCAAATTTTCAGTCAATATGCGATGTACAGTACTTTTTGAAATGCCTACCATGTCTGCTAGCTCACGCACTTTCAGTCAACTGTCGTCCATTACCATTTTGTGGACAAGCTCATCTATACATATAAAGGCAATGTAGGTGAATACTACAAGAAATTATGGGTTGTTCCAAACGACTCGTAGCTGCCGCCTCTAAAGTAAAATCAAACCCACACTAAGTAGTAGAATCGCACACATCTCACACAATAGTAGAAGCTAACACAATCGCGTTCTCCGGCGGAGGCCCTCAGCCACCGCTGGACAACTATACTGCGACTTGTGTTAACAATTATACAGCATTAGCAGCCGCATGACTAAACATTCTTCCTAACTTTTTCGATCTCTCTGTTATATTATGCCACCTATCCGCCGCATTGTGAAAACATCATTAGTAGCCATGAATCAGTCGGATCAGTTGCGCATGACAGTGGGTTAAGGCTTATGGGTCTCTTTACTTTTTAACATCTTTTTACATCTTTAACATCTTTTCATGTTTACTATTTCAAATATTATCATCATAATGCAGTCAACTGCAGGACTAAGGTCTCTTCAATGGCCATTCATATAAAAAGGTTAAATCCATCTCGTCTACATTATGCATTCAACATTGTGCACTCGATATTAACGGCAAGACTTTATTATTCTTATATTTAATATATAAAAATGTATTTTTATTAGGACTCAACTGGAAATCATTCCAACCGAACCATCATATCATTGCAGCGAATGCGGTGAAACATTTCTTCATTCGTCCGGTTTAAGAAACCATAGAAGGTAAAATTGCATCATCAATAATTGAATTATCCTGTCAATATCGAGCAATGATAAAAATTGACCGAATATCCACAGACGCAGTCATGGGAAACGCGATGCAAAGTTCCCGTGCCAAAAATGCGGTAAATGTTTTTACGGTATGCACGACTTGACGAAGCATCTTCGACTGCACTCTGGCGAGCGACCGTTTACTTGCGACGTATGCAAACGTGCCTTTCGCACCAAGAGCACGTATAAAGAACACATTCAGTAAGTGATGCACTTTTCGGCGCTTTCGTATTTAAGATGATTAGCGATTTTATGGTGCTTACTAAAACTTACAGAATTCATACTGGAGTAAAACCGTACACCTGCGACATATGCGGTCACGCCTTCAGCAGATCTCGAGCGATGAAAAGCCACCGATTAAACCATATGAAAAAAAGACAGTTTAAATGCTCAATGTGTCCTCAACTTTTTAGTTTTCAATCCGATCTTAAAACGCATATTCAACACGAGCATCGAATGAACGATCAGCAGGAAAATGTCATCGAAGACTATGGCGACAATGGTAATAATATAGTCATCGATATTATTACGTGAATCAATGTAATTTTATTTGATTGTTTTTTTTTATCTTTGTAGAAAATACGGTAGAAGTGGAAACAAGTTCGCAGATGGAATTCTATAATGATTCTGAATAAACGTTGATACCCTGATTCGATGTAGGATATTATACATTTTCAATGTGTTTAACACAGCAAACGTATTACTGCATTGCTTTTTAATTATATAATGTTTTTGTATTCTTGTTCTTGACACTGTAAACCATGGCGATAATATTATCGTTTTACCAATACGTTTTTTCCATATTGACCTGTTAGGCACGTTTAAAATGCACAGTACATAAATTGCTCCTAAGAATGCACTTAATTATAGATGTTGATGATTTTCACAATCTATACAAAATACATTGTTTGCCCTTCGAGGAAGAGACATTGTTTATAAAATCCCGAGGGATTGAATTTATGTATACTTTTTGCTATTCAGTAAGTAAATATTCATGTCAGTGTATCTGACTATTTTAAATAAGAAATATTGGATTTACCTAGAAAAAGGGCGTTTTTATATTATAAAAAGGGTGACATTCGAAACTTTCATCTGCTTATCAAGAAAACTTTTTATCTCTTACATAAAAATTAGGTGGTTTCGATTTAAAATAGTACAGGAGACTGTTTTTGATACCATTATTAGATGTTTATTTTTTTGTGCCTAAAAATATCAAGTTCGATGAATATGGGTGTTGTTGAATTCCACCCAAGTGCATTAATTTTATCCCGAGTGTATTTTTTTGCTGCAATTATTTCTCTGGATTTGGCATTTCAAAATAAATTATTGAAAAAATGACGGTGAGCAAACACTGAAAAATGAAAGATGTGCAACCTGAACGACAGATCACAGTTACGCATTAAAAAACGTTATTTTTTCTGGGTATCCCTAATATAGATTCAATCTTGATATAATTACTAGACAAGGTCAACATAACTTTATGGAACAAAATATATTTTTGTATTTTATCTTCCCTATATAACTCTATTAAAATAAGAGTTTTAATGAGAATAAAAAATAAGACTGTGATTTTTCAGTAATAAAAAATAAATTGAAATGTTATCAAAACAAAATTCCACTATATAAAAGTACCAGAATAAATGCATGTCATTTTTAAGCCACTAAATGATATAGAAAACGTATCTAAAATATTTATCTTTTGTAGATATAACCGTTCTTGATCTGTTTATTTTTTATTTTTTTGTACCCATTATATATAAAAATGATTGAGATGCAATATTTACTTAATCCCTTTCTTAGTGGTCTTTTATTTTGATTTTTTCTTTATGTATATAATTTTGTATTAATAAGATAGGTGATTATCTAACAGACTTAACCTACTAGATCACTAATCATTAGTCTCACAGACTACGACGACGGTGTACCACGCCACGTTCAATAGTGATCTAGGGTTGATTTAAATTTCGATTAGACGTTTACATTTTTCAGTTGTTCTCAATTTTCCTATGTGTACATATTATAAATATGTATAAAATAATAGTTTGTGCTAGCATCAAATCTTGCACAAAAGCAGCTTTCTGTTTTGTTAGCTATACATTCAAAAATACTCCAATAAAACATTCCTACGTTTAAAAAAATATAACCTTAATTTGTTAATATTGTACATATTACGTTGTAGATAATTTATGTAATTTTTTTTGTTCTGTACTTAGATTTATTTTTTTCAAATTTGTACGATTTTTATTAGCTCTTACAAGTGCTATATGTGTATATGTAAATTCTAATTTGTTTTTTACGATTGTGATAAATATTGAAATAAGAAAAAATCTCATTTTTTGTATACAGTAGACTCTCGATTTTAAACAAATTTCTATCGAATCACGTCGTATTTTTCTTAAAGTTATCATATCACTAAGTGATTTACCCAGCATGTGTTGCAATGCCACACGGTAATTAAGACATGAGAACAGGTGTTAGCTTTGAAAATTAAAACACATAGGCATTGCACGAGTAACATAGACATAGTCTAATATATAAAAATCAATATTGGTTTGTCCGTAATTAATGTGCTTCTATACCATTCATCCGAGTGCGATAAAACTTTGTCGACTTACTGTTTATACTTGCGGGAATAACATAGACATAATAAAAATATTGTGTGGATGCTTTATGTTGGCGCATATTGGTATGGTGAAATGAAGTTTGGGCTGCAGGGACAGGGAGATCGAGTGTGCATATGCTTTTGGATCCCAGCTTTTCGGCTCGCGCTACACGTGACCTGAAGCAATAAACCATGCACTGCGTTTCTTTTCAAATAATTATTAAGCGCTTATTGCATTGCAACGCATGCCGGGTATTCACTAATAATCATATAAGGAAAAAAACCTTCTAAAATAATAAATATTTTTCCGGCATGGATAATCCGCACCCGTATAATCGAGAGTACACTGTACATAGTTTATTTTTTTACACGGCTTAAATTTAGAATACACAAATGGGACTTGCGGAGATGGAAAGTGTGATTTTTCATTATTGAAATAATTTATCTGAATAATCTTATCTTATCTTAGATTCACACAGTATTTCATGAGCTCATTAATCACAAAGGTCATTAATCTGAAGACCAATACCGCTGGCATTGGGTGAAATTAAAAAAAAAGATGTGCTTTGTAGTTTGGTAACGTTTAAATTACGATCCGAAATATTCTTATTAGGGGCACTAAAGTAAGTTTTAAAAAATGACTGATTATACAATATAGTTATTTATAAAAAATAATAAAAATTAACCCGTTTCATCATGGAAATGGCGAATTTCAAGCATTTCTTTTGATATTATTTTTCACGATAGATGGTAAATTATCTTTGTATTATGGGAACCAAAGAGTATTCGCATATTTAATAATAGAAATCCAACTTCCAATGTATTATATGTTTGTGTGCCAGTCCGAGCCATAACTTCAATATCTTTATGACGCTTCCCAGTTTGATTCCCGTATTTTATTCAGTGTCACCTTTCTGTTGATTAAATATGGACATATGCACAAAAGAACCGTTTTTATAATCAATCCGGGCTTAGAGATTGGAATTTTCGGTATCCATCCTACCGCATAATAACCATCCTATTCGTTTTGGCAATGAGCTTTAAATTAACGCAGTTTTTGCAATAACTCCTCGATTTTTTGCCGTTGATATAACTCGATTAGGAATTTTAGAACAAAACTAGAGCGTCATTCCGTTCTAGGTTCATCTCTTAAGCTTCTATCGTCTGAACACAAACATAAGATCTCAAAATGTTCGAATACTTTCGGGTACCCCTAATAATATGGAACTAATATATTTGTTTCATTATTTTTATAGACACTATATGTACATTAAAAAATATTTTACAGATTGTATCTAAAGTGTCCGTTTATTTTGATTATTAAACAGATTTCTTATGAAGTATGTTGTATAGAATTGATGTTTATTATTTATTTGACGTTTTTCGTTATTTTTGTATTCCGTTTCAATAGTTTCGAAGGTATTTAATTGCTATTTACGTATTGCCGTGTCGTATCGATCAATACGTATGGAAGTATGAAAAATAATATTAAAAATTGCCCGAGCATACATTTTCTACGTCCACGATGAAACGGGTCGTAAGTAATAGATTGAAAGAAGTTATAAAATTGTCTGGGTTAAAATAAATTGTGATAATTTACGATCATAAATATCTGTGATATTTAATTCACGTTATCCTATTTTATAAATTAAATCAGGGTCTCCTAAAGTGATAGAAATCAATTGTGCTTTTGATAATTCTAATAAATTGTGTAGTCTAAACATATCGTTCCACTATTTGTGTATTAAATATTTTTGAAATAACAATGTTTTATTTATTTTTACGATCGTATCCAAACCATTGACGATGCGTCACTCCATCATAGGAATAAAAATGGATAATATTATTGAATAGCACAAATGTTAATGCTATAATCAATAAAAGAAGTTAAGATGAAATATGCTGAATCTTTAGAACAAATATATCCAACAAATCCCTGCAATGACTTGTCACGATTCCGACACTAATCAATAAGTATTAGAAATTTATAGGAAACGTCCTTTGTCGATGTATAAAAATAAGCCACAAAAATATAAATTTCATATGAAATTATCAGTTCAATAAACTGTAAAGCAATCATGATTCTTATTTTATCCTTGTCCACTTGAGGATCTAAAAAAATGATCTTTTAACATCTTAGATTATTACCAGAGGCATATTTTAAATTTTTGTTAAAATGTTGCCATTTAAATATGCTTGCAAATTGACAATATTTTATGCAAATGAGTTGAAATTTAAAATAAATATTATTTGATTATTCATGAAACATTTTTTCTTTACATCTAATCAATTGAATATTTTTATTCGCATTCATATTTACAAATGATCATAATATTTTTTGTCAATTTTAGAAACACATAAAAATATAATTTATTATTTATAAAATATGTCCTAATTGAATAATATATATATATATATATAATTGCCTGTGTATTTTTATTGGCCGTATTTTTTTTATATTGTGAAAAAATATAGCCTTGAACTAAATATATATTTTTTCGCTATGGCAATACTTTAAGATCACTAGTATTGTTGGTTCGGAGGTGTTGTGTGTCTGCACGAAATGTATATTTATTTATTTGTCATCAATTAAACCGGGTTCGTCGTTTTTAATTGTCAGCGCGTATAACTCGAATGATTGCTATTTTTTCTGTACAGTATTGATTTACTGCACGGTCCTTCAGAAAACCATTGGAAATATTGAGTTGACAGCTGTCATTCCCTGCGCGTGCTATTACGTGTTGCAGGATTTGCATACCTTTACTGTTTTATCAATTTTTATGCAAATATATGATTCAGGCTTGCATATTTCGCATATTGACAAAACTATATTCTGGTATTTAATTTACAAATAAAGCAAACTCATATTTTAGTCGTATTTTGACCATAATCATATCCTATAATCTTTGAAATAAACAGTAAAATTTAGGATTTAAATGTCTGTTAACCTCTAACAAATTTATTTAATTATTACAATCGGTTTCAAATTGCACCTAGAATTGTGTAAGAATAATATTTACTCAAATTTAAAAATATACCGGTAATACATTGATTTATTTGCAGGTTTTCAATTCATATCGACAATAATTTTAAAAGTGCACTATTTAATTTATTTAAAAATTACTCGTAATGGATGAATGAAATCCTCCTGAATGCAATAAATCAAGATGACTACAAAAGAATTATATACAAAGGTTGGTATTTAAATTCCCTTTCTTGAAATATTTTCTTTTTTATAAAATTGATAAGGATGCAAAGATAAAATTAAGCATTAATTGGTTCTCAACGGGATTAAAAATAAGAATCATTCTACTATCATTAAAATGATGTCATATTTAAAATATTTTTCGAACATATGAGCTCTTATCTAATTAGCTCATATCAGTGAATAATTTATCAGTCATTAATCGTATTTTAAATCCATGAGGTATTTCAGTTTTAACATTGAAATTAATAAACTGTTAGGTCAGTAATTTAAATATGACAAATATAGTGTTATGGTCACTTTAACATATTATTGTTACATTATTGTTGTCCGTCAGCGATCCGATTATACGAGAGAGCATTCAGCGTTATTTTATTCCTTATAAAGACTGTCCTCGTCGGTTCTCTTCATACCGTTGTATCGTAAATATAACATTATTTCATTACAATGCGTGTTTGATTTGGAAACTCCACATTATTTTACAAAAAGGTAATTTAAAGAATTGCCCAAACTCCGGGCACTACTTTTGCTCATCTTTCTGACAGCATTTGAATTCTACGTCGATAAAACGACACTTGAGGCTACCCATGAATAGACCCATTTTTTAAAAATAAGAAGCGAAGTGCTGCTCAGCCAGGTCATGAGTCATCAATCGGAAAAGTGGTAATCAGAAGAAGCAATGTCAAGAGAGTATTGTGGAAATTTCCTATTTCCAGGTTGACCGCTGATGCGAAATGTGGCCTAGTTTTGTCATGCTGCAAAATCACCTTATCGTGTCATTGAGCATATTGTTGATGCTTTTCCTTTAATGCTCGGCTCAAACGCGTTTAATTCTCCTCCTCTTCTACTGCCACCCGGCTACTAGTTGAATATTGCACAAGGGTGGTAGCAATGTGTCCATCCTGGTCTGGGTCCAGTGGCGGAATGCTTCAGAGGATCTTCTTCGCTTTGTTTACCTACACCATGCATTCCATGCCCTAGCATCCTTGAGCATCGTAGGGATCATGTTGTTGGGCGAGAGCGAGTTTGCTCTCAGCTCCTCGCATAGAGTATCTCTTTCAATGCTCCACACTTAGCAGACTAAATGCTGTGTGTGCAGCAGCATCATTGCCAGCTTCGCAGTGATGGCATTCCGGGCTGTCTCTTGTCCTATTCTCTTGAGATAGCTGTCAAAACAGTCATGCCTGGTGAGAATCTGGATCAGGTGGTAACAAATTTGGCCATGTTGCCTGGTCATCCACAATTCCAGGTTTGATATTAGTTTGTGTCCACTGACTTTTTGTGGAGCTGTCCCATTGAAACTGCCAAACCGCAATGGTATTTTTTCTTGCCGCCTTCTCTGTTTCTCCTTTTCGTACCACTAATTAATTGGCGATATGGCAGTCAGTACTAGTATAGTATCTTCCAATACTGTGCGGTATGCATCGATCATCAAGATTGGAGGCGCATGTTTTCTGCGTCTTGCGAAGAAAAGCGTTTCAGTCTTCAGAACGGTTCACAATAAAGCTATAATCGCCAATCTGACTGGGTTTGAGCAATTCATAATAAATAACTCCAAAAAAATCCCACCACACACAAAGTAGAGCCTTTTTATTGTTAGTGTTGAATGAGGGGTCAAAACAGGTACTTATCCAGAAATCCGTTATTCTTATCGTACAGGATTATTGTATAGCACCCACATCTCGTCTCCATTTATAATTCGCCACAAAAACGGATCATTATCATACCGAGATGCACAGATTGTATGCCGTAGATTGAGCGTCGTCTGCAAAAATTAATGGGGAGTCCAAATTCGTCGATTGTGCAATTTTCCTATGCGATGAAGATGAAACCTAATTTGACAAATATCTGATTTCGCCATCGATTTTTAATATAGTGCTTATTGGATGAAATTTATCCAATATTCATACTACATTATCACATAAAATTTTCCTAGGATATGACGACTCTGCGATTATGCGTATTTTTGGATGATACAAAATCTAATAATTATTGTACAGCATTCAAATATATAGCGTGATTACGTTTTATCAACACATTTTCAGTAACCCGTTTGATTAATGCATATCCAAGCGTTTATGTTATATTTTATTCTATAAAATTGTATTTTGCACTTTTTAGGGGGCCAGAATATGGATTGCTCATGCAGAAAAAGTATGGGAAGGCGCCGAGGTCACTCAAGACTTTCGCGGCGGGGTGCTTATTGTCAGAACAGACGACGATGGCACCATAAAACAAATTAAAATAGAAAAGGACGATGATTTACCGCATTTAAGAAATCCCACTATTTTAATTGGGGAAAATGATCTCACTTCGTTATCATATTTGCACGAACCAGCTGTGCTACACAATCTCAAAGTTAGGTGAGATCTCATTCGAGTTTAAATACAGTTATTTTAAATAATGCATTGTTTTTAGTATACAATTTGCAGTCATGATTGTCACCCTTGGTTCACTGTTAATTAGTCAGCCATTTAATTATCTAGAAATAAATTATATTGTTATATTTATACTATTTTAACGTTTTTGCGTAATTGATTATACCTAAGGTTGTATACAAGTACTGCTGAGTGACATTCAGAATTATAGTTCATTATGTATCCATGATATTTTTATGACCTTAACTCATTATTCAATACCTGCATTTTTTACAATATTTATATGCAGTATCAGCAGAATATTTTTTTTTACATACACAATTTGATGGGCTTTTTGTAGTAAAATTCTAAATCTTATTTCTTCAATAACGTTTGTTTAATTCCATGAATAAAATAAGCAAACGTTATTGATGTTCAAACGTGTTGCTGCATCCAATAAGTAATGTCTCCGCAATGGACGCATTACTTATTGAATGCAACCTGTACGCTGGAATTCAAATGAACTTTAAATTTATGCATTGTTATCTGTAATTTGAAAGCCACGATAGAGCGAAGTATGCAATTAACTAAGATTTTAATCTTATGTTTTTGATTGTGATTTTGCAGATTTTGTGATCTCAATGCTATTTATACGTATTGCGGAATTGTACTCGTGGCTATCAATCCATATGATGATTTACCAATATACGGTGAGAGATTTTATTAACATTATGATCTATTTTAAATCGGGTTTGTGTAAAAAGACTAATTGAAAAATGCTTCTTTTAATTTTAGGCCAAGAAACAATCCTCGCTTATCGAGGCCAAGCAATGGGAGATTTGGATCCGCATATTTTTGCCGTGGCGGAAGAAGCTTATACCAAGCTAGAAAGAGAGAGACGAGATCAAAGCATCATAGGTATACTGATTGTTTTAAAATTATTTTTATGTATAAAATATAAATTCATAGTGTTTTATTAATCTTTCGATCAATTTTAGTCAGCGGCGAATCCGGAGCGGGTAAAACTGTTTCGGCAAAATACACAATGAGGTATTTTGCAACCGTCGGTGGAAGTTCTACTGAAACTCAAGTTGAAAAGAAAGTTCTCGCCTCAAGTCCTATAATGGAGGTTAATAAATATTTATTGAAACGTATTCATATAAATGGTTGTATATTAATTTTTATATTCATTCCCAGGCGATAGGTAACGCGAAAACGACTAGAAATGACAACAGTTCAAGATTTGGCAAATTCATTGAAATTCATTTCGATAGATCGTTTCACATTATTGGCGCTTCAATGCGCACTTATTTATTGGAAAAATCGAGAGTTGTATTTCAAGCACCCGAAGAGAGAAATTATCACATATTTTATCAGCTATGCAGTGTCAGAAATAAAATGCCTGAACTTTGTTTAGGCAAGTTTTAACTTTGAAAGGCATACGCTTTTAATTATCTCATTGCAAATTTTTACTCAATCAAATTAATGTTTATTTAAACGCTTTAGATCATCAAGATACATTTGAGTTTCTCAATCAAGGAGATAATCCAACCATAGAAGGCGTCGATGATGAAAAAACGTTCATGGAAACACGACAGGTTAATCTTCGTTTAATCAGCGTAGTTTATATAAATGTACAAAATATGATTTAAGTTTTATTTTTAGGCGTTGAAAACCTTAGGTTTTTCTGAAACCGAACAGATGGATATGTTTACAATTTGGTCGGCAATTTTACACCTTGGTAATGTTAAAATATTGGACGAAGACGTTGAATTTTCGCAGAGTGACGACAAAGACGATTCCAGTACTATAAATGTTGGTTATTTTTTCGTTTGTATTTATGATTGTAATTATTTTGTATAGTGATTTTTATATACGTTTACATTTTTAGTTGAATGATAAGCATTTAAAAATATTTTGCTCGTTACTCGGCGTCAATTGTGAAGATGTGGCTCATAAATTAACACACAGAAAAATTATATCCAGAAATGATATAATTGTTAAATCTCTCGGAGGACCAGAAGCCAGAGCTGCTCGTGATGCTCTCGCCAAACATATTTATGCTGAATTATTTAATTGGATTGTGCTAATTACGAACAAAGCTTTGAGATGCACACAGCCTGTTAATCATTTTATAGGTAAGCTTCAATTTATAACTTATACGTGGTCTCTAATTTGTTATGTTATTAAGGGAGAAACCAGTTTAGACGGTTAAAACACTAAAAAATCTGCCTCCTAAATTGGTTTCCCCCCTTAAAGTATTAAGCAATTGATGCCTTCAAAGTCAATATAACGTCCTTATTGAAATTCCAATATAACCTTACAGTATTTATTTACATAAAAATTGCTTAAAACTTATATTAATTATTGTTGTAGGTGTTCTTGATATATACGGATTTGAAACATTCGAAACCAATTCGTTTGAACAATTTTGCATCAATTATGCCAATGAAAAATTACAACAGCAGTTCAATTCGCACGTCTTTAAATTGGAGCAAGAAGAATATCTCCGAGTATTTTAACATATTTCTTATCAAACATGTTTCTTTCGATAATAAAACGTTGCATTCATATTACGAAAACTTTTCATAACAGGAAGAAATAACTTGGACTATGATTCATTTCTACGATAATCAACCATGTATAGATTTAATTGAAGCTCGTCTCGGCGTATTGGATTTGTTGGACGAAGAATGTCGCATGCCTCAAGGTTCGGACTCTTCATGGGCAGTAAAGCTGTATTCAAAATGCGGACAATCTTCGCATTTTGTCAAACCTAGGTTCGGTAGTAACGGTAAGCATTGTTTTTAATGATAACTTTCAAATGTATGTACGACGGGTATTTAGCACAATTTGAATTAATTTTGTAGCATTTGTGATCAAACATTTCGCTGATGATGTTGAGTATCAAGCGCTCGGTTTCTTAGAAAAGAACCGTGACACGGTGTTGGAAGAGCAAGTGGAGGCACTTCGATCATCGAAAGCATGTCCGCTGCTTAAATTGTTGCTATCGTCACAACCTTCAGCTACTCTAGGCGTACCACAAGAAGGCACTAGGGTTAAGGTTTCACCTGCTAAGCCAGCGAGTGTAAATATGATTATATTTTTCATAGTGTTCTATAGTTTTGTTTATTTATTTCTATCTAAAAACATCTTGTTCACTGCTCTAAAACTCTACACAAGCATTGATTTCAAATAATTCTTTATTTTTTTAGAATTTAATTGGTTTAGACGAAATTGTATATACAACAGATTCACGTTTAATTAATTTAAGCGGGGCCCGTTTAAGTGTGGTGAGTGAGACGCATTGAATAACTACTTTATGTGGCGTCCTATTTGCCTTTCACCATTTTGATAAATCAGAAATTACTGTAATATTTATAGCTATCTTTGGTTTAGCGCAATGTTTGAATTTAAAAAAATGTAAGTAAAATGAATAGGTGAAGCGAGAGTCCAATGTGTATAATTCATTTGCTAAAATTATCATCTGAATATGCAAACATACTAAATCCTTTCGTAATGTGTTGGTTATTATGATTCATATTGTTTTCAAGCCTTTATTCTAAGTGCACTGAGCACTGGAACTTTTGTTTTGCATATTTAGGTATAAAAATCATTTCATAAAAATTAAAATCTACTACTTTTTGATATTTTGAGTTTTTGGTCGAACTCATGGATGCAAAATTACTGCTGTCTCCTTGGTGATACTTCTTGTGAGTATCCTCTGTCCAGTGCACTGTGCTACCAGTGCAATGTCGGGCCGTTCAGCAAAATTGGCAGCCAAGCTCTGTGTACCATCGTCTCTTCTATGGATTGTGGAGTTTTTCCCTAAGAAATTGCCTCATGGCAGTAGACAGTCATCCGATTAGAGTCCTTACAAACAATTTATACGCATAAGTGATATATATCCTTTTTTCAATTTGAATCCTAAAATTGATAGCATTTACACCGTTATTTTGGCTATTGCCACTGATAATTTTTGTAATTCTGTGCAATAATTGGGAAAGTCGAGCAATTACTTCTTACCACCTAGCAAATGATTTTGAAGACTAATAATAATTCAATAACCTCTACGGATGTGCACACAACAACTCATCAAAGTTTCATCGCACTTGGATGAACGGTTTAGGAACGCATACAGGACAAACAAACAAACATACATTGGTTTTTCTATATTTATACATATTTATTTAAAATTTTATGTTGTGGTGGGATTTAGAATAGATATAAAGTGTTTGAACAACTTTAACCGATTAACTTGCACAAGCGTCTATACATGCGAACCCGTCCCCACAGACCATACGCGCCTATAGCTACAAATCTTATATTTTTATTCGTTATATATATATATAACGATTTTTTCTGAATTAAATCTTAAATATGACTCGCGTAAATCTAAAAAACTCAACAATATATATATATATATATATATATTTATATACTATTAACAGTAAATTATTTTTTTAAATTAAATTTAAAATATGGCCTATGAGGACAGCTTCCGTTTTTTAGACGTGACAATTATACGGTTAAAATCTTCAATATATTTAGGATAAAATGTACGTATTTGCACCTAATGTTATTCACCGACCAATCAAATATGTATTTATTTATGTTTTATTGTTCTTAATATCATAATTTAGACGCATGGGTCTAGCAAACAAAATAGGCAAAGTGTCGGTGCTCAATTTAGAGGATCGCTTACTGCCTTGATGACGACTCTAAATAATACTACTCCTCATTATGTAAGGTGTATTAAACCTAATGATGATAAACGGGCTTTCCAATACGATCCAGCTAGAGCTGTCCAACAACTAAGGTGAACTAAAACGACACGTCTTTGAATTATAATAAAACTTGGTTTCATATTTAATGCTTTATTCAAATACAGGGCATGCGGAGTACTTGAAACTATCAGAATATCAGCTGCAGGATTTCCATCGAGATGGTTATATCAAGATTTCTTTGTGAGGTATACAATCGTTTGTTTAACACTGATTCTAATTTAATTGTCCGATGCTAATCATAAATGATGTAATTATTTTAGATATCGAGTGCTTTGTAATTCAAAGGATATAAATAGAAACAATGCCAAAGCCACATGTGGCAAAATTATTGAAAACAGTATCAAAGACGAAGATAAATATCGTTTTGGTAAAGCCAAAATCTTCTTCAGGGCCGGTCAGGTATGTAAATTTGACGGTAAAAAAATAAAATACAATACGATTGAATAAGAAGTGTTACTATCGATTTAAAGGTGGCTTATTTGGAAAAACTCCGTGCTGAGCGTCTTAGAAGATGTTGCATTATAATGCAAAGTCAAATGAGAGCGTTTGTCTGCAGAAAAAAATATTTGCGAATCAGATCGGCAGTCTGCGGTATTCAACGATACGCTCGTGGCCATTTAGCAAGACGGTTAATATTTCAAATATTGATATAAATAAAAATTTAGATACAGTTTTAACATAATATATATTTATATTTGTTTAGGCTAGCACAGGAATTGAGGCGACAAAGAGCTGCCAAAACCTTGCAAAAACATGTACGTGGCTGGCTCGCCAGAACTAAATATCGAAGACTCAAAGCAACCGCATTGGGTATACAGCGATACGGTAGAGGTTTACTTGCAAGACGTCGTTTCATGGAGCTGAAATACAATGCTGCCGTATGTTTTTATTACTTACGATTATCTAAAAATTACGTGCAAAATCAAACGTATAATTTAAATTCCAGGCTATTACTATTCAAAGACACGTCCGAGGATGGCTAGCACGAAGAAGATACGCCAAAATGAGACGGCAAATTGTCGTATGTCAATCTGCGGTAAATAATTCTAACCGATCACATTGCCGTTTATTGAATAATATTACGTATTTGTTTAACGAGCCAACGATTGTGTCGTAGATCCGGCGATTTTTGGCCAGGAGATTGTACAAAAAGTTGCGTGCCGAGGCTCGTAGCGTCGAGCATGTGAAAAAATTGAACGTCGGATTGGAAAATAAAATCATCAGTCTTCAACAGAAAATCGAAACCTTACAAACTGACAATAAACAATTGGTACATTTACATGCCGATATTGCCGATCTCAAGTAAGATTTATTTTACGGCGTCTTTAAATCTGTTAATTGGAAGGTTATGATATATCTATGATAATTTTTAGGCTTAAATTGGAACCGATGAAGGCATTGGAAGCGGAAGTGAAGCGACTCAAAGTCGTTGTTATAGAAAAAGATACAACTATTGAAAGAACGTTGGCTGAATTAACCGTCGAAAGAGATAATAACATCGAATTGGTCGAACAAAAGAATCGACAATTGGAATTATACAATAAAGAAAAACGCGAATGGCAATATGAAAGTGAGAAAATCGCAAAGGAATTGATATCGTTAAAAGAGCTTAATTTGATAAATCAAAAAGGTACAAATTTATAAAATATATATATATATTTATTAAAATTTTTTTATAAATATTTTTTAATTGAATTTAATCGCTTAGATTCCGAAAAAAAATTACGCGAACAATATGAGATCGAGAAGAGGGAATTGATTTCGGAGTTAGATCTAGAAAAAACTGCTTATCAGCGCTTACTGACTGAACAATATGAACTCCAAACGCGTCTAGAAGAAGCTCAAGCCGCTAATAAAGGGTAATTTTGTAAAATATTCAAGAAGGAAATTCAGCATTTAATAATTATTATTCAAGGCAATGTTTACTTTCGATTTTAATCGTCAAATTGTGTTTTGTTCGTTAGGCATTCAGGCATGCAAGGCCATCATAGATCGTTGTCGAACGCTAGCAATGCATCACAATCAGAAACAGCCGACGATGTAAGCATTTCATTTTATTTACTGATTAATAAGAGATTTAATAGAATTATATATTTGTAATACTTTATTCTCCAGGATAATGGATATGGTTCCGTTAAATCTACCCATAAGCCTGGTTTCGATATTAAGGAATGGCTGAAAGGAGATCATTCTTTGGTAATGTATAATTTTGAATGTTTTAATTTTATTAATCACTTGCCGAGTGCTATTTTACAATATTAATATCTCTTCAGCCTGATCCCGGGTTGGTGATAAGGCTGCAAAAGTGGGGACGACACGGGGAAGATGAAAAATCTAGATTGAATAAACAAATTGAAAGACTCGAGTGTGCAAGAATTCAGTCACTTGTTACGGCAGATGCTGCCACTAGTGGCGGTACGGCTGAGGATCATCACCGCATTAATGAATTGGAAATTGAATGCACGCGGTTGAGCGACGACTTGAAAAGACTTCGAGCAAGTGTTGCGAGAGCAGACGGTGCAGATTTAAGCACTAGGGAACTTGCAGGTAATTTTTTTTAAATATCTACATAGTGTGTCCCAGAAGTCATGAAATATATTTTTTTGCCATAATTCTTCTGGTCGCAGCATGCTCAAACTGTTAGCTTTACAGCACATCAAGGTTTAGTCTGCTGTGAGCATCAGTAGAATCAGGATAGCTGATTTAGCACACCATTGTTTCGAGACCACGTTGATGACGCGTGATGATGGATACTACCAAACAACGTATGGTGATCGAATTTTGCATTTTTGTCTCTGCGCATCCGTGATTTTCTAGCAAAATGCAACGTGACAATGCTATCACAGCCACTTTACAGTTCCGACTGTTCTGAAAGAGGTTTCCGTCGAGGCCATCAAGAGGGCATACCTGGCATGGGAGAATCCACGGAAAAATGTATTGATACTCATAAACAGTACTATGAAGAATATTAACAATTTGTGCTAATATTGCCAATATAAATCTTTTAAAAAATATATATATTTCATTACATTTGGGACACGACTATATAAAAAAAAATTGGGATATTTTTATATCTGCAGTAAAATAAGTCTTTGATATTTTTTTAAATATGCTTATGCAATTTTATGGTATTGTGTCGCATCTATCTTCTATTTATAATTCTAGAGCAATTTGCTGCTCAGCAAGAAGAACTTGAGAGACGCCGCGAAGAGTGTATTCAATTAAGAAGTGTGCTGGCAAATCAGGTAATTATTTTACGATTGATTGGCTTTTTTTTTCAATCCTAAATAGATTTTAGAAGAAGTTTGTCAATGTTGGATTTTATAGAAATTACATTGTCGTTGACTGAGTGCAATTTTTCTGTTTAAATTTGACTATTCTCAATAAAATCTATTTCTTTTTTATATTTATGGCTTACAGCGGCCGTGGTTCCAAGCTCTCAAGAATGTTGTAAGTGATGTTGCAACATATATTTTTGTGTTTTTATCTTATGAAGCACACTCAATATATTTGCTTCTTCATATACTTTTTTTTTTCTTTATAAAAAGCTCTTTCTTTTGATACAAATCGACTTTAATTAAAGTAGTATCATTATTTTTCTGATCTTATTTTTATCTCTACTTCAGTGCAACATCCTTAAACGACTTACGAAATAAAATTGTTGTGTTTATTGCGGATTATAAAGAAGAATCCTTAATTTTGCATGCGTTAATGGATTTTCGGTCTCGTCAGTGTTTTCGATGTTTTAGGAGATTTGTTGGTTGTTGTCCGTTTGAGATTAATTCAATGTGATCGAATGGTATTCTGATGTTTTTAATTTTTACGAGAAATAGCTCTCCACTGATCTTCGTTACAGCACATTCTGTATTCTTGTTATAATTATATGCTTAAATGATCTGTTTTCATTTTTCCGAGCATGAAAAATATTCCTATCACTTCAAAATCTAATTTGCTTATTTATTATACTTCTTTTTATTTTCTAAAACTTAAAAGAGTATGTATTATCAACGTTAGTTTATTATTTTGATTCATTTAAAATTTATTTCCCATTAGTGAAAATATGTGTATATTTCCCTATTCTCCGGAAAAATATTTTAATGTTACGTTGCAAAAACCTAGTTTTTATTTTATTTTGCACATGCTTACTTCATTTTTATGAATTAAGTTGATTATACTATAAAAACAACATTAAAACTATGCTTTTTTCATATAGTATTGTACGGATCTTATCTTGAATATACAATGGAACCTCACTTGACGAGCATAATTCGTTCCAGAATCCCAAACATGTGGAAGCGATCTTTCCAAAACTCTGAGAGTGAAATTAGTCTCTCCACTCGCTTTAAAATGACACCCAAAGAGTGATTTATTATAGAGCTAAAGTTAGAAATTACTTGCTGGTCTGAGGCTGGATTAAGGAGTGGTATTGGGAGACAGAAACTGGATCTTGATGAATTTAAATTCTTCACGGAAGTTATTTTATGAACGTTGTCCATGACGAGCAATACATTGGGTGACAGATTCATCTCAAGCAAATATTTTTTTCACAGAAAGGTCAAACACTTCATTGATCATGGTTTTATTTTTAAATCTTTACTGGCGTTGGCATAAAACAGTGATGGGCTGATGACCAGGCAATTCCTTCTCCTCTGCTGTGTAATATAAGTTCGCTTCGGCATCTTCTTCCAAAAAATGCCTGTCTTGTCACAACTAAAAACTTATTGTGACAGGAAACCCTCTGCTGTAATTCTTCGTCTGTTGATGATTCTGTCATTTTCCTAACGAGATCAGCTAAAATGATTTTGTCTTCTCACAAATGAAGTTCTCGTTAATATGTTCGCCTTACATTTTTTTTTCGTTTATCGATAGGAGTTTTTTTAAAGGGGGAAGCGACGTTGTTTATTTTTTAAATGCTACAATGCACCACATTCTCATGATTAATCTTATCTCGATTTCCATTATTTAAATATGCTATTAGCAGACTTTAAATTAAGGTTACTTCATAAAATTTCTTTATAATCAATTGCTTCAATTTAAAACAACTTGTTGCTAATTTTGGATAAAACCTTTCATTTACAGACTGTAAATCTGAAATCTTTGGCCACGTCTAATTATGGCTCCGATGTCGACGTAATAAATGAAGACGGCGAACTTGTACAGGCGTTTGAGGCTCAAAAGAGAATTACCAGGTTCGAATAGTGTTTAAATAATTACTAAAATATGTTATTGACGTGTTGTTACATTACTGCTTATGTAAATTTTCAGACAATTAGAAGAAGAGTTGCTCTTGATGAAAGAACATTTTAAGACTACAATGACCGAATATCAGATAGAAATCACTAAAATCCGCAAGGAGCAAGAAGATCAGAACAGGTACACGAAATAAAAATTATTCATTTTAAGATGGTCAACGTTTTTATTACTACCGCCCACTTTCGTATAGTTTATGAGTCTGTAACAGATGTTTGATAAAGATATGTAGTTAAATTGTAGAAGATCTGTACATGGTTGCAGAACATATTCTGCGGGCATGATTTCCAAAAAGGGAGCTTGTCTGACATGTCCGCAGACCATGTGAGAGTCTGGTGGTCCGTCTCGGTGCCTTCAGCATCTTCAATGTGTTTTATATAAGTTTCGGCGCAAAGGGCACAGTTTGATCAGTTTACGGTCCTCTCCCATATCCCTCAGGAAAGCTTGAACACCCATTATTGGGCGATAGGACCATGTTGACTGCCTGACATGAATTACACCTTATGCTGTCTTTGTACAAAATATGCAATTCTATATTAATTCAATTTATATTTAAAGATTAATCACGACAACTGCAACAGCTGAATCTCAAAAAGAACAATTGATGCAGTTCGAAATTGCAAGAATTGCAACAGAAAATATAAATCTTCAGGTACAAACATATGAAACAAAAACACTTTAGCTTACAATACATGGAATAATACATTTATATATATTTTTAGGAACAAAATAATGCATTGACGGAGACATGTGAGAGATACAGAAAGGAGTTGAATTTACTTAAAAAGAAACTGAAAGATCGTGGCGTCGATAACCTTGAAGAAGTCGTCAATTCTAGCAGTTAGAAATTGGATAATTTTATATACTTGCGGTTATTAAATTGTATTTTCACGCTATGTTGTTATTCTTTCAGCAATAAAAGAAAAGGACAGCAGCATTTTACCAGTCGTAAGGAAAAAAGAACGGGAAGAATATATGGGAATGTTTGAATACAAGAGCTCTCAAGGATCTTCTCCGAGCGGCACTATAGAATCTTTAATTATCAAGAGGCTCGTCATAGGTGAAATTCAATTTTGAATAGCCACTTTTGAAGTGTATAAACTCTTAATATTTTCGCTATATTAACTTTTATAATCCTCGTAGATTTATCACCTCGGACGGCAATAACACTTTTGCCTACGCTCCCATCTTACGTGTTGTTTATGTGCATTCGGTACACTGATCATATTAATGACGAAGAAAAGGTCAAACTGCTTCTCAAATTCTTCATTCATGGCGTGAAAAAGCTTATCAAAAAGAAAGGAAACGATTTAGACAGCACCGTTTTATGGCTGGCGAATACTTTGAGGTATAATAACTAACACTGTGTGTGTAAAACATCATTTATGTTATAATCGAATATTTTTATTTTGTATTATTTCAGACTTCTTCATTGCTTGAAGCAATATAGCGGCGATGGAACTTATCAAGATAGCAATACTCCAACGCAGAACGAGCAGTGCTTGCGAAACTTTGATTTGTCCGAATATAGACAAGTCTTATCCGATATTGCAGTATGGATTTATCAAGGTATATCAAAACAAATTATATCCATGCACAATTTTATATATATATATATATGTAATTTTGTATATTTAAAATATATTTTTTTACTTCAGGATTAATAAGTTTGGAAGAGAGACGAATCCAAGGAATGATAGTAGGCGCACTGTTGGAATATGAGGAAATCTCGGGTGTTTCCGGTGGTGTTCCGAGAGGGAGAGCACAATCTGTTGGCGGAGGCGCTACTGGTACAACAGAAAATCCTCGAAGTCCTAAACATCTAGTCGATGAATTCACTTATTTAAGAAAAACGCTCGATTACTTTGGAGTCGACCCCGAACTCATTGTTCAGATATTCAAACAGGTATTACATCGATCAATAACGACACTGCAATAAATTTATACGATCGTTAATATTAATTTTATGATTGCAGCTGTATTATTTTGTTTGCGCCACCTGTCTGAATCAATTGCTTTTACGGAAAGATTTATGTCGTTGGTCAAAAGGAATGCAAATCCGCTACAATTTATCTTATCTTGAAGTTTGGCTAAAAGAAAACTGTGCATCGTATAATCAAGAAGAGGTACTGATGCGTTTGTATTGCTTTATTCTATCATTTCCGATTACATTCTAATATTTCGAAATTTTTAAGGTGGGAGGAATTAGTGCAACATTAAATCCGATTGTACAAGCCGTATTTCTATTGCAAACCAGAAAATCGTCTGCCGATGTACAGAGTACATGCGACATGTGTCCTGATCTTACTCCTATGCAAATTTGCAAAGTACGTAAACTTTAAATATAATATATATGAAGGTCATCTAGAAAGTAAAGTAATTTTTTGCTTCAAAATTAGCACACCTGACGTGTAGAGGGGATCCTAATTGTAAGTTTGTTTGGTCTTGATTGACTCGCCGCTGAGAAGATTTGAAAAATAGTTATTAACATATTTGTGAACCTTACTTTCTGGATAACCCTGATATTATGATAATTACAATCAATATATGCTTTGATAATCAATCTATTTCTTTTAAAGATATTGAATCTATATACACCGGCTGAGGACTATGAGCCAACAATAACGGCAGAATTTATTAGACAAATTCAAACCTGCTTGCAAGAACGAAACAAAGACAAACAGCAAAATGATCAGGTAATCTATCATTTAATTCCTCATTTCGTTGTTTTGATATTATAAGTAAACAAATTCTTTGAAAGTTGCATTACTTTAAACAAATTTGCACGCTACAACTTTAGCCACGTCTATCGAATGTAGACAAAGTTTATTTATTGCCAACGAAAATTCGTTTTGTAAAAATGGATGCAAAAATTCAGTCGCTTCCTCCTGTACTGTATAACTGATGACGATTAACGTGTATTTTTTTTTCACAGGCTAATTTGTTGATGGATTCCAAATTCAATTTTGCCGTGAGGTTCCCATTCAATCCGTCAAAGATTCGGCTCGAAGATATTGAACTGCCGGAAGCGTTAAATCTTCACGATCTTCTGACGAAATTGTAGTCAAATTTATCTAGAAATTGTGTACATTAACTTAAGAATCAATACCCCCCCAATGAGGCGTTTATCAAATGCATTTTTTTTTAAACATTGGTATAAAATCGAGAAATAAAAATGTGCCATAGTGCTTGATTTCGCATGTATTATATAGGATTTTGTCAATTTAACGAAGATACACCTAAATATTTATTATCACACTGCTACTACGATTGCTAGTATTTTTTATAGCAAATTGTTGAAATCGAAGCATTAGCTATTTAATACAGTGCAGTATTAGAATATTGGATAGTGGGCCAAGAAGTTATTTTTAGGATGTGTAAAAATGATTTCTTTGAATGAATAATTTGTTTTTATATAATTGTACTTAATATGACTTAATTGAAAACTGTTCATGTTATTTTTTAATATCATATACAGGAGTGGGCTTTTATTCCTTGATAGTGTTGAATATCAAAATATATATATTTTTTCCATACATTTTTGGTAGAAAATTTTCATCAAAGTTATTGCATTTATTTTAATTTAAATTTAATGAGCTGATTATCCAGCGTCATTTATTTCCATGTTTGGATAGACTGAGTTAACACATCTTGTGCGGGATCGGTTTAATCAACGCTTACACTTGCTTACGCCACTTACATTTGCGAAAATTGTCTAATAAGAATTATTGTTAGCATTTGCGTTAATGTTGATGACTGTGAACTCATCAGAAATTGGAGCTGTAACCGATTATGTCATTGCAGACGTATCAGACATGTCTTATTAAGGGAAGAATCCTCAATATTCAATGGCGTAATTGCCATGGTAGTGTAGGATTCTTACCCGCTTATCTCACGTTGCTACTCTACGAACGCTCTGACTCTCCAACGGCTCAGAGGCGACTTTTAAAGGGCGCATTTTAAAGCCAACATTCCCCTCAACCTAATATCTTAAGCATTGGATGCATTACTTAATGAACGCACCCTGTACATCCTCTCTGGACTTGATCCAGCCAATCCGGCCAAAAAAGCTTCCCGCAAAAGATGTGTTGGAATATTGTTGAAAAACATAGATTCTTTACATGCAAAACTTAACAGTAAAGATATACATCATATTTATATATTGTAGCTATATGTTAATTGTGATTTTTGTTCCTTTTTCTTAGCGTTATTTTTATTTTGCAGATATGTACAATTTTTTACTACGTATCTTTATTTTCCATATGTAATGTATTATATATTTAAGATATAATCAAATTTGCCTAATTTTGTAGAATAGTTCATATTGAATTTAATGATTGATGCGGCTTTAAAGAGTATTTAATTCAATTAGAACATTCCTATTATAGACATTCCATTGAAATATATCAAATTCGTAAATTAACGTGTATTTTATAAGAGTATTTTTTTGAATATCGTGTAGAATTTATTTTTCTTTGTTTGCACTGCTAAGCCTATTTATTATACATGGATATGAAAATCTTCATATACACAAGTGAAAGCATATTTTTTATTATGTAGGTTGTAGATGATACGGCTATGACCGCGCTAATGGATGCATTCCATTGAAATTAGAATATATATATATACATATATAGTTGATTGTTAAATTTATATTCATATTGTTTCATGTTTTCCACAATCTGTTGTATAAATGTGTATATTTTTTGATGTTGTGTGATTACTATGGAAGCTTTGTAAACTTACGTTACTATATACAAATGCTGAAGTATGAGATAAAACGCAAAAAGACCGCATCATTTAAATGAAACGAGTAAATTTCATAGCGAATATAACTTTCATATAAAGTATTATTTTTCCACTTACACGATAACGCTGCTTTGATTTAAATACTAAAATTGCAGTCAAATGTTATTGTGCAGCAATTTTTTTACAATCAGAAACGTAAGCTTAATAATTTTCCCCCTAAACCTCCGCATTTTTAGTCTTCCACATTTAGGATTATTTTTTAAATAAATAAGTTTTTGAACTGTTTGAATGTTCAAAATGTCTCCCAATATGTTACAAATATTTTAATGACAAAAATTGTTGAATTTAAATTTAATAAATCACAATTCACGTTTAATATATTAGGGTACACATAAGTAATGCCGTTTTTTTTAATACAATTCAAAATATCTTTTCTTAATTATTTATAACTTTCTGCCACATTTCTTCCAACAGATTTTAACTGAAAATTGTCCAAAAGAGCGCTGAAGAGTAATTATGTATCTATTCGCCAAAGCTGACTTCTTCTGACATTAGCACATTTTTGTATGCCCCAACCGTTTAGGCGTTGAAATAGCCTCTTATCCACGCGTTAACTATTGTTTTTTCCCTTCCCTTGGCAATAATTTGTTAATGTTGAGCCATTGGGTCATGTTACAGTCGATCAATGCATTTGGGACCCAAACATCTTATTTATAACATAAGTAATTGACTTATACAGCCCTATATCAGAGCCCTGAGCCTTCTCCCTCCAATTGTCCAGACCCAGATGTGCAGCATTTGTCTATCTGTTTATCCCAGCGTAGACGAGGTCTTCTGACAGGTCTATTGCCAATCGGTTAAAATTCTAATTTGACACGAGGGACTCTACTTCTTGATGGTCTCGTTCCGAAGAGGACTTATAATATATCCTGTTCATTGCATCGAAAAAACGACATTACCTATGAGTACCTTTGATACCGGTACATCTAATAGGCGATAATATAACGGAGATACATCCTCAAAACGTGACAAACACTTGATTCTCATTCTAGCTATCGATATGTTGATAACAGATATGAAAATAATATTGGTAATAAAAATATGTACGCAGAAATGAAGCGCTACAAATAATAGTATGATCCTGTAAGCACTATTAACACATTACGTACGGAGTAACATTGCGCATATTAATCCTGTTTAAAATAATTTAGACTATGATATTAAATTTGTTTAGCTCTTATCTTTACGGATTACTTCAGAGATCTGCATCTTTATTGCATCCATCTGCTTGATAATTTATGCCCCGTATGTAATGCGTTAACATTGACGAGGTCAAATTATTGAATAATACTCTCGTACCTATTTGATGACCATAAATCAATATATATATTAAATAAATTATATCTCAGGGAAGTTCTAATCTTCCCGTGTTATACATTTGGAAATGTTTCCATTTTTTACTATTTTAATTTAAAATTAAAAATGTGTACACATCTAATGCATTCCACACGTTAATAATTATAATGATCTTATCGCATGTTGTAAAATGTGATGTAAAATGTTATAAAAGGATCCGATGTCGAATCCTTCTACTAAAACATTAATCGTTAGGTGCTTAAATGTTTCATTTTGACATAAATATATATATGTATAAGAAATTATATTAAAAGTTATTCAAGATAAAATCACTCCAGATGTCAATATTTACATTCGTAATATATAATCACGTTGATATTTTTAAGAACTGATATATATATTTTATAACAATACTTACATATGCTTCGTTCGACCCGAGTTGAGCCGTTCAATTGACGACGACGTCGAATATTTTGTGATAAAAAAATGGCTCTAGTCAAATGAAAACATGTAGAGATTTCATTTTAATCTTGATATTCGTATATGTATGCAAATGTTTTTTTTTTATATAAGCTATTTATTTATGCTGCATGCGTAAAAGACAAAGTTGTAAATTTAGGACACTTATTTATTATTTAAAAAAATGATCCATTAATGCTCAATGTGAGTGTTTTATATGATTTTAATCAATATTGATTGTATATGGGAGGCGGCGACCAAAATTTTAGCATTACAAAACTGCTTTTGCATTGATTATCTTAATATATAAAAATCAATGTTTGTTTGTCCGTATTTAATGTGCTACCATACCATTTATCCGATTGCGATAAAACTTTGTCAACTTACTGTTTACACTTGCGGGAATAACATAGGCATAGTCAAAATATTGTATGGATGTTGGTGCATACTGGTCTGGTGAAATGAAGTTTGGGCTGCGAGGACGGGGAGAGAGAGATTTTAAGACATTTATATAATATTTACAGATCTCAATCATTTTTACAAACGTCGACTTTACTGCTGTTTTGTTACACAAAAAATGTCGCTGCCTCCCATACTATAAATAACTCAAGCTCTATTATAGATCCACGCATAGTAGTTCCCCTTGTATGTCATTTATTATTGCATTATGAATATATCCGTAGCGCTATATGAGGGTTGCCACAATTGTTCAATTATGTAATACAGGTGCGGCAGAAAAACTACCTTATTTTAAAAATGAATAACGCAAACAATCCAGTCAATGTATTGAGATAGTCAGGTTTTACAGCTTTCCTCCACGCTTTTCAGCATATCAACGGATATGTTGTCGATAGCAGCTTCTTCACTTGAACCCAGGGTCCTTGGATTGTCGGTGTTAACTAGGGATTTCAGACAGTCCCGCTGCTAAATCAGGCGAACCTATCAATTATTGCTGATCACAAACAGACGCACGTTAAGTACCGCTCTTTCGAATGAGCATGCGCGTTTCAAATAAGGTAGTTTCCCTGCCACACTCCGTACATTTACACATACAGATAAACTTATTACATTGTATCAATCTGTACATAAGAATGCAAAATCTGACCGGTTTATCATATTTTTTAACAATAAATTGAACGTATTAAAATGACATAAAATTATATGCATATATGATTAACGTAGATTTAAAATTATAGTGATTAATGATTATATTTGGAGAGTGTTATATTACTATGTGATTTATTTGCATTTTGTTATATATGGATGATCTCGACGATAGTCGATTCAAATAAATGAATGACCAAATTAATTGATGATTATCATTCTTTTAATTGAGAGGGAAGTATAATTTATCATTCAGTTTGTATATCAAATGTGCCTTCAGTGCTTCCATGTTCTTTGAGAGACGTTTATTAATTTTTGCCGCACCGGGTCATCCAATATTGTATTTATGAAATGTTAGCGTGTCATATGAATAAAATTTAAAAATGTTGAATTGTGAAAATTTTAAAACGTTAAAAAATATCCTAATTCTAATTAAAACGGAGTGAGATAATATTGAGAAAGTGTTATATTTATTGAGACGAAATGTACATTTTAAAATTGCATCGTTTTATTTTGGTGTTTACATCGCCGGCGAAAATCTATATCACATTTGCAAACTAAAACAACAATTTTGTTGATGAATATTGTCAAATTAATGTACTTAACGTATATATATGTTATAAATATATATATATAGAAATATTTCATTGTTATCGCAATAAAATGTATCATAAAGTCTAGTACAAAAATATATAATACGTGCTATAACCTATTTTTCATTATCGTATCTAGTTATGTATATCAAAATGTTATTCATGTCAACTTTGTGATGATATTTATTCTTATCTAGCATATTTAAAGTGTTGTTAATTCTTAGTTTTCATAGTTAGACTATAAAATTTTACTTATTTACTTGTACAGGTTGTGTCCCATATGTCATGAAATATATATATTTTTAAATGATTTATTGACAATACCGTTGCAAATTGTTAATATTCGCTATAAACTCGCGGAACAAGGCTGCACTAAATCAGCTATCCTGATTGAACCAGTTTGAACACAATATGACCAGTAGGGGTATGGAAAAATATATATTTCATGTCTATTGGGACACACCCTGCATTTGAAGTATCCCCAACACTTTCTACCGAGACAGTCGCAAAATCACCCTTTGATACGTTCACCCAGGTGATCTGCTGGATGTTCTAAATAAGACTCAGAGGTCATGCTACCTTTAATACTGATCGGATGACAAGATGAATTTAACGCATTCCTATAAATGGATATTGGAGTAATGATGATATATATCAAGCTATAAACACTATAATGATGATATATATCAAGCTATAAACACTATAATGATGATATATATCAAGCTATAAACACTATAATGATGATATATATCAAGCTATAAACACTATAATGATGATATATATCAAGCTATAAACACTATAATGATGATATATATCAAGCTATAAACATAGCTATATTTCGCATTCCGAACCAGGCTCAATAAATGAACCTTAACATGTTGATAGCACACAGTATTCCTTAATTCCTCGGTATATTGCTTAATGATCAACTAGCATAGTATCCGCTTTCTGTTGTTCAACTATTTTTGTGTTGTAAATATAAAAGGACAGGTTTACCTTGCAAGCCTGCCAGTTTACTTCTGAAGGAGTAGATTTTGCAAAAGAGTGGTGATACTCGGCTAATGACGCCACTCCAGAACAGTCAAGAGAGAATAACAAAATTGGTTGACGATAAGAATGATGCGAGTATCTTAATTATCAAAACAAACGCCTACTATCAAGACAACACGAACGAAAGTCGTCTTATCTTTGTGAAAGAGCTTATCCGACGATAGCAATTTCAGTTAATTATACCAAAATTTTATAACAGTTAAAAGATTCTTTAGAATACGATTTTTTGATGAATAGTAAGTATGAACATTTACGTTTTTCTATAAAAATATATTGAGAATATTTAAGCATGTTTTTACGGTACGTCTTTACCATCAATGCACGAGTGTATGATGAGACACAAGACACCCGTCTCTGTCTCATGATTTCCGGTCCGATAGGGTTAAATAAAGCTAAAATAATTCTTCGTAGTAAATTAAGATTTCGACAGGAAGATACGAGCTAAAAATTTGCATTTTCTACATATGCCAAAAAAATACAGATAGAATTCGAGGAATCTCCTCAGTTTGCCTTCAATGTTTATCATGAAAAAAGTATCTAAGATTGTTATAAAATTGCTCTCTCATGTGTCCACTGCCTGTGATACGATTCCTCTCTGATTTCGGCTTTACGAAGGGCTTACAACCACAGAACAGCTTATAGCGCTCTTGATTTGATCGGTCCAGTGCATAAGGCGTCATCTCTATTTTTGTTTTTTGACATAAGAGGTTTCCTTGGAAATGATAATGTAGATTTCCAGGATCTGCCACCTCGCAGAAGTTCTTTCACTGTTCTTTATAACAAAAAAATAATGATAAACCTTTAACACGTATGTTGCAATATCGTCCAGATATGCACGAGTATATTATTTTGCGGAGGGATCGTTACCCATAAATGGGTGACATTTTTCTTCCTCCAGTTAAAAATAATCCAAATAAAATAAAACATTCCTTTTAATAAATTTGCCTATAATTTTAATAACTAGATGTCCCTGGAATTTTATTTAATAGATTGATCCAATTGCAATTTCCGATACCGCTTTACAAAAAAATAAATATCGAATTGGTTAGCAAAATATTGTATTTTATTTATTAATTTCTTTTTAACATAATATTTACATACATTCAACGCGCTTAATTCTAAATTATTTTTTCATATATCCTATAATAATACGATACCCCGTTTTCTTCTTGTTTTTCCATAGGGACGAGTTCCGATTCTTCAGCGTGATCTTTTACAAGCTCAAATGAATTTTTAAAATTGGGAAAATAAACGTCGCAATCGTACGTCGATTGTATCTCTGTTAAATAAATACGATGAGCGGCCGGATGTTCCATTGCAATCTATAACGTTAAATTAAAGCGACAGTTTTGATAAACGTGATTTGAAGAAAAGCATTGAATTCGTTTTATATTTACTCTGTATATCGATTCACCGCCGATGATCCAAATTCTTTCCACGTCATTGTTCGCTATCATATCATCGATCGCTTTATTCAAATCGTCGTAGACTAGGACGCTTTGGGCAATTTTAGACTTCAAATCGTCCGCGTTCTTGGTCAATACTACGTTCAGCCGATCTATCAGCGGCCTATTCTTTGGCGGGATGCTGTCCCATGTTTTGCGCCCCATTAGGACTGCATTCTTTTTCGTGGAATCCGTCGTGAATTTCGTGAGACGGGCGAAATATTTCATTTCTTTGCTGAAACATATTGCATTTTTAGTATCGATCATAATAAAAAATGTCAGATCAATAAGACGTTATACCTCAATCGCCATGGAAGATCTCCATTGATGCCGATCCCCATATTTTCGGACATCGCCGCTATAAAACATAGCTTTGAACGTGACATCTTGATCTTGACAGCTTCAAACGTCAAATTGATAATCAAAGCTTGAATTGGCGGGAATATATTTTATCTTTAGGTCTTAACGCACTTATAACCTACCATATTTTTTGTATTAATTGCAATACAAATCATACCAATATTTTGGAAAAAACTAAATTATTCTAATGGAAATACTTTAATAATTATTCTAATGCACTTGTGTAATTGATGGTATTCAATGAATACATTTAAAGAAAACCAATATTTAAATATTGAATATTAATTAGAAAGATTAATTGTAGATCATATTCAAAATCCATTGTCATGCAATAGAGGTTTCCTTAAGAACTCGTTGTTTTTAAGGGGTTTACTGTACTATGTCGTGTTACATGGGAGTTGCGTGTTCTTTTAATAAGGAAAATTTAAATAAACAACTATTCAAATGGAATATATTTATTATAACTAATCAGAATATAATATACATTGCTTAAAAAATAAATAAAGATAAAGAAATGATTTGTATATACAGGATCTTGGGGTTTTCTAGAGGGTTTGGTCCTAAGACTCAATGCCTCCTGTACTTTGTTGTTAGGACCGATTGTGGCAAGCAGTTGAATTTGGCTTGTATCTTGCAATATATTAAAGCATCTGACTTTTTTCAAAAATTATTTACATTATATCTTCTATTTAATTTTAAATACAAGAATTTAATTTTGAGACTGATTATCACGTTCACAATGTGAAATAGTATCAAAAACAAACAAGTAACTCCATTCTCAATACGAAATTCTGTTAACATGTTTAGATATTAGTAGTTTAGATTCTTTTATTTTTCCTTATATGATAAGAAAGATAGCAAATTTTAGTCTAATTGATAATTTTTTACGGTATAGCGATATCCCTGGAATGTTCTTCAATAGTCAATGATTCGCTGGAGTTTACAATGGAACGAGTTCACCAATAAACAACAATCATTTACATCCACGGACGAAGAAAAACAACTAGCCTGCAGAAGAATATGCAATATATTCGATCTGCTCGTATCAATTAATAATATTTTTTTATTAGGAATAAATATAAATATAGGAAATAACTGTCGTTATTAAAACAGTCTTAGATTCCCTCTTACTAAGCACCATTTAAAGATGAAACGTTGTTAAACAGTCTTTAAAATCATCGTCGTTGAGGGTATTATATCGTTTGTGATTTTTCATAAATTCTAAAATAATAGGAGACACCGTCTTCTTTTTGCTTCTCCATCGGGACGAAGTTAAATTCGTCGGCGTGATTTTTCAGCAGCTTAAAATCATCGCCGAGCTCTGGAAAAAACACATCGCATTCAAATCTGGCGTCTATTTCCGTCAAGTAAACTCTGAAGGCGGCGGGATGAGTCAACGCTTCCTGAAAGAAAAGAAAACTCATAAAAGCGAGCATGGATCAGGCATATGGTATTAATTTTAAACGATCGCTTACTCTATATATAGGCTCGCCGCCGATGATCCAAATGCTTTCGACATTACAATCATTTTGGGCGTTTTCAATCGCTTCGTTTAGGTTGTTGTACACTTGAACGGATTTCGGTATTGCGCATTTCAATCCATTCGGATTCCTCGTCAGTATAATATTCAATCTGTTTGCTAGCGGTCTCTCCGATGACGGTATACTGTCCCATGTTTTTCGACCCATGATTACGGCATTTTGTTTATACACGTCTCTAGTTTGAGATGACATCCTATTAAAATACGCGTATTCATCTCTGAAAGCATATTTACTGTGAAATGAATTTATCGACGCCGTATGTTAGACTTATCGATATGACCTTGTACTCGATACACTTTCTAACTCGATTATGGGACAATTTTTGTGCGAGACAAGTGCGATGATTTAATACGTTTTATAGACAGTAGAATAATTATAAATATAAATAGGATGTTAGGACGCTTACTTTAATCTCCATGGCAGACGACCATTGATTCCAATGCCTCTATTTTGGCACATTGCAGCTATGATATTCAATTTGGTTTGTGGCATGGTGACTTATGAAATTATACAAATTTAAAATGTTCCTGGTTTTAATTGGCTATAAAAATAATTGTTAAAAACAGGGAATATTAATAAATAATGTAAATTCAAAAGCAGACAGAGCAAATTGAGCCCACTTACGTTACTTTCGCCAATCAGTAGAAATATGACGTTTAAATCGAGCGAACCGATTTCAAAATATTGCACATTTGGCCTTAACACGCAAATTATAAACCATATCTCAAATATATTTTTTTCGTTTTTATTCCAATAAATTCAACATAATTGTTAATAAAAATATTTAATATATTGTGAGGACTCAAAAATATTCATATATTTAGCAAAAGGAAAAAAAATCAAAATTTATTAACACAAAAATTTTATGTACAGCTTCATTTTTGGATCGTTTTTCTCTCAGAATATATTTTATGGATCACTTATTATCCATTATTTTGATAACGGACGTGTTCTGATTGATACGATTTTAATGCTTCTAATCATTTGAACAATAAAAAAAAATAGTAAGAATGTTGTTATTGTCCCCGCCTCAATAAAAAATCATTTTTACCCTTATTTTTTCAGTTTTTTTTTAATAGTTAAAAAACACATTTCGACATAAATCTGGTAGGGACAATCAATTTATTAGAACTTGAATGATCATGTCAACCGTGTTGAAAAAAGTAGTTTCGAGAAAAATGCGTTTAAAGATTTCATTCTGGTAGGAGCGTTTTAATTGCCGCGTCACTGAAATAGCTATAACTTCATAAATAATTGGAATTTCCTTTGGAAGATATGTTCATAAAAGTATAAATTTGCATTTTAAAAAGCGCTGTAAGTCGCATATTGACTGAAAATTTGTACATGAGAAAGCTGTGCGTAAGTTGAGTACTGCGTTTGCTCACAGTGGAACAAAAACAGCATCGTTTAATCGATTCATAACCAAGGATGAAACATGACTCGCACCTGAGACAAAGAAATAATCAAAACAATGGACAGAATCGACTCCAAAGGTTCCGTCTTCAGGCGTCAGTTTTTTTGGGATGCGTGTGGAATAATTTTCATTGATTATCTTCAATAGGGAAAAACAATTAACGTAAAAATGGCTCGGCACTAAAAGATTTGCCAACAAACAAAAGGTGAAGTCGACGGCTGATGGCTATTTTGAGAAGTTCGACGGTTCTCACTATAAACAATATAACGAAGCTGTTGAAAATCGCTGGGAAAAATGCATCGAGCTTTATATTAAATTTAGCACAGTACATTTGAATTATTACATTTTCTAGAGGTGAATCACGTTCCACTCCTTTATTTTACTTTATTGCATAGCAATATCGATTTCTATAATCTACTATTAATTATATGTTATCATATCGCCACTATGATTACTAATAAACCCATTCTAGGAAAAACAATATAAATATAATGCATCATTAAATACACAAAAAAAACTATTTAGAAGCCATTTTAAGACCTTTTAGTCTTGCTTTTGCATGTTCGTTGATACAAATATCTTCTTTCGTGTAGAAATATGTATTCATTTTTAATGCAATTCCATAGCTCATAGATTATTAATAGTTCAATTAACCAGATCAATGTTCACCAATACAGTGCATTCGCATTATGATCAATTCTGTTCCTTATGTCCACATGATCAAGAATGAAATACCCGTTGCTTACGAATATCTGACGCTATAGAAGGGTTGAATTTATATGATAAATGTTTTATTTAGAAAGATTTTCAATATTTAAGCGACATGTCCTAAATAAAATATATCAATGTTATTTTTTTTTGATAAAAATAAACAATGCAACAATGCATAAACATTTCCGTTTGTGGTAATACAGATATGGTAAAATGTTTTTTTAGTAAACAATGACATCAGTGGCTGTGGCAAAGAGATTGATCATTAAACGTCCAAACGAAGAATCCGTTGATTATCGTTCACAATTGATATGGTGTGATGTTTGCTGATAATCTTCCAAACTTGAAATTTTCATATATCAAAACAACTAACTATAACTATTTGTATTAAGATTTATTATACTCTATACTTAATGCCATAGAATAATCTTTTAAACGAAAAAAAATTGAGTGGATATCTCACACACAGCTTATTTTATTTATATTTAAAAGTCGAGCGTTCTTGTTGAAAGATCTTGTACCTGAATTTATTGGTAGTATAAATTTGTGCTATTCAAGAGTGTAGTCGAATATAAAAAATATCTTATCTACAATGCAATCAATATTATTGCTACAATATTTTATAAATATGTCTTCTAAGAATACTAATTAATCGTCATATCAAAATTCTTATCTATACCAACATGTACAATGGCTTTTTTTTATTTTTGCAATCCCTTTAGGATCATATTCGATCACGTCATGAAAAAAATTACACCAAAAGTGCGGCATGACGATTCATAGACGATTCATTCGAACTATTATGACTATATCTACGCTTCCTTTATATATCTTATAATGTTTATAAGATGACGATGAACAAATCATTGATGTGGGTATTTACAAAGAAATAAAACAACATTTTATACGCACAAGCAAGATTATTAATAAAATATTTTCTTACAAAGATAAGCAAAATTTATAATCAGATATACATATGCAAATTTATCAGAGCAATACTCAAACAGGCATTGATTATGATTAATTTCTTTCATAGATCCTGTAATAATATGTTACGGTCGTTCCATTGACAACTTCATGTTGTTCTTCAATCGGTACAAGCTCAGATTCATCTCCATGATCCGTCAAAAGGGAGAACTTGTCCTTAAATTCGGGAAAGAAGTACTTGCACTCGACTTCAAAGTCGATCTCAGTCAAATAAATTCGCGAAGAGATCGGCTTATCTATGGCTTCCTGGAAAAATAAATAGATCAGCAGATATTCCTTAATACTTAAATATGTTACGATGACGGCTTGCATACTTTATAAATGGGCGCGCCACCGATTATCCAGATCCTCTCAATGTCAGGCATATCCCTAAGATGAGACAGGGCGACATCCAAGCTTTCGTAAGTCAATACATCCTTGGGAAGATCGTCTGATTTGTCGGTTAAGACAACATTGAGGCGGTTGATCAGCGGTTTTTTACCAATCGGGATGTGTTTCCAAGTATCTAAATCCATTACAATGGCATTTCTTTTCTTTGTGTCCTTAACGAACTTTGTTACCACAGCAAAATGTGATATCTCTTTCCTGAAATTAAAATATGATATATTGCGTGGGTTGATGATGAACAAAATTTGAAATATATAATAAAATAAAAGTGGTGTAGTGGTTGCTTTATGCTATGCATACACATAGTAGAGGAAGCGCGGCGCACGCGCATAGCGTCGATTGAAATTTTTATCTAACAGAAATCGTACACCTCACCAGCACGATGAAGGCTACTAAATCGAGGCATTCCCGCCGAAATCTGGACGCTTGGAAACAGTGGCGTAACTACTAATTAGCGAGCTTAGGCGACGCCTAGGAACAGTAACTATCCAATCTATGTATACATATATACAGTACATATATGTTTTTCAAATTCTTACATTAACCTTTCCCTACCGGTGATGTATTTACTACACCTCGACTCTAATAATGGGAGTATCGATATAAAATATATTAGATACGGGGTTCAGAATTTTTGTATTCCTCGGTAATATAATTACGAACCACATCAAAGTATTATAGTATAAAAGTATTTATCTGCAGCGACGGAAATAAATAATTTGTCGGGAAATCGGGAATTTTGCGATTTTTAGTCCGTGTCTCAGCAGAAAGGAATTTTATCAGTCAGGAAATTTATCATTACAATTTCTTAAACTATTGAAAATCCCGGTCCCGGGATGGTCTAATGCAATCCCGGGATCGAAATTTTAGCTCGGGATTGAATTCCTTAGCTACAAGATCTGTGTGCTCAACCGGTCCGCTTTTTAGATCGCTGACATGACGAGTGAGCGCCTCGCGATTGGACGAATAATTACGCGTTGCGCAACAGATGATGCTACTGTACTGAACGTATATGTTAGGGCTGTAATTGTAAGTATCCGCTTCGTTGCTCATGTCGATCTGTGATTAAAAAAAGCAAAATTCCGGGATATATTTGAATGCCCCTCTTAGTAAAAAAAGTCTTATTTTCTCCGATTTTTTTAAAAATGACAATGCAATCATGCAACAAAATCTTAAAGATGATCGTCCACCTTTCGGTTCAACCACATTACATTGATAATTATACATTAAATTAATTTTTCAAAATGAATAAATCCATTAAACAAGAGTTTCATAAAGTTATTTTAAGACAGAGTTCTCTCGCGAGATATTATGAAGGATTTATTATAAATGTGCACAATTAGAAGCACGAAGATACTTTGGAAGAAAGTAGTGTTAAGCTCGAGATAAATAAGAAGCATTTTTAGCTTCGTTTCGTGGAAATTCTGAGATTCTTTAGTAAAAAACTAATTTAAATAAATATGCTTCGGTATCAAAAATATGAGATAAAATCATTGAAAACAATCAAGACTGTTTGGAACCAACTATAGACATTATGATGAATGGATTTAAACTAGATGCGTTGGGACATACAATAAACATAAAATAAATCATGTATTTTATAAATGGAATGCCAAATAAGATAATGATCAGGTAAGAGAGAAAAAAAAAACCTCAGAAAATTGCGCTGTGTTGTGTAATATATAATAAATACAGTGTGATATAGTGGTAGCTTTATACTTTGTACAGATACACACACACACGTTTCAGAGGCAGCGCGACGCATGCGCGTAGTGTCTCTATGATGTATACAATGGACTCGGATACACTGCCGCTCAGAATGCAATATATAGGGTCCTACAATAAGGATGGTCGATTTTTAAATGTAAAGTCCCGATACAAAATTCGCCAAAATAAAGTCGCAGAAAAGCAAAGTTCGTGAAAATGGCGATACATTGACTACCTCGGGGTTTCCCATACGCTCTTACGGACAGCAGCGATGTTTTCAGCAGACCTTGCGCTTCGGCGACGTACAGATTTTGAGTGATTATTCAATGCTTTAACCTTCCATGGTGATTTATTTCCATTAACAACAAATTTGACATTGCTTTGGCTGCCTATAACCTAATAAACTTAATGCGTCCCTATTAAAAGACCCCGTGTAAGCGTTATGTGGTTAGAAGATCAGATTCAGATAGAGGCTATAATAAAAAATATATTAAATAAGTCATTCAATAGTCAACAGATGTATTTTGTCGCAATTCGTACTCTGAGGCGAACGGACGCGACTGCGAGACTCGGATATGACGACACGTATCATAAACGAAGACTACCCAGAGGATTGATTCGACTCTTTTAATGTGTTTTAGCCAAGTTTAAAAAACAGGATTGAATCGTTTCTTCCCCAAAATATTGCAATCGAGCGATGATATTCAATTTTGTATATTTAAATTCAATCTGTTCTGCGTCAAAAATCATTATAGTGCATGCGTATAAATCTATTTTGGTAGCGCATCAATGCTTGGCAAGAACATGCACATATACATTTTTTTAGCAATCATCATTTTCCTAAAATAAAATATTTGGGTGGTCATTAAATGGAAAATGTTGAATTGCCAGAAGATATTGAAAATCGCTAGTCTATGTTATTGCAAAGCCGATTCCTGAAGATGTATTACAAATCAGTTATGGATCTCTTTGATCAATATTGGTAGTCATACATTTGATAATTTAAAGGGATTCTTGCGGAACTTACGGCAGATACCAGGGACTCGATCCATCTTCCAGGCCAATACCACCGTTTTTCAGGCAAGCAGCCATCACATACACGGGCATTTTTTTTTTGTCACTCATCCTTGTTGCTCAACGTCTTAATCCTCCGACTGTATGATCGAAACTGGATGAATAACTATCGTATATTCGCAACACTTAGATAGCAGCGCTTTCCAACGTTTGATATTCGCATAAAAATATACTAACACTTTATCAACCGCACGAATGCCAATATTAATTTGAACGAATCTATTTCTGCGATGGACAGAAAATACAAAAAAAATATCATTATCTATCAACATAGTCTCCTTTTAGCTCGATACACTTTTCCGAGCGATGTTCAATAGCTTCGATACCCTACTTATAATGAGAACCGCCAAAATTTATTGTTGTTAGAATTTTTAATTTTAGATAGAGGGTTAAATCTGGCGAATAGGGTGCATGAGAAAGCAATTCCAATTTTATCGCATTGATTTTGGTCACCGCGGCAATAGAAGTTCCTCATCAACGGGTTAAAGTTTATCCTAAGTTGGAAATTCGCAGTCATTTGAGAATTAGTTTTTGTATATTTTATTGTCAATTTACATAAACCGTTCTTCCATCAAAGAGGAGTTAATTTATGTAGTTATTTTGTTACTGGTAAGTTAATGTTCTAGAAAAAACTTTTTAAATTTTGTATTAACGACTACTTATTTATTTCAAAAAGTGCCTCAAAAAGTTTTTGATTTACCGCGTAATTCAAGGGATCTACGAAATTGCCCAAATATGGTCCAAAACTAAGTCTTTCTCTGTCCCGATGCCGCGTAATATAGAAAATCGCGTTTATCGAGGGTCGTCCGAGTAGCCTTAAACATAAGATATAAAAATAAACCTATGCTTTTATGATAATTTGCGAACCACCTAAGCTTAGCGTTTGATCCTTCTAGGATCTCGGAGTGTCCATGCAGAGATCCGTTCATGAATGCAAATCATATTTTGTGAATATGTTCGGATATGGCATCCGATCGCGTGGTGCTCATTCGTCGTGCCAGCAGTCCGAGAAGCGGACGGGTTGTACACACAAACCATGTGGCCACTCTTCTACTATTAAACTCAGGTTTTGCACCTTACTATGCACTTTTGTTGAACGGGCTGGCATGCTCCCGAATAGCAGGATCAATAAACACCTCGGTTCAATGGAGGGTTCCGATGTTTCTTTGTCTCAGGTATGAAGTGATGGATTCATGGTTGTGAATCGATGCAAAAACTCGACTTTATTGATGTGGACCATCACCAAACCCTCGATCGAAACATCCTCACAACACTGTTTTTGTTTGGTTGTGACCAAACGCGGCACCCATCTTGCGCACAGCTTTCTCATGTCCAAATTTTCAGTCAATATGTGATGTAAAACACTTTTTAAAATACCCACCATGTCTGCTAGCTCGAGCACTTTCAGTCGATGGTCATCCAATACCATTTAGTGGATTTTCTTCAACATTTATGGCGTGGTCATCTCATTAGTTTAATAACTTGGGAGCTGTTTACTCTGCCAGCCAATGTTTGACTGTTGTAAAGGAAGGAGCAGAATCCCCCAGAGTGGAATCTGGTTAGACTTTGATATTGGTTGGACTGAGAGCTTTCAAATAAATATATTACTTAAGCTTTATAATATAAGTACTATCTACCATAGTATTTTTAAATAACAATCGCCATTTATACGCGAGGTCGGGTACTTCTGTGAGTACCCTCGTACCATGACCTACCCAATATAGATTTGTATTGCCATATTATTTTAAAATTATTTACATCAGTGGTGCGTAATCTTTTACACATCATGCGGACACAAAAGTGGCGCTCACGGTTGGTAAGGTTTTAATGTTATACTGATGTAATTAAATTTAACTCAAAATTAAAACCACACACATCCGGTAGTGTTTAAATTATCCTGTCATGTCAATTATCTTAACACTTTTCCTGCATTAACATCAATCTATGCTGGTTTCAGTGATTCATATCATCATCTTGTGGCCTAAAGAGGGAAAAACCACAATTTTCATCATCGTTTTATAATTGTTTTTATTTTAAAACACGCTTATTTTCCCTAAATCTTATTTATCAAAAGTATTTCAGCCGTATAACTATTTTGCAAAAATTTCAGGATTTTTTAAAAGAAAAAATTAATACAAATAACACATCTTTTGCGGAAAGCTTGGATCTCAATTGCGGATAACCGTGATCGCAAACATATTTATTTTAATACATTCGTATTTTTGGGCAACCTCTATAAATACACATCTAACATCAACTAATACATAACATCTAAAATTAGAAAAAATGTAATAAATTCCTATATAAAATATTCCATTAGAATGTGCATTATTTCATTAAATGGCCCCGCATAAAATGTGTTAATACATGCATAGTTGAGCTTTCAATGTTTATCAATTTAAGATTGCAGGCTATCAGATGCATTTATTTTTATTCAAATATATCTGTATGCATCGGTCACAGAAAAACATGATATTCTTCAAGGATAATAAACCATGAAAATAGGACATTTGAAATCGCATTTCGCAGTAAATAGTCGAGAGATCGTTTCAAATTGAATTGAATTTATTCTGGCCGCTTCAGTATTCAACCTTTATCGGTTTTGAACCTATTTTATTTAAACGATAGTCAAGAAAATTATTATATTCTTAAATCCCTTAAAGATATCAATAAAATTACGCCAAATGGTCAATCTTATATACAAATGTTTAAACAAAACAATAAATTTACAACTTTCGCTTTGTATTAGTGACAAATGCGTGTTTCTTGAACCGTGTTTCGATACAAGCTCATTGCAAGTCTAAAATTTTGTGTGCTTTTTTGTTTTTGTCTATTTGGTTTACAGATCAACTCGAGAGGACGAGGAAAGAGCAAATAAATAGGAATGATTCGTATTTCAACGACATTAATCAAATTGTGGGTGTAACATGAAAACATAATTTTATTAAGAAGAGTTTAATTATCATAAATGTCTTACCACATCCAGCAAAAAACCATTTCAATTATGCATTTCGTTGATATTATGAGATAATATAGTAATATTTCCTCGTCGTAAGTGATTCATTACTACGTTTCATTTCATTTTATCAGTTATCGCTGCACAAAAAATAATCATGGATCATCCAGAGTGATTAAAAATTGATTAAACAGCGTCACTAAGACGATTGAAAGCCATTGAAGACATCACCGATGCAAAACCCAGGAAGTCCTGGGACTCGAGACTTATTTTCTGAAAAATTTAGAATTTTTACACGCTAAAGATACCATTTTAAAAGACAAGTTGATTGAACGGAAACCATACATTGCTTATTTAGCAGATTTGTCTGCTAAATTTAACGAAGTTAAGTTCACTCACAAGATGACAGTCTAAATTTGATAAAAACAAAGTCCTTCATCGCAGCTTTTGCAGTGTCCCAATTCGATACAGAAATTTAAATGTACTTCGCTCAGACTTTGAAACAAGGTTTGACAATGTAAAAAAAGAACTTAAGGTGCAGTTTATAAAAGGGATATCATGGCAATTATGGCATTAAGTATGAAATATAACGTTATTCAAATATCCACTGCAGCTTTGCTTGTTGGCACGTATTCTGGAGATCTAATTTTTGATGACTTTGTAGCATAAATCCAACTGAATTTGCTGGATGGTGTTCGTCATATTGCCTTTGAGGGCATCAATTGTTTGTGTTAGCCCCAAAGGAAGAAATCTAAAGGCTTTAAATCACATAATCAATGGCCAGTTTATGTGCAGAATATCTATTATTGCATGCACTTTGAAACACTTAACGCCGTCATGCTGTCATTATCCATATCAACCAGTTTAGGATACAATAAGTTGCTTATCATCAATCTATAATGCTTTTTGTTAATGGTTATGGCATTGCCAGTTTCATTTTGGAACAAATATGCACAATGACTTTATCGGGACGCATTTGGCAAATTTCAAGCATCCTTATTGAAAGAATATAGAAAATAGGGAAAAAGATACACGAGTCATTACTAAAATTCATCCTTGTTTAAATAATTTTCATATAGACCTATTAAAAATGATAAATAACAACTAATTTATTGCGTACTAAACGAGCTTGAGTTCAAATATGACGATGATAAAGTTGATCCCGAGGCTGCCAAAGCCAACTGAGCATTCTAAAATCAAACACACAGTGCTAATTAATAAAAACATCAGACTGAATAAAATAAAATATTTTCACAGTTTATTATAATGCAAATGCTTCAAACCTTTTCTAGTCGATAAAGATGATCCATTGCCAAAGGAAGTAAGGGTTTGGCAGAATTAATTTCTATCATTGTGAGATGGTCGAGTCTACCATAATTTCCACCAGCTTTCATCAGAGCATCCATAGACGTTCTAAGTTTAGACAATCTTATATCCCATATATCCTTTATGACAGTTCTAATCTCATCAGATTTAGGAATATCTTCAGAGGCGCTGTTTAAGAGTATTTTAGCTTCAACCATATAATGCTCGCTTGGCATTTTTGTGAATAGTCTATAAAACATGTTACATGAGCACATAACAAATAAAATAATACATTTGTCAGATTATAATAAGCATAAACAGAATAATGGAATTACTTGGAACGCTTTTCTTCTTCCTTGATTTCCTCCAGCATTGTTAAATCCATCCAATCGGGCGGAATAATTCTACACTTTTGTTTTTGTTTGAACATAACTGCTAACCAAATTGGCACAGAAACAGCAGCACCCGCCACAAATGGACCCAATTCTCCTGATATCAAATAAATATTATCAAATGTGAAATTGGGTATTATTCTAACGTGTTTATTCTCCGCTAAAAACTCAATTTCGGCCGGATCCATTGCGACGAAACACTGTTGTGCAGCGCTGTCAAAAACTTCGCGCCTTTAAGCGGTACAAAGTCGCAAAAAAGACGACCATGAAAAATCAATTGACATGACATAAACGACGGAATTTATAAGAAATATATTTTATGCATTTCTTTATTATTTATTGAAATTGATAAAAAGAAATATTTATAAATTCATTGCACAATAAATATAATTTATACAAATTAATAGACTTAAAAAATATAAATTTTGAATTTAATTTGTAAACATTGAAAAAGAGCAAATAAATAAAAACTTTTGAGAATATCTTTTAAACAAAATTCGACTTTATTCATTAACATATTCTCCTCAAGAGTGATACATTCATTTCAACGCTTCTTTGACATTTTGATGCCTTTTTTGTAAAATGATTTATTTGGCCTTAAAATAGGCTTCAGTTTTACCAATTACTTCTTCATTGGAGCCAAATCTGTTTCCCTGGGGCATTATATTTACGTCTAAAAATATATAGTAGTGGTTGGAAGATAGATCCGGAAAATACGGTGTGTGGAGAAGCAATTCAAAGTGCAATTTGTGCAATTTTTGTCATTATTGCTATCGATTTGTGACATACAGTGCATTGTTTTGGTGAAAGTCGAATCAATAGACGTAAGCTCGTGTGCTCAGTTGCTTGTCTTCATGAAATATATTCATTCAGATGATATCAAAGAAAAGTTCTTATTTTGTAGTGAATTTAAATGTCTGTGGGATTTGTGCGAATGATGCAACATCTATGCTTGCAGGAAAAACATTATCTTTTAATATACTTTAACGATAAAGCTTGATTGAAAATAATAGCATATCTAGCAGATATGTTATAACAATAATCTCATAGCATTTTTGTTCAAGCTACAAAACTGGCGAAGAAAAATTAATCTTGGAGACAGATTTTAAAGGAGGAGATTGAAAACGAACTTCAGCGTTACTTCCCTGAGCTGAAAGAAGCCACCATTCCCAATGAATTACCAATTAAATTACCTTATTAAAAATGCCTTTTTCAATTGCATTGGAGTCGTGGGTCACATGGTTTTTATAAAAAGGGGTCGCCACCCAAAAAAGGTTGAGAACCAATGAATTACTACTATTAACTATTGACTAATAAATAAATTTTATACCACAGGTAAAAGCATTTTGCAAGAATTAGTTATACAATAGACTCTCGATTATCCGGGGGACTGCCGGGGAAAACACGGATAATCCAAATAATTTCTATTTGGTTTCGATTATCATATCGTAATTACAATACAACTTTTAATTTCATAATTTTAATACGCATTATTTATTAAGAAAAACGCTTATAGTTGACCTATATGGTAGGATGATCGCGAATTTGCGAGCGAATTCCAGTGATCCAGAAAGAGCACTCTTGTACGTTGAACTCGGATTAAGACAGAGAAGGATGAAACGTAGTGCAGTTCGGTGACTGTGCATGGGAGAAAGAGACGGAGAGCTTCCTGCGTACATCGCACGATTGTATAGATCGTTAACCCAAATTTGTCGACTAATAATGATGTGTGTATGATAAATAATTCAAAACCGTGATCCCAATAAGGGGATTCTTCGAACGCCATGAAGTAAATTTCCCCGATTAAATGCTATGGAGGCATGACACCATCCGTACTTTATTTTATTAATTTAATTCAAATGTATTATTTGATTGTTAATGATCTTGTTTGTATTCTTGATAGATTTTGACTGACGAGATTTGCTCGGCGATTACTCATTTTATTCGACGGCGAAAATTTTGCCAGTCATTTTTCAATTTTTTAATAAGCCAGACGGGTGTTGTACATCGAAATTACGGTGAATAATAAAGTGAGGCTTAAAATCAATTATTATTGTTTGATTGGGCGAGGAACCGGTTGGATGTGAATTTGTTCAAATATTAACCCATCTTTTGCAGTGCGGCATTAAAATTATCTATGTAAAAAGGTATAAATAATGATGTTTGATTGGTTTTCAATCATTGGCATTAATACCCAGTGAGTTAATGTTTTTTAATTAAACGTAGAATAACTATTAGTTTATACTTAGATTGAGAAAATTGCATCTGGGAAATGCCATCTGGTTTACCGTTTTTGAATTCCCCTGTTGTAGAAATTAGTCGGTTTATAAACAAAACACGAAGAAAGGCTCCATAATATTGACTCAAACAGAATAATTTATTGTATTAGAAATAGAAACACGGCATTGAAAATAAAGCAGTATAGAGCGCTGAACGCCACGTGTGCGTGCATTCTCTTTTTGGATCATTCGAGTCCCAAATGAGTGATCTTCAGGGAAGGAAATCCTCGGAAGTAGACGAAATTCTGATAGAGTTTTTGAAGTATGAAGGGCATCCTTTGCGTGGAAGGTTCATTCTGTTTCTTTAGCAGAGATTTTTGAATGGAGAAACAGCAAAGACCACATCAATTGCCACTTTAGTCAAAGACACCGTTCTTCTAGCTCAGGGAGTGGAGTCCTCCTATTTTCTCAACCAGTACTTGGTACTTGGCGCTTTTTATAGCAAACGTATCTAAAGTAACAGAAACATGCAATTTAACATAAAATTTGCAGTGGCTGATGCATCGAAAATCAGAACAAGCAATGAGCAAAGCTGTCATTCTCAAAATAATTCGGACATGGACGGGATACAACTCTGGAATACAGTATCGACTTCAAAATCTACATTTTTTAACACTTTAAATGCATACATAACAATCAACAGTATACGTACACGTTTTATTCATCCATCCAATAATTTAGAGCAGCGAGTGGCCAAAAGACAGTGAGCACCTGCTTTGTTCGAGATGCTTAAATCATATCGCCGTTATCGACAACAGTCAAATTCAAACATTTTTTTCCAAGCACCCATTTTTGTATCTTTCGGTTCACAGTATCTTAATTTAACGCAACTGCCAATAACGTGTCATCTATGATTGGAGGCTTAGTAATAATATATTTATTGAAGTAAAACTTTTGTATGTGTGGTAGGATAAATTGGCTTGAACCTCACGAAAAGTGAAACTCCAAGCGGCAGTTGATCGGAAAAAGAGAGAGAGAATCGTTTTTAATAACGCGGTGCAATCTGTAACAATGGTCCCGACCCACGAGTCGGCTGTGATGAACGACGGAACACGTTTATGATTTTATTCGTTCGGTGATAGAGATGAAACGGGGCAGGTGATATATAAAATATCGAACAATCGGCACAACGTATTTATTCAACCATCACAGGGTTGGAGAACCAGCGGCAAGCAAGCGAGCGTGCGTCAAGCAAGCGAGTGGGCGAAGCGATGGGTGTAGGGAATCCAATCCCGGGATCCCGGATCCCGGGATCCCGGACAGTTTTAGGTACTTAAGAATCCCGGGATTAGAAAACGTAATCCCGAAAATACCGGGATTGAAATTTTTATCTAACAGAAATCGTACACCTTACCAACACGATGAAGGCTACTTAATCGAGACATTCCCGACGAAATCTGGACGCTTGGAAACAGTGGCGTAATTACTAATTGGCGAACTTAGGCGACGCATAGGAGCAGTGACTGTCTAATCTATGTATACATATATAGCGTACATGTATGTTTTTCAAATTGTTATAGTAACCTTTCCCTACCGGTGATGTATTTACTACACCTCGACGAATAATGGGAATATCGATATGAAATATAATAGATACGGGGTTCAGAATTTTGGTATTCCTCCGTAATATAATTACAAATCACATCAAAGTATTCATCTGCAGCGACGGAAATAAATAAATTGTCGGGAAATCGGGAATTTTGCGATTTTTAGTCTGTGTCTCAGCAGAAAAGAATTTTATCAGTCACATTGATGGTGTTATACAAAAATGAGGGCTCACACGATCATCAACTCGAACTAGCATTTAAATATCTGATGACGATACCTCCAACGAGTGTGGAAGCTGAGCGTGCATTTTCAGCAGCAAGTTGTCTGACTTCCAAAATCAAATCCAGACTAAATGACGAAACACTAATGTTTAATTTTAATGTTACTTCGGGCATATTTTCAAAATAATATTTGAAATTTTTAGTGTTTTATTTATCTATTTTTGAATTATATTTTTATCTTTTCTTAAATAAATAAAATTCTTTGGCTTTCAAGTGATTTTTTATATTGAACAAATGGACTTATTAGTAATTTTTGATCAAATTCATCAATGTAATTTCTTAAAATATTGAAAATCCGAATCCCGGGATCCCGGGACTGGTCTCGGGATTGTCTAATGAAATCCCGAAATCCCGGCATCGAAATTTTGGCTCGGGATTGGATTCCCTAGATGGGTGGTAGATGCTTCATAAAAGCATCTTATCGAGCTCGAATTCGGTCGCCTTCTCGAAGATCCTACCCCGTTTGGGTCTAGATACGAAAAGAAAACCCCCCCCCCCCTCCAACCCTTCTCGCGGAGATCTTCCTTCGGGGGACTAGGGTTGAAGAGCTGATCTTGAATATCGCTGGGTCCCTTTTTGAAAATCTGCCCTCATGAGAGATCGGGAATGGCGTTATTATCTGAGTATCACTACTCCATCGCAGAAATCTATTCATCCGAAAATTTTCAATATTATCAGTCTCTTCTGGAGTGACATCATCTTGTATAGATGTAACAACACGACCAAACCTCTAACCCTCGCGATAAAAGCTTGAACACCTACTGGTGGGCGGTAGGGACCAGCTTGATTGCTTGGAATTCGCATTTACAAAAACCATTTTCCTTTTGAGCCAACGTAACTCTTCCTGAGAAAGCCGAGATAATACAAAATGAACAAGTCTTTGACGCATTCAAATCGATATCTCATCCATTTGATCGATCTTCAGTCGTCGAACGGTTAAAGATCCTCAAAATCATTCGAGATCATTTAAATCCGCGGATGATGACATTATGGGACACATTCTATTTTTATAAACACTTCTGAGTTTCAACGACCAAATCTGTTTGGCGATTTTCGCATTTCGCAAATCGAGTCCTCGGCAAAGTGCTGTCTGAACAAACAACGTTCTCGCGCAAGAAATGATCAACAATCGATCGGAAAAATTTCACGTCGTCGTAAAAGAGGTGCCGGAAACGTGGTAAAGTCGTCAATATCACCACAATATACTTGTTCTTTTCCCTAATGATTTACGATTTATGTGAGGACGGTAAAAATCATGCTGGTAGTCCGTTTCTGGCTGTCGGCTCAGCTTCTGATCGATCTGTCGTTAAATTTTGCTGCAGACTTAAAAGTGATTTAAATTCGACAAAACGTGTCAAAATCAATGACATTGGGATATTGTGCAAACGATAGGAGCTGTGCAAATCTAATACAACCGAAGCAGTTGCAAATATTTCAGGTGCTGCTATAAAACCACTATAATTACATAGTGTCGGTTAAGTTCTGTCCGTTGTTTACTACTTAGATTTAACAGCTGACATTGTTGTTATCAATGCACGTTTTTATTTCATTTCAAATTATTAGTTGATAAATCACCAAATTATCATAAATTTGACTGATATTATTAGCGCTGATATTATAATACTTATGAACTTTAAATCAAATCATCATTTGTATCGAAAAGGGGACAGAACTTATCCGACATCTCAAATTTAATCAGCCATTTGGAGCTTAAATTTATTTATTACTCATTAGATTTTTTGTTGAATAGCTTAAAAATATATTTAATAAGCTCTTATCAATCATGTTGTCGCTGTTTTAAGCTCGTTCTCATATTTGACGTCAAAAGACTGATCCAGGTCAAACATTTATGCGGTATATTTTATCATGTTAATGTCAAATTCCGCCGAAATTATTTAAATATATAAACAAAGAGTATATAACAAAATATTGTGTAGATTGAATCTTTAACTATGATAATATGAAACTGCAAGCGATCCTGGAAAAGCAAAGATCTGTTCAGGTCGTGATTTGGATCACATTCAATGGTCGTTTTGCGCTAGTGTTTTATTAGACCGGTTGATTTTGGATGTTTAATGTAAATAAAATATTGATTCCAAATCAAAAACATTTCCATTGCTTGATGAGCATTGAAAAAAAATGAGCATTTTCTGAAAAATCGATACATGCGACTGTTGTCTATGTCAGGGGACTGTGTATTTAAATTGAAAATACGATTTCAGTAGCAAAATTAAGTTTTTTAAATAATATTTTACTTCATACATACACATTTACTTCATACATTCAATCTTCTTGTAGAGCTTTAGAAATGTAACACGGATTTCGCCATCTTCTTCAACGATCTTATTAATTACATTATATACTTATACATACTTATATTCCATATTTGATCTGTTATGGTGGATGGGGACTGTTTAATAGGATTTCATTCGAATGTAGATCAACATATCCATCTATTATAACAGAATAAATTTGAATGAAATGCATACATAAAATATTTATATGAACTAAAAAAATAATTGTTATCAGAGGACTGACAGCTATCGAGTTGCGACGCTCATGTAGCTCTAAACAAAATAGCGACCTGGTGCTTTTGACGGTAACCGTGCAAATTTCAGATCGCTTACGTTTTATAACGCAATATTTTAAGCTGTAGACTACGTGGCGCGAAATTTAAAATATAGACAGGGGGACTGTTTCCAAAATCCACTGGATAACTCATTAGATGAACTAAATATCATGCAATATTTTTGTTTGGAAATATTCTTGTTGGTCAATTGTTTGTATAAAGATTGATGTGTTTTATTTATTCAGCATTGATAATGTGTGCTTCGATGCAAACAGTATTACAAAAAAAGTTGGTTCAAGTGTTACTGCTGTTCCAGTCCATGCTTGATCTTTAAGGTCAAGCAGTTTGCTCAGTTAAATTTTAATAGTTCTTGACAAAATACCAAAATACTTATTGTGTATGGACTAAATTTATGTTTGTGTAATTGCAGTTGAAAGATTTGCACAATGAAAAAAATCGAAGAGTATCGTCCTGGGATTCAAGACGTGCTCGTTGACTGAAATCTGCATTAACAACAGATGATAATAAAAATGCACGATTCGCTCTTTGAAGAAGGGACAGGAATGATGCCATTGGGAAATTCCTCGACATTGAAGCCAAGCAGGGAGCTCCTGTCAGCTTATACCACCCTCTCTGTGATAGTGGCCATCATTACCATCATCGGAAATTCAATTATCATCATCGTCTTCTGCAAGAACAAGAAGCTGCGGCGTAAGACGAATTATTATATAGCATCATTGGCGGTTGCTGATCTTTTCGTCGGGGTGTTGGCAGTCCCCATTGCTGTTACTGCATCGATGAGACTCTTGGATAGAAACCTGACCATCTGTCTCTTCACTCTGTCCACCGTCTTCTCATTGTGCGCAGTCAGCATATTGAATCTGGTGGCCATATCAGTGGATCGCTATTGGGCCATTTTATACCCGATTGGATATTCACAAAATGTCAGCAAGAAGTTAATCCTTGGTAAATATACCCCACTATTTTTACTATTTTCAATGACTTCCATCATCAAAAAGACCCAAAAACTCAGCATGTCGCCATTCTGGGCACCAATTTTGCATACAACTTCTTGGAATTAAGTTTTTTTTTTGCACAATATCACCGAGGAAACTTCGATAAATGTCAGGAAATTCTTCGCGAAGATCGTCAAGCGTCACTCGATGGTCATTTCGCACTTGTTCTTCAATTTTTTGCACAAATTCTTCAGAAATGACTAATGGTCTCTCACTCCTTGTCTCGTAATGCATATCAGTACGGCCTCCTCTGAACAACCTAACCCATTTCATTATATGTTATCGATTCATCAGCTCACTATCATAAACTTCCACGAGATTCCGATGCATATTCGCGGCGGTATTGTTCTACAAAGTCAAAAAAGCACGCACGGACGGGAGATGGCGGGAGCGCGCGACGACTTCTTCATCGGAAGAATTTACTGTGACTGAACAAAATGGCTGCAAAAAACCAAAAGAAATCCCCCAGCTTCAATAGCCCTTGTAAACTTACTTTCTAGACGACTATAGTCATTCCTTTTGTTGATAATTAATTCGATTCATCATCACTTCATAATAATTTATTTGTATTGATTTTTCAGTGATGATTAGTCTGTGTTGGTTGGCCGGTTCCTTCATCGGATTTTTACCGTTGTTGGGTTGGAATGCCGGCAGTGATGATAACACATCGTGCCTCATCGCCTCGATTCTACCATTTGACTATTTGATGTCGACGAGCATCGGAATGATGATCATTCCATGTTTCGTGATGTGCATTTTCTACGCTCATATTTACTACATCATATCAAGAAGGGTAATTAGAACAAAACATTTCGTATTTAGTTTTAACGTAGGCGTCTGTAACGTATAATCACCTCCGCATACGTTCAATATTAAAGGTAGCATGCCTTGTGCGATTATTTGCGAAGACTCATCGAGAATTTAGTCAAGAAATCGCCTTCTTTGAATCCGATTATCTCCTTTCAGTCCATTGTTTTGACTGTTTCTTTATTTCAGGTGTGATCCATGTTTCGACTGTGATTATGAATCAACTAAAAAACTCGGCTTTATTGCTGTGAAACATCGCCAAACACTCGATTAAACGACGCTGTTTTTGTTCCATTGTGAGAAAAAACGGCACCCATCTTGCGCACAGCTTTCTCATGTCCAAATTTTTAGTCAATATGCAATGTATAGCACTTTTGAAAATTCCTATCATGACTACAATTTCAGTCGACGGCCATTTGGAGGACTTTCTTTAGCATTTTACATTAGCATGATCTTACACTGTAATATTCGTCTTAGCAGCTCGAACGGCCTCGTTTAAACTCTGCCAGTCAATATTTTACTATTGTAAACGAAGAAGAAGACTCTCCCAGAGAATAATCTAAGCACGACTTTGATATTGATTGGATCATTCAAATAAAAATATTACTTAGGGGAATATTCTAGTCTTGAGGCACAAATTTTGGATGTTTTTCAAGTTCGATAAAAAGATCCAAAAAATATTTTTAGTATACATATATTTTTTTACCAGATATTTATTAATATTGTCAAAATATACCACAAATAAAAAGTTTTAGGCTTGGTAAAGTGTAATGGAAAAAAAGGATGTGTCCTGGTTGACACAATTTCAACCCTTCTAGTCATCTAAAAGTTTTAAAAAATATTCTTAATTAATGCAGATGTCGCCATAGTTACCTCAAAAAAATGGCGACTATTTACAAAATAGTCAATTTTTTGGCTTATTTTTTTTTTTAAATAGATTAAAAATATTTTTTTAATATAAATCTGGTTAGTTTGAATCAAAATTATTAAATAATGGAGAAACTTGTAAAACGACACTGGCTAAAAGGTGTTGCAAATAGCATACAAATATTTAGCGTCTCTGTACGCTAAATATTTCCATTATTTTTTGGAAGATATTGACATGATACGAACACGTGTTGTCATATAATTAAAAATAAATGATGAGTTTCGATGTAAGTCCATACATCATTTAATTGAGATATTATTGATCCGTTCGCTTCGCTTTATGGTCTGTCTATTTATTATCTTATATTGACGCTTATTAAAGCATCAAGCTCCTGATGTTAATGACACAAATTAAGTACAGCATTTATTTGCAGCTGAAGAGGATCGTGACAATCAAACATGCCCAGAGCAATGGTATTTTCAGCATCGAGGATGCAAACCAAAGTGGGCGCAGCCAGAGCAGGGTGGCCCTTCGAATAACTGGCGCAGAACAACGGCAGGATATCAATGCTGCCAAGACCTTGTCCATCATCGTGTTCTTCTTTATCGTCTGCTGGTTTCCGATGTGCATTGTCAACATCCTGTCGGCATTCTGTCCCGAGTGCTATAACGAACGTCCCGTTTCATACATCAGCATTGTGTTGACGCATTTGAATTCGGCTTTGAATCCAATCCTGTACGCCTACCATTTGAAAGGATTCAAGGTGGCCTTTCAGAATTTGATCGCCTGGAAGAAGAATTCGGTATCGCCCAATCCTCAGACAGATTTGGTAGCGTAATCTCAGTCGATCAGGAAGAAAGAACGATTGAGTGAGCTTTCAACTTAAGCGATATGGACGCCCTGTCCACGATTAAATGAGAACAGATGCAAACCCTTTGAACGAAGTGATATATTCAACGCTGATCTTACTGCAGGACTTTAAATACGCAGTTATCGTGCATTTAACCATGAGATTATTTTTAAAACTACAGTCAAGCCTTCTATAGTGTCGAGATAGGGACCACGCTATAGGAACAAAACGCTAGGCACCCATACAAAATGTGTACGTGTTCAATTAGTTAACAAGTGCAAGTGACGAATTGATTAACAAGTAAAAGTCGCCGCAAACAAAGTGGGCGCTATAGGAGGTTTGACTGTACTACCGAATGTTATAGTCGATTATTTTCTTAATTTTTATAATAAAAATCATGCTATTCGAGTGGACATATTATTCAGTCACAAACACTTATTCCATGCCGTTCCAGCAAGTCTCGATCGTAAAAAAAGCAAACATTTCATTTTTAATCGGTAAATATGCCAACTTGAGCGTAAAAAATATTTGCTCAAATTATCCGTATTTATAAAGCTCGCGAAAAAATCGAATTTAGCACGAAAACAACGCTGGCATCGTTGAAGGCGACGTCGAGCGCTCAATTTGAAATTGGCGTTCGATCGGCGTGATCGGTTTGCGCGCGAAAGTCGATTCCGCGCAAATCGAGCGCCCGCGTGGGCCATCCGCAATTAGATTTATTTACGCAATAACGACCGTCGATTATGTTTATGGGAATTTGTCCGAGTTCATGTTCCAAGCACGCGTTTGTTTGTCTTGAAACCAGTTTTGGCTTTTAGGAAGTCAAAAACTACTCTGGCTGTTTGCACAGTTCGAGTGGATTATGTTGCGGTGGTCGTCCTTGCAACTGTGATTTTGACGTTCAAAATAAACGCCATGCCTTCCAAGTGCTTTTTTTGATAAGCCAAATGATTGATCGTAGCCTGCTGACTGTTAAAGATTGATATTTTGATGAATTAGGTCCTAAAATGTATGTAACGTAGTTGTAAGCTTAACGCGAACATTTGCCGTTGCATGTATAAACTACCCGCTCAGCGTGCATATTTATAAGCGAGCCAATTGCTGTTGCAATTGCAATGTTAGAAGGGGTAGGGCAAATTGGCGCTGTCTCTACTGTGTGTGTGTGTGGGTGTGTTTATATATATATATATATATATATATATATATGGCATAAAGCAACCACTACACTAACAGCAAGTCTATTTTATTGTGTCCACGCGCTTAGTATGTAATTATTTGAAGTACAGTTACATTGTGTATTACTGTAGGCTACGCGTAGTTAAACGTCTCGCAAAACAAATTACGCACACAAACATTGCTTGTGTTAATTTAAAAACCTTCTTGGATACACGTCCAATAACTCACCAAAGTTTCATCGTAATCGGATGAACGGTATAAGAATGTATAGTCCCCAAACAAATTATTAAATATTTATTTTTAAGTTATAATGGTGAAAAACGCATGCAAATTATCAAATTTTATTTTTAAAATCAGTGTTCAATTAGAAAAACATTTCACCCCAAAAACATTTGTATAATATGGATATCAACGATATGTGGTCCAAATAGAATGGCACTATGTGCCATACAGCGCATGTCACGATGGACATTCTGTTCGAGCGATTTGAGGGCATGTTTGAGATCATGCGATTAAAAGCCTTTATACTATTATAATGTATATTTTAAAATAATATACGAAGATAGCCCCAAAAGTACCCGATCCAACTTAAGCTAAAGCTTAAGTTTCAAGATGCTACGAACTGCCAAGACAAACAACGCAGTGGTCGACGTTTGTTCCATGTGTGTTTGCTCACACATGGAACAAAAACTGTGTCGTGATGATGTTTTAGTCGAGTTTTTGACGATGATTCCCAGTAATAAAGCAAAGTTCTTGCATCAATTCATAACAATGGATGAAACACGGGTCCATCACTTCATATCTGAGACAAAAGAATATGGGGACCTTCCAGTGACCTGAGCTGTTTATTGATCCCGCTATTCGGAAACATGCCAGCTCGCTCATCAAAAGTGCACAGCAAAGAAAGTAAGAAGTCTAGAATCGCTCGCAATCTCATTTAGCGCGAGCCACCTATGTAAATTAGCCTCTGAGGACGTGGCTGAGCTCTGAGCCTAAAAGGTGTTCAACCGGTCCGCTTTTCGGACCGCTGACACGCTGAATGAGCACCTCGCGATACTCACGGGTGTTGTTTAAATTTTACAATCGATCAAAAACATTGTTGTCTTTATTTTATTGCGGTCTTATGCCGGCTGGGAACGGCCCAATATTTAAGCGATAACTAAGAAAAAATTGATTAGACAACCTAGCATATGATATAAAAAAAGGCAGAGTCAATCAGTGTTGATTCATCCAATTCTCGTTTGGGTCGGTATTCTGCGTTTTGCTCCCCAAGCCCAGTTGAGCCCATGGCAGGCGCCTTCTTTGCCATCCTCTTGTTACGGACCCTGTTTTAAAATTCGACACAACGAACGCCGTCCAGCGAATTAAGGCAGATTTATGCGACAAAGTCATCGAAAATTGCACCTCCCGAATATGTACCACAAAGCAAAGCCGCGGCAGACATTTGAACGATGTTATACTTCATATTTGATGTCATAAAATATACTTTCAAATAAAAATAAGATTGAATAGATATCTTATGCACGACATGTTTTATTTACATTTAAAAATTGAGCGTCAGATTCAATGACTGCGCGTTAGCTGAAAAAACTATAGTTTCAATATAAGTTATCGTTCCAATTCCGGTTCGAAGCCCTCCTTGGACCAATCCCATGCGACGCCATCTATGCGAATTTCTTGCAAATTGATATTTTTTTACCCCATCTCTTGATTATATTCTAAAAAATATATAATTATACCATATATACCAGGCAATAATTAATATTTTTATGTAAATCGGAAAATTGATACCATTTATATTAAATATTTTATAGGATTCTTTTTAGAATAGGATTTTTACTATGTATCTATTTATAAAATATGGTTCTGACGTACATAGATTGGGCGTTGATATTTTTAAAAAACCAGTTTCGTCCATTGGGAAGTCAGAAAATTAAATAAATATTTGAATAGTGACCAAAACTAGTATCGTTTTTGTGATATTTATCAGTATTACCTCGTCATTTAATTATTTAACTCTGATCCACAGTGACGTGTATTGAGTTTTCTGGGATGCCATCAAGCAGTGATGACCATCGGCACCAATACCATAAATGAGATCAACTATACAAGTATGTATTTATTTTTTAATATTATTTCACCAAATCAGCACTGAAGCTTTCAGTATTCGTAATTATTTACTAACAAAATTTTTGCAGAAGGACTCGTAAATAATATTCATCTTTTTGCCTTGCTCATTCATGCGCATCAGTATTATAATAGACTGTCCAGTCGAAAATGTCGTTTTTTATATGAAAGAGTTAAATTCAAACAAAAAATGTATTAATTCATTTCATCGATACAATGTAATCTCTTTCAGTAGATAAAACAGTAGATTTTCGGTCATCTTTGATTTTTGGGGTCGTGTTGCAAAAGAATTTAAGCAGCGGTTAACTGGCCTCTTCATACTCAATTTCTAATTGTGAACAATAAATATCGTTCGTTATAGTTCAACCATATGGAAGAACTTCATGGTAGATTATCCATTTGGAGTCCCACCTTATACTTAGAGCTTTTTTAATATTAGACCCGCTCGAGGAGCTGATTTCTTTAACTACCCCTTTGAAAGCCATTGTATTTTTCGTTTTAATTTGAATACAACACCCACTTATCATCTCCAGTCAGAAGATCACTTTATCAATTAAATTACGACATCAATTCAATTCAATTTAATTATTAGTTTATACCTAGATTGTAGAAATTAAAACAGCAAAATAAAAATGCTTAATTACTTATAAATCGACAGTGCTAAAAATACGTACAAGATCAGGGGAATAAAGTGGATGCAATAGTAACTCCCATTCGAAAGTCCCTAATTTTTTTAATGTTTTTTTTTTTTTTTTTTTTTTTTTTGCTGATAAATACGTATATATTTTTTAATTGCGTTAAAACACTAGAAACGAGTTTCCAATCGGATTTTTTAGAATTTAAAAAGTAAAATTAGTGTTATTTTTTACCTCTATCTGATATTTCGAACCTCCTGCCGGGTTCATGTTCGCGGGTTGACTCAATCCGCGCACCGGCAATTCGCGTCCATACAGTCAAACGCTGATTTTCTCAGAAATGAAAAGTTCAGTTTTCTTGGAATTGGAACATTTCGCTGATTTTCCAATAATTAAAAAGCATGAAATTCCTAGTTTCCTGGATTTTCTTATATTTTAAATCTTAGATTTGAAAATGTTTGCTGATTTTCTGGTAAAGAATAAGTGTGCCGTGTTTTATTGGCTTTTTATACAAGTTCAAATTGAGACAAAGTTCAGTTAAAGCAGATGGAAATATTAACTGAGCATCCGAAAAAGGATAGATTTGTGAAAAATTAATTCGAAAAGAGCAAAAATATTGTCGAAATAGGAATAAACGTTCGAATTAATTTAGTTACAATCTATTCACTGGTTTAGGAATCATATCAATTTTACGAAAGAAATAGAGTTTCAATTTTTTGCGAAAATCTCCCGGACTCTCAAGTGTTAATGAAATGATGACGACATTAAGAGTTTGCGCATAGAAATTGTTATATTTTTGGATGTTTATTAGCATGATTCTAAAGCATTTTGCATAATTTTTATTCAAAATATTTTCCATGTGTTTGATGACAATGCATTAACCGGTTTCATTGATTGTGGGAAACATAATATTTTTGCTAAAAAGTAAAATTAATCCATCAACTGGTTGTTATTAATAGCATCGTCGATGAATGTGTTAAATATTATGGAATATCAATAATGCAAAGTATACTTATGAGACACTTTCGACAGGTACTCAACACTATACATAAAGATGAGCTGTTGAAATCATTCATCGAGCCCAAGGATGCCTTTGAAAAACTTGCAAAATGGTCATTATTTGCTTCTATCGACTTATATCATCATAGCAATCTTCACTGTGCTCGGGAATGGCATAATCATCATCGTATTCTGCAAAGAAAGCAAGCTGCGGAGGAAGACCAACTATTACATTGCCTCTTTGGCCGTCGCAGATTTACTCATCGGGCTCATCGGAGTTCCCCTGACCGTGGCAACTTCTTTGAGGTTCCTCGACAGCAACATCAACTTTTGCCTCTTGACCATCTCCGTTATCTTCTCGACGTGTGGCGTTAGCATTTTGAATCTGCTGGCGATATCTGGAGATCGCTACTGGGCCATCTTGAGTCCAATCAATTACTCGCAAAACGTAAGGAAGAAAGAGACGATCAGTAAGTATTCATTATTAATTTTGGACAAAAACTTACACAGAACTTTTTTAATATTTCCAAAAATATATCACAAAGTTCTAGATACTCTCTGATTCAATTTCAAGCAACTTCTTGACATTTTTTTGCTATAAAGAACCATAAAAAGCTAAAGATTGACAGGCTATAAAACAATCGGGATTTGCACATGTGTAGTAAAAAAAAAATCAAATGCGTGATGCGAACAAACATATGATAAAGAAAACTTCTTAACTCCGGGGAAAAGTTGATTTTATACATTAAATTAAACTGTGTTTGTGTAATATATAATAAAATATTTAAAAAAATCTGCTCCAGAACACAAGTTCCTTTGATCAAACCGGTGTTTACAGCTGTAGTGTCAAAACATAAATGTAATACCTCACCAATAGAAGGTAACTTTGACTGATGCAGATTTGGTGTTGATTGTCCGATAAGGCAAATATTGATTTTATTTCTAGTTAATAAACTTATTCTATTGCTTGTGGACGCCATGATAAATAGAAACAAGTACGTATAATTGGGGAAACAAAAAACGCATGCTCTCGCTAATGACTGAGGTGTAGGGCAAGGGCTTAATCTCAATACGTACCCGCAGAAAATAATTAGGAAAGGAGAAAGGAGAGGAGGATTGACTGTAGTAGAGTAATGAGTGTTTCTGCACGCTAAATAAGCCGGATTCATAATTAAATGACCATACAACGTTTTTTCTGAAACTTTGACCTATGGTAGCGACCTTTAAAACCCTTTTTAAAAACTAAAAAAAACACGTATTCATTTTTTAGGGCAGAAAATAAGATAACGGGGTGTAAAAGGAAAAAATAAGGATCACCCTAATCTACATAGTTACAAATCCGTTCTAATTTTATGACGTTATCGACGACGTCGATAGCGGTTCTCGACCGTTTCGCAATCCACGATATATCGTGTCTCAGCAGTCAATGAGTTAGTATATTAATAACGCTATTTATTCGTGCGAAATTATTTGCCATTCATGTAATATGTGCGATATCCGTGTCACCAATTATTACAAGTTTTCCATACAAATACGTCATTGGACGTCGATTTTTGATGCATCCAGTTGGACTAGTACATAAAAATAACCCGAAATACGTCACTTGCGTCATACTTTTCTAATGGTCTTTTCTTTAAATTGCTAGATCTTTTAAAAATAATTAAATGTTTTTTTGACAAAGCTGCTAAAATTGTACAGTAAATAAACGAGAGTTTGAAGATTGTCATATGGAATTATGACAGGTATAAGTTCGAATATTTGATATTGAAAAATGAAAAAGGCAAATACATAACAATAGTAGTTATTGGCACTAAAATAATTAGAAGAAATTGACACGACAGTTTCTCCCCGAGTCTCCGATGATTAGTTTGAAAACAAAAATGCATCCAAGAATTGAAATAAGTTATATTTACTTGGGATTTATTACGAATAAACTTTCTAATTACTTAATGAAGCCGAACAAGAACGCCAAATATGTATGTCTGTCTGTTCTAAATACGAGTTTTCGATCATCCTTAACCCACTGCTTTAATATTTTTGACATATGCGATAAACTGTGTAAACATATGACATTTAATACATAGATTACTGTGTATAATGTATTCACAATCAAATAAAAAACATTGAAATTGTATACATAATTATCAGCCCAAAATAATACGTTTTTAGTCGCTTTGGGTGGTCTTGGCCGATTGGTTTGATTCTGGAGTGTAGATCCATTGTCACATACCGCATGGAAAACTTCTTTTAATTGCGCTGAAATAGCTCCAAACAGCGCTCTGAATTTTGGACGCGTGGCACGTACTTCGAACGCAGCTTTCTCATGGACAAATGTTGATGCAAAATGATGAATACAATTTGATATCATTAAGATGTCAGCTATCCCACGCAACTTTGATTTACACAAAAAATAAATGGATAATTTCACAGTACTATTTTTAACAATCTAAATTTACCGCAAACATTGATAATAGTTAAACGAATGGAATTTATTGTCATTTCCTCCATCTTATGATTGTACTAAATTGATATATGAATAACAAAAGTTTTAATATCGCAAAACAGCGTCAATTTGAACGTCACACACAATCATGTAATATTACGTCTATTTTTCTCTACAGGAGCTATTGCTGTTTGCTGGATGGTGGGATTCTTGATCGGGTTTTTGCCATTGTTTGGATGGCATGCCAATGGGTTGGAAAATAAAGCGTGTGCGTTGATGAACGTTATAAACTCCGATCATAAGATCTTCATCAGCGTCGGTTTGGTCTTGATGCCGTCGTTGATAATGGCAGTCTTCTACTCCCACATCTATTACGTCCTCGCAAAAAGAGTATGAAACATTCTGGATTGATTACATCACCAAATTGCATCAGAATTCGTTATGTAAATTGTATATTTTTCAGCGCCGAAGAATCATCACGATCGATCCACGGAATGGTTATCAAAACACTGACCAACTGAGAAGCAATGGAAGTCAAGATAATGTCATGCTCCGTGTCATGGGCGCCAAGCGAAGGCAACATGTTAAGACTGCCAAATCTTTTTTCGTCATTTTGGTCTTCTTCCTTGTCTGTTGGAGTCCAATTTGCGTGATGATCATCATAGCTACATTTCGTCCAGACGACGTAATTCCCTGCAATGGGTTACCCAGCGTGTGGTGCTACGTCCAGGGCGTCAGCATCATTCTTGCGCACTTGAATTCCGCCGCTAATCCCATCCTGTATGCTTGTCATTTGAAGGGATTCAAAGAGGCTTTTATAAATTTATTGCCCTGATTTGTATACGTTTATATCTACAGTGAGTCTTCTCCCGATAGTCGGAGGTAAAACGACTCGGCGCTCGATACGCTTTGCGAAAATAATTCGTTTCTGTGATACGTTGAGTTCTTTCTGTGACTTGTCGGCACCTCACCGCCGGGGCTGCGCCCTCCGACAGGGCCCCCTTCATCAGTAAGACCGTTTCATCTTGTCCTAACGAAAATTACACGCGAAACATTATAATATAATGCTAAATTTTATTACATCTCATCCTTCGTTATCGCCTAAACATGCGGCTTATGGCAAACATCGAAATTCAAAGAAATGCATTTTTTGTGCCTTTCTTTTCTCTACCTCCAGTGGGCCGTTCCCAATCGACGCTTAACTGTAATAAAATTAAGGACTTAAAAACCTTTCAATAATTGTCAAAGTTTAACATTCAGTCTTCTCCCGATAGTCGGAGGTAAAACGACTCGGCGCTCGATACGCTTTGCGAAAATAATTCGTTTCTGTGATACGTTGAGTTCTTTCTGTGACTTGTCGGCACCCTCAACGCCGGGGACCCCCCCCCTGCACTCTCCCCCGCGCAAGTTCATTCGTACGCTCTGACGAAACGCCGACTACACTTGTATATAAAATTCGCGAGTGACGCCGAAAAACATTGTTTTTACGACATCTGCACAAAAAATGGAACATCTTCACCGCGTCACATGAGAGGAACTACAACAAGGATAATAACGCAAGTAAGATCATAATAATCCAAGCTTCCAAGGTAAGTGAATTAACAAACACTCGCACACATCCGCCTCCTACTATCACATAAACGCGGGAACACTGGGAGCAAAATGCTTTTTCGACTGCTCCCATAATACAATCTTGACTATAAAACTATTTGATATGGACCTGACTATTTGATATTACTTGATACCTGACTTTAACCTATTCGTTTCAGCTATGTCTATATATTTTTTTTCCAGTTACTCCCAGTCTGACCGATTAAATATTATTTGATTGTGACCGGTAGACACTAAGCGTCAAAGTTCGAATACTGTGATGCGACATAACTACCCCTTGCTAATACAATTTGACTAATACTTTTGCGGCCTAACCACATTTGACTACTCCTAACTATTATACTTATACGATTTTATGTATTTTAACTATTGGCCACTTGACTAGTACCTTTTTACAGAGTAGATACTTAAATACTCTTCTAACAGCAAGCTGATACCCAGTTTATATACTATTCATTGCTTTTTATACGAATCTTAACTTGCATGTCGCTCGTTGTCTCTTGCATGGTCTTCCCTACTTAGCAGTATGGAACTCGAGGAACCTCACCGGTTCGGATCCGAGAGGCTCTAGGAACGGAGCAGGAACAAGAAGAACACCAAGAAGACGGCCTCGAGGAGATGCATTTGATGATCTTTACTTTGCAACGAAAAACAACATTGTCTTCCGTTGACTTCTATATCGTTTTGTAATCGTCGAACTGAGAGGGGCAACCTGAAAAAATGGCGAAACCACTCAGTTTCGAATCCGCTCGGGTAAGTTGTACGGTGACGGGGAGACACCCTCAGTTGGTGTAGGAGCGAATCCGAGATGCACTTAAGCGTCACGTATGTCTTCACCCTACCCCGGCAACGCCCTAGCGAGGAAAGGGGGGACTGGACTCCTTGTACTCCAGAAAGCCCTTTCCAGTAGAGTCAAAAAGGTCGTCTAGAGTAGTTTTCCACCATCTCCCTATGAAAACTACTCAGTCTTTACAAACACCCCAAACTCCTTATCGAGACGTTCGCGAAAGCGTTCGTCAATACGTTCACTCAGGATACCCGTTGGGTGAGCGTTCAAAATAAAACTCGGTGGTAATGCTACCTTCAATATCGAGCGAATGAGGAGGTGAATGTATGATACAGACGAAATGGATGTAACCCCTTTCCTATGAATGGATATTGAAGAGGCCCATAGTTCTGTAGTGGACTGTTAGTGGCTGCACTATGATGATGATGATATCTACAGTATCGAAAATACGTACCGGTTTTTTTTCTATATGCTTTAAAACAGTCATTGTTCAGTTTATTTTGACTAAAATTGCCATCTGAACGTAGACAATTTTTGCAGAAAATGGTTTGCCAGATTTCGATTGAGCAATTTTTCATTACTGGATGAATCAGATTGTGAGAGATCTAATACACTGGATAACGACATTCTACGAAATTTGGTGAAGAAAAATCGAGGTCTTTCAAGCAATAAACGTAAAAAGCAATGGATGAACAAAGGACGAGCACAAAATCAGGCTCCACGTGGATTGTATGCAAAAAAAGTGATGTGGGATTCTAAAGGGATAGTTAGTTCTGGATTGCTGCCCCATAGTATCTGAAATAATTTTTAAAGAATAAAAAGTTCAGATAGAATTGTTTGTATTGTTTTTAATAAATGATTAACAAATAATAACAATTTTAAAATTATATTCCGGTCCTCTGGCATATTCGCCAAATATGATCGTGTTTCTATTTATTACATAACATCTTCAAGGAAGACTTTACTCCAGAAATGTGATAGGCGTATAAAATTGGATTGACGGCTGAATTTATAAATACCAACGCCATACAGCTAGTATATACTACAATGAAATATTCACTATCATGCGGTTTTGTACCAAATAATTGTTGAAAGAAAGAAATTGCGCAAATGATACTATATGGAAGCCAGCAAACCAAGAAGAAGACTATGATAATGGAAAGAGTCTTCGTGGTCTTGAGCTCCTTCTCGTCTTTATTATTTTTCAGTGTCAGAGGAATCAATGTCTTTCTTTTATTGCGCTGTAAAAAATAAAATTATGATGCGTTTACCGCCATTAAAATTTCAAACTCGGTTCTATTAAATGCACATTCACTTACTATGTTGATGAGTTCCGAATATATTTTAACATAGATGATTATCAATGTCGAAATTGGAAAGAATACTCCGCATATTATCAAGCATATTAGATATTGATAAGGTACCATTTTGACCAGGGAACATTGTTGATTGTCTGAACTTATTGTATTTAAACCAAAAGCTGGTAAAAAACCGCATATAAAACTGTAAATCCAACAAATGGCGATGACGACTGAAATTATGAAAATGATTTATAAATACAAAATTGACGAATGCTCACATTATAATCTTATTTGGCGAATGGTATTAAAAATATGCATAGCACATCACTCAATAAGTTCCCAGGATGACGAACAATTCAAAGTGTAATTTTGCCATTGACTTGTGGCGCATTTTCTTTGTAAATAGGCACTTTTTCTTGTGGCGTGTAAGTAACGGATTCAGGTCATCTAGAAAGTAAGGTTATAAAGGTTTCTGATGTCGGGGGATTTTTTGCTTCGAAGTTGACGCATACGGGGACTCCGAATGATCAGTTTGTTTCGTCCCGCGTGTTTGTCGGCCATTTTGTTTAGTCACAGTAGATTCTTCCATTGAAGAAGTCGTCACGCGATTCTGCCACCGCGATCAGTTTTTTGACTTTGCCGAACAATACGTCTTACGGAGATCTTTGACTCTGTCATACAAAAATTTGTGACCTTACTTTATAGATGACTCTCGTACATACTACATGTAGAAATCCCTTTTTTCGCGTAAAATAGCTCCAAACAGCGGTCTGAATTGTGGACGCGTTGTTGTTTTTGATCGAAAGTGAGCAAACGCGGTACCCACTTTGAACAGAACTTTCTCATGGGTAAATTTCGATACTGCCTTTTGATATCTTCAAGGTGTCAAATTTGTCACGAAATTTCAATTTATGATTGGCCAAAACTATTATGTGGATTTTTTATGTTTTCTGCAGCAGAGTATTAAAATTACAAAATTAGCATAGCTAAAACCACTGTAACTTCTGAACTAATATTCAGATTGTTATGAAATTTTGACACGTAACGTTTGAAGATTAACACTTTGAGAACCGCGCTTTTTGGTGTGAAAATGCTGTGGGGGCCGCTCGTTTTAGGCAAATTTCGCAAGAAATCAAGACCTTTATAATAATTTACATATCTTTTTAACCTATGAGTGTATATACGTAAAATTTTCAGGTTATGTTCTACATAATCAAAGGTCTATACCTTTGAATATGTGATCTTCATTTTACAACTTTCAAGCAGTGGTTCTCAAACCAACGAAATACATTTTTTTTCTTTCTATAAATACTACTTGTTATTTATATTTCATTTAAAATTTATTTACTACATGAGGGTGATAATACTTCGCAATTTTATGGAAGGACCGCCACTGGATATGTATATATCCTTTACTTCAGGATCGTCCAACCTTTTTTGTCTTGGGAGCTACTTTTCAATTTAAAATTGTCTTAGGATCGACTTCTAATATGATTCTTATAGGAAATTTATTTTCTTTCTTCAACCTTAAAACTCAAATTTATATACCCTTTATATCTGTAGAGACATCTGTCAACGAATAGTGAAATATTAGTGTCGGTAACATTTTTTTTTATGATGTTGTAGGCCTACGTTTTTACGCCAAATGGCGTCAGCGGTTCATAACGGTTGGGGAATTTTTACGCCAAAAGGCGTCAGCGGGTCTCAAAGTGTTAATACTTTCTAAAACTTATAGGAATGTGTCAATAGTGGCGCCAACTATATGTCATCCTACGAACTTATTGAGTGATGTGTTGTATGCTTGTCATTAAATTTACTCCTAAAAAACTCCTAAAGTATATAATAAGTTTGTTTTGTATAATATTAAGCACCCACTAACCAATCGTCGTCCTTTTTTTGTCGCTCGTAGCATATTCCAAAGGATGCATCACTGCCCTGTAGCGGTCCATGGATATTGCCACCAGATTAAGGATGCTGGATTCGCACAATGTCAAAGCAGACGATAACAGGAAGATGCACGCCCGCGTGTGTGTATGCGTCTGCAGGATTCCTGTGAATACCAACACAGGAGTCGCCAGAAGCCCCACGAAGAAATCAGCGATCGTCAAGGACATGATGTAGTAATTGCTGCACGTCCTTAATGCACCGTTTTTATAAAAAATAAAGACGAGAAGTCCGTTCCCAATTAGGGTGATGTTCGATATGATAAGTCCTAAAATCGAAAAAATCGGCAAATATACTTTTTCCAAAGACAAATCCACATGGTGATGTTCTTCGGAAAGATTTGTCGAAAGCACAGAATTCGATGAAATCATTTTTAAGCACAAATGCACGACAGACCGCTCTGATCGCCAACAAAAAATGAGAATTTAATCCTAATATCACAAAACCATAATGTTAGTCTTTATCAATTTGGATTTCCTGTTTGGCTTTGATTCGCTGATGGTATTTGGAATTGAAATAGAATAGATGGATTTGGGGAAACATCCCGATTATTGATTTCATATTTAATTTATTTAATTGAAAAATGAAACAATAGATCCTTCTTTCATGGATCTTGACGATCTGTATTCGTCTGACTACTTTTTATAAGCCTTTGTAATCACACTATTGAGGATCCGTCAATAGAACTGTATCTTTTGATGAAGACGCCAGCTTTTCCCACTCTCTTCCTTGTGTAATATATAAAAAGTGTAAGTAAGAGATAGAGTGGCGCATGTGTGATAAATATGAAGAGAGTAGAAATGATTTTCCTTCTCTTTCTAACAACCTTGAGTTTCAATTTTTGTTGTTAAAAAAATATGGATGACATGACATTTATCAAATGACATTCCGAAGAGTAGCGAAGCAATTTTTTTTTTTAAAGCAAACTTCAAATCATCGAAACTTTCATTTTTGCGTCGCCATAAGTCCGCATGTTATAATAAAAGATTTTCTGCATATAAATTGTTCAATATCAATTGATAGAAAAGGGATTTCTGATACCTGACACCAATGAAAAATGTATCAAACTACGAAACGTGTTGAATTTACATAAATAGTTATTCAATTTTTTTACCACATAAGATGGCACATCATTTGGTTATAAACACGATAAAATGTCACTATTTAAATACAATGATTAATGTAGGGGTTCTTATCTTTTTTTGGTTTCGACCCAAAATCGACGTCGAGTTGCGCGACTCATTTTAAAGTTATGCAGTACAATGAAATAAATGCAAAAAACAGGGTGCGTCAGGGAAATTACCTTATTTTAACCTTTCCCTACCGATGCGAGATTCACTACGCAGTGATTCTTAAATTAGAAATTTTGCGAGTTTTGGTGCGTCTCAGCAGAAAGGAATTTTATTAGTCAGATTGATTACTTCGTTGATGTGTGACTTATCTGCAGTGTACAGTGCTTCTTCACTCTTCTGATACTTATTAATATATATTCAAATTCTCTCAATTTTAGGGGGAAAATAAAATGGATGGAAATAGATATATGAATGAATATGATAGTGATATCGAGTTCGAAATAAACGATGATATAACAGACATGAAAGATTTTATTAAAGATTTTGACAGCGTTGGTGAGAATGAAGACGAAGAAGCTACTGATAATAAAGACGAAGAAGCTACTGATAATGAAGACGGAGAAGTCAGCGAAAATGAAGACGAAGGAAAAATATTCACATCAAGGTATGGACATGAATGGAACTCATTACCACCGTCTTCCTCGAGATGTCGAATGCAAAATGTTGTTTCTGAGAATTCTGCACTTATAAATAGTAATGCCGATATAAACACAATAAGAGATATGTTTGCTTTGTTTATAGCTACAGACATAGTAAGAGAGATATGTAAAGAAACAACCTGTCAAATGGATCGTTTACCTGAAAATAAGATGAAGCTGCTTTCAGAAAAATTATATGCCTTTTTTGGAATAATGCTTGCGTCAGGCAGAAATCGATCACGGAAACTAAGTTAACATGAATTATGGACTAGGGACGGTCTTTTTCACTTCTCTTAGAAAGAATAAGAAAGAGATACCCAAAGAGTTTTTGCAAAAGACAGGGGACAATATGACGGCGGAGTATTCGTGCGTGAGATCAACAAGAAGATTGCCTTTTCGCATCTTCATGGAGATTATAGACAAGGCAGTACTAAATGCGTATTTACTATGGACTGTCAAGTGTCCTTATTGGAAGAAAAGTTTTTTTTCCTGTGGCTGGGGAATCTTGCATAAGATACCCTGGGTTTGATCCCAGGGTAGTGTCAGATTCTTATTGACTACATCCTCCCTTGTCCGTCTCTGTCTCCCTGGTATTGTTTTTCATATTGCTTCAGGAGGATAGTCTTTTTTTTCTGTGGGCGAGAAAATCTTCGCAAGACACCCAGTAAAACTGGGTAGTGTGGGATTCACGATTGATCGATCGTGCCTTACCCACTAAACCTCCCCTTGTCCTTCTCTGTCCTCCTGGTATTGATTTCCACATTGCTTCAGGAGGACAGGTAGTCTGACCTTAAGTGATTGGCCCTATTCTATTGTTGGAGAGGCTGTTGCGCTCTGCGTCTCTCTCTTTCACTGTCCTCTTTGGCGCTGAGTATCTCTTGTACGTATTCGCGCCAAAGGTCCCAGTTCCTCTTGCTTTCCATCATGCTATGGACCATGTTGTCAACGTTGAGCTCGGCCACCTCGAGTGCTTGTTTCAGCAGTTTTCTCTGGGGTGCCCAAGCCTCACAGCCAATGATGTGCTCTGCGTCGTCGACCTCCGCTTGGCAGTGTTGGCACGTAACGGATGGTTCTTTGCCAATCCGCTTCAGGTACGCACCAAAGCATCCGTGCCCAGTGAGCGCCTGCGTCAAGCGGTAGGTTGTTTCACCGTGTTCTCGGGCTCTCCACCGACTTATGACCGGGATAAGTCGATGGGTCCATCTTCCCTTGCTGGACTGATCCCATCTCCGTTGCCAAGCTTCCCTATTTTATTTATCCCCCCTTACTTATTTCCCTATATTTTATTCTAAAATAACACATATTATAAAATAAAAACTAGTTAATATTTGCCTTTTAATTATTTATTCATCATATGCTAATGCATTAAAAAAATATCGCGTTGAACTCCTCTGACTAGACTGCTGCGAATGAAATAGGCCGGGAAAAATAGATAATATGTGCGCTTATAAACAAACTAAACACATTCATTTAAAATACAAAAATGAAAAAAAAAATTGCTAATTTATTTAAAATCGCCCATATAAATTGAAAAAAACCTAACGCCAAATTTTGTATGGGCGTCTAACTTTATATAGCGTTTTTTCCTATACCGCGGTTCCTATCTCAACGTTATAGGAGGGTTAACTGTATTTTATTTTTATGTACTATGGCAAAAGCTGTTTTTAAATTTCTAAATGAAATAAAATATACACAATATCAACAGTGTATAGGTTAATTTACATCATAAAAGCTTTATAAGGATTTGAAGGCGTTGTTAAAAAATTAAGGTTAAAAGGAAGGACATGCGTGCTGCATTTAATAAAATGAAGGTCTTCTTCTGTGATGATATGCGAGTATATGAACCTCAAACTTCGACAAAGAATGGTCAAATGCTACATATGATCAGCTGTTCTTTATGGTTGTGAAACATGGGATCTAAAAGTGAACATTATGCTTCTAGCCGGAAGCATTCGAAATGTGGATACACAGAAAAATGCTTCGTCTACCCTAGACTGATATGATCACTAACACAGACGTACTTAGGAGAGCCGGAACCAAGAGAGAGCTGGTGATAAAAATCAAAATGAGGAAGATATCAATGAGAAAATGAACAACAAGACCTTGAGAAGATGTTAAGACGAACTAGCTGTAGAAAAAGAGGATAAACTGATCAGTGTTGGTGGTTCATTGGACAATATCCAGCAGTCCACCAATAATCAAAAATCATTTACATTTACATATTCTTAATTAACATCATCATATAAATCCATTTTGGTTTGAATATTGCACAATTGCTTAACAAAGCCTACGTTCGGTTTTATACATAGGCGTTTAGATTTAACCATGTCGAAAGCTTCATTATATGTTTTCTTCTGTTCGACTATAAGATATCCTATGACCACCATCGACGCTCTTGAAATTCCGGCATTGCAGTGTACCAATACGGATTGTTTGTTGTTCAATACAGTTTTTATATAATTGCACGCTTGTCGCAGTATCGGATAAATGTCCGTATCGGGCAAATCTAGACAGGGGATGAACAGCTTTGGGATATCATCGATTTGACACGGTATACCGATGCTCAAAACGTTGATTATGTTGTGAGCAGCCAGTATATGTATTTCGGCACAGTCTTGAGAGCCAATAAAAAGTCCCGGAAACACTTCAGATGGAATGCAATCCGGCGTGTCGTCTATAATATATCCATATCCGTTCGGCGTTTCCATTCGCATGGGATTTAATCCTAAGCTTCTCATATTGCTATCTTCGATGTAACTAGTACCGTCTGCGTGTTTGATTAAAGTTTTTGTAGTTTTCAAAGCGGACTTTTTTCCTTTGATTAGCTCCTCGAAACTCATTCTACGCGCTCTGTGAAATACTTTCACTGCCCTCGGTAAAAATTAAATCATTCTCATCGTACTCAACGTTGCAAAGATAGAGTCCACTCGGAGGGACGTTATCGACGCAAGAAAGCCAAGAGTGTTTCGATGGAATCCTCAGCATAGTTATTATATCAGCGTCGGTTATTTTGCCAGTCGCGACGCTGATTAAAGCACCGACCATTCGACGTACCTAAATAAAAACAACAAAATTATTTAAATTCATTTTTACAGATTGGCTTTTTATTACATATTGGATAATCCGGATGAAAATATTGGTTTTTTTTTTTTTAAATAAAAGAGTTAAAATAGTCAACACCTTTTGCTGCTATTGATTTAAATATATGATAGTCAGAAGAAACAAGATCAGGAGAATAAGGTGGATGTGGAATCGTTCATTTAATGTGGATATGGAATCAAGTTCGTTCCATTGGGTCATGATGGAGCCATGCGGATGGAGGTAGACGGGTACAAATAGAAATACTCTCATCTTCTGTTGTTTTTTCTGTTTTCTTTATTATGACGAGAGATCTCGCCGCAAGAAGAATATCTTCTCACAATGGACTAACAGTAGTCAGTTCTTTAAATGCAATGTGTTCATTTGTAGTGACATTTTTGTCAGATTATCTAATATTTCGATCAGATAATTAAAATGGTATGGTTTTACCAATCAGATGGAAATTAATTCAATTAAACCCTACTGCAAATTATTTAGATATTATATAAATTAACAGTTAGATTTACCTGATTATACACAAATCCTCTTGATTTGAATTTTATATCCCAAAAATTGAAATAATTCAATTGATCTAGAGTATACGATGTAACCATAGGCAGCCCTTTAGATATTTCTGCAGATTGCATGGTCCTTATACTGGGAGTCCATTGGTCCGGAACAAATTTTTTGAATGTTTCAAAGTCATGCGTGCCTTCGAAAAGTTTGATTGTGTTTTCTATTTTACTAATGTCGAATTTAGGATTTCTAAATAAATTTAAAACATACGATATAGAAATATATAGGGTATTTCAATAGGGACGCTCGAAATCTCACCAAGCAAAGCAGTGGCAGACATTTGAACACATTATGTTCTATATTTAATGCCAATCTTGTTTTATTTACATTTAAAAATCGAGCGTCCTTATTGAAACTAGTTTTTATATAATTTTTTTAACGATATTTCAAAAATTATTTATTAGACTTACGTGACAAAAAGTGATCTTTGGAATTCTTCAATGGGCAGTCTTATATTTTTGATATCTGTATTACCAATCTCTTTTTGATTTAGCGTTACTATTCTAAAAATCAATATATAATTAACATATGTACAATTTTAAACTAAAATTTATCAGAATGGATCACTTTTGTGCCGCTGAGTTTATTATAAAAAACGAAAATCCTACATATAAAAACGACATTACCTATGGGTACCTCTAATACTATTTTTATTTTAAAACATAAATATTATCGAGACAATCTTCATTTTACCTATATAGATAAGTTCGTGATTTTGCATTAAAGCGGGCATGAAAATCACTATTGACTCTCCTAACGTCTTTAATTAATATTGCTTTTCTTTCCTTGTGCAGATGCTGATTGACAATTTTAGCTATTCGGAAAGGATCGTAAAAACTTCTTCGACGCAGCGTCACCAAGTCAACGTGAGCTGTCGCCGTTAAAGCATGAACGCCGGCATCAGTTCTGCAATAAATATATGACATTATAAATAGACATTTATGTCATGAATTGACATATGAATATAATTGATATAGAATCTATACCTGCTCGAGAGCACCAGAGAAGGTTTATTAACCGAGTATAATTTACCGAGAGCCCATTCTATAGATCCTTGGATCGTTTCAATATTAGTAATGTATGGTGCTGGTTTTTGTGCTCCTCTAAAACAAACAAAATTAAAAAGTTGTTATTATGAATTAAAAGTATACATGAGATGAATTATTCGTTATTATGATTTGGTAAAAATTATGGCGCGCTAAAAGCAGCATGTTATAGTTATTATATAATACATGGCATTGCTAATAATTACATACATGGTAAAAATGTATAATAGCGAAATGTCATATTATGACTTATGTATGAAAAGTTGGCAGCCTTGGTGCCGATCCGATTATTATAGGTTATAAAAATGTAAACAATCGATTTTGATAATTTATCGATTGAAGGCCGATAATGAAATGAAATGGACAATTTAAAATGAATTTAGCCGAACCTAAAACCCGTTCCAATGTACGAGAACTTGAGGAAGTAACGCGCAGCTCCCTCCAATGAATTCATGTTCATGTAGACCGGTCAGTCGTAATCACGCCGATAATGTCCATTGATTTTGGAATTGTTTTTAATTTGGATTATTAATATATTTTGCTTCAACGCGAACTGTAAATATTAATAAAATGGAATAAGCATATGGTCTCATATTAATGAATTATAAATTCCATAGTAAGTGTGATAAATAATAATAATTTTATATTTGTAATTAAATATTAAAATGTAAAATGTTGAAAGCTGTGTTAATATACGCATAAACTTAATTCTATTTTATTTTGATATTTTATTAGTTATTCTGATGTTTTAAATGAAAAGTAAATAAAATGGAGCAATGTTATACCAAATGTTGATATGTCATTCAACAGGTAGATTTAAATTTATTCACGATCGATTGTTGAAATACGATTCAAATAAGAAATGCGAATAATTTTAAAGGTCATTTTAGAGCAAATTTCAGGTTGGAGTCTTTTAAACGACGGTAAAAAGAGTGTCGTTTGTTCAGCTAGAAAGTTGTTTCGGTCGGTCATGGTCGGCTGCGGTGCGACACCGTCGCATGTGTTCAGTCGAGTTGGCAGAAGGATGTTGGTCGTGCTAGCGGTACTGGCGGCTCTGGCAGGATGTGCCGACGTAGCCAGGGCCGCCTCGCAGACGGGCTCTCCTTGGTACGAGAATTTGCCGGCCGTAGCCATGGACTATAAGGTTCATATCGATGCCGGCAAGGAAGATTGTTACTTCCAATACGTCCAGCCAGGAGCAACTTTCTACGCCAGCTTTCAGGTCATGATCAATTTAAAATTAGAAAACCCTCAAAAATATTTCATTATTCATCGATCTTCAATCAATACATCAAATTTAATGCATTAATTCGATTCATATGGTATCTTTTACTTGATTCAAATGTATGGTAATTAATACTGAATGTCCTGTTTAATCTGTCATCAGGATAAATAGAGTAATATTTAAATTATTATATGATTTTGTAATTCCTGCTACTAATCTCAACAAGAGCAGTAGCAGGAATTATGAATACGTTCTTATCTTTTAAGTAATATATCAGCGTTCAATCAATCAAGCATTGTGGCATATGTTTGGAATGATTTTTATTGATTTAATACCGTATAATGCGGATTTTATATTGGTGATAAATCAATCTTTAATAAAATAGTTGTATCGATACAAATATACATTCATAAGAAACGACTTCATCCATCATGTCTATATAATATTGAATTAAAGATAGCATGACTTCTGAGTTTATAGTTATAGGTGTACATATGGTCTATTTCTTCCTCGTGCGGCCGACGCTGGATTAAAGCAAAGACATAAGTGACGCTTAAATGCATCTCAGGTTCGCTCCTATACTGACTGAGGATGTCTCCTCATCTATGTACGTCTTATTCGAGCGAATTAAACAATGGATTGGTTTCCATTTTTGAGGTTTGCCTTCTCAGTTTGGCGATTTTAAACAATGAGGAACATAACGGAAGACAATTAAAAATCTATGCTGAGTGTCATTACCCTTGTGGATGCTCCAACAATTCTACAATTGCCTGTTGCTGTCCTAAATTTATCGATCCACTGCCGAACAACTGAAAAATCCATCGCAAGCAAGTATTAGCCAGAATCAAACCATTGAAGTTTAACTCCCGATGGATGGACTCATTGGTGCGTCTATGCCATTCATGAGATTCGGAGCAGCGTGGGCTAAACTCCTGATAAGCTTTATCTTGATACTGTTACTCACGCCTCTATATTTCTAGATTTTGTCCAGCTTGGACATAGCACTTTTGGCAATGGCGATATGACGTTTTGTTTCCCTTACGTTGGTAATTTAAGATCCAATGGATAGAAATTCATTCATACACCTCGAGACCTTGGAGTGAGATTCCCAGATCATCAAACTCTTGTTGATTTCCAGTTTTAGCGCCGTGTTCTCATACTCAATTCGTTTCAGGAGTCTTTGGCCAAGTGTTGTATCGTCTTATTTCTAATGATTGCGTTACTATGAATATAAAGTCCATGAATCAGTTTTATCTGATAAAATGCGACCTTCATTTCCATGAGTGCCTTCCATAGATATTCTCAGTTCACGCAGGCTTGAATATACCAGCAAAATCTCTCTACAACCTACTACAAGCAAGGTCTTTGGGCTTATCAAGAACTTCTACCCTCCGTAGGTAATCCAAGTTCGCGCAGTCAAAGGCTAATTTATAGTCAATAAAGCACAGAACAGTTTTCGATCATTTCGATCATCATCAGAATCAGCATATTGCCTCAAAAATAATTGTCATCCAATGAAATTATGCGAGTTCCAGCAGCGTTTTTATGCCGTTGTCCATGTGAAAATTTAAATAGAACCAAACGTATGGTATAAAAACTCAATACGCATAGTCAGACCCATTTTGAAATACCGTCGAAACATGTTTAGCAAGTTCGGCATTCTGAATAGGCGATAATTAGCCGTATATGCATAATATTTATTACACAATCAAATCTGAATATTTCCACAACGAATGACGAAATAATTTTATCTTTTAGGTTCTGCGAGGCGGCGATGGAATGGCCGGTTTTGCCGTCAGGCATCCCAACGGACAAATAGTCCACGCTTACGAATGGAAGCCGACTGCCGATTACACCGATCAATCGTCGACCGGCGGTTATTATTCGGTGTGCATTGACAATCAATTTTCAAGATTCGCCGGAAAATTAGTCAACTTGTACTTAACCGTAATAAGATACGACCAGTGGGATAGGTTCACTAAAGAAGTGGAAGAGATGAATTTAAATATGGAGAACTTCACCGTAAGTAGATCTATCGAATGCAAGTGAAATGTGTGAATATTGCGAGGGTAATCCCAGAAGTACACCATAATTTTTTTTACTACGAGTCATTTTTTCATGTTTGGAAAAAGATAATATTCTGAAGGGACTAAATATGGCGAATAGGATGCATGAAGAAGCAATTTGAACTTTAACTCATTGGTCACTGAGTTAACGGATGTGTGAAATGGTGCATCGTCTTGATGGAACAACACTTTCTTTTTAGCCAAAGGTGGCCTTTTTTTCTTGATTTCATCACTCAGACATTGCTATAAATTCGCATCGCATCCCAAAAAAATTGCCTTGTTTACAGATGGAACTGTCTTTGCCCTCTTTGGAGCTAATTCTTGTAGAGGTGCGCAAAAGTAGTCTCGTCGGTTTATTGAAATACAGCTGGGGCAGCCCAGCTAACATGAATTGGTTACGCAGGTCACCCTGTGCTGTGTACCCATAAAGGGGTGTGTGGAACAGCCGATTACAGTACTTGGTGGAAAATGTGTCAAAGGCTCATCACTATCCTCAACAGCCTAGGCATACAGAGGAGAACAGTTTTAGGCTGTTCGAACAGTGACTCGTCTCCATGGCTAGGTACTACAAATGAACGAACCGATACGAGTACCATGGGGAAGGGGTAGCCCCTACAGTCCGTCATCTGCTGCAGCCCCCTTCAAACTGAGATTGGACTCATGGTGGCAGTGAACCTGCGGTAGTATTTTCTTGAATTTAGTTCAACTTTTGTCTTTCCTCCTCCATCGCACCTTCGGGTGCACACAGTCTGAAACTGGTCTTCCTGCGGAAACCTCGCCTCCTCTGGAGGTGGGAGCATAGACGCAAAAGAGGTGGGCGCATGGACGCTCTGCGCGTTTCTCGTGGGGCTAAATGATCGGTAAAAGACACTCTGTGTGGCTAGTCCTGAGTAACCCAGAACGGACCATACATCATCGCAGGAAATGGGGAAGTAATGGATCCATGTTCCATCCTTGGTTATGAAACATCCCCAAACACTCAATTGAAACGTCCTCACAACGCTGTTTTTATTCCATTGTGAGCAAATGCAGCGCCCATCTTGTGCACAGCTTTCTCATGTGCAAATTTTCAGTCAATATACAATGTACGGCACTTTTTGAAATGTCTACAAGCTTGCACACTTCGTTATCGATCTACGGTCATCCAATACTGTTGTGGATTGGACGATGTTCGTCTTGGCAGCTCGCACGGACTCATTTAAACTCTGCCACATAATATTTGTTGTGTGTTATTGTTTACAAATTCACTGAGAACACTCCCTATTGATGGGTGCCAAACAAATACGTAACAACATTAGATCCGGCAATACATCAAACCGGATACTTCTGGGACTATTCTCGTAAAATAAATCATTTAATAAATTTGTATTTTGCAGACGACGATAGTCACGGTGGAGCGTAATATTAACGAAATGTTACAATACCAGTATCACTCCCGCGGCAGGGAGGCCAGAGACTATAACTTGTTGTCGGACAACAACTCATACGTGATGAAATGGTCCATCGCGCAGATCCTCGTCATTTCAGGCGACGTCGGCGTTGCAAGTTTTCTTTGTGAAAAAACTTTTCGAAGTGAGGACGGGAAATACGAGATCGAAAATATGATGAATCAATATTCGTCGAGGCGACATGACTTCGTATATTTATCAACAACTCTTAAATATAGTATATGCGCTGTGCGATTGAGTGTGCAGACTTAAACCTTTGAGATTTTCTTAACACGTTAACGTGCTTTATTTTATATTTAATTCCGACCAAATCGTGTGATAATCATGGTTCATGTCGGCGCCGCGCCGATTGTGTCGCTGTCATTCCTCGATGCGTTCCAACGTACTTAACTGTGCTAACTTAAATATTGAAACAGCATAACACTTTATTTTTTATGAAAATTTTTATTTTTTATAAACATGTTAATAAATATTTTACAATTTAAGTACTTGTTTTATTTTTTGCTCGTCTTTCATGCGCGCGTATATTGAATATATATATTTATATATAATATATATAATGAATAATAATTGTACAATAAGTTAAAATAATGAACAGTCTTTGTATAAAGAAGGATATTAATGAATAATTGTATATTTTAAGGAGTAAAAATAATATTTTAATGCATTTTAAATGATCTATTTACAATTTATGTTATGGTACAAAAACTTTCTACGTATAAAATATGTTATAAAAATATTCAAAATGGCAATATTTAAGCTCTAAATATATGTATGTGTTTGATAATATATCTTAAAACTATAAAACAGTATTTTGATAAATATTCAACTTAGCTAGAATATAAAATATTTTTACACTTAGAGTCGTCGTAACTATTTTTTTTATAAAGATACATGCAAATCTTAAGTATTAGGCGGACCCAAAAGTATTGGCCAATTTTGAGATCTTACGTTTGAACTCAGTTTGTGTCCGAACAGAGCGATGGAAAATATCTTTGTAAGATATTTGTTTGAAGAACATCATTTTTGTGCAACAGATTTGTTTTATTGTTAATGATAAAATGTCCAAACGCCCAAAACTTAACAAAGTTCACATCCGGCATTGTATGCTACGTTTATTTGATTTGGTTTGAAATGCCACAAAAACTAGTAAAATACTCAAAAGACATTTATGGTGATGCGGTAATAATCTGCAGATGCCAATATTGGTTACTGAGAATAGGAGATTCTAAATTTTGATAACGATACAGATGTACGGCAAATAGTCAAGGATCAATCCCAAAGGACTACTTTGCAAATATATGTCCTTCTTGACAATGCAACAAAATAGTTTCTTTTTGAATCACTGTGTCTGGGCACAAACTGAGCACAAAAACGTATAGTTTTCAAAATTGCCGAATATTGTTGGGTCCGCCTAATATATCAATCGTAATTTAGCACAGTAAATATGTTTGATATGAAAATTCTATTTATTCACTAGCTAAACGTGCTCTTATAGTTCAATATAAAAACATTCACATAAATAATGATACAAAAGTGTAAATATTAATATAATATTTGCATTTAAAAAATACATACATGAAGAAAATAATATATCATGATTGTCTTTTATTTCAGCGATTCATACCGCGTCAATATTGCGAAGACTTCTTTCTTCCGAGATAACTGCCCGACAGATTGAGCAGTCGGTATCGCTGTTTGAGATTGCGGGATCTCACGTGCACCGATGCGATTTCGACGGTGTAATTTCCGGGGAACCAACCCACTTCGCCGTCTCTTATTCGCTCGCCTTGATACCATCCTGTGAATGATTCGAATTATGAGATATTGACCGCGTTATTAATTATATTTCGATTGCGGATTATTATATTTCGACTGACCGTCAACCGTTTTCGTTTTTACGTTTATGATGTCGCCGGGTTGTAACGTAAGTTCGTCCGGCTGTATGGAATTGTAGGCAAACATAGCGGTCACTTGCGGACAGTCCCAAACTTCATAGACTATTTCGACGGGATTGACCGAGGGCTGAGGTATAATTGCTTCCATCCAGCGTTGCCGATCTGTTTCACTTGTGAAAGAGAGGAGCTGAAACGTTTTTATTCATTAGTCAACATTAATAAATATGTATTTTATACAATGTAATATATTTACCATTTCTACAGTCTTGTTTTCGTGGTTTTCTAACAGGGTTAAAAGCATTAGAAATTTCACCGATATTTCTTTGGCCGGTGAATGTGCTATCTTATCGTCTTGTATTACTTCAATTAGAGATCGCTTGCAGTAATCTACAACTGTGTATACTTCTTCACCACTAAAACAAATTTAAAACATTAGAAATAAATACAGCAAGGTCTCGAATTTAGCGCTTTCTCGATTAACATTGATTTGATAACGCAGTCTGCTCAATCATGAAGATGAAAAAAGCACTGTTCAAGAGAACTTTCTTAAAGACTCCAGCTAAGACTGCTACCCTGCTGTGTGTTCAGCATTCTTCTGTATAGAAAAGAAGCCTGGACGCTTACTAATACCGTGTATGAGCATCATGAAACCTTTGAGATGTGGATCTACAGAAGAATATTGAAAAGGAATATTTATTCGAAGATAGGATCTTAATTTCCTAAATTAAGTGTCTATGGGAGTTCCACAGGGCTCGGTGCTTGACCTGACACTTTGTAACTTAATACAATGTATGACGATCTACATCGACGAATCGAACTTCCGACGGATGCAATGTTGGTAGACTGCAGATGACGAAGGTATTGCGGTAGCAGATAGAATGAAGGAATGACTTCAGCTATCAGCGACTGAGACTTTCAACAGGAAAATTAGATACAAAAAAACATGAGATAGGTATGATCACTGGGATTAATTTATCAAACCGTGGATGTTGAGGAAACATGGGGAGCTGGATTATCGCCTGACCCAGGCACTAACCGAATCCGGCTGTTATAGCATAAAAGTGATACGGACTTAGCTGCAAACAAGATCAATACTTCAGTAATGGTTGCTAATGCATTTAGAGTGCGTGACACTTAAACTTATCAGACCGAAAATCATGAGACAGAGATGAGTGTATAATAAATAATCCGGATTTTAAGAGGAGTGCTAAACCAAGACGGAGATAACGTTACAGTCTAAATATACTATGATTTGCGTAGAAAATACCCATTAAAATACCTTTTCTTTTTTGTGATCACGAGGAGGTCCGTGAATAAGAACAAGTACAACGGAGTTTTGGTGAATTTCTTTCCGAAAGTCAGCTTTGACTGATCCTCGCCCCTCCAAACGATATGAGTGAGCTCTCCCGAACGAATGAGCCAACGCTGAGGCGCGGAGCTCTTGTTCTGATCCTTGAGAACCATGATCGGTATTTCTTTGATGTGCGGCGGAAATTCCATTTGCGAAGATATCACGAACATTTCTTCGATTCGCTCCACGTTTCGAGCGCCTTCGTTGCATCGCCTGACGACCTAAATAAATACGAGCATATTTTAATGAATTTATAGCTTTCTTGTGGATCGTTTATAATTATCTATACTCACGTTATTCAAAGATGTTAATGTTTCCACGCAGAGGTTGAATTCTTCGCTTTGATTATCGAGGTATTTTAAAATTGCGTCGAGAAGCAGCGGCAATCTTGTCACTCGTTGCATAGGCAGTAACAAAAATGAATCCAATGCTAGGCTCTGGCAAACGGGTTGCGATTGCAGATTATTGGAAATTTCATTGAATTTTGGGTCTAATTTTAGCTTTTTAAGCGTTTTAATTAGGTGCATTTGATTTTCTAGATATGAAATGTACACGTGGAAGTATTTATCGGCGTGATGTTTGATTATTTTGCATAGACCGTTTAATAAGATGCTCTCTTGCCAACACGTTTCAAGTTCGGCCATTAAACGCTCTGAGCATTTTTTTACTAAAAAAATTAATTCATTATGATTATGATTTTTATATTTTGAGCATAAATACGCAATGAAATTATCTTCATACCTGGATTTATGTTCCCGAATAATATTTGTTTATCGGTTTTAGTGAGAATTTTTTCATCGTCGAAAGCTGAGTTGTTAATGTAATGAGATTCTAGGACTGTGAGCGAATTTAGATAGGACGCTTCGCTGGCGATAATTTCAAATTTAGCTTCTTGCAATTTTTTCTGTCTTAATGATAAAGTATCTAAAATTTGCCAAATATCATTAAGTTTAAAGTTTCATATATATATATATATATACATTACAGTCAAAATTCGTATTATAAAATACATATTTTAACATACATATACATGTTAAAATATCTATTTTACTCACCGAGAATTCCAGAATTGACGACTTCTGGAATTTCACACCATAGGGTACGCGACGGACCTCTATGTGGTGTAATAAACGTCATAGCCGGAGGTCGCTGAATAGGTTTTGTGTCGTTTTCTGTACACTGTGAAATTTCTTCATAATTATCAGAATCAAAATCATTACCTAAATCGCGACAAACGGACTGAAAACAAAAATAAAAACACATGAGATATTTAATAAATTAACATTAAATAAATTACGATGTCGTCCGCTGCCAAAATGTAAATACCTCCAGTTTTTCAGCGTTATAAAATTGATAAAGCTGCTCCTGATTGAACATTCCGAGCGGAGGCGTAGGAGTGGAAGGCGAAGAAAACGCCGTCGTAGTCGAACAAGTTCCGGATCCACTCAACGTACTACTGGCACCGCTACTCGTGGATACGTTACTTGCTTGATAAAGTCCAATTTCAGCATACCTGTCGGATATAAATATGATTTAAATTATAGTCGATTATTAAATTAGTTCAGATGAGTGTTCTATCAAAATACCATGATGTACTGCTTGACCTTTCTCTTTCGCTATTGCTTGAATCCAATTTATAAGTATCTAAATTAAATAAGCCGCACTCGGCGTACCACGATTTCGTCCCGTTGGAAAATTTCCTATCCTTTTTTGATTTTTTAGCGTCTGAAAATAAATGATATTATTTAATTCGATCTTACGATAACGAAATTATAGTTTATATCAACGTTAAATACCGTCAGGAGGTGGCGGCGGCGGTCTAGTCGGTCTGCTTGGTATTTTCGGCGTGCTTAAATCAAAATTGCCCGGCAATGACTTTCTATTGTTGTTGATACATTTGGAATTTTCAACATTTAAATGCTGTTTGTCACCGAATTCTTCGTTGGATTTTGTCGGAACGATCGTCTGATTGGAACTCGTAAACGATTTCGACGTCTGCTCTTCAAGTCTGGAATAAATTTTAATTTAAATAACAAATCAACCATAATAAATCTTGTATAAGATTATAAATGAATGTTAAATGAAGGCTCACTTGTTATTTGATTCGGTTGAAAACATTGGATCGGAAAGATAAAAAGTAGAAGTCTGCATAGGGCTCAAAGGACTCATCGGATTGTTTGCTACGGATAGAGATCGTCGAAATTTCGACTTGAACGACAAGTACGTCTTCGTTTTGTTCTTCACTTTTTTATTATTGTCGTTATTTTCACTAGAATTCTGATTATTGGTGTTCATAATTTCGGAATAGTTTGATTCAGACGGACTAGGCGAATCCTGTCCCGATTTATTTGATACGGAATTTGAGCTCGATTTCCGCATTTTGTCTTCCGCATGTAATATCGGATTGATTTCTTCCTTTTGCAGAATTGGCAAGCTGATATTTTGATATGTATTTATATTTTCTATCTTTGGTGAGGAAATTTCAGTTGCGCTATGTTTCTTTTCGGGTCCAGAAATGATCAACAGCGGATTTGGCTGCTTCTGTTCCGGCGATTTATCGTTTGCTGGAAAACATAAACATAAAATTTAAGCATTCGAATATGGACAACGTTACCAATTTTGCATCAATCAATGAGCGTAATTACATGCTTTTTTTCTGGTCATCGTTAAATTCTTCTTAAACTGTCTCATTTTCTTTCCGGCAGCCGTCGCAATTCTTGTTAAAGTATAAATATTACTAAGCACCGGTGGATCAGGCAACTGCGGATGTTCGATATTATCATTGCCATCCTGAAATTAAGCGATCGGTTAATGTATTTTTGTATTTTTTAATTAAATCCAACAAATATAAGTCGTGTTACATACTTTTTGTTGATTATAATGCGGAGGATCACATTCTATATCGCTCTCGAACGAGTCGAAATCTTCGTCGGATGGCACCGAATTGTCTTTTGTATCTGGACGCTGTGCGGAATGGAATATGGGTTCATAGAGATGTTCGCCATCACTGCTGTCCACATCTGAAGATAAACACAAATTGAAATTTAATAATTGAATACAGAATATATTGATTTCAGCTGAAAATCAAAGATGCATTTGGGTTGATATTTAATTTATTAAACATTGGAATGCTTTATAAACTGATTTTACAACATGTTTTTAACTGCAATATTAACGGCAAATTTGTATTCTTACGCAAATCTTCATATTTATGTCGTTTAAATCCAATTAAATAAAGAAGAAGATAGACTATTTTATAAGTAATAAGTGTATTTAGATCTATGTAGACAATTTAACTATGCGGTATCTACTTTTTGTAAAGTGCATCCACTTTATATAAAATTACAACGGCTGGATAACAACGGCAGGATTAGTTTTGGGATTTAATGTGTGTATCTAAATATAGTTGTGGATATAATTTGAATAAATAAGTTGTGGATATTAATAATTACCGATCAGCATGTTGGTTTCCTGGGTTTCAAAAGCGTTATCATGCAAAACCAGCAACTTGAGCACGGCCAGCCCGGATAGATCTTTGGCTTTCAACAATTTTTCACATCCTACTCTGAATACCAGATCTACGTTCTGGTAATCGTGCGACAGCTGACACATGTCATCATTATCTGAATAGTACTTGGCAACTTTTGAGGTCGCTATATAAACTATGGACGGGGACGAGACGAACACTGCAACGAGCAACGACTTAAGCGGTAACGATAATCCAGATGATATTGGCAAGACTTCAAATCGCTGTTCAACGTATCGTAGAGGAATTTGCTTGTTCACTTTCGACATGACTGTCGCATATTTTGGGCCGTTACATCATATATTTGCACTAAATTCGCTCCGTCGTAAGCAATCTTTTGAACGTTTCAAATGCATTCTAATGTAAATGATATCAAAGCATGAAACCATCGGAATGAATAAGTGAAACCAGAATTCGATCTCATAATTGAGAGAAGGTTGATATGTCAATTTAGAAAACGGATCAGAAAAGCGACGACGGAATCACGTTGTGTTTGTTTTGAATCCCACGCGTTGAATGCTAATAATGCTGCTTTAATTTATTCTCAATGCAATAAGATTCGAATGTTTCTATAGGTACTTTTGATTGGGCCAGGAAACTCGGTGAGATTTCAGTATATTTTAATAACCGGTTTGCAATTCGGTAGAAAAAGACATTTAGCCAAAAAAAGCGAGTTCGAACCAGTTTTTGATTCTTCATTTGCACTTGTTTATATCAATTGATAGACGAGAAGAGAACCAAAATGTGGATGAAATCATATACAGGATCCGCCATATTAAATGTTACTGAATTGCATAAATATAAATTTAATACATTGATCACCAGCTAAAATATCTGAACTTGAACAAAATGTTTGTGTATTGGAATATTGATCGTTTTAATGATATAAAACAATTGTGTTCGCTTGAAATAGAATCCATCGATAATTTGGAGCAGTGGGTGACCGTGTAAAAGCGAGGATACGCTCGGGTCTTAATTATATTGTATTGTAAGGCTGATGGATCTTGTATCAGGATCATCGATGCTTCATACAAACGCTTGTATGGTCTGCAAACTCCTGAGATAGTTTGTGAACAGCAAATCGGATTAAATCGCGTGGGTGACGAAGATTGAACAGCTTTTCGAAGCATCACAGGATCGTCGATTTTCAAACCTTGGTCTCCGCATTGCCGCCGGCGTCTGCTGGTCGCCGTCGGGGGCAGAGCCTCTGAGAACCTCGAAGCGCTCTGGGGTGGAAATTTCATGCTCATGGCTCATTTTTATCGGAACTGTTTGTTGCTCAACACTTTTCCAATTCGGTCATACCGGCAGTATCATTTTGTGCGCGAAAGACGCCAATTAGATGCGCCAATTTAACACAAGACATGCACTGTAAAAAAGCAACGCGCTGTGTTATTCAACGAGACACTTCTTTGCTGGTTTCCTTAATTGGTAAAGGTCAGTCGAAAAAGCATCGAGGTCGCCGACAGTGTCCAAAATCATGCAAAAACCGCGATATAACTTTTGCAATGCGTTTCATTTTTTCGCTTCAAAATGACAAAATCAACCGAACCACGCGTACCGCTATCATTACAATACGAAATTAAGGCGTTTAATTCAAGAGAATTGCTAAAAAAATGAAGATTTCTATCAAAGGGGTGCAATATGGCATTAAAAGACAACAGGGTGCTGGGACTTTGTACGACAGGAAAAGACCGGACCGCCCAAAACCTATTACGGATGCAGAAATCGCTTCGTTTCGTTTGAATTTTATGGACATGTGGATATGAAGAGATCCAAATGAAACAAATTGAATCAATTTTATGGCACAAAAACATAAAAATTGGACAATTGTCTTGTATAATTGATTATGTTATATCGAAGACCTGAATTGCCTCTGTATCAATTTTTTAATGTAGAAAAAACGGTCCAGCCAGAATGCATGCCAAAGGTGGACATTTTGATGAATATAAATATTTTTTTAACCAATATGTGTCATAATTTAAATGCTTTTATTATGCGATTATGTTAAGTACGATATGTTAAAATGTGTGCATATTTTAAAAAAATATTATTAAACGATTCTAAGATTTTACACGAAGTATTAAGTGTTTCCAAACTTTTTGTCGGGAGTTTTAAGAACGCATGTTTTGGCGCAAATATGTTAACGTTTAGCATTTTTTATTTAAAATTATATAACAAATAGTATCGATACATCAACGCAGCGATCTTCTGGTTAATCACTGAGGAAAATCCGCTTGCGGAACAAACAAGTGGTGTAATGAAGTGTTGGGCAACAAAACCGAAGCGTGATGAAAGCGTTATTAAAAAGGAAAATCAAAGACCGAAAACAATGTTTCAAAACCAAGACAACAATTGGTACATTTTCATCTTCAGCATTTATTATACAAAGATGTCAATCGGCCATTCAACGACAGGCGCATTCTTCTCCAGCCCAACATCTGCGGGCATCAGATGTTGATTTCAAACGGATTCACTCTCGAAATTGGATATAAATGTTGAGATGCAATTACCAATGGAAGAGGACCACATGCGGATCAAATGCGACGAATACTGATAAAATAATTACATGCCATCACTCTCCATCATCATATCAGATCGAACGTGATAATGCAATAGATCAAAGATATCGATAGCGATGTGGATTTAAATTGGCAATAAATTCAATTGGGTTCTGCACAAACTGAAGATCGCAAATAATAGGGTCTCTAGACTTATTAGGGTATCCTTAAAATTCAAAGACCCATCGCAATAAATCATCGAGGAACGAGTGCCAAAATTAACAGCTTCGTGATAGACTACATTTCCCAGTTCTTGGGCTAAATTATCCGATAAGTTTGAAGGAAGTCTTCGATATCGCGTGGAGATCATCAAATGGATCAGAAGCGTTCGGGCGTTCCTAATGACACCGGGGTGCGATCTACGCGGCCGAATAACGTCACAGTCGGACACTTTGACAGCGGCGAAAGCAACGAAATACTTTGCCGTCATTTTCGGCAACCAATTACAAATTTACAACAGCAAGTGTAAATATATAGGGTGCGGAATGTCCTTCGTTTAAATTTTTCATTCTGGTAGGACCGGCTTAGTTGTCGCGTCACTAACGAAGTGGGCGCTATAGGAGGGTTGACTATGATATGCATTTTAAGCTGCCATTTTGACTCCGACATCCGATTGCTTTAAATGATAATGTTATCGATGTCGATGAGCGAATCGTCATTCAGGCATGGCCGAGCGCAATTCGTAGCCCTGCCCTCGAACGGTTGGAATTTTAAACAATTTGCATTATTCGACAAAGCCGAATATCATCCAATTACTTTGCGGTATTGAAAGATTGCACGTTAATAATCTGCAAATTGCACAGTTCCGGTCCGAACGGAGAATCCCAGCGTACAAATTGCAAATGGGTAGTAAAATTCAATGAAAACGCAATTAATAATTAAACATGGGGAAGATGTCAATTCATAATTTCGGACGTGATTAACAAATACAACTTCCGATATAATTTCCTTCCGTATTTCTGAACACAGACGATCTGCTAAATAATGCAAAGACTGGGCAAAAATTTGGGCCAAGGAGTTGTTAAATTCATCATAACAATTGTAATGGAGCTCGGTATTTATAATGTGTGAAAAACGCCATTGAGAAGACATTTTCTATTCAAATTTATGCTAAAAAAAAATCAAGCCACTCAAGCTCGTTGCATTATATTATAATATGACGTTGAGGAGGATATTTTGATGTATTTTTTTCTTACTTTTCGATCGTACCGAGCGTTTCATACGCTTTCTCTATGCACGATGTATTTGTTTGTTGATTGCGAATAATTTTGATATGGTAACATATCCGGTCTGATTATTGGCGATGGCTGAAATAGCACAACGAAGGTTTCAGATCAATATCTTAATTGATTTCGAACAAAATGGATCCTCTACGAAAAGAGAAAGGGCGAGATTCAAGGAGAAATTGAAGCTGTGCAAGATAACCTTCTTCGGAATCGCCAAAGGCAATCGGGATGTCGTCGAAGAGCGCCGTAAGAATCGGTCTGGATTAAAAATATTCAAAATGTTGGCATCGATGCATCATCAGGAAGCTGGCACAATATCATCAGAATGACGCAAATCCAAACGGAGGTATTCCAGGATTGGAAGAGGACGCTCAAAATAGCCCCCAAAGTGGGAGTTCATCAACGACAATCAGACTGGCTGAACTAGATAAAATTATCCAATTGATTTTAATTGCTCATTAAGCTATAAATTATCGAGAGAAATAGGAACGTGTATGGATGAATGATAAAAACGTTTTTACAATGCTCAAAAATAGTTGCCCTGGCGTGTGGGACTATAGAGTACTACCACCGACCCCTCGTAATCCGGATTTTTTTTGGAAAGGAGTACTTAAAGATAAAAATAAAAACATACTACCGTCGTCGAACATTCCATGACATTGAAGCTATGCCGAACGTATGTACTATACCTATGGGTGTCGGATTACCGGGGGGTCGGATTAGATCGGGGGCGGATATCGCTGAGTCGTCCTTTATCACTGGACGTCAAAGTTCCTCATATGACACGGGCGATTTAGAGCTTCGAGCGGTTAGGTTTGGGTTTTCAACGACTTCGGAGTGTCCATGCGGAGATCCGTTCATGGACGCAGATCATGTTCTGTGGACATGTTCAGGCATGGCTTCCGATTACGAGGCGCTCCTTTGATGTGTCAGTGGTCCGAAATTCGGACCGGTTGAACACGGCAGCCTTGTGACCACTCCTTCTAATTTTAGGGCATTTAGGGAAGGGCTCCGGATCGTGGAGCTCAGTGGGACTGCGACTTAAAACTTTCCCTACCCCGTACAATATATGTAATTAAAATGTATCTATCTGTCTATGTATTTATTCTAGTCTAAAGATCTTAAAGTTAAATTAACGAACATTTTCTCATGCACCTGTTCACATATTGGCTCGATGCAATGGCATTCATGACGAAACCACTAAAAAAAAGACCCTTTGATTCAGATTTTGTTTTGTGCGTGGGACTATACGGCAGATTACGATGACGCAATCGCTTCAATTTTTTGTCGCGCAAGACTTGTTTGAATACATATTTATCGGAAGAACAATACGTTATTGGCACACAGGCAATTTCTTATTGGCCATTATCGTCCAGTGTTTGTCGAGGCATTTCATAACGTCACATTAGAACGACGCAACTTTCTACATAAGCGAATCATAAAAATGACGTCACAGCATGCGGGTGCATTAAAATTGAATGCGAACGGTGCTCAGTTGGATAGGAATGAGAAAAACTGTCACGAATGACACATTTCCCGGCGCGCCGTACCCAGCGGGGAGCGCGCATGCGTAGACCGTATCTGCGCATGCGCACTGGCGGCCGTAGTTTTCCGTGTTTGCATTCGAAGCCGGCAAAACAATCGGCGTTTATTAAGGTCGCGGGAAAAACGATGAACAATGGACGCGGCTTTGATACCACTTGACGCATGTTGCGCAAAGACAAATTGCCAGTCAAGAAACCGAGAGTACTGTCAGAGACGCAAACTTGTTTTCCAAATGCCGAATTACACGGCGGTTTCAATGCCGCGAGTGATAAATCCGTAAAATGGCGGCCATAACCGGTATTGTGTGTTCCCACCGATGCACCGGCGCATCATTAATTTTCCATTAAACCGGTTGATTTATTCCGAATATGAACTGACCTTGGCGTGATTCATTGTTTGGTGTCGAATGTGTGCCATGATTGGCTTTAATTTCTCATCGATTTCCTATCTGGTTTATTCAATCCGTGACCGTCATTGAAGAGTCGTATAATTACCCCAAAGCGAATTGGATTGAATCGATTAATGGGTGCCGGGCGAACTAGCTCATCCAAATCATTCAATGGCAGACTCCAATTGAGGACGTTGATGACATTGGCAATCAAAAAATTGCCTCAATCTTTAAGCTGATATGCATAATCTTATATAATATGATTCTGAATAGGAAAGGGGGAGATTGGACATTGTCCAATACAGCAATTCCCCGCTTAACGCTGCCCCGCTTAACAGTGTTTCAATATAACGCGGAAGTATTAAGATCTTGGATTATACCGTAATAGATAAGGATGTCGAAAAGAATATCAAGCTAGCTAATTAAACACGCTTGGTCAAATATAAAAGCGCAGGATATTGAAGTTCGATACGTTCACCCAGGTGGCCCGCCGGGTGAGCGCTCGAAGATTTCGCAGAGACGTTTGTGTGGCATCACCGTCGTGATGATTAATCGGCATATATTTAAAATCGTATCGAGATCCGAACGCAAGGTTGCAAACATTGGCGCAAAAACCGAATCTTAAAAGGCTCTCTAAAACACAAAAAAACGATTGGAAGCAAGGTTGCGTCAATGACCGTTTATGTATAACACTCGTGAATATATCAAAACCCATCAACGATTAACGATTCAATTTGATCATCAAAAAACATGCGGATTTCGTAATGATGAGGACATTAATGTCCGGATGTTTCATCATGTGTCCGCCATATTCACATTTGGATGTTGATTTAATGCTTTTATATTTGCTCGGCTGAAAAAATGTAGAATAAGCATAAATAATTTCTCTCCATAGTTTGCGCAAAAATCCCTAAATGTCCTAAAAGAGGATGGAGTGGTCATTAAGTCTGTGTGTCCAACCGGTCCGCCTTTCAGACTGCTGACACTTCGAATGTCCATATGTCCACAGAACGCGATCTGCATCCATGAACGGATTCCCGTATCTCCTCCAAGATCCAAGATCAGAGAAAACCTATGTGGTGAAGCCCTAAGTTTTACCTGTGAGGAACTGGGACGTCCAGTAATCCGGAGCAACCCAGTGACATTTCAGGCAGTTCCTAATCGTGGATTTTCCTACCGCGTTTCGAAGCCTTAATCCCAAACTTTGACTTTTCCTTGAAAGGCTGATTGAATACGCATTTAAATCTCAAATTCGTCATAGGCAGTTTATATAGTGGTCTTTCCAATTGCGATTTTGCCTTATAAAGATGACGCATTGTGAGCATATGTGTGACCGTACGGTAACAAATGTCCGTGTTTGGATTCGATCATGTGATTGTCTGATCACATTGTGTGATGTAATTGGATATATTCGATCTCGGGGATGATTGAATGGAAAGTCATGTTGGATATTGTGACTTGATTGCCATAATTTGATTATTTTTGAGAATTTTCACAGCCTACTTTTCAAGAACAACGAAATTATTAGATATCGTAGCCAATAGAGAGAGAGTTCCATTATTCACGATACTTTCTTCAATAAATCTATATTATTTGCAATATTCCAATCAGTGTTTTCTCTTTATGGACGACAATTAAATCGAAAATTATTCGGATGATGGAAGATCGTTGAGCATTTGCCGATCGATCTGGAGATTCATGCAGGGCATCTCAAAGGCGGAAACTGGTTTAAATGACTGTTAACAGTTAATGCGGCGAGTTGGAATAAAAACGCGGGAATAGCTAAAAGACGACATCCGCAATGTGTCGGGTTTGGATTTCACTCGTCGATGTCACTACGATTGCCGCACTGTTGAAGATGTCCAATCTTTAACCACTACACTTTCGACACAGCACTGAACGCGCCGGTGCGTTAACGCGGACACCGGACGGACGCGGTGGACAGACGACGACCTCTTTAGCGAAGGTTACGCAAGAAGTTGAGGACCTCTTTGTTTTGTACGATTGGCCGGAATCGGAGCCGTCTTGCTGCTGGAGGACAGCTCACTTTCACTGCTCCGATACGAATGTCCGTCGATCTGGTGCCGAGCTGAAGCCCCCGCATTGCTTCGACAACTTACGTCATCCACCTCACACACCCATCTGGCCATCCATTCAATTATCGATGCCCATTTACATAAGCTCTCTTCGGAACCTTATTCGACCTAACTTTACATTCATATAATTATAATTCCTCGCATACGTCAATATTCTACATCGTTGTCCTCAAATACAACACAATGGACATTGATAATAATCCAATACACTATCGTTTAAAAGGAGAAGAAAGTGGTCATTGATGTGCTGTTAAATTCAACAGGAAGCACACTATTAGTTATGCAAAGAATACAACGATCACCAGACCAAATATTATCCTAATGATGATGAAGTGGCCTATCCCAGTGTAGACGAGGTCTTCGGACGCCACTCGATCTCGAATCTGATATGACACGGGTATGGTATAGGGGTGGAATAAGATTATAGAAAATGAAATGCTGGGCGCAGGTAGTGGCCATAAGATCAATGCAGGTCATAATGTGTCGACTGCAAAATTCAGCGAAATGTATAACACACAGTAACAGAGCTGTTTTTGAAAATACTAAGTTTAAATGAGGATTTACAAGCTGCCAAGATGAACAGCGCAGTGGTCGAATAAATGAGGTAACCACCCCAAAAATGGTGAAGAAAATCCACAAAATGGTATTGAATGACCGTCGACTGTAAGTGCGCGAGCTAGTAGACATGTTAGACCTTTCAAAAAAATTTGTACATCGCATATTGACTGAAAATTTGGACATGAGAAAGTTGTGCTCAAGATGGGTGCCGCGTTTACTCACAATGCAACGAAAACAGCGTCGTAATGATGTTTCAAACGGGTTTTTGGAGATGGTTCATAGCAATAAGATGGAATTTTTGCATCAATTCAGGATGAAACATGGGTCCATTATTTCACATCTGAGACAAAGAAACATAGGGACACTCCATTGACCCGAGCTGTTTATTGTTCCCGCAGATTTTGTTACTTAAAACTAAAAAAGTACCTAATATAGCAGCATAAATTAGTAAGATACATAAATATCATTCGTGACCTCATTTGGCACGAGCCATTTATGTAAGTTAGCCACCTAGGGAGCTTCCGTGATCGTACAGATCATATAAAATGCCGCAAAAAGTCCTAAAATAGAACGGAGTGGCCACAAGGTATGTGTGTTCCAACTGGTCCGCTTTTCGGACCGCTGACATGATGAATGAGCGCCTCGCGATCGGACGCCATATCTGAACATGTCTACAGAACGAATACGAACTCTCATTACAAAACGGTATTCAGCGTTTTGCACCCCAAGCTCAGTTGCACCCGTGGCGGGCGCCTACTTTGCCACCCCCTTAACGTAACGCTGTGCTTCCATATTCAAAATATCTATCTATCTATATAAAAATGAATGTTAGCGTGCAGTATGTTTGTTCCAAATACATTCCTATATCGCTAGTCCGATTGCGATGTAAGTGTTATTCGTGTACGAGGTTTGTTTTGCAATACGTTTAATGGATGCACCATGTTGGCGCATATTGGTCTGTAGAAATATTGTCATATTAGGTATGGAAAAGGAGTTTACAGCTATCAGTCTGTTGGAATAATATATTCTCGCAGCCAAGACTATCGGACGACTTCCACCTCCTACACGGACGGAAATCGGTGTACACCTCAGGAGAGATAGACATAATTCTTCAAGATGCAATGTATCTGCAAGGCGACAAAAAAATGTCACTATTAAATCGACACATTGCGTTTGAAGAGAGACAAAAGATGCTATTTCGCCCATGCAACAACTGTTATTGTATATTAAAAGTAAAGTATAATTGTACATTTTATTGTACATCAGGGCTTCGAGTCGAAAAGACGAAAGACCGTTATATTTGGAACCGGTTCAGATTTCATAATAAGAGAATGAATAAATATAACTATTTGCCAACTTCTAGTCCTAATTTGTATACCTTTAGAAATGCTAGAAAATAAAATTTCAATATAAATAAAAGCGTTTGAAAAATTCATAATTTAATCAATAGGAGCTGAACCGAAAACCAAAAAAACCGTTATTTATTTAATCGACCTATCTGATAAATCAATTCTAATTGATGGATTATAAGTGTGCCATATGCTATAATATAATGACGAATACGTTCCGAGTTTGTAGTCTGTGAGACTAATGATTAGTGATCCAGGGTTAATATTTGAGCAACATAATTTATTATATAACACTAATCATTGCTATGGCATCAAAATATATTGACGATAAAAATAGTGGTTTTTTTTTGGTGTTAGAGAACGTTATTACTCTGAATCATGGCCAACCAGCCATTGCTTTTGCTTGCTTTGTCCTCATAACACTCTAGCGACCAATGAGCGTGTAAATCACTTGACTTGCTTCACCGCCAGCTTCCGCACTGGTCGCATTTTATACAATATTTTGAAAATTAGAAACATTAGTCAACCGAGGAAATTGGAATAATTCTATCTGAGATGGTCTGACTGTGTTGCAATGATCGCTTCTTGTAGTTGACCGTTAAGTTTGAACATTCCAATTGCAATTGGACGTTTCTTAATAAACTCAGGCCAATATTCTATGAAAAAGTATAAATTATTATACATTTCGTGGTCAACATTAAAAGATTATTACCTAATCTTCCTGTGCTGAGCCGTTTAGTATACATTTGAATTAACTTTATTATATCAAAAACGTTTTTATAATGCTCAAAAACAGTTCCCTGGTGAGACACCAAAGCGATACAGTTATGCTACAATACAATAACATTAGGAATCGATCACATTATTTCAACAATATTGCATGATTGTTAATTAGACCTGCTTATTCTTTCATTAATATATGTTTATAAAATTAAAAAAAAATAAATCAAACTATGTCTCAGCATTTTGTGATACAGTCCCCCTGTATTTATTTTAATTTATGCCTAAATTCAATTGAATTTTAACTTAATTATATTTTGTGCCACATTCCAATGAAATCCAATTAAACAATCCCTTGCCAACAGTCAACATAACAGACCAATTATGGAATATAGCTTAAATAATAAAAAATCTTTTTGAAAAACGATTTAACTTTGCCTTTTTTAATTTTATTTTTTTACTTATTTATCTCTAATTTAAGTGATGATCCATGTGAGGTTGGTTCTATAAGACTTCAAGTACTTAAATGTTCTTACAGTTAGTATGACTTATATTCCCTTGATATAGAAAACAGTCCCCTGTATAGATTTTTCAAAAAATGCTCAGTATTTCCTAAAGCAATGGAAATATTTTTGGTTCATCTGTGTTTTTTTATTAACCAGGTAGATATCTATTCCTTTAATAAGGTATGATCAATATATAAACAAAAAAAAGTGGCTTGAACAACTTGGCCAGTTTACTGAGAGACGCCCATGCATACATAAATTAATTCAAGTTCAATACATATACATAATAAGATGTTCCGTAGTGCCGAAATGAACAATTTCATAACGTAAGAATTCAAATTTACATTTCTTTAAATACCAACCAAAATGCAAATAAATCTAAATATATATTTAAAACATGCTTACAGTCTGATTCGCTTGATTTTCTTGCCGTTTTGTTATGTTTCCGTACTTTGCGAGACCAACTAGCGGGACTGTGCTTCCCCCGAGACTTTTCACGAATGCTGAACAACAGAAAACATCATAGCGTCATTGCTACGCGTCTATTTAATACGTAATGAAATATTATATACACTTTATCGATTAATAGAAGTATAATACACGAGATTTTACAGACGTTTCAATAGAATAGACGCGCAATAAAATAATATTACTGGAGCACTTACATGATAACTTTGGTGTCGTTATTGGCTTTGTCTTGGTCCGACATATCTTCCCAATCTTCGCTTTTATCACTCAAGCTTATTTCGCTCGGCGCCTGATGGTAACTGACGATTGAACGCTGGCCGTATATGCTGTTAGTCTTTTGGTCGCTGGAAATTGTCGATAGACTAAAATTTGATATCGTATCATAGGAAATATGCTTGTTGATCAGTTGAAGTGGAAGTTTAGAATCGTTATTCATGTGTTTTTTTCTATTGTAGCGAGGACTTTCAGGTATGCTCTCGTAGCAATTTGATATGGACGCAGTGTCCGAGGGTTTTATTACGTCGTATATATTTTCCTCGCAGGTAGATTCGCCGTAATTTCTTTTTGTGTCGTCATGAAGTAGCATATTTTCTGAATTATTGTTCCATTTTGGCTTTGGAGGATTCTTTTCATATATGGATGATATCTTTTCATATCCCACCGATGACGTTATGCTGTCAGATTTGAGCAGAGAAAATCCCTTGTCGTAATGATCGAATGTTTTATTCGAGGATAGCAATCCAGATTGACAATTGGCGTTATTTGACAGAGATTTGCAATACTCATAATCATCGTCGTTGTCATTTTTATCGATACAATCATTATCCTCCGTGGATTTATTCGAACAGCATTCGTAACTGTGCATACTGTATGAATCGTCGTCACGATGAGACAAGCATTGGTATATATTTTCGTGGTGCTCTACGTCTTCTTCCAAATCGTCGTGTGATTCTTTAGGTACCTCCGGTAACGGACAATTGGCTTTGGAATATGAATTTGTCGTTTCTTTTTTAGTTTGTAAAAGATCGTCCGACGATTTATTATCGAGCTCAAACGGTTCAAACGATTCGTAATCTTCGTCGATAAATTGTATATTCATATTATTCTGTATATTTTTTATGTTAGAAATTGTTAAAATGTTAACAGATTCAACGACACAATCGTCTAGCTTTACATTAACATTAACTGCTTCGTTAATTTCATTATCTATAGTTTGACTAGAATCTTTATCCTTTTTTAGATCATTTGCAATTTCTCTCTTTTTGGAATCTATAAGTTGATCCGTCTTCTTAAGCAAGCTTTCAAAAGTAACTAAATCGTCTTCCGCTTTAGAGTTATCGGACGAACTTGATATATATTGAGGCGGAACAACTTCATATAAATCTGTTAAATTTACATCCGAAGTGAAAACGATCACTTCGTTTTCTTTTATTGTGGACATTGTCGATGGATCTGTTTTTAGATTGGAACGCCAAAGAAATGATTCATTGGGTTTCATTCTTTTATAAATCTCTTCCGTAAGTTCATCGTCCGTCGATTCAGTATACGTATTGGATATTTCAATATATCTGGTGTCGCGTTTTATATTTTCATTATTGTCACATTCAATTTTGTACAAATTCATGTCTTTATCAATATCAAGATCAACGTAGTTTATAGACGACGGATTGGGAAGCTTTAGGCATTCATTTTTCAAAATATTAGGACACGTCTTTTCATAATGAAACCATTTTCTTTCAAGTGCTTTTATTGTCTTGTCTATTGTTTCCTTTGCAGGACATGGTTTTGGTTTTACAAAAGGAGAACTGATTTTATTAGGTTTAATTGCATCGTCAGATTTAATTAAAACCTGATTGTCTATCCGATGAGAAATTTCAGGCTCTGTTTGAATGTTTAAGTCTTTCATCTCTGTTTTTATTTCTTGTTCTGTCGGAATAATGTTCGTGTTGCAAGTGTCCGTTTTGGCATTTTCAATGTTGTTGGTTCTTAAAATTTTAATTTTGGGTTTGCCATCTTTTATGATGAGGTTTTTCGTTTTGATTGTGTTGATTTTCTTTTCGGGCACTTTAGGTTTTGAGACGACGGCATTTGATATGACCAAATCATTTGTATCTAGAGTTTCAGATTTGACAAGAACCGTTTTGTTTGCGTTGCTGGTCTGATTTTTTTCTGATTCGATTTTTTGAATTGCAGCTCTTACGCTGCCGACTTCTCCTGTGGGAGAAGTTTTGAAGCTGGATCTTGCTTTAAGGTTTGTTTTTGTATTTTTTCCATCGGTTGCATCCAATCTGGAATCATTATTCTCCTTATCTCTTTCATTTTTAGTAACAAGTACATCAATTTTATTTATTTCACTAGACTTTTTTCTCAGTGTGTTTCTCTTTTTAGCCGTTGTATCAGATTTTAGTCGCACAACTTTACGATGAGAGAGAGGAGAATCTGGAATTTTAATTTTATCGATTGAACTAATACTAATTGTCTTTTGTTTTTGTAAAACATGGCCTTTTGTAGAAAATTTATTATTCTTGACTAATCTAACATCAGCATTTGTATTTGGTGTACTATTTTTGTGATCAGATTTGCACTGTGCACCCGTCTGAACGTGTTCTGCGGCATCTTTGCTGATATTCTTTTCAAACTTCTGCGCCAGTGCCGCAACTTTGGTAGTATTTGTATTTGTTTTAATACAATAAATGGGTTTTCTTGAGGTGTTCTTTGTTTTAAAGCTAACTTTAGGTGAACAATTTGTATCTATGGAATTCTTTTTGGTGAGTGGTAAAGTATCTTGTTTTTTATTCTTCAACTGGTGTCTGGACGCAGCTTCGATCTTATTACTGCTTCTCAATTCTAATTGTACTCCTCCTCCTGTTATCCTCGAATCTTCACTGATGCTTTTCATATTGTTGAAGTGATTATTGGGTTTTTCTTCTAATAATTTTGTGAAATTTCGTATATTTTCATGCTTCAACTCGGGACACACTTTATCATTATCGAGAATAACTAATTTTGCCTTATGAACTGACGATTTAGCATCGTTTGTTGAAAATTTAAGAGTGGTATACGGTCGATTCAAATCATTTTTATGATTCGAAGTCAAGATATTTCTTGGATTATTCAGCGATTTAGGTCCACCGGATACAGTAGATTTCTCCGTCGAACTGTTCCTTCTTAAAATTCTGCTTTTCGTTCCTACTTGATCATAATTGGACTTCTTATTTAATATTTCGAGGTCATCGACGTTCTTTTGAGATCCCAAATCCTTTAATCGATTGATTATGCCTTTTCCCAGAGGAGTTGGAAACTTTGTTTTGTTATTGGAAGAATCGTTGGTATCATTCCTCATTGTGGCAAATTTATTTTAAACGATTTGGTGACAAATTGTTCAGTCTGGATGTGATCTTCTCAGACCATCATCATCTTCTGATGGTGTTATGTTTCTGAAAAAGATAAAAAAATGAATTAATATTTGGATTGTTAAAAAATAATATTCTATATATATAAATAAATGTATTAACTAGTCTAATCAAGGATTAACTGGTAACGAACTGGATAATTAACCTTATAGGTGGTTCGAAATATCGGACAAAGGTAAAAATTTTACCATTTAACAAGCTTAAAAATGCGATCGAAAACTCGTTTTTTCTAAGGTTATGAAAATTAAAATCATATAAACATAACTCTCGTAAATTTCAAAAACTCAAATAAATGTATGTTTGTGGTATGTTTGTCTTGTATACGTTTCTATAACATTCATTTGAATGCGATGAAACTTTGGTGAGTTATTGGGCGCGCACACAAGAAGGTTTTTGAATTACTACAAGCATTGTTTGTCTATGAAATTTGTTTTGCGAGAGGTTTAACGGATGCACCATGTTAGCGCATATTGATCTGATGAGGCGGAGCCACAAGGACGGAGAGAGGAAGGATGCGCGCGCAATACGTCGATTGATCTCCGCTCACGGGAGAGAGGGAGACAGTCGATCTTCGAAGCGAGAGCGAGCGCGCGCATGCTTTTGAATCCTAGCCCTTCAGCCCGCGCTACACATGGACTGAAGCAACAAATCCGCGTTTCAACAAAGTTAAGAAAACAATAATCACATTAATATTAGAGGGGGCTAAGAGACGATCAATAATTTGGGAAAACCGAAAATTGTTATAATTTTGCCTGTTCTCTCTTTTATCACATAAAAAGTTTATAAAAATTTCAAGATGTCACGATGAAAGAGAGAATTTGTAGGCGACGCATTTAAAGGGTTAAAGCGCAATAAATTTAGCAAAATATAAAAACATTCATTTCTTCTTCTTTAATAAGCATTCTAGATGAATAATATTGTCGATTTTACTCTCTTTAATTACTGATGATTTGTTAGTTAACGTATTATTTTCCATTTCTGCTTCCCCTACCTAGGGATTATGAATTTACAGATATTACTTTCTTGAAATTTATGCAATTTAAATGGATTGTTGAGCTCCCATGTGTTCAACAAGACCGACGCGCTCGCACGCGGGTACGTTCTGCTCACGGACCGCAGTGATGCCGAGCGATGGAATGAAAGTGGTCGGGTTTTGATAGAAATGCTATCGTCTTAACTACAATAATTCCTTTTATTTATAAAGAGAGAGGCTACAGCTATCAAAGTGCGAAAAGAACATCTTCTCGCAGCCATGGTTAACCAATGGCTTCCACTTTTAAATGCAATGTGTCTGCAGGACAACAGAAGATGTAACTGTTAAATTGACACATTGTATCTTAAGAGATACAGGAGGGTTTTCTCCCTTCTGGGTCTTCTCTTTCTGAGAAGAACTTTCGCGCAAAACGATTTTCGGTTCAGTTCCGGTTCGAATCCTGGTTGATACACATTCAATATATGTCAATATGGATTCCCAAAGAAATTTTCTTCAAGAGATTGTCTTGCCTTGGTCTCTCCGTTATATATCGTTCAGATCTATCAAATATGGATAAGGAAAAAATTGAATTTTGAGAATGATTGCTAGCGGCACGTGCAGGGAAAGCAATGAAAGTATAATGAGTACTTGATAAGGCGGTCATTTCAAGGGCTCATGATGAGGGCGCGGTGACCACAAAGGATTGACCAGTTTAAAAGCGGCTCAATAAACAACAGTGAAAGCTCCATGCTTCACTTTTACCACTCATATGCAAGATAAAAATTAGTGAAAGGCCCTCTTTGGTGGCTGCGTTGCATCGATGGATATTTCGATTGAAATGCTTTCTCGAAGGTCGTTAAGTATTGGGATGAAGATGTGGGACACATGTGCTGCAGCCAAGAATGTTAAAAACATACCATTGAAGCACTTGAGGAATCTGATCCTGAGTTAGGCTTTGGATCATTGGATGTTAAATTTGGCTGAACATCATGGGGGATGCTTGTTGTCCATGGCGACAAACGACGCGACAAAACTGTCTAACGACAAAATGTTACCGAGATTGTCTGTTCCACATTTTGTTCGAAATCTTCAGAGGATGTCCTCGCGCATTTATTTGGGACAGCCATTAAGAAAACGATGAACTAGAAAAATTGTATAAAAAATAAACACATCGACGTCCATTTACTGTAACGCCTTTTATTCCATGAACAATGCATACCGATTATGGTCGTATATCAAATTGGGTGGTTTTCTCTTTTGATTTATATCAATCTATTAACGAAAGAAGCTTATATTGCCTCTGGATACACTTCGTACGGACATTTTTTAAATTGTTCGTTGTATTATCGAAACATTGCCGCATGAAACTCCAATGAATAAATCATACGAAATTGTCTATGGTCACGATGAAAGGGGAAATCCGTAAGCGGCGCATTTAAGGGGTCAAATCGTTTTAAAATGGAGGCTGAAGCCTTTTCGCCAGCCTGGTAATTGATCTCCGTTGATTTATATTTTTAATGCGTGATCTGTTGCCCACGCAGATTCGACCGAGAAGAAAGTGTCCGATTTATTCACCACAAAATCGCAATTTTCATCTTCGAGAAGATCATCAGCATTGAGCGTTGCACTTGTCGTTGTAATTTGGAGCGAATGAAGCGCGACCACACAGAATTAAAATTCGCCCAAAATGGGTCGCTCTTTGTTGACTTTAGTGTACGGTACATTTTTCTGCGGAGATTTTTAACACCTCGTTTGCCGCAAAAATAAAAGCATTATTCTCGATTATTTTCGCCGGACGGGGAAAGCCAAGGCTGTGACGCTGAGGAAAATCTGTGGTATTGTGACGATCGGAAATACTCGGATTCTTGCGGTCAAATGGCGAGGAATAAATTAGCTGGAAGACGTAAATCGATTACGAGGCCATCTATTGGCAAAGGAATAAGCACACAGTTGCATTAGGAAGATTGGGACAGTCGATTTTTTAAATTTGAAAATATATTTTATGGAATATAACGTCGATCAATTGTCCGCCGCGGCTTTGCTTGGTGGCACGTATTCGGGAGATCCAATTTTCGATGATTTTGTCGCCTAGATCTGACTGAATTTGTCGGATGGCGTTCGTTATGTTGACTGTTAAGGCAGAATGTCCATCGTGGCATGCGCTGCGTCTCAAATCCGACAATTTTGCTTATTCACACATACATTTAACCAAAAAATGGGCTTCGTCAGGCTTATTAAATCTTAAAAAAAACACTTATTTTGTTCGATATCCAATTTTTAAACAGCAAAGCAATGTAATGTAAATAAATTCCAAGCATTGCATTACATCATTAACGGATTACTAACGCAACTACATTAATATCCATCAAAGGCTGTTGAAATTATCATGACGATTTTGAATGTTGTGAAAGTACTTTTCGCGCATTTCTCAGGCACATTGCAATTTAAATGGCGTTTAAATGATTCGATATTTCAAACGAAAAAATGGACTAATAACGATATTTGAAAAAAAAATCAATGATATAAAATAGAGAGGGCATAAATTTGATCCGACAATGGATGGACACGATTTCAATAACGGAATAATTTATGATCCCCGTCATTATGGACGATTGTAAAAATATAGATCGCATTTGATTGGTGTGTTTATGTCGAGAGAAAAAAAAAACAGGGTAAGTCTGATGAGTTTCGAGTGGTGAAATCTACGTAGAGTGTGATGCTTGACGCTTTACTTCGGCTTTGCCAAATTGGATGAACGTCGATTGTGGATTGTCGTACTAAAATGGTATGTCTTATTGATTTTCGCTCGCTGAATCTACTGGATGATCTCACCATTGATGGATGTATGCGCATACATTTGGTCTTGAGAGGGTTAACGCACTGCATGTTTGAGTTGAAGTGTGGTCTTGTGACAATTTTCATTGTTCAAATCAGATTTGTCGAACGGATATCGTGGTTTATGTAAATTAACCGACACAAACTGTGCAGTTTAAATTTTATCGCCGGACTGATCATCATCTTTCACTTGCAGAAAAAAAATAGCACGACCACAAATGGCGTCTTTAGAGTGTAATTTTGCGCTGATCATTTAGTCTGGATTCAGGAAACTGGGCAACTCTTCGTCTCAGGCCAATATTGTATGAAAAAATATAAATTATTATATATTTCGCAGTTAGCTTTAAAAGATGATCACATAATCTTCATGTGCTTGGCGTACAGTATTCATTTAAATTGACTTTATTATATTAAAAACGTTTTTATAATGCTCAAAAACAGTTCCCTGGTGTGTCACCAAAGCGATATAATTGCTTTAGACTGAGTTAAATAAAACAATAACCATAGTTATCAATCAAATTATTTGATGATTTGAACAATATTACATAATTGTTAATAAGACCTGCTTATTATTTTAAAAATATAACTGTCAATAAGATTAAAAATGTAAAATTATACAGTCCCCTGGCTATAAATCCGTATATAACCATTTATATTCAATCAAGGCATCCCTCGGTTAATGTGATACCCAGGACTGATCCTTGCATCGGAGACCCAAAAACAAACCAAAGGAGGCTTTATTACGAAGTACATAGTACATTCGGTGTTGTTGTACGGTGCGCTAATATGGACCGATGCACTACAAGTTGAAAGGGTTAAGCTCAAAATGGCTAGGGTAAAGCGCAGAAGCGCGCTCAGAGTGGTTGCTGCCTTACCGTACAGTGTCAGAAGTCGCCATTCTGATATTGACTGCCATACCACCAATAGACCTGCTCGTCCAAGAGAGACAACTTGTCTAAAAAGGAGCAACAAGGAAGTCTGCCAGAGAAACCACCATGGTGGTGTGGCAGACCCGATGGGATAGCTCCATAAAAGGCCGCTTGACATACCGATTGGGCACAGACTTGGAAGAATGGAACCAAAGGAAACATGGTCAGTTTTGCTACCATTTGATCCCGGTCCTTACTGGACATGACTGCTTTGGAGCGTACCTCCACAAAATCATCATTGTGGAGCAACCAATGACAACCGAGTACACTCTATGTGAGGAGCTTGAATTAAATACGCTCTCGGTCGTCAATATGATTCCTTCAATGCTTAACTGGTAGCCGGATGGCAGCAGAAGAGGAGAGGGGTTTTGTGGGTAGAAATCGCATACTACCACCAGAATTTTTGGGCCCTTTTGTATCAACTCGCCTCCTATCGGAGCGATCATAGTTCTATTTGACAGGTAGCGTCTGGTGAGAATGATCAAGTTGGCGGGTATTCCGCTACTTCCGAGTCTAAGAATGATCATATCCAACCAGGTATTGTCGAAAGCTCCCTGGAAGTCGATGAATATCGCCGCTTCGTACTTGGTGTTTTTTACAGTAGATTTTCTGCTTATCAGAAAATGTTCAATCTGTTGGCCATTATTTTTTCTAGTAGCCTACCGAGTGTCAGATGGAAAACGATAATGCGATGAGCCTTTGGTTCAGCTGGGGAAAACCCCGCTTTGGAAGCACTGTATATAGATGTGACAGAGATCAATGCTGATTTGGGGGTAGGCACGCTTAACTATCCTACCATAAGTATAATATCTACTCTATCTATTCCTGAAGACTCCCTGGAATTCAGGTTTCTGATCAATTCTTCAATTTGGGCCGCATCTGACCCCTTAGTCGGAGTTTCCGCTGTTTCTGCTTTGTGTATCGGTAGGTCCATTTCTGGAGTGTCATGAAACAGCAGCGTTTTTAGCAAGAAGTTTATAGATTGAGTCATATTTGTTTTGTTTTTTGCGTGATTTGTTTTCGCCTGACACAGACAACAGTCCCCTGTACCGATTTTTTATTTGATCAACAAAATTAAATACAAGTGAAATTTTAAAAAACATGTTGAGAGCTAACGAAACGACGACCCACGTATTGTTAATTTTCATCATTGACCACAACGTGACCAATGATTCTGTTTGGTCAGCAAGCGATTAGATAACTCTTGAGCTCTACAATTGGCAATCCAAATCTGAAATTGCGACCTCAAACATCATATTTATTTAGGCTAGTTTACAATCATCGAAATGATTTGGCACATTGGGGCCAAATTTACGTATCCTGTCAAAAATGATTCGACTTGTGCAAATGTGGGCGAGGGAGCAAAGTGTCCACGATTATCAGCCGAAGACACATTTATCCATATTTGAAACGTAGATAATAGTGATTTATTAAAAAATCATAAGAGCAATTAATCATGCGGCCGTTGGTAGATCGTTTGAGTATTCAAAACGCACGCCATATACGAACGGGCATGTTAAATATTGTGTAAGCATTCTCATGAGCTCACAAGTTGAATTTAAATAGAGCCATTTTTCAAAAAGCCAAGAGGCTCACTTTCAATGGAATAACCGGATGTACAATTAGAAAAAAATGGAAATGATCCACAGAAAAGAAAATATACGTAAGACTTGACGTGTATCCGGTAAGGCTTCATCAAGAATAGATACTGTGTATATACTGTGCAAAAACGATCATTGAAACCAGTTTTTTCGCATATAATTTGGGTCATGAATGTCATAATTTATTAATAAACCGGAATATACAAATAATGACGTTAATTCATTCTAATTCTTATAAAGTACTGAGGAAAATTTATTGAATTTAATTCAAAGAATGTAACATGGGATTTTTTTAAAATTAAAACCAGACAATCAGTCAAATGCCAGACACTTATGTCATAAGAAACGTCATGCATTATTGTGTGTAAATGTTTTTAATTTAATCCAGAACAAAAAAAAAATGAAATTGGGATTTGCGAGCGAATGCATGGTCATGAGGGTGAACATGCATCAGTGGCGAACTTAGCCGGCTCACACTGATTATTTTTCATTTTTGGAGCCAATTGCAAAAATGACTTGACTGTTTTAACTTTTGTTTTTGTTGTGTCAGCGGTCCGAAAGGCAGACCGGTTGGATACACAGACCTTGTGTTCACTCTCTCCTCTTTTAGGACTTCTATGATCTGTACGATCACTAGAGGCTGCAATAATCCACGTAGGTGGCTCACGCCAAATTTCTCTCGTGTATTCAGAGCGCAAGCGATTACTTGAAGTTGAGAATGAGCATGTCCTCGCGGACATGGATATCAAGCCCAGGCTTTGCACCTTGCTGTGCACTTTTATTACGCGGGCTTGCATGGTCGCAAATAGCGGGATCAATAAACAGCTCGGGTCAGTGGAGGGTCCCCATGTTTCTTTGTCTCAGATGTGATCTACATTTCATCCATGGTTATGAATTGACGCAAAAACTCGGCTTTATTGCTGCAAAACATTGCCGAACGGCACTCATCTTGCGCACAGCTTTCTCATGTGCAAATTTTCAGTCGATATGCGACTTTTTGAAATGCCTACCATGTCTGCTAGCTCGTGCATTTTCATCTATTCATCTAAATACCATTTTGTGGATTTTCTTCACCATTTCAGGCGTGGTCACCACATTTGGTCGACCAATGCGATGTTCGTCTTGGCAGTTCAGACGCCCTCGTTTAAATTTTGCCACCCAATATTTTACTATTGTAAACGAAGGAGGAAATTCATTCAGAGTAGAATCTAACTCGACTTTGATATTGGTTGGACTAAGACCTTTCAAATAAAAATATTGTACCAAGCCATGAAATGTATTTAATTAAAATAATGTACATACATGAAGTTCGCAAGCATATTATACTTGGAGCTGATTCTTGGAATGTTATTGAACTGGTTGCCCCTTGGAAATCCGTTGAGGAAAAACTGTACATAATATTTCTTATCACTAAGAGATCGATATCAAAGATATCTGTGATAATTTTGAAAACGTTTAGGAAAACCAATAAAGTTTATAGATCATCAGTTCATATTATGGCCAAAATTTTAATGTATGTAATAATAGCGGCTCGCTGGTTATGCTCAAGAAAGTGGTTCGTCATTAAATTCTCGCAGCTGGGTCTCTCTTTCTGAAGATGTGATCTTTCAAAAGGACTAGATTTATAATTTTGAATGTACTCAATTGATTAATAGTTGATACTATATACGTTATGGCTTTGGAATTTCATATTTTTATGACGATAACGACTTTTTACAATTTACTTTGTTCCTTTGTCTCTTATTCATATATACACATGGATCATTTTACGGGGTTTTCCGCAGAACGCATTTACCGCCTACAAATCGCAATCCAAGGTGGGTCATTTGTCAGTTTATTTCAATGCACTGTCTGAATAAAACTTGTGATCAGACAACACCAAAAGATGCTTCGACTATTTGATGACTATGATGCAAGACAAATATTTTATGTGGGTTCAAAAAATGAACTCCAGCACGGAATGCACAATGACTCAAAGCCAAACAATGCATATCTTTAAAAGGATTTTCGATTGGTCATTTCGTGTTTGTTTTATAAATAGGAAAGTATCCTAAAATAGCACTAATTGCGTATAAATGTCATAACGATGAATAATTATTGCGATGTGTCCCAATTTGATGGATAAGAATGTGAGCTCACCCGGCTAGTTATCTGGGTGAGCGCATGTAAGAGGGTGTCACGTGAGCAACAGCATCGCCAGTGTTTAGGGTTTCAATGCGCTTCTTAGATTAAGTAGAGCGTGGTGTACAAATATTGATTTTTTAAATGACGAGCTTAATGGATGCCGGAAAGCGAGAAGAATAAACACTTAAGTAAATATTTCTAAATTGCCAACAATGTCAACAGCAGATGGGGACAATTTTACTTTCCACGCACGCGACAGGTGAAAGAAGTTGCTGTTGTTCAGATCCAATGAAAAACGTCCAATTTTGGGAGCGCGTGCTTCTGACCAGCGCATGCAGAATTCAAGGTAAACAACTTGGCAACAGCCAGGGGTCCACGCTAGAATTGGAGGACTGGTTTCAAATAGGAAGACTTATTCATTATGTGACTGGATTAATAAATATGAGCTGATCGATAGTTTTGGCGGCATCGTGCGCATTGTCCGCGATGGTAATTTCAGTCTGACCTCGCATTTCAAGCATTGGGTCAACAGTTGGACCACAATTGGATACGAGCCGTAACAATATCCAGTTCAAATATTTACAACAGAGAGTTTTGTTTGCAATCAGACGTGAATGCAACCGCGTGTTTGCGCATGCTGATGCATGTATGCTCACAAAGATGCCATTTTTCTCAGCGTCAGCTGGGAGTGCTAAAGAAGATCCATTATGTGCAAAACACCATTTGTATGCAAAAATTCAGGCTCAAGATGGCCGACCGCTTGTCCATCATCATAAAGAGCGCTGGTGTTGAATTGGTGAGACCAGACAGGATCGCAGGAGAAGCGATTATAACTGTATTTAATCGGTACGAGGCGCATGATGGCGATGGTGCAAAAGAGAGAGAAAGGACCCTGACCTCTAAGATCATTTTGTTTGAGGAAGGATTTTCGAGAATGCTAATTTGCTTCTTAGAAGATTAGCATTATTTTGTCGAGCAAATTGGCCGACGCGTTCATATTTTGAGGATCGCCTCTTCGTGGAACTTTGTCTAAAACAACAATCGTCTGGAGGAAGAGTAATATAAGAAATATACTATTGTAGACTATCTTCCTGTGCTCGGCTTACATTATCCATTTAAATTGATTTTATTATATCAAAAACGCTTTTATGACGCTCAAAAACAGTTCCCTGGTGTGACACCAAAACGATATATGTAGTTGCTACAATACAATAACATCAGGGATCAATCACATTATTTGAACATATTGCAAAATTGTTAATTAGACCTGCTTATTCTTTCATTAATATATGTTTATAAAACTAAAGTAAATCAAATAATATTTTAAAAATCCCTATAGTAAGTTATAGCGTTGAAAAAATTGAAAGTACATACATATAATAATTATAAATATATAGAAGGATATATTAAACGAAATAATATTGAAGTGACGCTTATTGGCTGGAAGTTTGGGAGTCCCAGCTTGGAATATATAACACTGGGAAGCAAATTGAAATATGGGAGTCCCAGCTTGGGTATACATATATATCTAGTATGTACATAATAATGACTTAAGATTGCAAGTTGGAATTTGGGTTAATAACAATATTATCTGAAGTATTAATTTAATAGGACAATTAATAGGATGAATTAAGGATGAGTAAATATTATAAACGGTGAAAAATGTTAAAGGTTACATATTATATCAACGATCACGACGGTTGACGTGTACATGCGTGTACAGGCGAGTCTGTAGTCTGTGAGACTAATGATTAGTGATCTAGGATTAAACGACGATATTAAGTCAGGTGAATCCCGCATTATTTTTCTAGTCGTCAATGTTTTGGATATTTAAATAAATATCCATAAATCTACTAAGCGGCATTGAAAAAACTTGATATTGAAGTGCTAAAATGCTTCCTAGATTCGTTTTTAGTTTCTTCGGCATCAAATTGGATTTGGCTTTTAAAATTCTTGCCAAATTGGTGCGTTCTAAAACTTTCTTGAACGCGGAAGAAATCCATTGTGATCTTCAAACGTCTGAATATAAAAAGAGCAATAGCGATAAATAGAAGTGGCACTAAATGCGCCTAATGGATTTAGTACCATATGCCCATGATGATTTCTTTCATTATCATTACGACGGTGATGATGAGTCTCAAAGGTGAAATAATTACGACATTAGATACGCCGCTAATAGATTTGGTTTCGGAGAATTTTAGAGACAATGAAAGGATTTAATTTTTTGGTTGGCGTTCGACAAAAAGCCCAAGATGTCTTTGCTCAACCGATGGTCCGTCTCCAGATCAAAGATCAGACTAAGAAGTACGACCTGCAGCATATTTGTTCGTCGTGATGGAAAGGTTCAAATCATAGATTTGGACGGAAGGGACTCGGTCACGAATTGGTAAATATTTGATAAAGCAGAAAGCGTGGACAAGAAATTTGGTCGTCGAAGCAGCAGAGGTCGTTATCAGCTCGAATAAGTGGAACAAGCATGCATTCGTTATGTTAATAAATCAAAATTGATATCTTCTCGCAATGCTATGATCTAAATGGTAGCATAAAAACAGTATAATTTCAGCAATCATAAACCACCGTATCATCATCATATTTGGACGATAAAAATAGCCTAAATTAGTATAATTTGGAGATACTTTCATCCATCGTTCATCTTAAATATATATAATGATGTTCATATTTAGATGATTTCGTTGTCTTCATAGGATGAAAGATTTGTCCTAGTGTATAAACATCAATTTATGATCTGACGCTGTTCCTTCTCGCTCGCTGATCCATCAACAAATCCAACATCGTTATACTGTGAAAATAGTACATTTTGATCATGATTCACATTGTTGTTGATAAAAATCGAACTATTTGTATGCCTTAAATGGATTTATTATAGAGTCGAATTACAACGATACGATCATATGATCCATCTGCACTTTGGATCTCATTTTCTTGGTCCACTTCATCAACAATGACGAATAAGCGATATGCTCAGTACTATTTATATATAAGGGCAATATTGTATAAAAAGTATTAACTAATAATCATGTGCTCAGCTAACAGCACCTTATTATATCAAAAAGGCTTTTATAATGCTGCAAAAACAGTTCCCTGGGATATCAAAGCGATAAAGTTGTCACATTATTTGATTGTTTTAACAATACTGCATGATTGTTATTTAGACCTGTTTATTGTTTTATTAATATATATTTATAAAACTAAAAGTTATGCGTTTTGTGAACAGTCCTCCTATTCAAGTTTGAGGTCTCTTGCCCAAATTCTAACATTCAACTCCCTTTCGGCCCTCGATATACGTACGGTATGTAGGCGGTATAAGGCCTAGTTTTTCAATTGAAGGTTGGCATAATTCAACAACGATTTCTATAAGCCGCGTAAAAGTAAAGCTGTGTATTTACAAAGAATGTCCCTTGAATTATGCGGTTGAATTTCTTGAGGCCCCTGGACGTATGAGGCCCAAGGGTAAATCCGCCACTGCTTGTAATCCTCAATCGTCCTGACTCTTTGAACTATACATTTGTTGTGGAGTTATTTTAGTCATGTAAATAAAGGGCATGGGTGATAAAAACGGAATGTCAGTCATGTTCATCGCAGGAAGTATGTCTTTGTGTTATTTAAAGAAACCTTTTAAATATGATGGGATTTTCATGTTTGTATAATATTTTCGGGGTTCATGTTGTTGATCAATAATTACTGAAGACCCAATTTGATTTTATTCATGGTCGTTGTGGGTCGGGCCGTGGAGACACTTGTACCAGCCACGGTGGCCTTCAACTCTTGGCGGACCGCTAATCATATTCCAACATATTCCAACACCAACATATGAAGTAGTGTGCTCACTCCAACGATTGGATGGATGACGACCTGACAATGTGCTATAAATCCATTAGATCAGCTGATCAGGTTAGGTTGAGTGAGCAGAGAGTTAAATAGGGGAAAAGCGCGGGAAATATATTAGTTGTATCGACAAGTCCTTGCCGATTTTGATAGACGTCTGTTTGAGCTCAGTTAGTGTCTAGACACGTTGAAGACAGCATCTCCAAGATTTTTTAAAAAAACCTGTTGTTCAGTAATATTAATTAATAAAAAAAATTGTTAAGGGTAGAATATCAAAGCCCGAAACCGATCAACATCACATTCGGCATTATATGCTGCTGTTTTTCGACCAGGAGTTGAACATTTCTAAGGCCACAAAAGCCATAAATGAAATTTACGGTGAAGTGCCACCATTACATGCCGATTTTGGTTTTCATAATTTAAATCAGATAACGGCGGAAAGACACCCCTAGAACTAGAAAACCCTTATAATTTGGATGACGACATATTTGAGAGTCATAGTAGAAACAGATCCTCAATTAAGTATCGAAGAACTATTGTAGAAGGATGCATTAATCGTGATCAACAGCTCAAGAATATTTAAAACGTATCAGGGAAGACGAATTGAATGGGGGTTTGGATGCTGCACGAACTGTCTGACAATAACAAGAGGAGAGCGACGAAACACGTGCAAAGTTCTATTGTCAAGATAAAAAGTTTGTCCCTTTTTGCATTGAATTGTGACTGGGGATGAAAAATGGGTTGTTTATGACAATATAAGTCCGTCAATGACTCCGAAACCCGCATTGACGACTCGCAAGATTTTTTTATGCGTTTGGTGGGATATTCAAGGAATTATGAATTTATGAAACCTTACGAAATAAAATCTGCAGTTGTGTATTGCCAGTGGAAAGTGTGAACAAAAAATTGAGAGTTAACGTCAGGAATTAATTACACAATTTAGTGATTCTGCAACAGGACATGGTGTTGTATGTTTGTTGTGGTATACAACAAAAATTTCTTGTGATATTGATGGAGATGGTTTTGATGACATGGATATGATCCATGTCATCAAAACCAGATGACATCCAAGAAATATTGGAGGATAATACGTTGAACGAAGTCGAAATATTAAACGAATCTATCACAATTAACTCAGAAAACAGTTGCAGCATAAGTGATACATGTTTCACATTAAAAACAGTTAATGAAGACATAGCATTGGCTAAAAAAAGATTTATATTTTATAGAAAACTCAGTATGTGGTTTATTGCTTCAGGTCACGTGTAGCGCGAGCCGAAGAGCTGGAATCCAAAAGCATATGCACATTCGCTCTCATCTCGAAGATTGACTTAGCCACCGTATTGCGCGCGCATCCTATCTCTACACGTCCTCGCAGCCCAAACTTAATTTCACCAGACCATTATGCGCCTACATTCATACGATGTTTTTACTATGCCTATGTTATTCCCGCAAGTGTAAACAGTAAGTTGACAATTTTTTATCGCAATCGGATGAATGGTATAGAAGCGCATTAAATACGGACAAATATTGATTTTTATATATTAGAAGACTATGCCTATGTTACTCGCGCAATCCTTAGCAATAAGTGGACTAAGTTTTATCGCAATCTGACGAACGGTATGGCAGCGCATTACACTACGAACAAAAGTGAATCCGTGTATTTCGGTGAGCCTTCTGCGTCTATAGGTAAATCCGCCATTGGCTTTCATATAGATAAGTCGGCATAAATAACACGTCTCATGTTCAGAAATTATCCAGCATTATTTATTTAGCTTTAGATCAACAGATCAGGAAAGTGAAAGACGCTCTACAAGATTATTGCAAATTATCAAAGTTCATTAAGGCGCTGAATTTCTAGCGTAAATAGATATTTTTATGGGTGTGAAAATCTTAAAACACGACATTACATTACATTTACAAGCGTTCACTTTCGAAATGATACGTCCAAATTATGAATTAAATCAAGCGTTTATGGTAACGAGAAGATAATATGTCGGATGATTGGAGAGCGTGTAATTATTGCAGCATAAAATAGAGTGAATCCGCAAAAACATTGCGAAACATCATCCAGTACGTACGAAGCACAGATAAGGCTGTCTAAAGCTGCGGGATAAATTGATTAAATCGGTCCATCTACGGCGGATGTTATTATCATCAGAATCCTGCCACGGGATGAACACGGGATGTTTTGCTCGGATTGGGGCGCGTCGTGTGCGTGTGTTTACGCGCGTAACACGCTCGCCGATCGTTCGAGCGCGGTTATAAATTCGCGCCGTCGGTCTGATTAAATACGAACAACAAATTGGTTCATTCTGGGGTTTCGGCGGCAGCTGCGCATTTGAACAACTGTTTTCTGACACAAAAATTAATAGGCGGAAAATTAAAAAATAAATATTTACCGAGACGTTAATCACTATTAATTTCGCTCGTTTGCCGAGAGAAAATATTAGCTAATAATAAGATTTCTTCGTAATGATCTCGGATGATGATTTTCGTAATTGATTTCAAATTATGTTTTGGCGCGCGCCGCCATTGTGAAACGAGAGCGCCTCGTAAATTTTGATGCGGCATTAAAATGTTATTGTTACAATATTTAACGCCCAAGTTTATTGTTTAGAAAGTATCATAAATTCATAAAATAAGCGGTGTTTTAGGCGCATTTTGACATCATTTTGCTTTAATTTAAAAAAAAAATATGTGAACCAATAATTCGAGATGATAAAAATATCGATTTTCTACTAATTGTTTGGGCGTTTCTCAGTAAAACTGTACAAACTCGTTGTCTCAGGCCAATATTGTATGAAAAAATATAAATTATTATATATTTCGTAGTTAACTTTAAGATATAATCTTCCTGTGCTCAGCGCACAATACCCATTTAAATTCATAAAAACGTTTTTATGATATTTAAAAACAATTCCCTGGCATGTCAAACTATAGAGTACTGCCCCCGGTCCCTTGAGTACTTGTAATCAGAAAAATTATGAAAATGATGATATACATGGATAATACAAGGTTTCAGATTATAGAATTAACGAAGACATCGAACGCTTCCATGACAATTTTTTTTACATTAACGAAGCTATGCCGAATATATGTACTATACCTATGGATGTCGGACTACAGGGTGGTCGGATTAGATAGGGGGCGGATTACCGCGGGTCTGCTGTATATGAATTTAAACGTGTCTTACGTTTCTTCCTTTCGGTTAGGCACCTTCTGAGATATCACTGGGTCGTCCTGGATCACTGGACGTCCCAGTTCCTCATATGACACGGGCGTTTAGGGCCTAGTCGGTTAGGTTTGGGCTTTCAACGACTTCGGAGTGTCCATGCGGAGATCCGTTCATGGACGCAGACCATGTTCTGTGGACATGTTCGGGCATGGCTTCCAATCGCGAGGCCCTTCTTTGATGTGTCAGTGGTCCGAAATTCGGACCGGTTGAACACGGACGCCTTATGGCCACTCCCTCTAATTTTAGGGCATTTAGGGAAGGGCTCCGGATCGTGGAGGTCCTTCCTAGCGGTCGATAACAGTCAGTGGGAGCGCGAGTGAGACTTAAAACATTCCCTACCACATACAATATACATTAAAAAATATAAAAAACAAATTTATTAATTCCTTATTTAAATATTTTTTTATTGACGATTTTTGAAGGGTTTTAACTATCCCATTCTAGCTACAAAGTCTTTTTTGTTATCTCCTTGAAAAACAACTTTGCTTTATGTGTCCAGAAATAGCCGTAAGCCTGTTAATAGATGAATATTTGCTGTGTACAGCAAAATAACATAACTTAAATGTAATTTGTGCTACATTCCAATGATATCCAATTAAATAGTCCCCTTGCAACAGTCCCCTGCTCTATAACAGGCCAAATATAAGTATGTGAGCATAATAAATAAAATTGATGAAGAAGAAGTGACTCGTTCTATAATATAAGACTCAACGTACTTAAATGTTAAAAGTTATTTATTTTGATAGCGATATTACATAAGCAGATTATTATAAAAAATACTTTATTGTTCAACAGTATTTTTCATTTGAATACACAGTCCCCTGTATCGATTTTTCAGAAAATGCTCAATATCTCCTGAAGCAATCGAAATATTTTTGCTTCATCTGTGGTTTTTTTATTAACCAGGACGACAGCAGATTTATATTAGATCTTAGCGCATATTGCACACAATTCGAGATGATATATAGTAGATGCCTTTTATAGCCGAAGAATGCAATAGACAATGAATGAATTATGATCGAATAACAGAACCAGTTCCTATTAAAGAAATGTACATACAGGTTCCGTGGAACGTGAAGGACATCACCTACTTTGTGGCTACTACTCCCGATATTCTCGCACAACCAACAGTACTTCCTGTAAAAATACTGATTAATTTTATGGGACTTTCCATCTCAAATTATATAAATAGGGATATCATTATGTTCAGCATATAGGCGTTTATTGCTGTTGTATATCTTCCATCGGTATTTGCAGAACTGATCTGATTTATGTACAATGTGCAGCAAAAAAACAGAAAGGTGTCTGTCAATTATGCAGATTTACGTGATGCCCTCAAAGTCATCGATCACATTACAAATTGGAATCTACAAGTCGTGAGTTCTTCTTCTAGTCCGCCTTTCACTGGACGAAGATACATATTTGTCAGTTGAAACAATTCGCAATCAATGCCCAAATTGGCAGTGGCCTTACTTTCTATACTGATAAGCACGTGACTTGAGTCAAAACAGTCATTAGTATGATGATTGTGCGTGATGTTCTCAGACCCAGTCGGCGATTGCCAGAATCTGCATTCTGACCCTTCAGGTTACAGACGCGGGCTTATTGCTCTATCATCGAACGCCAATTATGCAAATTGAACTTTCTTATAATTATTTTTTTGGACGTAACCAGCAAAAAATGTCGATTGTACAGAAACAGCGTTGGCGGAAGATCAGGTAAATCCAGCCCATCGCTCGGTTCTTCAGCGACAGCACGGAGACGTTGTGATGCAATGATGTTCAACCAGAGGCTATCATCATCCAAAATTGAACGCGTTATTATGCTTTGGTATTTGCCACAATTGTCATGCTGTCGTGTCGGAGGACCAGCCTCCTCTGAACGTCTTTAATGGCGACTCGCAAAAAAACCCAACCGAAAAAAGACAACATGCGAGCACCGGTGTACAGATATTAAGCATATAATCAATTCTTCTCCATGGGATATTATTAATAAACGATGGAGCGTGATCTGACGTAATCATCGGCTTCTCATGACGCCATAGTGAAATATTGGTTCCAATTTAAATGACGCCATTACTGGTGCAAGTATTTCAATGTTACGAATTGAAGAACACGCAATTGATTAATGGAAGACTGTTTAAATTTAACAAAGCGTCTTCATTGTTCTGCCGATTTAACAACATGTGTAAGATTTATTATGAAAGATTTCTAAGAATGCGCGCCCGTATAAGATGTTTTGTCGTACGACAGTTTTGTCGCAAAGATGAAGACAATATTCATTAGGGCCGTAATAAGGTGGTGACAAAGGAAGCGTCTGCCGACACCGCGGCACTTGTTGGACCATCCCCATGAGTATGGCGTCTGATCGCGAGGCATTCATCCGTCGTGTCAGCGATCCGAAAAGCGGACCGGTTGAACACACAGGCCTTGTGGCCACTCCCCGGGACAACATTCACTATCCTGGACTCCCCGAGAGTACAACATTCACTATTTATGGCTGCCAAATAAATACACTCAGAAACATAAAAAAATCATTATTCAATGTGAGGAGAGGTCACAATCACGAGACTACAAACGAGCCTGGATGCGAGAATACGTCGTCCCGCAGCCAAGGCTATCCGTTTCCTATCTCTTATTATTGATTAAGCGACGGTCTTTTCCTTCCTTGGGTGGCTTGCAAATCGATTGAAATTAGATCAATGAAAAATGCAAAACAAATGTGTAGATCAGTACCATAGAAAAGTCATTTATGGGGTATTTTAATAAGAACGCTCGATTTTTAGCGCTATCCTATTGGAACTGCATGTCGACGGTATCCATATAAATCAGTTTAGGCCACAATAAGTTTGCTTATCATCGATCTGTAGCTCTCGCCGTTGACGATTATAGCAATGACGAAACATTTCTCGAATGCAGTACTGATTTTGAAAATAAAATTTGATGATTTGCATACATTTTTCAATGCTATAACCTTCCATGGTGATTTGCTATGCACTACTGAACAATTCACAACAAATTTGACATGTTGTTGAATTAACAACATGGTTCCTATACATTTTTTGGGTAATTGTGGAACTTGGATTAATAAAGTCTCGCCTCGTCATTTATTCGGATTCTTCTAGTACACTCTGATCAACATCTCAAGAACGAGTCTGCATTCAAATGACCAAGATTGTTAAAAAAAAACGCTAAAAACTTATGCATCTCCCTAATTAACAATACAAAAAAAGCTGTGTTGTCCAAAAAATATTTAATGGCACGTATAAATCAAGGAATGGTTGCATTTTTAGGTCTTTCGATTGTTTTTCACAAAACTGTTCAGAATTTAAAAGTTGAAAGATGTAGTGGACACCTTTTTTATCGCGTGAAATACCGATTTGGTAAAAACCCAACTCGTGAAACAGAGAATTTAAAGAATTTGGAGAATTTAAAAGTCACCGCAAAGAGAATGCCATGTAATTGACCGCCTTTTAAAAGCATTTTTTGACGCTAACGAGAAAATCATTACACAAAACGCATTTCTCGGACCCATTCAATCCCACTGCAATAAAATTAAAATACTATGAACCAATGATGTCGCCATTTTTCTTCGGGACGAAATACGTACCCACTGCATAATAATTAGAGCATATCCGAATACACGGTGATTATAAGTCGTATGTATATGAATTTATGCTATGAATATGCAATGTGGGCATCAAAATTGTTATCTAATTCATGATCAAACGAATAATATATTTTATTGATTTGATTCATAAGCCTCAACATACGGTCTATATTAACCCTTTGGTTGCTACGGTGTACTTTGATAAAATGGAAATTTGTTTGCTATCTTCTCTCTTTTATTTGATTGCATTAACGTAGTCCTAGAAATACCCGACTTGATAAAGAACACAGAACTCAACATAGTCTCCTTTCAGCTCGATACACTTTCCCAGCGATGTTCAATAGCTTCGATGTGCTGTTTATAGTGATTTTATCAAGACTGGAAAAATAAAACAATCCAAGAGATCTAAATCTGGCAAATAGGGTGCATGAGGAAGCAATTCTAAATTAATTCGGAATTAATTCTAACTTTTACCCATTGATTTTGATTTTGATTTTGATTTGATTTTGATTGATTTTGGCCATTGCGATTTCAGATGCATGAACTGCTTGCAATAAGTTCGCATAATACTCACCATTGATTAATCGCGAGGCGCTCATTCGTCGTGTCAGCGGTTCGAGAATCGGACCGGTTGGGCACACAGACATTGTGGCCATTCCGTCCTCTTTTAGGGCTTTTTGCTAAACGAGGTCGTGAGCAAGAGTAGACTTCTCTCCTTCCATAAACCCATATATCTATTTGTTTTATCTATTTTTAATTTATAAAGTCTTAGCTACTTTTTTTAGTTTCAAGTTACAAAAATTCAGCTAATTTCTCCTCCGCGCTCAGAGCGCAAGTAGACACTCGATGTTGAGAATGAGCGTGTCCTTGCGGGCATGGATATTAAATTCAGATTTTGCACCTTGTGAACTTTTGTTGAGCGGGCTAGCATGCTCAGGTCAGTGGAGGGTCTCCATGTTCCTTTGTCTCAGGAGTGAAGTGATGAATTCATGTTTCATTCATGATTATGAATCGGCTACAACGCTGTGAGCAAACGCGGCACCCATCTTGCGCACAGCTTTCTCATGTTCAAATTTTCAGTCAATATGAGATGTACAGCATTTTTTGAATCATGTCTGCTAACTTGCGCATTTTCAGTTGATTTTCATTCAATACTATTCGGTGGATTTTCTTAACCATTTCTGGCATGGCCTATGCCACCGGATATTTTACTGTTTTTAACGAAAAAGCAGACTCTCCCAATTATGACCAATTTTTTTCATGTTTACAAATTCACTGAGAACGTTCACTGTTGATGGGTGCTTAACAAATACTAAACAACATAGCGTTTTAGAACTTAAAACTTAAGCTTTATAAAGTAACCACTTTCTACTGTAGTATTAAAAAAAAAAAATAACAGCCATCTATACATCAGTTCGAGTACTTCTGAGACTACATCCATATAAGCAAAATACTTAGAAGCTCATCAATGAGCCAATAGCGATATCGACGATATATCATATCTTAGCACTGTAAGGGTTAGATGCATTTGTGTTTGTAAATACAATTTTAATCTTAAGTATGTTTATGTTTATTTTATGATATCATTCAGTCCGTATTTATAGAGTTTAAATCGTGTTCAAATTGATGTCATTCGGTGGCAAAAAGCAAATAGAAATTGTAGTTAACAGTCACTAGCTTCATTACTAATGGGTGTTTCCGTTGTTTGCCAAAAACAACTTTTTCAGATGCATGATAATTTGGTTTTTTAGATGATTCAATATAGCCAAAAGTTGATTTATACTATGATGTAGTTGATTCAAATTAGAACTGCGTACGTGCTCTTGATGGCAACTTTCTTAACATGTTTGATAGCATTTAATCCGAAGTTAATCCTCCAGATCTGGAAGATTGATGAACACAAAAAAGATGAGCTCTGCATGAGCACAAACAAAGGGCCAAAAGAGAATGGCACAGGAAATTCTAATTGACATATGAACCCAACCCACACGAAACACACCCACTGGACTTGATACATAAAGATGCATTTCTACCACGAAAGAATTCCAGTCCAAGAGCTGCTGGCACCACATAGAATGTAATTGCACCAAGTCTATAAATATTTAACGCTTCGAAAGTGATCTTCATTGGACATTAGATAGTGCTGCTTTTTATTCATTTTTTATATATTTATAAATGTAAATTTTGCCGAGAAGAAAGAAAGTCCCATAAGAAAGCGGTTGAAAAAAGATCACTCGACGCCATCGATATTCTTCGTTGAATGGATATTTTTTTCGCCACTATTAGGAAATAGTCGATTTTTCATACTTTCTACGACACGACCCGACCAAATTCAGCCTCACCCGTTGGGCAGAAGCGGACAAGTACCATAAAATTTGGAAAAAAAGTAAGTTTGAACTTGTATTGAGCCACTTCTGGAAATCTAGATCGAGGCAAAATCGATTCTAGCTCACGGAATCGAAGTACACTTCATTCGACTAAATTATAATTTCAGTGCAAATGTCGGTAATTTAATTACCGGTCGTGAATGAAAGTTAACTGCTTTTTTTCTCTATGAACGACCAACACGAATATCATAAAAGAGATTCCATGTGCTGGAAGATTTAACCCTATGCACTCAACAATTAATTTTATATGAGAGTACATTTTTCGTAATGAAGAAACGAGGATATGTATATGAGATACCTAAACAATATGCGCGCGTGACAGTTTGTTTGGTCTCGAGTGTTTTTCTGCAATTTTGTTCAGTCACTATAAATTCTTCCGATGGAGAAGTCGTCGCGCGCTCCAGCCACCTCTTTATGGACTATCTTTTGAATTATGGGGTGTAATAACACACCCACGTTTCATCTTCTGTCATGATAGAGTTCAGAAAAGCTTCTCCATCCCGTGCAAAACGATCCAAAAATTCCGAACACCCATCTCGCACACAACTTTTTGTAATCAAGTTTTTCTGACACAGTATCACCAACGAGACTTCAGGAATATCAGGAAATTCTTCATAAAGATCGTCAAACGTCCCATGACTGCCATTTCACACTTGTTCTTCATTTTTTTGCACAAGTTCGTCAGAAATTATTAATAATCTTCTACTCCTTGTCTCATTGTGCGTATCAATATAGTCTTCTTTAAACAATCCAACCCGTAAAAAAAACGGATCTTGCACGGATGAGAGGTAGTGGGAGCGCGCGACGACCTCTCCATCGGAAGAATTTACTGTGACTGAACAAAATGGCCGACAAATACGCAAGATCAAACTGACGACGGAGCATATAATGGGGAGCTCTTGTAATCCAACTTTCTGGATCCTCCTATATTGAAATTTATAATAATTATTTAGGAGTTCGGGAATCACACGAATTTACTTTTATGCTTACTTACTTTTATTTATTTTTGGTGGCGCTTATACCCCTATAAGAGAGCCCCAGCTACCGACAACGCATATCGCCATTTCCGTCTGTCCTGGATATCCTCCCTCCAATTGCCCAGGATCAGACATGCAACGTCTTTTTCTATCTGATTAGCCCAGCGTAGACGAAGTTTTCCGACGAGTCTGCTGCCACTTGGTTCAAAATCTAAGCGACTCGGGAGAAAAGGTGTGTCGGCATCCGCGTCACATGACCTGCTCAAGGAGACTGCGGGTTCACATGAAGCCAGAAGAGAAGCTAGAACGAAACTAGTAGAAATCGTGGTTGAAATGAAGATTGCCCACGGTCACGGATTTTTATCTTTTTCTAATTATCAATATTGATTGATCGAATCAGAAAGGCGCTGTAGGTAGTCCCACGATTAAGCGGTCAGACTAGTAATCCGACCGTTATGGGTTCAAATCTTTAGGAGGTGTGAAAATCGACTAAAATTGCCACCATTAAAAGAATGCTACTTGATTGTTAAAATCAATTTAATTCCCCACAGGTGGTGATAGCATTCTTTCAATTAATATTGAAAAGAATGTTATGAATGTGACTCTTTCCGTTGGATTGAAAAAAAGTTGGGTCACTACTTAGCGTTGAACGTCCAATGAATGTGGATGCCCAGGAAATAAAAACAGAAAGTTGACTGATAGCCTTGGAAGATGTGTTCTTCCCGCTGGATCGCTTGTAATCTCGTAGCTGTACCCTCTCCGAATTAAATAAAGATCTTAGTTAAGACGAATGGTTTTTTTTTTATTACCATCTGAACATTTCTATATTCCCGCTTGAGTTTAGCGTCCCAATAGCGAACGCACCCGCGTACGAATTCGTACATATTAAGGCCCGATCCACACTATGGTGCCAGTAACGGTTCGATCTCGCTCCGGTCTCGGTCCGATCAAATATTCTTACACGAGAAACAATGAGCATATTCACACTATCGTATCGTTCCAGAGTGTGAGTACGCTCATTGTTTCTCGTGTAAGAATATTTGATCGGACCGAGACCGGAGCGAGATCGAACCGTTACTGGCACCATAGTGTGGATCGGGCCTAAAGAGTTCATGCAGGGAGATAAAAACAATTTTGTTTGGATAAATATACATATCAATTCGAAACAGCATATCAACTGATGATATCATTATGTTATAAGCAATTTTATCGCTCATGGCTGTAAATAAATAAAATAAGAGGTGAAACTTTATCTATTTGTGTAAACATACTAATTTATCATTCCTTCGAACCTAAATATTTGCCTTAAAAAATGCACACAATTTGCCCAACAAAAAATCACAATGGGAAAAAAACAAATTACTAATGTTCAACAGCCATCATCAATAACAGGTGTTGAAAATAACTCTGGTGCTATTTTTCAATATACAATAAATACGCTTTTTGTTCGACGCCCAGCGGTGAAAGGTGTTAATTAAATAAATGAATTGTACCATTACCTGATGATTTGGAACAAAAAGAGGAAATAGAACAAAAAATATGATGGAAGACGGAAAACATTAACATTCCGCGCAAAAAAAATCCGCAGTGATACATGTCCAATGCTGTTCATAAGCCGCGGTAATTTGGTCTTCCGGTCTTTCAATTCGCATTAGAAACAAATCATTTTTGGTATGAATGATGCAAGATGGCAATGCAATATATGTACTTTTACTCAAATCCAATATCATAATAATTTCGCCAGAAAAGAGCAGAACAGCCTTCATACAATAAAAGGAAAGTCAAATACACCGGAAATTAAAAAAGACCCAAGATAAGCCTGATTAATTATTGTATTATATATAAAAACAATCAACACTTGGAAGTCGGGCCGAGTAAAAGGTTAAATTATAAAAATATTAAATAGAGCTTATGAGCAATTAAGTCGGTCGCAATGAACATGATTCGATATTAATTGGCGAAATTGAAAGTTTACAAGTGCTCGATGCAGTGTCGCCAAGTATTTTTTTCAAGAATTATTTTATCTTAATTTACAACAATATCAACAGTGTTGAGGTTCATCTATTGATATACAAACTTTATTCACGCTGCGCGGTCCTGAGAGAAAAGTGGATTCGTGTGGACGATAAGTGGTGGACATGCGAATATAGGATCTATCTTAAATTTAATTTAAAATTAACTCGGTTAAGAAGGAAAGATCTGGCTATGTTGTTCCGCAAAGTCCGTGTTAATCACAATTCGCATATATCAAATTCGTACTTATTGAAGCGTTGATCCGAAGAAGTGCGAAATGTATCGAAGTGCATCGCCAACGTCCATTGTTGGACACCACCCAACAATTTCACATGTCATCACAAATGAAATGGTAGAAGAAAGTAAATAATGGTCGTCAACGTCGCAAGCATAGCTAATGGCCACGGTGAAGGGTCAATCAATATGTACGACCTTGCCAGAAGAAATGCGCTGCGTGACCAGCCGAAGAACCACCTGCTCCGAAGATGACGCGGAACCTCGCACAGAAACGCCATGAAGCTGAGCGGCAATTACCATAGAAAGCAAAACAAATATATGTCGTTGAAAATTCACGATGCGTGTCTACAGGAGAAACTGCCCACGCAAATCGAGGATTTGTGATTTTTTTTCCTACAAAAAACTGTTAAAATGAACGTGTAGACACGCCTTAATTGGAAAAAGATGGTGAAATTGCAGTGGGAATGATTGGTGGACCCGAGGAAAATTGATGCAATAATTACAAGCAGATTTTTCAACGAGATAACACAGCTACTAATATTCGAAATGAATAATTCCATTTAAATGCAAAATTATATAAATTCAAACGTATCATCGATTATTCTTCATAAATTTAATATTATTAGCGGATTCTAACGGTCAGTTTGTTTGGTTTTTCGGCCATTTTGTTTAGTCACAGTAAATTCTTCCGACGGAAAGGTCATCGCGCGCTTCTGCTACCTCCCGTCCGTGCGAGATCAGCGCGATCATCCGTTTTTTCGACTTTGCAGAACAATACCCCTGCGAATATCCATCAAAAGCACGTGGAAATTTAAGGTAGGGTGGTGATGAGTCGACAACATGTAACGAAGTAGGTCGGGTTGTTCAAAGAAGGCCGTATTTATACTCACAGCGAGGCAATGAGTGGGAGATCATCAATGGTTTCTAACGAACTTGTGCAAAAAATTGAAGAACAAGTACAAAATGACCGCCGAGTGACGCTTTACGATCTTCATGAAGTATTTCCTGGCATTTCTTGAAATCTCCTCGGCAATATTTGGTTAAAAAAAATTGGTTACTAGAAGCTGGATGCGAGATGGGTGCCCAGAATGCAAATTTTGGATGGTTTTGCATAGAAAGGAGAATCTTTTTTAGAATCTATCCTGATAAATAATGAGACGTGGGTGTATCTATGATACTGGCATACAAAGACTGGTGCCCCGATGGATTCACAACGAGGTAAGGAGTGGGAGACCATCAGTCATTTCTGACGAACTTGTGCAAAAAATTGAAGAACAAGCGCGACTTATACCTTCACGAAGAATTTTAATTAAATACAAACATTTTTCGATCCTATATTAATGTTGTAACTTTAATTTCTGGATAACTCCCGTATAAACCATAACAGAAAAGTTTTGTAACATGTATATAAGAAGTAGAGTGTGTAAAAAAAATAATCTAAATATACATTTTTCTGTTAGGCAAAAATCAATAGGACTGCAAATTCCACGAAGGTGCGATATATATCAAGTTACCCAGATATTGGTACGTCGACTTTATTTTAGTCGACTTGAAGCTGGCCATAAAATTTGGCGTTAAGATCTCCGAATTTGACCGAAAGGCGTTCAAACCGGTTATGTTATAGAGTCGAGGAAAATAGTTAAATACGTTGAACGCGTACCCAACGCCTCTAATGACCGCGAGGTGCGATCCTCGCGACCGAATAAGGTCACAAACGAATACTTTGACAGCGGCGAAGGCAACGAAACGGGGGCTTGCAAAGTCGTATGATATTTGTATAAATATCAACTAGATGAATAACACTTTATACTGCACTGAAATTGAATCGGGTTGATGATTATGGCACATGTAGAATGCCACATAATCTTTGTTATGTCTCAGGTTTCTTATCTATTATATTTATCCTTTTATATTCATATCGACCAAGAAAATGAACAAATAGGAAAAAATCTTTGTGGATGGTGTCAACGCTTTCTTGATCATAATGAATAATCATCGCTGTTTGGACAAGTGTGGTGTTTAGATCCCAAGTTCGTAATTTAACCACAAGCCCGTGATAATTTATCAACATGGCTGAACAACGATAGCAATGATTTCATCGCGTTGCCTGTCGCATTCCGCGCTCGTGTATTGCTCTTGCGATATTAGCTCCTACATTGCAAACCCTCGACGTCAGATTCCTTCGAAGACTCCTGTTTGGTTATGCAGGCATGTAATTATGGTAGCATGCAACACTTGATTTCAATGCTCCTTATTTCGTTGCGCGATTGCACGCATCGAGCTCTTTTGCGCAACGACGTCTCATAACGTCGTCCTCGCGCAAGCAAACAGGATCAGCTCTTGGGTTTCCTACTCGCGCTTCCTACTTGGACTTCCTAATAGCTGCCGTTTCAAATTTTGGCACGTTCGTTGTGTTGTTTGTTTAAATTGACCGTCTGTTATGTGATGTTTGCAAATTATGCAGTAGGACACGTGTGACTTCCGCTTATGGATCTCTCCAGTTCTGATACAAGTCTGCTACTGATAAAACAGTACCATACACTTCCAAGCGATCATATTAATGCACACTGTTGTCGGCTATCTTATCGTTGAAAGTCGCATGATGGTTTTATTATATTACATATACGTTTACTATCATTAGTTCGGGCAATCAATGTTGCAATAAATCGATTCTTGAAATGTATCACCTTGGCCATTTCTTATGTATCAGATATACAAAAATAAAATCAGTTGATCACTATATTATCGTTGCACGTCAGGCAATCAAACCTTTAGATATAATCATAGTATTGGTAAACCGCACCATGATCCAACAGCTCAATAGCTTTTTGATCGCCCTTTCAGACTATTTTTAATCAAAACCCGCTGGATTTTACGCAATTGACATAGAAGATTTAAAAGAAAGGCGGTAGAAGGTGATAGATAATATAGGAAACTGTTTTGAATTGCATTGACTGAAAAAAAACGACATTACTTCCGGGCACGCTTAATAACATATGTGAATATTATTATTAAAATTAATATAAGAACTTTTACAACTTTTGTATCGGTTTTTACGCGCGATGTTGAAAGATTACTCGCACCAGTACGTTGAAGGCACCTGGACACCTTGAAACAGTGGCGTAACTACTAATTGGAGAGCTTAGACGACGCCTAGGGACAGTAACTGTCTTATCTATTTATACATATATAGAGTACATATATATTTTTCAAATTGTTATATTAACCTTTCCCTACCGGTGATGTATTTACTACACCTCCGCTCTAATTATGGGAAAATCGATATGAAATATAATAGATACGGGCTTCAGAATATTTGAATTGCTCCGTAATATAATTACGAATCACATCAAAGTATTATAGTATATAAGTATTCATCTGCAGCGACGGAAATAAATAATTTGTCGGGAAATCGGGAATTTTGCGAGTTTTAGTGCGTGTCTCAGCAGAAAGGAACTTTATCTATCATATTGATGGTATTATATGAAAATGGGGGCTCACGCGGTCATCAACTAGAACTAGCATTTGAATATCTGATGACGATACCTCCAACGAGTGTGGAGGCTGAGCGTGCATTTTCAGCAGCAGGTTGCCTGGCTACCAAAATCAGATCCAGACTAAATGACGAAACACTCGATGTTAAACAAATGGACTTATTAGTAATTTTTGATCAAGTTTATCAATGTAATTTTTTAAGCGATTGAAAATCCCAATCCTGGGACTGGTCCTGGGATGATCTAATGCAATTCCGAAATCCCGAGATCGAAATTTTGGCTCGGGATTAGATTCCCTAATCAGGACTGAACAAGACTGGATGAGCAATTGGGTTATGATAATTTGCGTACTTACTTTTGATGTGTTGAATGATGGCGATGATGTGTTAAAATCCATATTCTTAGGCTGGGTAAAACTCTGAAACAAAAAAACAAACAATGCAAATATGGCCACAAAAACAAATGCGCTTGACAATGTCAGTGATTATTAAATTTGGCATCATTAGTTTCAATTCTGCTAATAACGGAAGCACACAAGTAGCAGTCGGTACGTAATTTTGACGGATGTACGTGTGTTGTTAGACGCTGGCCAAAATTGGACAGAACTCCTGCAATTTAGGTATTACTATTGTTACAATACAATCGTTATAATTAATGTTCTCCATGTACGATGTAACATTTCTGTGGGTTTTTGGCACTTATGTAATTTTCTGCCGTCTGCACGATTCACCTTGACATTGTCCGCTGGTGCTATACCAGTTGAAGAATCCATGACGTACATTAACGCCAAGAATGCGGAATCGAAGCGAGTTTTTGAAATGTTTCAAGAAGAATTCTGTCGTGGAAATTATGCAATATGTTCAATAAAGTGCGCCAGGCATCTTAGGTGTTAGAGCAAAACGATGTCGTCAAAGCAGCTCGACAATAATGCCCCCCGGCGATGAATGGTCAGAGATGAAAGTTGACTTCTAGCTCAATGATTTATTGCTTTTAGATCTTCAATGGATCTCAGATCCAAGTAAAACGAATTTGCCCAGCAGTCTAAATATATTTTCCGATTTCAGTAGCCGTCGCAGCTTTGCTTTGTTCCGATGTGACTTCTTCGCCAGGTCATTGGCGTCGTTAAATGTTCTCTTCGTCAACAATGCTGAAAAAGGCGGTTTCGAATAACGCAATCAAGCCAGACCGTATCCAAGATATAACGGATATTTTTCGCGATAGGCAAATGTCAACTCCAGCACGTAATCTCTTTGCAGATGCAAGATGAGAATTTGTAATCCTCCTCTGTGGCCTCTTGTACCGTTACTCGACGAAAACAACGCCACACACTCTTATTATGGACATGGTGTGTGTAGGGGTGTACAAATTTAATTAGGATGCTTTAAAATACCACAATATCGATTTCTATGACGTACCACACGGCTAGAATTCGTCGGAGAAGGCAAACTCTGCTGTAATAAGACACGATAACAATGTTTCATTTGCTGAATGAAAATGAGCCAAAAACTGTGTAATATTACAAATGGAATTTTTTTAGGACGACTCCTTGAAAGCGTTTATCTTTTAAAGAATGTGCTGAAGATCGAAAATCTATCGGAGCCAGGTCTGGTGAATAAGGAAGATGTGGAAGTTTTTCCCATTTTCATTCCCTAATATTTTCAGAATTCTTTATCCCCTTATGGAGTCGTGCATTATCCTGTTGCAGAATCACTAAATTGTTTTTGATTAATTCCCGACGTTCAACTCTCAATTTTTTGGTTCACCCTTTTCAATTGCTGGCAATACACAACTGCAGATATCACAAGAAATTTTTGTTATATACCACAACAAACATACAACACCATGTCCTGTTGCAGAATCACTAAATTGTGTAATTAATTCCCGACGTTAACTCTCAATTTTTTGTTCACACTTTCCACTGGCAATACACAACTGCAGATTTTATTTCGTAAGGTTTCATAAATTCATAATTCCTTGAATTTCCCACCAGACGCACAAAAAATCTTGCGAGTCGTCGATTTAAGTTTCGGAGTCATTGACGGACTTTTTTCATCCCCAGTAACAATTCGGGGTGCAAAAAGGGATGAACTTTTTGTCTTGATAACAAAACTTTGCACGTATTTCGTCGCTCTACTTTGTTATCTTCGGACAGTTCGTGCAGCATCCAAATCCCCGATACGTTTTTAAATGCTTTTGAGCTGTCAACCACGGTGAATGCATCCTCCGCAATAGTTCTTCGATATCTAGCCGAGAATCTGTTTCCACTATGTCTCTCAAATATGTCGTCATCAAAATTTAAGGGAATTACAGTTCTTGGGGCGTCATTCAAACATCGGTCACCCGATTTAAATTTTGGAAATCAAAATCGATACGTTGTAATCGCAACGCTTCACCGTAGATTTCATTTATGGCTTTTGTGTTTAATCTTCTCCTCTTTTCTCCCTTCCCTTTTTGTTTCTCTCCTTTTTTTGACATCGTTTGTAAGATGAAGAGTAGCCGAGGATAAAGAACCACCTACCCTTTTCAAAATCAAGGATAAACGTCGTATTGGGGACTATTTGCGGGGAAAAAAGGTTGCGTTCTTTGCGTTGACAATGATGATGCACATGCTTTATCGGCGGACAGTTCGTGCGGCATCCAAATACCCATCATGCTTACTATACCCATGCGTTTTAAATGAACATTTAAAGATCACAGCATATCTTCATCAAAATTTGAACAACAAACAACAAATAGCATACAACGAGAGCGTGTGGAAATAATAAATTACTTTCGGGATGAACTAATATATTCCATGAAATGCTTTTTATGCATTTTTGGCGTTTTGGATGTTCAAATCACTCTTAATCATCGCAGGCGCAATTCGAAGAACTGCGCCTTGGTTGTGGGAAGTACTTCCCGTCGGCTCTCTCAGCGGTCTCGCAATTGAAATCGCTCTCTCCGTAGAAAAAAATATAGATCTAAGCCAAGAGCATCTTTCTTTTTGGACTGCATATGACCCATGGAGTTAAGGTCGATTGTAATAAATAGATAAAGTTATTTAAGAAGACCTGCACCTTTGTTATCTTTGTAAATACATAAGCGATTAGAACAGAACAATGTTTGCCGATTTTGTTCATATCTTGTTGTACGACCTGCAGTCGTTGAGCATAAATAGATAAGATTTAATATATTTTCTCAAGAATATATGGCTTATATTTAGGGGGTTTTCCATTATCTTTTGTATTAAATTACGATATTATTTGAATAGATAGAAGAGGCTTAGGAAATTAATATATTTTTTTTCCATTTCTACTTCCCTATGTAGGAGTTAAGAATCAACTATTTATTTATAGAAATTTCTTGAAATTCTCTAGTATTTTACGAATTATCACGGAGGTGATAAATAATATATGCATGATTAATTGGATTTATTGTACGTCCGTTTACTTTACTGATTAGGCCCGATCCACACTATGGTACCGGTAACGGTTCGATCTCGCTCCGGTCTCGGTCCGATCAAATATTCTTACACAAGAAACAATCAGAGTATTCACACTATCGGATCGTTCCAATCCCTGTTTTTTGTATGAGAATATTTGACCGGACCAAGACCGAGAGCGAGATCGAACCGTTACCGGCACCATAGTGTGGATCGGGCCTTAGTTGATTTACGCTGTAAGGAGGGCCGCGTTGTTCAGACGCGGAAATCGCAACCTCTCTTTTTCTATGGACGCGTATGCGCATAGCCAAATACTCCAATTATACCAACACTGGGTCCATACGTCATCCAATACGCCTATTTATATTTTATATACTGTTGGTAAATATTTTTCGTGGAACTTTGTATCGCAGTAGAATAGTGCTAGATAATCTTTTTTTCAATTCGAGTATTAAGCAAACGATACGATAAATGCCCAGTGTGTGCATTAGATAACGCTTTTTATTATCATAGACTTATTGTGCAATGCCTTTTTTTATTAATTTCTTACCGTAGAAAATTACTGTGTTACAAATAAGAACTGGTTATCGAAGATTACCATTAAAATTTGATGACTGGCTTCTTCGATTGTGCCAGAATTTCCATGCGAGCTGATGTCCCCAATTACGAACGCTATGAGATTGATTGATTTAGAAACGCAATCGAATGCGAAATGTGCGCATGATGATTGATGAAATAAATGATGATTAGCCTTATGAGATGCTGGAGAGACCGGTGATGGATGTCGGCTCATTATTGCATTTATCATTCAGAAGCAGAGGCGCGTAACAACGTCGAAACTCCTGCGGTTTATATGCTTTTTGCTTTCATTGATCGTCCCAGAGCATGAGTTTAAAATAGGATTTAAGCGGGTGGTCGCGAAATGAGAATGATCCTATTTATATATGAATTTGGCACTACAGCAGGAAGGTTTTTTGTTTGAAAATATCGTGCAAAAATTCTGCTGTGTCTGTATAACCATAACATCCTTGCAGCCAGCCTAACATAAAAAGACCATAAGCCAAAGGTTAATGGAGCAATATGACAACCACATGTGTTTCAGAAACAAAAACACCACATATGGAAGTCGGCAAAGCATGATAATGTGATCCATTGTGATGATGGTCATTGTGAGCAAAATGATGGCATTCAGACCGGCGATTCGAATTTTTGCGACTGATAAGCGATTTCTATGCCTGGTTTTAATGTCGTAGATAAATCTGCTTTGAATGAGCTCCAATTGCATTTCATGATGATGAATGCTGCTGACGTGCAAAATGAATGTTGAAAATGCGAGATGTGATTGATTTTGAATAGATGTGAACGCCGTGATGCCGTGAAATGCTGTTGAAAATCTCATTCATTGCTTCAAAACAATATTATGTTATGACACTTGGTAATTCAGTATTATAAATTGAGAACGTGCTTGTTTAGAAATCATGTTATTCATATAATAATATGTTTATAAAACTAAAAAAGTAAATTAAACTATGTCTCAGCATTTTATAAACAGTCCCCCGTGTCTATATTTTAAATTACGCGCCACGTAGCATACATACATGTTACGAAATGGAAGCGACATGAAGTTTGTGAGGCTGTCATCAAAAACGCCCGGTCGCTATTTTTTTAGTACTTCATGAGCGCCATTATGTGGAATCCGCGTCGCAACCTGAAGACCATCAGTCCTCTGGTGACAATTATTTTGTAGATCATGTTATATATTTTATTTATATTTTAGAGAGATAAGCATCTTAAGCAATTTCGTATATAAACTTCAAAGCTTTTTCCAAAGCTCCAAAACTCGCAACAATTTTGAAAGATATTGCTTTGGAGATCATTTAAATTCACAACTTCCTGCCATAGACAACAATACCCTGTATGGATTTTTTCCGAAAATACTCAATATTTCTTAAAGCAATAGGAATATTTTTGGTTAATCTGTGGTTTTTTTATTAACCAGGTCTATTCTTTTAATAAGATTTTATGAACATTTATAATATTTTTATCAATATTTATAATATTTAAGCAAAAAAGTGGCCTGGACGCCTTGCCCAGTTTATCAAGAAACGCCCATATAATACCATATAACGTGCACATAATCTATTAAAATATATTTAGCATTATGGAATGACGTGGATTTTTTTGAATGATATTTCTTTGAAAATTTCTCAGAAAGTCGAACTTTGAATTTCCGAATAATGGATTTTTACGCGGCGTAAATTAGCGTAAAACATATCGTCGTTCGTCCTTAACATTTCTGTTTTGAAAGCCCTAATTAAAGCGCGAAAGTCGGCGCATTCAAATAAATTAAAACAAATTGCCTAATTAAGGGCATTTAAAAATGTTCGAATTAAAGTACTAAAATTAGTGTGGGTTGTTAATTTGTTCAATCCCGGAGGGACTCCTTGTTGTGACACAACCTTTGTTCCACAATTTACGAAATAAATGGGAAATTATAATACTGGAAAAACAATCTCGCAATACCGCAATAATAAAAAGCGTATTAAATCTCGTTCTCATGCATTCATTTGATTTTGTAATGATTTTTTGTCGATTGTCGTGGTATACAAAGCATTTGTCGTTTTAAAGTATAGCATTTGTTAACCTGTGAGGCTTCAATGGGGGTTCATAGATACCCCATAAGAAAAAAAAGATACTAAGCTATTCCCAAAATTAATCAATTCTTTATCTTATATTAATTATATTCAAGCTTAAATTTGATATAAAATCATCTGGATGAAGCATTGAATCTGTGATGCTTCAGAGGAGAACGCCATTGGATTGTCTAATCATAAAAAGCAGACCAAAATAAGCTGAAAAAGTTAGTCAACCCTCATATAGCGTCCACGAGAAACTGACTGCTGGAATAGGTAACTTATTGATTGTTTTTCTAGTTGACAGACAGACGGTGAATCCACCCTGCTAGATGACGTCAAGGCTGCTCAAATGAAAACGGATAATTACGCGTTGCGCAACACAAAATGCTTTTTCTCACTATTTTTCTTCGGTGATGGGATTAAAAAGCTTCCTATGCGATGGATCACTGCTCAATTTGTATTTTGAAATTATGATAGGAAGACGTGTCATTAAATCCACAATAGAATTTATGTTTAGGGCTTTCACTTTCTTTCTGCAGTGTTAAAAGTGAAATCCAAAAATTAACATATCGCAATAAATCCTTCGATCCACAATTAAAACACAATAAAATCATCGCCATTATGGCAGAATTTTTACACGTTTAAAATCCATATTGTTTCATATTTGAGCCATGGTCCACAGACAATTGATGCATTTTTGCCATTGGATTGAACTGCATTGTTTATCTGCTTCTCATGACATTAAAAAAAAACACACAGATACAATCCAGACGAAATACTGGATTAGTGTGAACGCGACTGGAAAAATGAAGTGAAACGAGTGAAACTACTTCTATTGTGGCTTAGAATTTAGAAAAAATGGCAACCTTATTTTCATAGCTGGTGGGAAAAACGACACATTGTTTAATTTGTGAGAAGCAAAATTTTTCCAACAGTCGACACGTAATTGAGAGTACATTTGTGCGATACGAACTTCTGATGATGACCAATCACACATGAACGACCGAATGGTTCTTTGTCGCCAATATAAGGACAATGTACGCGATTAATTGTATGCTCAATTACATTGCTGACAGTTCGCGAACAAAGAAAAGCTTTGTTTGTTTATGTCGCAACAACCACAATAAACCGAAGAAAACCGCTAAAAAAAATATTTTGATTTCGATAATACAATAAAAACAATAAATTTGACCCAAGAACGACCAATGTCAACGCTGATGCGCAAGGAAGTCGAAATAATGCATCATCATATTATAGTAAATTTATCCAACCATCCTCTTCCATAACCATGTAACATTAAGCAATATAATGACTGTTGATGCGACATGTGTATCATTGTGCTGGATTTCTGCAAACGTCCGATGATACAACAAGTGCGCCATGTGCACATCAATCATTGATAGCCGATAGCAAAGCACGAGGGTGTTTATCGGCCATTTTGTTCGGTCACAGTAAATTCTTCCGATGGAGAGGTCATCGCGCGGTCTTCCGTTTTTTGAATTTACAGGACAATACCGCCGCTAATGTACATCGGAAGCTCGTGGAAGATTATGGTAGTGATGTGATGAATCGAAGATCACAACAAGGTAAGGAGTGAGAGATCATCAATGATTTCTGATCAATTTGTGCAAAAAATTGAAGAACAAGTGCGAAATGACCGCCCTGTGATGCTAGACGACCTTCACGAAGAATTTCTTGACATTTATTTATCAAGTCTCCTTGTTGATATTGAGTCGTAAAAACTTGTTTACAAGAAGTTGTGTGCGAGATGGATGCTCAGAATGTTTTCACCGGAGCACATAAATGTTGTAACCTTACTTTCTGGATGACCCTCGTACATATATAAATAATTTAGTGTGATTCTATAATATTTTGATTGTGACTAATTTCATTATAGTCAATTATGTCGTTAAATAGGTTGCATCCAGACTGATGAAAATAAATGACAATGAGCAGATGCCTTCTTGGTCTTTGTTTTCCAATCATATACGAGGGGATTCCCAGAAGTAACCGACTTATCAAAGAAAATATAAAAATCATCAGCCATCAATCGCCGACTCCATCTCTTCATTGTTGGTAAATATTTTCCACCGAGCCATTTTTTCATCTTTAGACTCGATTCTCCCCTTTCAGTCCATTGTTTTGATTGTTCCTTCGTCTCAGGTGTGAATTGATGGACCCATGTTTCATCCATTATTATGAATCGACGCAAAAACTCGGAATTATTGCTGTGAAACATCGCCAAATACTCGATTGAAACATCCTCAGGACGCTGTTTTTGTTCCATTGTGAGCAAATGCGGCACCCATCTTGCGCACAGCTTTCTCATGTGCAAATTTTCAGTCAATATACAATGTGCAGCACTTTTTGAAACGCCTACCATGACTGCTTAGCTTACGCACTTTCAGTCGACGATTATCCAATAATTTAATCAGGGATGGATTCTATCAAATCGTTCTTCTCCGTCGTGTCGAATCAATCGCAATGAAAAAGTACTTTGATTCAATAAATATGATTGCGAAATTTGCTCATTGCGAATGGTCTCGTCCCCATACTAAACGCGGTCATTGCAGGGTTGAAGTTATACATTTTAATGTAAGAAGCAGCCTGTCGCAATAGAAACAATCAGATTTGAGATAAATATGTACATCCTTTACGAAGGATCGAATGCAGACGGAATGTTAAAACGTTCGGGCATCAGGACATTGTACGTAGGTCTTTGTTTTGCAAAATTATGAAGCATATGCAAAAGAGCTGAATGCTAACTGTTCATGTGTTTAAAGAGTCGGAGAAGCCAATTCTGATCACGTCTGCCAAAGGATAAGTGTTTACGTGTTTACATAGCGAAATCGCGATTTTAGCATTCTGCTGCCAAAGTGTGGCCAGTTTTTAGCACGATAGAAATCGTATTGTACTTATACGATCCGACAAGAAAAGTCTGCTGCTTTGGATTATTGGTCTGTAGGGTTTCCTCATCGGTTCGCAATAAGGAAGGGTTAGTCATCCTGGATGCTCTGTTAAGTGTGCTTCTTTTTTCCGGCCCCGGAATGAGTAAGATGCCGATTGGAAACCGGTACGTGAGTCACGAGAACAGTAGATACTTCATAATCGTTATTGAGGAACTTCGGTAAGAAAGTAAAAATTGAAAAACGTCAACAAACATCCGGATGGAGCAGAAATGAATCAACGAAACTTTTCACTTTGACCGCAGCATCCGGCAGAACTTAATTGCGAGATGGCTTTCAATTAAGAAAATCAAGTTGTGTGGCATAAGACAGATCCAACGATTCAGGATCTTAGATAAAAGATCAAGCTGTTTGATGAAATATAGTTAAAAAAAAAATCGACTAAATGATAACCAAGTTTATAGTGGGTTAGTTCCTGGTCGCTTTTTATATTAGGTGGACCCGAAAGTATTTCAAAAAATTAACTAAATATTCGAATACTTTCGGGTTCTCCTAATACAAGAAGAAACTGTACAAATTTGAAAGATGTGAAAAATGGATCATTTAGTAGTAAATTTATCTTGATTAAATTAAAAACGGGCAGGGCCTATTTTAAAAGTAATCCTTTCCTGCCTAATAATTCCTATTTAAATAATCTTACCCAAATTTAAGCATATGTGGAATGCAATGCTAAATAATACATGAAAACCATTTATCCCCATGTCCAATAATCGATATGAAACCTTAACAAGAAATAAAAATAACACTATGAGGTCTCAGTATCAGATATCAGTCGTTATCCAGTTTATATTTCTGCATTAATTAGGAATGCTTTAAAAGTGATATATGATCTGCATAAATGATGTATTGTCTTTCAGTCGATTAAATGACACGGCATATGATCCCAAACAAGATATTTCAAACGTAATGTGTATTCCAGATTATACTATTGTCTACGACCCTTTTAAGGCCCGATCCACACTATGGTGCCAGTAACGGTTCGATCTCGCTCCGGTCTCGGTCCGATCAAATATTCTTACATGAGAAACAATGAGCGTATTCACACTCTGGAACGAAACGATAGTGTGAATATGCTCATTGTTTCTCGTGTAAGAATATTTGATCGGACCGAGACCGGAGCGAGATCGAACCGTTACTGGCACCATAGTGTGGATCGGGCCTAAAAGGACGTCTTTAAAAGCCTGCTATCGGGGCTTCGAACCGGAACGTAACCGAAACCGAAATTTAAAAAAAATAACGGTTCGAAGCCCTGTTTGCTATCTTAATTTGTTTTATCATATTCCAATTAATGCATACAAGCTATCCAATTTGCGATTCAAAGATCAAATGCATTCAAAATTCAAGCAGAATTGGAAAGCCTGAAAGTAGGCCTCTGTAAGCAAGACCAAAATACTAATTGTTGACCGATTCAAAGGTTAATTAGAAGCAAAAGTGGACAGATTTATCTACCAAGATGCATGCATTTAAATTATCTGCAATGACCAACTTAAAATTATATATAGTAGAAAAGAATCCCGGCTACCAACAATGCTGTCCTGAGCCTCATCTTATTACGATTGATATTTAGCAGTACATGTCAATGACCACCAGATTGGACATTATGGGTGAATCTTAAACCAATTTTTTTTAGGAAGGATTAAGAATGAGATTTTGTTCACTCGTTCTCGTCTCGAAGACCGACTTAACCACCGTATTGCGTGCGCATCCTTTCTCTCCCCGTCTCCCGCAGCCCAAACTTCATTTCACCAGACCGATATGCACTAACATGGTGTATCCATACAATATTTTTACTATGCCTATGTTATTCCCGCAAGTGGAAACAGTAAGTTGATAAAGATTTATCGCAATCTGATGAACGGTATGGCAGCGCATTACATACGAACAAACAGAGATTAATTTTTATACATTAGATTACACAACACTAAGTTTCACTTCTAACGCAGGAACATTCGCGCATATTTTTTGTTTAAATATAGTGTATATATTTAAATAAATCCTTAAGCAATTGTTGATAACCTCGATTGTTCTTACAGTCGTTTTATATTGGGAGCAATAGCCATTTTCTGAATTATCCTTGTCTAAACAAAGCGATTCTGCAAGTCACATTTTTCATGATCAAGGAAGTTATGGCTTTATTAAAGCACACACTAATATCATGCTACATTTTTATCACGATCACGCTAAATAGCGAGCAAATAAACATATCATGATTTTAATAAAAGTGGTTCTTCAGACGATATCCAAGTTGTCCTCGCGCTTCTTGAGTGAACCCTGATAATTATACAATAGGGTGAAGCCAAACAATAGTCTCTTCGGGGTAATCTTCCCCTATAAGTGGATAGAATGAAGCCTAATTATGCTAAACATCGATGACTGCTACTCGATAAATTGTTGTCGCATCGATGTCAATGCATGCAGGTCAAAGCACCAACATCATGTTGCATTTAAAATGGTTGCATATTTCGTAATGAATGATTATACTGGAGATTTCACAACAGCGGCAAAAAATGCAAAACCCAAGCTTTTCAAGCTAATTACACGTTTTCTTCTGAAGAGTAGGAGATCGGAGCGAGATTTATCTCGCAAACCTGCTCCAGAATCAGAGCACGTGTTGTACGATGTGGTTTCAATGCTCTCAACCGGATCCGTCACGGAAATCTATAACGACAATATCTTACTGCTGTATTATTCGTCACACATAGTATTTTAATAGCTGCTAGTCTCTCCAATCTGTGTTCGATGTCTTTCTACATGCACAAACATTTACCACCCGGGAATGGATCGTAGTTTCTAAATTGTAAGCAGCAACGCCACGACATTGCAGACATTTTGTTTGGGAACAATGTCTTCATTCCTGATAAACAAGCACATCGATCAAATTACACCTTTATATGGCACATAAAGGCAGCCATCAATAGTATACGTTCTCAGTGAATTTGCAAACATGAAAAAAATAGGGGAAGCTACTCTTTCGTTTACGACAGTATTATAATGGGTGGCAGAGTTTAAACGAAGCCGTACGAGCTGCCAAGATGAACATCGCAACGGTCGATCAAATTATGTGACTATAAAATGGTATTGGATGACCGTCGACTGAGGCCCGATCCACACTATGGTGCCAGTAAAGGTTCGATCTCGCTCCGGTCTCACTATCGTATCGTTCCAGAGTGTGAATACGCTCATTGTTTCTCGTGTAAGAATATTTGATCGGACCGAGACTGGAGCGAGATCGAACCGTTACTGGCACCATAGTGTGGATCGGGCCTGAAAGTAGCGCGAGCTAGCAGTCATGGTAGGCATTTCAAAAAGTGCTGCACATTGCATATTGACTGAAAATTTACACATGAGAAAGCTGTGCGTAAGACGGGTGCCGCATTTGCTCACGATGGAACAAAAATAGCGTCCTGAGGATGTTTCATTCGAGTATTTGGCGATGTTTCACAGCAATAATTCCGAGTTTTTGCGTCGATTCATAACCATGGATGAAACATGGGTCCATCAATTCACACATGAGACGAAGGAACAATCAAAACAATGGACTGAAAGTGGAGAATCGGATCTAAAGATGAAAAAATGGCTCGGTGGAAAAGATTTTCCATCAATGAAGAGATGAAGTCGGCGATCGATGGCTGATGATTTTTTAATGTTTTCCCTTGATAAGTCGGTTACTTCTGGGAATCCCCTTGTATATGATTGGAAAACAAGGACCAAGAAGGCATCTGCTCATTATCATTTATTTTCATCAGTCTGAATGCACCCTATTTTTAAAATTTTGTTAAAACAAGCCAAATCTCAACATTATATTATTTGTTTTCACATATTAAAATTTATCAATATATATTTATAAACACTGTACGCGCGCAATTTTATATAGTAATCAAATGATGACCACAAGACTTATTGTTTATAAGCGTTCACCGCACGAGCCACCGAGGCGGTCGTGCTGAAAGGACGCTAAATGTTTGATCGAATCGACAAAGTTTATTCGCGCACTCGCATTTAATCTCTTATTTATAATAAGCTTAATCCTTTAATGAGTATGCACCCCCATGTTGAGTGCGCACTCGAGCGATCCAGAGAGAGTATGCACGCACATGCGCCGTGTGGCGCTCTACAGTGTTTTATTTTCAACGCCGTGCTTCTTTTTCTAATACAATAAGTACCAAAAGTGATCCTATTTGAAACACTAGTATGGTTCCCAAATGTATCGATTTAAAGCTTGACCAAATGTGCACACATATAAAGCCGTATTTTATCCTGTTGAAAATATTTGCGTTTATATCGGTAGTGCCAAAAATACGCGCCGTTATTACACTTGTCTAGAAAAATTGTTAAAAAATATAGAGCATAAGTTTTGTAATGTTTTTTTTTCTATGTGCTTTGAAACAATCAATGTTCAATTTATTCTGAAGTCTTGCCGTCTGAACGCGTACAAGTGATTTGCCAGATTTCGATCGGGCAATTTTTCGTTGGTAGATGGATCAGGTCGTAGAAGACCTAATACACTGGATAACGAAGTTTTAAGAGATTTGATGGAGAGAAATCCATGTCTTTCAAGCGATAAACGCATAAGGCAATGAATGAGCACAAACTCAGGCTCGAAGTGGGTTGCATGCAAGAAAAGTGATGTAGGAATTTAAAGTGATCGTTCATTTTGAATTGCTGCCAAATAATGAATTGATTACTTCAGATGAAAAAAAAACACTACGACAATTAGCGAAATATATCATTAAAAAATTAGGGACTTTAAACGGTAATTACTATTGCATGCAAAAAGTCTCATGATTTCGCTCTTTTAGATTTTCATTAGTTTCCCTTATTAGCGCAGTTATTGGATACAAAAAAATATGAAAAACTGCCTTTCTTCGTTTTTGCTTCTAACTCAAAGAATTTCTACAACAGAAGAATTCAAAAACAGCGCGCTTGAATTTTTGGATCATTTTGCGCAGGAAGGAAAAGCTTTTCTGGGCTCAGCCCAAAGTCCAAAACAGAGCAAGAGCCCAAAAATCAAAATAAAAATGATATACATATTTATAAATATTTGTTTTTAGCTTTTGGCCTGCATTCAAAGGGTTAATAACGCATAAGTTTGAATAAATGCATCGCAATTACTAGCATATATTTACAAAATTTCATTCAGATCTCTCAATTGGATCAAAATTTGTATAAATTTCATTAAAGCAGTTCAAAATTATCATTTTTGGTTAAAGAAATGCAGTAACTGACATGAGTAGATGAGGATTATTAAATGCAAAGCGGAATAAGCAGAGGCACTGCCGAATGAGCAGTTCCCGCAATACTCAATAAGTGCACTCAATGAATTCAATCATGTGTGCACAATTTGTTCATATTTTCGGCACTGCTATACATAACAGTTCATTTAACGACGATCCATCTTTTTATTATGATAATTTAATTGCACATAACAAATTCTTCAGTGGAGTTGTTCAATAAAAAAGCATGGAATGCGTTAATGATGCATCCCCGACATCGATGAACATTTCTTTCGCATCCAAATCGTTTTCATCGCGAATTTTAAAGCGTTTGATGAAAGCCTCATGATATTGGAAAAGCATTTAAAAGTGTCAATTCGATTCTATCCCACGATATAATGCGTTAGTATCTCACGACTCACACATTGAGAGTCAGCAGTTCGTGCAAGTCAATTGTGTTAGGATCATTATTATTTCGCACGACATAAATTGGCTAATTTTCGCTCGGATTGCTTTTATATCACGATATTTCGATCATCGGAAGAGGAAATTAGGCTTTTTGAATTGACGCATCTTCATATTTTTAATCATAATCACCAAAACTGTGAGTCATTATGAATTAATCAATACGGCGGATGAAAATATTAGCGATTGAAATGATCTTTGGCTGAAAATCGAATATGATAATCATGGTACAGCATTTATCACAAATGCCATCCAGATGCATCATGTGATGATTCAGAACCATGCTATGCATTTTAGTTGTTTTAAATTATCATGCAATTACTTCCTCTAGGATTAGATTATCATTTTCGATATGTCAGATGAAGATGACGTCAATCGCTTTAGCGGCGCGTTTGTTTCTGTTTTTGATAAACGACATTGTTTATGAATCGACCCCATGTCGAAATTTAAATCCTTGACTGGCATGACTTTCAATTGGAAGAATTTGCTGATGGATTTGCGCAAGTGCTGGTAATTGCAGAGAGAAAAACCCAAGTTGACAAATTCGTCTGTGACGCCCGTCGCTGACCTTCCTCTTCGAGCTGATGGACACCACAACATCGACAATAGGTCAAATTATTCATTCAAGAATTGTAAATTGATGAGGCAACATCGAGTTTGACCGGCTACATAACTGTATTCGTGGAAAGTCTGCATATTGGTCGACAAAAACGCCGACATCTTAACATATTCAAGAATTCACCCAGATACCCGTCGCTCATTGTCGCATCGGTAATTGCCTTTCGATGGCTGCTCAACGACGGCAGACGATGATGCATCATCGCAAAGCGCCAAAATCATCGATTACTACGACCCGCCGCAAGTCCTCATCACTCGCTGATCCGTGAGCGGTTCATACCGAACCCGAACGGAATACCGAGCCGTTTTGATGTACGAATTCGTGTGGGCAATCGAGCATATCATTATGCGTCGAACGGGCGAATAAACGCGTGATATTATTCTAGGTTAAGGTCATTGTTTGTGTTGTTTGGGTCGACATTGTTGCTGCTTATGAATTTGAATTCATAAATGGCGCCATCGTCGCGGTCAGACGACCCCGCGTGATATCTATATATCAACGCGCCGCACTTTTGGCGGAAATTTTATGTGTGCCGCAAATAGGGAATCCAATCCCGGGATCCCGGACAGTTTTGGGTACTTAAGAATCCCGGGATTAGAAAACGTAATTCCGAAAATCCCGGGATTGAAATTTTTATCTAACAGAAATCGTACACCTCACCAACACGATGAAGGCTACTAAATCGAGGCATTCCCGACGAAATCTAGACGCTTGGAAACCGTGGCGTAATTACTAATTGGCGAACTTAGGCGACGCATAGGAGCAGTGACTGTCTAATATATGTATACATGTATAGCGTACATGTATGTTTTTAAAATTGTTATAGTAACCTTTCTCTACCGGTGATGTATTTACTACACCTCGACGAATAATGGGAATATCGATATGAAATATAATAGATACGGGGTTCAGAATTTTTGTATTCCTCCGTAATATAATTACAAATCACATCAAAGTATTATAGTATATAAGTATTCATCTGCAGCGACGGAAATAAATAATTTGTAGGGAAATTGGGAATTTTGCGATTTTTAGTCTCAGCAGAAAATAATTTTATCAGTCATATTGATGATGTTATACGAAAATGAGGGCTCACGCAATCATCAACTCGAACTAGCATTTAAATATCTGATGACGATACCACCAACGAGTGTGGAAGCTGAGCGTGCATCAAGTTGTCTGACTTCCAAAATCAGATCCAAACTAAATGACGAAACACTAATGTTTAATGTTAATGTTACTTCGGGCATATTTTCAAAATAATATTTGAATTTTTTAGTGTTTTATTTATCTATTTTTGAATTGTATTTTTATTTTTTCTTAAATAAATAAAATTATTTGGCCTTCAAGTGATTTTTTATATTGAACAAATGGACTTATTAGTAATTTTTGATCAAATTTATCAAGGTAATTTCTTAAAATATTGAAAATCCCAATACCAGTAGCAAGCCCATTTTATTATATATTACACAAACACACCTTCATCTTGCATCAATAAATCATCTTCATCGACTCATTTGCTTTTTGTCATGGACTCATTAGCAAAATGTGGCCAACATAATTTGCTTTCTTTCATTCATGAGATTGACAAATAATTACAGCAAAGTCAATAGGTGGCACTTGTCTGCGTGGGATCAGAAGTGTATGATTATGGGAATGCGCAGAGCAATTAGCAAAGAAGACAAGGAGCATAATATTGTTTTAATTGCCGCACAAAACAGATTTCGTATTCTCGGCTGGGAAACGTTTCGGCTATTTTGTTTCGTCAAGATTCACAGCTTCTGCTCGTCCAAATATTGCACTTAATGGGCACCAGTTTTAGACCAACGGCTATTTCTGTTATCATCTATTTGAATAATGGCCTGCAGCACGATTTATGCGGCAAAAAAAAGAAGTTGTTTCGGGCAAAATTTGCATTTTTAAAATGTAAACAAACCAGTTTGTGATGATGCATTAAATTGGTACGCGGCAGTAAAAAATAATTTGATTGAAGTATTGTTTTTTATCGGATTGTGTCCATCATAAAAACATGGCTGATATCACCCGCAATATATATGATGATGGATCTAATTGACAAATAAGCTCTTGATAAGGCATTTTAAGATTTGTATAAGATAAATGTCTTATTTTTATTTGGAAACTAGTGAGTAGTAATTATTTGAACGCAGTAGTACAGTTGCGTAGTTTATTGCTCAAAGTCACGTGTAGCGCGAGCTTAAGGGCTAGGATAGGGTTAGATATGCGCCTACATGATGCTTGCACTAATTCAAAAAAAAAATCACAGAGATGTGCACGACAACTATTCAAAGTTTTGTTATAATCGGATGAATGGCATACAAACACATACGGGACAAACGGACCATGGACCACAGACATTCATTTTTATGTACATAGAAGATAACTCCCCTTTTAATAATTTTATGCATAAATATACTTTCGTGGCATTTCATTACATGCGGGTAGTATAAAAAGGATCCCATCATTAATTAATGGAGAGAAAGTTTCATAATAACTTTATGGATTTATGGACTAGCTCGAGGCGATGTAAATATTGATGAATGGATACGTTAACCTTTGATGGTCTTTTAAAAAAATGCAACGGGTGCCCAAATCTCCCTAAATATATATATATATTGTGACTAGTAAACATAAAATTTCCACCAAAAGTGCGGCGCAGCGATATATAGACGTCACTAAACTATGTGAATTGTTCAGTATTGTATGTCAAATCCGAAGAAAGTTTTTTTTATTGTTCAAAATACACATTCACACAGTTTACAAAAACTTAGGTTAGTTACTAATTTATATAAAATTTGTTAATTTTTGATTCGTAAATAATACAAAAATATGCTTGTAAGACTGATTTTCTGGTGTGGATCAAATAAGATTCACGATGCTTGTAGTTTTCCCAAACACAACGATACCAGTGAAGGGTTAATAAGTTTGTTATAAATATTTTGTTATGAATACAAATAACACTAAATTATTATTAAAAAATGTGAATATACGTACATTTTTTTTGTACGCATAATTTATTGTGTTTATTTATATGTATTTTCGATTTTTAATTCTACTTTGCGTGCAAAAAAAGCTTAATTTGATTTTAATCGATTATATCGACGTCGGCCTTGACGGCCGTTTTGAAGATGGGCACGAAAACGCGAAATTTGAATGTTTTTCTCGCTCGTAAATAAGCGCGCACACGATCGATCATCGCGGGGGGAAAAAACGCCGAATACGTCATCGCCAAACATTTTCCTCAACGGTCGAAAAGCCGAAACTCACCTCTTTTGAATTTATTCCTTGGCCGTTCAAAAACGACGAGCACTCAAAAACTTAACGGTCAACATTATTGACGTTTAGACCTAATGTTGCTGTAAATATGTCACGCGACCTTTGACCCCGAACGACAACTGACAGGTGCGTCCGGATGTACTTTTCACTCGTTTGCAATAAATTCAAATATATTTTATTGCGCGATTTTTAAATGGCATCCGCGTTCTCAGACGGCGACGACGGACGCGACGACTCCCAACGACATTATACGAAACACTAAACACGACGAGTTTGTTTCACTTCATTTCGCCGCTCGGAAGCTCTCGGCTACCTTCGGCCATTTCCGCCGCTCCGTTTAACCCATTCAAGCGTCAAGTTTTTTTTGCTGAATTTAAATATCTGCCGCTGATATAAAAGAAGCAAATATCTGTTGTAAGCGATAAGTGTCATACCAAATATAGGCCAATTGAAAAAGGCCATCGAGCCGAATGCATCGTTACGTAAAAAAATGTATTCAACTCATTATTCGATAGTAAGCAATCCAAATACGACCATTACCCTTTCGAACTTAATACGCGCGTATTTCAATTATACGTTGAATCCATTATATTTCCTATTATTGTACATCATTATATCAAATTAGGCACCTAAATAAATCGTCTTCGGAAAGTGCCATATCCGCCACGAATTGTTTTTTTATAAACTTTGACCTTATAAGCGCAATTCGAAATCCGGTTAAATTTGCACCATCTCTTAAGGTGTTAATTTTATCGCAAATTATTAAAATCGGCATTTATACAATTTAATCTTCCTAATTATACGAGACATGTTCAGAAAGTAAGTGTACTGTGACCGTAACGGGCTGTGCTCTTTTGAGGGTTGGCAACACTGAGTGGTAAAGGGGGATCTACTGATAGAGCGAGCATTACAGCAACGGGGTAGTACGTAAACTCACGTTGTAGCGTTAAAGATGTCGGTAAGAAATCCCACTAAGTGCGAACCACGTGCTGTGATCCACTTACCTTGAATTGGAGCTTTTTGTGACTGGAAATGAAACGTGGGTGGCTCATTACACACCTAATTCAAAAAGATAGTCGTCATACCAATTTCCCATCTGCCAAAAAAATCATGACCTCAGTGTTTTGGAATCGAAAAGGCATCATTTCAGTAAAATTTCTGCCTCAGAGGGAAACCATCAATGCACAAAAATATTGTAAGAATCTGAAAAAAATCAAAATAAGCATTCAAAACAAAAAGAGAGAAATTCTGATAAGAGGAGTGTGCTTGTTGCATGACAATGGCCGTCCTCACATAGCCTTAGCCATTAAGGCGCTCTTGGACTCATTTGATCGGGATGTTTTAATCCTGATTCCCATAACTTAATGTCTTCAAATGATCATCTTTTCGCCTCCCTGAAGGCACAGATAGGTGAAATTAATTTTTCAACCGACGAACAAGTGCAGAAAGAAGTTCTAAAGTGGGGGAAGGAGCTGCCAGGAGAGTTCTTCGAGGAGGGCATAAAGAAGCCTCAGATGGCAATTATGTGGGAAAATAGTCAACAAATGTATCAACAATATCCTTTAATATTTTTTTTAAATACACTTTTTCTAAAAAAATATAAAAATCTAGTACATATACTTTCTGAATATTTGAGTAAACCGGGCAACTCGTTGTTTCAGGTCAATATTGTACGAAAAAGCATAAATTATTATGTAATTTATAATGTTCGACGCTAAGCCTGATGTGTGGGGATCGGCTATCTTCGTCATTGTAGCTTGAAATCGCATTGTTCGCACGCGAATTCGCGATCCGTAGATATTGATCCCGACTTGCGAGCCGGCTGCGATGAACGACGGAGCACCTTTAGGATGTAATTCGTTCGGGGGTGGAAGTCGAAATGAGGCAGATGATCAATAAAATGTCGAATAATCGGCACAACGTATTTATTCAATTATCACACGGTTAGAGAGCCAGTGGCAAGCAAGGGTACTTGCGGAATAGCAGGTCATAGGCAACCCAAGGGTAGACGCTTTGTCGAATCGTCTTTTCGATGATCCTTCTCGTCGGGGCCCAGAAAAGATCTTCTTTCGTCAGGGAGTTGTGGTCGAAGAATCGTCAGAAGTCAAAGTTAAATCCTTCTCCATCGGGCTATGGTTGCCAACTCTAAGTACTGAGCGCCTTTTCTTTTCAGGTTTAATTCCTTCCCAGTAGCACACTGTTTTTTTTCCTTTGTGCGATATATCATAAAAGTATTTAGTTTATTACAGTTTACTTCAATATAAGTATTTGAAAACAAAATGTAAGGATTAGATACGTATTTTTTTGCAAATGGTGAAAGTGTTGCGGGACCTTATCTGTCCCACCAAGCAACTATCGGTTTTTTAATATATTTTTTACCTTCCAATTTTTAAGACTCGAAATGGAAAAATAAAGAAAGACTGATGAAGAGTTTGTTTTTGAAGACATACCTTCAGATTATGAATCTAACTCTAATTTAATCATAGCTCTAAATCTAGCTTAGAAGAACGAAACAATACCACAGATCGAAGTAATTACACTAGTTGGAGAGGGTGATGAAAGGAAACCCAAATCCAGCGGGACTATTTTATTTGCGGTTTGGTACAAACATTCAACAAATTTATACGCTCAACAAAGATAATATATACATTCCAACAACTGAAAAATAATAAAAAAGGACTATCTTAACAAATAAAAAACCAAAACTACCGCAAAAAATGCACTCGCTTTAGCTTGGCATGATACCAGAGTAGTGACACTCCTCAGCATACTTCCGATTCGCAAACTATCCAATGAAGATCTATAAGGGCAAAAATTTGAAGTATAGGTAGTCGTAGATCTATTGGGAACATATAGGAAGAAATTGAAAAGCCCGAGATTATAATGTATTATATCGAATACATGAGCGGAGTTAATGTAGCCAATATATATGCTTTATTAGAAAGGTCCTAAAGTAGTGGAGAAAGTTTTTTTTCTGGGATTAGAAGTTTCCATTATTAATTCATTTTATTTATCCTGCGTTTTGCGCCCCAAACCCAGTTGCGCCCGTGAAAGGCGCCTACTTTGCCACACCCTAGTTACAGCCCCGATAGTTTATATAATGTAAATCAGGAAAGTTAGAGTCTACTAAGCTTTTAACGTTGCGGACACGTGGACAATACTGGCATTAAATAAAAATCTATAAATCTACTTTTTTGTCTACAAGTAGTTTATGTTGATTATTGTTGAGTAAATGTCGTCAATTTTCGATACAAGGTGGCTAGGGACTTGATAGATGTGGCTAAAGTAGTAAAAAATGAAAGTCTCAACAGGGCGTCTAATGAAAGCATACTATTAGATGCATATATTGCAGCGTAACAAGGGGGTGGCAAACCAGGCGCACACCACGGACGCAATTGGGCTTGAAGCGCAAAACGCAGAATACCGACCCAGTTGAGAGTTGCACATGGTTTTTATCTTACTCGACCATTCTATTTTAGATGAATCAACACTGATTGGCTCTGTCCATTTTTATACTATATACTGAGTTGTCTAATATATTTTTCTTCGTTATCGCTTAAACATTGGGCCGATCTAACCGGCATGAGCCCGCAATAAAATAAAGATAACAATATTTTTGACCCATTGTAAAATTTGAACAACACGCCCGATCAGTCTTCTTCGGACACTTCGTTTTGTAATGTGAGTTCGTAATCGTTCTATAGACATGTTCAGGTATGGCGTCCATTTGTCATGTCAGCGGTCCGAAAAGCGGACTGGTTGGATACACAGATCTTGTGGCCACTCTTTTAGGGCTTTACCATGATGTATTTACTATAACTCGACTCTAATAATAGGGATATCGATAGATACAGGGTTCAGGATTTTAAAAAATTTCATATGGCGTACCAAATAAATCATAGTAGCACGTGGGTGTTTATTTGGTACTTTTTGATAAAAATGTCTAAAACCTGCTGATTTTTGTTTAAATAGTCTTTTTGCTTTGAATGTGATTACCGAAGTGTTAATTTCTTTATTTAAATATTTCCACAAGGAAATTCCAGAGCTTCATTTTGAATGATTCAATTTTCAACCACAAGCAAACACAGACTGGTGTGTTGTTATTCAATAAACACCAATTAAGCATTGTCAATCAACAAATGTATTGATGGAATTCATCGACAAATTTGTCGATATTAAAATATAGCACAAAAGTTTTCCCGAATCAAAATCATGGCCGACAATGTTCGTCTATATTTCATAGAATGGTTTCTATGGCAACCGATTTCAAACAATTCAAACACGAATTTATAATCACACAATGAATGCTCTAAGGTTAATATTGCCATAAATCTTTCCTCAACAACGATTATTCATATTTAATACATCATAAATTGAATTATAGCGATTTGAATCCTGTGTCAAGATGGCTGGACGTTTTGGGCTCCATAGATCACAATATAAGCACGCTGCCGATGAATGTAACCTTCGCAGACGTCACCTGTGATTCAGATTTTAAACTGGTCATCGGAGACTTTGGATCCATAAATAACATTCCCAAACTTAAGGTATAACAATATGATTGATGCAAATTTATTTAACAACAAAAACCACATTTGATAATGATTTTTTTCATTATAGATCTTCAAAGGGGCTTCCATGATACACGAAATAATATTACCCGATATGCCCAGTAGCGTAACCAGTTTTTTCACGAATGAAAGTTTACCTAGGAATCCTCCAGCCGTTGCCGTCTCCATGTGTTCCACCGTGTACATTTATAAAAATATGAAGCTATTTTATAAATTCTATTTACCGCTGCTCGAGGTGTCGTCGCTGGAACTTGAAATATGGCGTAAAGTATGTCGCATTCCAGTATTATTGATCGTCATAACGTGATTTAAATCATGATTGTTCTTTATAGTTCAACGATGTTCATATGCAAGACGATGAAAGTCTTATAAAGCTAGTCGAGCGTCTTAACGAGATACCATTTTCATCGTTGACGCCGCAATCGCAGCATTTGTTGACGTTGTCTCATGAGAAATACTTTGGGTTCATCAAACAGAATTCTGAAATGCCGGTGCAAAAGTCGTCGACGATCACCTGCATGTGTACGTTGAATATGAATTCGATCGAAAAGGAAGGCGTCGCTTGTTTGATCCTGGGGACTGAAAATGGCGACGTTATTATTCTGGATCCGCAGACGTTTACGATCCTATGTCAGGTTAGACGATTTATAATTTGTTTATAATAATTAAGCATTGATTAAAAAATATATTTATTAAATAGGCGAGGGTTTGTAATATGAAAGCAACGCCGTCACATATAGAAGCGTCCGGATTATTCGACGTTGAATATCGTATAATCATCGCCACGAGGTAAATTTACTAATAATCAAATTTACTTGATATTATATTTATTTAAATACAATTTTTTGCTATGAAGAGAAGGCTCTATATGTTTGCTGCGTAGAGAATGGCTCGAAGGTAAATGTTTGGTGCAGCTATCGTCTTTGGTCGTTGGACTTTTGATAATGCCCGGAGATAGCAGCATCATAACCACGACTATGGATAAAAATTTACATTGTTTTAGCAAGAAGGTAAATGTATTCAACTTAAATGCGAATATTTATTTAATATTTCTACCAAATGTACAGTTCAGAGCGTTGATATAAATTAAATTTACGACTGTTAGATGTCTCTTTTTATATAATGCATACATTTTTAATATGATAGGGGAAGAAAAGTTGGTCGTTAACATTACCGCAATCAGTTTCGACGATTGCTTTAGTTCAATTAGCACATTTGGGAATAAATTTAATAGCTATTGCTATGGTGGGAGGTCTGATTCAATTTTATAACGGAAAAAATCTCGTCGACTCAATAACTACACAAGGTATTACAACAACTTATTTCATATAATATTGTGAATTACTATTAAATTATGTTAAAATTATAATTTATTATAGATACTATATCCGTAATAAGATTTGGACAATTAGGACAAGAAGAAAATGTATTAGTTCTCATTACAATTGGTAAAAAAACGCGTTTCGTTATGTATAAATTGTTTTAAATATGCGATCAAATGCATTATTAAATTCACAGATGGCGCGTTGATGTTGAAGATATTGAAAAGAACTGCCGATTTCAATTCAAGCGCGATGAACAACATACAGAAGAGTCATCCTTCGTATTTGGCCGCGCAGCAGGCACGCCCGCTTTTGGTTCCGAAGAAATCAAAATTGTTTTTAGAACAAACTGCTCGCGAACGTGAACAATCTATCGGTGTTGCTCGTTAACGTTCATATGAATAATATCAGATTATATATACGTACGTTATGAGCGTTTATATTAATATTTCAGCTATGCATGAAACATTCCAAAAGGAGCTCTGCCAATTAAGGTTGTACGTAGCAAAAGCCACTGTTGAATCGATACAAAACGCAAACAATTCGCTGAACGTAGGATCGTCAGAGCCATTAAAGCTATCCGCAAGGGTAAATCTGAATTTATATACCGTTATTAAATATAATTAAGATAGTGCATATGTCCTTATTTGTAAATTCTTAGAATAGAGGTCTTAGCTAGAAGGTACTAGAAGCTTTGGTATCGTTTCGACAGATCGTCGGTTATTATCAGTTTAGCTTTGGACTAACTAGTATTTGTTGAAAGTCTTCTAAAGTCAAAATATAATCCTATTCGAAAGGAAAACAGAATACCATAGACCAGGGGGGCCCAACCATTTTTGCCTTGGGAGCTACTTTTCAATTTAAAATTGTCTCGGGATCGACTTTTAATATGATCCTTTTAGAAAATTTATTTAAGGTGTATTTTTCCTTTCTTTTACATTAAAAATGTTAAAAATTTTAGATGGGAAAAAAAAACAACAAAGAATTTATACACTTTTTTCATGATTCAAAGATAATAATTCAAATGTTAAATTTAATGAGATATTTGACATTATGTGTCATTGGCAATCTGCAGATAATCTGGTTGATAAGCACTCGTTGCAAAGCGCATGCAGTCATCGAGGTCAAATGAGTCCGAAGTTTGGATTTTTCGTATGAGAAAATGAAGATTCGCATAAATATGTACTTCCAAAGCATGATGATATTCTGAGATAAACGTCTTTCCAATCTGAATATTTTTTGGATTCATCACCCTCCATATATGTGAAGAGTTGAATTGTGATAAAGTGATATCACTTTGCAATTCGATTAATTGCAATTCAACCTCACATATGCGAATCTTATTCCGAATTGATCTAATATTTTCTCCAATACAGCAATATATTCTTTGTAATTATATAAATCTACGTTTTCACCAATCTCATCTCTTAAATTATAAAAATGGGTGAAATCCTTTTTATGCAGTTTCGATATCCATAGTTTCAATTTCATCTATTGGGTTGGTGCAAAAGTTAGGGCCGTTTTTTACATATACAATTAAACATTTTTTTTTTAGACTTGTAGTATTTATTTAATCAATTATATAATTTCTATCTGTTCTTATAACCTTCTCCTATCTTTCTATCAACTTTTTAATACCATTAGTGTAAAATTCCGTGGATTTTGATGCGAAAAATGTAGTAAGGGATGTTTTTACCTGCTCTATTGTATCAACTTTTTTATCATTTAAAACATTTTGCAGTGATCGGAATAAATAAATATCGGAAGGAGCAAGATCTGGAGAGCACGGTGGATGCTTAATAACATCCCAATTCAACTCATTTAGCTTGTGTTGGGTCATCAAAGTCTTACGTGGTCGCGCGTTGTCGTGATGAAACACTACCCCTTTTCTGTTTACCAATTCTGGTCTATTCTTTTGAAGGGCGATGTTCAATTTGGATAATTTCTGACAATATCGTTCTGCTGTAATTGTCTGATTGGGTTCCAAGAGTTCAAAATATACAATACCCTTTCAATCCCACCAAACACAAAGCATAACTTTTTTTTGTGGATTTCGGCCTTCAAAGTTGTTAATGGGGCTTGTCCAGGTATAGCCCAATGTCTTTTTCTTGTCACGTTGTTGTACACGACCCATTTCTCATCTTCCGTTACTAAACAATGCAAAAAAGGTTCACATTTTTGTCTCGCACTCAAAATAACGCACGTTGAAACACTATCCAATAAATTGGTAGCCGACAATTGATGAGGAATCCAAACGTCGTACCGCGAAACCATCCCCATACCCTTCAAATGTCTTAATACGATTCTTTGGTTGACTCCCACCATCGACGCGATCTCCCTGGTGGTTAGACGTGGATTGGTGTCAATTATGACTTTAAACTTGTCGTCATCAGACTTCAATGGCCGCCCGATATGTGGTTTATCAATTAGTGAAAAATCCCCAGATTGGAATTTTGTAAACCATTTTCATACCTGTCGAATTTTGATGACATCTATTCCATACACTTCGCAAATGTTTTTGGTTTTCACACTCGCGGTATTGTCTTTTCGGAATTCATAAAGTAAACAATGACGTAAATGCACTTTTCAACCGACATTTTGAAAAAATACAAGGGCTTTTCACTGTACTCTGGCCAGGCCAAAACTGAATAGAAAGTAGAGGAAAAGCATCCTTTATACAATGGAATCATTTAAAAGAAGATGCTATTCATCATTTTTGAAGAAAAATTTTTTTTACCTAGGATCATAAATTACGGCCTTAACTTTTGCACCAACCCAATATTTAAAGTGATTTTTTATGGCAAGAAAGGTGCAAAAGAATGGTAAAAAAATCTTACGCTCCTAAAACGTATAATTTTGGTATCAGCTTATAACTCGGTTAGTTCTGGCGGAAATGACTGAAAAAAAAATTAAGATGTACTTTAAAATATTGATAAAATTCTCTAAGTTTAAACAAATTCTAATAATTCTTTCCTTGTTAAAAAAAAAAGTACGAAAAACACTAAAAAAACTGCTTCCTAAACCGGTTTCCCCCTTAAGTGCCCTGTTGCTGGTAGTTGCGTGGACCATTTGGTTTTATCGCGCGCTTCTTTGAAGTCTCCGGATGGTTCTCGTCCTAGTTCATTGCGACCCTCATCATTTTGTCGTCAGTATCTTCAATGTCACTGATATTGCCTGCATCAGACAGCTGAAAGAATCAGAAATATCACTTTCAGTAATGGGAACACAATCCTCATCGTCTTTATCATACTAAATATAGGTTTTTCCAAACATATAATGCAAGAGGATTTCTTATGATGCAGGTTAAATTCTGTAAATCCGATAATAAATGCCAAATATCCAAGTAAATCGCAAGCGTTCTAAAAATAATTCTCCAATTTATCCCGCAGCTAAATCGTTCGATACACCGTATAGAATGGACGGTATTAATGATATCTAGATCCCTTGTATCGTTCGTTGTTATCATTTGCAGGGATGTAATTTACGACATGCATTTAAGGTGACATTCTTAAATCATAAGCTGCATTTATATCCTCGAATTTTAGAATATATTTTGCAGACGGCAAATTCGTCTTATGAAAGCGAGGCGAGAACAGAGCCGTATAAACCGACAAATAACTCTATAATATATTCGTACTGATGTTTGCTACTATCAATTTATAGGTGGAAGGGCTCGGACCGGTCTTTAAAATATATTTATCGATTGAGAATCTTTCAGCTGAAAAGCTCGTCACAAACTTATCCTTATTGTTTGTCACCGATCATCAATTTTATAAAGTGTCGACTCCGTATATATTGGTAAATATCATGCAGTTATCATCGCGATCCAAAATATAGTAAGATCTCGTTTAATGCAACGGGGTGTTCCGATACGTTCTTACTAGAGTAACTTTGATGTTATCGTGTTAATTAACATCTAGTCCTGTTTTTTAAATTAGGTTGATAATTTGACCGCTTGAGCGTTTAAACGAGGTCTTGCTTATTTCTGTATTTAAATTCTTGTCTTGGATTTAATTGCTTATTTTTTTAAGGTCCCGATGTTGGTTCCTGGCATGCCGTACACTTACATGTCGAACGTTACTGAAATGTTTGTCCCAAATCAAGATACAATGGTTCCGGAATCGAGCGACGTTAATGAAGACGTTCAACCGAATAGACCGCCACTGAGAGTGATCCTAATCAAAGATGGACAATCGCAACCGTTGCTCGCTGCGTCCATTTATATTCCCCCAACTGATCCGCTGATGATGCCATTTTATTGATCATGTTATTTAAACAATATATTAGATATTATATAACGTTACTTTGATTAAAAAATAGAAAAATAAAGCCAAAAACGATCAATTTAATCACTATCTAGGTGTTTGAATATTGGTTCGAACGTTATTATCTTGCATTACTATTTAAACACTTATATACGGCTTTGATAACCCGTTCGAAATAAAATCCTCGCCGTATGTGTTTTATCATGAATCTTATCATGGGATATAACAGTTGTTTGGCTGGTTCGTTTTTGAAGAAATGTTTTATTGCTGTTATATTATAAAACGTCGTCCAAATGTGACGCCTAGATGTTTTTTTGCAGTGTTTTCTGGGATTTTATTGCAAATAGACATTAGACACATCGATATGATTCAATTGTGGTCATAAAAACTCACTCAACGTTGATTGGCATCGCTCAGCATTCACAGTAACAGCATTTCCAGCAGCATCTTTGAAGAAATGTGACCTGATGATTCCATTTGACCAAAATGCACAACAAATAGTAACTTTTTTTGGGCGTAGACTTCTTTCCTGAATGGCTTATGTCATTTAAAAAGACGTCACACTTGGATGACCTCTTATATTGAATAAAATGTATGGCAAATATATTTTATTTATATTTTGTTATATGAATTTCTCAATTATAATCAATCATTCATCTTATCTCTCTCATTTTACGAATTTTCCATTCGTATTCACTAAATGCTAAACATATATTATACCTGAGATAACATTAAAAAGAGAACTTTGGCATTATTTGTTATATTTATTATCAGATAAAATTTTATTTTAAACAACTGATTTATTTCCCGTTAGCAATTTGAAGGTGCATTGGATTGGCAAGGTGCATTGGCAAAAATATAATAACGGCATAGCAACCGCATTATGCTTAAAATCATTGCCAAAGGTCGGTAACGTTCACGATTCTATAATCACATGTGCAGTATTAATGCACGCAAAGTTTATTTAAGATAGTTTCACGCTATCAAATAGTAGGACACACCTTAAAAGCTAAATTGATCATTATCGATAAGTTAAATAAATATTTGAAATGATTATAATTGGATAAATAAAGTTTTCCACGTAAAATCAATAGGAAAAAATGTTTTTTTAAAGTCTCAATTCAAATATATTTGGGTCAAATTACATAATATTTTTTACTAATACTTATTTACAGATTAAATACGTAAATACTCTTTTCACAGTAAGCTGATATTCGGTTTATTTACTATTCATTGTTACTTTTACAAATCATGTCTTGCTTGCCACTCGCTATCTCTTGCATAGTCGATCCTCCCCAACAATATGGAGCATGATGATAATCTTTACCGGTTTGGAACCAAGAAGCTTTAGAAACAGAATAGAGACAAGAAGAATACCTAATAGACGACCTTGAGAAGAGGCATATGAAGAACTTCACTTTGCAACGTTAACAACGTTGTCTTCCGTTGCCTTCTATATCGTTTTGAAATCGCCGAACTGAGAGGGTCAACTTGAAATAGGAAAGCACTCAGTCTCGAATTCGCTCGGATAAGTTGTACGAGGACAGGGAGACACCCTCAGTTGGTGTAGGAGCGAATCCAAGATGCACTTAAGCGTCACGTATGACTGCACTCTGCACTCTAGAAAGCCCTTTCCAGTAGAATCAAAAAGGTCATCTAGTTTTCCACTGTCTGCAGAAGAAAACTACTCAGTCTTTACAAATTTCCCACACTCCCTATCGAGTGTTCGTCAATACGTTCATTCAGGAGGACCCACTGGGTAAGCGTTCCAAATGAAACTTGGTGGTTATGCTACCTTCAATATCGAGCAAATGAGGAGGTGAATGTATGATACAGACGAGATGGATGTAACCCCTTCCTGTGAATGGATATTGAAGAGGCCCATAGTTCTGCATTGGACTGTTTGTGGCTGCACTATGATGATGATGGCATAATATTTAAACATATAAGCCACATTAGTACACATCTTTCAATATTCCGGACATATTTACATTACAATATTCGAATTTATATATTATACTTGTACATAACGGCATTAAATTATAATCCACAAAGCTGCTTTTCGGTCTACAAATAGCTTACATTGATCATTTTTAAATAAACGGCATCTGCTTTCGATACAAAGTGGCTAGGGCTTCGGTAGACGCGGCTAAAGTTGTACCTCAATTGAAATATTGCAATATTAAGTACATAAGAATTTTTACAACGTTAATTTCCATCGTAATTGATAGTAGTTTTTTTAAAGGCAAAAGTATTAATATTGAATTTCTCATAAGTAAGTTCAGACTTTAATCATTTTATTTATGACATGTCGGTTTGTTAAATGTTAATGTATTAGTAATCACTCACATTGTGATAGTATACGTTCAGATTGGCATTATTTACCTATAGTGCTTCCGTCGTTACTTGGAACAGTTAGCTCTGAGCGCTTGTTGTAAGAACTCGTGTCCCAAAACAAATCGGTAAGAAACAAATTATATATTTTTTATTGTCAGCTAAAGGAACATCAGTAGTTTTGGATTTTTATGCAGTAATGACCGGTGTTAATTAATAAATAAATAATTTAAATTTATAATATTTGATACAAAAAAAAACTTATAATTCGCTGAAAATTATATAATTTTTTGCAGCATTTAATATATTTATTTAATAACTGAGATTATATTGCAACTAATTAAATGTTCACAATATTAAGTACGCTGAAATAATTAATTTGCTTTTCATAGTATTTTTTCATCTCGACGATTAAATACTGTTTCGTGCATTACGTATTTGACGTTTATTAACATTTTTTTTTTTTACTTTCAGAAGAAAATGTCTCTTGATGATGTAAGTTTTTGAACATATTTGCTTCTATACGTTAGTTAAGATATTAAGGATGTATTTTTAATCGCCAATTTTAAATTTAAATTCAATTTACACTTAAAACTATACGCGAACAAGGGGAAGGATTAAAATTGACGTACATCAGCGAGACGTCTTTAACAATTAGCATATTTAAAAAAGCTTATTGGTTATTCAATTTGCTTGGAGTCAAAGTATAAATATTCGATTGCATTAACAAAAAATACTAAATAATTTATTTTATTTCTTCTAATAGTTGGTACATCAAGCAATGTTTTTTGACATTTGCATACTGTTTTTAAATTTTAAAATATGTAATATTTTTGTTCATAACTGGTCTTATTTTAATCATATTTAGGAAATAATAACGAAATCGAATTTTAAATTTTCCTAATGTGACATGAATTTTTGCCGCTGTAGGCTGTCGATAAAACAGCGCACTGTAATTGCGCTACTAAACTGTCAAACGATCATTTTTCAACGCGTTATAAAAGCTTTTCGATGAACGATTCTACCTCATTATCGCTTTAATTTGCCTCCATTAATATATATATTTATATGAACAATAACGCTGAACACAATCACATAATACGGACCACAGAATTTGAACGGCAATACGAATACGCTTACAAATTAAGTCTTAAAACCGATAAATACGTGCATAGCCTCGACGTCGATTTTTGAACGTTAGAAATATCGAATGTATGCGATAACTATTTTATTCGCGTATTGTTAAAAACACAACAATGCTTTTATATTCTATGTTTACGACATAGATAAAAGCGATTATCGTGATAAATTTTGATTGCGTTCATATTACATAACCTTGACCCTGCCTCCTTTTGTTCTTTGTAATCTGTAGGCAATCAAACTAATTGACGCTTAAACTGTTTTCATGGTAACAGATGCAAACGTTGATAATATTTAAAATTTATGCGCCAAGTTGATCATTTAAATATATATTTTAATTTATAACATTCCAAAAAGGGTAGAAAATTATTTTATTAAGCTGAAAATTTGTTAAAAACAAATCATGATGTAATCGTTCTTATTTATTGCCGCTTTAAAAAAAATTCCACGTCGCACCTTTTGAGTCCACTGATTACAATATTTTTTGTCATTTTCTGAACCAACAGTGGCTATATATAAAAATAAATACTAATCATTGTGATGCACATTATGGAAAATTACCACAATTGAACATTGTGTGTAAATTTGTGCATATTATTTTTTTTAAATTTGAATAAATTCAACTTTAATGTATTTACCGGTTTAAAAAATATATTTTTGGAAATGATTGCATTGTTGCAGCTTATCTTGATGATCGCTATCAGAATCATAATTTTTTATAGACAGATAAAACACATTAATTTTAATCTTTAATGCGCTTATAAAACATAATCCTTACAAGATTAATAAAAATGTATCATCCTATTTTAATCATAATCCGCCAATCCATGCTAAATTTAATGCATAGTTTTATATCATTGGAATTAATTCTTATACGATAGAATTAATCGATATTAGCCAGTTTATCGTAATTCCATTAACGGAATTAAATTTCGTTTGGTCCGGGATGAAACATAATACCCTTGAATTTTATAAATAGCGTCTTGTTTTATTCATGTATTGTGTGTTCAAATCTTAATAAATTATATACTTTTATAATGGCGATAAGAAAGGATAATTCAATCCGTCGTGAAGAGATTTATAAGGAGCGAAGAGCCAACGTGATAAGAAATTAATTGAATCAATCATGATTCTATCTTAGACGTCTACATCTGATATCTAATATTTATTAATAAACGTGTACCGATTAAATTAATTTTATAAAGTGTATCAAAATAATATTAAATGAAGATTGATCGTTTGACGATTACTATCTTTTAGGGGTTTCACCTCGGATATAATTGATTGATACGTGATTGGGATTGCCATATTTATTTAATTGTATCGTATATTCATTTCAGAAATTCAACGCCGCTGCTGATGTAGTCAGGAAGTTCACAAAAAGACCAACTGACGAAGAATTCCTCGATTGGTATGCTCTATTCAAGCAAGCAACCGTTGGAGATAATAGCGGCAGTATGTTAAAATGAAACTCTGATTGAATAAATCTTGTTAATTGAACAATTGAATCTTTAATAACGTCAATATTTTTGCAGGCCAACCAGGCGGTCTTGACTTAAAGGGAAAAGCAAAATGGCAAGCGTGGGAAGGCAAGAAAGGAATGTCTAAAGACTGCCGCCAAAGAAGCTTACATCGCCAAAACTGATGCCCTGTCTGCTAAATACATTTAAAAATATTACAATCACTATATTTTTAAAATATGCTAGCATAAATCAATGTAAATTTTTATAACTGTTTTAATACATTTTTTATTTTCACGATCGAACGTCTCCTCTTTTAACATTCAATATTAATATTGTATTTATGTACATTTTAATTTTAATAACGGATGAAACGTTATATACACTATACCATTAGTATGGATTTGTAACAATATTATTTTTAAAACAGTGTTTAAATCCCCAGTGCGATGATCAAAGCAAATTAAAAATGATTCCACAACAAAACTCTTGTGAACGCATCTTATCCCAATATAGTGTATATGCAATGCGACGTTCAACTTTACAAAATGCAGCCAAAATAAACTTATTATACAAAACTCATTGTGCATGCGTTAAAAGACATTCATTAGCTCTCCGTCTCTATGCTTATATTTTACAATTAGCCCAAATATCATTAAAAAAAAAGATATGAACACAACGTTGCACTGGTGTAACGTTATTTTATGCATTTCCCATGTATTGTTGTTTTATGCATTCACCCTCTCCCTAAAAATAAAATTTTATCAGAGTTTAAATAAACGATATATGCAGTTTGGTGTATTTTCCCATACGATATCGATTGATGAGTGCCATATTTTGGACGTCATTCTGCTAAAATGTTCATATAGTGGTAACAAACTTGTTAAAATCATACTTTTTGATAACTTTTTCACAAGCATTATCTTCTTACCGCGTTGTCAGAAATTAAATTCTTCCCAACTGGCACAGCGACAGAGAACCGAGTGATTTCCTGTCCATTTCAAACAATAAAAGTCTTAGCGAGAGAACCAAAAGGTTACTTAGATTATATATTTGATGGCAACGACAACGTATTCGTTGTTAGATGGCATGACAATTCAGTTGTAACTGTTATAGAGCCATTAATGAAAGTAGTACAAACAATACACCGGTACAAATAAGGCATTGGAAGTGTGATTTACACGGCAATGTCAAATTGACCAGAACCCAGATTGTATCATCTATATTTAAAAGCGAAGAATCTTAACTGGAGGTACACCTTGTTGTTTAAATCAGAGAAAATTATCAACGGTAGACACTCCAGTAGAATCAGATTACTAAGAGCACTGACGGAGGACATAAATGAACATATTTCAATCCGCAACGAAGAAAATGCCTATTTTTTTATACAGAATACTTAAATCATTAACTTATCATTTATTTTAAAAATGTTTAGAAGAAGAGATCTATTTTATCGATCATATTGTTTATTGATAATTTTAAACGTGCATCCTAGATGTCGTACCGATTGAAATAATACCTAATAATTTTCACTACATGCACAATCTCTTCTCATCGTACTCCTCATGGCTGAGGATCGTGACTCCGACTATGAGTCGACCGTGGCACCGATGAACGTCCTCCAATTTTCTCTATGGCCCGCAGAACGAAGTGCTTCCACTATTGGAAGGCCGGTGGCACTCTTGATTTGGTCAGACCAGCGGGTAGGAGATCTTCCTCTTCCGCGGCGACCTTCCACGTTTCCTGTTACCACCAGCCAACCACCTTTAATTTTAATACTTTAATAATTAAAGTTACCACATGCACAATACCACAGCGTATATAAGACCAAAAAGTGAAATGTCTTTGCAACCTTTAAGCCTTATTATAATTGCATTTCTTTTCGGTTTTTAATCTGTTCCAATGTCCATCCATTTGAAAGTCTTTGTAAAATTTGTGCGCTATTAAAGCGCGCACTATGTGCTCGTTTCTTCTTATCTTTTCTTTGAAGTAGACAAATATTTCCTCGAATAACATTTTTTTTCATTCAATAATTTACAAAAATCTTATCACACGATAAAATAGGTGATTTGTTAGTTAACATTGTGTACTGATCTCTTTTTAGATATTCCTAATAAGAATCCAATTTATATTTCATTGAACGTTGTCAATATTAATATATTGCAAGGGTTTCAATATCTTTGCTTTTTTGAGACATAATTTAATTTATTTATACATAAAATAAGATTTATTTAAAACGGATTTTTCAGCATATGGCCAACAATATTAAATGTATAAGGACATTTCTCAGTAAACTCTAAGGGCAACTCGTTGTCTCAGGCCAATATTTTATAAAATTACTATATATTTTGTAGTTAACTTTAAAATATAATACACTAATTCTCCTGTGCTCAGGGCACATTGTTCATTTAAATTATTTATTATATCAAAAACGTTTTTATAATACTCAAAAACAGTACCCTGATGTGTCACCATGTCACCAAAGTGGTATACATTAGATTGATTGCATCAAAATTGACCCTCAATATTTACTAGCCTGAAAAAGTCGTCTTATCATTTAAAAATTTAATATGTGTGAGATTAATAAGAACAAGGTTTAGATGTTACAGTTGCTCAAACGAGCGGGAAAACGGATAAAGTTGATTGGGACTTTGAGAGAGGTAAGCTACACATTTACCATCTAATAATCTATTCTAACAATTATTTATAGGATGAAGAAATTCTTAGCTGATAAGAGAAAGGCCGTCGAGAACCTTTTGGGACAAGGGCTCAGTTGTAGAGATGTTGCTAATCGTATTGGAGATAGATAGTTTACAGTGATTAGAATCCGTAGTGGCATTTTAAAAGTGCCAAAGTCTATTCGAGCCATCACTATCCCATCCATCACTTTCTTCGAGTCCATCACTTTCTTCAGCTCGAGAGCGGAGATCGGTATGCAAAATGATAAACCTCCCGGAGGTTGACAATGCCAGCCAGGTTCAGTGAGAGCTCCAGAATCAATATAGAATATCGGCAATCCGACGAACACTCAAGGAGTCTGGTTACATCGCTGTTAGCAAGAAAAAGAAGCCTTTGCTTACAGCCCGACATCGAAAGCCAAGGTTGGAATTTGCCAGAATTCACTGCACGTGGACTATAGAGGACAAGTTGTATTCTCCGATGAGACCAAGATCAATCGAATTTGTACTGATGAGCTCCAATACTGCTATAAACGCAAAGGAAGTGACATTACCGACGAGCAAGTCACCGACATTGTAAAACACGGAGGAGGATCAATCATGATTTGGAGCTGTTTTACGTATCAAGGAGTTGGATACGAAACCCTTATCGAGGACAGTATGAACTCTCCTGATTACATTCACATTCTAGGACAGGACTACCTAGACACATTGAAGTTTTACAACTTAGACGTCGAGTCAACTGTCTTCCAACACGACAATGACCCGAAACACATCTCCAAGAAAACAAAGCAATGACCGCAAGAAAACAACATCCAAGTTTTCTTCTGGCCCGCAGTCTCCGGATCTTAACCCCATTGAGATATCCTAACTTGTAGTATCAAGTGTAACAACAGCAACATAAGGACTCTCCTCTGATCCGAGCTGTGTGTTAATCCCACTAATCGGAATCATGCCAACCCGCTCGCAAAATGCACAGCATGGTGCTAAACTGTGAATTTAAAATTCCATGTCCACAAGGATACGCTCATTCTCCACTTTTTGCAACCACTTGTGCTCTGAGCGCGGGAGAAAGCTAGTTGAAGATTTTAATTTGATTTTGAAAGTCTTAGGCTAGGAAATATATATATATATATATATATATATATACATATACTGTTTAAAATTATATAAATATATATTGTAAAGGATAGGGAAGAGTTTTGGGTCTCACTCGTAACCCTGAAAAAGAATGCGAGCCCACTGATTGTTACAGGCTGCTAGGAAGGTCCATCCGGTGTCGTGTCCATCCGGTCCGAATTTCGGACCACTGACACATCGAAGGAGCGCCTCGCGATCGAACGCCATGCCCGAATATGTCTACAGAACATGGACATTGTTCATGAACGGATCTTCGCATGGACACACCGTAGTTGTTAAAAGCCATAACCCAACCAACGAGGCCCTAAATCGCCCTATCCTGTGAGGAACTGAGACATTTAGTGATCCGAGAGGTCATTAGGATGAGAAACGAGCGCTGGCTACTACCAGACCGTTAGTCATTAGGATGAGAAACGAGCGCTGGCTACTCAGCAGGGTACTCGGTATCAGCTGGACGCTCACACGATGCGATCACGCTCCTACACCACATGCCGCGACGCTTATAAGGATACCTTCGTAAGCTGTCCGAAGAAAACGTCTTCTAATGCCCCAGTCACTTACCGCGATTTGCTACATCTTCCCAAAGGTATCCACGGTCTTCTTCACCGCAAGGCGGGAGCGGGCGACTCGTTCAAAGTGATCCTCAAGTATACCGCCGATTTCACGAATTTTATCCGATCGCCATGCATGTGTATACTGGGAGGTCGCAAAAGCCGCCTCTTGAGGAGGAGACCCAGTGACTTAGATCTCGAGAACGTTAACCTGTTCAATCGACTCCATTCGCTAATCCTCTCCAGGGCATAACTAGTCAGGGTCTCTATGTGGGTCCTCGAGCCGGCTTTACAACCAACAGCGTAAGGTCGTCCACGTATGCGAACAACTCACACCCCGCAGGGAGACTTAGCTTAAAGATGTCATCCAGCAGGACCGGCCCCAGTACGGAGCCCTGAGGGCAGTCCAAATATATAAGGTATCAAGTGAAATGTGAATTGGTGAAACTTCATCCTCGACCGACCTCTTTGAAATACTTATTTTATTTTGATGAATTTATATGAATTTATTTTGAAGAAAATGCTCAGTATTTCCTAAAGCAATGCAAATATTTTTTAGTTCATCTGTGGTTTTTTGTCAACCATCTATTCCTAAAATAAGTTTTGATCAATACATAAGCAAAAATGTGGCCTGGACAACTTTAGGACGACTTGCCCAGTTTACTGAGTAACGTCCAAATATAAAATTTAAATGACTTGTACAATAATTTGTGAAATGCTAAATATTTACACATTCAGGATTGCCCCACAGAGATGTTATATTGGTTTTCCTCATAAATTCTTCCCCGGCACACATTCAACACAACCACGTCGACAAATATTATATCATGGTTAAATAGAGGAAAATACCAATTTGTATTTGAACATCCAAAGATTGCTTAGCAATACGGTAGAACTGCGCTAATTGCTTGAATTGTCTGAAACTATTAAAATTACGAATTTACATTCATAACACATGGTTCAAAAATGTTAGTAATGTCACATAACAGTATATCCATACGTCAATATTGTTACAATAATGATTTTTCATGTTATAAATTTCAACTCTAATTGCGCGATGTATTCAAATATCGCGTAAATATATTTTCCACGCGTTGATAAATGGATGTACCAGATGTGGAGTGCTTTGAGCACTTTAATGTGGTGTAATTGTAGTTAAATCATCTTCCAGCTAACACCGGAGACATTTTGTCGTTAGACAGTTCTGTCGTAATGACGTTGATTCATTTGAAATTTATAATATGTATCACTTTTTATTAGTTAAGACAAATCGACGATATAATTATTGAGTTTGAATTCCGCTAACATATTTTCCATAATTATTTATTTCAGGGCTTCTTAATGCAGTGCCCGCGGGCACAAATGCAACCATATGGCTCATTGAATTTTATTTTAAAAAAATCGAAAATCGTTGATTTTATATGCTAATCGTTTTAATCCGTTGATGAGTAATCTCCAATAGGTGCGTTCGCACATCGAGTGCGAAGATTGAAGACAATCGGAGACAGAGACGGAGAGAGTGTCTTGCGTCTCATCATACACGTCTAAATATTCTCAAATATTGAGATTTATAACGTAACAAAATAAATTCTATTTGAAACGCTATTGTATCGATCGGCTTTATCGCATGCATTATTTTGTTACTAAAACTGAAGATAAACATTTGTATTATTCATTAATTAAATAGAAATTAGCTAAATTTTGTGATTTAAAACTAAAAAAACCAGCTAAGATAGTAGCATAAATTAGTAAGATATATAAATATATCATTTGTATGAATGGGGGAAGTCTAGACTCGTTTGCGAACTCATTTGGCGCAAGCTACCTATATAAATTAGCCTCTGAGGTAGCTTCCATAATCGTACAGATCATAGAAAATGCCACAAGAAAACCCTAAAAGTGGACGGAGTGGCCATAAAGTCTGTGTGTCCAACTGGTCCACTTTTCGGATCACTGACGGAAGACTGATTGGGTGGGTTGTTTAAATTTTACAATCGGTCGAAAATATTATTGTCTTTATTTTATTGCGGGCTTATGCCGGCTGGATCGTTCCAATGTTTAACTAACAACAAAGAAAAAAGGGATTAGACAACTTAGTAAATATTATAAAAACGAACACAGTCAATCAGTGTTGATTCATGGTAAGTATGGTCAAGTAAGATTTAAAAAAAAAACATGTACAATTCTCGACCAGGTCGGCATTCTGCGTTTTGCGCCTCAAGCCCAGATGCGTTGCAGAGAAAAGTGGATATGTGTGGACGATAAGTGGTAGACATACGAATATAGCATCTATATTAAACTAAATTTAAAATTAACTCACTAATCAATTAGATAAATAAAAACATGCGTATGTGTCTGTCTGTTCGTTATATATTCGCAATCTTTGGAAGCACATGCAAAATATTGCATAAATTCTGTTTTTTGTATTTTTTTTGCTGTAGTTCAAAAGTCTAAACGCGCATACACAGAACACGATAAAAATACTTTTTAATCTATTTAGCACTGTTTTTTTCTCTCTGTACAACGCGAAGATATCGCTTTATTTTAGCAACGCTTTGCAAGTGCTTCCAATAATTTTTATTGGATAATTTAACACTGCTACCGATTTAATGCGCTCTTATATTATAACATTTATTATATGTAATAAATGAAATACAATATTCAACGTCTATTTATCGCCAAGCCGCACTTTTGGCGAAAATTTCTCACCTTACCTTATTTGAAATGCACACCCCAAAGCAAAATTTATTCCCAGAAGGGTAGGGTGACACCATTGCATGATCGTTACTAAACCTACATGACAGAAAACGTTAGGTTCCACACTTTTAAATAAAATAATTCCCTACTGCACCCCGTATTAACATCCAAAATTTGGCTGATAAACCGATTAAGTAAGGACTTAAGTAAGCTAGTGCCAACAAAGCAGAAAATCAGCAACTCTGACTTTTTATAAACAGAATTAGCTTCGTTTCAAGCTTTTTTGTAGCTCGAAAACTCAGCTTATCAGCATTTTTGCCAGGCAATTTGGAGCAGCGAGCTACCACGGTGATGCGAAGACTGGTTTCGCTCGTGTTTTTTTCCATTGTGGCATCAAAATGGGAGTTTAAACTTTACGATACATGATCCAGCGGCCTTAACACGATTTGATTGGTAGTGGTATTCTTGTTGTTTATCATTAGATACGACTACTGTTAATAAAACAGCCCGATAGATAAATCAGACGTGCTCATTACATCGATGGAAAATGATTTTTCAGACTTTTGATCCGTTTGGGACCACGTATTTGAGTTTCATTCATTGCACAACTGTGCATCATGCATCTTGTTTAAACTGTGACACAGAGTTTTTCTAAGAATTGCAAAATTAGACTTAGATAAACGAGCGACGAGACGTGTATCATTTTTGCCATAATCGAGGTCCATTAGAGAAGTGGCACGTCATTTTGTGATGCATCACAGTGTTGGCAACGACTGGTACGTGTACCAATTGGAGTTATTCACCTCGAGTACTTCCATTCTTGCTTGGGACAGACAGTTGCCTCTGAGTGCCGTTGCTAACAACTCGTGTTCCAAACTAACTGGTAAGTCTTCATATACCTATAATGATGTTGAGGTCACCCAAGCTTTCATGGGATACAAGTATAATACAGACTGACTTAAACTCCTTTCATGAACCTTTTTTTATAAAACTTACGGTTGTATGTCATGTTGAAACTTTATTTGTCTTTAAATATTGATAATCTCTTCCATTCAAATTTATTATCTGAAAATATAACGTTATGTAGATTATTGTTGCTTACAATTTGCCATTCAATCAATGCTGCAAAGTAGTTCAATTACATATTTTAATGCAAAAACCGCGTAAATCAAGCCTTTAGTTTAAAAAATCATAAGAATAAGTCGACTGGAACGTAATAAAAATTGGTTTATTATAGCATTTTTTTGGCTTTATTGGGACCCAATATACATTTCCTGTTATAGCGTTTTTTTCTGATTGTTTTTATTGTTTTTGAAAGTAAAGCGATACAATTGGTCGATAGAAGGTCCTTTTTTTGGATGAAAACTATTTGTAGACGGTTTTTTCTAATCATCTACTACAGATTGTATTTTTAGATTGCTAATGGTGTTTTTTTTTGTATTTGCAGATAAAAAATGTCGCTCGATGAGGTAAGTTCTTGAACAAATATATTTGTCTTGAGTGTTATTTGCTCAATACGTTTACTACGATCAATCTTGTATTTAATTTCTAATCTTTTTATTTTTTATTTTATATAATAAAAGATTTTTTCTTTTATATAATAAAAAATACAGTCCGGTTAAAACGATCCTGGATAATCGAGTGTATGTCATGCAGTGATTTATTGCTTGTGTTGAATGATTTTGAATGTAAATTCACTATAAACGTATTCCAACATTGGACTTTGAATCATCAGGGCTTTCATAAATTAACACATGAACCGCGGGGGCATTCCCATGAAATGTCAACATATTTCCTTTTTTTTTTCAAAGTAGTTCTCACCAAGGTTTTGTTTTGTTTTAAGTCGATCACAATGACGGATTTAAACATTCGGCCCTCGATATGCGCGGTTTCTAATTGCGATTTTACTATTACGCGGCATATAGGCGGAAAAAACCCCCAGTTTTTCAATTGAACGTTTGTATTTCAACATCTAGTAGCATTTTTATATAAAATAAATGCTTTAAATAAGAGGGATGAACCTGATGCATTGATTGCAAAATTTCAATATTTGGCTTCAATTTTATCAGGTTTAACCTTAAATCGCTTCGGTGAGTGATTTTCAATCTGTTTTTCATTTTCATTTTTGTAAAGAGATTATTTGTCTAAGTAATGAGGGTAGTCCCACCAGAAGTGCCCGACTTCAAAAAATGGAAGATCCGACCGTGTTTGGAAAAATAAAATAAACCAAGGGGGCTAAATCTGGCGAATAGGATACATGAGAAAGCAATTCAAACTGTAACTTATTGATTTTGGTTACCGTGATAACGGATGTGTACCGTTTTTTCTTGATTTCGTCACTCAAACGTTGCAATAAGTTCGCATAATACTCGCCGTTGATTGTTTTTCATTTTTGTGAAGATAATCAATGAAGATTATCCCAAGCTGAAGCCGATTCTTCCCTTTCAGTCCACTATTTTGATGTTCCTCTGTCTCAAATTTGAAATGATGGACCTATGTTTCATCCATGGTTATGAATTGACGCAAAAAAAACTCGATTTTATTGCTGTGAAATATCGCCAAACACTCGGTTGAAATATCCTTAACCTGCTGTTTTTTGTTCCATTGGGAGCAAACGCGGTTCCCATCTTACGCACAGTTTTCTCATGTCCAAATTTTCAGTCAATATCCGATGTACAACATTTTTTTAATGGCTTACTATATCTATTAACTTGCGCACTGTCAATCAATGGTCTTTTAAATATAAATACAAGTTATGTGTGAGATATCCACTCATTTTTTTTATTTGAAAGAATATTTTATGCCATTAAGTATGGAATATAACGTCATGCAAATATTCGCCGCGGATTTGCTTGGTGGCACGCATTCGGGAGGTCACATTTTTAATGACTTTGTCGCATAAATCTGACTGAATTCGTCGAATGGCGTTCACTATGTTGACTTTGAAGGCATCAATTGTTTGCGGTTTATACCCAAAGTATAAAGACGTTAAATGGTACGATCTTGATGGCCAGTTCACGTCGCCGCCGCGCGAGATAACCATGCCCTCAAATCGTGCAGAATGTCCATCGTGGCATGCACTATGTGGCACGTAGCGTCGTCCACTGACTTAACTAACGTCCCAGGAAACTCAATTTATCTGTTGTAAAACCAATACTATGATAGAAAGTGTCTAGACGCTACGTTGCTTCCGCGATCGTACAGATCATAGAAAATGCCATAAAAAGCCCTAAAAGAGTACGGAATAGTCATAAGTTTTGTATGCTCAATCGGTCCGCTTTTCGGACCGCTGATATGATGAATGAGTGGCTCGCAATCGGATACTATACCTGAAGATAACGATAACGAAGAAAAGAGGGATTAGACAACTGAGTATATACATATTATAAAAACGGACAAAGTCAATCAGTTTTGATTAAAAATAAAAACCATGTACAACTCTCGATCATATTGTTAAATTTATGCCTAAAAGAAATCCACATGAACAAAATATGAAAAAGAACATCACGTAATAGCATTTTAGCCGATGCTAATCAAAAGCCAACGCAAGGCATACAAATATGCTTCCCGCAGTTAGCGTGTTAATACAAGGATGGACGAATCTATTCAAATTTTTATTTGGAAAGTCTCAAATATTCAAATGAAGACGAAGAGTAATTATTATCACCGAATTTAAGGAATCCAATCTGACCTTCGTTATCAATTACCATATTTAAATGGGCGCGTCGGCGTTTAAAATGGTTTCGAAGTTTGACAGTAAAACGTGTCATAACGTCATATAAATCGACCATAGCCTATTTATTTTTAATTTATCCTAATCCAACGGCAATAAATATAAAAATAACAACGATTCGTTCGTTTTAAGGTCGCAAATGAATATACCGATTTGCAATATAGAAATTTTGAATCATATATGACATTTTTGTTCAATTGATTCGTCGTCGTTCATCGGTTTATTGTTTGAATTTCAAGTGACTTAAAATGATGTATAAATGCAGTTTCTAATTGTTGTCTACACGCGCTTATCGCGGTGCGGTTTTTGTTCGACATTCGACGATCTTTGAACGTAATTTATCTCGAAGCAAAGATCGATCAAACCTGAGATTTTTTGCCGCTGCTGACAGGCGTCGGTAAAACAGCGTGTTGTAATCGCGACAAAAACTGTCAAATATATATATGTATAACATATTTTTTTAACACATCACTGTTTTTTTTAAACGAGGAAATATCTATTGAATGTATACGTTTTATAATATCGCTTCGAACTTTTTGCGTGCATTTTTTGCCGAATGCAAATATAATCGATGATAATTCAAGGTGATCGTAAAATAATAACGATTGTTGGCTGGCATTACTCAAACTTGATTCGATCAGAATGACCGTAATTTTCCGCGATTTATATTTATGCAAATCTAAACAATATTGCAATGCAATCAACGTATTATGGACTCGATTGAATCACTGAATTTAAATTGTAAAATATCTGTCAACACGGTTCTTGACCTAACATCATTTTTTATGGGCAGACCCTTGCCATCGATTTTTAAACGACGGAATAATTATATAAATATATATAATTAATAGATTTGCAATTTAAATCATTGTAATTATTGAGATAATTATAAAATATGAACTAATAACGCTTTAAAGCCTTGGCCCTAAATATAGGTCGTTTGTAATCTAAACCTGTTGTTATTGCAATTCATCTTTTTATATTTAGATTTAAACATAAACTATAATATAATTAACAGCATAGATAAAGGCATAATAACGCAATGTTCTCAAACTATAGAAACAAACGCAACGATGATGCATTTTTTTAATCACGATAATTACTTGTTATAATATTTTTAAACTTAATATTTTATTTGTCGGTACAAGAGTCTTATATGCATCGTTTATTTTATAGATTTTATAAAATCTGTTTTTGTTCATGCAAGAATTCTAACAGTTGTTTTGCGAGGTGAACATACCATTCTCATTCTAGTTCAACATTTCATACAAAATAACAGTTATATCTATAAAATGGAACGTGCATTAAAACACCAATGGTTAAAAAATATATATCCATATTATCATAAAATAATAATTTTAATTCGATATTGTTTATTAAAATATTAACATCGAGCGATTGTTAATTAAACCATGAATGCAAGCACATTGTATTTAAATTTGTTTATGCCTATTTTATAATATTGGTATTTAGCATTTTTCTCATTTTTATACAACACGATTGAGTTAAATCTGATTTTAAAATAAGGTTTGATTCAAATATACGAACGTTGATGAATTATAAAATTAATGAGTTGGCAACATTGCTTCAATTTAACCGAAGCTGATTTGAATATATCCGTTTCCGGTTTGAATAAATTCATAAATTATCGTCGATCAATATATTAAATCGACTTTAAATTTCTTTCTATGAATTTAAAAAACAGAAAGCGAACTGCATACATTATTTTTCAACATAATATTTTATATGGTTATTTTTCAAATAAATCGATGCATAATTAAGTGTTGCCATGATCTCCTCATTTAAAGTTGTATGTTATATTTATTTCCCATAATATTAAAAGATACTGATTTGTTCTGTTAAATTTAATATTTTTTTGAGAGCCTACACAACGTTTTTAGATGATTGTAACATACGGCAGATGAGATTTGCAGCATTCATTTTCGCCCCACGATCGAAATTAAAATTTTGATTGACTGGCCTATGATGAAACAGGATACCATAAAATTACATTAACATCTGTTCATGACATCATTTTTTAAATTCATACTGTGATTATAAAGATTTTATATCAAAAGGCTTAAAAAGACGGGCTATTTTTAAGGCAGATAAGAGATGATGTCTGTCGTTAAGAGATTTAATGAATCAAAGATACTCTGTAATGATATTAAATATAGGTAACCCTACATCGATAGAATCGTTGGAAAAATTAAAAATGGATTTTGGTAAAGGATTTGTCTAATTTCTTCAAATATATGATTTAGAAATTAAACGTCCTCTTTTATTTCCTATTATTATGATGAAATTTTCATCAAAAAATTAATACTTGTACAAATCAATTACATTAATTAATCAAGATTTTTGCTTGGATAACATTATATTATAAATATCTTTCGTTTTTGCGGTTTTTAAATTAGATTTTTTTAAAATAACAATAATTCTTAGATCTTATCACTCTAACATAGAATTGATGGCTTAACAACATAATGATGATTAGATAATTGTATTATTTGTTTTTAAATGTGTCAATAATGATGGTAATATTGATTTATAATTGAGACATTTTTGTATGGAAAACGATTCGTTTTGATTCATAAAAAGCTAATAATGAATGGCGTGACGTTAATAATTTAAAAAAAACAATACACAATATAATTAGAAAGAAATTTAGAAGCAATTGTTTCGCTAGATATTGTTTGAGATTTGCATATAAAAGCAAAATTTTTCCATCGTGTTGAAATCGGCTCAGTAACAAATATCTTGCAATCGAATCTTTGATCACGATAGTCTTATTTATTTTGACAAAAAAATGCAAATCAAAGCTCAATGTACAATCAGAAATATTATGCTTGATTGATTTCCATGTTTTCAATTTAGAGATTCAATGCTGCTGCTGACAAGGTGAAGACCTTCACAAAAAGGCCTTCTGATGATGAACTTCTTGAATTGTACGCCCTATTTAAACAGGCAACCGTCGGTGATAATGATACAAGTAAATCGATTTACATCAAAAAATAAATATGATTCCACTGCATTATATTCAACATGTCAAATAAATACATTAATAATTTGCAGATAAACCAGGAATGCTCGATTTAAAGGGGAAAGCAAAATGGCAAGCGTGGTCTGAGAAGAAGGGAATGTCTCAAAACGACGCCAAAGAAGCTTACATCGCAAAAACTGAAGCATTAGCAGCAAAATACCTTTAAATATCATCATTATATTAGCATAGAATATTATTACTATAAAATTTTGTAAATGTATAAATAAATTTTTCACTTAATAAATATTTTATTTATTCCTAGACTTATTAAATATAACCTATAATTTACATTTTGTTTATACAATTTATGTACGCAGTTTAAACGAACGCGATGAAAAATATAAATTCGACGCGATTTATTGCGTCGAAATTGAATCTATTTTACAATCTGGCAACACTGCAGATTGACAGCGTCGACCGGTCTATTGCCCTTGGTGAGTGGCATCTTTATAAATATATATGTTTAGAAATAACTTCTAATATATCTCATACATAGTCAATTTTAAATCGAATTTATATATATATTTGTCAAATACATTAATTTTCTCGTATTAACGATGATCATACGCATTTTGTAATTTATTTAAATTTATTCAATTTCAGATTTGGTGCTTTTTATAATATCATCATGTCCTTACAAGAGGTATTCGATCCTTATTATTGAATTATAAACGTGTATTGAAATGCGATTAATTTTCTAATTAGAATCCAGTAGCTTGTACTTTCATATTGCTAATTAACACCCATCAACGTTAACGGCAATTAAACTAAATGAGCTAAATTACAATAACCGTTTATATTATTTGCTAGTATTTTTTGATGATTAATATTTATGGAATAGTATCAATACAGACCCAAGCGTATGTCCATCGCAGCTTTATAATTTAAAAGATACGTACGATGCACTTGTATTTCTACCAATAACTATCAATTTGATGACTCGACTAGTTTTATACTTAAACTTAATAATACGGCTTTATTAATTAAATTATTTTTCTGGTAACATATATATGATTAATCCAGACCAAAATAATTAATAAAAACTATTATTCAATGGAGATATTCTTCCCGATGTGTCTAACCAAATATTAATACGACACTTGGAGAAATCGAACTGCATTAAAAATAAAAAAGTAAAAATTCTGATAACGATGCATCAGGAAGATATTACTCATAGAGACGAACTTTTTAGCAATCCATGGATTCATCACGTGGGTGGCTTAGCCAAATTTGGTAAGCCAAATAACTAGTGTCGTTTTTGATACACGTTTCATTAAAGAACTTACAGTAGTTCATGGGCTTTTGGTACGTTAGTTTCCTGGGGTACCGCCAATTCTACTAGCAATGTACATTTAATTTTTTCTCGAATATAGGAATATGTTAATTAGTATTTTGTTTGTTGTCAATTCTTTTTGGGTTCTAGCCACCGAATGACTTATATCTTCATGCATAATTTGTATTACTCTACTGCATAGATCAATAATCATTAGTCTCATAGACTACAAATTCGGAATGTACTCAATATGTATGCATGTTCCGGAACATTCCCCGCCCTATCCTGTTCAGTACCTTTTATAAATGAGCAAATTTCTGATACAGATGTATTCCGTGTGTGCACACAACATTCCAATATTTTTATCTTGTCAACCTGAAATAGAAAACCACCCAGTCTCAGATTAACTTGGGTAAGTTGCACGTGAATAGGGAGATACCCCCAGTTGGGGTAGAAATGGATTTGAGATGCACTTATGCGTCATGTAAGATTTCATATTAGCCCCGACAATGCCATTACGAGGAAAGAAGGAACTAGACTTTTTGTACTCGGGAAAGAACTTTCCGTTAAAATCAACAAGGTTTTTCACTATGTTCCAAGAAATTCATTTGAATATCGAGGAGATGAATGCATGATACAGACGAGATGGATTTAATCCTTTCCTATTAATGGATATTGAAGAGTTTAATGGATATTTGTGCAGGGGACTGTTTGTGGCATGCACTATAATGATGTTATAATGCAATAAAATATAAAATATCAACATGGTTGCATGCCTTTGTTCTCTCAATAAAAAGCGTGATACAAGATAATATATTTTTTCGAATGGATAACCTTTGAACACTACATAGATATGAAAAATACTAGTTAATGGATCGTAATATACTGTAAGACAATATAAAAATTGTATTTTTATACAGAGATTCGATAAAGCCGCCGAGGACGTGAAAGTCTTGAAAAGTACTCCCAGTGATGCGGACCTCTTGGAAGTGTACGCCTTTTATAAGCAGAGCACCGTCGGCGATTGCGACACGGGTAAGAAATAATCCGAGATTATTGATCTTCATATGATTTGACCGTTTTATAATGAATTAATCTGATTGCTTTTAGATAAACCCGGCTTCTTTGATTTCAAAGGCAAATCCAAATGGGAAGCATGGAACGGCAAGAAGGGAACGTCGAAAGATGCGGCCATGGAAGCTTATATCAAAAAGGTCCAAGAGCTTATCGACTCGATAGGATTGGCTTAGTGACAAAATGCACAACTTTAATAAATCGCACGATTATTTAGGAGAATTTATACAATTTTATATATGCAATCTTTTTGTAAACATTGTAGTTTTTTTGTCAATTTTATTATGGTGGTAGCAGGCTTATATATATTTACGCTTTGTTTTATTACATTGTTATTAATCATAAAAGGAAGCATTTAGCCCTAGATCACTAATCATATTTTCGAGTTACACTGTCACTACATATTAGTCTCACAGACTAACAAAACGATATACGAATGAATATCTATTAAACTTAAACCATCAAATAACTGAAAAAGAAAACATATTCTCTGCTCTCATTACAGCCTGAAATTGTATTTTCCACAAATAGCCTTAGTTCAGTAAGAGCATCAGTCAATCTTTGGACAAATTTTGTATATTTGTGTATGCATTGTGGCCGTCTATTTGTCAGTCGATCCTTGTCAGAACCTTTTCAGAATCAAAACAAGCGGCATTCTTGGATGACAATATGAAGATGAAAACACCAAACACCTGCACTAAAAACTGGCGTACCCTAAGGCAACGTGCTTGATCCAGTTTTATACACAGACGATATCCCGACAACAACAGACACCACAACTATATATATACAGTCAAACATGAGATTGAAAGCTATAGTCAAATATATAAACAAAGACTAAACATACCCTAAGCGCCTGGTTGAAGAGCTAACAAATCAAAGCTCCGGGACGCGAAGGGTGAAATTTGATATGGTTCATGACCTAGAAAAAGGATTCAGTCGAATGTGTTCCGAGCCTGTAGTCTGTGAGACTAATGATTAGTGATCTACGGTTAAACAATGTCGTCCGATATTTACAGTATCAGCGTATTTAACTCGCCCATTGTATGTTATTTTATGTATGTATGCGAATTTATTTAATTAGCATAAAAAGGGACCAGTGATGGAAATAATGAAATATTGTAACAATGATTTTTTATGATCGCTTTAAATTAAAATAATTCAAAGGTCTCACGCACACAAATCTCACAATTCAGTAATATTTCCTATTATATTAGCAAAAAAATATATTAATCGAATTAACATGTAATAACGTTATGATCTGATTTTATAAAATATATGTTTTGGAATACTCTACGACTTGTTATATTGTCTATAACCTTACGTAAAGCAATTTAATTGCAATTTTATAAATATTTTTCTGCGATGATTGGTTGTAATTTTTATTAGTATTGGGATTGATTATTATTTAAATATAATTTACATGTTTTAATACGATGTAGAGATCTGCTTTATCAATTATGTTATAGTTGATAATGAATTTAAACTTGCATGCTAGATGTCGCGTTTATTATAAAATCATCGCCCGAATAAACTGTCAATAATTTGGATTTTCTGATTGATTTATTACATACTTTATCAGAAAAATTGCTTTGTTACGGCGTCAATAGCTTGAAGGAATCGTCAAAACTTATATCTCGTACCGCATGTGTACATATTCTTATCTTTTTTTAAAGTAGACAAATATTTGCTCCGAAAGAATACGACTCATTCAAATACATTTCCAATGCTTTGCAATTTTAACATTAATTAGCTGAAAGTCGTGCGGAATTAGCGTTCAAATTTGTAATCGTAATTGAATATTGTTCGTTTTTGAAAGACTAATTGCGATAAATCGACGTTGCGTGATTTAACAAAAATTGAACCTTGCAATCGATGAAATGATGCAAACGATCCGAAGACGAATGACCTTTTACGTTCGCATAATATCTATAAAAAGCTATAGTTTATTCCTGTTATAACGGGGTTCAAATAGCGTCGTACGCCGATAATAATTTATTTAATTTAATGACGAGGATTTCAGGACAAAAGATTCCGTTGTGCGATGGCATAGCTTTGCGGAATATTGAATAAATTATAACTTTAAATTGGAATTTAAAAGAATATTTTTGGAACAACGCCTAAGATTATGTCATCTAATTTGCATACAGTCTAATGTTATTGATCTATTATTTGGAAGACATATATTTGTATTAGTATAGTGCTTTTGGAATACATTTATTTGTAATATTTGTAATAAGGCCGTTTTAAACAAACTATCCAGGCCACTTTTTTGCTGTTATATTGATCAAGTCTTTTATAAAGGAGTAGATACCTATCTGGTTAATAAAAAACCACACATTTACCAAAAATATTTCGTTCGCTTCAGGAAATATTGAGCATTTTTTGATAAATCGATACAGAGGACTGTGTATTTAAATGAAAAATGCGATTTTAGTAGCAAAATTATATTTGTATTAGGGAGTTTGATCTTTTGTAACATCTGCTGCATTGTCTTGATCTAGTCTAAAATATTTGGATTTTATTATCGTAGAGCTTTAGAAATGTGACACAGGATTTCACCATCTTCTTCATCAATCTTATTAATTATATTTGGCCTGTTATGGTGCAGGGAACTGTTGCCAAGGGATTGTTTAATTGGATTTCATTGGTATGTAGCACACGATATAATTGAGTTATGTTATTTTGCTGTAAACGGGGAATATTCATCTATTATAACAAAATATATATTTTAAGATATAAACTGTAGTGTCGAAGGGCCCCGCCTAACTGAATTCGCAGATTGAGAGCACCTCGGCACGATGGTGCTTTTCGTAGACGATGGTCCTAACCAACGAGTCGGCTGCGATGAACGACAGAACACGTTTAGGACTTTATTCGTTCGACGAAATGAGGCAGGTGATCAATAATATGTCGAACAATTGACACAATGCATTTATTAAATTATACACGGTTGGAGAACTAGTGGATGGGTGATGCGGTGATAGATGCTTAGTTGAAGCGTCTTCTTGAACTCGAATTTGGTCGGCTTTGATTATTTTTGAAAATCCGTGATGCGTAATATAAAATATAGATAGAAAGACTGTTCACAAAATGCTGAGACAATGCAATATTGCTCAAACAATCAAACAACTTGATTGATTCCTAATGTTATTGCTTGAATAAACTCAATCTACAGCAACTATATTGATTTGGTGACACACCAGGGAACTGTTTTTGAGCACTATAAAAACGTTTTTGATTTAATAAAGTTAATTTAAATGGATTCTGTACTCTGAGCACAGGAAGATTAGATAATTTTCTTTCAGAGTTATCTATGAAATGTGTAATAATTGATACTTTTTCATATAATATTGTCCAATGATGCATTTTACTGATGCTGCGTTAACTTAGTCATAGACGACCAGGAATTTACAAGAAGTCGTGCGTCAAAAACGAGAATAAATTCTGCGCTTACCCGATGACTTCATGCAGATCGAATAAAATAGTCGAGAGTTGACGTAATTTGATGGGCATCCATGTTTATAATTTTTTTTGTGCTTTGTTAAGTATTGTTTATGTGTGTTTATTAACGTTATGATGATACTGCGTGTCACGTTTTTGAGTTTTTTTTGGGTTTCCATGACTCAAAATGCGCTGGGAGTTACCTTTCCGGAAATATTTACGCTGGGTGACTTCACTCAAAGAAAGCTTTTTCATCCATTTTTTTATTCCTGTGATTCATATGTGTGTTCATTGAATTAATTCTCTATCTCCAAACTATGCACACGAGTGATCTCCAGGGTTGACAGTCTATTTATCGATGGGCATCGATAATTTGGAACGGCGAGTGGCCATGAAAAAGGTAGGATGTGCTATCGGTTTATTTATCTTAATGCTTAATTATAGCATACCTGCGATAATCCGGCCCCGGTCTAATCCGGCATCCCCTATAGTCCAACATCCCATGCAAAAATATAGTATGTACATATGTACAGTAAAGCTTCGTCAGTATAAAAAATGCAAAAACGTGATCCTGAATCGCCTGGATCGTAGTAAATATTTTTGTACATTGGAAAGCTAAACATCCAGAGGTGGAGGACGTTTTGTATATGTGGTTTATTCAGGAAAGAAACAGGCGTACACCTATTTCTATATTGGTAATGAAAGCAGAGTTGTTTTACAAGGAGATAACAAAAAAGAAGACTTGTGTTTATGGCGCTAATTCTATAATATGAAACCTTGTATTATCCATGTATATCTCATAATTTTCATACATTTTCGGATTACAAATTAGACTCCACGATGCCCACCCATAAAACCCCAGGGGGGGGGGGGGGAGCCAACCCTACGCCCGCGGGCAACGGTTGAGCCCTTGGGGTAATGATGTGGAGGAGAGGTGCGCGAAAATAGCCTCGTCGGTTTGCTCATCAAACGCAGCTGGGGTAGCCCAGCTAACATGAGTTGGGTGTGCAGGTCACCCTGTGAACAGCCGATTACAGTAGTTGGTGGAGACTGTGTCAAAGGCTCACCACTATCCTCGGGCCGCGGGTTGGCCACTACTGAACTAGACAATCTAAAGCAGTGGTTCCTAACCTAGGGGGAATTACCCCTACAGGGGTAAAACAGGTGTTCTGCGGGGGTAATCATGCTGGTAATTTTTGGTATGTAGATAATAAAATGGCAGATCAGCGCCATGTGGCTGAGCACAAATTTTAAAGAGGGGTAAAATCAGTTTCCCTGATAGGCCATAGGGGTAATCATACTGAAAAGGTTAGGAAGCACTGATCTAAAGGATGCAATTGCTAGAAAACGGCCAGAATTAGCGAACAGAAGAGGCGTTGTTTTTCATCACAATAAAGCCAGGCCTCATGTGCCTTTGCCCATCAGAAATAAATGATTATCATTTGACTGGGATGTTTAACCTCATCCTCCATATTTTTACCTCTCCGGACATTGCCCCTTCAGATTATTATTTATTTCTTTCATTGAAAATTATTTACGTGGTAAAAAATTTAATTCAAAAAATGATATAAAAATGTACCTTTATCAATATTTTGCCAACAAACCTGGGAAATTTTGGCAAGAAGGCATTATGAGGCTTCCGTGGAGATGGAGAAAGGTAATTGAATATAATGGATCATATATTATTCAATACATTTTGATGTAATACAAATTATTGCTTATTTTTTTCTTAATAAGAAAACGAAAGAAACTTATGGGACATCCTAATATAAGCCAAAAAATGTCCTGGACAATTAGATAGTTCGAAGCCCTGTGTAACACAATTGTTGACATATACGATAGATAAAATCACTTCAAATACTATGATTATATATCTGACAAGCTTTTCTTTATTTATAGTTCATTCGATTTCGGAAAAATGAGAAAAAATAATCAATCGATCAGCATATCATGCTCTAAAGAGGCAACTTACTGTTATTATCCAGCAGTAAGAACCCGATTTTGGCAGTAATGATGCACATCTACTGCCTGCATTCTCGACGGGTTAAAACGTGATTCATACCCAGTTGCGAATGCAATAAATTACATGGCAATGGACCAAGACCTAAGTGCATACCTTGAGGATGATTAATGGGAAATTATCAATAAATATGTCTTCGTGTCGTGTAATAGCTGTCGATGGATCGTGCTTTTAGCGAACGCAACACGATGATGCCATAAAAAGACGACCATCATCCGCGAAACTGACCATCGTTCCACATTTCGGACGATGGATTCGTTGGTGCATTCGATTAATTGTTCTTTGGGTTAATTCACGGATCATGTCGAAGTCGTTGTCGGTAATTTGCTCATATTAAATCTTAAGTATTCATTGCGTTTATGGAAGATTAAGATTTAATGGTTGTGGCCTTCATGCATTTAAATATGCTTTGGATGAGACCCTGGAATTTAATAAGATTGCTCGTGTAATAAATCATTATTTGCAATTTGGCGATGATTATTCCAAATCAAACTGCAAAAAGTCCGTTGGTTTGCTTTCTCGCAAGGAAAGAGTCAACATTGTCAATTTTTTGCAAGAATGCTCATATCGTATTTGCACAACAATCGTAGATAAAATAAATGTGATTTTATTTTGAATGTAACATGCACCATGTTCGTGCCAAATATTCTATTTAACCCTTTGATGAGTATGCACGCACACGTTAAGCGCACACTCGAGTGCACCAGATAGAGTATGCACGCAAATGTTACGAGCAGCGTTCCATGGCGCTTAATTTACAATGCCGTGCTTGTATTTCCAATAATTTGCTTGTATTTTTAATAACAAAACTGTTGCTGTGACAATCATTTATTTTTTAAAAAAGCTTGCACCTCGGGAACCCATTTCCTTTAAAAGCAAATCTTCATAAATCTCCATCCGGATATAATAATCTACAGGAAGATTTTTCATTTCAGTTCATACACTATATATAACACTATGTCGACCGCAATCTGGGAAGTCCCCTATAGTCCATCTGTGTTACAACTCTGTTAGAATCAACTGGCTAGGGTCACCAACCGTTTGTCAAATTTGACAGGCAAGCATGTAAATTAACCAGTCGCTCATGCGCGGATCTCGTTATTGAATTATTAACCGATGGACACTTGTAATTAGTTTACAACGGGCCACTGCTGATTATCTCCATCTTCACTTTGAGCGCAACGATGCTGCGAAAATTTTAAATTAAAAATAAAATCAAGCCGAATTCCAAAAGTGCCGACATAAAAATTTATTCGCCATAATGGCGAATATCAAATTAGATTTCGTTTACGATAGCCATTAGGAATTTTGATTTTGACCACATTGTCAAATTTATGATTTTATATCGTAATACAGCTCCTCCAAATTTTATTACATGCAATTTTTATGCCAAATGATTGAGGGCATCAATGCTATGGTTTATGATCTATTGCGTCGTATAATGTGATTTTTTCACATCAGGACTAAATTCATACTAAATTCATTCAAATTCACAAGGGAAATAATAGATTTCCATGGGAAATTGTTAGCTAAAAGTTTTAACTGTGTTTGTGTTATATATAATAAAATAGGTAAGCGCACGCATGTATAGCGTCTCTCTGATGGAATTTGAATGCATTTATTTTGTTAGTCGATAATAAAAACGAGGATTCAAATGCGATGATAGACATGTAGACCACGACGGCATCATAAGAATGTTAATCGATGTAAAGTAGTTCATGGAATGCAGGGAAAGATTCTTGATATCTTGGAAGAGATATTTTCCCTTAAGAAAATTCTTGCATTCGTTTCTATCTCCTTATTTGATTCTTCCACGAAATGATCGAAGCACTTTCTCAAATTGAATTGAATTGTTTGCTCGCGTGCTTCGTCTCGCGTGGGAAGTGGCGTCTTTCATAGTGTCCTTTTTTTTTGTGGATGTATTAATTTCCCAGCCCTTTTTAGCAGCCTTCTAAGAAACACCACAATCGGTTAGAGTAATTAGATGAAATTCCAAGCTGGGTGCTAATGCGGACGTCGTCGTTGATTCGCATACCAGCGCCACCGATAAACGCTCATGACTCATGCATTAAGCAAAATTTGCGAGATATTTAGATGAAAGGCGGTCGTTGTAAGGGGAGATGCCCTGCAGCCATGTGCAGCGCCGGCACTGGTCGCATCGGGGTCAACATGGCGCCACCCTGGGTCGTCATCTCTCCACCTACCGATTTACCCCCCAATCATTACGAAATCGGGTTTGTTCACCTCCGGCAGCCACCGTATTTATGAAAACAACTCATCACTCCGAGATTTTAACGCCACACAATACCAGCTCAAAAGAGCAAAGAAAACTTAAAGTCGATGACCAAGTATTTTTTGTGCGTTCGTCTATTTGTCCAAGGATAAACACCAGGAAACAGATGGTGAATTTATTTGAGCAAATCCAGCTTATACAATAGCCTTTATGAACCAACACTTATATTTTTTGCATAAAATACAATAGATCATCCCGAAAGAAGTCCATTATTTATTCCTACTTAAAACTGTATGAAAAAAAATTGCGAGTATCGAGCCAAAACTGTGCTGAAAACCGAAATTGAACCGGTTCAAAAATATGACTTTTTGGTTCCGCATACGTCTTGTGCGAGAGAGGGTTTGGTTAATTTTTGTATTGATATACGAAGGTCTTCTCTGTGGGTCAGCTGTTGATGACTGTGAACCACATTTCAATGTGGGGGGGTCCTAATGGTCAAATTGTTTGGTTCTGCGCGGTTGTCGGCCATTTTGTTCAGTCATAGTAAATTCTTCCGATGGAGAAGTTGTCGCGCGCTCCCACCACTTCCCGTCCGTGTGAAACCCGCTGGATCATCCGTTTTTTGACTTTGCAGAACAATACCGCTCCGAATATCCATCTGAAGCTTGTGGAAGTTCACAGAAGTGATGCGATGAGTCGACAACATGTTGTTGGGTTGGTGAGGCAACAAGTGCGAAATGCTCTTTACGAAGAGTTTTCCGACATTTCTAGAAGTCTCCCTGGTTATATTGTTATAAGAATTTTTGAATCGTTTTACGCAGGAGGGAGAAGCTTTTCTGTACTGTAAGTCACTACACCTCATAATCCAAAAGACAAACCTAAATGAGTTGATGGAAGTGCGCGCGACCTCTACATTGGATAAATTTACTGTGACCGAACAAAATGGCCGACAAACACGCGAGACCAAACAAACTGATCATTAGAATCCCTTCTAAACGCCAGGTGTGCTAACTTCGAAACAAAAAATTCCCCCCCCCCCTCCCAAAAGAGTCCTTGAAACCTTACTTCTAGTAATTTAAAAAAAACTTCTTTCCCATTTATTAACGATTCTTATTATTATTTTTTTGCCTTTTACCTGGCCCGATTCTATTTACTTCTTTCCAATGTAATTATTATCATTTTTTGGTGGTTTATAAATGCTTGCAATATGTCTGTACTTGTATTTTTATCCATTTCAATTTTCACACAATGGAAATTGTTAGATAAAAGATTAAGCTGTGTTTGTGTAATATATAAAAAGTTGCTTTATTCTACGTATACACACAATTATGAATATGCATGTGTAACAGAGACGGAGAGACTATAAACGATTCTCCCTCTCTTTTTGTTTCAACTGCCGCTTGAAATTTCACTTTTCGTCTCATTCAGACCAATTTGCCCTACAGCGCTTTTATGTTAAATATAGTCATAAATAATTGGATTGGCATTGCAATTTATCAATGATTTTGCCAACTTTTCGTTGGATCAAATTACATGTATGTCTGTCTGTTCTGCCTACAGTCTTAAACCCTCAAACAATGTATTTTTAGTAGCATAATATTTCAGCGTTCGTTGCGTAAATAAGTAGATTTAATCGCTCGTATTCGACGCAAATCATTTGCGATTCCATTGCAATACGATCCACATATTGTGTTGCTGATTTTTTGCCATATCGAGCACCAGTCGATCATGGAAACAATATGTCGTTAGAAAACCATAAGTCGTCTACCGCCATGGGAACGAAGCACGCGTCTTTTGTTATTAAACATTGAAGTCGTTGACTCGATAAATAATGGCTTAGGTCGCGTTAAAAGGTTGCATAATTTGAAGCAGCACGATCTTCAACAATCGATAGATCAAACGAGGTTAGATCATATGAATAGAAGCCTCAGTCTCATCATGAACATGGATAAGAAGCTTGACATCTTCGAGAGTTTGTTTGTATGATGCTCGAATCAAATGCGTGACGAATTGTTGATATACGGAAGACGTAGTCTAGGGAACGAATATGAAGTCTTTCAATAAGGACGCTTGATTTTTAAGCACAAATAAAACAAGTTGTATGTAAGACATCTACTTAATTTTATTTTTATTTGAAAGAATATTTTATGGCATTAAATATGAAATAAAATGTCGTTCAAATGTCCGCCGCGGCTTCGTTCGGTGGCACGTATTCGGGAGGTCTAATTTTCGATGACTGTCGCATAAATCTGGCTGAATTTGCTGGATGGCGTTATGTTGACTTTGAGGGTTTCAATTGTTTGCGGTTTATATGCACAGTGCAGAATGTCAATTGTGGCATGCGTTGTGTGGCATATGGCGTTGTTCTATTGCAACCACATTTCGTTAGTATCCATATCCATTCATTCAAAAATGGACCCTGTTACTAAAGATGATATATTTGGCGAAATCGAACAGAGCACTGATTTTGAAAATAAAATTTGATAATTTGCACACGTTGTTCAATGTTAAAATCTTCCATGATAATTTGCCGTATACTTCTAAATAATTTATAATAAATTTGTTGATGTTGTTGGAAGGATCATGGCCATTATAACCTATTAAACTTCAAGCGTCTCCATTGAAAGATTCTATATTTGATCGAAGAATTTTCATTTCAATAATACGACTTATTTGAGTGTAAAGTATCGTTATATTATTGCGATTAGAATATTAATGCAACCAATGTATCAAGTCATAATACCATTACAGATTTATAGGAAAAAAACTCGACGATAACAGGAAGAAAGGAGTAGTCTCAAGGAACAATTTTTATAATCACTTGAATAGGATACTTGAATTGCTTATTGAATAGGACGTTCTTCGATGAGCTTAAAGATCACTTACTTACTGTCAGATGACTTTTTTTTACAAAAGCATGTCAAATGAAAAATAGCTTTCCTCGTCAGAAATACAGATTCTTTGTAAATATATCAAGTATGGGAGCTTTTAAAAGCTCGCGTACTGCGGATACGAGCTCCGATCAGCTTCTTGCATCGATTAGGGAAGATAGCAATCATCTCGGGCATATTAGCAACGTGGGTCATTTATGGCATCTGGTCAGTTGGCGTCACACAGTTTGCTCGCAAGGGAACTCAGGGCCGGTTGTCGTCCCATCCGCCGGTCATCTTGTGTTAAATATGTGGGACATCCTAAGATGTCGGTCGGATAACGCGTTTTTATTCCGCAGAAAAAGAGATTTTCACGCGAGCAGGTCGAGGCCTCGACACGGCGGCGCGGCCGTCGCCGAAGGACCCCATCAGGCTTATATGTGTGACGCTGGACGATAAGGCTTCAAACTATCAGTCGTACATCAGACCTTCGACGTTGCAGACGCTTTTGCTTGGATACGGACATGTCGACGATGAACCTCGCCATTTTCATGCTGCTGGCTCTGAGCGGTCTGGCTGCCGCCAGGAGCTACGTGGGACCTCCGGGATTCGCAAAGAACCTCTACATAAGGACTCTTCCAGCCGTGCCTGAACACCAGAGCAGCCTGTACGAAGTGTACATGAAGCCATTCGAATTTGTGAGTACGAATTTAATAATTTTGACTCTCGATTTCGACACTTCAATATATGCAAAATTCGACGATTTCCACAAGAACAATAGCCTTTATTAATTCTATATTAATAAAAAAACACGTACTAAAGTACAAATTTAACTTCAATTTATAACCATTTAAACTGAGATGACCAGACGTTCCGTTTTTGGTGGGACAGCCCAATTTTCAAAAAATTGTCCCACCTCTCACTTCATTTAAAAAACTTTTTTTTACCAACTATGTATCAATAGCTGAACGTTTTTATTGAATTTTATGAATGCAATTATTAGATAATCACATGAATACATCAAACACAACCATTATAGCGTCTTATTTTTAACGCTTTTAACACTTTAAATGCCCCCGCGCATAATTTATCATTCAAACATTGGAAATTTCATATGCGTTCAAACAGATTGCTGATATATCGTCGATCGTCCTTTAAATAACAGGATTTAGTATAAATTTGAAATATTGTACAAACAACAGTTTATTGAATTAACGGCTTATAAATGCATTTTTTTTATGAATACAATTAACATCATTTTAGAATTTCTGTTTTACAATATTCAATGAGATTTTGGGGCCATCGATTGCGATCAGCATCTCATGAAATCCATATTTTCAGCCATGAAAATATTTTAACACTTTAACCGTCAGCGATTTTAGAGTTATTAGAAATGTCCTGCGGGATCATTTATGACTTTTGTGCAGTTATTGTTCAGAACTGTCACAAAACTTATTAAATATTTTTAGTTGATATCGCATACACTCCATTAAAATCGATTATTTATTTAGAGTTGTCTTATTTGCTAAAATTACTAGTATTAAAAAATAATTGATTAGCGACTCACCGGTGAGTCGCTGGCGCTTAAACGATTGAACAATGCGAATATTAAAGATTTAAACATGATTAGATCATCAGAGATAATGCTCAAAACGGAAATATCATAGTCAAACATTTGTTAATTGAGGAAATGGCATCAAATAAAGCCTTTATCATGCATTTTTTTACATGAGAACTCTTTAAGTGCTAAAATGCTTAGATTAACAAAAAATAATTTTAAACTTCCTCAGCTTAAGTGGGACGATTTGTATCCCAGCGATCAATTTATCACAGCGTTCTAATGGCTGCTTAATTGGTTCTTGGATCTAAAGAGATTCTTGTGTTCTTAATGAATCTAAAAGCTATGCAGATTTATATTAACATAATCAATGGATCCGATAAAACCATTTGGGCTTTAAAAAATTGAGATTTATAGCTTCGATCGAGATCTATAAGTCATCCAAACAAAGCTCTGGATTGTTGACGCGAAACCCAAAAACGGTACACGGCCAATCTGGGTCGAATTTCGAATTTAAAAACGGTCATTAGCATAAAAATTATTTTTATTTAAGTGCGAATTTATTTTATTGCTTCTCTAATATCGTGATTGAGTGCAAAAAATTATCTAAAACTTGCATCTCTAATGTCCGAAATCTGCAATTATGCCATAAATTATATCAAGATTAAACCATCAATTATCAACAATACTTGTATAATCCATCGAAGTCTTCTTTTTGTGATGCAACTGAGGAAATCTCAATGAGGCACTGTCTTTTTTATACAATGGGCGGCGTAAAAGACATCTTTTTAACCATCTGGATGCTTAACAGCGATATATCGCCGATTGTGAAACTAACGAGGACTGTTAACGACGATCGCTATTGGTCCATTTATGACTTCAAAATGCATATGAATAGCTCCTGTATGTCAGGGTATCAGTATTTAACCTTGCACATTAGCGCAATCTTCCGTTCATCAAAAAGACCGTAACAGTCAAAGAGTTAAATATTTCTTTAAAATGTAGTTAAAATAGCATTACAATTATCAGTTTAATGTCGATCGATCGATGTCCGATTTTAATAGCTAAACCTGATCGATTAAAGGCAATTAACCGGTTAATCGATAGTGAGAGATTCGTTCCAAAGATAATTGGATTAATTTGCTCCAATTTAAAATCAATACGATTGTTTTGATACTAAATTACAAAACAATTTTCATAATAATTCCTTTGGCAATTAAGTATAATTAATGCATAACGAAGCAGATTAATTCAAATAGGCCAATATTATATATATTTTATAGCTAATTTTATAAGATAATTACCTAATCTTCCTGTGTTCAGTATACAAGCGTACAGTATCCATTTAAATCAGCTTTATTGTATCAAAAATGTTTTTAGAATGCTTAAAATCAGTTCCCTGGTGTGTCACCAAAGTGATACATGTGATTTAGATTGGTGTTAATTAAAACAATAACTTTTATTTGATTGTTTGAACAATATTACACGATTTTTAATTAGATCTGCTTATTCTTTTATTGTGTTTATAAATGTCTCAGCACTTTGTCTTGTAACAGTCCCCCGTCTATATTTTGAATTACGCGCCGCATAATTTATAGCAGAGGTGTCATACATCGTTAAACGGATATTTTTACGGCCCAGTCAACAAGCTTTTGTCTTATGTTGGAGATTCAGTCAGTTGAGACTTAGTTTTTGTATATTTTATGATCAAATTATATAAACAGTTCCATCAGGGAGTTAATTCGTATAGTTATTCTGTGTCTGATGAGTTAACGTTCAAGACAAAAATATATTTTTACTATAAAAGGTGCCTTAAAAAGTGTTTGATTTACCGCGTAATTCAACGGATTTAAGAAATTGCTCAAATAACATGTTCATCCATTGAAAGACTAGGTATTTCTCTGTACTGATGACAGTCCCATGCTGACAGTTCCCTGCGTCATAACAGACTAAATACGGAATAAATTAATAAGATCGTCGAAGAAGATAGTAAATCCATTTTACATTTAGAGCAGGGGCTCTTAAGCTCATGCACGCCCTCTCAAACGAAATTTTTTTGCGGCCCCATCCCAACTCTAGGCATTTTGAGTCTTCAAATTCTGCCCTCGATGTGCTCTATCTATAAAGGCTTAAATTTGTTGTCTGTATGTCATTGGTGTTTCCATGTGAACGCTTGACTGATAATAATAAGATCACTGCATGTTTTAATTGAATCAATGCCAAATTGATGATTGAAATGGGAGTGTTTACTATGAAGATTCGGATTCAAATCCATACTGTGGGATAATATCAATGTTTTAAATCTATCGTGTACCCGGATGTTGATGGATTTGGTAGTCAAAATAATTATACATTGCTGGAAGATTGCTTGACTAAACATTTTGATAGTGCGGATGATATAAGATGTTTGCGCAAATACCTTCGAATATGCACGATTTTTGATTTGGGGGGATTATTGATACTCATCGAGGTCGAGGTCGATCAGATTAGCATGACGTGTTTCTACAATTGACATGATCACTCGGACGACTTCAAGCTACGTCGATCACGATCCGAACATAAGACAAATGCCCCGGCAATTAGGCTAAAATTCGGTGAAGTAATCGCCTTGATCGAAGGGTTGACGGCCGATAGGTTACGAACCGCATCCTCGAACGTCCACACACGAGCTAAGGTCGCCACAGTTTTTTTCTTTGAAACCATCTGACACCTTTGAACTTGGAAGATCATGATCTCGGTAATGGATGCGAGCCGCGATCGAGCTCATAGAAAAAGTTCATATTGAAATTGAACCCAGAACAGGTATTTGTGGCGATGGGTCGATCAAAAAAATGCAAGATTAATTTGCCAAATCGAAAAACGGCACATTCGGCAGCCGGTTAATTGCAAACTCTCTTCTTTCGAATTTTTGAGAAACGATGATTTATGTACGTGTCAAATCGCTTATATCATAATCTCGCTATTGGGACTCGTGACTCTTGGCTTCATCATGTTATTGACTTTTTGCTTATAGCCAATGACTTTTCAATCTCATTGAACTCTAGGTGCTTCTCAAATGGATCAAAATATTGCTTCTCATCTTTCCCGAATGCTGAATCTTGTTTCAAAAGCGATGAAAACATCAATAGAACGTATCATTAGGACGTATCATATGAACGTTCGAAATTCGTGGGTGAGAATTAAATCGCCGTAACATTCGAGATTCGCCAAGCATTACACGGTAATCATTTTGCACTTGTTCTTCAAATTTTTGCACAAGTTCGTCAGAAATCATTGATGGTCTCTCACTCATTGCCTCGTCGTATTAATACGGCCTTCTCTGAACAACCCGATCTACTTCGTGACGTGTTTGTCGACTCATCACATCACTACCGTGAACTTCCACGAGCTTCCAATGAATATTCGCAGTGGTATTGTTTTGCAAATTTAAAAAAAAAACGGACGAAGCGCGAATCTCGTAAGGACGAGAGGTGGCGGGAGCGCGCGACGACCTCTCCATCGGAATAATTTACTGCGACTGAACAAAATGGCCGACAAACACGCGAGACCAAAAAAAAACTGTTCATTAGAACTTGTCCCATGCAAGCATATACCAAAATACGGAGCCCAAAACCTTACCAGCTGACATTTGTGTTTTAATCGCTTCGGATAAATTTGGCTGTTGCTGTCCACTCAGCTTACTGCCGATTTGATTCTGGAGAGTAGTTATAGATTCATGTTTTATCCATTGCGGACATATTGCATGAAAAAAACTTTTTATTGCGATGAAACAGCTCCAAACAGCGCTCTGAATTGTAGACGCGTTGTTGTTTTTGATGGAATGTGAGCAAACGCGGTACCCACTTCAAACTAGGCTTCCTCATGGACAAATGTCGATGAGCTATCTCGCGCAATTTAAATTTATGATTCGGGATTGTATTGTCGTGCCGTATGAGGAATAAATATATCGAAGCTTATTTCATTTTTATCGCTGACTTTAGACTAACAAATCGTAAAAACATACTGATCCTTTATATCCACTTAACAGAATGTGGTCGAATTTGATGGTAACATTTTGAATTATTTATAGCATGTATATTTAGTCGCTTTCGCGGCTCAGGAAGTTTAGATAAAATGTCATTTTATTGACACAATAAATATGCGAGTGCCAAAAAACCAACAAGAAACCTCTTTGATAACCCTCGAAGGTGGGATATTATCTAACACCAACAGGAGAGCTTTTATTTCTAATCTGCGTTATAAAATCATAAAAGGTTTACACGTTATTCGCAGGCAATGGACGATAAAAACAGATAGTTTCATTATAGCGAACATGATTTTATACATTTCAGGAGCTGCGTCCACCTATTCAAGCTTTGGTGGTTTTGGGAAGCGAAGACCAGGCTATTAAAGGCGAATTGACGATGAGTCAATGGTTGCCGGGAGGTCCCGTTCTGGTTGAAGGTAATATAACAGGACTAGCGCCGGGACTTGCATGGTTTACATGTATTAGAGCACGGTGATCTTCGTGATGGATGCAAATCAACGGGGAGGCATTTCAACCCTTATTTGGTAATTGTACATTTCTAAAAAAATATTAACATATTTATATTAAACATGACCAGATTGAATCCCTAAGATGATGCTACTATTATGTATTTGTGATTTAAACGTCCTTGAATATGAATTTATAAGCGAGGAGTTGTTGAACATCAGTATTCAATCGTGCAACGATAGAATCATGTAATATATTGTAAATCTCCAGGACACTCAGATACAATCTTGTTCAATACACAACTCATATTCTTATTTTACAACGACGACGTTCAATCACGTTATTTTTTTTATAAATATATCATTAGTTTCAATGTGAATATAATATAAAATAAATATTCAACGTTTACTCAACATCATTTCATATTAGCATTGATCAATATTTATTTGAACGTAGGAAATATGACCGTGGCATTATTTCAACAAATCATTGTTTAACGGCGGAGTCTTTTCTTGTCGTTTGACAACGTAGTATTTTCCACATTCAAGCGTCTTTAAATGCTTATATCTTTTATTAAATAACATTTAATTAAGCATCTAACGAGCACATAATTGATGGCATAATTAAAGGGTTATTTAAATGTTCAGTATATAGCCATATTCAAGGTCGCCAGATAAAAACATGAAGATTTATCTCGTTAACTTAATCATCTTCTTTTGTCCACCATCCATACAAATGTCTTTTGAACGTGAGCGCATTAATTCTGCAGCAAAAGGATGAGTCAATCTTTTGTGAGGCGTTTGAGTATTTTTAGATATATATTTTAGACTCGAGGAAGTGTCAGAAGATACGTGTGCCGTTTAATCGGTCAATCAGAGTATATCAAAGCTAATATCGAGTAATTAATTCAAGTTCTACACTTCATAAATCAACTGACAACATAACCTCGCACTTTACTGATGGACTCATTTATAAATGAGATAAAATATGCAACCATAATCAGGTTATAACGGAAATTGCACATCGAAACGTTTAACACCCTTGAATAATTACCACGCCACGGAAAAACAAAAATAAATCATAACTTCATCGAAACGTCAAATTCGAGCTGTCATTCATTTGAAATTTCGTATCGTTTTTTTAAACGGTACGCGCCATAAGCTCATTATATTCGACCATTACGCACGACGAATCAATTCGTTCCCACTAAAGCGGGGATAATTTGCACCGATTTACATAGCAATTTATTAAATGCCAATTTAAATTACGCATTAATTCGATCTTACTATATTTAGCATGCACGGCTCGAGTTAACCGCGCGCAAAAAATGAGCACTAAACCGACGGTGAAAATATTTAAATTGTTAGTCACAATGCGCGTCATAAGTTCACCGATCCGCAAAAAAAATATATGTACGATATGATGCCGCTTTAAATTGTGCGACGTTGTAATAAAAGCATTCAAAATTTATATTTGTGTCCTCCAATTAAATATTTTTTGTCGGACGAGGATGAACCCTTTTCGAACCGATAACGCCTATGCGTCGTTTTGTTCATATTTGAGATGGCATTGTTTTAGTCTGCATGTATTTTATGATGCAAAAAATATAATTGCGGTCCGGGCAAAATTGAAACAAAAACTCAATAATTTTGAGCACGTTTTCGCATATATAATTTTGAGCTTCGTTGAGCACGTTCGATGCAATTTTATTATGTGCAGGGCCTTTCAATAAGGACGCTCGATTTTTAAATGTAAATAAAACAAGTTGTGCATGATATATTCATTTTATTTGAAAGAATATTTTATGGCATTTAGTATGAAATATAGCTCATTTTGAAAATAAAAGTTAATGAGTTGTACACATTTTTCAGCGCTATAATCTTTCATAATGATTTGCCATATACAATTGAATTATTCACAATATATTTGATACATGTTGCTTTAATAACATGGCCGCTGTAACGTAACAAAGCTCGAGCGTCCCTATTGAAAGGCTATATAAATTAATTTGCAGCACCATCATGGAGGACCCAAAGATGTGATACGCCACTTGGGCGATCTTGGAAATCTTAAAGCAGACGAAGAAGGCAAAATAAATGTTAAGCTGATCGATCATTTGATTTCATTAGTCGGTCCAAGAAGCATAGCCGGAAGGACTTTGTCTTTGAGCGCTTCTGAAGACGATCTCGGAAGAGCGGGAACCGAAGAAAGTGCCACAAATGGTTCATCGGGAGCATCAGTTGCTTGTGGAATCATTGGAATGCTGTTCTAATCGAACAATATTATTTAACAAAATAATATTCCATTTTATGTATATATTTATCGGAGTCTTCAGCCGTGAAAATGTATCGATGTGTGTATATTTAGCGAAATTAGTGTCTTTAGACGTTGTTCGAAAAAATGTTTGTGTTCATTTTGATCTTGAATAAAGTTTGTTACTTATTTTATGCCATTTTTTTAAAAATACTATGCTATTATGAATACTATCTTCAAATACATTATCTATTGTGTTATTCCAGGATGATAAATATGCTTTTTGTGGTATTATCATCGATCAATATGTCATCATTTTAAGTACTTTTTTATAGTATCAGTACAAATTTTAGTAGTACGAGCGAATCAAAATGTTTAAGTACCCATTGGCTCTGTTTTGAAATACTCTCTTCTTGTTATCACTCTGTAAATAATGTAATTACTATACACTGTAAGCCTGACGAGCGATATAACGACTTGTATCATTCCGTTTTAGAATTGTTTCATAGCAAGCATATGAGCTGTGTAAGTGAAGCCTTATTATATTTTATTTGTGGAGTGCTAAGAATATTATTTTGTAATCGTTCAAGTCAAATCAGAGTGAGTATATTGATATTTTTTTAGTTTAAATAGATTTGTGGATATTAAATCACCAAAATATCAGTGTTTTATTGTACTGAATGTGTTTTACAATCTGGCAGAGTTGATTAATATTGGAAAAGATCAGAAAAAGGTAAGTCAGGTTTAAATGTTGTTATAATGAGTCTAAAAAAAATCACTCAATATGGAATAATTACAATAAATACCAAATTTTGATGATTGTTTATAGAAAAGCATTCTATATTAAATACCAAAATGATCAACAATACAGTATTAAACATTATTTTAACTATAAAGGAAGGGATTTGTAGCAAATTATCTTCGGCAGAGATGCATATCATATATTGTCCATATAAATTCATACCTGTTTAAACGTCCAATATAATAATACAAATATTTAAAGATACTATTTGTGGAACAACTAATCAAAATCATAATCTTCAATAAGATAATAAGACAAAGATACATTTAAAATTCATATTTCATAGCAATAATGCAAGATAATCAATTGATTGTACGCGTGATTAGACAATTTTCTACTGCAACGCCATGAAAACACTTTTAAAAAGCCAATCGGATTCGATTTCAGATAAATAACGACGTCAAAAATGTGCGCAACGTCGAATGTGAGCCAGATGAAATGTTTTTGCAGCGTTTAATGATTCAAATCTTGCAAAATGTAATAGGTAGTAGATTATAATTTAATAAAGCAACTGACGTTAATATTATAGATCTTCACCGATCCATAGATATCAGTTTTTGGATAATTTGATGTAGATAATTTAAAATCTCTATTCATCTAGTATTATATACAAAATGCTCTGATTGTAATAATTGAATCCACAATACAAATATATTAAAGCATTATTAGAAATAACTGTCACCGAACTTAATTATTATGTATTTTGTAGTTAACATTAAAATATTATTACCTAATTTTCCTGTACTCAGCGTGCAGTATGCATTTAGATTAACTTTATATATCAAAAACGTTTTAATAATGCTCAAAAATAGTTCCCTGGTGTGTCACCAAAGCTATATAGTTAACTAACGTTAGTTATAAAGTTAACTATAGTTAATAACTGACCAAATATGGAATATTATTAACTTTTTCTTTAAAATGCTGCTAATTCATCCTAAAGAAAATGGACACAAATAACAATTTGAGACATTTGAAATTACATTTTTGTTATCAGATGGATATATTCATACTGATTTTTGATATTGCATTAAGAATTTAATTCCCATAAACTTTCAGATTAAATGCTTTTCATTGTATTGCATTAAAAGAAATGCTATTTAATTAAAAATGTGCAATTTTAAGATTTTATTAATCAAATATTTTTCATTCAATAAATCCCCCTTTTCAATATTTTTTAAAGAACAAATACAAAAAAAATCAATCACCAGTTTTTCAACGTAATCGTCGTCAAAACCGAGACATTTCTGTAGTCGGGACACCAGATTTTGTATGCCAGCATCATAACCAGATCCTCAAATCGTTCGTGCAAAACCATTTTCTAATGAAACTCTGACTTTAAAAATAAAATTTGATAACTTGCATACGTCGTTCAATGCAATAATTTTACATAATTTGCCATATATTACTAAATAATTCACAATAAATTTGAGAGTCCATATAGTATGTACATTGACTTTAAAATGATTTGTATATTATCAATCAAACTATTGCAGTCCAAATATAGAAACATTTACTCAATTTAAATTTTCCCTGTCCCGTAGGGGTTTGAAATTTTTATTTCTTTGGTTGATATCGAATGCATGTTGATTTGAACAAATCAAAAAATGTATTAAACCATTTTCCATGAATTAAAACCCAATTTTACCTCGATTGTATATTTTATAACAATATAATATAAATTCGTTGATTTTTCATTACAATCCATATCATGACCTGAGCACGTTCTCCCAATCGCAAGGCCAGTCACTGCTCATAAAATCGTTGTTGAATATTCCCAGTCCAAATGCATGTTCTTCAACATTTTTTTCTTATTATGTGCTTAATGTGTTTGAAGTATCCTTGGTTTTAGCATTTAAACGCGTTCTCGAAAGGAAGTGTATTTAACCCTGCGGCGTATTTATACCTTGACCGGCATTAAGATCGTTAAAATTTTCGGATGTGATTTGATACGACTGTAAGCTTGAAGCTCAGATAAATCAGGAGATTCAGGGATGTGGCAGGTATTTCCATATCGATCCAAAAAATATTATTTTTATTTAAATTATTTTAGAGAATATAAACCAGGTTTTCGAACCGATAATCGATAAAACCGTTATTTTTGTCGGAACATAAATTAATTCTGTTGAACGTCCACTGGATTCCTTTGTCCACAGACAATCCATAAAGAAATCCAGTGGTTTCAGGTCTCGAGACAGTGCGAGTCCCGGAATAAGGCACGTCCCCAGTAAAGAAATCCAGTGGTGTCAGGTCTTAACGACAGAAATGCCCACAAAATAAATCCTAATTGAAGAAAAAAGCCCCGCTTTTGCAAAAATGAAAGAGGAAATGCTAATCTAACTTTTCTAAACTTCAAAATAGTTGTTGGTTTTTCGTTTAGAGAATTTAGAATTTGAAAAATTGGGGTCTATGTGCGAAACGTAGCAAAATACCCTCCTAGTCCCCAAAAATATTTTGTCGGTCTAAGTGTCAAACACCTGTACATATATTGATCAATCTTATTAAAGGAATTTATCAGGTTGGGGAATAAGTTCGTAGCGTTTTTATATTATTTTATTTTACAACATTTTTTCTGCTTTTTGGCAAAGTGTATAATATTCATTCGATAGAACTTTTTCTATTCTACAAATCTGTGTTACTAATCTATTTGAATAGTTTAATTTTTTATTACCTTTGAGTCTTAGAAATGGAATATCCAGGAGGTAAAAATAAACATTTTTGACAGCTACTCTTCTTCGCTTTTCATCGAGGTCAAAAAGCTACTGAAGCAACCCGGGATATTTGCAACATATACGGAGAAGGTGTTATAAGTGAGTCTACAGCACGGAAATGGTTTGCAAAGTTCAAAAAAGGCTATTTTGATGTTTGACGATACGCTCCGTAGCGGAAGACCTTTCTGAATTCGACGAAGAGCGTCTTAAAGCGCTTTTGAAAGAGAATGATCACCAAACAAGTCGTGAATTGGCCGAAAAAATGAATTGCAATCATAAAACGACTCTCAATCATCTTCATTCAATGGGATTTGCCGAAAAATTGAGAGGCTGGGTGCCTCACGAGCTTAACGATAACAACAAAGAAAATCGTCTTCAAATTGCTTCTCAACATCAAGCAGCACACGGTCATAAACAGCATTTTTTGTACCGAATTGTCACGAGAGATGAGAAATGGTGTCTATACATAAACATGAAGCAAAGAAAGGAATGAGTGGCTCCGGGAGATACGCCCAAGTCGAGAGTCAAGCCGGACCTCCATTCAAAGAAGACCATGATCTGCGTTTGGTGGGACTGGAAGAGCATAGTGCATTGGGAAATGCTCGAAAGGATTGCCACGGTAGACAAGGAGCTCTACATAGCTCAGCTATATCGCGTGAAAGAAGCTATTCAACTGAAAAGATCCCATCGACAAAACCATACTCCTTCACGACAACGCCAGGCTCCATGTTGCACAAGTCGTCAAAGCCACACTCCAAGAGCTAGAATGGGAAGTCCTTCAGCATCCTCCGTATCGTCCAGATCTTGCATCGACGGTTTACTAACTTATCCGCTCCCTGTCGAACCATATGAGAGGCGTTACCTTCAACAATGAAGACGATCTTAAAAACTGGCGGGAGAGGTGGGAGGAGGTAGTAAACAGCAACAACTCATACATAATTAATTAGTTTATTGGTAAAACTATTGATTTTTGTTTAAATAAAAGTTTTTGATAAAAACGCTACGAACTTATTCCTCAACCTAACATATCTACCAGGTTAATAAAAACTATAGTTGAACCAAAAATATTTCTATTGCTTTAGGAAATGTTAAGCATTTTTGAAAAATCGATACAGGGGACTGTGCATTTCAATGTTTAAGTAGGGTTTTAGTAGCCAAGTTTTTTTTGTTTATTTCCATTAAATTTGGAGTTTAAGAACTACGTGACTAAACGATAAAGTAACAAAAATTAAGATTTTTCATAATATTCTATTCTAACTCTAAAATCTTCAAACTAGAAAAATTGTAAGAACATTTGAGTACTTTGGGTCATTATAATAAAAGAAAATTAGTTATCTCTTAAATAAGAGATAAATAAGTAAAGAAAAAGTCGGTCTATTATGGTGCAAGGGACTGTTGTCAGGGGACTATTTAATTGGGTTTCATTGGAATGTAGCACAAAATTTAATTAAGTTATGTTATTTATTGTACATATAGAATATTTTTCTATTATAAATTAATTTTCTAAGATATAAATAATTTATATATGCATATATAAATAAATAAAATATATATAGCGCATAATTTAAAATATAGACGGGGGACTGTTGAGACATACTTTGATTTAATTTTTCGTTTTATATACACATTAATAAAAGAATAAGCAGATCTAATTAACAATCATGTAATTTTGTTTAAATAATCAAACAATTTGATTAATTCACAAAGCTATTGTATTAATTAACTTTATCTAAAACAATTATATCGCTTTGGTGACACACCAGAGAACTGTTTTTGAGCATTACAAAAACATTTTTGATACAATATTACTGATACATACATACTTATTGATATAAACACTATTCTTCGTAATGACGTTATCTTTTTATGCACATGCTTTAATTATGTTTGTATGATTGCTGTCAAATTTAATATCTAATCAAGATTTCCCAATAGGAATTGATGCTGTGCATATTTGCAAGTATCTGAGATTCACCACGTAATTCAATATGAATTGTTTGTGGGTATCTCACGTATTAGATCACGTCTTTCAAGATCAATGATCGAATCTTAAATGTGGAGCGATGTCGACGAGTTTTGAGAATGAAATCACGGTCATGTCTATGCGTGCTGATTGAAAATGGTGGCGATTTTAGTGTGCCATCGATGGTCGGCTGATAGACACATCTCATTGTTCACCTGTCTTCCTTCCTTCGATTGTCTTCTTGGGTGTTGTTGTTGTTGGACAAAGTGGGTGGGTTATAAATAGTTGGTGATCGTCGTTGGGTTCGTCATCGTTCCAGTCTTCAGTCAAGTGTCGATTGTCATTGACTACTGTTAAAAACCGCGAAGCGCGTTCAATTAACTCGTTCCTAGTTTCTTCAAACTTATCACCAGTGAACTCTTTCTGGAGCGGGTATTCGAAAGTAAATCCACCAACAATTAAGGTAAATAACAGCTCGAAATTATTGCATATTTAGCTTGATTTTGTAGACAGTTTATAACGATGTTATTGATTCTTCTCTGCGGGTTTTACGTTCAAAATAATCAATTTTTCGGGTGATAAACATAATTTGATCGGACGAAATTTATGATATGTATATAAATGAATAATACAACTTATACAAGTACAATATGGTGTGTCTAATTAGGAAAATAAACGGTATTTTTAGCGATAAGATTAACATTTGTAGTTCATTCTGCACCTCGACGCTTGGGCCCTCGTTGAGGCCCAAATTATGCTTACGTTTAACATTTTTTACTATGTCGATTTTATATGTATGATTCAAATTACGCTTAACAATCACTATATTAAATTTGATCTTGAAGCCTAGACAGTCTAATGACGAATGCCTTGTGCAATCATTCGATAATTGATGTCATCATGATGTCATATTTTTATAATACAAGGATATTGCAATGACAATAAAATGTAAATCTGACACATTTGATTTTAATACATGAGTCATTAAAAATATCCTTGAACAATAGGATATTGTGATTTGACAAATTTGTTCCATGAAGGAAAATTATTCACTGCGTTATGCCGTCAATTTATTAGGGCTTCGAACTGGAAGCTAAACCGAAAAAATCATTTTATTCTCTCGGAATGAAAATTAAAATAAATGTTCGGAACTAAACAGGAACGAAAACCGAAATAAAAAAATAACGGTTGGAAGCTCTGCTATTTATAATAAATTGTATGCTAGCAATTAATAGCAAATATTCAAACCCACATCGGCATTATTAGTTTTTAAATTTAAAAAATTAAAAATTTGATTTAAATTAAATTTATTCTTTCACCATATTGTATCAATACAAAAATATTAGCATAAATATTTTCAATATGATGTATTATCATAAATAAATTGGTCAAAATTAAAATTATATTTTTATAAAGAGACATCTATGAATTGCGATTGAAACTCTTATTTCTATAATATCGTATAATTTTATTGTGACAATAATTCGTAAATATAAATGGGATAGGTTTATAAATTTGTCTTAAATATTAATTAAAACATCTTTAAATATTAATGAGTTTTTATGTAAATTCTTCACAATAAAGTGAAAAAAATGTATACATTGTTTTTGTTTCTTAAATTTTAATACACTAAAAGTGATTTTTTCCTTTTTCTTTGAATTGCCGTAACTGCAAAAGGGGCGCGTCTCGGGCATCATAAAATAAGGGGCTCTAAAAATCGATTCAGTGGCAAAATGATCCAGGCGCTTAGTAAGTTTGGAATCTAACAGTCCAAAAAAAAGATAAAGAAGGCCTGGGGCAATTCATTGTTTCTATCGGCAGGGTCATTTAGAGAAAATGCGAAGCCCGGGGCAACTAATATTTTACAGATCCTTCAAAATTTAGAACGAAATGTCGAAGAAGAAAATAAAATTATTGCTATTTTATATTTAATTATTTTACACACGTTGAGGACCTTAAGCCTATATCTGGGGCAGAGGAATCTTGCATAAGACACCCTGGAGTTAATGGGCCCCAGGGTAGTGTCAGATTCTTACTGACTAAAACCCTTCCTTGATCCGTCTTTCTCCCCCTTGGTATTGTTTTATTAGGAGGTAGTCTGGCCATGAGGCCCTTTTCTAGCGATCGTAACGTCCTCCATGTATTCCTGCCAAAGTCCCAGTTCTCCTTGCTCACCATCATGCTGTGGATCATGTTCTCGACATTGAGCTCAGTTACCCCGAGTGCTTGTTTCAGCTTTAAGTCCTGCGCAGTACCGGGGACATTCTCGGTCTCAGGGGCCCTCTATCTTCCAGTGCTTCCTAGGGCCTCTCACATACTAAATTCGCCACTGCATAACTTAATCAATGTTTATCATTAATTTTTGATATAAAAATGAAAAATATTATACAAGTTTGCCCAAATCATGACCTGAGCAGATCTTTGTATTCTTATGGTAGCATGCTGTTCCAAATTTTTGCTGAATTATTCTAAATTATTATTCATTACTTCTTTTATAATAAGCATTTTACACAAAAATATTGTCAAATTACTCTATTTAATTATTGATGATTTTTCATTTTGGCTTCTACTTAAGGTTTATGAGATTGCTATTCATTTATAGAAACTTTTTCTTTAAAAAAATCTAGAACTTCAGAATTATCATGTAGATGACCAATATAATAAAAATAGTTAATTGACGATATAATAATAACATTTATTAAACGTAAGAATATTGACGCTTTTTGGCTGGAAGTTTAGGATTCTCAGCTTGGATTACATAAACTAAGAAACAAATTGAAATCTGGAAGTCTCAGTTTGTGTACATTATAAATATATAGGAAGAAATAAGCTAAACAAAATATATAATGATGACTGAAATTTTTAGAGGCCCTTGGTATAATTTTAGTTTGATGCCCTCTGGACCGATTTGGTTTTTTCATAACTTCTATAAGCCTTCTATATAATATAAATTCCTTAAATTACGCGGTCGGTCAAAAACTGTTGAGGCACATTAATTTTTTGAGGCCTGAAGCGCGCGTCTTCTGCGCATATAGATAAATCCGCCATTGTTAATAATATCATCTGAAGTATTGGTTTAATAGGATAATTAACAGGATGAACAAAGAGTAAATTGATATATTAAAAATCAACCAAACTCTCTATCGTGTGAGACGTATACCTGAACCGATAAAACCGATATTTTCAAATTGTTTTCGTTCCGGCAAAAATATGGTTTTACGGTTATTTGTTTTCGGTTCAATAAATGCGCTATTTTGCTTATCTATAATCTAATGGAGGTGCATTTAATCTGGTGGTCTTGAGGATCTTCCATGTCAAAAAAATGATTTCTGACGGCTCGATCTAAATATTTCGCAGCAGTCAATCATCCGAAAATTAAAACGAATTAAATTAAATTAAGCCTTGCAGTTTTGGCTCCATTGGACTAATTTTTTGCCAATCACGATTCGAATTCAAACGCTCGGAATGAGAACTTGAACTAAATTTATGATCGAGGCCCTCAATCTTTAAGGCGTTTGTTTATTTCTTTTTATGTCGGCAATATTTTTTTCTTCTTGTCGTTAGCCATGAACCAAGTCCGCCTCAAGAACAAGAACCAGATCTATTACAGTCGACGATTAACCCTTGAAAAATGCAAATAGATCATCGGTCGAAATGGGCCTCAAATTATTCATAAACGGGCCCGTTTTTTCGCCAGTATTTCATGGGCACCGTTCTATGAGAGGCGCTTTTTAAAAAATCTTTATGTAATGCGGATGTAGTGCCAAATTGCGCCGAAATAATGATCGACTTTTTGCGCCATCCATTACGAATGCACTTTGGATTAATCGACTGCATAAGGTCAAATTATCGAGATTTATCCATTTTTACATCGCACTGGCATATTGAATATATCTGATCCAAATTGGAGGCTGTCGATCTGTTGTATTTCAGGGCGATAAATTCTCGCGATCCATTATAATTTGGACTTTGTGCCTTTCTAATTTTTAATATATCTTTTTGTGCAGCATCAATAATGCATCGGCGATAGGATGAACTGTTGCATTAATGCGCCTGCCTTTCACCCAAGCAATTTGATTTCACACGATGAGTAATTGCTGCTGAATATTGACGTGATTTCCCGCACAGAGGATATCGTTTTTGGTCCGGATGCTCGATAAAAGTGCAGTATTTCGACATTTTCAATGAATAAAGATGGATAAATACGCTTATAATCGATCGCGATCGAAAATTTGATCGAAATGCCGTCGAATCGCCCGTTAAAATGATTTGTACACCGGTGTTTTTGCGCTGTTATTTTCGTCCAGTTTCATCGTACGAAAGCGTTCTTCCGCCAATTTGTAGTTTGAGTGTTTATGCCTGCGTCGTTAAAGCGATGAAAGTATTAAATTCTAGCTGAAGTTTTTATTCGGGGGGAAACGTTGTGAAATGCTTGGGTTTTTATGTGCTCAATGCTGTTCGATCGTGTTAATTTATTGAGCTTTTTTCGGAGCGTCTTCGATGATTATATGACGAGTCATTTTAACGAAATAGGAATTCAAATGTACATTCGATCGATATTGAGAAAATGCAAACAGAAACCTTCATCGAAAAAGAGGGTAAGAAAAAAACTTGGGGTGAGTTCTTTGTTCATTGTACATAAAATCGATGTTTCGCTCTGTTTTTCTTTATTTTTGTTCTATTAATAACAACTCCGTTGAGTTTTTACTGCGGGGCTTTAAAAAATCGACGATGAAAATATGATATGTTTAAATGTTAAACAATGTTCGACTATTTGTCATTTATAAATAATTGAACTGGTTTGACTTTAACCAAATTCAGTCCACTTCCAAAAGCCGCTTCCATCGATTTCCTTTCAATTTGAAAGTGTTTTCTAAAACTCATATATATATGAATGTCTGTGGTTCGTTTGTCCTGTATGCGTTCCTATACCATTCATCAGATTATAACGCAACTTTGCAGAGTTGTTGTGCGCACCTCCATAAAGATTATAGAATTAGTAAAAGCATTGTTTGTATACGCAATTTGTTTTGCAAGCCCATTTAGCGGAACCCGCGCTACACGTGGCAATAAATCACTGTAACTGTACTACTGCGCTTCTTTTTAAATAATTAGTAAGGGCGTGTGGCATTGCAACGCATGTCGAGTACTCGCTAATACATAACAATAACATATTATATTTAATCTGTTATAAATAACGATTAATTAGTATTAAAAAATATATTTTAATTATCGTATATTTAATCACAAAAATAATTTGATAATACTTATTCTAGATAAATTATGCGGTTTATATTTCATGTTGAGCACGTGATAGGGGAAATCCGTCTAATATTATGATATTAAAATCATATTTTTAATAAAAGCACAAATTCTGTCGTAAATAGGGAATCCAATCCTGGGATCCCGGGATACCGAACAGTTTTAGGTACTTAAGAATCCCGGGACTAGTAAACGTTAATCCCGTAAAATTCGGGATTGAAATTTTTATTTAACAGTTAAATCACCAACGCGATGAAGGTTACTAAATCGAGACATTCCCGACGAAATCTGGAAGCTTGGAAACAGTGGCGTAATTACTAATTGACGAGCTTAGGCGACGCCTAGGGGCAGTAACTGTCTATTCTATGTATACATATATACAGGTACATGTATATTTTTCGAATTGTTATATTAACCTTTCCCTACCGATGATGTATTTACTACACCTCGACTCTAATAATGGGAATATCGATATGAAATATAATAGATACGGGGTTCAGAATTTTTGTATTCCTCCGTAATATAATTATGAATCATATCAAAGTATTATAGTATATAAATATTCATTTACAGCGACGGAAATAAATAATTTGTCGGGAAATCGGGAATTTTGCGAGTTTTAGTTCAGATCGAGAATTTTGCAGAGAGGAATTTTATCATTCACATTGATGGTGCTATACAAAAATGGAGTTCACGCGGTCATCAACTCGAACTAGCATTTAAATATCTGATGACGATACCCCCAACGAGTGTGGAGGCTGAGCGTGCATTTTCAGCAGCAAGTTGCCTGGTTTCCAAAATCAGATTCAGACTAAATGACGAAACATTCGATGCTTTAATGTTACTTCGGGCATATTTTCAAAATAATATTTGAATTTTTTAGTGTTTTATTTGTCTATTAAATAAAGTAAATAAAATTCTTTGGCCTTCAACTTATTTTTTTATATTGAACAAATGGACTTGATTAGTAATTTTTGATGAAATTTTTCAATGTAATTTTTTAAAATATTGAAAATCTCAATCCCGGGATTCCGGGACTGATCCCGGGATTCTCTAATGCGATTTCGAAATCCCGGGATCGAAATTTTGGCTCGGGATTGGATTGTAGAAGTCGTCGCCCACTCCTAAAATCTCGAAACGAAATCTAATCTTTTAGTAGCTTTAAGTTGAAGAAATGATTACATTGTACCATATGAAAATTCGGAATTTTAGTCAATCAAAGATCAACCGTGATTGAGAAAGATTCTGTGCAATATTTTACAAATTCGACTTTCAACAATTTGAAGAAGGGTCGTTCCTATAATATGAATCTCGGCAATGAGCCTAGAAGAAGACGCAAGATCGCCGTTAATGATGACTTAAATGCCATAAAAGAAGTTCGAGCACTTGCTTGTAGGTTGAATGTTAATTTTGCGTCTATTTATCGTCGTCTCGCTTTAATTGGAATATTTGAAATGGTGGATAAATGGCTTTTTATTCGCTAATAAATCACAATGATAAAACCGCATTTTTAAATCGCATCATTACTTGTGATGAAAAATGAATTTATCACAACAGGAAAATATCTGAGAAGTAGTTGAATGCAGCTAAATCTGCAGAAGAATAAATAGGCCACCTTATTTACCAAATCTCTCTCAATCAATTACGAATTCCGAACGTTCATGTGGTACGCACTAATATCACACGTCCATCGTCCAAATGTGACATCCAAATGGTTTTCCGTGATGTTTTCTCGAGTTGTGTGACATATAGCAACGTCTTGCTGGAAATAGACATCAGAAACATTAATATAATTCAATTGTGGTCATAAAAAGTCACTCAACATTGAATGGTATCGCTCAGCATTCGTAAGTAGTTACAACATTGTAGGGCACCCAACTCGCTCATAATTTCTTGTAACCAAGTTTTTCCGATACAATATCACTAAGGAGACTTCATGGAGGTCGCCGAGCGTCACACGGCAGTCATTTCGCACTTGTTCTTCAATTGTTTGCCCAAATTCGTCAGAAATGGCTGATGGTTTTCCACTCCTTGTCTCGTCGTGAATATCAATACGGTCTTCTCTGAACAACCTAATCGACTTGGTGACATGTTATCGACTCATCACATCACTACCGTAATATTCACGAGCTCCCGATGGATTTTTAGTGTAAATTCTGGAAGTGGTGGAAAGCGCGCGACGATCGACTCTCCATCGGAAGAATTTACTGTGACTGAACAAAATGTCCGACAACCACGCAAATTGAATTTATCACCTCATGCACACCGGTGTTCACATACAATTTTATTGCTCAATTACGACCCAGATATTCAAATTAAAATAATAAGATAAATTCACACTCATTATCGATCGTATAATCATAATTATGTTGCGCTTTTTGCACAATGTCAAATTAAATCCATCAATTTGCAAACAATTTATCCTGAATATTATTTATTATGATCGAATTGTTTGCGTTGTTTATGATTGTGTTATATAACAAGAAAATGATATATTTGACGATGCGAAGGAGTTGTTTGGCAGCATCATCATCAGGTCATGGAGCTATCAACGTTTGATTATGATATCTTCGAGTGCACGAATTCATAAATTACTAACAACTCTAAATTGTACTCATAGTTATATTTTTAGATTATGTAAAATGGGCCAAATGGCATAATCGTGATCACAGCTTAAAGTAGTGCATCGAAAGTTGCATCCGAAACTCAAGGATTTAAGATCGACGCCTTTGTCGATCTTCAGATTTGAGCGATTTGGGCTGCATTTTAGGGATTCGAACAATAACAGAATGGATCGGTGGATAAATTGGGTGATATTTGATGATCCTAAAATGTAACTGTTAATTGCAACGTCTTTCTGCGCACTATATTCGCAGGTGCCATGGAACAATGGAACCAGTTTGACAAGTATATGACGATGAATCCAGTTTTTTTAATTTCCTATCTCATGTCTACGAGAATAAAGAAAATAAAGGTCATGGAGAATTTTATTCGGACTGAATGTCCAAAAATATGCAATTAAAGCTCATCGAACTGTAAAAAAAAAAATTATCAATGTCGAGCTTGATTGCACGAAAAATATTTGTTGCCACTACCGGCCCCCATGCAAATACTTTTAACGTGTAATTTGAGGAATCTCTGTTGTTATTTGTCCATAACAACATTGAATGTATACAGTTTGTCTTTAAATAAGTCATAGTACGTGATTTGTATGCGAGAATCGCTTGAGAATAATTTACGTTCTGAGAATTGCTTTTTAAAGATTTGTTATATTACTTTCGATTCTTAGAGCACAATGAGGAAAACATTTCATAAGAAACTCAGCAAAATAAAATATTTTTCTTATTATTCAATTAATATTTTAATAGTTCGCAGCGTTTAATATCCAATAAATTAACTTTATTATATGAAAAAATGTTTTTAGAATGCTCAAAAACAGTTCCCTGATGTATCACCAAAGCGATATAGCACTTTAGATTAAGTTAATTCAAACAACAACGTTAGGAATCATTCAAATTAATTGATTATTTAAACATTATTACATGATTGCTAATTAGACATTACATTTTGTGAACAGTCCACCTGTCTATATTTATTGTCAATCAAATTTAAGTATTCTACAAATTTGATTCACTTGTAATTTTTTTTGAAAAACGATAATATTTAATCTAACCATACTTTTTGATACAAATTTCTTTACTTATTTATCTCTTATTTAAGTGATAACTAAATTTCTTTCATTAAAATGAGGCTATTCTATAATATTTTTCATTTGAATACACAGTCCCCTGCATCAATTTTTCAGAATATGTCCAGTATTTCCTAAAGAAATTGAAATATTTTTGGTTCATCTGTGGTTTTGGACATCTTTCTTAGGACGACTTGGCCATTTGTACTGAAAAATGCCCATTTATCAATTCGTACCAAAAATATTGTTAACCTATTGAACTGCATTTTGTTGATATCATGCATGCATATAAACACTTTTATCATAACATTTAGAATTTTATTATTTCCAGGTATTCCAATTGTAGAAACAAATACCATCTTACAAAAGTCCATTGTTCATTGTATGCAAATCTTGCGAAACAATTTTTTGAATGTCCAATAAGAAACATTTCCCATGCAGAAGTTTGCCAATTAAATATACTGCACTCTTTGCATAATCAGCATTTTAATCATCCTTGGAACAATGCGAATGAAATTCCATATGAAACGGTGCTTAATTTACGCGATTTTTCATAAATCGAGATCTAAGCTGTGTAGTTTATAGGGTTTTGTATGTAAGATATCCAATCAATTTTTAATTTATTTGAAATAATATTTTATGGCATTAGGTAGTTGTTCAAATGTCCACGGCGACTTTGCTTGGTGGCACGTAATTTTTTTTATGAATTTTGTCGCATAAATCTAACTGTATTTGCCTTTAATTACAAAATAATTTGCATACATCGTTCAGCATTATAAACATTCATGATAATTTGTTATACACTACTAAACAATTCCCAATAAATTTGATAAATGTTGAGCGTTTCTATTGAAAGACCTTATAGTAGATGTTAAATTTGTAATGTTAAGAAGGGTTTCGAACCGGAATTGAAAGAAAAACAATTCAAACCGGTTTAAAGCGCTGATATTTATAGCAAAATAATGATTGTTTGGATTAATAGCAATGAAAATGTCAAGAAATTCGATCGATAAGTTCAATGATTAAATTTACACGATTTTAAATATCGAATCGCTCCCATTCATTTGATTGTGAATTTAAAATGCCGACGATTTGATTTGCGCGGTTTTTCATGGAACAAACAATAACACGCAACGTCTTTCCTCGGCACTCCCATGATTGTGTTAAAGTTTGAATTAAAATTTGTATCTTTTATGTAACAATGCCAAGAGTGAGTCATTTAGAATGGACTCGTAACGTATTGGGTCATTATATTAATGTTCCGATCGTTAATCATTTGGTTTTTCTGGAATTTGGACAAATCACGTTGATAATTACAAGAAATCGGTAATTGTTTGCGTAATAGAATTCGGACAAATCATAATTGTTGAATGCTAAAAAATGCTAAGGCACACAGGAGTATTGGCCAGATGACGAAGGCTGATCGTTGTGCAAGAGTTCTTCAGATCAGGTTTGCTTATGGAGCATGTGAGTGTTTGTTGGCCGTTCTGCAGATAAACAAGATCGGTGCTTAAATTGGCCATCGTCATCTCGGTTCTCGTCAGTTGTTCTCCAGCCACGAAGGTGAGTAGTCTCTCATATTGCTGTTTTGTGTCTTCAATTGGTTGATCCAATTAATTCATCCGAGTGGACAGTGAATTGCGCCATTGAGTTATTTGACCCTGCCATCAGAGGACTGTTAAACCGGTCTTAAATATCGTTATCATCGTCGACAATGTCACATCTTGCTGCTGGATGCGATATTGAACCACCATGGAAGTATTGATTCAACGCAATCTTCGGCTTTGTTTTAATATTATAATATTATCTTGATACCAATGCATGAACTGTTAAAACGAAGAAGTCAATCCCCTGTTTTAACATGGCGAACCTGTTGGAAGGATAAAGCTGAAAGTGGATTAACTGGTTGCCAATCCAGACTTCCATTTAAAAAAAATCATTATTTATGCATGGATCGTGGAACAGATTTATGACACACGGGTGTGACGCTCCCATTTTTTGCTGTTATCCATTCTAAAATACATTGTTTTCACACGCCAAATTTTGAAAGCTGTATGTCAAGGCTGTTCATCTAATTTAAATCTATTCTATTTACATCCATACAATGGAATACAATACGAAAAATATGTTTTTTGTATAAATTCATATACCATTGTGTTATCGTCGCTAAGTGTATATTTTCATCGTCATATAACAACAGTCTTCCGGCTGTGATAAATAATTCATCAGATCATAACAATATAGCGAATCGTCGAATAAACTAACGCGTGCCGTCATACGAAGTCTCGTGTATGGATGCATTGCTTTCGCGCACTTTTTCGAAATTGTTCCTATTTAGGTCGATATTTCTGGATGTTTTAACATTTATTTCTTCAACGAATACTTTAAACCTTGGGGCCACGTTTATTAAGCAAATTAATTCACAGACACGATAAATTATGGTGTTTTATTACATAATGTGCGTGATACTAAATTAGTGCGATACGTATCGCACACTCGGAATTAATTTTTTAATTAAACAAGTTTACATCATGACGCCATTTTTTCCAGGATCATCCCCGAATATATTCGCTTTTACGTGATGTTATTACAATTTTTCAATTTCACCGAGCAAATCGTTTATGACTTTTATCAGATAGAAGCCGCCTGAATGTCATAAAATCGATACAATGTTATTTTTCCTCGTGTGCCTTGACCCTAATTGTTTTTGTGTTTATGGTGTTTTTCTTCTTGTTGCAGTTTAACAATTGAAGATGTATCGATTTGCATTCCTCGTTTTGGCGCTCGTTGGTAGCGCCGTTGGACAAGTAAGTTGAAATTGGCGAAACTTGAGTCGAAATAAAAAGAACGAAAGAAATGAACAAATATTCAAATTTGATAGCTCAAGGTTCGTCCGAATTGTGATTTAACAAAGGCCAGATTTTCCATCGACGATCAATGAAAATCATCGATGAAAACGATGGACTTAGTAGTTTGATTTAATACAATTGCATGACTTTAATCTGTTTGCATTTCTTCTTTTCTATATCTTGATAATAAAATGCGTTATTTGAGTAGATATTAACATAGATGATATTTTTGCGTTTGCCTGAATTGCTTTTTTCCCCCCAAACAAACCCTGTGATCAATTATAAATACTAAATTGGCATGAATTGCTGCTTTAACTATGTACAAATAAGATTGAAGCACACGCATGTTTGTCTTGTTTAGCATGATTTTCAACAGGCGATGAAGAACTTCTTTGAATATCATTTTTGGGTATTCGCAGAACCAGTTTTGGGTGTCAAAATGTCGCAATCGTGCGACCATTATATAATTTCGCATCCACCTAGAACGTATTTAATGGCGAAAATGATTATTTTTCCTGGTTTAGAACTTACTGAAGTATTCTTCAACAACAGCAATGCTGGTTGCTTCACTTTAGAAATTTAACATGTAAATGTTTTGAATTTAAATGACCCCGATTTCACCAATGCTTCTCTTTTATAATATGGCGTTTAATGACCGCAAAAACACTGCTGAAGAATTAGCATTCATGCATTATTTTATTATTGGCTTATATAATTTTAAAATCCTCAAGAATATTTTTTTTTGGTTATGTGCCATATTTTTATATATATTTTCCCATAATTATTGCATAATTGTGTTGCATGAGCGAAATGGCATCTGTATACAAAGTAGCTGTTGATCTGTGTAGATGCAATTTGCCAGATGTATTCTTCCAGCGGCTGCCTGTCCTCTGCGTTACAATGGTGTCAGATCGTAAATATGCCGTTTCGGATGAAAAATAGAAGATTAATGGATTAATTGCATCCCCAGCATGTACCAAATGTCGCATGATAAATTGCTTTTAACCCCCCAAATAAAACGCTAGACGGCATAAATCGCCTACAATTGTACGGTATTTGCTGGATTCGATGGTCTTCCTTGGGTTGTGGTGTTGAGTTCTTTAAATTCAAACATCCTACGAACCATTTTTTTATCATAGTACAACCCTTGGCAATTACGACCGCAACCACAAAGGCAGTTATGGCAACCACAATGGCAACGGGAACCGTATTGGCCACAGCAAGAGCAAACGCAATTTTATACCTATGATAGGCCTCTGGTCCAAATACCCGATTACCAGATAAATACCCGATTCCAACAGGAACAGCGAAGGGCCATAGTCAAATTGGACGGCCCTCAAGCCAAGGGCAACGTTACCTTCTCCCAGGACGTCAACGGTGGGCCAGTCCGCGTCCAAGGAACACTCACCGGCTTGGCTCCCGGAAAATATGGATTCCATATCCACGAGAAGGGAGACATAACTGGAGGATGCCTTTCGGCAGGCGCCCATTTCAATCCCGCCGGCGTAAGTATAATAGCATTTGTATCTTTAAATATTGAGAAGCACTTGTCTTAAGCGCTTAAAAGGCGATATGAATGATTGCGTAAATATGACGCAAGAGTAAATCGACCTCATGCGAATTGCGATTCAGACAAGATGCATGAACTCGATATTGTATGCCTGGATAATGATTTATTTGCGGTGTTTTGAGCAGAATCAACACGGAGCCCCCGAAGATGCCAATCGCCACGTCGGTGATCTTGGAAATGTCGTCTTCAACAACAATTATCAAGCCAACATCGACATCTCCGACCATCTTCTGTCGTTATTCGGAGATAACAACATCATCGGGAGAGCAGTGGTCTTACATACCGGGGAAGATGACCTCGGAAGGACCAATCATCCCGATTCCAAGACGACCGGGAACGCCGGTTCCAGAGCCGCCTGCGGAGTCATCGGAATCCTGTAATGACACACTAAAATAAGAACTAATTTTAAGATGAAAAATCGACGAAAAATCAATAAAAAATCTAAACAAACCAAAAAATGTAAACTTTCTATGTAGATATTAAGGCATTCGATCCAATAAATAGATTTTTTTTAAATATCATATGTATTTAAATACAAATTTGGGAATACGCATACAATGCGAGTCTATAGTCTGTGAGACTAATGATTAGTTATCTATATTTATTATTTGATTACATCTTCATTTATTGCAAGAATTAATGCTTTGATCTTATATATATTAACACAGTTTGAAGTTAAATACATTTTACATTAAAATTTGATCACGTTTGTATACAAATCGGTCTTTAGATAAACATGCTAGAAAGGAAGGAGGTTAATTTCTGTAACCCAAATTGCGATATTTCCGCTCTCATTATGTAAAATCGAGAAACTGGGTTGAAGATGGAACTTGAGATTGCAGCGTGGCTTTTTAACAAAAGAGAATGTTAAAAATCTTTTGATACGATCTATTCATTTATCTATGATCGTTATAGGATCGCAATCTCTCCCCGTGAACGTAAGAAGTGCCCAAGAATTACGTGTTGATCTATTTTAAAAGGGGTGAATTTTTTTCCGCCCTTAACGTGACTCGTCGACCTTGGTCAAGGCGGGTCAGGAACTGTGGTATGCCAAAAGGGTGGCAAGTGTTCGTTCGATATGAATTCGTTAATAGCACGCATGTAAGAACAGATTGTTTTGCGTTAAAAGTCGAACAGTTCCAACGTAAATATGCTCTACTTGTGTATATTAATATTTTAACGCAGAAAAAATCATGACCTGAACAGCTCTTCCCTTAACATATAGCCACTCGCTGCTCCACTCTCGCCTCGAAGATCGACTGTCTCTCTCTCTCTCTCTCTCCCGTGAGCTCAACCGCCATATTGCGTACGCATCCTTCATCTCCCCGTCCCCGCGATCATCGACTTCACTTCTCAAGATCAATATGCGCCAACATGGTGTATCCGCTAAACGCCTCGCAAAATAAATTCTGCACACAAACAATGATTATACTAAATCAAAAACCTTCTTGGATATGCGCCCAACGACTTACCAAAGTTTCATTCGCAATCGGATGAATGGTATAGGAACGTATACGGTACATACTAAATACATTCATTTTCATATAACAATAAGGCTTAGCTAAACAACGGCAAAAATGAATTAAATTTGATAACACACTGATTTGACGGAAGCTGTTTATCTAATATTTGAATGATAAGTAATGTTAAATGCTAATGGAAATACCTTGTTTTGGATTTTATGACCCAAGCAGAATTCTGCTTGGATGATCATCATCAAGATTGCAATAAATTATCCTCTCACAGTCCTTTCTCAAATGCTTTGATTACACTCGATCTGGAGTTTAAAGGCGAAAATGGGATAGCAACGACTCGACTTCAACAAAGGCTCTATATTGTTGTTGTTTCGTACCAAAGCTAACACGCACCCTTATTCATACGATTTATAACCTTCACATTTACCTGTTTTATCATGCTTTGATTTTTTGTTGTCGGTGAATTCCCGCATATAACGATTGCGTCATGGCTCTTACGTTTTTTTCGCTTTTTGCGTTTCAATAACGACGCAATAATATGGCTAGGATTCATATTTTGGACGCTATCTATCGCTGTGTGATGGAAAAATATGTGGTTAAAGCGGGTTTCTTGCGCAGTGTGGCGGATAATGGCGAGATATTTTTTTCGTGCAGACACTTCCATCATTTTTTTAGAAAATTTCCTTTAAAAATTGTTTAGTAATGTATCATTATTTATTTCAGAGAGGGCAGATCATCAGCTACCTCTTCAGGGACCGTCTCGCGTGTTCTCATTCTTACAGCACTTCTTTCTTTGGTCAAATTCTTTTAATCCATTTTATTTTCAGCCCAATGAGTGAGTATTTTTAATATTTAAAAAATAATATTAATTGCAAATTAACCAAAGCTATTTAATAACCGAGCATTGAAAATGATGTTATGTTATGTTGTTGTTTTTATTATCAATAAATTATTGTATGTAATCTCAAATTAAAAGCATATTTTGCATTTAATTAAATTGTATTTTGAACAAATGTTGTATTTATTTATTTAAAATTGTAACCCTTTTGCCATAATCATATTTAACCAATACGTACGCAATTTATAATTTTATCTATTATTATTTTGTTAGTCTATGAGACTAATATGTAGTGATCTAGACTTAAATCACGAATATGTATTGACAAAGTGAACGCTTGTATAAAAGCATCCCTTGAATAATTTATTACTGTTTGTATTTGGGTCAAATTTAAACCACCCACAGAGTGGTGCAAAATCATCCAAGCAATAATTTTTTGCTAAAATCACATTTTTTTTTAAATATACGAAATCAAAATGACTTCAATTCATTAATGAATTTATTGTACAAGTTCCAAGAATATAATATATATAGAATATGGATCCATAGAGTGTTAAACGTTATATGGCGTGAGTCATGCTCGATTTAGTATTGCGAACCTGGTCATGGATAAAGTATTTTTATTTTTAAAAAAAGCTTCCACAGGGGTCAAAAGTCTCGAATACCAAATCATAAATTTTTATTACATTATCGCAACAACCATGGCAATCAAAATCAGCGTTTAATTCTTTTTGTTGTAGCAATATGCTAATTTTGATCAATGCAAAATAAGATTAAATATATCGCGTGTTAATAAGACACTGCAGTTACAGAGCTCCTTCAATTTAATTTGTCGACGTTGGGCTAAGCATCAATTGGACACAAACACAATGATTTTTGTATTGAATATAATCGCAATTAATACACAATTGAATTTCTCGCGCAAAAAAATGACTTTTGAACTGTTGCAATATCATCAACTTCGCATTTGATATCGCATTATTCTTATTTTTATAAAGTGTATGTAAATAATATACGAGTTCTGTCGAAATAATATTGTTTTTTGAATTATCATTATATATTTTTCTCGATTTACTCTGTTCCAGTAAATAACGGGATCCTAGACGATTTTAGGTGCCCGTGAATTCCGGGATTAGTAAACGCAGCCCCGAAAAATTCGGGATTGAAATTTTCATCTAACAGAAATCATTCACCTTACCAGCATGAAGAAGGCTACTAAATCGAGACATTCCGCCGAAATCTGGACGCTTGGAAACAGTGGCTTAACTACTAATTGGCGAGTTTTTTTTTTTTTTTTCCTGTGGGAGCGTAAATCTTCGCAAGACTTCCGGATAATGTTGCCATCATCAGGGGAGTGTGGGATTTACGTCTGTATGAGTTTCCATAAGGGAAACCCACCAGCCGCACCTGCCCACTAAATCGCTCCCTTTGGTCTCCTGTGTCCCCCTGGTATTGTTTTACACATTGCTTCAAGGGTGACAGGTAGTCTAGCCATTTAATGGCCCTATTCTATTGTTGAAGAGGCGCTCTGCGCCTCTCTCTTTCACTGTCTTCTTTGGCGCTCATGATGTCTTCTACATAGTCGCGCCAAAGGTCCCATTTTCTCTTGCTTTCCATCATGCTGTGGACCATGTTGTCAGCGTTGAGCTCGGTCACCCCGAGTGCTTGTTTCAGCAGTATTCTCTGGGGTGCCCAAGCCTCACAGCCAATGATGGTGTGCTCTGCGTCGTCGACCTCCGCTTGGCAGTGTTGGCACGTAGCGGATGGTTCTTTGCCAATCCGCATCAGGTACGCACCGAAGCATCCGTGCCCAGTGAGCACCTGCGTCAAGCAGTAGGTTGTTTCACCGTGTTCCCGGGCCCTCCACCGACTTATGACCGGGATAAGTCGATGGGTCCATCTTCCCTTGCTGGACTGATCCCATCTCCGTTGCCAGGCTTCCCTCAGTTTCTGGTCATGTTCATTGCGACTTTTAGGATCTTCGTAGTCCAAGGCCCTCTTCTTTGCTTGGAGGTCCAGCGGGGGTATTCCAGCGATCACGAGCACCGCTTCTTCAGATACAGTTCTGTATGCTGCGGTGACTCGGAGCGCTCCCTGCCGCTGGACCCCGGCCAGCTTCCTTCTGTAGCTTTCGTGTCTGAGCGACTCATGCCATATCGGGGCTCCGTACAGAAGGATCGAGTGTATTACCTCGTTTATGGTACGTCTTCTGCACGGTTTTGGCCCTCCAATATTGGGCATGAGCCTTCTGCGCAGCTGCTTCAATATGTTTTTTGAAGGTCAGCTTGTTGTCCAAGAGGATCCCGAGATATCTCAGCGATTTGCTGTATTCAACCTCGTGACCGTTCACAACAAGCCTCTTGACCCTCGGTCTTCTTCTTCTGCTGCAGATCACGCGATTTTATACCGAACGATAGAAATGGCTTAATAACTGAACCATTAAGGCCCGATCCTCACTATGGTGCCGTTGACGGTTCGATCTCGCTCCGGTCTCGGTCCGATCAAATGAGAATTAGATTTGTATGAGAATATTTGACCGGACCGAGACCGAGAGCGAGCTGGTCAGAAAATAAGTGCAAAGAGCCCATGGGCAGTCAGTTTAAAGCTTGTCTAAAAATTGTTCTTGTTTCTTTCTGAACCTTTGAAATATCAACATTTAATTGAAAAACTAGATGTAGTTCTTTGCCCTGATATCGCGTAATAAGGAAATCGTATTAATGAACCACGTTTATTGAGCATGTTAGTCTTTAAATTTGACCCGTCTGATCTATAAAGTCGGGTTATAAAAAATCCTGAGGTCGGGGGATTTTTTCTTTCTTTTGAAGTTGGTGAACCTTGTATGTATGGGGGATTTTAACAATATTTTTATTTGGTCCCGCGTGTTTGTCGGCCATTTTGTTCAGTCATAGTAATCTTTTCCGTTGGAGAGGTTGTCGCGCGCTCCCGCCACCTCTTTTTGGATTATCTTTTGGAGTGTAGTGATAGCTTACTTTCTATATGACACTAGTATGATCGCATTGTAAATTTATTTTTAGACTTAATCGCGTAAATCGAGGACTGAATGTGATTTGAAAATGTATATTTACTACCTTGAATTTTAATTATGCTCTTTTGCAAACCGATCCAGCAGCATTTAGTCGATATAATGACGTTTTAATGTGTGCCATTATTTTTTCGGCATAATGTAATTATGGAATTATACGTTTGGTTTTTTTCAAGGAGTCTTATTGTAAGATGTTAAATAATGTCAAAATGATTTTACCCACAGTAATTGGTCGTTATGAATGTAAGTCAATTGCGCTATGCGGAAAAGACTTCCACCGACAATTCTTCTACCCTTATTTTTGAGTCGATTTAACTCCTCGTTTGGGGCCACGCATTTTCCTCAATGGAGGGAGGGTGAAAATTTCCCTACGTATTCTACATGGGGCTATTTCACCAGAACCATCGATTTATCCTGGGGTCATTCAACCACACCATCGTGTTATTCTAATTCGAAAATAGAAAAATCTATCAAATGGTAAGGAGTCGTGTGGAACACTTCATGATGAACTCATTCGATAAAATTTGACCGCAACGTTCTAAAAACTTATGAACGTTGCCCAAGACACAAAGCATAGCGCACTAAGCATGATTAATATACGTGTTTTTAAATTTATTTTCTTCAGGAATTATTTTTTTCACAAGGACACATTGATGCAGATAAAAAAATATAAAAGCTCCCCATCATCATAAATTACATTTGACAAATGACTCTGCATTCTTCGGTGTTAATACAGGAATAATGCGTGTCATTGTCAAAAGATCAGAATACAAATTGCACGACATTGTCGAAAAAAGCTGCCAAAAAAATCACTTCAGAAGGCGAAAGTTCATTAAACCGTTTCTACATGATTGTTGTTAATCACGCAAACAAAAAAATATATTAGCATATGAGTTTAGGGTTGCTTTTGCGAAAATTTGATCGAGAATTTATTTCAGAAACGGGGGTCGTTAGCCGAAGAAAATTATGTAATTGTAACGCGCAATCAATCAATTTTATTATGGATGTATCTTGAATATCCATCAAAATTATGCTAATGTCGATGTAATAGTAAATTTTAATTTTGCAGAACTTTTTTTATCCCCACTTACAATAAACGCCAGGCCTAATGTTATTCATATAAACGTCATTGTTTCATCCATTGTTCCATCCAGTTCCCGATTTTTTTTGCTAAATTTTACATAATAATTGATGAAACTCGGATAACTACGTCATTGGAAATCGCACACGTGCCGACTACCGAATGATAATTTCAGAAGAATCGAAGCGCGGATGTAAAGCTTCGAGAATAAGCGGTCGAGAAGAAGAAGTTGAGCATAAAAGCGGTGCCAAGAGCTCATGACTTCGAGTTTACAGTTGACTTTTGAGTCATCTTCTATCACTGTAGATTCCGGTTCTTGGAAGTCTTGGAATCCTACCGCTCGTTTTGGCCGCAGGAAGGTTTGATCTTCCCTTGGACGACTTCTCCGATCTCGTAATCGTGATCTTTATTTTGATGGAATGATGGAGGAATGTGGAATAAAACCTGGAGCCAACAGTTGTGCTCTCTTCGCCTCCGTTTGCCTCTTATGTGAGTAACCGCTCATAAAACCCCTGGGGGAAGGGGCAACCCAACACCCGTTGCTCTTTACGGGTGCGTGGTATCTTGTGTTGAGAGCTCTTAAAGTGGAATGTGGAACTGTCGATTACAGGAGGAGTAGGGGGATTCTATGCAAAAAGTGACACCACTATCTTCAACGGCCTAATGCACATAGACCATTGAAGCTCTGTTAGGAAGGTACTATGAATGGCCGAAACCAGTACCGTGGGGAAGGTGCACGTAGTCTGAAGTTGGTCTTCTTCGTGGAACTTCGCCACCTCTGGAGAGCACGGAGTGAAAGGGGTCTCTGTCATGAATATACCCCATACAGTCGCTGTCTGTCCGATCTCACTGCTGTCCTTTCTACGTTGATATCTTCTGCGAACCGATAGTGAACAGACCCCGGAAGACCGTCTGTTTGAAAACATGAGCTTCGGCGCGGGGTACAGTTGCGAAACTGCTGTCTACGAAACAATACTATTCAGCTGTTTTTGTGTATTTTTTATATCTTGGCTAAAAAGTTTTTAGCAGACTTATTGCTTTTTAATAGTAAGTCACCGCTGCAAATTATCGGTGGATTTTATCTTCAATCGAAAAGTAATATTTTGCGTTTTGACAAACTGATACATCTTAGTTCGAATTTTTAGCATTACGCAAAAGCCCTAAATGTCCTAAAAGGAGAGGGAGTGGCCACAAGGTTTTCTGCGTCCAACTGGTCCGTTTTTCAGACCGTTGATACTTCGAATGAGCGCTTCGTGATCGAATGCCATACCCGGACATGTCCAAATATTATAATCTGCGTTTATTAGTATATTAACCCAAACTATGAGCATCAGCAAGAGTTATTTGACTTCTAATTCTGCAGAATTTAATACTTTGACTTTTTTATAGAAGGGGTAGATTTTACATAAGAGTGATGAAGCTCGAATAATGACGCCACTTCAGTACAGTATACGAGGCGTCATAAAAGCGCCAATCAAGGCTATAAACAAAATTCCTCAGAGCAATAAGATCTAATATTTAATTACCACAACAAACGCCCAGTCTGCTAGGCCAAGGTTGACAATAAAAATCCTGAAGGCGATAAGATCTATATCAGAACGAACGTGAACCTTCGAGAATAGTCGGGGAAATATTAAGATAGTTTGAGTTAGGTTGAAGTTTGAGTTTACTTTGAATCATGACAGTTATGAGCGTCTTGGTCGCGACAAGTCCTGATCTTCCCACAGTCGGTTTCTCCGATCACATAGCTGTGGACTTTATTTTGACGGAAATTTTAAAGACATGGCGCTGATAGTCGTATTTTTATTTCCCTCTATGTGAACTTCTTCTACGGTCCGATAATAAACGGACCCAAGGAGGCGCCTTCGCGCGGATTTCAATTTTTCGAAAGATTTCTTTATGTATGTATAGTGGTGATATTCGTTCTAGCGGATCTTGTACAGCTGATCAGTTATGTATTTTTGATTTGTAAATTATGTTCTCAAATAATTTTATAGCCTGTCTACTCTTGTATTAGGTGTTATGACGCTTAAAAAAATCCATATCTTAAAATCGTGACGCCTGGATTGCATGTCATGTATCGTGTTGAATTCCATTTAAGGTCAAGTTGAAATTCGTTTTCTACATTATTTTAAAATCGAGGATTCCTACTCAATGTGACATAAATGGGTCAAACTGAATAAAGGGGACTACGAAAAAAAATCATATTCATATTGATTTATTTATTGCAAATCAATTCAATCAATACATTTTGTACACGCCAATAAAATTATTCATCAACAAAACTGCCCGAGGTAAAAAATATCACAAATCATACATCACGCTCATACAGTTAATTAATATAAATTCGCTAAAATTAGGCAAGGTATGAGAAGATTGATATTAAAATTCAAATATGGAGGCCAATTTTAAATCTATTTATTTGGACTACTGCTAAATGATGGATGATTTCGGCAAAAATATATATATATTTTTTTGTTATAATGTAGGATTTTTGTTGCTTGATTATCCGGCTGCTCTTTCAGAATCTGTCTTGCGTTCGTTCTTGATCGAATGTGCTAACCATATTGCCAATACGATTCCAATTACCTGATAAAATTAAATTGATTATGGTATTATTTTATTATTTTATACCATTTATTTTGGATTTAACCCTAGATCACTAAATATGTGTTTGAGTTACACTATCACTACATTATAAGGTTCGCGCATACATATCGAATGCGTTCCGAGTCTGTAGTCTGTGAGACTAATGATTAGTGATCTGGGGTTAAATAAAATATTCACCTCCAAGAAGCAGAACACAATTCCTGTTATTATGACGGCTAGTCCGGCGCCATGCAAGCTTTCTAATATCTTGTCTTCGCAACCCATTTTGTAATATTTTTTCTGGACTACACAATCGTTGCGTTGAGGGTTCGTCTGGGTAGAATTATTGGAAGCTGATTCTGACATCGGACAGCAAGACGCTGGAGGAACTGGAATTTTATTGGCGATGTCGTTGTAATCTTCTGGACCGATTGCGCCACAGCATTCCAGCTAAATATGAAAATAATATACACAGTGAGAGATCAAATCATATATTGCTAAATTGCTAAATTATATCCATATCGTCTCACATTCTTCTGGACGTTGTCCCAGAAGACTTTGTGGCCTGAATCTGCTTTGTTTTTGATGAACGATTCCCTCAGCTGCTTTTTAACAGTGGTCTCCATCTGCGGTCTAAGAGCGGCCGACGCAATCGCCACTGATAATTCAAAGATGATGATCACGATAAGAAATCCAGCATACTATAAAAACAAATTAAAACTTATTCAAAAGCAATGTAATTGTTAGTATTCAATAAACAATACATTTGCGCGGAGGCAGAAGCAATTTCTGACACCAATGAAGCATAGGAGCGGGCGTTCTCTCGTCTTGGATAACTTATTTATTACTCATGAAAAAGAGAGAGACCTGGCCGCGGGAAGGACGTCCTCCCACGCAAGAAGCGATCGGTATCGTTCCTTGAGACGCAATGTGTTCTCAACGCCACAGAAGATGGCGCTGTTAAAATGCGCATAAAGAGGCGAATTAAATCTATACAGATTAACAGATGTTTTTCCGCTTTTACTATTACGCGCCATCAGGGCAGATAATGGCCTAGTTTTTCAATTAAAGATTGATATTTCAACCATGATTTATACAAAGTAAAACCGTACATTTCAAAGGATGAACATAAGTCTATTGAATCCCTTGAATTACATCGTGGGTCAAAAACTCGCGCATATAGGTAAATCCGCCACTGCGTGATGGTGCTAGTTTGGCATGAATAATGGCAAAATGACTGTATTTCGTGTTGGCCGTCTATTCATCAATGTGGTTTCTAATCAGTAAATGGATGAAGTGGGCTTTATCCGAATGCAAATAATACTTACAATGTAAAGAAGGGTGGTGCTTTCTTTTATTGCCCCGAAGCATCCAAACGCCGCTATTATCAAAATCAACAATCCGATGACTATGAGGAGGATGTCGGTTTCTATGCCACTGACATTGTCGTCCGTAGCGGAGTATGTCCTGACGTATGATATGTCTGTGGATGCTGCTGCCACTATAAGAATCCCGAGGATCTAAAATGATCATTACATTGTTAGAGTGCACCGAATGTATCACACGAGGCCCCGCACGCACGCCTAGCATGAATCACGCCGGTAATGACATACTCATCACCATGCATATCATTGCATCATGTTTAATATCGACGATTCATACACGTATAACAAATTATTAATGTCTATTTCTGGCATTTATGACAAAAAATTATTGGTTTAATATTTAACCCACCTCTATTTTTAATAGGTTCTTACGGGTTTTTATAATATTTTTTGAATTCAAATGCTTCATAAATGAACGAGAAGCCTTCGTTTTAGCTTTGGTATTTTTATATTGTATATAAAAATTCTTTAAACCTTTAGCAATACATGGCGAAGATCAATTTTTGATATTGCAAATTTTTGTCCAAAACATGATGCATGGTCTTTTAGCAATCGATTTCAAATATAAAATCTTATTCATAGAATATATACTCACCGCAAATATTGCATTAAAAAAGAAAAGAAGATATTTGAATGGCGGACATCCCACAAGTCTTCATTTTGATGGTTTAGATTTGCTTCCTGAAACACACTATTTTTATATAATATTTTTTATGAATATTTACAGAATATTAAATTCTGAATTTAAGTCACTTTTGGTCAAAATGGTATTCGAACGCAGTTTTATTGGAATTATTTGGGATTTAGACTTTGTCCCGGGACGATCGTTCGATTCGATCCGCGGTCCGTGCAGAACTGGCAGCGACTGCAAACTACCCTCAAACATCGGCACCTACCCTATCGTCGAGGTCTACAATATGTAGAACAATTCACAACACCCTTTAACCCCACCCCAAAGGCCTAAATTATTAAAAACGTCACCCCGAATATATGAGTTCTAGGAAAAGCTCCACGTAATTCCACCGATAAAGAACTGATACACACACCAAGATTGTAAATGGACGCTTTTGCCACTTGCAAAGTCATAGGTCAAGGCCTCAAAATGTCTCAACTTAATAAATACATATCAAAAATAACATAAAATCGCTGGTATTATAATAAACGAGATATTGTATTATTTTTATTACATGAACAATACGTTAATAAATATATTTTTAAACAAGGCGTACTTAATACACTAAAAAAGTGGGACATTTTGTATACCACTTACAACACGTCTTGAGAACGACTGGCAACGTTTGATGTCCATTTGATATCATGCCACCAAATTGGAAACAATGCAATTATTAGGCACAAATGACATTTAATGGTGGGATTTTTATTTATACAGAACCCGCCAAACTATGTGATATGCTACTGGATCTTCAAATTATCCATGAAAAAAAGATAGATTGCCTTTCAAACTAATCGCTATTGCCACTATTATGTGTGGTATGTTCAAAAAATTAAGCTTGTTTTGGCAAAATTTAAGATAATTAAATTTGAGTTCTATTGAGAATATCTTTTTTGCGTTTAAATTGGACGCTCAACGCTGATTGCGCTACAAATCATGACCCGAGCAAGTTCTTACATCCTCATGTCCATTCGCTGTTCCAAAATATTAAAATTTTGCATTTGCTAGACTTTGTGCTTAACTGGATGATATGAATACCGATGATATGTGGTCGCAACAAGACGGCGCTGCGTGCCATACAGCGCATGCCACGATGTACATTCTGTACGAGCGATTTGAGGTGATTATGCGACAGTTATCGTTATTTATAATCAACCGGTTATTGTTATTAAAAAATAGCGAAATTATAGGTATTTCTACCATGAAAGAAAAAGAGACTAGAAAAGTCTACAATGTTATCGTTTGTATATTTTGAGAGATAATTAAATACAACGATGCAGGATTAAGAAATAAATTTGTACGGTATTAAATGTACGTCGAATGATAATGGTTTAATTAAATTGATACATGGTAAGACCCGAGCCACAGTTTGACGTCAATAATTTATAGGGTGTTGTGTTGATCAGTGAATGAGGCAATCGGGGTTTGTTGTGGCTTCTGTTGGCATGGAGTTGAGTGTCAACAGTCTTTGACACGCAAACTCTCATTCATCCTTCTGCCTAATTTGTCTTTGATCACATGCTGAATTTATCCATCGATTTATGTTTCAAATTGCATTGGTGTCGTAAAAGAAGACTAAGGCCTGATCCACACTATGGTGCCGGTAACGGTTCGATCTCGCTCTCGGTCTCGGTCCGGTCAAATATTCTCATACAAAAAACGGGATTGGAACGATCCGATAGTGTGAATACTCTGATTGTTTCTTGTGTAAGAATATTTGATCGGACCGAGACCGGAGCGAGATCGAACCGTTACTGGCACCATAGTGTGGATCAGGCCTAAAACGTCGACTTGGAGTCCTGATTCACTCGTATGTATAGGTTGGTCCGGAAATAACGTCGTTTATTTGCGAAATGGAATAAAGTCTTGGGACCTTCTATTGTCTGAAGTCAAATACAATCCAAGGATGATCTTTGATGATTTATCAAGCTAATGCATATCTTTACAACAATGGAAATTTTTTGAGAGAAGAAATTTGGATTCTGCACCGTTTATTGGATCAAAAGGATAACTCGAACCAATGAAAGCTGTGAATAAAAGTTGAATTACAACCTTTTATTAAATATGTTTTTATTGCAGACAAGAAGTGAGTATTTGATTCAATAAAACATCACCTGTACTTGACTTGTTGTTTGTTCTTAATTTAGTTTTAGTTAGTCCTGCCTTTGAAAATGCTCGTTCAGTAGCTGTTTACGTTGGTTTTATTGTTAGAAGTGTATTAAACAACACGTCCAACTTTTCTGTCCTTCTATATTGATCTAAATATCTGAAATATTTTTTCAGGTTATTTGTACTATCATATTTCTTCGTTTTCGCGAGAAACAACATAGAATTTTGCATTTCATGATGCAATTTTGAAATTGAAAGAGAATGAGGTATTATTTCCACAACAGATAAGATATTCATAGCACCAGAGCTCGGGGAAGGAAAAAAAACAATATCCTTAAGTAATGTTTTCACTCAGGTAGTGAATACCCCAGTATTCGTGTGATCTTTCGTCGATTTGTTAAAATATTATATTAACACTTTGACGTACACAGCCGTCAAATCCAGTCATGCATCAGCAGATAATATTTGCTTTTTGCGCCAGATAAGTCTATGCATACCGTTTTCGTGGACACTTCAAATCTTATCTCACATCGGCGAAACTCATTAAAACGAAAACAACCTTAAGCGGGTCAAAAACTCTATAACTTCTCTGAGAATAGAAATGAGGCAGATAACGCTACTGGCAACAATCAATGTCATTGATTCAAAACAATAATAATTGTGTGTTTTAGCGATGGTTTAACTCCAATTTTACGTTCTTAAATTGCGAAAGTCGTTATTCCAGACGTGTGTCAACCGGGCAAAAATTATTACGAATACTATTCGGATATTATCCCCCAAATATCCGAATATGGAATAGTTCGAAAACTGTCGAATATATCCGAATATCGAATATCCGGATTGGAATCCCTAGTACTTGGTTCAGTTTTATACCTTTTATACACAGCCGATATTTCGACAACAGACACCACGATAACTGACACCTTCGCCGATGATACAGTTCTTCTGACCTCGCATAACGACCCCACAATAGCATCTCAACTACGTCAACATAAAAAATAGCTCCAGTGGCGCATAAAGGCTAATGAAAGCAAATCTACCCATGTCATTTTCACCAACAGAAAAGAGACATATTCTCCTGTCACACTAAATGCAGAACAGACGTAGTAAAATATTTCGGTATGTACCTGGACGGACGTTTAACGTGGAAGACGCACATAAGCAAGAAGAGAAAGCAACTGGAAATTAAAATGAGAATGCTGTATTGGTTAATGGGCCGAAAATCAGAGCTGTCCCTAATAAACAAAACACTTTTATACAAAAGTATATTAAAACTAATCTGGACATATGGAATACAGCTCTGGGGTACCGCATCGAACTCCAATATTGACATTCTCCAACGCTTTCAGTCCAAAGCTCTGCGTATTATAGACAGCATTCCATGGTACGTGACAAACGAAACAATACACAGAGAATTAAGCATATCAACAGTGAGGCAGGAGATTGAAAACCATAGCCAAAAATACAAAAAAAAAATGAACACACACCCCAACCGCTTAGTTGAAGAGCTAATCAACCAAGCCTCCGGAAAGCGTAGGCTGAAAAGATATTTGGATCATGAACTGGACAAAAGATTCAAATGAATTAACATTTGGTCCTAATTAATGAATTGGGACCTACATGAGACAGCAACGCCATAAGAACTGAATGTCCCTCAATGGATAGATTGGTTAAAAAAGAAGGAAAAAAAAGCTGTGTATCAGCAATTATTTTCATAAATTAAACACAGATGTCACTGATATTTTTAAACAAATAAAACTTTTTATGCCATTCATAGATGCCAGGATATATATTAAAATATTTTTTTAAACTAATTTTGTTTATTTTTTAAATTACAAAAAAATAATTACTTTTTGTAACTTGCTGTTCCAGGTGCTGCAGGATAGGAGTTGTGTTAGGTGCAAGGAAGACAATTTTTATTAAACTTAAGTCTTCCAAAATATTATCCTGAAAACCTACATCACAGAAAATGTTAAGTTCCGCTCTTTCAAATCAGTGCCACCCCACCCTTATCGGAATAAATGTCGCCTTTAGGCGCATTTTTCAAATAAGGAAGTTTCCCCGCCGCACCCTGTACAAAAATCATATAATATGATGTTCAATCTACAGGTATCATACAACAAAAAATGTTGAGGAAGAAATGAAGGAGATTACAGAGCTGAGAAGAACAGAAAATTCAAAAAAAATTAGTTCTGAGACCATTCCGAGATAAATGCTTATTATTAGAGTATGTTCTGTTTCCGTTATCATTTATTTCATTAACAATGGATGCTCGCTCCCATATAATTCTTTCAATCTTATAGCCATCTTTAAATCAGTGGCGTAGCTAGGTAACCAAGGGCCCTGGGGCAAATTAAAAAAATGGGACCCCACTACTATGTAAACTGATTAGGTTTTATCAAATAAAAATATGAAATATACAAATACTTTAAAAACACTAAGCTACTTAAGCTCTTTTTTGTGCACTGCAGTGCAGGTAATAAAAATATTAAACAATAAGTACATAAATTACAATTAAAACTTGGTGTAGGTTTGGCTAATAAAATGAAATACAGTGGAACCTCGATCAACCGTTCTCGCATAATACGTTTTCCCGGATGGAACGTTTATTTTTTATAGTCCCGTCAAACTTCCATAAGAACAATGTTAAATAATCCCGCATTGACCGTTCCCCGATTTCCTCGATAAACCGTTTAAATATTTTGGTCCTGTCACAAATATTATCCCGATTGACCGTTTTTATTGCATATTTCTCCGTATCTCGGCAAGAAAGTTTGACACAGCCGAGTGCAGGTTGGAAAAAATGAAATCATTTTTCTATTCCAAGGAAATCGATGAATCCGCTCTTAGAAAAGAACGCGAGTTTGAGGCGTCTTTGTTCCGATTAAGGCCCGATCCACACTATGGTGCCGTTGACGGTTCGACCTCGCTCCGATCCCGGTCCGATCAAATATTCTTACACAAGAAACAATCAGAGTATTCACACTATCGGATCGTTCCAATTCCCTTTTTTGTATGAGAGTATTTGACTGGACCGAGACCGAGATCGAACCGTTACCGGCACCATAGTGTGGATCGGGTCTAGCCAAACAGTGTGCCAAAGTGCCAAACAACAAAGAAGCAAACAAACAAAAAGGATTTTTTTAAAAAATATTTTTTTATATACAGTATATACAAGTAACTAATAAATAAATGTTTTTTTTTAAGATTTTACTTGATTGTTATTATTTGAAGCTTTCCCGCATTCACCGTTTTCCGCAATTACCGATTTTTTTCCAGGGTCCCTTGGAAAACGTATAATCGAGGTTTCACTGTAGAGAAGATTCAAGGGTTTATTATATAAAGGTCGGGCCTACCAACTGACTAAATAACTTAACGTAAAAAAAATCTTAACTCAAATTCACAACACTGCCAACCTACAGAGAGAATTTAGGGGAATTCCCTAGGCATAACTTTTGAATTTCTCTCAACTGAGTTGTCATGAGTTTCAGTGGGGTTGCAACTTGTCATATTTATTTTTAAAATGAGAGAAATTTCCAAAAGTTCAGTTCGATCGAGATTTCTGTTAAGGATTCGAGGGCCCCCTGAGCTTGAGGGCCCCGGGGCACTGCCCAGCCTAGCCCCTAGGTACCTACGCCACTGCTTTAAATCCCTTCTCCATTTGGCTTGCTTCAACGCCATTAAAGCGCTGTAGATCTGAAAATATAAGAAGAATAAAATCATATTTATTGTTGTTTTAGGTATTTTGTTGAGGTAAAATTTGTTAATATTGATGAACATTATTATAGTGGGTCTCCAGACCCGTTGTAAATGTACAGATTTCAGATGCTGGGAAAAATATCATCATATCAATGTGTATAATGCAAAGCATTCAGCCTTTACAGACAGCATTAATATCAATATAGCTGCTTTTGGAATGTATAAACTACAAAAAATGAAATATATGATGATATCGAGATTGAATGTTGGAGGTTCAACCTTCGTTAATTGCAATAGTAATAATATTGACGCACATGGGAATATAAATACCTGAAACCACCCAAATAAAAAACCAAAATACTGCATAGAAATCTTCTAATTTAAAAAAAATCTCCTATGGAGATTGTGTCAATTCAAAATGGGATAAAATTAAAATTTATTTACCTTGAAAATACTACCAACGATGCAGATAAGATTCTGTGTGGGATTTATAAGTTCATCCAAGTGCCATATGAGTTTTTTTGTACAACCATTATAGTTAATCAAGTCCATACTTAAACATTCGCTATAAGTATAATGAATAATTGGTTTAAATTTGCCTGATGCCTTTTCGTCTCGAACTATTTTGCAACATGACTCTGGAGCTACATCATAAATGTGAGGGCCATCTAGACCGCAGCACTGCAACTAAAAGTATGCAAATGTAAATATTTATTCAGCAAATTATTTTGATTTTAACGTATCGACAAAAAAAGCGAGACATTATCTCTAACAAACTCATGGATTTTTATTAGGTAAAATATAGCAGTCTTTTACAAAAGTATAATAGAGGACTTTTAATCGTTGAATTGATTCTTTAGTTTTTAAGACTTTTATAATGTTAACATAAATGATAGACGCATTTTTACTTACTTTATGTTCCACAATGGAGCGAAATTCGATATCAGTTGAATTATTACCGAAGGATTCTCGAAAGCGTACTTGAAGTTTTTCAGAGCTTGTGATGATTTTCGATTTGGAAAATATTGAAAAAACGATTATTACTATTTGCAGGCTAAAGAGAAACGAGATCGATGCCGCATACTATCGTCAGTAAAATGAAAATATTTTTATATTCAATTAGTTAAATACAAATAAATGAAGTCAAATTATGGATAATATTGTTACCACTCCGAACCATTTGGGAGAAGCAGACATAAATGACAGAGGGAATGAAATCATGGACATAATAAGAAGCAGACATCCCAGAATAACAGTGAGACAATTGATTGTCATAGGATGAGTAGTGTCCAAATATTTATATATATAACTGAATCCCAAGTACCATGCTGATACAAATGTTAAATAAAACCCTTCAAACTGAAAAAAAAAAGGTTTAATATTAGGTAGAGTATACATTAATTAATTTGACATCGACGTTGAATATACTCACAAAATAACATGCGTTTATAATACGAAATATATAGATAAAGCAACGACGTATCATTTCCAGTGTTATTGCACGGCAATCTGCAGGTAGTGGCATTTTGCTCATTCAATTTTAATCTAATATATAAAAATAAGTTGCGTTTCCCGTCTAATGCTCGGGCGAAATGGGTTGATATGCGCGTTCATCGGATTGAGACAAAACTTGGTCCACTTATTGCCAAGGGATCAGGGGGTGACATAGGCATAGTACAATTAACTTACAGTAGATTTTTAATTCAAAACTTAATGTGTGAAAGTTGTTGATTCTGACGTGTTTGAGATTATGCGTTGCTAAGGCTATAGGTATATAGTACCTACAAGTTGCAGTAGGAGGCGTCGTGTCGTCGTCACATACAACACATACGTCAAACGTCAATGTCATTTGCAGGTTAACCATCGGCGTGAGTCAATTATATCCAAATTATTTATCGCAAGCACTTTTAAAATGCTTCATTTCATTCATCGCTTATTCACGTACGTAACAATCGAAAAAATACGTTTGAGTGTTATCCGATCAAAATCAGACGACCAACGTGCAACGAGAATCGAAAGTACATGTTGATTTGAATATTGCTGCATTTCAATATGATATTCATTACGATTACAGTTTGCATCCCAGTGTAAAATGGATAAAGGTTAAATCCTGTTAACGGGGGACAAATTTATTGTCAAATTGAAAACGCCTTCATTTCGACACAATGAAAACAAACAAACCTAACCTAACCAGATTTGAATTTAAATTTAATTTAAAAAATAAAAACAAGAAACAAATGAATAATTATTTTATTTAATAACAATATGTTGACGTTGAAATCAACAATATATGGATCTTCTTTTTCATCGAAAACATTCAAAGCTCATACCAACGTTGGATATTGTCGTGCAAATTGTACATGCAAATAGGCAGTGATATGGCAGTAGTCAGTATTGAAAGACTTGATGCGCGCAACGATCGAGTTCAAACTCAATTTCAAACAGGTAGATATATCAGCAGTGACGAGGCTCTTTGGCCTATTTTGAGCTTCCTAATTCACAGAAGCAATCCGAATGTTGTTCATCTCAGTGTTCATCTCGAAAATGGACAAAGGCAGACACTGCAAGAAATGTTGCTGCTGAACCAACACTTGCGCTGTGTGAAGAAGATGTATTTGCAGAGACATTATGGTACGCACAAGTTCCTAACTATTTTACATGAAATACTACATCCGAGAATTTTCAACGACGTAAGCAAGGGATGCGTGATGAAGGCTATCGAAATCTGTATTCATCTGATGCATTGGGCCCTATTTACACATTACATCCAAATAAAGCCGAGTGTTACTATTTAATAATGCTTTTGGTTAATGTCAAATGTCATACTTCATTGAGAAAGGTCGAACGGAAATTAGAACATTACTCGCCATCATTTTAACCACATGTCCGTCACCCAACCCGAAAGATTTGTGGTAAAAATTCAGAGAGGATTTGAGCGAAGACATTTTACACACCGTTAGCAATGACAATTCAATTGAGTTTTCGGACAATATTTTCAATCAAACTCTGATCCAAATCGAAGACATTTGCTTAACCATCAATATCAAAGAATTCATTCAACAAGAATTCGTTCTGCACTTGAACAGCAGTACGATGCTAATGATTTGGATGCATTTGTCGAAGCAAACGAACAACTTTTGCATGCGGAACAAAAATTGACCTACGATACAATTACAAATGATCTGTTCTTCCTTGATGCGCCCGGCGGTACTGGAAAAACGTATCTCATCACTTTACTATTGGCTCACATTCGATCTCAAAATAGAATTGCTTTAGCTCTTGCTTCATTAGGTATTGCGGCAACATTATTAGATGGTGGACGAACAGCGCATTCGGCATTCAAATTGCCATTAAATATGCATTTATTGGAAGCTCTGACATGTAACATTCCTAAAGTTTCTGACATAGCTAAAGTTTTGAAAATTTGCAAGGGGATTATCTGGGACGAATGCAATGCTTGATCGAACTCTTAAAGACTTACGATCAAATGCAAAACCGTTTGGTGGCGCTCTAATTTTATTATGTGGCGTCTTTCGACAACCTCTTCCAGTGATGCTTTCATCGACACCAGCTGATTCTTGCCTCAAAGCATCGCATCTTTAGAGAGACGTGCGAAAACTAACATTAAAGACAAATATGCGTGTACATTTGTAGCGTGATGCGTCGGCAGCCACATTTTTAAAACGACTATTGAACATTGGTGAAGGAAAAGTGCATGTTGATGCTACCAAGTTTATTTCATCTCCATCGAACTTTTGCGTTGTTGTGCCATCCATCGATTTACTCATTCAGAAAGTTTTTCAGCAGATTTTTAATAATTATAAAAATCATTATTGGCTTTGTGAACATGCTATTTTGGCAACAGAAAACACCGACGTCAATAAAATCAACCACACAATACAATAAAAAATTGCAAGCGATTCTGTTACCTACAAATCGATTGACAGCGCCATGAATGCAGACCAAGTTGTTAACTATCCAATCGAGTTTTTAAATTCGTCGGATCTTCCTGGTGTGCCACCGTACAAATTGGAACATGACTCACTATCATCATCGAGACAACTATATATTCTTAATGAAAAGTCGAAAGTAGAATATATGCTCATTCCCACCGACGTGCCATTTGATAAGAGACGACTGCAGCTCCCCGTTGGACTTGCATTCTCAATGACCATCAACAAGGCACTTCAAGTGTGCGGAAGAATCTAGAAAATCCACGTTGGACAGCCGAGAACTTTTTTTGTATTTGTTAAAGACGGAAAAGCCAAAACTATTCTCTACCCTAAAGCACTTAGCAGAACAATTGAGTAAGCAAAATGTATGCTTTTAATATTTTTTTCTTTATATATCATTCAATATCAATAAATGTATTAATTGTCGGAAAAAATATCATTATTTATATCATTGCTAATTAAACAAGATAACTCTTTCAAATTTCAAATGGTATTTTTAGAACTATTTCTTCTGTGGCAGCAACGCGCCGGGTACCAGCTAGTGTAATAGTCATAAAAATCCGCAATTTTAAATCGGTCTGTAAAATCTGCAGATGTACAGTCCAAATTTATGATGTTTTTCCTGTGAAAAGTTTAAATTGTGAATGAAACATAATTCATTATTATTAACAGACGGTTTTCAAGAATGGCTCAGTGACAACGAGCTGTATTTCAGGGTTTGTACATGTTTGTACAAAAAATTTCAAGTTTCAAGGTTTGTACAAAAAATTGTACATGTTGCATAGGTGACAATTTAAGATGTACAATCTATCCTTTTAAACCTCTGAATACATTCAAACTGTATGTTACAAGTTTGTTAGTCATGCGTAGAATAAGCAATTGATAAAACCATGCATAAGAATTTAGGTTCCAAGTGCATGTAAGTGAATAAAACATGGACCATCCAAATTGCTATGCCTTTTCATTGGACTCACAGGTAGGATGCATTAGCAGTCAATCAATTCGAAGCTTTTTTTTTATTGTAAAACAGTGTAATATTTTGACAGAATGCGTTTTATGCTAGTTTGGCATTGAAAATATTCAAGAATACAAAAAATTGTGTTGTGTGCAAATTTGAGGTTAAGTATGAAACGTCAAAATAAATGAAATGTGTAAATTTACGTAGACAAAAGTAATAATTTATGAAAATATTTACTTTTGTAAATCCACGTCAAAGGATACATTTTCCAAGCGTAATTGCGATATTTCTGTTGAAATTAGCCGCAATTCCCTCATTATTAGTTGCAACAAGTTGATAATGATGTCTATGAAGCTTTGTGTTTACATGCAAACAGGTCAAGTAACAATGAGTCATCGCTAAAGGTCAGTGTGATTAGTAATATTTGTAAGTACGGAATTACTTGCTTCGTGGAATGTTTTCAGCACTTGTCTACAATTCGTAATATTTCACCAATGTTCAATTGTTGCCAAAATCCCCACCATTAACCCCAACAGTACCGCGCATTCTTATTTCATATCATCATCATCATAGTGCAACCACTGACAGTCCACTACAGAACTATGGGCCTCTTCAATATCCATTAATAGGAGGGGTTACATCCATTTCATCTGTGTCATACATTCACCTCCTCATTCGCTCGATATTGAAGGTAGCATTACCACCGAGTTTTATTTCGAACGTTCACCCAATCCTGAGTGAACGTATTGACGAACGCTTTCGCGAACGTCTCGATAAGGAGTTTAGGGGGTTTGTAAAGACTGAGTAGTATTCTTAGGGAGATGGTGGAAAACTACTCTAGACGACCTTTTTAACTCTACTAGAAAGGGTTTTCTGGAGTACAAGAAGTCCAGTCCCCCCTTTCCTCACTAGGGCGTTGCCGGGGTAGGGTGAAGACAGACGTGACGCTTAAGTACATATCGGATTCGCTCCTACACCAACTGAGGGTGTCTTCCCGTCACCGTACAACTTACCCGAGTGAATTCGAGACTGAGTGGTTTCGCCATCTTTTCAGGTTGCCCCTCTCAGTTTGGCGATTACAAAACGATATAGAAGTCAACGGAAGACAAGGTTGTTTACGTTGCATTACTAATTTCATATAATAAATTAATATTACGGTGTAGGAATGTTTGGTGCGAAAATTGAAAAAGCCATGGTCGAGATAGAAAATTTATAAACATGAATTTTAGCGAAAAATACATTTTAATACATAAGCGTTTCTCAGTAAATTGGGCAAGTCATTTTAAGAAAGTTTACCAAGTCCATTTTTTGCTTATACATAAATTGATCAAATTTAATTAGAGAAATAGATATTTACCTGGTTACAAAAAATCAAGGATGAATCACAAATATTTCCATTGCATTAGGAAATATTGAGCATTTTTTAAAAAATCGATACAGAGGACTGTGTATTTAAATAAAAAAATACAGTTTAGTAGCAAATTATTTTTTTAAGTTTATTTCCAAAAACATTGGAGTTTAAAAATGACACAACTGAACAATAAAATAATAAAATTAGTTTGATTAAAAATCAGCGGCGCGCCTGCCATTCGCGACAAATTTTACCCCAAAAAAGAAATTTATTTATAATAAAACCTTATAACTTAAGCCTATCCGGAATTACTCTCGGAGCGATATTTAGAGCTAGTCCCGGAGCGATATTCAGAGCTAGTGCCGGAGCGATATTCAGAACTAGTCCCGGAGCGATATTCAGAGCTACTCCCGGAGTGATATTCAGAGCTAGTGCCGGAGTGATCCAGGAATCCAAGGCGCGCTGCTGGGAGGAGTTATGCCGTACACTCGACTCTAACCCATGGGGACTACCGTACAAAATTGTGCGGGGGAAACTACGGGGAGGAAGCGAAATCTGGAACCAACGGCAAACGGAGGACCAAATAAGCCAACTCTTTCCAGACAAATCTCACACTGTTCGGACTGCCGAGAGATACAGAGAAAGGAGCAGAGACAGCATAGAACCGCCCGCGCCGTTCAGCATAGATGAACTGCAGTATGCAGGTTCGAGGATAAAACCCGGGAAGGCGCCAGGACCGGACGGTATGCCTGGCGAGATCATCAAATTGATGGTTGGGGAGTACCCGGAACTAATACTAGACACAATAAATGCCTGCCTAGAGGAACGAAAGTTCGCAAGAAGATGGAAAACGGCCAGACTGGTATTAGTTCCGAAACCGGGGAAAACTACATTGAGACCGCTGTGCATGCTAGACGGTCTTGGAAAACTCCTCGAAACAATGCTGTTGAAGAGAATCCAGCCAGGAATCGAACAAAAACTGTCAGATAGGCAGTATGGCTTTAGACCGGGGCGATCCACGCTTGGAGCAATAAAACGTGTAACTGATGTCATCCGAGAAGCGTGGAAAGGCTCGGTTAAACAAAGCAAGGACGTTGTGATGGTCACACTGGACATCAAAAACGCCTTCAATAGCGCAAACTGGGAGTTAATCGTGGGAGCCCTGGAGGAAAAATTTGAAATTCCACAGTATGCAGTCGACCTCGTAAGCGACTATTTCAAAGACCGATATGTCCATCACAACGAAACGGACCTGACAAGAAGACTGGAGATGGGCGTCCCGCAGGGGTCGGTTCTGGGACCAACTCTCTGGAACGCACTGTACAACAGTCTCCTAAATATGGCACTACCTGCAGGAGCAGAACTCATTGCCTTCGCGGACGACGTTGCACTGCTGGTGACAGCTCGACATCCATGGGAAGTGGAGGCGACGGGCAACGAAGCCCTCGCCAGAATTCGAGCGTGGATGCGGGATAATCACCTGCAGTTGGCGATTGAGAAAACTGAGGCAATGATATGCAGCAGACGGAGAAGACCGAGGGTCGAGCAGCTTGTTATTGGAGGACACAAGGTGGAATACAGCAAAACGTTGAGATACCTCGGGATCCTCATGGATAACAAGCTGACCTTTAGCAAACACATAGAAGAAGCTGCACAGAAGGCACAGAAGGTGGCAGGCGAGCTTGGACGGCTCATGCCCAACATTGGAGGGCCAAAGCCGTGCAGAAGACGTACCATAAACGAGGTAATACACTCGATCCTTCTGTACGGAGCCCCGATATGGCATGAGTCGCTCAAACGTGACATCAACAGAAAGAAGCTCGCCAGAGTCCAGCGACAGGGAGCGCTCCGAGTCACCGCAGCGTACAGGACAGTGTCTGAAGACGCGGTGCTGGTGATTGCTGGAATACCGCCGCTGGACCTCCAGGCAAAGAAGAGGGCCTTGGACTACGAAGATCCTAAAAATCGCAACGAACATGACCAGAAACTGAGGGAAGCCTGGCAACGGAGATGGGATCAGTCCAGCAAGGGAAGATGGACCCATCGACTTATCCCGGTCATAAGTCGGTGGAGGGCCCGGGAACACGGTGAAACAACCTACCGCTTGACGCAGGCGCTCACTGGGCACGGATGCTTTGGTGCGTACCTGAAGCGGATTGGCAAAGAACCATCCGCTACGTGCCAACACTGCCAAGCGGAGGTCGACGACGCAGAGCACACCATCATTGGCTGTGAGGCTTGGGCACCCCAGAGAGAACTGCTGAAACAAGCACTCGGGGTGGCCGAGCTAAATATCGACAACATGGTCCACAGCATGATGGAAAGTAAGAAGAACTGGGACCTTTGGCGCGACTACGTAGAAGACATCATGAGCGCCAAAGAAGACAGTGAAAGAGAGAGGCGCAGGGCGCCTCTCCAACAATAGAATAGGGCCGCCAAATGGCTAGACTACCTGTCACCCTTGAAGCAATGTGATAAACAATACCAGGGGGACAGAGGAGACCAAAGGGAGCGGTTTAGTGAGTAGGCACGGCTGGCCAACATCCCTTATGGAAGTTGTATCAATACCAGCGTGAATCTCACACTCAGTCTTTGGAAGATTCCGCGCCCACAGGAAAAAAAAAAAAAAAAAAAAAAGTGCCGGAGTGATATTCAGAGCTAGTCCCGGAGCGATATTCAGAGCTAGTTCCGGAGCGATATCCGGAGCTAGTCAGGGAGCGATATTCGGAGCTAGTCCCGGAGCGATATTCGGACCTAGTCCCGGAGCGATATTCAGAGCTAGTCCCGGAGCAATATTCAGAGCTAGTTCCGGAGCGATATCCGGAGCTAGTCAGGGAGCGATATTCAGAGCTAGTCCCGGAGCGATATTCAGAGCTAGTCCCGGAGCGATATTCAGAGCTAGTTCCGGAGCGATATCCGGAGCTAGTCAGGGAGCGATATTCGGAGTTACTCTCGGAGCGATATTCAGACCTAGTCCCGGAGCGATATCCGGAGCTAGTCAGGGAGCGATATTCAGAGCTAGTTCCGGAGCGATATCCGGAGCTAGTCAGGGAGCGATATTCAGAGCTAGTCCCGGAGCGATATTCAGAGCTAGTCCCGGAGCGATATTCAGAGCTAGTGCCGGAGCGATATTCAGAACTAGTCCCGGAGCGATATTCAGACCTAGTCCCGGAGCGATATTCAGAGCTAGTTCCGGAGCGATATCCGGAGCTAGTCAGGGAGCGATATTCGGAGCTAGTCCCGGAGCGATATTCAGAGCTAGTTCCGGAGCGATATCCGGAGCTAGTCAGGGAGCGATATTCAGACCTAGTCCCGGAGCGATATTCAGAGCTAGTCCCGGAGCGATATTCGGAGCTAGTCCCGGAGAGATATTTGGAACTAGTTCCGGAGCGATATCCGGAGCTAGTCATGGAGCGATATCCGGAGTTACTCTCGGAGCGATATTCAGAGCTAGTCCCGGAGCGATATTCAGACCTAGTCCCGGAGCGATAACCTTATTAATTATTTTCTTATTATCTTATTAATTAATTAATTTCAGAGTCATGAGTCCTATTGGAATGAGAAGTGTGTATGTACTTGTTTTCAACTTGTTTTTATTGTGCCAGAGAATCCTGTTCAGAGAATTCAATTTGAAATGCTGCGAAGGATACATGCAGACTTATTTGGCGCAATAAGCATGTATTATCTGCAAGCGAAGACGCAGGGGAACTCCATGCAAGATACCGAAAATGACTCTTTGCGACTGCTATGTCAATTAAAGCGTTAATGCATTTAGAGTAGAAAGGTCAAGTAAAATAAAAATCACGTGCAACTCTCTCAATCGGGTCGCTATCCTGCGTTTTGCGCCCCAAACCCAGTTGCGCCCGTGGCGGGCGCCTGCTTTGCTACGCCCTAGTTACGACCCTGCTCAGATATCTATTTCTGCTAAGTAGCAAGTATAAACAACAGGGCCGTAACAAGAAAGTGTCAAAGCAAGCGTCCGCCATGGGCGCATCTGGGCTTGGGGCACAAAACGCAGAATACCGATCCGGTTGAGAGTTGCACATGGTTATTTTTTTTGCCATCCCTTCGCCTGTGAGCAACGGTTGTACCCCTGGGGTAATGATGTGGAGTAGAGGTGCGCGTAAGCAACCTCGCCGGTTTTCTCATTAAACGCTGCTGGGGTAGCCCAGCTAACATGAGTTGGGTGCGCAGGTCACCCTGTGCTGCGTACCCATTTAGGGGTGAGTGTAACAACCGATTACAGTAGTTGGTGGAGACTGTATCAAAGGTTCATCGTTATCCTCAACCGCCTAGGCAAACAGGGGAGAACGATTTAAGGCTGTTAGAACGGCGACTCATCTCCGTGGCTAAGTATTAAGAATGACCGAACCGATACGAGTACCATGGGAAAGGGGTATCCCCTGCAGTCCGTCATCTGCTGTAGCCTCCTTCAAACTGAGGTTGGACTCGTGGTGGCAGTGTGTCCACGGCAGTATTCCCTTGAATTTAGTTTAACCCTCGTCCTTTCTCCTCCATAGGTGACGGTTGATAAAATATCAGAGATGACTGTTGACGGTTAAGGCCTGATCCACACTATGGTGCCAGTAACGGTTCGATCTCGCTCCGGTCTCGGTTCGATCAAATATTCTTACACAAGAAACAATCAGAGTATTCACACTATCGGATCGTTCCAATCCCGTTTTTTGTATGAGAATATTTGACCGGACCGAGATCGAGAGCGAGATCGAACCGTTACCGGCACCATAGTGTGGATCAGGCCTAATTCACCTATCGTCACAATTGAAAATTTTTAAATTTCTATTAATATTTCATTAATAATTTTTTTTTCAAACCGTCACGGTTAAACATCTTTAAGCGAAATCGTTAAAAATTATGTAAATATTTTTTTTTTCAATAAACATTTTTATGATTCCAATCGTTACCGTGTTTCTTAAAAAGTCACCAAAATAAACATCTGTTGGCACAATTTTTTTTCGGGGAATGAGTTCTTTTTTTGGAACGTTGAAAATTTTTGGATAATAATTTACTTCTTTGCCACAATTCTTTAGGTTTCGTTAGAAAAGATTTACTAATTAAAATATGTTATGAAAATTTTAATTTGTTCCGATAGATGTCTATATTTTTGAATTTTTAAGAATTTTGGTAACAATTGGAACCATAAGAATGTTTACTGTAAAAAAAAAACGAAATTAGGATAATTTTTAACGATTATGCTTAAAAAAATTCTGACAGTGACGATTAGGAGAAATTTGAAATTTGAAAATTTTTGTAAAAGAATGTGTCATTTTTAAGGGTCCAAAACTTAGAATTTGAATAATTTTGGAAAAGAATGTATTTCTCTGCCACGATTATTAAGGATTAAAAACTTACTTGATAATATATATATTTTTAAAATATTAATTTGTGTCGACAGATGTCCTTTACTTCTTACTTTTTAAGAATTATGATCACGAACGGAATCATCAAATTGGTTAGTGTAAAAAAAATGTATAAAAACATAGCATGTATAAAAAATACAGCATAATAATTTTATTTCGATAGGAAGTGACTCTTTCCCCGTTTGCTTAAAATAATATGTGGATTACGCTAATGCTTCAGTTATTTTTAGTTGTAACAATCAAAATTAACTTAAGTACGTGTATAGATTAGATTAACGAAGTAAATGTAAAAATAGTTCGATATAAAAAGAATGAATGAACACAAATGAAAGCTTTGGTGTTTACACACACCCACCGTTGCTAAATTCGCTGGGAAGATAGAGCACAAACATTTCCAAGCTCATCCTCAGTGCTCTTTGTATGGGCAATGGAGGAGTTGGGGGTTAACTCTGACTGTTTACTATGTAAATTTAGCTCAATAAGCCAGATAGGTCCAATCTACTCAGTACTGCTAATTCTATGTTAAATGAATTCCTTCATCTTTGAATCAACTATTGGATGGTTTTTCAAAATTGTTTTTTTTTCTCCATATATGGTGATTGATAAATATGAGGTAAACAAATATACGTTTGAAACTATGGAAGGAGATTGATTTTAAAATAAAACTCTGGAGGTGTACTACGTGTTTTCCTGGGAATGTACAATATCAATATTTGTGAATCACAATTATAACGTTCTTCTTTACACAAGTTTCGATTAAATCATGTATGATCAGCTATACAGTACGTTTGTAATATTTACTATTCTACTTTTCAAATTAATTTTACGTACAAGAGAAGTTTTGAGCTAAAAATATTTTGTTTTTGCTTAACAAACAGCCCATTCAATAAACTTTGCAAAAATATTATCCAACCAAAATTAATTTCCTCGTTCTTTGATTTTCAAAGGAGCATTCAACAATCTATCTACCTAAATAGGCTGAAAATCACCCTTTTCTATAATGTCCTCACAAAAAATATTGTATAAATAATACCTGTGGTTTATAAGCGTCATAAAATTTAAAAGTGATTAACGCAATGTTATACAAATAAGACGCTAGACATCAGATAGTGACTGACTGGATTGGGGGTTAATTATAAATCGAATCCATTTCTTGCGTTGCTTTACACAAAGAGTGTCTTCCACTGAACCTTTAGCCCCATGAGAAACGTTACGCTCAGAGAGTCTAGGTGCCTACCTATTTGTTCCACGCCTTCCAAAGGAGGCAAGGTTTCCGCGGGAAAGACCACCTTCGATAATGTGCACCTGAAGATGCGATGGAGGAGGAAGGACAAAGGTTAAGCTAAGTTTCAAGGGAATACTATTGCGGGTTCACTGCCACCACGAGTCCAATCTCAGTTTGAAGGGGGCTGCAGCAGATGACGGACTGCAGGGGCTACCCCTTTCCCATGGTACTCGTATCGGTTCGGTCATTCTTAATACTTAGCCACGGAGACGAGTCGCCGTTCCAACAGCCTTAAATCGTTCTCCCTTGTTTACCTAGGCGGTTGAGGATAGCGATGAGCCTTTGATACAGTCTCCACCAACTTGGCCCTAAGACAAACCGTCGAAGACTATATAACGAGGTGGTGCACTCGGTACTATTGTACGGAGCTCCGATATGGGCCGAGGCACTACACTTCGAAAGGGCCAGGCTCAATCTGGCTAGAGTACAGAGGAGAAGCGCGATCAGAGTCGCAGCAGCATATTGCACAGTGTCAGAGGACGCAGTCCTGGCACTGACTGCCATTCCGCCAATCGACCTGCTCGCAAAAGAAAGGAAAGCTATACGCACCGGCGAAACCAGGCAAAGAGCTAGGCAGTCCACCATGGTGGAATAGCAGTCCCGATGGGACAGTCGATGGACCCATCGGCTCATCCCTGACCTTAAGCCCTGGACAGCTAGGAAACACGGTCAGCTATGCTACCACCTTACCCAGGCACTCACTGGGCATGGCTGCTTTGGTAGCTACCTGCACAGGATTCAAAAAGAGGCCGGTCCGAATTGTCACCACTGAGGAGCGGAGCTGGACGATGCCGCGCACACGCTATTCGACTGCCCGGCTTGGAGCACAGAGAGGGACACACTGCGGGAGGAGCTTGAAGTCAATTCACTCACTCCCAGCAACATGGTCCCTACGATGCTAACCAATGCCAGGGCATGGAACGCGTTGTCCAGATACGTCGCGAGCGTTATGCTGCAGAAGGAGGATGCTGAACGACTGAGACGTCGGACACGCACCGAAGCATCCTCCTCCTCCTCAACCCATGAGCGAGAAAACCCAGCAGAGATATATCAAGAATAGAAGAACCGTGAAGAATTCACGTTAACACGAGGCCCTAGATGGACACATACCGCCACCCTAGAGCAATACTTCGCGGTAGCCGGGTGGCGGCGGAACCGGAGGAGGGGTTTAGTGAGTCTGGCGATGCTCAGTCAAATACTAGCGAGACGCATTACCAATGCTTAGTCAAACCTCACACTACCTCAGAAGGAGGTGTCTTCTTGAAGATTCCCCTCCTTCGAAAAAAAAAAAAAAAAAAAAAGTCTCCACCAACTACTATAATCGGCTGTTCCACACACCCCTTTATGGTTACGCAGCACAGGGTGACCTGCGCACCCAACTCATGTTAGCTGGGCTACCCTAGCAGCGTTTGATGAGCAAACCGACGAGGTTACTTTCGCACACCTCTATTCGACATCATTTCTGGCGCCAGTTCTATAATTTAGTAAAACTTTGAATATGTACGAGGCATGTTCAGAAAGTAAGTGTACTAGACTTTTATGATTTTTTTAGAAAATGTATATTTGAAAAAAAAATACAGGATCTTATTGATACATTTATTGACTTTTTTTGTATAATTGCCATCCTGTTTGATGTGGGAGCCGTGACAATAGATTCTTTATGCCCTTCTCGAAGAATTCTCCCATCAGCTCCTTTCCCCATTTCAAAACCTCTCTCTGCACCTTTTTGTCGGTTAGAAAATTAATTCCACCCATGTGTGCCTGCAATCAATAATTTTAGTATCTATACTTTCAAAATTTCCTCTAAGATATTTTATCGTATCCTTTTCATTGACATAAGTTTATCGTGCAACGAACCTTGGATATAACCACATTAAATGTTACCAATATAAAGCATCATAATATCCGATTGATGAAATTGAATTTTGTGATAAATATGGTGCATGTTATATTTTATGTTGAATGCACGAACCAGAGCATGTCCTCACGTTTTTATGGCCGCTCTATGTTTTGCATTATTGATTGACATGTCGTTCAACCAAGTATCGTTGCTCTGTTTTTCGATAGATTGCTCTTTAAAGCGTCATGTAATTTTTCGATCTAGGAAGATCAGGTATTTTTTTAAGTATGCGAATAGTAATTTAACATTTTAAATTTATACAGCTTTTATGATAATGCTTTTTTACTTTTGTATATTTAATATTAAGTCTAACAGTCTAAAATCGGTGTGCTTTTAAAGGTCTTAAGTTACGTTAATGAGATTTAGACAGACACTTTGTTTGATGAGCTGAGTATTTCATCTCTCGTGTTGAAGTATAACTAGAATATATAATATACCAAATTATATTGGATGAAGAATATCGCATATGCCATGGCATCTGATTATCAATAATTTGATTAGATTTAGACACAATAAATAATATTGCTCCCCCTTTAAGTAGTTGGAGACTTTTTCTCTATCACATATATCAGGTCAGTCCAAAAGTTCGGACGCATATTAGTACCCATAGAAAATGAATATCGATAATCAATACAAACGTGCAATGTTATATTTTTTATTTCCGTGTGGCGAATCTGCCAGATTAGCAGCGAAAAAAATTAATAGTGTACATGATGAATAAACTATCAGTGTAAGAACTGTCCAGAAATGGTTTAAAGTTGGAGAAAGCAACATTTATGATGAACTCCGTTCAGGACGTCCTGTTAATTTTGATCATTTCAATCAAATTGCCAGCAACGAATTAGATTTTGACCCTTCTTATTACATGTATTTTTTAAATTCAATTAACTCAAATTTGTACGGTGTGGTAATCATAAAGCCATATAGTTCCAAATTAATTAAAAGTAAAACATATCGTTTACGTCAGAAAAGAAACTTTGCACCCGGTGCTTTAAATTTGCGTCTCATTTTAAAATGAGCAAAATTAAAGGGAATTGTATGTGCGTTTTATTAAATTTTATTTAAAAAATATATATAAAATATACTATATGTCTTACTCAGATTATTAACAACAAAAAAATAATAAAAATATTATTAAATTTACATGAAATTTGCACCGTTTACCATAGAAAATTTTCTGTGTAATTTTATTATTTTTGCATGTAATTATATCGTGTTAAGTGATTCGTTATAATATAGGATTTATGCTTAAAATATTTTCACATAATTGTTTGGCTTATTAGCATACGATAGCTGACAACTTCAGGATGGCGGTATAATTACCTTATTGATATTAATTGTTGTTTGCACCACAAGCTTCTTCAAGCTATTTGCCTAAAACGCGCCGACATGATAAATTAACAACATATCTTTAAATTAGATAAAACATTACATATATTACTACATATTCGATATCATAGATAATTGTGTTCTTGTTCGTGACACGCACATGAGATGATTTAAGAGAAATTTCAACAACAGGCGGTTAACCAAACGTACACATTATACTTGGGCGTATAATTAGCGATTTTTTTTCATTCATGAATGATCTATTAAATAAATAGAGTGATTTTCAATATAAAAAACACAGCATGTCGAAAATACATTTCACTTTGTGGTTATGGAATAAAAACAATAAGGCTTCATTCTTATGAATAGGAACCATATTCTTTTATGTATCAAGAATATTGGAAAACATGCGATTTGTTGTCTTTAAGCGCAAAACGAACATCGAAGAACACCTTGTAAAATGGCTAGCATACAGAATATCATACCAAAGAGAAACCTCTATGCAGATGGAATATTTTTATTTTAAAATGATCTATAATAGCGATTCCTTAACTTAAGTAGTCCACAAACCCCCTATTGAACAAAAATTCTTTCGCAAAATTTTTTTGACGGATCCCATCCCAATATTTTAGGTCGTTCTTGAAACTTAATTTTTCAAACAAACATACATTTATTTACTTAATAATTCTTTCTAAGCAATCTTTCAATTGTCATAAATGTAGATATAATTTGACACAGTCGCTATCGTTAGATCCCTTTATTAAAAGACGCTTCCCGTGCGTAATGTGTTAACATGGCAAACGCCACTATATACAAAGATAAAGCGACTCAAACACAATGATGTATTGATTGATAGGCTGAAAATTGGAATTGTTCCAGAAAAATAAAAATGAGCTATACAAAGTATTTCCAAAGTGTAATTTATACATACGGGATACAACTCTGGGGTCCAATATCGAACACAAATATTGACATTCTCCAACGATTTCAGTCCAATGTACTATAACTGGCGCTCCATGGTCTGTGATAAACTTTTTGGGTATACCCAATCGTCTAATTGAAGAATTGACCTAAGTAATTAAGAATGTAGTAACATATAAAACGCAGTGGTTCACAAATACATAAAAAAATACTTTGTGACCCCACTCTTTAGTAAGACTAAATATTAATTTCACAGACTCGAGGACTCAATTAAAAACCTAAGTAATATCCCATTATATTCTGCTCTTACAATAACAATATACATAACAATAACGTTAATTGCGTACATAGCAAATCTATTTGTTAGATCTAATGAGCTTAGATATTAGATGAATCTAGCTTGAAATTCTTTCTTCTGTAATGGAATTCTAAGATCTTGTCGTATTTATAATAAAACATTTAGTCACTGAGAGATTTGAGAGAGATCCTTCACTTATAATTTTATTATTGATGCTTTCTTGTATGTTTTTTTTTATGAAATAGTTTTATTACTATTTTAAATTAAGGTCATGTGATAATAGTAAGTCTGAAGTCATTTTTTACACTCTGATTACATTTTGCAGTGCAGCTCCTTTAATCTCAGCTAAATTATTTGCATGTTGTGCTCAAAAATGATGGCGGATTAAAACATTGAAAATTAAAAAGCTCACCTTTAAGCTTTTTATTCGTGATCATTCATTAAAGTTTTGATTAAATTCTATGAATATTTTAAGCTGAAAGTTTTAATGCAAGATGCAACTTGCAGCAGAGGATGAGACTGCAAATACAATTACATCTCAAATTAACATTCATACTTTAAGCTTGTTTCGCAGATTGTCTAAGAAAGTCGAATACTATTTTACATCTGTAATATTTGGAATTCATTAACGATAATTTTGCTCCTGCCTTAGTGAATAAGAAATTGTATCTATGAAGTTCGATTCAAATGTGGTAAAATATGTAAATTAGATTCAAAACGGACTATTGTTACATTTGTAATTTATATTAACAGTAGGCCAGTGGTTCTTAACCTTTTTGAAGTCACGGTGCACTTTTGATCATAGAAAAAGTAGGTTTGCATCAGAATTAAAAAGTCGAAAAAAATATGTGAACATAATTTTTATTACATATTTTATTTTTAGGTTAAATTATATAAAAAATGTTTAATATTGAAAATAAATTTAGTTAGGGGGGGATTTCGGAATGGATTAATCGTTTCCATGCTAGGAAGAATCTTTCTCCATAATAGAATCGTGTTTCTGGGTTTATTTTTGACCAAGATTGTGTAATTCTATGTCCATCCAATATCGTCATTTTTTTCAGAAATGAATCAAATTGTTATCTTTCCAGCAAGACTTTTCAGAAAACTGTGACGATAAAGACGTTTCATCGGTGCTATAACGTCTTGATTCATGAGCTGAATCAAAGATTTCACATTGGGGGGCAATAGTTTTGTAACCATAAGTCCTTTTCTAAGGGGCCTTTTTTTAAAAAAAATGCCCCTTTGAAACCCATTTCTTTTTGAACGAATCTTTAAAAATCTTCCTGTCTATCTATGCTCCTTTCTGACTATAATAATCAACAGGAAGATTTTTAATTGGAGTTTCTCTTAAAAGATCGAGGTTTAATTGCTTTTCCAATCACCAAAAGTTTTATTTTATGTGTTCCTGATGTGTTACACTCTTTTTTTACCCCATTTCCTCCTTTTTCCTTCTTTATACACCTTTCAGTCACGGTCACGGTCCTTTTTCACAATCTTACACTCGTTGTAATATCTGCCCTGTGTAACAAGCTTTCTTAAACTCCATTGTCTTGGTAGTCAAGACACTTCCTTAAGCATCATCCTTATCACTTTGAAGAGTTTTTTTTATTCTTGACCTTTGTATATAGCACCACATGTAAGGTTCGGGAAACACCTCATTATTCGAGTTCCACCGCATTTTTTTAGTATTGTGTGCGTCTTATAATCATAAAAGAAAATATAGCAGTAATTAGTGAATTGCTCAGTTCGTTTAGTGCTCCTGATATCCAATTGTTTAAATGGCTTAAGAAGAACTGGGACAAAATTTATCGATGTGATTATAAAACAGTAATTTATGATACCACATCCTAAAGCTATGTGTAAAAATGTGTTAGTTGATTTTTTAAAAATTTAAATATCAGCTGTAACTAATGAAAAATGAAATGAAAGCAGTGAAAGACATTTGCCTTTTCATAGTCGTAATGTATATACAATACTGGTTTTAAGCCCCTGTCGGATATTCAGCACTAAGAAACGATTTGCAATTATTAAAAGACCTGGTAGACTTTGAAAATATAAACCAAACAATGGCCAAAGTGGCCATGAAAAAAATACTGGACCATTTATGGTACTTGTCGGAAGAGTTGGTGTCTTTTGCATATTTTGCACTAAGAATCGAAGGTGTAGAAGATTACCCGAAAAGAAAAAGCATTGATATTGAACACATCACCGAAAAAAGTATAGAAAACTCTTTACGATTTTTCCAGATACTAGTTGTTTCATCACAGTTTTTTAATTTAGGATATTGAAACTTGGAAGGATAACTCTGATTTTAAGGTTGCAAAGAAAACGGTCCATTCTATGCGGGTAGTGAATGATATTGCTGAGTGGGATGTTGCCTTAATGGAGGAATATAATAAACTGATGACAATCGGCGAAAGCAAAAGCAATATTTACTTTTGTTAGTAAATGCTTACAGAAAGAAATATACTGATTCAAAAAAATGATTTATGATTTTAGTATTAAAAGGGCATCCTTATTTATAATCTAAACATTACTTCTAAACTTCCAAAGTCACATAAAATGTGCAAACGAATGACAAATGTCAATTTCTAAATTTTTTAAACAAAAAGCTAACAACTCTTTTGAACCTAGTTTAATTTTTAAAAGTTCTTTAGATTATACCCTTTCCAACGATATGCTACATGTCATACAAATCATTCAATAAGTCGTTAAACCGGAAGGAATACCAGTTTTCCAAGTTCAGAGTTAAGAAAATACACTCATCCCTCGATTTACGCGGTACTCATTTTACGCGGTTTCACTTTTACGCGGTCAGATTAAAAAAAAAAAAACATGTTTTGTGGCACACGTCACACAAACGCGTATATTGCATCAGATTACTCCCATTTTTAGGAACAGACGTCTGTAACCCCCTCCATTGCGACAAGAGACGTTCCTCCTTGTATCCCGTTTTTGTATTAATTTAAAGTCTCGATTTATGCGTTTTCTCTCAGAACGTATCTACGATCGAGGTACGAGTGTACTTTTAATTCTTATGATGGTTTCATTAAATTTATTTACAAAATTTTGTTGAAATTAGCTATCTTTGCTTCATATGTACGCATGACGTTCTTTCCTTATTTCAAACTGTAGTTGTCTTAAGTAACATTTCCTCTTTCATTTTAGCAAAGTCGGCGCTTATTCCTTCAATTAGAATTTATTTTATGGGCACCTCTGTCGTGTAAATTAATTCATTTCGGTTCTATAAAAAGCTTCATACTTTTTCTTTACACTAAATTTACAGAATGATTTCTAATGTTACCTGATAAAATATTGTTTTTGTTAATGATTAAAATGAATCAGTTTTTTTATTGGCTTCTGCTTCATTTGCTATAATTATTCATATTATATTACTGCTACGACTGTTCGATCAGGTTCAAGAAATCCAAAATAAATTATTCCAGTGTTACCTCATCATACACGAAGAAGTTTTTCATTGTCTATGATAGTTTATAGATAGGAAAATATAATTGAAGCGAAGAAATCTATTATTTTTTTCGATTAGATTTATATTATAGTACTCATTTCTCATAACTGATTTGATGATGAAAATTATTTGCAAAAGGTAGCTAATATTATTGTACAGTTTACTTGACTCTCCTTGTAAGGTGAAAAATGTTGCAGAAGTATTAACCAACATAAATATCTTGAAATTATATGGTTTCATCAAAAGCAATTTATTAATTTCTAATTAAATGCCACAATTCATATTTTTGTTCAGTTTTACATAGATCGATCTTGGCTTCGTTTGTGTGATTAGCAAAATTTAGTATTAAGAACCTATGATTGATAAGGTTTTTTTGAAATAGAAGCTGCAACCAGTCAGATTTATTAAATAACCTTATATGTTTCAATTTATTTTATAAATGGTTGTCTTCTAGAGGATTTTTGGATGTTGTGGATATTTTTAAAGTAAAAGACAAATATAATTCTGGGATATTGCCTCATATATTATTATACATAATCTTTACTATTTATAATAAACATTATTATACATTTCAACAAAGGTACACATTACATTATTTTTTTAATATAAATATATTACAGTATCATAATATTAACGATGAAAATATGACTTGGATGTGTCACCGTGGTTTGATTTGAACACAATGCCAGCCACATCAGAATGTTCAAATCAACAAGATGACATGAGATCCATATATCTTTTTAAATTTACAACATTAACGTATCTTTGAATATTTTGATCAATGAAAGCCTGAAACACAAATTAGAATCAGCATTTAAAAAACCACCAAATTTATCGAGTTCCAGTGCCGATTTAATCAGTAGTTTTGCCAGTTATTATGTTTATGATTCACAATGCAATGCTGATGTTCTAATTTCATAAAGTGATTGTTTGATTTACAATTCTAATGAAAACTGTGACACAGGAAGGGTAAAACAAATAGAGCGTTATTTGCATTGCCTAGTTTTCAATCCCGTCCATTGTTTGCTAACAAAATGAGAATATTTAATCCACAGAAAACAAGATTTAAAATAAAAATCATATTCTAGTAAAATATATCTATCCATATGTTTATGATCATTTTTTTAAAAATATAATAAAAGCATATTCAACACTTGAAATATCAGCTATAAAAAAAGCATAGGACTTCCTTATATGAAATCACGAATTAACACATTAGCTATAGGACTGGCGAAATACCATGAAAAATTCAATAAGTTGAGATTATTCTTAGACGAAAATTGACAGCCCCCTTGATCTCATAAAAAGAATTGTTAATAGAAAAGAAAACTGTTGGCTTATTATCAAAGACAGACATTTCAATTTTTAGTGTAAAGATTTTTATTCTTCTCCATTTCCATTGCTTGTGCTTTCCGCCTGAGAGAGATCTGCTTCTGTAAAAATAAAATGGTACATTATAACCATAATCTAAGAGTTATAATGAGATATAAGCGCGTATGATTGGACGCTTGTTGTAAACATGATTTGTAAGCTTCAGTCTGATCTAGAGATACGTTTGATCAACGCTTTATTGATAATCAATCCAAATAAGTGTGAAAAAAATATATTTATTTAGTTATATTATATTAAATTATAAAGAAATATTAAGATGCTGCAAAATATCTCAGCTTTTAATTTCCATATATTTTTCGTCATCTGAAAATGTATAGATTCAAATCTTTCAATAAAAAATGCATTCTTACCATTTTAATCGATGTTTTTATTTTTAAGGAGTTGTGTTTGAATAAAGAAATTATTGCATTTTTCAAGAATGAAATCACATATGGTTGGATTTAAAGATCTTACCCTTCTATCCGACAATAAAATGCGTTTATGACCGAAGGTCTAATGAGTTCTGGTGCGCATTTTATTAATCCCTTAAGATGTATTCCGTGGTTTAAGGGTTGAATACGCAACATAATTATTTTATCACCGTTACGCATTTGAGAATCGGGGGTTATATCTTGCATTCTACGCTCACTTTAATGAATGTATCAAAGATTTCTATGAAATTCTTTTTTTAAAGAAAATATGGATGGATGTATAAGAGTATTCGTAAGCAAAAAATAATGTTAATGGCAATTTTATAATTATGAATTATGTTTTTTATTACCAGGTGCGATCCATTTTTTTCCTCTCATCCCTACGAACCCGCTGGGTCCTTTTCGCTTTTCGAAGCTGTCGTCGTTCCAAGAAAGCCTATCAGAGAGCATTTGCAATTCGCTGGGTCTACCGGCGGATAATTTTTTGCCCCTCACTCCCACGAACTTTCCTCTGAAGGGGTAATCGTATGGTCCTTTTTTGCCTCGCATGCCAAAGAAAGATGCTGATGAGGGCATTTTTTTGCCGCGGACTCCGAAAAATCCGAGATTTTGAGCCCTTCTTTGTTTCATACTAATCATGCCGTCTACTCCGGTCTCAAGACCGTTGTTGCTTTGTTCCAAAGATACGCTCTCGAGCGACTTGTCGTTGGTGTGTGAATCCCCGTTTTTGTTTCCATCGTCGAATAATTTATCATTTTTGAATGAATCCTGATATAATTTATCGTTTTCGTCATCGAATGTGTGCAGATATTCCATACTGAAGTCTGGTTCGCTCTTCTTTCCGCGCATTCCTTGGAAGCCCATAGGAGTACGCTTATTTGGATAAGCCAAAACCGGATATTCAAATTCTCGCTTTCCTCGCATCCCTTGGAATCCCATGGGGCCTCTCTTTTCAAACGTATCCACTCCGAAAAGATTGTCGGTTAAACTTGTTTCGTGGTAGAGTGGTTCTGTGTCCATTAAATAATTTTTCTTGCCCCTCATGCCTTGGAAGCCCATCGGTGCCCTCTTCAAGAGATTCAAATTATTGGGATATCCATAGAGCAAGTCTGCCTGAAGGGGGTCTAAATAGGGAGAGTCGCTGAATCTTGAGTTGAAATATGGGATTCTATCGGCGTCGTTTTGTTGGTAATAGGCTTCTTCCATGTTCGACAAGTCGACACTCTTTTTTCCTCGCATGCCTTGAAAACCAGAAGGTATTCTTTTATTGCTGATCTCTGCTTGTATGGCAACGACAAGTGCTGTTATAGTAAAGGTAAACCAAATCCCTCTTGTTGTCATCCTGAAACAAATCGAAATAAAGATATCATTAGAATTACATACAATTTAAACAAGTATTCTTATTCCATCAACAGTAGAAGAAACACCCCCGACCGAATCCTTCATATAAATGTTTTATTAGCCATTTAGTTTTAATGTAGTTACTTCCTAAATTTATTAGTTTTATGACCAATTTAGTTTGAAGTCAAAGCGAACGATGCTAAATTCAACACCCAAAAGGCACATAAACATAGCCGGAATGAAACTATGACTGAATATATTACTCGTATATATGAACTGCACTGAAATTACTCAAATTGAAATGCATAATATTTATGCTATATGAAAAGTTGTAAACTGACGTGAATTTGTATTAATGATTGGAAAATTAGCATATAATTAGAACACAATAAATAATTGGTTAAGTAAATAGAATAGGCATTTGAGTGCCGCACGAACTATTTTCTTATAAAAAAATAATTACACCCTATATACGAGACATCCCAAAAGTAAGGGTACTGTGACAATAAAGGGCTCTATTTGTTTGTTTTTTAAGGGTTGGTCATATTGAGTAGTAAAAGGGGATCTCCTGACAAAGCGAGCATAGCAGGAATACGGTAATACGTATATTTACGTTATAGTTGAGTGAAAGATGTCGGTAAGAAATCCCGCCAAGTGCGAGAGGGTCAATAGCACCCGCGAGTTTCTTGCGCGTCTTGAATTGAAAAGTAAGGATTTTCTGAGCTCTATTGAGATTGGAGATAAAAATCCGATGGCTCATTAAACGTCTGAGTCAAAAAGATAGTTGTCTTAGTGGTTTCCATCCGCCAAAAAAATTCAAAACCAAAATTTCGTATGTGTGTAATCGAAAAGGTATCATTTTGGTCGAATTTCTGCCTCAGGGAGGGACCATCATTGCACAACGATATTGCGAAACCCTAAAACACCCAAAAGGAGCATTCAAAACAAAAAGAAGGGTATGTTGACGAGAGGAGTGTGCTTGTTGCACGACAACGGCCGTCCTCACAAAGCCTTAACCACCAAGGCCCTCTTAGGCTTATTTGGTTGGAATATTTTAAATCACCCCTCATATTCCCCTAAATTGGCGTTTTAGATTATCATCTTTCATCATACGTGAAAAAATACATGGGTAGAATTAAATTTTCAACCGACGACCAGCTGTAGAAAGTGTTTCTGAAGTGGGGGAAAGATCTGACGAGAGAGTTCTACGAGGAGGGCATAAAGAAGCATATGGCGCGGCCTATCAGATGCATTGAATGGAATGGCGATTGTGTTGAAAAATATTTAGCAAGTATATTAACAATATAACGTTTTTTTTTCAAATACACTTTTTTTAAAAAAATATAAAAATTAAGTACACTTACTTTCAGGATATTTTTCGTACTACCCGGATTTGATTTTTATATGTTGAATCAATATATTTTTAAATGAGCTTATTCATCACATTGGATTGGACGTAGGCGATCTCCATAAGAGTATTTTCCAAGGAAAATACTTGACATTTTATTTACCAATGCCTTTTATGTGTAGTTAAATTAATTAAAGTTTAAATGTCCACAATACGAATCCATAATCTGCAATATTGGTATAAAATACGGTAACTTGTTTGTAATGTAACTTTTGCTAAATTATATGCCAACGATATTATATTATTCGATTGAGCAAGAATGTTGATTGAAGTTTTCTTGAGATTGTAAGAGTTTTTCTTTTGAAAAAAATTCGATTTCTAAAAGTCGTCAATTGTTATTTCATAAGTGAGTTGATGAAATGTTTTTCGTTCTTATTTGAAAGCCTCGGTAAAACATTATTTCAATATTATCGATCACAATAAGGTTTGTAAATAAGTTTTGATGAAAAAATAAACTTCGAGGTGTAAATTTCTCAGAAGTGGATTTGTGTCACGCAAAAGAGTTGACTGTGCTTTTCTTTTCAGATTTCTTTTCCGAAAGTTCGACCAGATGTACTTGTTGTTTGACATTTATCGCTACCTGACTTGATTAAAATGAAAGGACCGTGGTGCTGGATAACATATTAATGCCAATACTATTGTGTATTATTTATTAAAATATATTTTTTTAATTACTTTTTTAAAATATTTATACTAATGATAAAATTGGATAGTATTAAAAGCACCCATTACAGCCTTTAAGCATAGGGAAGATCTTTTCGTAACTATAAAGTTAAAATTGCTTCTACGCTGTATGATACTAGTTCTGTAGGAAGATGTGAATAAATAATTTTTACTAGATGGGTTTTCAAATGGGCACATGTGTCAGCATCATTAGTATGAACTCGGAAGAGCGTACTTGCAGCATCCGCCCTCTAGAAGAAGGATTTTTGCATGTGAATGCCTTCATCAAAGCAAAGTGACATTTTCACCATGCAATTGACCTTATTTGATGTTAAAATATATGGATTGAATGACCTTATTCTAATTTTGCTCATGGAAATAGATTCATTTAGATAGAAAATGTATGTATTTAACATGAGTTCCATTTAAAAACGCAGTGGAATATTAATTTAAAACACTAAAAGAGCAAAGTAAATGTCATAAAATTCACAAAGAAAGTATTCATTGTAACAAGCAAGAGAACGGGCATAAATCACAATGATCGAATGCCCTAGTTTCCCACTCGCAAATATTAATACGGCTTTCTAAATAATTGTCCAAGCTTTTTGCTCACAATGAACGGCTTCAAAATTATTTTTATGCACTTCGAATACAGAAACAAACCAGTTCTGAAACGCCAAAAACAATAGGCAAAGACGTGTAACTGTCTAGCATTGTCGTACTTTGCAGAGGCGGATGGATATGAAGACTTGGTTGTTATGTGCTTGGAACTTTGTTTAAACTTTCTCGTCGACGTTTGCAACAAAGCTCAACTAAAACACCATAGTGAAAAAAGATTGCTTTTAATTTCGGCTAACATAGATTTTAACAAATATTCATAATTCAGTGGATTATTTCTTAAAGGGGTTAACATAATGGATTCAAATCCCTTAAGGGATGAAAGGCAATGGGTGAATATAGTCGTTTTGCACCCACTTGAGTAATTAAGCCCATTTCTATGTATCAAAATACACAAAGGAAGCCGACTTAGGATGATAATTTGTCATAAAGATTTATTGCCGCTTATGAAACTTGCTTATTATTAAACATATTGAATTGGGTGAATAATAAGCACATAATAAAAATGAGATGTGCCATTTAAAGTTTAAATATAACCATGGTCAATGGTGTTGGCAAAAGCATAATAGAGCTATAGTAGGTGTCCAAATTGTATTATATAATATAATCCTTACCATGGTAATAAAATTGGATTATTCTAACGCCATATCTAATAATTGTTATATGTTATTTGTATATATATGAAAAGTTCATATATAGTCATGGATGAAATTAAAAATTAAAGAAGTTCTGAGATTTTTTGCACAATTATTGCCTCAAAGGTGTTCATATCTTCTTTTTAGTTCACTTACAGAGTTGTATTTATATATTCGATGGTTCATAATAAGTTTTTATATGCAGATGTAAAACAAAAATGTCTCCGAAAAAAACACTCTTTTCGGCGAATTTCCGAGATTTACTCGATTTTAACGGCATATCTAAAATAAAATCCGCGTTATGGTGAGAGCTCTCACCGGATACAAGCAATAATATTTACATGGCGAGGATATTCGCGTGTGCAAAAGTGGTTCTTAAAAGCTCGTGAAAATGCTCTGGGTTATATTCGTACACAGTCGCCAGGATATTCATAGTCGTAAAAGAAATGCGCTTTTAGGTAGACAAGTGTGCGAAGAATGAGAGCCTTTTCTTCATCTACAAGTGTGTCGTCAGTTTTTTGTCTTGCAGGCCCGAGAAGAAAGCCTTGCATTAAAAATAGCAACAAAAGCGCCCCTCTTTGCTGCTTGCCATATATCTGCATGAATATTAACACATGGAAGACGTGAAAAGTTGGCTTCTTCGAACATAAATGGCAATAAAATTTGCCATTTATGAATATGATTTTAGGCCGATGGTTTGCATAGTTTTGTAATTATATTTCATTACAGGTTTATAATTAATGAAATTTTCCGTGTAGTGTTTGAATTAATTTAAACCTTATCCAAACAAATAGGAACATCCATTCCATTCCTACGCATTGCAAATTTGCTACAATCATCTCGCTCAAACTTTGAAAGAACATTTTATCAAATGTTAATGGCCATTAAACCGCCTGCTGTAACTATATTTAATTTAATAAATCATTTATTTATAATTAACTTTAATTTTAATAGTAAATTTGTCTAATTGCCATCGGAGATTTCTAATATCATGCCATTGCCATGCCCTCTTACAAAGCTTATTTTGCTCAACTTATGTGTTATATGCACTCTATGATTATTACGTACGGTGTATATTTAAATCATTCTATAATATTAAAGATTTGTTATTGCAATTAGAGTAACGTTTGTCTTAACTTATTTAACTTTAAAGGATGATGGCCATATACATTATAATATAGGATAGAAGCGGTCAGCATAGCAGATTTTCCCCGGGATTAATGGTAGTTTTTAAATGCTAATCTAAATGTTACTTAATTAAAACGGTACAAACTTTTCTTTTTATTACAAATTGAAATCATGATACAGTAGAACCTCGATTATCCAGATTGTTCAAATGAAAATAATAAAATTTGCTGATTTGCACATAGAGAATTGTATCCACTTTTGCTCAAGTACGTGATGGATTGCATATTACGAAGTTTACTCATTGTTTAATATCAGAAGATGGAAGCCCAAAGCGAAAAAATATGGAAAAATCAGGAGATACTGAATATATTCAATAAAAGTAATAGTGGTGTACCAAATACATATCATCGGTGGGTGTTTTTAGCACAGTAAAGGAAAGGTTAAATTGGAAAAACTTGTATATTTGGAAATGCATACGTTTTAATAATATTAAACGATTATTATAAATTAGATACATTAGAGTCATATTAAAGCTTCCGTCCAGAGTTTGGACATTACAACGGTTTTGTACAATACGAATGGAGTATTATAGTGCAGAATTGTTAAAGGGTGAATGTTATAAGCATCACGGATCACAACAGGACTGTAACATAAAAGACCCAAGGGATGCCTATTTAAATATAGCAATGCTAACGTCAAGGTATCCCGTCCACAATATTATCTAATCCCTATTCCATTGTACGCGAACGTGTCCCAAGTTATTATTAGTCGTGTGTTGCGGTGACAAAAGTTAATTTCGATTGTATAGAAATCTCGATTGTTTTAATTTAGCAAGTTTGCAAGTCATCAAAAGAGAACTTAACTTTTCACTCACGATCTCCGAGTGTGGATTGGTGAGGATAAGCCGTCGAGAATCTACGTATGCCAAGCAAAGCTCCATTAGCATTGTGGACCAGATTTGCAAGTTCTATCGGATGAATACACCGGGAGGAACACCGGCGTAACAGTGGGAAGGGAGTGAAGGTCTTGCATATTTTACCCTCAATTCCTCGAATTTCGGAGTTGACGTTATCCAGAAACGGCGGCCCGTGTATCATTCAGATATGTATTTAAAAAATGTCTATTTTCGACTTACGAAAATACTTCCAGTGGAGCGTGGGTGTAATTCGGAAAATTACACAGGACAAAGAAAAACGACCAAAAATTACCCATTGTTGGACTAATTGTTCGAGTCACAATCTCCCACACCCCACGAGAGCCAACATTTCTTAGGGGAATGAACCCAAATCTTATTATTTTCCACGCATACTTCAACGACCCCCATCTCCATCTGTTTTTATTTTGAATAATTTTAATGTGAGGTAGTTTATAATGCTCCTTTACATACAGAATAATATACGAAATTGAAAAAACGAGAAGAGAAAAGGTTCGAAATCTCAATGAAACATGTATAATTTATGAGGTGGTGTTTTTACGCTGGCCAGAATGGAATTCTCATTCAGGAACAAATTGCTTAAATACATTTTCATTTTAAGCATGAATGAAGACTGGAAGACTTGTCAGAAAATATTAAGGCCGAATAACATAATCGATCCAAACATAATAAAGAAATTCCTATTTTGACGATGTTTCCTTGTGTATTGTCTTAAGAATTCTATTGATTATAAGTATATTAATATTTATTTACACATATGTTCGATTCGATTAACCTTTTTTCATATTTAAAGATAAATTAAAAGCTAAATTAAATGTAATTGATTCATTTCAATAAATAATTACATCTTAAGATAAGATGCTGTGATATTGGCCAATTTGCTTTTCTGTTTGTATACTTGTTTCATTATTTGTATTCATATTGAATTTAAGGAAATATATAAGCAAAATTTGATCCACGAAATAAATTATCCAATCAAATATTTAAATATATAAGAGTATTCATCATGCATATTTGCGACTTTGCTTGCGAGCTGCTGATAATAGCACCAACATTTTGGTAAATCGTTACACTTATCTCCGAACTGAAATGAGCTTCAATTGAAAAGATATCACGAAAAATATGAGATATGATAGAGATGCTTACCTCAGAATAAATTTGATTGGCAAAGAAGAAAGATGAGAAAGCAAGGACCAGCTCAGGTCTTGATTTTGTCAGAGAAATTAGTTCAAGTGATACATTCAGTAATTTAACGATTGGATGGATATAAATTCTTCAAATTTTGATACAATGCAGATGGAATGTTACACTGAAGATGATGCTGATGATGATATTGAAAGTGTCTTCGTTTTCTATCCAAAGCATTTCGCGTGTGACCTTAAAATAAAGTAAATATAATCGATCTTCAAAAAGAAACTCTATACGTCATACTGATTATAAGTTAAAGATTTGATAAAAAAATACATTGTGCTCTCATTTGGAGCAAAAATTGTTTGTATTTATTAATATAAGCTTCAAGAAAAGCAATATGAATTTATGAGACTTCAAAAATGAGCTTAACAGGAATATATGGGCGAATTTACGAGTGTAGCATCGACACCCAAAGGACCATAAAATAAAAATTATGTATATGACTGCATTGGATGCATCCAAACAATATCACATTGTGTGGAAATAAAGAATGATAATAAAATGCAAAATCCTTTGAGAATATGTTCGTATAATATAATATTGTATAGTAATTATATATTTTTTAACAAAGCCTTATCAAATTCTATGGGGTTAAAAAATAGTAAATATTTTATAATGACGTTGAACAATTGATGATGGAAATTCCAGAAACGAAATGAACGCAAATATTTTTCATAATCGAACAATAAGCTATCACGTTATTTTTAGAAAGGTTTTCCATGAAAAATATGATATAGTTAATGCAAAAATGCTAATGATAATTAACGATAAAGCATGAACATTGTCAAATATGTAATGCCAATTTTCTTATCTGTCAAATTTGTGTAATTGCACTTATCGCTAATACACGACAATGCTTCTCAAATCCCGGATCAGACGTTCCAAATCGACATTAAATGTTGAATAATTAAGTGTTATTGGACAAAAAAATCGATATAATAAATGGTAGGCGAATGTTTCCCTTCGGGTGTAATTTATAGGGTTTTCCTTATCTGCAGTTGACGAAGTTTTCAAAGTAAATTGTGCTTTTCAGTTCGAAATATAACTTGAACGCGATAATTATCACGCCATTGTCTATCATCCTCACTAAACTCCAGTTTGTTCCGCGGTAAATAGAATATCTCCATCTTTTGGGAGCACGAATGTTACGCTTTAATTATTCTCGCTAGCATACTTCAAAACAAATTTATTTAAGACACCCCGCAAAAAATAAAGCATTCGCCATAATAGCAGAGAGCCGGGGCGCATTCATATTTTCGTTTTATATTTTGCACGATTTTAATTTCCGAAACGAATTCAATCAAAAGTTAAGCCTTTGTAATATATCTAAATAAAACGCTTAGAATGTGCTTAATTAAAAATTAATTGAAAGCTATAATCTATTTAAGAGCATTAAAGCCGTAATCCTCGGATATAATTATAAATATGACTTACCTGTGTGGAGGAAAACGTATCAACTTTAATTTATTTTTGTTCATACAATATCATATCACAAACTTTATATTAATAAATTGGAAAAAACCATTCTCCTGGACTCTTATTATAAAGGATCTTCTCAATCCGAGCTTACGTATTAACACATTCCTGTCGAGTTGCATTCATGCGCGTTATTTGTGTACTATCTGTAAACGTGGGAGATGCTCCTGCGCATATTTACGCATGTCATCATTAAAATATAATTTTAAAATATTGACAATTTTGTTCCTCACTCATAGATCCTTTCCTCCCTAAAATTCATATTCTCATTGTTTTATCCTAATTAAATTACGTATGGAGGACAAATAGGAAACCAGTACACTCAAACTTCTTTTTGTGCGACTTTTTTGTGCGATTTCGAAGTTATGCGCTTTTTTTTAAAGCAATTTTTTCTTTTTTTTAATTTCATAAAGAGTGCGTATCGAGATATTTTGGATAAAATAAAAAATAAATCATCAACACTAACCGAAATTTGGAAAAAAATTATAATTTGGGATTGTATAAATCATATTGCATCTACTATTTCTTTCGAAGAAGAAGGCGATTTTGAGTCATATTGAAAATCGCAATAAAAATTGGCAAGACGCTCTTCAAATGTTACGAAAAATTTAACGTTTTCCTTTTTTTTATTAACTATTTTTATGCGATTTTGGATACATTTTATATAGCTGTTTCAAAGTTATGCGGTTTTTAAAATCCATGGAACGCATCTTCACACGTTCTATGTAAGTCATTGCTTTTTTGTGCGATTTTTCGCGGAACGCATCTATCCGTTAGAGAGCAGGTCTAGTAGGGAATCCAATCCCGAGCCAAAATTTCGATCCCGGGATTTCGGGATTTCATTAGACAATCCCAGGACCAGTCCCGGGATCCCGGGATTGGGATTTTCAATATTTTAAGAAATTACCTAGATGAATTTGATCAAAAATTACTAATAAGTCCATTTGTTCAATATAAAAAATCACTTGAAGGCCAAAGAATTTTATTTATTTAAGAAACGATAAAAATACAATTCAAAAATAGATAAATAAAACACTAAAAAATTCAATGTTATTTTTAAAATATGCCCGAAGTAACATTAACATTAAACATTAGTGTTTCGTCATTTAGTCTGGATCTGATTTTGGAAGTCAAACAACTTGCTGCTGAAAATGCACGCACAGCTTCCACACTCGTTAGAGGTATCGTCATCAGATAATTAAATGCTAGTTCGAGTTGATGATCGCGTGAGCTCTCATTTTCGTATAACACCATCAATATGACTGATAAAATTATTTTCTGCTGAGACTAAAAATCGCAAAATTCCCAATTTCCCTACAAATTATTTATTTCCGTCGCTGCAGATGAATACTTATATACTATAATACTTTGATGTGATTTGTAATTATATTACGGAGGAATACAAAAATTCTGAACCCCGTATCTATTATATTTCATATCGATATTCCCATTATTCGTCGAGGTGTAGTAAATACATCACCGGTAGGGGAAGGTTACCATAACAATTTGAAAAACATACATGTACGCTATATATGTATACATAGATTAGACAGTCACTGCTCCTATGCGTCGCCTAAGTTCGCCAATTAGTAATTACGCCACTGTTTCCAAGCGTCCAGATTTCGTCGGGAATGTCTCGATTTAGTAGCCTTCATCGTGTTGGTGAGGTGTACGATTTCTGTTAGATAAAAATTTCAATCCCGGGATTTCGGGATCCGGGATCTCGGGATTGGATTCCCTAAGGTCTATCATTTACGTTCTTCGAAACTTACATGAAAATTTACGTTCAACATTGATACGGTAAGTAACAAAAACACTTCTCCAATCGGCATAACTATAATTAAATCTAGAATTTGTCGTAAGGTATTTATGTTTAACTACTGTCATGCTTAAATTTATGATCAAAAACATTTATTTAAATATACTAAAATTCTGTAGAATTTATAAATAGTGTTGATATTGCATTGTTTATGTTACATATGAGGGGATAAAGGGAATATGAAGATTTATCATTAAAAAATATCGATTACAGACAGTGATAATCATCATATTTAGTAAGAACCTCAGATTTATCATCATTTATTTCATCTGAAATGAAAAGATGTATGGCATCCATAGTCAGGCATTTCAGACTTTTGTCTTTTATTAGCATATTTTATTTTATTAACTGATGTGGATGTAATAAATGCGTCGCGCATTGAAAGGATTAAATATAAAATGGCGTTTTTATACACTGGCCAAAGTGTGCAAATTCATCGACGCTCGAATTTATCTAACCCGCATATGACCGTCAATAAAAATATTCAATTAATTATTATTTTTTATTTTAACATATTGCACGTCATGTACAATATGGATTATAATTCTGTTGGATATTCTTCAGTATAAGCTTAACACCGTGTTTGAAATGTTCTAAGCATGGAAACTAAGCTAATATTTCTTAATGAACGAGTACGAGAGTAAATTTTGAGGATTCCCCAGTGTACGTGAGGGCATTATCCTCTAAAATTCACCTGATGCTGGAGTGCTTAGCTTCCGTAGTGATATTTCTGTTATTTCAAAACTTTTACGGTGTTTAATGCATCTTGCCTACAAGGAAACTGGTCCATTATTCAATATAAGCAAAAATATCGTATTTTTTTCTCGCATAATTAAATTCCAATCTTAACTTCCACCACTTTATTATTAACACACAAAAGGTGCTTAATTGAAATGAAATATGGAATATTTCAATAAGCTAAAAAGTTTAAATTGATTTTCATTATTCAATTGTGATAGAAAAGCGACCCCATAAAAACTTTTTCATTTAATTATAATTAATTTCTAGCATTGAATATCACCAAAGCTGAATACACTTGTTAAATGTACTTTATTTGCATACTTTTGTGTGTCAAACATTCGTTACAGGTCGTTAACATGATTGAAGCCATAAAATAGTCTTATGGTTAGGAATTCATGACTCTTTTGCGTAGGGTGAATCAGTGTACATTTTGAGAGATCCCTATATGTCTTTTCTGTGGGACCCCTAAGGCAAATAAGCTTCCGTTTTGCATTATCAAAGCAAGGACAAGCGTCTTCCCTGCATTTGAAATTCTTACAAACGCTCCTGGTCTCGGTTAATGTTTACCTGCTTTTATAAAATGAAAAAATCATAATATCCGCAAGAAAATTGTATAAATTCGTATTGTTTTAATTGTATAATATATTTCATATTTAAAAATGAGTATGATATTAATTTAATCACTAAAGATCAAATTTAAGCCATATGCAAATTGAACCTGAGGACAAGTTTTATTATCCATGCATATTATGCGACACACATAATATATTTATATATCAGATAATCAAGCTAACGATTATCAATATGTTTGATAACAAAAATAAAAAATATATTATGATATTTGGAGTTATTTTTATCGTTTAGTTAATAAAACAAATTGGCTAAATTTATATTCATATTAATATAGCTTGGTGACAAATATGTATACTTTATTTAACTCAATAAGTTCACCTGTACCATTCTTTCTGTATGACGACATCAATGAATCCATATAATCACCCTCGCAAAGATTTCCAAGCATGCTTTTCATCGTCGAGAGAAAAGTCTATTCAATAAATTTAAAATATGAAATGTTGATATTACTCAGAAATGGAACGCAAAAGTAATCTTAATTGGAAGAACGTAAAATGCAGCACACAACGAGCACAATTTCAAATATAGGACGAATTTACATTATGCGATTTAAAATACAAATTGTGAAATTCACTCTATTAATATGTAATTAAATTTACAACAATACATTTAAATTATTATTCAAGCACCAATAATGTTGAATTATATTGAGCAAAATAACATGGTATTGTTTCAGGTTTATCTATTAAATTGCATTGGTTATAGAGTCTTAAATTGGAAAGTTTTGGTTCATATTTATATTTTGACCATTCTGACATACACTCAAACCTTTTTTTGTGCGACTTTTTTTGTGCGATTTCGAAGTTGTGCGGTTTTTGAAAGCATTTTTTTAATTTTATAAAAAGTACATATCGAGATATTTTGGATAAAATAGGAAATAAATCATTAACACTAATCGAAATTTGGAAAAAAATATAATTTGGGATTGTGTAAATCATATTGCATCTACTATTTCTTCCGAAGAAGAGAACGATTTTGAGTCATATTCAAAATCGCAACAAAAATTATCACACAGCGATTATAGTTTGTAATTAAAATAATTAGTATTTCACTAGTTGATGCAAGATGTCCTTTAAACGTTACCAAACATTTTATTTTTTAAATTATCTTATTGTTATCCTGTTTTTTTATTAACTTTTTTATGCGATTTTGGATACATTTTATATAGCTGTTTCAAAGTTATGCGGTTTTTAAAATCCATCCGTAGCTTTTTTTGCGCGATTTTTTGCTGTGCGCACAAAAAAAGGTTTAAGTGTATTTGGGAAATTGAAAGTATTAATATTTCCAAATGACCATTTCGATCAAAATTTAACCTAATTTTCTGGCTCCGAATAAAAACCCTTCTTCATATGAATATATGCTTAGTTTAAAGTAAAAAAAGTTCTTTGTAAAAAACGTTTATTATTTAGCACGTTCTATGAAGGGGTTAAAAAAGTCGATCATGAATGAAATTAACGTCATCTAACAGATGATCAAATGTTCAATGATGATCAATTTGGCGTTAATGTAATGATTAATAATTTATAAATAATAGTCAACATACAGATCCTTGTATATATTGTATAATATAAATAAATAAGAGGATTCATACTTTAACATCATAATGTAATCTCATAGGTTGTAAAGTTAATTTTAAGGTCCATTTTGCAATGAAAATGGATATTTTAAAATTTTATTCAATATCAAATTGCGTAGAATAATTAATTGAGTATTTATAATGTTTATTTCACTATTTGCTAATTTACTTATTACGCTTAATAATGTTGATTGTATTAATTTATTGTTATGAATGGATGTAATTTAAAAGGTCACAATTTATAAATATATCATTTCAATTGTATCAATTAAGCCAATTAATAGAAACGATTGTATGTATAGGATAAGGAAAGTTCAAACAGTGTTGGATAAGGTATTTAATATGCGACAGGGCAAATAATTCTCAAAGACCAATGATCCATTATTTCGTGCTGTGATTATAAAAAAATATATCATAATGTTTCGCTGAAAATTTTAAAAATAGCAATTCTTAAGTAGCAAACTAAATTTGCCACATTCTCATAACTCATTATAAATCGCCGATTAATATAAGCTGGGGGAGAAGATAAAATTTAATTGTGGTCGTCAGAAATTAAAACCGAAAGTTTCATACCTCTAACAGTAATTTCGAAAGTAATGATAAAATCTTTAACGTACCATTGTTTTTGGGAAACGCCGCTCTTGAACAAACGTTATTTCCCCAGAGGAACCAACCCTTTGGAGGAGGTAAACTCTTTTGAAGTCTCTCATTCTATATTCTTGTACTACATATTTTCATTCACGCAAATGACCGTTTCATGTTCTTGGTATTCGTTGCCGTGGTTGCCATTCCACGTAGCAGGAAATGCCTTGTTAATTAATATCCGGAAATTGTATTCGACAAGAATGGTAATCGGATTTATGTAGACGTTTACAAACTTGGTACAAAATCAGTTCCATGGATTATACATTTAATCGATGATATTTCAGCCAAATAATAGTCTGAAATCGAAGAATCCACATAAAATGTATGATATTTATGACAACGCATTATTAACCTACATCATTAAAGTGCCAGAATTCATGTGGATAATTTAATTTCAAAAAATTAGGCTATATTTATTAAAATCAGGCATTATTACTGCGCTAAACGAAAAGGGCACGGCAAATTTTGTCTCCCGATTTACTCAAGCAATTATTTTAATGGAGTTATTTTGTTTGTGCCTGGAGCGAAGGTTCCCTAATAATGATAAACTAATTAAGGGTCAGGCAGTTACCCAAACAATGGCCACATTTGATCTACAATTAACTGATGATGGACGAAATTAAGTATCAAACTCGGACCGAACATTCCCAGTGGGATTATAACCATGGGATGTAATTTCTTGTCGCGGGATCAAAAGCGTAAAAGTCGAATTCTGATTAAACTTTGGGACTTTTAAGTGAGTGATTAACGCTTGAATATTTTCAGGGATTACAGAAATCTTCGTTTTGAATGGGTCGTGAAAAGTTTTTTTATCTGGCGTATGGACTTTATCGTTTTGACTTGAGAAATGGACGTTAGCTATTATTTTTTGTTCAAGGAAATAATAGGCTCTGAGTACAATTGTCAGAGTATATGATATGATTTTAACAATATGTCGAGCAGCAGGGAGCTCACAATTCGCTGACGATGACGTAGTATATATAATGGAAACCTATTGAAAGGACGTAAAAAGCCTGTTCGAAACGACCACTATCTCTGGAGCCAGAGGCACTTGTATGATTCCCAAGGGACCATGTCATTGAATCGACCTCATCTCTGCGATTTTTGTTGGTTTTTTAAAAAATATATTTCGCCCACGTGTCATTTTAAGATGCTTTTATTCTTAAAGAAATTACTTGGAATTAAGTCTGAACAATTAGACTTGGAAAAACAATAAGGCGATTTATACCTGGAGCAAATCACTTAAGGAATGTGAAATAAACAAGAAATAAGGATGGAATCTTATATTTAATTAATTAGTAATGTTTTTACCTGTACGAGAGAACGCTCTATTGTTACGCCTGGTAAAAGAAAAGTTTCTTTGATCAATGAAATGAATTAACTGCTTTCGACATCTAAATTGTTACAATAAAGCAAAACTGACAGGAAAACCCTCCGAAAAATGTTTCAGCGAAACATTATTCTGGATCAAATATTTTCATCCCCTATATCACGCAGCTTTTCATTGTATAGAAAATAAGGCAAAATACGAATGAAATCACGTGCAAAATTACTTACGAAACCATCAACTTTCCATGGAAATAAGAAACTATGGCAAAAATGCATTTGCATTCTCTTTGTGCACGTTTACAATCAGGATTTACGAATTTAAAACTCTTTGAAATGCATAAGCAGCACTGCAATAAAAGCGTAAAATTTTCAAGAAAAATAATACGCGAATAAAACAACATCATTTCATGCTCAAAGCCTTCCACAAGAATGCTTCAATTTTTAGCATTTTTATAGCTTTCCAAGTTTAAACATTAATCATGTCACCATTAGCATTACACACGTAAGGCATAATTAAAAAGTGCGGTGTTTCTTTGTCCGACTTTTTTTACAAGCCATTAGAGATTACTCGACATTTGAATTTACAAACAACCTCAAAATGATGTTATTTTTTGATATATGAATACATAACACATTTTATATAACTGAACAATTCCTATATAGTTCTTGGGCATGTTATAGAACTGTTCGCTAAATATATCTTTGTACGAACTGTACCAGAAGAGATAGACAAACATTTAAACATATAGGCATTCAAACCATACTGTGAAATATGCCGTTTGAAAATACCTTAATAAAATCGCTGCTTTTTTAGATCCATTCACAATGAAAATGCATGTTTTGTGACTTGAGCACTTGATGTTTTCGTTGAAATATGGTGACATTGACGATCAATATTTTGCTATTATAAAATTCTATGTTTCGAATTTTCAGCATGTTTTAAACTTTTTTGTCTTATATAACACGCATGAGTGTCAAAATTTTTCTTGTGTTTATTTTTACCATCGACTTTTTTATGACTGGCCCCGAAATATATCATTTATGATTCATTAAATTATCAAGTTCAAGGATATCATTACAATTTGGTTTAAGAAGAACTGAGACAAAATCGGTCAAAGTGATGCTTGAAGATTTTTCTATTTAAACAACAATTTAAACTGACCAAAAAGGAAGAGAAAGCAGTGAATAATATATGTATTTTCAGTAATAATGTATAAAAAATACTGGTTTCAAGCCCCTGTCGGATATTCAGCACCGAGACTGATGAATAATTAAAACTTTGTATCCTTTGGAAATATAAACCAAACAATGGCCAAAGTTGTCATGAAAAAAATACTGGGCCATTTATGGTACTTGTCGGAAGAGTTGGTGTCTTTTGCATTTTTTGACGACGAACTTTCAGCTAAAGATAAGCAAAATATGGTAGATGCACTAAGAGTCGAAGGTGTAGAAGATTTCCCGAAAAAAATAAGCATTGATGTCGAATATATCAATGAAAAAAGCATAGATGACTAGCAACATTTAACGATTTTTCCAGTTACTGGATCTCATCATAGTTTTTAAATAAAGATGTTGTCCTTGGAAGGATGACTCTGATTTTAAGACTGCAAAGAAAATGCTTCATTCTAGTCAGGTAGTGAAAGATATTGCTGAGCGTGGTGTTGCCTCAATTATTAATTATTATTATAAATTTATACTAACAAGATATTTGAAATTTAAATCGATTTCGAATTTATTGAGCATTTGAAATGTACAATTCAATAGAAAGCTTTTCGAAGTAATCTCGCATTGAACATATAAGCGATATAAGATGTAATCCCTAAACGTTCATGAGAGAATTTGTTAATTTCCGCCAATTTTACAACACCGTTGACAGTTTGTGATCGAATGATTCTACAAATGTATTCTAGAAAATTGAATTTCCGATCCATAACACCCTTTTAATTACAACAACGTCATGTCCAATGCTCCGTTGTTCTTCATATAGAGGGCAGCATCCTTTATTACTGAGTCTTTATATTTCAAATTTGAATTCAATTATTTTTCAAACGTCAGTATTATAAACGTACAACGAAGCTCTGTTTAACTTTTTCTGCATTAGTTCAGTATATTATGTTACCTGACAGAAACAAACATTTGTATCGGACGATTTTTTGCTTTTTAAAAACTACGGAAAAACTTTTTCGCATTGTGTGCAATATTCCCGCGTGTCATGGCTTTTGTTCGATTTATTCAAAACAGTTATAAATCATTTTTTTGTAGTACTTGATTCCTTGATATTATTGACATTATTCCAAGTATGGAAATAAATAGGAGTATGAATGGAAATTGTGGAGGTTGTCGAATGTTGTAATATATGGGCGATGACGAAATTCAGACGGAAACTCTCCGAAAACCGGAAATCGAATGTAAAATCGATATATTCTACTATAACATCCTAATACAAATATGGCACAAAAAATAGAACAATACGGAGCTCATGTTTCGATTTCAAATCCAATGATATAATATAAAGTCTTGAAGTTATAAGCTGCAAAAGGAAATATTTTTCGTCGGGTATTTTTTTTTAAATTCGAATCAATGTTCAAAGCATACTATTACTATGAATTGAAGAAAATAAACTTTTAATTAAGACTTAAAGCTATGATGAAATCTTCTCAATCATTTTTTCTTTTGTGTAAAAAATTCATCGTAACGAAAAATCGAGATTTTTAAATGACCGTTTTAAACCAGATTTTATCTGAAAATTAAATATTGCCATAATTATTATACAGTTTAATAAAATACAGATTTAAACGAAGGAAATAAAGGGGAAGACGACTTTAAATTTTTTTTAATATGCAGTATAAAACTCCACAGTCCATCTCCATATAACAGACACAAAATACTTTGAAATGTTGTATGCAATTTAATTTTGGCAATATATATAATTACAAATAACTCGTCTGTATTCAAATAATACTTTTGAAAGTCGCTGAAGCGCTTACAAGGAATAATACATTAACTTAATTATGAACAAATTGTAGTTTCTGAGTCATTTAAATCCAATTGATGAAGTAATATATTTTAGAGCAATAGTAGTTTGTATATAAGCACGCATAAGCAGTCAACCAATCCAGACATCAATCTTTGCTAGGGTTAATCGGAAAGTAATTATGCGTAAGGTTGTTTGCTTTTCATGCGTGATGTGTGCCATAACGAGAGTAATTAATCCGGGAATAATAATATACGAATATAGCCATTGTAAAAAATATCACATATTTATGTTTTGCAATGCAGAGAAGAGCACTGGTGGATGCCGCTTCTGTTGAAATAAGTAAAAACTGGAGTTTTTGACACAAGCGATTATCCAAGAAACTTTATACATAAATTCAAACTGAAGGCGTAAATGTATCCAGCACCAAAATAAAACAATGTGGCGCAAAAAAATGTATTGTTGGAATATAAGAAGAAATATCCATTTGAATAATTTTCATTTAAACAAAGCTGAAAGGTTGTCATTTCAGGGTGTGCTGATCATTTGCATTAAAATTTTTGTATGCCGAGATGAAAACCCTGCGAGTAAAGCAACCCCTAAGTGAAATGCACAAATCTTGTAAAATTAAGTACTAAATGGCATATGCCTGGGATGGCATACGTGCAAGTACAATGTATGCAACTGGAGCTTTCAGGCTTATTTGCAAGGGTAATTAAGCTCCATTTGGAATGAATGCAGTGAAAAAATGTCATTAAATCCTTATTGATGATATATATATATTTTATTTATACATTTTATGCATTTTAAATTGCTAAAATTTGATGTGCCGAATTTATAGATTTCACTACTCGAATTTGACCAGACTTCTCAGAATTTTATATGTAAATGTATATAAAGCATTCAAGCATACGCCACTATCCCGAATCCAACAGGTCGTCTTTAAGCCTTCAAACAACTTTCGCCGAACTCTTCCCGTTAAAGCGTTTTGCTCTTGTTTTCTTTCTCTCCTATCAAAAAATGTAATGCAGAATGTAAATCGGAAACGTGAAACGAACCAAATCGCTTTTTGCGACTTGCGATTCAGCACTTATTGCTGCAGAGCGAAAGATACAAACGACGTTACTACCTTTTAGATAAATCAACTTTATCCCCTGACCTTCGAAAACTACCCTGGTCATACACGAAACGGAACTATTTCTGAGTATTTTACAGCAATTTATTACGGTGTTTGCATGCTGATCGAAAAATTTATGTCTATTTTTCGTAAAAGGGCGAAAAAAACTGAGGGCGTTTGTTATTGTAATGGAAAAACTTACGGCTTGGTAACGAGTAATTGGTTCGTTGGACGGGTCGGAAAACACTTTAAGCAGTTTGTTGAGCAGGTTTCAGAATGCAGGCAGTTAAAATATAAAAGCTTCTGCTCTTAAGGTCGGCATGGAGCGAAAGCTCTAAATTGTATGAGTCTTAAACTTTTCTTATATACGTCATGAGAGTGAAAAGTTTGTAGTCCTGCAATTATTTTACATGCGACGAATAACGATGGTCGTGTGATTTTTACAACCAATTAAGATTAATTAATGTAATTTGTGAATGGCGAAGACGACGTTTTTAGTAAGTGAGTATTAATGTTTAAAAAAATGTATTTAAGTTAAAAATCTTTAAATTTTTCATATCATGGCCTCCAAATTCTTTTGAAAAACGGAACCACCCTAATAATGTTAATTTTTAAGACCATGATTGTATTTTTTTTACGCGGCTTTCTAAAAGTTCTATTGCACCCTGGGGACTGTCATAAGTACGGTACTGAAACGAGAAGGTTATATATAATAGGCGTAACAATTTCAAGACGAAGTAATACCACGAAACTTACATTAATTTGTATAATCGATACAGATTTACCTACTTAAAAAATTCAAATTTATTTAATAGCATTTAGACTAAAAAATATTTTCGCATATAATTTAAAAACAGAAAAGAAATCCAATTTTGCAAATCGTATTTGATGTCATCATAAGCAATTAACCATGGAGCTTTTAGTTCTTCAAAATACAACTCGACATGCACTTGATATTGATAAAAGGCATTTAGATTCGGGTCTATTAACGAATAATATCATTAAATGATCACAATATTTTTTATAAATCGATTTATCGAGCGGTTTTTAATCATTTTAATGTATTTGTATCCATTTTAAAATATATAATATTGTATTTTAAGCTACCTGTATGTCATAAAATATTCAAAAAATGATCAATATTCTATCCGTTTAAGGGTTATAGAATTAATTTAATTCAATAATGGGACATTCGATAATAATGGCTTAGTACACAATAGGGATCTTCTACATGTCTACTTGATATTGTGATGATAATGCGATTTTAAATAGAATGTTACACTATGGATATTCGATTCTATAGCGCGTCCATATTTCCTTTTTATGTCAACGTCATTGTTCATATGCAGCAATATAAGTCCATTCTTATGACGACACATAAGCTTTTACTCAGTGATTATTTGAAAGCCTTTTCCAATATGCATAATGTGAATATCAGCACAAAATACGATCCTTGTAATATATTTTGAATAAATACATCATCTTGTGCTGAAAATAGATAAGGGTTCGATCGTTTTCAATATAACTATCAATCAATCACAAGCCACGTGTCAGAATGGCCGCGTAATTTGTTCACTTCATAAATCTCCATTAGACTGGCAATTCTTCAGAATTGTCAGATAACAATTGCATCCAAAGAATTTTGCTATTTAAATGATACTTGAATTTTTTATTGAAGATTCCTTCTAAATATTTATGAAATTTGGATCACAATCGGAAACGGGATTTGTGGATGATTTTCATATTTATTGATAGGCACGAACGCAAAAATTCTAATACGCAAAATGGCACTGAAACTGTTGACCATAGCATAAAAAACATACATAAAATCAAAATATGATTGCAACCCTTCGCTATTCGCGTAAATAAACCCATGCTATTTGTTTGTAAATAGTATTATGTGTAAGCTACGCCATAACACTTTTGCGTTATGGAATATCCAATTTCCCAGACAAAGAGGAGCAAACAACGTCGTAAAAAATAACCTTTTCCAGAAATTCTGAAAATGTTCAACGGTCTTTTTGTGACTATTTTTAGTTACGGTCAAAAATCGGTAATGGAAATCGATAATAAAGCGAAAAATTCAATATACTGCTTTGCATACATAAATGGATTGCTTATCCACCCTTTTATGATAAAGGGATTTGCGGACAATCGGTTACCGCATATCAGTTTTCCTAATAAGCCACGTATAACATACGATTCGTGTGTTATTAGATTGTGAAATATTACAAAAACTACATTTTCATATTTTCGGACATGGAGATTTACGGAGCCAACCTATAAAAAATAAGACTCGTCTATCGAATAACATATTCATTGCAGAATTTTATCATAAGCTCACTGATACAAATCCTTTAAGCGTAATCTGAACAAGCTTTTCGAGGGCACAAAATCAAATCAAGAACATGTCTACGTCGAACTAAATCGACATCAGTTAAGATTGAATCATAGTATATAAAATCACCTCAATCGATTTTTAAATCCAATGAATAATAAAAAGGACAACGTACGTAATTCATTGGTTAAATTTGATAATTTTGCTAAAGGAATAAAGACAATAAACAGATCAACAAGATAGAAGGATATATTTAAATGACCAATGATTAGATCTTGGATTGATAAAGTTGGACAGGGTGACTTATATGCGATTAATTTACAATAATATTTACAGTATCATTTAACAATAATCTCGCTTAAAAGCCACATAAAGAACCATATTTAAAAGAAAGTCAAATAGCATTTAAACATTATTTTGCATCTTACACAACGCACGCTTTTCACGACTTTTCAAATTTAAGGACCGTAATATGTTAGGAAGAAATCTTAAAAGCTAGAATCTTAATAGCTTCAGCTATGGAAATAAATATTTTCTGCCTAGTTGTAGCATTTTTTAAACTTATTTTGGTTATTAAATTTCTTTTTCTTCCATGGGATTTTCCATATGGATGACATTCAAAATGTTGGGATGATCATACGATAATAATCATTCTCAGCAATGTTGACTTATTTTGAATAGAGATTTGTACTGTATGTTTAAGGAGGGCAATCCCTTTAGACGCTCGAAACATTTTGAAAATGCAGTTTTGAGATAATCTTGTTTAAAGTTTCAATACGATAAAACTATCAATTTTAGTGACCGATCAATCAATGATTCCAGACGCATATAATAGATCTTCAGCTTTCTCAAAAAGTCGATTATCTTCAACTAACTGTTGTTTTCGGGCTATACGAGCTGCTTTTGTCTCAGAAAGACTCTTACGGTTCTACCTCGCTACCCGCACTTCATCGGTATTTTCAGCAAAGACTTTACAGTAGGTGCCAATAATTATATTTAATGTATTCATCATCTTCAAAATGAAGCTGTAGTCGTTATTAAATATCCCAACAACAATGAATGTTAATATTTCAATGATTTTTACACCAGAATGCAGGTGCTTTGAAGCCAGTCGCCAAACCGTCAAATTAAAACATTCATTAGCATTTTGGGTATGACCACCCAAGCATCTTTGAAGTAATTTATCCCTGGACAAATCTTTACAAATTGGTAAGATATGCTGTTTTATTTCTTGGCCTAGAAATGGAGTCACGTCTTCAAGCTTTGGATATTTTTTAAAGCAATGGTTTTCAGCCATTTGCACCAGCTTTTGACACCAGTCGGGTTCCTATGATAATGTCTTTTTTTTAATTCCTCGAACTTCTCTACCGTTCGTTCTTTTATTAAGATATTTTGACATTTTTGTTTCGAAAATTTAACCACACATGACAAATTATGGAGCTAAACTTGACTTCGTGCAACTTCGAGCTGACTTTGAGCAACTTTAATTTCGCATATCTACAGTTAGAGATATATGAGTGCAATACAACGATAATTTTGCTTAAAATATTTTTAGGAACATCTCCTATAATAAAACTAAAGATACAAAAGATTTAAATAAATGTATTGTAAAAGAAAGGTTGCTCAACTCCAAGCGCTCCTACCTGACCTGATTCCCTAGTTAATAGTAATAGTGACTAATAATGATCATACATGAAAGAAAAATGAATGTGATTCAATATTTTATTTACATCCATTTGCTTCATCCTATTTTAATGATATTAAAATAAAAATAATTCAATTAAATAGAAAAATATTCTGTCAAAATATAAAAATAGAAAGGTGGAAAAAATAACGTCAAAAAAGCTCAAAATAAACTCTTTTACTACGTGTGCGTTCAGCAAAGCTTACCGAGGGCGAAGTAAATTACTACGGTCCTCCAACTAATTGTGTAATTAAAACGTACCTCCAAACTGCTAACTTAATGGAAAAGCTATACAGCCTTCGGGCACCTGAGATTGATATCTTCCATATTAATAATTTCAAGTTGTCTCTAGCTCCGAGATATAATTTGAATCAATATTAAGCGAAATATATAAATATTACGATATTTTTGATTGAATTTATTAATATTCACATTATTTGTAAGCATGCCTCTGAAAGTTGTTAAAGTTCATGTATTCTCAAGCATCGGAAAATTCAGTACGAACTTAATTAATATTGGCCACAGGCCTGCCAGAGCTTAACATACTAAGCGGAAAGCTCGCCGAAGATATGCAAACTGTTCGAATACAATACACGTATTTCGATACGGAGGGAATAATTTAAGATGAATCGAACACATACATTTTCATCCCTTACTCGAGCGTTTCGAGAAGGGCGAATATTTATTTATACACAAAAAGGAAACAGAAATATAAGGACACTCTTGTGTATGAATAAAATACGATCCACAGCTGTCTAGAAGTATCAATTTATTATTCTATTTACACGTGCCTACAGGTGAGATGGCAATCGTTTTGATTTATATGTCTGAACAGATGACTCGGTGCTTTTTATTAAATTTACCATATATTTTGATAAATGTAAAATGATAATATAATGTACTTGCACATATAAAAACTGTGGCTAACGATGTCATTTTTAAAAATATGAATGCGTGGAAATGGAGCCATGGCAAAGTATTTCATTCAGCAGATTTTTGGAATGTTGGTGTATATCAAATCTATAAGTAATAAATTAAGATTAAGATCTTTCATGAAAATGAGATACAAGAGATCGTTATTTAAAAGAAAACTACCTTTTTTGTTCTTTAAATATCATCATCATCATAGTCACCACTAGGGAATACAATCCCGAGCCAAAATTTCGATCCCGGGATTTCGGGAATTCATTAGACAATCCCGGGACCAGTCCCGGGATTCCGGGATTGGGATTTTCAATATTTTAAGAAATTACCTTGATGAATTTGATCAAAAATTACTAATAAGTCCATTTGTTCAATATAAAAAAATCACTTGAAGGCCAAAGAATTTTATTTATTTAAGAAAAGATAAAAATACAATTCAAAAATAGATAAATAAAACACTAAAAAATTCAAATATCATTTTGAAAATATGCCCGAAGTAACATTAACATTAAACATTAGTGTTTCGTCATTTAGTCTGGATCTGATTTTGGAAATCAGACAACTTGCTGCTGAAAATGCACGCTCAGCTTCCACACTCGTTGGAGGTATCGTCATCAGATATTTAAATGCTAGTTCGAGTTGATGATCGCGTGAACCCTCATTTTCGTATAACACCATCAATGTGACTGATAAAATTCTTTTCTGCTGAGACACGGACTAAAAATCGCAAAATTCCCGATTTCCCAATTTCCCGACAAATTATTTATTTCCGTCGCTGCAGATTAATACTTGTATACTATAATACTTTGATGTGATTCGTAATTATATTACGGAGAAATACAAAAATTCTGAACCCCGTATCTATTATATTTCATATCGATATTCCCATTATTAGAGTCGAGGTGTAGTAAATACATCACCGGTAGGGAAAGGTTATTTTAACAATTTGAAAAACATATATGTACTGTATATATGTATACATAGATTAGACAATTACTGCCCCTAGGCGTCGCCTAAGCTCGCCACTTAGTAGTTACACCACTGTTTCCAAGCGTCTAGATTTCGTCGGGAATGTCTCGATTTAGTAGCCTTCATCGTGTTTGTGAGGAGTACGATTTCTGTTAGATAAAAATTTCAATCCCGGGATTTTCGGGATTACGTTTTCTAATCCCGGGATTCTTAAGTACCTAAAACTGTCCGGGATCCCTGGATCCCGGGATTGGATTCCCTAGTCACCACCCAGCGGGTATTCTGAATGAACGTATTGACGAACGCTTTCACGACCGTCTCGATAGGAAGTGAGGGACGTTTTTAAAGATTGAGTAGTTTTCTTCTGAAGACAGTGGATAAATACTCTAGACGACCTTTTTGATTCTACTGGAAAGGGCTTTCTGGAGTGCAAAGAGTCCAGTACCTCCTTTCCTCGCTACGGTGTTGCCGGGCTAGGGTGAGGACATACCTGACGTTGTCCTTGTTCTGTTCCTAATGTTTTTGGACTCCAAACCGGTAAGATTCATCAGGTAAGGAATTGTCTAGAACTTTATTTTTCAAATTGATGACTATACCATTACCTATTGACTATGCTTTCAAATAGAAAAAAAATCACTTAGGATCAAATGTCAATTTTTTGCAGATAACATCGCAAGCCATGCTAATTGTTAGCGTTATGATGACACCATCTAAAATTACCCTTTAGTTCGGTTAGATAAAATTGATGACATTGATGCATTGTAATTTTCAATAAGTTAATGACTTTTGCGAAATAAAAGCATCGATTTTATTGATGATTTCAATTAAATATCTATTCATATAAAAAAAAAACCTTTGGTAAAAGGTTTAACTTATTACTAATAAGATATTTTTGTAATGATTAGGGTCCAAAGTCAAACTATGATTCAAAAATATTAAAGATTTTCTGATTTTTTGACGATTAATTTTATAGGGAATCTGGTTTATAAATATCTAATCGGCAACAATAAACATTATTACAATTTATTGTAGTTTTGAGTTAAATTTTTTGAAAAACTTTAAATTTTTTATGCGTTCCCACGGACACATAAACGACGCTTAGGAGAAAGTCTACACAAAAATTTAAATTATAATTGCTTTATAAAACTTTTTTATCCTAAACATTATGCATATATTCATTTCACATTCAGATGATCGATGTTAAAGAGCATAATCAAATTGTGTTAATTGCATTTTGAATATTGTAATGAAATGCAATCTTTCGTCGATCCTAAGTCTATATTTCCGGCATAAAGATTATATTAGATATCTTAAGTTTCTTTATTGCCCGTAATTCAATTTGTTGGCATTCTTGGATGCACAATAAACGTCATACAAAGAAAATTTTAATCTAAAAATGTGCACTGAAATGCATGCCGTCTCTTCGGGTTGTCCATTTAAATTAAAATACTTATCCTGTAGCGTCACTTGATGTCAAAACCGAGACTCGTTAACTAAGATTAGGGGACAAGTCACGAATCAAATCAACGTTGAAAGAACGAGACGTCCCGTATTCGTTCCAGGATCCGAACTTTTCCTCGTCCGTCGCATAAAATAAATTATTTTGACGGTGTAAAATTTTAATTACAAATTTACACGCAAGATGGATTTGAAATTCATACAAGCGTGAGGGTTTTTCGCTGTCAGGTAATCCAATTTGAAGATTTTTGTATAGCGCTTCACGTCCGCCATGGGTAATATTTATTTTGTGAGCAATTTTTGTCAACTCTAGTAGAAGCAAGTTGATTTTTTATTTTTATTTTTGACGGAAAAATGTTTGAATACACGTCCCGTGGACAGTCAAAGAACTGCATATATCCGCATGTCCTCCTGTTGGGAAAAAAATGCTTTAGGTCGCAAAGGGAAGCCAGTTTCAAAAGGGTCTTTTATTTTCAGTCAATGTACTCTTCTATTGTCAGGCGTATTATTTGATATTTTAATGAAGGCTATCAGGGCTTTGATGAAAGCTTTAAAATTTAATTAATATCTATGCATACAGCTTGCAAAAGCATTTGAATGCATGCATTGGAGCTACATTTAGCACAATGTTTTTCACAGAGTGAACAGAATGAATGTTTGAATATTACACGAATTATCCACGATCAATAAGAACTTATTTGGTGTAAATATATGCCTTTAAGATGTGTCTGATATATGCTTTTTGGATTATACATAGAAAAATAATCTTATAACAATGAAATGGATTTTTTTGCATTACAATAATAAAAATATAGATCTTATATCCAGGCTTCAAATAAAACCTGTTTATTCAAATCAGGTGATTCTTAACCATGTTTAGCATTGCATAATGAACTCTTCATTGTCTGTCTTCATCGTAGCACTTGCAAAATGTCGAAAAATGTTAATATCATGAACGTTGACGTTGTTGCGCCCTCAATCGAAATGCAACAAAGCCTCTGATGTTTAATGAAATTAACATATTTTGATGATACATTTTCACCCCTTTTATGCTTGAAGGGCCAAATCGAATCAATGTTGTATAAAATTTGATTTTCATGATGAATTTAAATTGCAATATTACACGTTTATGTAAACGAGTAATTAATAACGCTTTTTTTGCGTTTCAATTTGCATGAACATGTAAATTATCATTCAACACTTTCGGATGAACGTTTTTTCAGCTGGAAAGGGGTGGCGTCGTATTTTTTATTGGGGATGTAAAAAGTCAGTGGTCGCTATATTTTTTCGTCCTATTTTCAACAATGATATCCTTCCCCGGGGTATCGTAATTCCGGCGTTTATATAAACTTTGCACTGTGAGGTTATCTCACCAAAAACCGTTATTCACTATTAGCTCTCGGTATTTTCGTATTATTGAATATTTATGTGTTATTTTGTAATTTATAACTACCACATGCATTAAAATCGCCAGTTCCTGATATTAAAATTCAGATTATAAGCCTTAAGCTCGCTTATAACGAGCACCATAGAACTAATATGATATGAATGCTTTAATGTATTAAATTTACTACAAAGCTAAATGAAATGCGAAATAAATGTCTCTTTCCATTTTAAGATAGCTTCCTTATATATTGCCATTTTGTAACCAATGTTAACAAATATCCAAGTGTTCCTACAGAAACATATTTTTAAATAAAGCTTATTTAGAACGCGCATTGCGTCTTTGATAAACCACATCCACAAAAAGTGTATTTGTGGGAATAAGGACATTAAGGGAATTGTGCCACATAGTCATACAAAGTTTCTTCATGATTAAGTTTTTGTTTCAAAATTTTTGTCAGGCATATTATAAAAAATTGCCAAAAATAGAAATGCACAGGATTAAAATGATCTCCAAACTAAAATATATTAATAACAAAGTGATATTTTATAATATCCTATGAATATCCTCACAATAATATGGATCATCCTTTATATTTTTTTTAACCCCAAGTATTATCGGGACGGGTGCCTATAAAACATTTACTTAAATAAACAGATTTTTTTGTGTGAAAATTGTGCAAAATTGTAATTTTGCAAACAATATAAATCCGGCACACTCGTTGCCAAAAATATGTTGTATTGTATTTTTTTAATAATTCCATAAAAAGCCTAAATAAACACAATAAAAGTAACACTTTTATACGACACATTTTATATGGGAACGTATACGAGGCCATAATTTATCTCGAACGCCTCCAAATGGTCGCGAGGACATAAACGTGATAATAAATTAATATTAATTTACCTGAACATACATATCAAAGGAGTTTATTACTAAGCTATCTGGATTTGTTCAAGAATGATGAAATATCGCGATACTTTATTCGCAATATGACTCCGAATGGTACTTCATTAACAAATTTCGATATGAATTTCTGTTAATGAATCGACGCCAGGCTGAATGAATTTTCATGAGTCAATTAAATATCACGTTCAGAGACATAATCAAATTGTTCCACAAATTTCGATTCCTAGTTTCAATTAAGGGTTTTGAGAGCCATTGATCGGCCCACATGTTAAATAGCGAACCTTGTGTAAACAAAGACATTTTGCAATGGGCTTATCCTTGCCATTTTAAACGTCACGAGGCTCGTCTGTATGCCTCAAATATAGCAAATTCTAATTTTTTTATTGGTTGCATGATTATTTTATTGCGGAAAATTCGGAGCTTTGTTGAGGGGCGAGTTTTCAAAGCTATCCGCAATCATAGTAAATAAGCTTAGGTTGAGAGTTATAGTGCTAATGAATATAAATTGGCACATTTACTGAATGCATTCGACTTGCATTTTGCATTAAGCTCCATAACAAACACATCAAATGCAAGATTGATTATGTTCTAAATAAAATACATCCGATATTCTAAGTCTAAGCTCATTGAACTATCAAATCAGGAACACAATGCAAACATTTACCGATTCACATACACATTTTAGAGGCAATGATATTTGATATGGAACAAAAATATAATTGCATAAAAAATGAACATATGCTAAATACATTCATAGTCTTACAAAGAGAACATGCAGGAATAATGCTCTTTATGAATCTTTGATGTATTAAAAAGCGGCAAACCCAGCTGAACCCGAAATGAAAATCATATTCGACCGAATATTAGATTAAAACAAAGCCAATTTATGCCACTAAATCATTCATACTATATGTACATCTTTCATTTTCAGTGAAATTTGGATCAAATTTAGCAATATGTATTGCATAAAATATCATAAATCGGAAAAATCATAAAATTATCCGTTTTTGGAATGAAATGTAAAGTATTAAATGAAAAATTATTTTTGAATCCATAGCTATATATACTACATTTATATTTATATCTGGTCCATTTATAAGAAGATGAATGGATATAACACTGACAGTGGTCGCATTATTGATACAAATCGCTTATCTTCATTTGGGTTATCTTCCTAAATTGACATATTCAATTACGAAGTAGAAAATTGTAAGCAGAACATTTTTTTATAAAAGAGTTTATTATTATTTTCCACATTTGTTTAACTTAGGATAGGATCACTTTGAATAAGAATTTATTGTTAGGAAAAGATCTATGAGCGAATGGCAAAATTCTCATCATTTTTAGGAAGTTCTTTAATAAAGATTGCAAATTAACATAATAAACATCATTAGATTTAAATACACTTAAACTTTTTTTTTGTGCGGTATCGCACAAAAAAAGCTGTGACTTACATAGAAAAAGTGAAGATGCGTTCCATGGATTTTATAAACCGCATATCTTTGAAATAGCTATATAAAATATATCCAGAATCGCATAAAAAAGTTAATAAAAAATCATCACTGTATGATAATTTTCGTTGCGATTTTCGACGACTCAAAATCGCTCTCTTCCTGGGAAGAAATATTATACCCATTGTCAATTATAGATTAGATTTTCTCTTTCCAACAATATAATTTACAATTAGTAAAGATAAAATAAAACCATAGATTCCAAGTCATTTTTTGAACTTATTTTGTCACAGTTTTAATTATTTTTTAAATGGTTAAAAAATACATTTTGACATTTTGAAATGATTTGTACCCAGTTAGTTATAATTTTGGATAGATTCCGACAAAAACTAATTTAAAATCTTTATTGCAACATTGACGTATTTATGAGTGGTTTTAAATTATTTTAACATTTGTGTAATGGTTGACGTATTTTTTAAAATGCAAATTTGCCAAATACGTCGTTGAATGCATCCAATTTAATATCAAACATGGTAAATATGTAGATCGATCTCAAACTTGATACACAAGGATCGCTTTATATTAAGACGGTATCGATCATAGGCATTGTGTTAGTTAGCAACTTCGCTTTCAATTAAAATTAACGTATGTTAAATTGGTTTTTAGACGTTAGAGTGTGTCTTAGCATTCATCCTATATCCTCTTAAACGAAGTTACTTCTATCCATATTGGTTTTTGGTTTAAATTGTGAGCGCGGAGCTTTTGATGCCCGAATTTCGGTGGCGTTCGTAACAACCATACACGTGAACTCTACCATACTATGAATTCGGCAAAGCAAAGTGAATTTACACATAAGGGTACTCATCGTTTGAATTTACGAAGGTGTGAAATAAACGCAATTATAAACCCAACTAAACGAGTTAGTTGGAGAGTGCCTAATTGTTCCATAGTTTATTGCATGACTAGGATCCATGCTTTGCGCCCCTGGATTAGATTGATATTCACATTCTTGGGGGTTGGTGTTCTTTCAGACGAGCCAAATTGTATGCAGCTCGAATTTTAGCTCATTAAGTCATCCGAAAAACGTCCACAATACTTTTATGAATTTATTAAGCCGTTAAATCCGTCTGAAACACCATAGAAGCGAAATAATAAATTCCACAATTAAATATGCACACAGACTCTAGCCTTCTAAAATACAATAGATTTAAATTTAGATGGAATATCTCATATTTTGCGTATGAAAAATGGAAAATTTCGAAGCAAATGGTGCATTTAAAATTGCTTGGATGAGCAATGTCCCATTCTTTTAGTACGATATTCAGTTATAAATGATACATGGATTTTCAACTTGCATTCGTCCCAATTATATGCATGGTTATGTTATGTATTATATTTGCACGTTAGTTATGAATTTATAAATGCCAACATATATAAATAAATAAAATAGTTTCTTTAAAATATCTTTTTACTTATTTTGATATATTTATAGATCAAACGTTTGCTCCATGGGAGATTATCTTGAGAACAGGGAATTTTATTTGATGGTAAATTAAAAGAAAATGAGTGTTTTGATAGAAAACCTAAAAATTAAGTTTTACTAACTTTATATTAAGGCGTCTTCTCACTTTAGGCGCCTCAAAAATAGGCTATTTTCACGATTTTTTTTCGAGGATTTTCGCTAAAAATTATGAGATAAAATGGATCTTATGTAATAAACACATCTTTCAACTACATGAAAATTTTTATTTTTTATTTTTTTGAACAATTATTATAATAAAACAGTAGCATCGAAAAACCCGTGTAGAAATGTTATGTTCGTGGCTTGTTGATGGTATCTCCGAGATGGGTCATTTGAAACAAAAAAATAAAACAGTTTTAGATTCAGTATATCAGTGGCTATAGCGCATATCATCAGATTTTTGATATTTGCGAAAATAACAAAATGGCGCACGTTTTACGAAAAAGTAAAAAAAAACGCGTTTTTTTGCAGTTTTTTGTAAAAAAAAATTACTTAAAATCAAAATTTCAAAAATCTGATGATATGCGCTATAGCCATAACTAAGAAGAATATGTCATTCAAATTTCATGACAATCAGCCGGATAGTTTCCGAAATTTCATCAACAAGCCACCGAAAAACCTTGTTTTGAGATAAACGCGTTTAAAGTTTTGGTTGCAGAAAAATTGCCCAGACACAGCTGTTGAAACACTCGTTGTTATTTTGGGTATTTCCTCCGAAGATCTTCATAAATCGGTTTCAAAACCTCGTGAACATCCTCAGCTAGAGCAGGAAGATGTTTAAAAGTTTCAATCTGATTGTTTTTCACCACTTTCTTGTACTTGCACCATGAGTCTGAACAATACGTATGCGGCCGGGTGCTCACCTAATGGTCGTCCAAAAATGTAGTTAGAATCGTCCGATCTTTATGAAATTTCGATATAACATTTTTGAAGATATGTAATTTCAAACTTTAAAATAAAATAAAAATCGATTTTTTTTAAATTTGTAAAGTGAGAAGACGCCTTAAGACGATTAATAAAGATTTACTGGATTTGCAATAATTATATTATAATTTAAATATAATTATCGTTTCTTGGTGATGATTAAACTCACAGACTCTCACCTACCTAAAAGCCATATTAAAAACACCATATGGAAAATCCATTATCTAGAAAAGCCTTCAATGAAGATGAGAATGAACAACATTTGCTAACGTATTTTGCGCTTTAAGTAGAATATATTGTATATTAATAAATCTTTATAAATTTCTAGCGATATGAGATTGGAATACCGTAAATGTCTTGTTTTATGCCATCTATTTATCATTTCATTGATTATTTATAATAATTTCCGTTAGTAAAATTGTTTTGATATGCGTTTTCATGTTTTTCAGATTAATGTTTAATTGCAATTTAGTTTGTGACTCTTCATATCAGAATATTAGTGATCAATTAGCAATAGATAACGTCATTATGCTGGTAGTCGTTTAGTCGGCATTATAGAGATTACATCGCATATGAGATATTGCATTGATGATTAAGCAACGCCACAGTTGCAGTTATACTCAAACATTGCCAAATAAATTTTTCATCATCATTGCTTTATTGTTCTGTAAAATTGCATTGCTCTTCTTTAATGAAAACCCCAAAATACAACCCCAATCAAAAAGATATTTGCGTCAGCGACTCAAAAATGGAAACACTCGGATAGCTTAAGATCCCTTTATTGTCTGACCTTTGCAAACAAACCGACTAAATATTTCGCTGATAAAAAAGCCTGAATGCCGAGTCGCGCATAAAAACACTGGGACTTGTTCCAGAATTATGAATATTCGCAGGAGGGCAACAAAAATTGTACATTTAAATGAACTTTTTGGGCAGGAAGCGTCCGCTGCTTTAGTGGCGCCAAACAATGAAGCATTAAGCACCGCGAGGGTTCAGAATGTATTCCTCCAAAGGATATCCTGCGGGATGAATCCTCCCAGCGTGTGATAAATTTTCAGAGCTTTCCCGGGAGTAGAGCTTTTATCACGAAACACGATACGAAAGTGGCATTGGAATGAGGGGCCAGCTAACAGTACCACTGCGTCTTGTGTGCTTTTCGTATACATCTTCCAACTACTTGAAGGAGCTAAGTGGAAGAAGATCGTTTACCAAAATTTGTGTTATTGGACTCATGGGGGGTCTTAAGGATCTGCTTGTGTTTTGAAACAACAAATGTTATTTGATGAAGGACGCCATAGCCAGACCCATCTTTTATGAAAGCACCATATAAATATTTGAACAATCCCTTTACTATAAAATCTACGATCGTTTTTACGAAGCCAGACTTTAGAGCCCTCTGAGAATTGTCTACCGTTTTTTTTTTGGGAGTCAAAAACTACTATTAAAAAAATAAAGACATTCATCTATTTAAATATTAACCTTTTTGAGGAGTGAGCAAATTTGAAATCGATGAAGTCATTAATACCATAATCGCTTTACACCGATTACTTTCTGTCAGCTCCTATCAGCGTAGGACAATCTTCAATTCGAGGCAGAGTCAATTGTACATAAACTGTTGATAGCATACAAGACCACGACATTTTTTTACATAAACAATACATAAGAAATCGATTCATTTGCTCCTGCTTCCTGTTATTTTTCGTTTTGGTGAGTTTCGTCGATGTGAGATAAAATTTGCAGTGTCCACGAAGACGGTATGCATAGATTTATCTGGTGCAAAAACAAGTATTATCTACTGACGCATGACGGAATTTGACGGCTGTGTACGTCAATATGTTAACAAGCTAACGTATGCAATCCAAATATGGTTATTTTGTGGTTTTTTTTTAATTAACTAATGGTTATATTAGTGAAAATCAAATTCATATTAATATTTGATTCGAAAGACGAACTATATATTCGAAAGACTACTCTTTTTGCTTGTTTACGTTATTCAGATCTTAAGCAACAACTTCTACACCAAAGCTTTTAGAACTAAACGATAATTGTTTTTTTGGTTATATTTTAGTTGATTCTATATACAACATTTTAAGTACTCGTAATCATAAACTCTACATAGAACTGATTATTTTATTTAATATTTTATGGTATATATTTATATTCTTTTCAATTAAAATGATCGCTTTTTTAAAATGAATTTTGTAGAAATTGCTCTACGTACGTATCTACCACAGGGGTGTCAGTCGAAATAAATGCCGGGATAAATCAGATAACGATACAAATCTAAGGGATAATTTAAAATGTTTCCCCGGGATCGAAATGTCCCCCGACGGAGATTCGCGAAAAAATCAAGCAAAACATCGAATAAAAAGCAATTTGTCGATAAAAAAATACATACGAGGAAAGCGATCGATTAAGGCAAAAAAATTGGCAACCTAAATGTCAAAATGAATTTTTAGTACATCAACGTAAATATTAGGTCATGCGAAATTGCTAATTGCAAATTAAAATATTTGAATTCCGACCGTTTAATTAAAATATTTCATCGGGATTGTATGCAAACAGCTTTTGTGCTTGTAATTCATAAATAATAACTCGCTAAAATTGTAGAGTGCCCTGCGTGTCTCTATTGCCGTCTCTTTCGCACTTGCGCGATGCGCCCGTCTTCTGTCGCGCTCATCGTCTTGAAATTCAAATTCAAATATTTGACTTGAAATGGCCGCTGGAGATCAAAACGCGGCCATGTAGTATTTGTCGAGATTAAATTGCTTATGAACGACAAAAATAATTTATATCGAATTGAATAAATTCTAGTGCGTATTTGCATAGAATTAGCATTACTTAAATGTCAACTATAAATACATTTTCATTCAACATTTTATTTAAAAAGAAATACTAGAATATTTAATTAAAAAACAGTACTATAATTCATTTCATCTCTAGAAAATCTTCATACATTATCAACACAATTATATTTGCATATAGAACAAATGCAAAATTTTAGCTCTTCATTCTATTTAAATACTTTTATGCGAAACAATAAGTATTTGAGATAAACTTTATATAACGCGATTTAAAATTTATACGAGTACCGTATGCTTTATTTGTATACATTTGTTGGTTTATGAATTTAATTCTATTTTAATGCTAAGTCCAGCACAGGATAAAGGGGAATGTATGATTAAGTACAATGTTGACTGGCGTAAAACTACAGACAATACTGTTTTGTTTCATTTTGTTATTAAAACTTAAAATGTATGCGAGAAGAGTGTATTTGATATTTAATTTAAATGAAGGTTTTAAAAAATATATAATACAATTTAATGGGGGATAAATGGTGATGATTTAAGTTGGCAGCACTGCACGGCTTAAACGTCAAATAAAGTCTGCAATATACGAATGTCTTATTTGAGTTATCAATGATTTAATAATAAGTCTGCGCATTTAATAGCTATTCAATCAATTGAAGCATAGTTTTAAGAGTATTTTAACATAATAAAAATGTGATATTTCATACAAAGTCATACGATGTCATTGCTATGAAGTTTGTCGTATGTGGAAGGAGATAGATTTGACGTTTATGCAGACTCAATGCAATTATTAATCAACCATGTCGCGATAAAATTTACGGCCGTCAATCGTTTTCGTCGCCCATTTAACGGATTTCGTTCAGCTCTGCTCTAAATTAATGTAAATAGTTTTAGTGCGACGCAAAAATACGAGTAATATTCGATATTAATTAAATTATTTAATCAAACGTCGTCTATCGTTTATCATACAACCAGCAGACTTATTAGTTTTACTGAACTACAAACCATGAAAGCCTCTCGATAAATAACATGTCAATATCTGAATATTCATATTAATTTTCTGGATTAATAGACTTATTGAATCAATATTTAGATTTCTCCATATAAAAGCGATGAATATTCATTTAAATAATGGTGTTTTATTATGCCCGTCTGAATTTATTGTACGCAATTTGAACCAATTTTACGGCCTTTTTTATTAAATGACGAATTGAACGCAATTTATTCGAGATGTTCTTATTTTTATAAAGCTCATTTGTGGCGGCTTTGGAAATAAGGGGGAATGTTTTTTTTTTTTTAATAAAGAAGAGTATCATTTCGTGCATAAAATGAAACTGTAATGTGGCGAAAAAAATAATTTCAGGTAATTCCTCTTTCTATGGAATGAATACGAGCTTAAAATCAAAAACTCTCTTTCATCAGTGAGATTTTAATTCGCGATCACGAGTTAAAGTTGTGACATTTACTTGAAATAAAAATTTGCCTTTATAATGTGTTTTTAAATGGATAAATTTAGTTAGAAATCATTATGTATTAAAAATTCAAAGGGTAAATATTATAACAATGTTAATTTAGCACTGCATTGTATGAAGGAATATCTTCAGGGAATATGGCATACTTGACGAAGTATGTTTTGGCTGGAAAGCACCCTCGGAGATGGAACCACTCCAAGCCACTTGTAGCATCACATCATACATTAATTGTTTGCGGCTTGCAAGGATTTCATGTCCTTATCGCGACTGAGGCATCCAAACAAGGACTTTGTGATTATGTGTTTTAAACTTTAAAATACAAACTTCATCTTCGTGTTTCTATAAATAAATTTACATTCTAAAAGTGTATTCAATGTTAACACTTTGGGCTCCAAGATTTTTTCCTAAAAGTTCCCACCAATTTCAAGCTATTTTTTGCTTGGAGTTTTTGCTTTTGGTAACGCAGGACGTTTATTAAGCATATTAGGTTTATTAATTTTTGTAATCATGTAATATATGATTTTTTTGAAGCAATCTTCAGAGTGAAGCGCTGGTTTCCTTTCGTAAGTGTAAATAAAATGGGGACTTCCATCTAAACATTGATCGTGATCAGTTGACGACAATCGTCTCAATTTGGACTTCGTAAAATCGGGAATGTTACCAATAAGTTGCATCAATAATTGGATTTCTTGTTTCTGATTGATAACTGATACATTTATCTATCTAATCATAATTTTAAAGACGTTTCTAAGATTGAAGTAACTTTTCCATTCAGTATCTTGACTCATTATTTAAGAATATGCGCATATTTCATTAAAATATTTGAAAGCAGGATTTCGCAATGATTTTATCATTAAATAAGCATTATAATTAAAACTCTTGCTTGTAAGAAGTACAAATAAAAAGGGCATATAGATGGTCTTCTTAGTCTGCTTCTTGCGACTAAACGACTTGATGGCGTTCAAGGGATTAAAAATTCAGATTTCTATTAATACAATCTTCAAAGAAAACTCCCACGTATCTTCTGAACAAATAAAAAATCCCATTACCACCTACCATAACCCTTTAGCGCTGAAATTAATTTACTCAAAACGAGCGATGCCCTCCCAACGGATTCATCTTTCGTCAGTGCGGGCTTCCACCAGCACGGCCGTAATTGAGTTCTCTGACATTTTCTTCAGACACACGGGCAATCAATTAAAATTTGAGCAAACTACCGACGCACCATTCCACGGCTAATTTGTCTATTAATATGCAAATAATCAAAGCAAACTACGCTCAAACAAGAAGGAACTTAAGGAAATTACCACGGATTGCTGGAAGAGACGCCATCTAAGGGCGAAGTAGTGTATGTCTATATTTACACAGGACGAGTCGCAAAGCAGACCTTTGACTCAAAGTATGACATGTTTATATGATTATATTTCTATATTTCAATTAAAACGATAAGCTTGAGGTTGGGAGGCATTTTTATTCAGATTGTGGAAAAAAATCATCGCACTAACCAATTTGAGAGATCGAAAGAACACTTGGGTCTGTTTTTATGTGGATCTTTTCAATGCGATTTTGAAGTTATGCGGTTTTTAAAAATAATGTAACCTATCCTTCAGTTTTCCATGTAGTTCAAATATTATTTTATGCGATTTTTTTACATGCGACTCCCCGTGAAACGTATCTATTGCATAAAAACAGACCCAAGCGTATTAATGTGGATCAGAAGACCAACAAGATCAGAAGGTATAATAAAAAAATATGAGTGAAACCGTATAATAAAAAAAATATGAATGAAAACAGCTCCAAATATAAAGGAATGAAAGCAAGTTGTAAATGATTTGGTCTTGCTATTCTGAATAATGATATTATCAATGTAAAAACGTATTAATATTGATGTAAAACATACATATTAGATGAAAATATGGTGGATAGTAGCTCATCAAAAATTAATTCAAGTATGTATTGCAATTTTTGATTAAATTTAATATATTCAGAACATGGTGGAATATAAAATTATTGTCAATGGATATAGATGTATTATTATTTGCATCACATATATAAATTTAAATCAATATTTTTACAAGGATTTTTGCGTATGAAAAACACACTTTCAATGGGATTGTAACACTTGATGGATGAGAAGTAAAATTCTTTTATGACCCTCGTCTCCATCGTTGGACCCCATGGCCTTCTTTGTATGACGTCAATTGGGTATTTATACAAGTATCCGAGTATACAAAGTAGCATTATCAAATTAGACAAATCTTTTCGGATATAATTCACCTTTTCGACGATAATGAAATATCGTCGAAGATCTCATCCTCATTTTTTCGATTCCTCTGCGATACTATAATATTCTGTTTGCTCGGGCCTATATTTGATACCCTTCGTACATTTTTTATTGCCAATCAAGTTTTGGGCATTCATCAAAATTTCCGTTAGATTTTCCCGAGGAAAGCCCCAGGTATAAAAAAAGGATTTGCAAATTGTGTGGAATGGACGTGGATAAACGATATTTCATAGCTTGATGAATCGGTGCCTTAAAATGCTTAAATTTTTAATCAACGCTTTATTTCTAATTAATTTTAAGCAGTCGATGTTCTCAAACAAAACACTTTAATACATAAAAAAATATTAATTTAGAACCACTGGTATAATCCACATATTAATCCTTTTTATAAAAGCATATTAAAATATAAACATATATTGGTAGGCAGCTTCATATTGATAAAAAAATGAGGGTTATCTACATAGCGCAGTTATGCCTCATAATTATTATAATCATATTTAATTAAGAAAACGTCTATTCTCATGTTTTAATTAACTTAGTTTTGTTATACAAAGCAAAAATCACAACGAGAGTAAGATTGTAAAAATGGACCTGGGGTGATAAAGAGCTAAATTATTAAAACTATCCTTATAAAGTAGGATGATCGCGTATTTGCGAGCGAATCCCGGTGATTCAGAAAGGGCACTCTTGTACGTTGAGCTCGGAGAGAGACAGAGACGTTGTGGGTGATATATTGGGCGATGAGAGTGTTAAACTGACCCGGTTTAACCCTTTGCGTAGTGAACTAATTTAAAATATTCATATTCATAAATGCTATATAAGACGACATGTGATGCATTTTCTTTTATGTGTTGTTTTATGTTAGATAAATAAGCTTGACTCTGTCATTAGTAAAATTAATAAAAAGTGAAGATAAGCAAGTGCGAATATACAAGGGTAGGAATGCATGTTTCGAGGGCGATCTCGAAAGATATTTAAACAGTTGTCATCTGGAAGACATTATTGAAAGACGCTCGTAAAGTTAACATTTGCAAGTCGTTATAGAAATACATAACAATGAGACGCTAAATTCGCTTTTCGGAGACGCTCATATATCTGGTGGACGCAGCGATGAACGAGTTAAATAAATGAATACTGTCGATAGCTCAAAATATTCGGTCATTTCTTCAAGTAAATATAAACAATACACTTGAAATCGATTCATTATATCATTCACACATCATTATTTGTGGATAAATTTGGGTTAAGTTTGGGTTCAATTTACACAATCGTGCGATGTACACAAGAAGCTCTCCGTCTCTGTCTCCCATGCAGAGTTACCGAACTCTGTCTCAGTCTCTCTCCGAGCTCAATATTCAAGAGTGCTTTTTCTGAATCACTGAAATTCGCTCGCAAATACGCGATCATCCTACCATACAGGTTAATAATGAGCGTTTTTCTTAATTAATAATGACTATTAAAATTATGAAATAAAATTTCTATTGTAAATATGATATTATAATCGAAACTAAGTAGAAATTTGATGATTTGGATTATCCGTGTTTTCCAGTTATCGACGTTTGCCGACAGTCCCCCGGATAATAGAGAGTCTATTGTAATAATTAATTTATTTCGCAAATCTAAGACAATATTTTGACATAATCGTATCTGTTTATAGCAATGAGTATGTAATGGGATACAATGGAAAACAATACACAATTCATAATGTATCAATTGGAATCTTGGAATATTCCTATGGAATATGGTTCTTATATTCAGCTTGGTGGATCAGGTTTGTTCATTAAGACCTAGTTCTGAATTGTTTGATTGAATGTTATTCATTTATATAATAATTGTTTTTTTAATGCTTGAAGTAGCGTATCTTGGAGTTTCTGTGATAATTTTAGTTGGATTTTCCATGAAATACGTTTATGCTTTGTATTTTTGTTTGTAAGCATTTTTCAGCCAGACGTTTAAATGTCGAATGAGCAACGTTGAATGTAGGGAGCAGATTCATCTATTATTTGAAACTTTGCAACTTTACGTACGCTTGACGTTCAAACTAACTCCCAAATTAGCCACGTGTTTAGCTAGATTAGTTTTTACCGCATAATTTTACAATGAGCGCTGAAGAAGTTAATGCCGATTGATAAATAATTTACTAAACCAAAAGAGCAAATTAAAAATAAATTAATAACGAAAACGTTTAGATGACCCTCAAATGTATAAATATATTTTTTTTACGCAGAGTATTTTTTAAACGCCATTTTTTAAATTAACCCGAATGGTTTGAATCTTAACTAAAATGATTGGATTATTTGATGAGGTGAAATTAATATCTATGTCAATATGGCTGCACCGATTTTTGTTTGCATATGTGGTTTACAACCGTCGATCTTGCTACAAGAATGACAAATGAAATGGTTGATTTCCCAGGAGGAATTTGCTGCACTGGAGACCATCATACCTGACTCCGAACCGATGAATCATGAACACAACTACCTTATCGGGATTAAATATTCCATTTCGGGAGCAAGCGTTTACAGTTGACCGAAGTTATTCCGAAAATAAAATCAATTCAATCTCACTGAAATGTATGAATTCGATACATTTTTGGAGTCTGGATGTATTGACGGATTATATAATATATAAATTGTTGAAATTTGGTTGCGAATTCAAGGAAATTTTAGGAAAATTTCCACATTTCTCTTAGAGCTTAAACACAAAGTATATATCATTAATTTTACATTAAATTGCAAACGCATAATTAAACCTCGACCCGGCATGCTAAAAAGGAACGTAAAAAGAATTAATGAACGGACGTATAATTTTGTTTGCATTTTTCAAACACCGTGTAGTTGAAAATACAGTAAATCAAACAGAGACGATCCATTTAACCTTTACATACTTATTTAATACAATATTGATACAACACAAAAGAGCATACTTCAATAGAATTCCCGAGCATATTTTATAAATACTCTTTGATTCATGAATTGGTTCCAGAAGCAAATTCTTCTTCTATTTATGAATTTCATATTCCAAATACAGATATAGACTCGATTTACATTACGAATATATAATAGAACTAATTTGGCGTTTATTCAAGAAAATCTCTTATATAAACATACGCACAAGGGAAATTTTCCAACGAAAATAGACTAAACACAAAATGAGACATGAGGTCATATTATAGAGGTATTTTTTATTTTTGTATTTGTATATGTTCGATGTGTTTATCGACGGTATGAATTTCTGGACAAAACGTGTCCGAACTGAGGTAAATAACGTAAATCAATGGGGTAAAACAAATCAAAGCAACTGCTTTCTTCTATTTCGGGAGGTCGGATTTATAGATTATATCTCTTCGGAGTGTTTCCACTAAAATATTACATTATTCGTGTATTTGGGGACCATTCATGTTGTTTACGAAATTGATTACACGTCCAGATTTAACTCATATAGCAACCTTAATCGAAATACAAATTCATGATGGTTTTCATTCTAAACCTAAAATGGTTGATTAAAAATAAGTAAATTTCGTTTTTTTTTCTACAAATTATCATGCAAACAGGGTAAATTTATTAATGATATGTCTTATATTAGAAAAACAGACATACATTTGTAATTAATTTGTATTGAGTCATTATTGAAGAAACGCATTATAACGTGAAAGGTATGAATTTATGGTTTTTGAATAGATTTGACCAAACAATGTCAAGACTAATAATTGATTATGATGATTTTTATAACAAACAAGATAATGGAAAAACCTACAGATATGTTCAAAATTTAATAACTTAAAAAAGGGTAGAGGTAGGTAAAGCAATTAAAAACTGCGATAGAAACCTAATGGATGTTTCTGGAGCAAAAATTATATTGTTAATCAAGCTTGACTGCAATAGTTCAGGAATACTATCGTAAAATGAAACAGAAATATTGGTTTCCCATTAATTGCCGCTAATCACATTAGAGCAGAGAAGAAATAAGCTGAATCGAAAACACTATGGGTTTATTCGGATCAGGTACTTTTTCTTACCTTTAACCTGTATGGGAGTACTATCGGAAATATCCGTTTTGACCTTCACTATTCAGAAAGAGCACTCTTGTGGATTGAAGCTCCGAGGCGGACAGAGACAGAGAGAACTTAGCGCAGTTCGGGAGACTGAGACGGAGAGCTTCTTCATATGCATCGCATGATTGTATAGATCGTTAAGCCCAAATTTATCGACTTATAATGATTTCGATTTCAAGTGTGTTATTTGTTTACGCAAAAAAATGAGCAGATATTGTGTGCTATCGACGATGTTTTTTTTAACTGCCTGCCGTTCTTCGCTGCGTGTTGAATGAGTCTTTGTCCAATTATCATTTCCTTCTAAAGGAGGAGCAAATGAATTCGATTTTTGTGCATTGTTTATGTAAAGAAAGGAAGTGCTCTTGTATGTATGTAGTGTTCATTTACAATTGACTCTGCCTCGAATTGAAGATTGTCTTACGCTGATTAGGAGCTGACAGAAAGTAATCAGTGTAAAACGATTATGACAACAACGACTTCATCGATTTTAAATTTGCTCACTAACGAAAAGGTTAAACTTTTATTAGCAATGAAATAAGTCTTATTTGGTGGATAATGGGATATCATCATAGTAATTCGTTTCGAATTACTTCAATCTGATCACATAAGCAGTATCCTGCTAATAATCATAGCGAATAAAATCTCTTAAAAAATCAACAAACCATACAAAATAATAAGATATGCATTTACTTCCTTTCATAAAATATCATAAGAATTTAAATAATGCCAATTTCGCCAGTGTTAACTCTTCTGAAGATTAGCTATTGTCTTCCCTATCACTGGAGGGTGAATTTTGATTCATTTTGTGCAAATATTCTGCTGAGAAAACTTTTCCAAGTATCTCTAATAATTGCATAACTTAGAAATTCTAGCTCATTTTCTATACTTTAATTGGTGATTATCTTCCATATTTACATATTACATAAAAGAAAAGCCAAAGAAAGCCAAAAAATTCAATTAAAAAATAACATTTAAAGGACGTCTTGCATCATTGGTAAAATTTTAAGGATGTCTGACTTCCACTAGAGAAATACTAATTATTTTGATTACAAACTATCATCGCTGAATAAGTATACCCGGTATCACTATAGTTCCTAGCTCAAAAAATAAATTTGACGACAATTTAAAAAAAATTCAGTCAAGTCATTTTTTGACCTTATTTTGTCAGTTTTAATTTTTTTTAAATAGTTAAAAAATAAATTTTGACATAAATCTGACAGCATAACTTTGAAATTGCACAAAAAGAGGTTTGAGTGTAATTTGTTTACAGCATTTATTACTAAAAGTTACCATAAGACTCCAAGTTGAAATAAAGTTGAGATAAAGCACACGATTATTTTCTTACAATACAATTTAATTTACTTGAATACTCTAATATGTAGCTATGGGACTGAAGGTAGAAAGTAGATGCACTTAAGAATATTTCAAGATATAAATACGCAAAAAAAAATGCATGAAATTAATTTTATTTGTATTAAAATCTAATAAAAATTCCAAAAATCTATCAATAAATTATGAATATAAAATACGCCATTATCCGAAAGCTCCTCGCAATTTGGTCTTAAAGATCCATTTTTTCATCGGTCTGGTCCGTAATGAACAGAGCCGCCGGAGAGGATTTGAATAATCCAAAAAGGATATTTTAAAGAGTTTAAATAAAATATAATGCAATAAAAATAATAGCAAATGGCGTAAAGCGGTATCCAAGCTTATCAGGTCATCTAATGGCCGTTTATATCTCGTTAGCTATTTGCCTCGAACAATTCAGACGGCGAACAATTTCCACAAAATCCCCATGTTTAAAGGTCAATAAATATCGGAGCGAAATCCAATCTACGATAAAATTTTGTCGTCCTATTACGCGGTAAATAAATTTATTGTCCTTCACTTTTATTATCGGAGATATCTGCTCATTATGTTGTCCCAGGACACTCATTCGTCGAGTTGTTCAACTCGCCTATTTGACGATTCATTTTTAGTATTTGAATAAAACACGTTTGGAATCGGGCTGTACGCTGTTCGCTTAGTATAATTTATTCAAATTTCATGAAAGCCGAAATTATTTTCTTTAAGAATAATATTTTGAAAGAACACTTGGATATCGAGGCACATTTTCGGCATGAGAGAATAATATTCTCCGTCGGCTTACATTAAAAATAAACGTGTTGATTTGTTGGCTTGATACTGGTTAATATCTTTGATATCGTTTAATTTGAGCTTTTGCAACCCTATGAAATATTTTAAGACGAAGAGTTTTTCTTTGAAGAAATTAAAGTGTTTGCTTTGATATAAAATATCTTACATACATTTGAATAAATGTATGCGCTGTTAATTTACATTTCTATACAGCATTATTGTAAAATTACTTCTAAAAAATATTCAGTAGGTCCAAGAATTCTATTTATCTATTTAATATCGTTTTCTATTTAACAGTATTTGGTTGAATCATAGAGATATGGGATAAATACGAATCTTGTACTTTAGAGATATTTATTCCGATTCAAATATATCCAAATATTACTAATAATTTCACATTGATCTGATTATAATCCGACTTAAATATGATGATCGAATTGATCGTCATCTGTATGGTATAATGTGTTTTTAGTTGTTTTGTATTTGATAATGAAAGTTTGACGGGCGTTGAGTTTGTTGGGCAAAGGTCAAAGATGATTAAATTTTAAATATATGCGAGTTATTGTTGATAGCCCGTCATCTTTGTTTTAATGATGAATAATTAATAAGCAGCTCATCCCGTTTCGTCATGACAAAAATAAGGATCACCTCAGAAGTTGGCATTTTAAATTTTAGCCATTTTATACATTAATCCTAAGCTCATTACACGAGCTTCATTTAGTTTATGTGTAAATTTTCTTAATAAATGCTACTGTTGTAAGTATTTCTCGAGCAGGCATCATGGCTTAGAGGCATTTTCCGTTACGCAGGAGACACACCGTTAACTGCTCCCGAGGGGCTGCTTAACTGACTTGACTTAATTAACGTTTAAATAAAGGTTATTCGATAAATTAATTGAAAAGACTAAGTTTTCGGTTATTCCCGATGGTAGCGCTTAACACATTTTGAATTGCTTGGGGAGCGATTAAGCGACTTCTGCTCTCGCTAGTTGTGTGACGAGCTTAATTTCAATGTTCTCCTCAGCGTCACATTTTGTCTTGTTGGCTTTATATTTGTTGCTATAAATAAATTATTGTTCACTTAAAAACCAATGAAATCTAAATGAAAGACGTACATTCTGAAATAAACTATGTTTACAGGTAATTCAGACGAAGTTACAGCATGTAAAACGAAACGTGTCTAACATGCCAACAGCAGCAGTTAAAATGCACAGAGACAATTTGTTTAAATTTATTTACAACGTGCAAAATTGTGGTACGCTTATATCATGATCAGTTATTATTACATCGAGCCAAAGAATATGTGCAAATTGTTTCTTGCAGTTTACCAGCTATTCTCCATAAATTTGAAACTTTGTACGTTGGGAACGCGAAATGCACTTCGTCTTTTGCGCTAATGTTGCATCCTTTTTATTAGATTAATTTAAGATCTACATAAATTATCTTCTTAAAAGGAAAACTTTTATTTGAGGTGTTGAATTACAGGCATTCGAACGAATGAGCTTCCATTGAGCGGGATGCTTCGTAAGATAAATATAGTCAAATAGAATATGCTTTCATACAAAGCGTAACTTACATACCTCCTAAGCTGTATATCAAATTAGCCATTGACAGATTGTATTGACACATCGATGATATAAATATTTTTCATGTATAAGATTTATCTTCGGTTGAGCCCAACAACCACACCAACGGCACGTTGTACAGTTGCATATCAAATGTTCGAAGCAAACAAAGACAGTTTCATATTTCTTTCCGTTCAAATCAATCCTCGAGATAAAAAGTCTGCGTATATAAAGTGTATTTGACATTTTTATAAACGAAATACTTCAAGCAAAAATGGAGACGGATTGAGGACGCGGTTGAAGTAACTATTATGTGGGAAACGATATCGACAGATTGAAGACTTTAAGCAACCCACAAACTTTTTATCTTAACGCGAATAAAAAAATGATATATGTATATTATGTTTATGAATTTACCAAAGACCAAGTATCAGCATAGTGAGATAATTGTGTAAATATTATATAATATTTGGCTATAAATTCAATTTGGAATAAGATAAATTTAGAAATATTTATGATTGATCATTTAGTAATTAATACATTTATACAGCATCGTTTATGATTTTTTTTTAGCTAAAATTATATTTACTACATCAATTTGATTCAATTATGGATGTGCTAAGAATGAAAAGCAATGAGAAAACCGAAGATGAATAGTATTAAGGGGGGCAAACCATTTACAACGTTCAAAAAAATGTTTATTTTTAATTACTTTATTAATTGCACTCATATGTCTCTAAATGTAGGTATACGAAATTAAAGTTGCTCGAAGTCAGCTCGAAGTTGCTCGAAGTCAAGTTTAGCTCAATAGTTTGTCGTGTGTGGTTGAATTTGAGGGGGGAGGGCATACCCAAAATGCTAATGAATGTTTTAACTCGATGGTTTGGTTCCAAAGCACCTGTATTCTGGTGTAAAAATTATTGAAATATTAACATACATTGCTGCTGGGATATTTAATAACGACTACTAGCTTCATTTTCAAGATGATGAATACATTAAATATAATTATTGGCATCTACTGTAAAGTCTTTGCTGAAAATACCGATGAAGTGCGGGTAGAACCGTAAGTCTTTCTGAGACAAAATGAGCTCGTATAGCCCCAAAACAACTAGCTACTCGAAGATAATCAACATTTTGAGAAAGCTGAAGATTTATTATATGCATCTGGAATCACTAAAATTGATAGTTTTATCGCATTGGAACTTTAAACGAGATTATCTCGAAGCTGCATTTTAATAATGTTCGCCAGTTGTAGCTTAAAAAGTTGTTGATCGATCCTGACTGAAATTTTGGTAATATTTCTCACTATAATATTATCTAGTCAACTAAGCTAAAGTTTTAAGATTTTTGCATAAATAAACGATTTTTTTGGTGTAAAAATGATCAAGAAAATGTTAAAAAATATAAAAGTTTAACTAAAAAGTCTACTAAATTTTTAATTTTGTACTTTTTTAAATTTGTATAGTTTAGTTGACTGTCTACGCATAATAAAAATCAAAAAATATTTCCATTTTCGATTTCAGTTCAACAGGAAACCTTCGACAAATGGCGAGCCGTTTGATATCACGATCTTTTAACTCCGCCATTTTGTTTTTGTTTTTAAAAAAATAAATATATTAGCACTTTAAGGTTGTAGTAAAATAATGTCAAAAAATTAAAATGATACGATTATTTTATCATCATTTAAAATATCATGAAAAACGACTTATTTTCGCGCGTCTAAAGGGATTGCTCCCCTTAAAATAATACAATTTTTTAACGTTTATGATATAGAAATGTATTAAATCTAAGTTTAATACATTATTTATAACATGAATGACATTGACGACAGTAATTTAGTAATAATCTCTTTAGATGTTTCATCATTAATCTTTGATCCAAATAATGCACGAAGATCATTTCTATTATATCGAGTTACCATTATCATAAGCAACCCTATGGGGTATCAAATTACAATCAAAAGAACTATACTGTGTGCTTTAAATCGTTCTTTCGTCTACTGGGAATTAAAACTCGATGATCATATTGTATTTAATGTTGATAAGGTATGAATTAAATGCGATCATCAACTTTGAATGCATATTGAAGAGGCTTACAACTGTAAAGAAATACTTACGACTTCCATGCTAAAATATTACATAAATGATATATAAATAGTAATATTTCCAAGTATGACATTGATTTTATAAAACCCATTTATAAATATATATTATATTTGAGTGTGAGAATTGCCAAATCAACTCCCACATATTGCGTGCGGCATATTAAGCACGCAACTGGAATTCGACCGATGAAAAAGGAGAAAACGGGATTTTCATACATTAATATGATTGAAAAAGTAAGAAAATCTGGATATCGCATTATTTGTACGTGGGCAAAACGTTTCGCTGGGAACACATCTAAATGTTTTATTATCCTTTATTTCTGCTAACTCGCGCGATGAAGCACGAACGTATAAAAGCAAAAGAAACGGCGATGACTATCGCGATACTGCCAAAAGGAGGAATATTTTCGCCAAAATTATCTTCCAAAGTAAAAAAAGGAACACTGGATGAAACAAAAAAGTTGAGATATCAATCTTAATAATGCCGCAGGTTAATGAGAAAAAGTTTCACTGCGGCTGAAAATACGCATAAAAGCCCCATATCGAAACAATCTTTATAGAGTCTCGTTCAATCCCGTTTATATGATACTCTTGTTGCTGTTTTTTTAATGTATTGGGGATGTAAAATATTGCAGAATAATAGGTCTGCACACAATGCACCTATGAAACATGCAATGAAACTATATTTTTATATGGAGAATGCGAGCTTTATTCGCTGCTGATCTATAATATATTTGCAGTCGGGCTTAATATTATGCAAATCGATTAAGAGCTTAAAGCTCGGCGTCATAAAATTACGAATAATTTGCATGTGAATGTCAATCATGCTCCTATTCACAAGAACATTGACTTGAGCCTCCTCCGTAATTTTATTATATTTTTAATGCCACATTCAATAACGCTTACTGGGAAATAATTTAAATGTAAACCATTTATACCATAATGAATCAGCCAAAACAAGTGTTACTAATTCACTTCATTTTGATTGTCAAACAGCTGATAACTGAAAGTTTAATTGTGTCAAGTGTTAATTTATTATAAGTTTTAAATACTAAAATTTCCTTGATCATGATGTATTAACTACAACTTGACTCTAAAACATAACAGTTAATAATTGGATGGCTATGGTGTTTTTAATCGGTAATACTTGGTTTGGTGTTAATCTTTGAAACAATAAATTTATATTAAAACATCTCCTGGATATGCATGAATAATTTCCATGGGCTCAAATGATTGTCACATAGACGATGTAAGGATTTTAAGAATAAGGTAATATTTATTTCAAATATATTGTTGCAACCCTTTTAGGCAATGTATATAAATAGTCCTTCCAGGGATTTATTTGCGGATGAACGAAATGGGGAAATTTAACTATATTCACCCAGGAAATACCCTGCAAGATTTAGACTCATTGACATGTAAGTACATTTAAAAACCTCCAAATATATTCCTGAATTAAAAGTGTGTTGATACTTTTACATACTTATAATATATTTTTCATCCCTATAGTAATTAGTCTTTTGGGTTAATTTTCGTTCAGTGTGAATATTCATGTTGCAGTACCGTTAAATAAGTTCAGATTTGTCAGGAAAATAGTCGGGATGTCAGGACCCTTTACTATCGCCATTGTGGTGAAAGTTTGTACGGAACCCATATGTCAAACTTCTGGACCGTATAAATTTAAATTCATCATTTTGTGGACCCTATATTGCAATTGATTGAAGGGTTTCTATCATGCTTACTATTTTCTTGATCGTGTGGATAGGATAGTTTGCTAAAGTTCATCGGCATTGTTGTATCTAAGATATCCAATGCGTATGATTTCTCAGTAAAGATTGAATGAAAATATTTACAATCGATGACATAGTTGTATGTTGATTGTAATTCGCGTAATAAATTTTAATTTTCACTAATGTTTTTGCTAAATATATAAATAAAATATGATCACTTTTAGTAAATTTCATGGTTGCAGCTAATTTACAAATTAAATACTATATGAAGGTCGTAAATCTAAAAGTTTAAGACGTAAAATAACTTTCAAATAATTAAATTTCATACATTTTAGAATACCTAATTCAGATTAATTTAATATATGAGAATTTTGTTAAATGTCTCTAAACATTATAGCAATTATAATTAAGATAACTTTTGTGAGATATCTATAAATTTGCGCAGATTTCGATTTCAATTTCAAAAAATTCGATCGATTGTGCTTAATATTTATTACATACTAGTGATTACCCGGAATGCGTTGCAATGCCACGTCTTGCACAACAAACTGCGTACACTAATAATATTTTTACTATGCTTATGTTATTATCGCAAGTGTAAACAATAAGTTAACAAAGTTTAATTACAATCGAATGAACGGTATGACAGCGCATTGAATACGGACAAACAAACATTGCTTTTTATATATTAGACTATGCCTTTGTTACTTGCGCAATCCTTAGCAATAAGTGACATGAAATTTAGTTATTTCAGAAAGAAAATGCTGTACTCTAAATTTATTGCATTTAAGTATTTATTTATTAGGGGTTGACTTGATATCACTGTTGAAGAGAAAATTGGGTCATAAGAACAGGGTTGCCTATTTTGTGAAGACAAATATGTCAATTTATGCTATAATTATGGCATATTACGACATAGTGCAATATTTACTTATTATATGATGAACCCTTATAATATGAACCACCTTTGGGTATAAGGTAATTCAATTATTATTCGCACTACCATCTGACGAACAGACATTAAATTGAACGAAATATTCGATTAATTGAAAATTAATTTGATAAAATCTTGCAATCATTTGTATATTTTACGATGTCATTTTCATATATTATAAAAAAATGCGATTTAAAATGTCAATTTGGCTGAGAAATTCGCTTAAATAAGTTTATATTTTTGTTGCAGATTATGAATTTTCTCGTAGGATGACATTCGATGTTGATAATTTAATATGTCGATGTCTTCGACAGATTTCACAACTTAAATTGAATTCTTCGACGTCGAAAAAAAAAACATCAAAAAGTTATCTTGTTTCACTGAACTTTCGATGAATACTTGACGGTTTATTAATTGGAAAATGCTTATTTGAATAAAATTGTCTTATAGCAGTTTGTATCAGATTCGACTAGTTTTCGCTGGTAAATTCTTGCAACTTTGTGTAAATATGTTTAAATGTCAAGCATTCCGGCGACAAGGAGCCTTAATTACCGGGACTAATATTCCAAACAAAGCAGTGTTTAAATAATTTATACAAAATAATTAATTGTATTTGCTCTACCGTTTAGTATTATTTATGTTCCGAAATGTTTTGTGTGCTCACGTGTTTGTTGAACGAAAGACATAATTGGATTATCTCGCGAAGAACATATACGTGGTAAACAATCTAGACGTAAAATGGAGTAAACATTAGAGGAGCACGTGGTCCTATAAGGACGAAAAATTCATAAATAATAATTAAGATTACGCCGTTTCGTTTGCTTTGGTTTTGGTGTATGGTGTATTTATGGAAGAATCATCCGCTTATTATGGTTTGCCCCGTCTGAATATGTTAAAAGGAGCGCAAAGGAATTTCATTATTATAAATGAGTGTGGACAAATACCTAAATGTTAATAATTAATAACTAAAAGCTCTCTTTGATGTTCGCTGAAGTAATTTTGGTACCAAAAAAGACGGCAAAATAAAATTATGATATGAACGAAACGCCTTCAATGGAAGCAAAAACAGGCAATAATATCTTCAAAAATATAGACAACCGAAGATCTTGAATTTTTAATCAAAGAAGAGCATCTTGAGGATTATTAAATGCAGTTTTCAGACACAGTACATCAATGGGACTGAGAATTATTTTTTGAGAATTATTTGAGATGTGGACCTACAGAAGAATGTTGAAAATCTCCTGAATGAAACGAAAAATAAATGCAAAGGTGCTGGCACAACTAAACCAACAACCCAAAGTGCTTACTATAATCAATAAAGGAAATTTAGAGTAATTTGGGCATGTTATGTAATAAGAAATATGCACTTCTAAAATTAATGTACTTGGAGTACTTGGAGTACAAAGCACATAAAGAACAAAGATATAGTTTACTTTCAAAAAAGTATTTGAAAAGTGGTTGATGATTTCTAAAAGAATACCACGAAAATGCTATCAAATGGAATTAATCAATGGCAATACAAAAAACGTTTGGTGATTTTGCAAAATAGACTATTAGAATTGTCATAGAACCACAGAAAACTACCTATTTGCTCTGAAGAAATTTCTCAATGTAGATGTCTGCAAAAGCTTATTCATCATTTCAATTTTAATTCAAGTTCAATATTTGTAAGCAAATCATTTTAGCGAGTTTTAGAATGCTAAATTGAAAATAGTTAAATCTTGCAATCTTTAGGTAAAATATTAATATATAATATATTAAATGAGTTTTATAGCACTCAGTTTTGATATTAGTTTCGTTATTCGTAATCAATATCATATTTTGCACAATTATAAATCGTAAAATAATGATCTTTATAAATATTATCACTAAGAGGAAGCTCGTTTTCATTAGATATGGCGTTTTATGAGCCATTTTCGCCCTTAATACTACTGTAATCACGGCCGTCACAAATATTACCTTGGACGTTAAAAGCTTAAACGTATAAATAAAGATAACACTGGAAGACTTTCGTTTCTTGTTAGAAAAAGGGTGACAGTCGGTTTGCATTGCTAAAAATTATATGTCATATAAATTAAAACATTTCCTAAATGTTCTTTTACCATGGGGAATTTTGAAATTTTAATGGTATGATAACATGGAATTATGTTCCAGGATCCATATGCTGTAATGCTTATTCCAAATTGTTATGAGAAAGCATACTTTTAACGAGAAGCTATCCTGCAAAGTGACGTAAGTTGGAATAATAAAAAGTAATCTAGTGTCATATTTTCAATTGTCAATATTTCTGTAAAACTAAGGTAAGGAATATTGGTATCAAATTGCGAGATCTATCTGCAGTATTGTACTAATTCTAAGAGTTTTAAATAAATTATAGGCATGCGAATTTTTTTCAAATGAAAAATTTATCACACCGAAATTTCTTAGTTGCAAATGCTTAATACCGCTATTTGACAATGACAAAATGGGTGCATTAATTCATAAAAATTAAATGGAGTCTCCCAACAAGAATGCTAATACATTTTCTTAAAAAATATCCATCGATCGTAATAAATACAAGGGTTTCGTAATAAATTCCGACCTTTGCGAATTTGGATACAGTAGATAAAAATTGCGCAGGGTTCATGCGCCCGTTAAAATGGTGTATAAATTTTGACATTTCATGTACCGCTGAGCAAAAAAATAATTCTTGTAAGCACCCTAAAATAAGCGAATCTGTGACGAATTGCGGATAATCTGCATAATTTATGACAGTGTTAAACGGGTTGTAATTTATGTATCTGTCAAATATATATATGGTTATATCAAGGAATGTTTCATTTGAAGCTATTTTTAGTTCATCCAATAACTTGTAGTTCGTGCTGATGGTATGATTTATGTCAGATATCAACTTTTTGATGTGACATTTTTGGAAAATTTCGTTCTTGTAATCGAATATGAAAGTGAATTTTGGCCGAGACGATTGATCCTCGGAAAACTTTGGGATGGCTTCTTTTTTAAGCTTGGCTTAAAGTAAACATTTAAAACGCTCTTAATATATCTCTTCGGTGGCTGCTAAGTTGTTGTTCAATTTAAGTTTCCGTTTACTTCAAGCTGGTATGGAAACTTTTTTTATATAATAATATAAATATGGAGATTATTCAGTTCATATAAAGCTGGATAAAATTATTTTTTGTATATAAAAGTGTTTTGTATCAACCCTTAAAATGTTTTTCAAACCACTATATGATATGATTTACATTTAAGCAATTCAATGCTATGTAATTTAAAATATATATATATTTATACATCAATAACTGCTCAATTTATTGTATAAGAGACGATTTATCGTACCTTTAAGGCGTCTTCCCACTTTAGGCGCCTCAAAAATAGACTATTTTCACGATTTTTTTCGAGGATTTTCGCTAAAAATTATGAGATAAAATGGATCTTATGTAATAAACACATCTTTAAAGTAAATGAAAAATTTATTTTTTTATTTTTTTGAATAATTATTATAATAAAACAGTAGCATCGAAAAACCCGTGTAGAAATGTTATGTTCGTGGCTTGTTGATGGCATCTCCGAGATGGGTCATTTGAAACAAAAAAATAAAACAGTTTTAGATTCAGTATATCAGTGGCTATAGCCCATATTATCAGATTTTTGATATTTGCGAAAATAACAAAATGGCGCACGTTTTTCGAAAAAGTATAAAAAAAACGAGTTTTTTTTCAGTTTTTTGTAAAAAAAAAAATACTTATAATCAAAGTTTCAAAAATCTGATGATATAAGCTATAGCCATTACTATGAAGAATATTTCATTCAAATTTCATGACAATCGGCTGGATAGTTTCCGAAATTTCATCAACAAGCCACCGAAAAACCTTGTTTTGAGATAAACGCGTTTAAAGTTTTGGTTGCAGAAAAATTGCCCAGACACAGCTGTTGAAACACTCGTTGTTATTTTGGGTATTTCCTCCGAAGATCTTCATAAATTGGTTTCAAAACCTCGTGAACATCCTCAGCTAGAGCAGAAGGATGTTTAAAAGTTTCTATCTGATTGTTTTTCACCACTTAATTGTACTTGCACCATGAGTCTGAACAATATGTATACAGCCGGGTGCTCTCAGGTAGTCACCTAACGGTCGCCCAAAAATGTAGTTAAACTCGTCCGATCTTTATGAAATTTCGATTTAACATTTTTGAAGATATGTACTTTCAAAATTTAAAATAAAGTAAAAATCGATTTTTTTAAAATTTGTAAAGCGAGAAGACACATTGATTCAATGTGACAACAAAAATATATATAAAAATACCACAAAAATCATAGATCCTTTCTCAGAACTGTGATCGCGTTCGTATATATGATCTGGGTCATAAAATAAAGGAAACTTGATATCTCTGTGTCATTGTTTATCATTTATGAAAGTTACGCAGCATCAATGATATTCTGAGAACGTTCCATTCATTTGCTATATTTTATTGTTTTATTTATTATTCCTCCTATTCTCAGAAAATAATTTATTCCCTTTTAGACTCCTGAAAAGTTCAGGATCAAATCCTGCAGAGGTGCTTACGAAACCGTGAGCCTTTCTTATGTAAATCCTAAGAAGAATCTTCAGCGGCAGCATTGACATGATCAGTGATTGTGAACATTTCCTTACAAAATTTGATACACACACTTCATAATTTGGTTGCTTATTGTTCTATTGAGTTATTATTTAAACCTCGTCAGAAGAAAATTAATTATTACATCGACAGTCTAAATGCCATCAACACTTCTGATACCTAAATTAATACGTAACCCAAAGAAGGCTTGTGTAACTTTGAAATTGAACTTATTCAAGCCATAACTGAAGGCTTAGATTTGCTACGATAAAAAAAATAATTTGTCTTAAGAACCAAATTATAATTGAATATTATACAATCAAAATTAATTCAATTTAAACCTTACTGCATTTAAATCTTCAAGGATTCGAATTGATAAAATTGGAAGCCAAGAGCTTTAAATATTTTATGATTTTTGTTAGACAAGAGACTTTCTATCTTTTTTCATAAGAAATGAAATGAAAGGGATAACCCAAATTTGAAAAAGGCGACGACACTAGCGTATCCAGACAAAATAATTAAAAATATTATTTTAAAATAATGATACATTTTTTCTCCATCTAAAAAAAATCCTATCCATAATTTTCCAAGTGTGGAAGGCAAATGAGAAAGCGCCCCATGAAAATCTTTTCGTTAGAAGTCTTCTATAAAGATCGTCTACATCTGATAACGGATATAGCATTTAAACAAGAAGAAAAATTAAATTGTTACTTAATTATCCGGAATATATATAATTAACCGGATATTATGGGTTCAAAATCAATTATAGCAATACACAAAAGTATCGTGATATTGGTAATGTATTCCACAATGAGGAGTAGTATTGTAACAAATAACACCGTAGTTTTTCATTATCATTTGAACTTCAAAAGAAACAATGATTGACTTAACTGTGTGTTTTATAACGATCAATGAAAACGGAAGTCCCAGACACGTTTGGGACTTAGGGACATCTTTTCGGTTGGATATTGTATCTTCAGTGACAGCGCCTGTTTATTTCCGATTGTGAACAATCCCATTGCAGATAAGGTAATTCAATACAATCTGAAGAAGGCATTGTCATCCATTGGGAAAACTACGAACTGCGTGTGTCGTCTACGCAATGGAGAAATATTTTTTTTTATTATTTCATACATAGCGAAAAAATATTTCCGCTTGAAAACCCTATGTTTAGAAAGTATGCAACATCAAAGTCTACTTTCTTTGCTTTTGTAAAGAACTATTCATGTATTCAAAATACTGTTCCTCCTTACATAGAGACCTGACGTATTATGCTAAGCAAACCTAAAATAGGACCAAACTTTTTTACACAACTATGAAATTGACACACTCTAAATAATTCTTATAATTAGCTCTATTATACAATTCTAAAGATTTTTATGTATTAGCATGGTATGTTTTGAAAGGCAACAGATGCAAAGATCAAAGAGCTTGATTGGGTGAAACATCCTCGAGTGCTATATTTGCCAGAGTCTGCACCCCTTTATTATCTAATCAGAAGTTTACAAAGCCACCTCCATTGAACAAAACTTTAAAGCTTAGAGATTGTTCGAGATGTGTACGTTCTGTCTATCTTTATATTAATAAGTGTATAAACAAACGTTATGATAAAGAAAATGACACGCTTTGGACCGAACACTTTGATCATTGAAGCATCAATAGTGGCCGTTGTGAAAGTAAAATTGTATTAAAAATTTGCTAGTGTTAGATAGTTTCAAATCTATATAAAAATAGAGAGTTTTCTGTGTATTTTAAAAGTGCATGTAAGAAAATATATGTAGAGTATTACAGAGTCAACCAGATCAAATGTTACCAATAACACTGAATTGTAAATAATTTTCTCTTCAAATTACAGTTTATTCTATTATTTTTCTAAATTTAAATTCAAATTCAATTGAATAATATTTTATCTCTTCCTAAACAATTATAGATTAAGATTAGCGAATTGAACAACAGTTTCTCTGCAAATGGTTCGAAAGCTAGATGCAAATTGAAAAATTCTGAAGCAGAGTTTTGATTTTGTATGTCATATTTTTTTAAATGTTGCACAATTTGTGAATAGTAATAGTTCGTTGAATGTAAATTTATAGAAAAATTGAAACAGAGAGTAGGTGTAGGAAAGTGAAGACTTGCTCGGGTCGCAGTTTACCATACAAGAAACGCTAAAAAAATGTTTTCTGCTTCGTATGTTATCAATTAAAAAGTGGCAATCCAAAGATTCATTACGTAAGTAAGTCATAACTTTCGATAAGCGTTCATGGAATACAATCGGAATTCTTGGCGCATGATCCTTAAAGGGTTATTAATAGACATCAGAAGTTAACTTCATAGTAAAAATATAGATTTTATCCTTTACTACGATCGCGTCAAAGACTCATAGACCGCAAATTCACGCCAAAACGTTCTAGAACTATCCAATAGCTCGAAAACTACTCTTAGATTGTTTTCTTGGATGAGGGTTTGTAATACATCCAAGCTTCAAATTTCGAGATGAAATCTTGTTAAAGTAAGTTACTATAAGCTCCACAAAGACGAAACAAAAATAGACTATTGAGACGTTAATGTAAGGGTGTTAAATTAAGGTGAAATAACGAATCTATCCAAAGTTATGAGTGATATTGCTTTAATACATGTGATCAAATTTTGCTTAATTGATTGCTATATTTATTATTCATTCAATCTATACATTTGCGTTTTGTGAATATTGACAATAATAATTTAATAGATAATTTAATTTGTTGACTATGTGTATATTGTCATAACCTGTACCATATTCCGATGATGAAATGATCATTTTAATATCCAATGGTATTTAATTAATCCTATATTTTATTAATCGATTCAAGTCGATATAATATCCCTTTTGGTATATTGGTATGAAGTAAATGTTATCATCACACTGTGTATTGATATTAACAAGTATAGTTGGACGTATCGTATGATATTATCTTGTTCTTCATGCGATTGTTTGTAAACAAAGATCCATCTCCACGAAAATGAAATTACTATTTCTATGAAATATCATGGATCTTATTTATGCTCGAAATGTACAAAATTTTCTATCGGAACAAATTTTAAATCAATAAAGTCTTTTCAGTCAAAACTTTCAAACAGTATGAAACATGTAGTAAAATATCCGTTTAAATATATGCGTATATGTTGCAATATGGTTTATTATCAAAGCACTGACCAAACATGCTCTCGACTAGGACCATATTATAATATAATTAAAACGGGACACTGATTTTGGGAGGCCAATATTATGATAGCGTAGGTATTTATTAATACATGCGAACATTTCAGCAAGTTTATCTTCCATGTGGAACATGAGAATTTGATTTTTATTATATTTATATCAAACGCTTTCCAAAAATTCAGACACGAGTCTAAATATTGTGGTTGTGCTAAAAAAGCTTTTTGGAAAAGTAGTACTCAAATCAGAGGCTGTATGTATATCTACATAATCTAAAGTGGAAGAGTTCGATCCACAAACAAACACAGGATATACATATGACCTCTCCAGATAAAAGCACAACAAGTTGGAGTGATCAGTTGTTTGAAATTGTAAAGAAACATTCATTTTTCAAAACAATGACTATAAAAAATGTGATTGAATTTTTTTTATATTTAATTAGAAAGATTTTGCAAATAAGTCGATTATTAAATAAAATTTCTATTATTGTCTGTTCTATTATTTCTATTATGGTCTATTATTGTGAGAAAATAAATTTAAAATATTGCTGCTACATCACAGCAGATAGTTGGAATTCTTTAGATGTGTCAACTTTGAGTGAACTTTTCAGTAACGCGGTAGAATCTGATATAGGAGACATTGCGGAAACAATAGCACATATCAATCGAGTGGTTAAATTGCGATGCAAATGATCATGGGTTTCAAATTTTGAATAATGAAGAAATAATTTTAAAAAAAATTCTATCTTAGATGAATAAGGTTGAGAAGACGAAGAAGAGATTTGCGAGAGGGAAGTTGTTGGTTCCACATATTCTGAAGCTTTTCAGCGCTTAGATGTCACCATGAAATGGCTTGAGAACAAACAAGAGTGAAATTCAGGACAACTTATATATCGTAAGAATAATTGCGATTTGGCAGCTTCTAAAAGATGAGCTAGCTTAAAGCCAAAATCGATATGTGTAATCGATGAATTCCATGTTTTTCCCTGTCAATTATGATTATTTTTGATGATCCGGATTTTCGTTATCCGAACTAGTTTCATTCCCAATTAATCTAGGTTCTACTGTACATTCTGATTGAATGGAAAAAAATCGATCTGCCCGTATATTTGCTGACAATTCAATGTAGATGCAGATTTGTCAAATGTAATTACATTTTTATCTCAAATTAACAGATGTCGCCACAGCATCCCTTTATTCGATTTTTCCGGTCTCAAATTTACATGAAATAAAATTGTAGTTAATCTGATTGCCTCACGTGCAGCGTCCAAATACCGTAACTCGATATTATATGTAAATCTCATTAAAGGTTTTTTTATCCCCGTCTCGATTAGTCAAACAATTTGCATTGAATATGCGTCATATCAATAGCTTAAAGGTAATTATACTATCCTATTTAATTTGATCCTCGATTCAGTATAATTCAATCAAATTACTGTCATAAAAATAGATTGGGGGTTCATTTTGTTGTTCAAGCAAATCATAAATAATAATATTAAGGTATTAACAATATCGCTTCAGCCAATACAGGATGATAATTTCGATACATTTGAATAAATTTTGTAATGAGACTGTTTGGCAGTAAATCTACTTTTTTGCAAAGACACAATACCCATGTTAGTGTCCATATTGTAAAATCCATTGCGACAGACTGATCCCCTTTTAGGTAAATTAAACGATATCATTCGAATAGGAAATAAAATGCCAAATTACCCAAATACATGCGGTTTGTTCAGTATTTAGAATGGAATGGTTTAACAATAACTCAGTTGGGTTAACCTATTACGTTCTGATGAAATTGCCGAAAGAGCCTATATGATGGAGGCGATTGAGCAGAAGGTCAAAATAAGGAATATTGAGATTATGTTAAATTAATTTTCTGTGGACGAATAGTTTAGGTAAACTGTTCTGTTAGTGCGATGTAATATTTGCATTTCTAGCAAATATATATATATTGGATGGAAGCAAACAAGAACATCAAAGCATTACGCAGGACTTACAATTGTAGAAATCCATGGATAATGTTGAAGGTGGGCATATCGTAGCAATGTTGAGTTAAGCTATCAAATTATATAATTATTTTAATGTCAAAATATTAGGCTTATTTTTTATCCTGAAAATCCAAACTATCGATCTTGGATCCGTCGTTTTTCGTCGATTTCACCACTCAATATGTATCGAATTGAGTGATTTTTGATTTGGTGAGTCCTGATCATTCATAACATTTTTCAAAAGCATATTGTAGCAATCAATCATGAGTAATAATGACAATAACATCAAATATTGTCGTTGGAAATATTTTAAAAATTAATGTTAAATATATGTTTTAAAATATATTAAGAGCAATTGTTAGTATAGTGGATTCATTCCTGGACTTTTTGTGAAATTTGGGAGATTGAAATTGTTAAAGTATTCAATTTTCCAACTTGGAACACCGGGCTATAAAGTGTTAACAAGATTTTCGACAATTCAATATTAAAGAATAAATCTGATAAACATGATTCTCTATCAATCTTCTCATATTATATTAAATTGTAATCCTTCAATTTACTCAAGTCAATTTACTATGTCTCATAAAAAAATTCATAAAGGCTTTAGTTTGCTATTAAATTACGACCAATTTGCGCTTTCGATAAAACATGTGTCGAATGCTTTTTTATTTAAGGGTTTATTAAATCACTCTCTAATTAACCTTGTAGTATACATTTACAAAAGCTCCATTAAAACCCTTAGAAAAAATTAAGACCAGTTGTTAGAAATTAAACCAAATATTAATTGAAATTGGATTATATAAAGCCAAAATGGCTTCTAGAAAGGTATCGTTACCAAACAAGCTTTCTGGGCGATTTTTTTGCATATTTTACAAGAAATCTTAGATTGCAAATGAAACAAATAAAACAATTTTGGTATGTTGAAAATTATTTTTAACAACGACACCTTTTGCAATCATTGAATGCTGGCTTTAATTTTTGCACAATATTTATTATTAGTACCCAAATATATAAGAATCGACATAGTAATAAAAAGGGATTATATTGAAATGTTAGTGGTGATCGCAATTCAATGCAATCAATATATGCGGAATTGAATATTATTTTTTCGTATTTTTATTTTTAAAAACGCTTTAAAATGTAACTGGATGTTTGTCCAGGCATCAAAATTTGGAATTCGCATGCCAATGTACCACAATTGAATTCTTCCCCATGACCCAGATGACCTTTAGCAAGCAACATGTAGACAAACAGAAGGAATATATTCCAATCGTCGATGGAATAAATATTAATTAAAAGTATACTTATAAAAATAGTATAGATCGAAAAATACGACGGAAATAATAACAAAAAAGCGATGCTTTCGTCCTTTGATCTTCGTTATGAATGATCCTTATTAGGAGGGCAATTAATGAGAAAATTCTGTTAATAATTCATTAGAAGACTTTGAAACTGGTATATTTATTTGATTTTCACAGCGATTCAATAGCGATGTAAATCATTATATTTTATGTATATTATGTAAAATGCAATATTTTTTATGCTCGGCAACTGAGATTATTCTTGTTGAATGTTACGGAATGAGTATGAGAATATGTTAATTAGAAAAATTTTCTCGACGTGAAAAATTAAATAACAGGCGCCTTAGAACAAGGATTGAATTTTCACGTTGGCTGCTTATGATTTCTTATTACCCCAGTGATAAGAATAATTAAATTATTTATCATCGGATGTGGGGTAATTTAATTAAAATCGCCCTTTAAGTTCCACTAACGGCCAAACGACAAGGAATTTAATAAATATTTCTCAATAAAAGCGTATCTTAATATTAATAAAATGGTCCAGAGTGAGTTCTGCGATTCTCAAAGTGTTTATAATTAATTTATTGATTTTCTCTAAGCGTGATTAAAATGTTGCTTAAAGACAGGATAGGAGATGGTCTCTTAAGTGGGAGTGCGGATTTCCGCTTTTCCGAACCGTCGGTGGACGACTTTTGAGAGGTTGGTTACAATTAGGTTATTTTAGTTAAAATCTATATCAAAATAATACAATTTGGTTGTATTTAAACTCGCATCGAAACGAACAGCAATTTTAGGCTTCCATATTAAATTCTTTGCGTTGCTGAAATTCACATTTTTTGGAGTGGAAGTTTTCCTTGTGATACTTTGATAAAGTATACTTATTTATAGAACCAAAGAATTGAGTCAATCTTTATATTTCTTGTCAATAATTCAAATTGAAATAATAAAGATTTTATTTGGATAAAAGTCGTTGGAGTTTATTCGAAAAAGCTTGATAAAAATTGTATAAAGCTAATGTTTATTTCGATCAAGAGAACGTATTATTTTCATAACATATCGAATTGATCAATGAGTCAGCAAATAAAAATATATAAGAGGATTGAATTATTATCGTTTTCTAACCCCATAACTTGTGCATTTTTCGCATTTAATAATATAAAGTATGAAAAGAACTCCATTGCTATTATGTTTAAAGTTAATTCTAAGCCAGATCGAATATAACAGCATTCTATCGATGAATTTTAATATTAAAATGTGACTTTTTTTCTTTTCGGGCGACATTCAAATATCAGATAAAAAGTTCTGCAATATTTTTTCTTGGAAAGCAGTCTTTAAGCTCGCGGCGAATAAATGCTCATTCAATGGAATCATTCGATTAATTAACATTTCCATTCATTTAATGGCGATTTGAAGCGCAAAAATATATCAGACGAGACCCGAAAAAAATTATATTGTTCGAAATAATATTTTTTCAATAAACGCTGTACCGAAATAAATTGCATTATCCATCAAGCTGGATCATTTCGGACATGACAGCTTCGAAAACACTTAATCGTTTAGCACACATTTTTCAGATATCCATCACCAGAAGGCTTTTAATGCGACCGAAATTCAACAGCATAATTACAAAAGCTTCCTTTCAATATTTTCGATTGATTTTATTCATATTTTATGCAGGAGCGTGATAGCGATCAATGATGGCATAGCGTCTAGTCATCACACGTAGTATGTGACAGTAAAATATGATTTCGTTGGATGATGGACATTTAAGCGAAAGGAATGGCATGATTAGGGTCATTCGATCCCTGGAGGAATATTTCTTTTAAAATAAAAATTCTCGAGACAGAATCACTAAAACAGATGAGCCCCAAGCGTGTCAAAAAGGATCATAAATTATTTTAGAAGGCGAAATTTTTGCGACAACTCCTTCAGGAGGCTGCAGATATTTCATCAAGGGGTAGAAACAGGACGCATTTTTCAAGCGGCCCAGGGGGCATCACCCAATTTAGTAGATTATTGTCATCAAATATATTTTTTGGTTTTGGACAATATAAAAAGGTAAGCGTATATTAATGATTTTTATGCTAAAAATCATACTTGGAAATATATTATTATATTGTATATAATACGGTCAACTATAAACACTAATTTTTAATACCAGCAATGAGTTATTTTTTCAGTAAATTTTCAATATGGATACAGTACCGCAAAAAAATGGTATTATAATTCATAAATAATATCAGTAGATTTCACAAGGAGTTGTTTTAATAAAATATATGCCGGAAAATGTATTAAAAATAATATTAATATTCTATTAATAATTTCTGGGAAATTCGATCAAATTTAAATTATACATGCTTTCTTGTTATGCAATTTTCTTTGTTAAAATATCGTCGATCTGATAGTAATTTTTTCGGAAAAACCAGGTCGTTTATTGGGGGTTGATTCGTATTGAAAATAAATTATACTGCGAAATTTGAACAGATTAAAAAAATAAATTTGGTCGAAATTCTTAAAAAAAAATGTTTTAAACTTTCAATATAAATTCGCAAAAACATGTTTTATTGTAGCAATTAGTATATTTTCTTATCGGCGTTCTAATATGAGAATTTTAAACGTCTATCTGAAAATCATCAAATAAAATTATACGTGTCAACCCGTCAAAATAGAACATTCCTAACTTTTTCCGACAAGTTTTAAAGTATTTTTGCGCCTCTTCTGCTAAGAAAATATGCAAAACACTTCCTTTATAATTTTTGTTCTCGCTATAATATTAATGAAGATATCATAATTTGTACAGGGGTGAAATTTTAATAAATTATGCAAAATCTTACTAAAAGGTAAATTATTTGGGTTGATCTAAAAATTTCGCAGTACAAATGTCAATATTAATTTTTTTTCATACAAAATATTCTGATTTATTTTTTTTTTCATTTAGAATTGAATTCGATTTATCAATTATGTTATAATGCAAAAAGTTTGGATCAATCGAAAAAGTTCGTTATTCGTCTGATAAGAGTCGAAGTCATCCCCCGAAGAAGTTGAAAATGAAGTCGGAAATGGCTCACCTGGCAAGCGTCAATGAAGAAGTGGCAGCTTTAACACGTCGACTGGATGGTGATGGTTCACGGGGTGGTAGTCCACGTGTCCGGGTGCGCTCTCACGAGCAGTCGGAAGGACACTGCGCGGTTGTAGGAGTTGTGCGCGGTTTTACTAACCGCCTCGTCCAATGGGGATCCGCCGTGGCCCGCCACCCACGTCTCCACACACCTGCTCAATCATCACCATCATTCTTCTCCTCAAATCTACGTCCCCTAGGAAAAAGTTTAACCTTTTGTGCAGTTTTACACGGGCGTCGGCGTATCAATGCAGAGTGGCATTCACCATACATACATTAATGTTAGCCTTATATTTTCGTTTGAAATTTAGTACGAGGCCAATTTTATGATCGGCTTTAAAAGCGCTATAATATACAGCTGAATCAACTCAACTATCCGTCAGTTATTAAATTTTTTACATCTCAAATTATCATTCTCAGTCATAATATTTGAATATATCGTTGTATAGGCAAATTTGTTGAAATTAGGCCAAACAACATGAAGAATCAGAATTTCAAAGATAATCAAATATCGACCGCGATTGGGAAAGATTCTGTGCAATATTTTATTTGTTTGATTATTTAAAATTTGCAAAGGTATTTTTTAACCATTTCTATCGTTTTCTATAAATTTCGACACGACAGCTTAATAAAAGATTTCCACTTGCTTTTTTTATATGAAATCTTGTTTGGAGATGCGTTCTTTGTGGATGAATCGTAATGATAAAACTTCAATTTTGAATTGGTTGAATGTCAATTAATCTTCAAAATAGTCACTTTAAATATTAGGATGTCCCATAAGTTTCTTTCGTTTTCACATTAAGAAAAAAATCAACAATAATTTGTATTACATCAAAATTGATTGAATAATATATGATCCAATCTGTTCTATTATCTTTCTCCATCTCTCCGGAAGCCGAAATAATGCCTTCTTGCCAAAATTTCCCAGCTTTGTTGACAAAATATTGATCAAGGCACATTTTTATATCATTTTTTGAATTAAAATTTTTACCACGCAAAGAATTTTTCAATGAAATAAATAAATAAAAATCTGAAGGGACAATGTCCGGAGAGTATGGAGGATGAGGTAAAATATCCCAGCCAAATGATAATAATTTATTTTTGATGAGCAAAGACACATGAAACCTGGCGTTATCGTGATGAAAATCAACGCCTCGTCTGTTCGCTAATTCTAACCGTTTTCTGGCAATTGCATCCTTTAGATTGTCTATTTGAAAACAATATTTTGTTGAATAGATCGTTTCACCTTGCTGAAGTAGCTCATAATAATCTACCCCCTTCCAGTCCCACCAAATGCATAGCAAAACCTTTTTGGATGTAGGCCAGGTTTAGCTACAGTTAAAGCTTCTGTAGCCTTGATCCAAGACCGTTTACGTTGGATATTCTCATAAAGTATCCAACTTTCATCTCCAGTGACAAGTCTCTTAAAAAAAGGTTGGCTATTATGTCGTTGGAGAAGAAGATCGCATGTTGAAATACGCTGAAGTTTATTTGAGTCAGTCAGTTCACGAGGAAGCCACACATCTGAACGATTGATGTAGCCCAATTTTGTCAGATGACTATGGACGGATGTTCGTGGAATTTATAACTTGTTAGCTATTTTGCCAGTTGTCATCTAGAAGACATTATAGAAAGGCGTTTGTAAAGTTAACATTTGCAAATCGTTATAGAAAAACGTAAAAATTAGATGCTCGAGTCGTTTTTCGGAGACGCGCATGTCTAGTGGATGCAGCGATGAACGAGTTAAATAAATAAAAACTGTATTGCAAAATATTCAGTAATTTCTTCAAGTAAACATAAACAATACACTTGAAGTCGATTTATTATATCATTCGCACATTATTAGTGGATGAATTTGGGTTAACGATCTATACAATCGTGCGATGTACGCAGGAATCTCTCCGTCTCTGTCTCTTTATTTATTATATTTTGCAAAAGTACTGACATTTCAATTCTTACATTAATTGGAATTCCGAACGTTCATGTGGCATTCCCTTATATATTATGATTGCCCTAATTCAAATTTTCACAATATATTATATATTATTACGTTCAAGGTCAGGTTTTAAGGCATATAAATACTAATATAAAATAAAAACTTGATTCATTGCCCATTCGAGCATTCAAGAGACTTGCAAAAAATACAAAATATCACTCTACTAAGTTTAGTGGGAAAAAATCCCCTTACTAAAGACAGCTTGGAAATACTAATACATTTTAGGCGGGGTAATATGAGATAAATAGTGCAATATGTCATATTGATTTAACGTAGTGTAGTATTACCTCTCCATAGAGATATTTGTAATCAAAACTATCATACTAAGCGTCGTTATTAAGATAAAATATACAGTTTTTTTAAGAAATTATGACAAAATAACTTTACTGAAAAGATTGTGTCGTATGAATGTAGCCCAAAAATGATGCAAATTTTACCACGATTAAGATGAATCTTTACTTTATACAAAGAAGTATTTAACCAATATAATCGTTTCTCAGTCGTTTGAAGAATAATAACAAATAGTATGTGTTGTACGAGTGTATAGTAACATATTAAACATGTATTTTCGGGAAGCTCATCAGCACCCGCCTAAAATATGTTAACATGTTAGTGAAGAACGAGTTAAATAAACAAATAAATACTGGTTACGGGTCAACTATTTATACAATCGTGCAATGTACGCAGAAATCTCTCCGTCTCTGTCTCCCATGCACAGTTACCGAACTCCGTCTTTATCTCTTTCCGAGCTCAATATATAAGATTGCTCTTTCTGAATCACTGGAATTGGCTCGCAAATACGCGATCATCCTACTATACAGGTTTGAAAATTTGCGTTTTTCTTAATAAATAATGAGTATTAAAATAATGAAATAAAAATTTGTATTTTAAATATTATATTATGATTGAAACTAAGTAGAAATTTGATGATTTGGTTTATCTGTGTTTTCCAGTTGTCAGTGTTTGTCCCCCCCGGTAGTCCCCCGGATAATCGAGAGTCAATCAACCCTGCCCAACTATTTCAATCGAGTTCAATAATTAGCCCACTTTTTTGGCATAGATCTAAAATATTTAAGATTTTGATGTTAATTTTGAATAAGTATAAAAATAATATTTTCTTTGTATGATTTTAAATTAGCCTTTTTCCTTTACATTATTACACAAATCAAGGATCGGTTAAAAATGGTATAATCATTTTAATATCGATATTATCAACATATATTATTTAAATGTCGACGCTTCAAAGGTTTTAGTGGAAGTGTTCAAAACAAATAATTAAAAATGGAAATAAACTCTTTAAATTAAAACGGTATTTAAAGAATTGCCTGCAGGTTTCTTCCATTGTATTCTGAAAAATGTGTAAACTCGCTATTTGCAGAAATGTAATTTTACTTACAATACAGTATATTTTATTTTCTATATTATCGGTATGGATATTTTTATAGGAATTTTAGAATTCATACACGGAATTTTTATTTAAAATCAACATTTCAGAAACGTATCACTTAAAAAATACGTTCCACCTTCCCTTAATACACTTGCTTGTAATCTTGCGTTGCATTTAAAAAGGTCCCTAATTAAGTTTTTGCATGAGTCCCATCAAGATTTTTTTTATAAAACGACCATCAATTTATTTGAGTTTAAAAGCGTCATATATCAAATTTATTTCATTGCAACTACAGCATAATTGCAGTGCAAAAATTATGCTATGTGTGTCACAAACGGTCCCATTCCGATATGCGATTGATAATGCTGCAAGATTTATGCATATTTGGAATCCGCATATGAGCTTTTTTATATTTCGACGAAAATATATAAAAGCCTGATATGATTTACCGGACATTTGATAATGTTAATTGATGTCTGCGTCATTGAAACATTAAATGTGACGATTGTGCTTGGCGATATCGCAGCAAAATGATTTCATATCAAATTTGCAATTTGCGTCACAATTAATCAATGACTCATTGCATTAAATTGATCGATATTTGTTGCAAATTGGCCTCATTTCAGGATGCGATACCGATTTGTTTTTGGGCCGAAAACAAAGTTTTCAATGAATCGATTTCATGATAAATTTATTCGGTATATGAAGACAGAGAGTTCTGACAGAGAATATAAAAGCGCGTTTTTGACATTTCGGATTTAATCAATTAAAATAAGAAGCTATTATAATTCGATACATCATAAGGAATATTATATTTATTTAATAAAACAGTAGCTATTGATGAAACATCAGCCTATATTAATCCATCGTATCACTTTCTGTCAGGATGATAACTTCACCAAAACACACACACTATCCTCTATACGTTCTCCGTTAATTTTGGCACATGGATTATCTGTAAAACTTTCCTTTAATCCTATTGATTGTCAAATCAAACTTTGATCACCATGTATTATATAACGAAACTTTATAAATGTGAAGAATATGTCATGCAAATATTAGTGTTATTGAAAAGTAAGCCATTTTTATACAATCATAAATATAAACACCTTAACCCAAATGGTATTCTCCATAATTTTTAATAATAACTGCTGTGCATTAAAATAACACAATAAAATAATTTATTAAGTATTAATAGATTGAAATAGGTCTATCATTTTGTAAGAGTTTTTGGGTTTTAAGCCTATTCCCCCCAGTTTTAATTTGATAATAACATTTTTTAAGGTTAATGAAGAATCGCATATATTTATCTACCATTCTTTATTGTCTGTAAATAATCTGGGTGCGTATTATATTCCACGATGCCCACCCATAAAACCTCAAGGGGGGGAGCCAACCCTACGCTCGTGGGCAACGGTTGAACTCTTGGGGCAATGATACGGAGTAGAGGTGTGCAAAAGTAGCCTCGTCGGTTTGCTCAACAAACGCTGCTAGGGTAGCCCAGCTAACATGAATTTGATATGCAGGTAACCCTGTGCTGCATACCCATAAAGGGGTGTGTGGAATAGCCGATTACAGTAGTTGGTGGAGACTGTGTCAAAGGCTCACCACTATCCTCAACAGCCTAGGCAAATAGAGGAGAACGGTTTTCGGCTGTTCGAATGGCGACTCGTCTTCTTGACTAGGTACTACAAATGACCGAACCGATAGGTAGGAAGAGGTAGCCTCTGCAGTTCGTCATCTGCTGCAGCCCCCTTCAAACTGAGGTTGGACTCGTGGTAGCAATGAACCTGCTGAAGTAAATCCCTTGAATTTATAATAACCTTATTCCTTCCTCCTCCAGCTGGTCTTTCCCGCGAAAACCTTGCCTCCTCTGGAGGGCGTGGAGCAAAAGGGGTGGATGCCTGGATACTCCGCGCGTAGCGTTTCTTCTAGGGCTAAAATATCAGTGGAAGATACTTTTTCCTGTGAATAGTCCGGGATGACCCGGAACAGACCATACAGCAGTGCAGGAAAGGGGTTTGAATTGATAACGAACCCCCAATCCAGTCAGTCGCTGTCTGATGTTTGTCGTCTTGTCTGTAGATAATTCACATGGTATTCGCATAAGCATTCTATTCATCTTACTCATACATCTGTAATAATTTTATGATAAATTAACTTGAATTTGATTCAACTCGTGATGTGAATAGATTATAATTGATTTAATCTTTTGAAGGCAGTTTTGATATCTATTGGAATATAATACTTTCCGTAAATATATCAAAAACTATGTTTTTCTGGACTTAAAATTTATTGAATGTGGAGCTGAAAAGCTTTTTGTGAAATATATATAGGAGATAAATCTTGATTAGGATATTTTCATCGAAGATTCAAAGGCGCTTTGGTCTCATTTTCATTACAAAATTATTCCCCAGGGTTAACTTATAATTTCCACGAATCCCTCGAAAATTGTTTAATCTCAGTATTAAAATAACGTCAAATAAATTCATACTAAGTTTCGATTATTGTTCACAAAACTACATTTGAAAAATGATATCAGTAACTTTCACAAAGCCTAGGTCTTCAATGCGAAACTTGATCCAAAAATGACTGAGCCTCGGCAAATCGGTGCCTTTCCAAATCCTTTATCTTAACGACAATAGAAGATTCAACCCTCGAAATTAAATAGTTGATAAACCCTCCATTCATCGGACCGTAACATGTGTACCATTCATCTATTAAAATTATATAAAATTAATAGAGTATATTCTCTCAAAAACGAATCAAGCCTTACATCGATCTGGTGTTTATTGAACACATTTATGACAAATATTACAACGTATTAAATTAAAAATCCTAATTATATTCGTTAATTAAGATTTTTTGAGATAAATCTACTATTGTACAATATTTACTAAAATTTCCCGCTAAAATGTAATTATGACTTGCACTTTGCAATCTAGGAAAGCTAAAAAGTTATAAGTGTTCCATACACATATTTTCCAGACTAATAAATAAGCACCCTCGAGTTCAAAATACCCTAAACAATGTTGTCGCTTGATTATCAATTAAATGAAAACGTACAAGTGTCAAAAATTTATATCAAAGTGATCTATTTAAAGCATCAAACAACAATTTTTTAATAAAATTTACATAAAAACGACCTTAAACCTAGGACATTTTTACTTATTTAATAAATTCTAAAAAGAGCATAATATTACTATCGAGCTATATAATGAATCGATTCAAACGACGATATTTTGAAAACACGTGGCTTCTACGGGTGCGCTATTGAGAACGCGTATCGCCTCGTGAAGTTCACCAATTCGAACATCCATTGATAAATTTGATTCGTATAAATAAATTTACGTTGTATTTATGATAAATACAATAAAATATACCGTTTGAGTGTATTTTTGACATAATAGAACAATCCTTTGATGATTCTATGAATTAATTATAAGTGGTCGCTGTAGGGAAAATCTTATAACTTTAGCTAACAACGGTTAATAAAAGCTCATTTATGATCATTGTTCTATTTATAGTTCATCAAGGTAAATTAACACTTTGCTTGCGGGAACACAATATCGGGGCACAAATGTCTTTACAACGTTCAAAAAAATTTTTTTTTAATTACGTATTTCGAAAGCATAACATATTGAGAGAATACTATAAAAGATAAAAATCGGAATATGAAATATTTACGAAGTTATAGCGCATTATCAGGAGCACGCCGAAACCGCTGTGAACTAGGGAGTCAGGTCAGGTAGGAGCACTTAGAGTTGAGCAACCTTTCTTTTAAAATACATTTGTTTAAATCGTTTGTATCTTTAGTTTTATTATAGGAGATGTTCCTAAAAATATGTTAAGCAAAATTATCGTTACATTCAGCGTTGAAGTCGGCCCGAAGTTGCACGAAGTCAAGTTTAACTCAATAATTTGTCATGTGTGGTTGAATTTTCGAAGCAAAAATGTCAAAATATCTTAATAAAAGAACGAAAGGTAGAGAAGTTCGAGGAATTAAAAAAAGACATTATCATAGGAACCCGACTGGTGTCAAAAGCTGGTGCAAATGCCTGAAAACCATTGCTTTAAAATATATCCGAAGCTTGAAGATGTGACTCCATTTCTAGGGCAAGAGATAAAACAGCATCTCTTACCAATTTGTAAAGATTTGTCCAGAGATGAATCACTTCAAAGATGCTTGGGTGGTCATACCCAAAATGTTAATGAATGTTTTAATTCGATGGTTTGTCGACTGGTTTCAAAGCACCTGCATTCTGGTATAAAAATCAATGAAATATTAACATACATTGTGCTGGGATATTTAATGACGATTATAGCTTCATTTTGAAGATAATAAATACATTAAATATAATTATTGGCACTTACTATAAAGTCTTTGCTGAAAATACCGATGAAGCGCGGGTAGCGAAGTAGAACCGTAAGAGTCTTTCTGAGACAAAAGCAGCTCGTATAGCTCGAAACCAACAGTTAGTCGAAGATAATCAACTTTTTGAGAAATCTGAAGATCTATTATATGCACCTGGAATCATTGGTTGATCGGTAAGTCACTAAAATTGATAGTTTTATCGCATTGAAACTTTAAACGAGATTATCTCGAAACTGCATTTTCAAAATGTTCGCCAGTTGTAGCTTAAAATTTGTTGATCGATTTGACTGAAATTTTGGGATGTTTCTCACTATAATATTATCTAGTCAACTAAGCTAAAGTTTTAAGATTTTTGCATAAATAAACGATTTTTTTGGGGTAAAAATTATCAAGAAAATGGTTTAACTAAAAAGTCTACTAAACTCATTTTCCAGCGTCTAAAGGGTCCCCCCTTTTAAGCGTTAACATAACATATAATATATACAAAGAAGAGACTACCTTCTCTCGTATTCAATGAATGGCAATCATTTATGTTGATTCTCTGCCCCCGTAAGCAGTGTGTTAATTTTTATTTAAAGTATAAAAACAGATGTATTTATATAGATATTTTTAGCAACAATAAATTAAATACATAGGCGGAAATAGTCATATTAGATGAAACTATAACAAACAAAACCAATAAATTATTTGAAGCACAGGGACAATAAATACGAGCAATTGTTTCAAAAAATTCTATACTATTTTTGTCGACAACTTAATAGCATTTACATTTTGTTCACATACGTTTGGGCGATTTTGTTGCCTAAATTTGATTTATTACGCTCATCCAGATTCTACTTTTAGTCAGGCCGGTAATTTTAATCCGATTTGCAATTAGTAGAATAAATACTGAAAAATTAGGACTCTCGTTGTTTCGATTCAGTAAATATATGTTTTTTTGTAAGGGTGCAAATCAGCGTATTATTTATGTATTTTTAAACTTTTATACAAATGTCATCAGAGTTCAGCCCTTTCGATTCTGTTGGAATGACGCACGTCGAGTGACATCGTAAAGTTTGTCTCATATGTCCTCGGAATAACGTTGTCTGATTTCGATCTTTTTACGGGAATAAACTGGGACTCCTAAAAGGATGTGACATGAGTGAAAACCGTTTTAAACTCGTAAAAATGTTTTCAAGAATTGATTGCTCTTGATGTGATAGATATGTTTAATGGAACTGGTTAGATTTCCATTGTTGACTATTGCTTTATGTATGTTTTTATCTAATTATAGATATAAGCTTTCAAGTCCTTCACAGAGGAGGCATGTTAACATGATTAGGTATTATATTAATTTTGTTGAATTGCTCATAAATGCAATGAAATGAATACAGGAATGATTTGTAGGGGACAAAATTAAAATTCGTTTTACGATTTGCATTTCGTATATTCATAGGTTGATCCTGGCGTAGCTTCTATCTAGAGTTTGGTTAAATCCGTTGCTCGCGTAAACGGGAAATTCAATTCCGGTGTGAAAATGCTCAATGGAAAACGTTATGAGTTAAACCGGATATACGCACTAAATTGGAGAGACTTTCACGCCCGCTTAAAGCAGGATTAAAACACAAAAAACAACGTTAATCAAGCGACAAAATTAAACCCCCGTACAACTTAAGTTTTCTTCGATTTTTCGCAATTCTACATTATAAATTATGTAAGAATTCGCCTACCTTTCAGGTATTAAATCTGACAGTATCAAGTTTAAGGGCTTCCTTATATTTCGTAACATCAACTTGGGCGTAATTGAAAATCGTTTTGAATACGTTCGCAGAAGCAATATTTGGCATTTATTTAAATAATAATTCATACTTTTAACCTATTTAAAATAGAGACTTAATTAAAACCCGCGGAGTTTTATATAATATCTTGTCGCCTTCAATAAAAGTCAAATTTATATAAAGGAAAATATGTATATAAACATGGCAGTATTACGATCGTCACATATTAAGAAAGTTATGTCCTCTACGTGTTAGGAAACGAAGAATAAATTTTCTAAAATTGGTTTGAATATTATATTTTCCATCTTAAAATATGAACCAAAAAAGCTTATAAGAAGACTTATAGAACATTATTAAAAATATGTTTTTTAAATTTCTCTAGATTTAAATATCATCGCTCAGAAATTTAATGAATTAGCATTGATCAATAGGACCAGTTTAAATTAAAGCTTTAAAGAAAATTTGCATATAATATGCACAATAGGGTGGTCTTTATTTTTCGACTTTTAAAAAATTAGGCGGTCAACCCGTCATATGATTTTCTGCCCTAAAAAAACGAATACGTGTTTTTTATTTAAAAAAAAAATATTTTAGAAGTCGCTACCATTAATCAAAGTTTCAGAAAAAAATTTAGTATGGTCACTTAACTATTAATCTGACTTATTGATTCTGTGTTTGTGCTGAACTTGTGTTTCTCCTGGAGCAGAAAATTGAAAAATATTTGCATTGCCTAACTTGTCGCCATCATATAATGGTAATTACATTAGAAGATTTAGTGAGTCAATCACTCGGTTCGTTTAGTGCTTTTAATAACCAATTGTTTAAAAGGTTTAAGAAGACCTGGGACAAAATTGATCGAAGTGATTATAAAACAGTAATTTATGATACCACGTACTTAAAAACCATATAAATGTTACAGAAAATAGGATTTATATTGCTCAAAAACAACTTCAAGTGTACCAACCTCGACTATAAACTCGAGTTACTGAATCTTCCCATCATTTGGGAGGAATTCCTGAAAAATGAGTTTCATTTAGGAGATCTGCTGATTTTCACCGTGCTAAATGGATGGCTAAAGCTATGTGTTACTTGATTTTTTTAAATTTAATCATCAGTTTAAACTGACGAAAAAGGACATGACGTATTATATATAAAATTCTGGTTTCAAGCCCCTATCGGATGTTCAGCTCCAAGAAATGACTTACAATTATTAAAAGTTTCTGATATAATTTGAAAATCTAAACCAAACAATGGTCAAAGTTGCCATAAAAAATACCGGGCCATTTATGGTAGTTGTCGGAAGAATTGGTTTTTTTTTGCATTCTTTGACGACGAACTTTCAGTCAAAGATAAGCAAAATATGGTTGATGCACTAAGAATCAAAGATGTAGAAGATTGATTTCGAAAAATATATGATCACAGCTTAATGTTGATTTTCGAAAATACCAATTTATTACAAACGGAATTTGCGTCTGAAAAAAATTGATAACAGTCATGTTGAGGGTTATATAGTTTAAAATCGAATACTATTAATAAATAAATTCTAAAATGATGGTATAACAAGCAAATTTTGTTATATATTTATTCACATTACATCACAGTTCTAAAATTGGTATGGTAGCACCTAAAAATAATACGGGTATTTTTATCCGCATGCTAATTAGATCCGAACGGTTCTTATAGTGACGCTGGGGTGTGAGATTATTGCCATTGATAAATCTTAATCTTGCGCATATTTCTGAACCATAAAAGCTTATACATATATGCATAAAGCTTTCCACTTTCAGGAAAAGCGCAATTAGGGGCAGATGTGGGTTCGTGGAAATCCACAGGTGGCCATCAATTATCACCCACGATGGATTCGCACTGAAAAAGAATCATCCTGAAAAGTTTACAATCGTTTTTTCTGAAGATCTCTTCGAGGACGACGCTCAAAGAGATAAAGGTATCATTTTTTACGAAGGAGTATTTCGCGCAAGGAGGCAAAAACAAAAACACTCGTCTCGTCCTTTGTCATTTAGGTATAAAAGCGACCAAATGTATATTTTTGAGTGCTAAATATATTAATATAATTCTGCTTAATTTAGCACATTTATTTTAAAAATAAATCATACATCAAAATAATATTGAACATTTGAACGTCGATATTGTATGATGAGTTGTGGATGATTTTTACTCTGCCAATAAATTTTGGAAACATAAGAGCTCTCTTCATAATGGTCGTAATTATATATACAAAAATATACTTATTTGAATTCACTTTGCATTAAAAAGAAGACAAAAATGACATCTTAATTATATTCAGACTCGCAGAAAAAATGTAATGAATCCATTAAAATAGGAAACCTTACAAGCAGCACGATAAGTAAATATCAGCAGACATCTTTTTGACGGTTTGTCATGATATCATGACGGCATGCCCGATCGATCATTTTGATTTTAACATAATTGTTATACGCGGAACTTTCCTTGTGAATATTTAAGGATGCTTCTAAAATATAAATTTAAGGTCTTATCTTTTATAAATAGAAATCTTTTACTATAAATTTCACTCACAGAAAAGGTTTTCGCCACAAAAATGTAAGGCGGATTCCACATGTCAACTTAATCGCATATAATTTGTATTGAGATGACACTGCTTATATATTATACAACCTAATATGATTCATATGTATTTTTTTATTATGCAATGGTACATTGAAGTTCTCAAACGTTTGATATTTACATGATTAAAGGCTTAGTATCCATGAGGGGTCAATCCACAATGTATCAACAAATAGACCCAATGGAAATAGAGATATTCAAAGAATGTGTTTAGCGTGGAAACAAACTGCCTGATCACATTCAGCTAAATAGTAAAATATACATGATAATTCCACAAATTTTGTTTTATTTCGCGTATTTAATATGAATTGTTGCCAAATTGTATCAAACAATTTTCAATCAGTTTGTGATCTTTCGGAACATAAAAAGGTAAGAGAGCAGTTAACTTAGGTGAAAAGGTGCTGCTGGAAATTTCTGGCAAGTACAAAGGAAGTGCGAGGACGGAATGGAAGGAAGTGTAACGTTGAGGCGGGGGCGCTATCGGGGGCAGAGTCCCCGAGTGGCTTCCCGCCCTCACGTGCTCGTCGGGATGGCCGCACTAGCGCACGGGTCCGTTCTTCTATCGGGCCGTGATGTCGCTGGATGAATGGATAGGAATAGACGGGTGTCGAATAGAAAGACTATCTTCTCTAAATAACTATTTATTCCACACGAGAGAGAGAGAGAGAGAACTCTGGCTGCAGGAAGGATGACCTCCCGCAGCCAAGGCTAACCGACGACTCTCCCGACTCCCGTCTCCTGCGCGTCACTACCCAACCGGCAACGGTGCACGCGCAAGAACCGATCCGTCGGTATGCAGGTACAATGTCTCCGTAGTGCCACAAGAGATGGCGCTGTTAAAATAGCACATTGCACCTTGAAAAAAGACGGAAGATATCGTTGTTAATCTGGATTATTAAATCTTCTCAGACTAACAGCGCTATTGTGTGGGGATGTTGATGGAACTATTTCACAACATTATATAGCGTTGAAACACTTCAGCGGGCAGGGCTTGCTTTTGTTGAAACTATCCGCCGGAATAAAAAAAATGTATATTTCAAAAGAAATGTTGTTAGAATGTCATCGTCCAATATATTCATCCGGGGTTCGAATTTACAAACAATGTCGCAGCTGTTTCACACGTTACGTTCTGTGGACATGTCCGGGCATGGCGTCCGATTGCGAGGCGCTTATTCGTAGTCTCGGCGGTCTGAAAGGCGGACCGGTTGAACACACAAGCCTTGTGGCCACTTCTTTTTAGGGCATTTAGGGCTTTTTGTGTAAGTTATGGTGATAAATGAATCTCCGAAGCTTTCTACGATCTCCATGTTCACGAAGAATAATACAATTGCGTAATTTTAATATTTTTCATCCATTTCTTCCATGGGAACGCTCAGAATATGAAAATTCGTAACGTAACAGATAAAAAACGACACATTTAAATTTAAATATTGCAATATATCTTTACATATGCAATGGTTGCATAAAAACATGTTTTGCTCAAGGGATGTTTCTACATTATTGGGCCTAAAAGTGATTGTTTTGTTGGTGATGTTATTAAACATATTTTTACTTTATATAATATCGTGTATAGTATAGAAAATAATTAGGAAGAAAAAAAAATGTGTTTTTACCAACTTTTTTTGTATTTTTTTGTTTATTAAAAAAACGGTTGAATATTTTTGAATAATTGTAGTCTGTACGATAAAGACGTTTATTATACACGTGCCTGCTAAATTTTACAAAGAAAACTCATCTAGGGCGTGTGGGAGCACTTCCATGAGCTTAGAAAAAGTAGTTTCGAGAAAAACGCGTTTAAAGATACTCCTCTCTTCAGCTTCGCGAAGCGCAGCTTCTCCTCGTCGATTTGAAATTTATTGAACTTAGTCTTAAACATTGGTTCTTTCCGATACACGAAGAATAAAAAAATTAACCAACAAGGTAGAAACGTCCTTTAATGGGATGATTGGGTGAGTTCAAAAAATTAATATAGCTTAGCATGTTTGATGAATTTATCCAAAAACGTTGTGTTGTAAATTTTTCAAGGTTCTTGATTGTTTTATTTTATTTGTGTATTGTCTCAAGGGAAGCTTATTTTATTTAAATCTCTGAGGATTCATACAAGCAGAGAGGAGTGATTTTAATGTGCTCACGTGCGTATATGTTACTTAGAGTGGACGTGATTCTCATATGACGAGCAAGCTAGTCATAGCGCCTCCCAGCGGTCATATTAATAAGTAGGTGAGCTAACACGTGAAATAAGTTTAAACTTCAAAATACACTATGTCATTGTTGTTGTCTGCAAATAATTTAATAATACATTTATATATAATAGTTTCAAAATATTTGATAATTTATCACTTTTTCTGAGGATGGATCTATATGATGTGATGCCTATATGATGGATAAATATTATATTGAGCGAGCTATGAGAATGGTTCGGTCGTTATTTTAAGTGATAAATGTGTACATTGGATGAAAGAAGACTTGCTTATTTGTGTCTCTGCTGACTTGACGTATTCTTATAAAAATAAATAAGAAAATCCCATAATCCCCAAGTCAAATCTGTCCGTTTATGGTGAAATTGAATGGGCAAGGATCGGTGGAGGGAAACTCGGAAGATAGCAAGTTTCCGAGGATTTAATCACAGAGCAGCACCGCTGAATGCATAATCCTATTACAGCTATTTCGATCGTGAATGAGAAAAATAATCAGGGGGTGTAAACAGGCGAGGAATTCCAAATATTTCTCAATCCACAAACAATATATAGAACGATTCGATTTTTTTTTATGGTCGTTGTCTATTTTATCATGCCCAATCATCGCTATAATAGCTTTTAGATTTATTGATTGTATTTCGACCAGATGCAATAATGCTTCTTCGTTATTTGGCACATTTATATCATAATAATGATCGATGAAAATGTATTTTTCAGAAAATTGCATATTTTTATAGCGTAACCAAGTGTTGATATAGTAGATTAGATTCTCTACCCTTATTATAAATGTTCACCGTACTATCAAATTTGGGCGATCGTAAGTTTTAATATTTTCGATTGATCGTCTTGATCCAAGATTGTCCTAATTAGGGAATCCAATCCCGGGATCCCTGGACAGCTTTATGTGCTCATGAATTTAATCCTGAAAATTTCCGGATTTAATTTTTTATCTAACAGAAATCGTACACCTCACCAACACTATGAGGGCTACTAAATCGAGACATTCCCGCCGAAATCTGGGCGCTTGGAAACAGTGGCGTAACTACTAATTGGCGAGCTTAGGCGACTCCTAGGGGCAGTAACTGTCTAATCTATGTATATATATATATATATATACACAGTACATATATGTTTTTCAAATTGTTATATTAACCTTTCCATACCGGTGATGTATTTACTACACCTCGACTCTAATGTGTAAAAATTTGACTTCTTTTTAGAAAAATAGATTATGGAGGGGGTTGTAAGTTAGACACTTACCGCGTTATGACTTAAAAAGAGAGCGTCTTCAAGTTTTCCACAACAATTCATACGCAATCGCGATGTACAAAATTATAAATGCATACCGATTTCTTTATGGCCTCAGCCTATTTTTGTCCAATGTTTTATCGCATAATAAGAGAAACGATAATCATCTAAATTCGGGGTGTAAATCCTTATTTACAGTGGTTTAATCGCGTATATTTGTTAGGGGGCACCATATGTCACATGTACTGATTAATTATCATACACGAGCCAATAAGTCAAACATGAAATTGCAGCTGAAAATTAATTATCTCGAAACGATTTCAGAGCCCCTGGACGAATTCATTTGCCAAATGAATCATACAGCTATAAACGATCCACTAATTATTGTATCAATGCGATATTGTGTGATAATTGGAGCGCTGTTTAACGCTGAAGATCTCAATGATACTTAAATACATATTCATAAAAGTTAAAATTTTCAGCATTTTTTTTAAATAAACATATCAGATAATATATGCATAATGTATGAAAGATTTTCAATTTTACATAAAATATAAGACGAATGACACTAAACATTGATAATGGCGAAATTATTCGAATATCTTTGCCAACTCTTACGCATAACAATATGTCAGTATTACAAACCACCAATGCAAATAATATACACATTTGTACAATATACAATAAATAAATCCCAAGGAAAGCGATAGAATCGAGTTCACGTATCATTCTCATTCGTTTATGAATATGAATATTAAGGATATTAAAAAAGGAGGTCGAGTTGAAAATTGGAGCAGATGTGATCTGCATAATGAGTGACAAACATAAATTTGATACACGTATTATGTATTTATGCAAGAGTAATATAAATTAAGACATTTGAGATGAATTCATTTTCATCAATTAATATCAAAATGAAAACATTTGGCTGCAAAATGAATAGGGAATATGCAAAAGCAATCATATTATGTACACGATAATCGTTGACTTCATATTGAATTCATAACGAATGGCCGCCTCTTAAAAATATTATACCTTTGGGTCTTGTATAACACGGTTATATGGTTCTGCAAAAACGTCCTGAAGTACAAATCCATGTTATACAAGGTTTGAAGTTCATACAAAATTAGGGTTTGGGTTCCAAAAAAATATCGAAGGTAGTTTTTATATGTATTCTAATTTTTTGAATAAACACATGTACATTTACGAAATTAATTGAAAAAATACTTTAATAATATATATTATACCAATCATCCATCATCGCTATCACAGAGAACTGTTGTGGGTTTCCATCATTAGAGAATTCTGGAGAATTTCTGGTTTTAGGATTCAAAAATTCAGTAATAAGCGATTTTCTACTTTTAGCGTATAAATATTTGTGTTTTTTATTATAAGGTTACAAAATCTGCTGTAATTTTTTCTTGAATTTTAAACTTCTTTCCAATATAAGATAATTTTCTATAAAAAATAAATCTAATTTAATAGCCAATTCTATGTCTTCATTAACTGTTTTTATAGACGTAGTTTATAATCCAATCCCGTACAAATCGTATATTATTTTTCCCTTCAAACCAATTGTCATCTTTCAAAGCAAGAGTTTTCAATCGACGTTTCATTGATGCTATAACGCCTTGGTCCATGGGCTGGATCAAAGATGTCACATTAGGGGGTAAAAATATTGCAAATCTATAAATATATGGTGGAAATTGACCTTATATTAAAAAGTTGGTCCACTTGGACTTGCTCGGTTTGAAACTGCTTCGGTACTCCCCGAAATGTTGCTCTACGACGGAAGACAGTCGTCCTTATACATCATTTATAGCCAATACCTAGAAGGGATATTTTCTTATTTTAGTTATGACGACCAATACAGATTAAATGTATAAAAATAAAGCATTTGTTGATGTGACTTTGAAGTGTGTGTGTGTGTAACTATAAATATTCATAAATGATATAGAATTTAAATATGACTCGAATACGTTTTCGACGTGTTGTTGTCGCCAGGTATCGAAATTATATTTATGTCGGACTTTAATGAGCTTGAATTGGTAATCCAAAGCGTAATACAGAACACATCGACAGTTGTTGTACTTTGTTTACCTTAGCAATATGCGCTAACATGGTGCATCCGTTAAACGCCTCGCAAAACAAATTCCGCATACAAACAATGCTTGTATTAATTTAAAAACCTTCTTGGATACATGCCTAAAAGCTCACTAAAGTTTCATCGCAATTGGATGAATGGTATAGGAATGTATACTAAGCAAGCAAATTTACTTATAAATTTCGGACCACAAACAGACTTTCATTTTTATGTATATAGATATTAATTCTATATAATATATATACCCTAATTGTTTCTGGTTCAATAATTTTAATGGGATTTCCAATATAAAACTGAAAATTGACTGCTTGAATATTTGAAAATCGAATAATAATTTACGGCGAGCCTAAAATGTTTTCGTTTTTCTTCAAATTTAACATAATTTACATATTAGATAATCCTAATGAAAATGTCGTTTTGCAATGTCATTCAGTGTTAAATGTTCAAGGTGGCTGACAGTCGATTATTAAGCATTTGATAAATTATGACGTTATCTAAAACCGCACTTGCAATTGAAACGCGTTGTTCATTAAGCAGTGGAAATGCATTTATTATCTTTATCTAATATTTATATGTACGTTAGCATTGGGATTGTTCTAATTATACAAATGTCAATTCTTCAGTTTGCACACCTTTTATCGAATGACCAATTTCATAATGCGACATAATCAGAAATGCCTGGGAATGATAAATACATACGGGGAAAACATATCTGATTCACGATTACCACCCGAGGCTCTGTAAACAAAATTGCTTTTAATGGATGAATCTGATGAAATATCGACGAAATGGAGAGCTTAGATATGTTCTCTCTTATCTATGCTGATAACGAACCAGTCAATTAATATTACTCGTAAATTAAACGCCTGATCTACGAGCGAAGGCGCCAGGATTCTTGTATAATTCCGGAAATCCTAATTGGGGACATTCCCGAGATTTAATGTCGATACTTCACAATTTCGTTTTCATGATGAAATGCAAAGAAATCGAGCAAAAAATCTAAAGTGAGGGCATACAACATGAACGTTCGGAATTCACAGGACTTTTTCTATTAACCTCTTGGACTCCGAACCATCCTGGGCGTTACCTACCAGCAACTCGGCGCCATTTTGTCTTAGCGTGTACATATTTAAAAACTTTCATATTATATAGTATAGTTTTGAAACCATGTAAGGTATTATAATGATACTTTCCATGCTCACTTCTCACGTTCTCTTCTGATATAAAACTCGCTGACATTTTTTTTTAAATATAGCTTGATTTCTTGTGCCATTTCAAGGAAACATGCATTTATCAAAAAGTTATGCTGAATAAATTGATTCACCGTAATCGTTAATGAACTTTAATGTTCCACCATATATGAGTGTTAAATATAAGCTTCATATGTGCCGTTGCGGTTCTGACAGATAAGTGGATTTGTACGGATGAGAAATGATGGACAAGCAAATATAGCATCTAAGACTATGAAGATTTTAAATTAGCTCACTATACAAAGGGTTAAACCGGATAATCAGTTTAAAACTCTCGTCGCCCAACGTGTCGCCCACAGTGTCTCTGTCTGTTTCCGAGCTCAACGTAGAAGAGTGCTCTTTCTAAATCACTGGAATTCGTTCGCAAATACGTGATAAATGATATAAAATGTATTAAGAAACCTCGTTATAATTATTTCATCAAACCAATGACAAATCCGTTGTACGTTTAAAAGTAGAATGTTTTTGAAAATATGGTAAGGCATAGTTTTTTTAAAATTCACATAGATTACATTGGTCAATGAACAATATTTTCATAATTTTTGCTTGAAAATGGTTTGAAAAACGGCTTCTAGAAGAGAAGCTTGATAAAAATAATAAAAAAGATTCGATAATATGATAAAAAACATATGTAGTATTTTTTTATTTTTATTACGAAAAATTAGGATGGAAATTTTGAGATAGTACTATAAAATACACTATGCAAAATAGTTTGAATACAACTAGAAACAAATTCCTTCATAGAATATCATTCAAAATACATTGAATACAATTTAAATTAATAAAACATATTTCAATACATCTGAATTCAGTTACATCCAAACTTCAAAATAGTTTCTCTTCAAAGAATTTCAATACATAAAGTAAAGCGAGTTCATGTATAAATATAAAATAATCTGTGATCACAAATTAGCAAAACAGTCAATGTGTAAATATTAATAAGTGCATTTTACACACAATCCACTAAAACTTTAATCTCATCTATAATATCCATAAACTAATGATATCATTCGAGATGAATCACATTTGCATGATATTCACATTGGTATCGTTTAAAAATAATTTCTATTCTGTGATATATATATAAATGATAAGTATCCACTAAGAAATATGCATTCAAAAATATATATACTACAATAATAAATATTTGATAGTAAAAATAGTATTAAGAGTTTTATATAATAACACTAACAATTCATGTAAATAACAGGCCTTTGCTAACTGAATTCATTTTAAACACACATATTATAATTTTGGCAAAATTCATTAAACATCCACACTTTGTTCGATTCATTTTTCCAATATATTTCAATAAATTTATAAATATATATATTAATTACGGTATTGAAGAAGAATATACATTTATTGCCATTTTTATGGCATTTAGTAGGACTACAAATACATGATTTGTTCGAAACTCTTAAACCTGACAAAACAATTGTTTCCTGGAAACCTGATTAATATAAGATTAACTATATATTAAGAGAAGATTAGACTCAATAATTTAATTTTAGAAAAATTGAAGTTTTAGAGCAATTTTTTGAGTAAGAGTAAGCATAGTATAAAATTAAAAACATCAAATTATTATGCTTTGCTTAAATTTGAGCTGCGCAAGCATCTAGTATAAGCCCATTTTTAAATTTACACAATTCACTAAAATGGAAAATACATACACATATGTACTATTAAAATTATTTAAGGAATATTTTTGGAATCAATATATCTCAGATATTTTATTGCACTCATTTTATGCTCATACTTACACATACATAAAAATAAATATTAACAAAATATGAAATATCTTTAACTATCGCTTCGATGTCAAAGATTAATTGTCATTAAAATAAATTTTGTAAAAATAACAACATATAAAATTGAGTGAAATCAACTATAGTTAAAATTAACATTTAAAAAATAAATATAATATATAAACATAACAATAAAAAAAATACTATGAAATACAATCATATGTCAGGAAGCACACCAACTCCAACTCCCCCTTCATGGGCGCACATTGGAGCAACAAAACACCAACTGTCCGCAACTGGATCATAAACTTCGACTGTTCTTAAATTTGTTTCGCCATTATATCCTGAAGATTATAAGTTGCTAAATGTTATTTTATTTTTAAAAAAATGAATTAATTTAAAATGATTAACTATCATAATAATAACAAACCTCCAATGGCCCATAATTTACCCATATTGGCAACAAGAGCCACTCTAGATCGCATAAGTGTCATTGAGGCTAGAACTCTCCACTGATTATTTGCGGGATCATATTCTTCGACTGATTGTAGAAATTTAGAGCCGTCATATCCCCCACATACATATAATTTATCATTGAGAGTTGCCACCCCTAAACGACACCTAAAATTGATTCAAACATTAAAAATTTAGTCTAATATAGTGTACTCTCGATTATCTGGGAACGGATTATCCGTGCCTGAAAAATATTAATTTTTAAAAAATATATTTTTTTTAATTTTTGATATTCTAATAATAAAGCTATTCTGAATAGTAGGTAGGTGTTATATAAACAGATCGAGATTAAAGAAATAAAACTCTTTAAAGAGATAGAGATGATGCTTGTATCTTATGATTCAGAAAGAGCACTCTTGTACGTTGAGCTCGAAGAGAGACAGAGATGTTGTGGGTGACATGATGGGGGACGAGAGTGTTAAACTAATTGTTCATAAGCCCTCCGCAACGCTTGTCTACCCGGCTTGACCCTTTAATCAGTGAGCTAATTTAAAATCTTCATAGTCCTAGATGCTATATTTGCTTGTCTGCCACTTATCATCCGTACAAATCCACTTATCCGTCTAAACCGCAGCGTGAAGCTTATATTTAATACTCTCGTCGCCCAACACGAATCGGTATTTCTCACGGGGCCCAAATTCGATAGTCGGAGCGTAAACAGAAGGAATAGCGATACGATATTATAATGCAGGGGATAAACACAGACGACACGTGGCGCATCTTCTCTCAGGTGTTGTTTTATGTTAGATCGATAGGCTTCACCTATTACTTTGTCATGCTAAGCCATGACAAATGAAAACAAAGTGAAGATAAGCAAGTGCGAACAGACAAGGGAATGAGAAGGAATGCAAGTTTCGAGGTCGATCTCGAAAGATATTTAGGCAGTTATCATCTGGAAGACATTATAGACAGATGTTCATAAGGTTAACATTTGCAAGTCGCTATAGAAATACATAACAATGAGATGCTGGATTCGCTTTTCGGAGACGCGTATATTAGGTGGGCGCAGCGATGAACGAGTGAGTTAAATAAATGACTCACAAATATGCGATCATCCTACCATACAGGAATGTGATGATTTGGATTATCAATGTTTTCCAGTTATCCGTGTTCGTCCTTCCGGCAGTCCCCAGGATAATCAAGAGTCAATTGTAGTTTTAAAATAGATAAAAGTCATTTATGTATAGAATTAATACCTTTTAGTTAACATTGGCTTATGTTTTTCCCAGACGCCAGCTCGTGGATCGCATCGCTCTACAGAATCAAATATGGATAATCCATCATGACCTCCGAGCGCCCAAATACAACTGCGTAAAGAAGCTGCACCACCGGCTGATCTAAATTTGTTCATAGATCCTACTTTTTCCCAAGTGTCAGTTATGGGAGAATAGCGTTCTTTCAAAAAAATAATAAAAAACACAATAATATTTTTACCATAAATATATCACATTAGTCTTTTTATAAAATACCAACCTACAGTATGTAATGAGGTATAACCATCATATCCTCCACACACATATATGTGATTTCCCAATGCACAAGCACCTACGGCACTGAAGTATCACGCATTTAATTAATAAGATTTAAATATTAATTAATAGTGGTATAATATTCAAATTGAACAACAAAACAAACCTCCGTTTACGACTCATTGGAGCAACAGTCGTCCATTTAGTAAGTTGGGGATCATAAGCCTCTACAGTTGCTAATCTTTCATTTCCATTATAACCTCCAATGGCATAGAGCCTACCTCTTAATGCTGCAACTCCTACACGTGAACGTACAGTGGACATAGCTTCAACAGGTATCCAATGTCCTAATGGTGGTGAATAAGCTTCAACAGTTGATAATGAATCACCTATAAACAAAATTATTTTTAACAAAAAAAAGTAAGCTTCTATAAATGTTATTTTGATAAAATGTACCAGTCTTTGTAAGTCCTCCTACAGCATATATAATACCGGCAACACATTCAGCTGTTCTAGGTCTTGTTCTACTACCTTGAATAAGAAACTGTCGATCAGGCATAAGATGGTAGTCTTTAGCTTCGTCAACCAAATCTCTGAAATATTAAAAAAAACATTGCTTTACTTTTAAAAAGATAACTGCAAATTATAATATAAATATTTACCTGCATTGGTGGGAAGTTCTTACTAATTCTTCAGTAGCAACACGGTCAGCTAAGTAATGAGGTTTGAGTAGTGGTAAACGAACACAAGCAAGTAGTTGTGGTAAACTTTCAGCTCTATGACTCGGCTTATGATTTGCCCAACGCATTACAGCTTCAAATATAACTTCCTCACTTCCAATAGTAATAATGTTTGTTAGTTAAATATGTATTAATTTGTATAAATGTAATATTTTCACAAAATAATGTAGATAAAACCTTGAAACTTGAAGCTCATTTCGTTTTACAATATCAATAATGTCATCCAATGGCATGTTATAATATTCATCAGATACTGATACATCAGAAAAGTTACCATCAATGAAATTATTGCAAGCTTCAACTAACATAGTACATCCAAGTGTTTCAGCAAATTGTCGTATTCCAATAACATTTTGAGGATGAAATCTAAAATTTTATTATAAAATAATTTAAATCTTAATTATTATGAAATTTTAACACAATCAAAGCATTTTAATATTACCTTCGTTTCAAAAAGTCAGCACATGCATCTCGAACTTGATTTAATTGTAAATATGACGATCCAACCATTAATGGCTGTATATTATTATCGTTAATTCTAACAGTGCCAGTATATGCATAATTAATTAGACTTTCTAATGCTCTGAAAATAATAAAATTACAATGTAACGCTTGAAAGTTCAGACAATTCAATTAAATACGCTAAAACATTGATTTACTTTGGGTCAACTCCTTGCATAGTTATTTCTTTTTGAGTACTTTCTACCATGTTATTTGTAAACATGCCATGAAAATATGGGATAGTAGAAGCTAATACTATTCTGTGAGCAGAAATACTACAATCTTCAACCTAAAAAAGGTAATATTGACATTATTGTATTCTGAACAAGGTATTGAAATAAAAAAAGGTTTTTGATTGAAAACAATACCTTTAAAATTACGTCACAAAACTTTCCTTCTCGTCGAATTTCATCCATAAGTGGAAACGCTTTTGTAAAGAAATCCGCTTGTTCAAACAAAATTCCTTCATCATGATCTAGCTCCATGGTGAAATTAATATTTTTAATCAAGGTGCAGACGTTTTCAAAGTCAGAAAATTGATGTGAAATATAATTGAAACTCAAGAATATTTACAGCTGGTATTTTATCATTTTATTTAAGAAATTTACATTTTCTTATAAAATTCTGAAATATAAAATGCTTAATATTACTACTATTATAAATTCATAACGTTAAATAATCACAAGTAAAAATAGAGACCCTCTTTTTACTCATTACATAAAGCTGATAAGTATTCACTCATATTATTTACTATGATAAAACTCAGAAATGTTTTATTTCAATTTCAACAACGTAATAACCAATGCAATAATCACTCAAATTAATAGTAACTTATTAACTTATCAAAGTTTGTTTAATGATAAAATTTAAGAACTTGGATATATCGAAATAAAATTAAACAAATTATCATTAAGTAATAATAATGTTTCTACTTGAAATCATTGATAACTTATACAAATACATGGAATGAGCCAAAAAAGCAGTGACAAGTAGATCATCTAAATTTAAAAAACGAAAAGAGAAAGTCTTATAAGTCTACGAAATATAAAGTCATCATGAATATATAATTACTAAGGTGTGGAAAATAGGACAATTATTACTGCCAATCTAAAAAAGATATAAAACAAATTTGTAATGATCAAGATCGATTTAAATTCAATTTTATTTTTGTATTTCAAACCTGTTAAATGTGTTCTTATGTGGTTTTGAAATCCATTACTTATTATAGCTATCCGCTTAAAACAAACAGCTGTCATCGCTCAATAACCACAATACTGTATTTTTGGCCCACATGCGCATTTTAACCGCTTGTTACATTGTGCTGTCACCATTAAATTCGGATAACTTTGCACTCTTTTAAAAACTGTATTAATTAATTAATATGGAAAAAATATATAGACATGATATTATAAATTGTTTTTATATTAATTAAGTGATATTATTTATTTAAATATTATTTTATTATATTAATACATTTTGAATCATAACCGAGATTTCTAACAAATTTTAAATGTGCTTAAAATATTTAATACGTTCTATTAAAAAAAAATTAACATGTTTAATTAAATATTAATTTGTTTTTAATATTATTTTTAGGGGTAAAACTGAATTTAATAGGTTTTATTATCGTTAAATTTATTAAAAGGGAGATAAAGTAATCTATTTTTACTAGCTGTATATTTATTATATATTAATTTTTCAACCATACCATGTAGTATTTTTGTTGTTATGGTAATATTTTTCATCATATTTTGAATGTCATCCGAATGATCCTAGACCCAAATTGTGATAAGCATAAAGACATTTCGAATAAGCATCTGCAAAGTTGAGGGTTGAGATGATGATACATGTGTGCCAAACGGCACATCTGACCATCCGCTCTGAAAGCACACAGGAAGAGGAGAATAGGTCGTGAGGAGGGTCCAGAGCAGGTAGAGAAGAACTGCACACCTGCCGGTCCTGCACTGTTTTGGGATCACCCGCCCTCACCCCTGCAGTGGTGGAACATTATTTACACCAAATATCTAAAATAACTATATTTAATTAAAAACAATATCGTTGTATATTTATCAACATTTTAAGCTCGTATAAAATATTTTAAAATATGATTAACGGTATTTATTTTTCATCCTTTTGAAATCACATACAATTATGTTTTATCATATGCTGTGCTATTTTGTTGCAAAATTATAAATAATTCATATTTTTTGTGAATACAAGCCATTTAGCATTCGTGATTATTTGTAATAAATTAAAATTTCTGCTATAAAAATAAAAAAATAATACTGAATGTTCCAAGGGGTTCACATAGTACCCACGTCGGGTCTCAATTTGCTCTTTTAAGTCTTGAAGCCAATACTTCAGAATATTTTATTTAATCAAGTGTTCAATCGAAGTGGCAGTATTATTAGCAAAACTTGGTCTTTGAAGAAAGCAATTTATATACACATGACTTCATATCAGGGTCGACGTACCAACTCAAGCATACATTAACGTTCTGAAAATCTCATCATCGTTTTTGAACACGAATATGGTCACCATTCCCAAATTTAGCTAAAATTTGTAATGTATTATTGTGTAAAATCCATTCAAATAGAATTCATATAGATAGGTTTTAATTCTTTTTACTCACTGTTATCCATTAAATTCATCACATTTGCTCTTCTTATTTAATCTCATATTTCGTTTTTATTTCCCTTTTAGTATTGAGTATTATTTAATTCAATATAATGTTACTAGCACAGTTACCAAACTCCGTATCTGTCTCTCTCCGAGCTCAACGCGTACAAGAGTGCTTTTTGTGAATCATTGGAATTCGCTCGCAAATACGCGATTATCCTACCATATAGGTTAACCAAGTAGAAATTTGATAATTTGGATAACTTATAAACAAACAGACATTCCTTTTTCTACATATAGATACTATGGCAATGCTTGGGAATTTATTTAATTTCAAATTTTTATTCTTACACACATTTCAGATTCAAAATTAAAATATCAAATAATTTCAATAGCAATAAAATTGCTAATTTATTTGGGTTGAGTATCCATTTAGGTATGCTATTTTTGTCTTATTAGTACACAAATAGTTTATTTAGAGCTCCTGGAAATCAATCCACTATTCTAGGAAAGGCAGGACTTACTATAAATTATAAATATTCAACAAATTGATTTGTCAGTACCATGGATTTATTCCTATTAATACCATCTATTTTAATGTATTTCCATCGACATGTTAGATTATTCATCTATTTTCAATTGTCAGGTGTAAAATATATTTAACAAGGCTTCGATTTTTTCAATTCAGGCATATAAATTAGCGAGGATATCACTTTCATATTTTAATATGAATTTCATTCAATTTGTGCGTATTGAGGCTTCACGGATTTCTAACGATGCCTATAGGATTTCCTTACATTTTGTATAATCCAAGTTAAAATATTCACGAGACGTCCATGTAACGCAAGCTGAGACATGAGTAGTATATCAGATTTCTGGTTTCCAGCCTGAGCGCCAAATTTTTACGAACTTCTCAAATAATTATTTCTTCCTCGTTAATTTCAGTTATATATTTTAAATTAAAAGTCATCCGACCACCAAGCATATGCTGATGATGGTCGTCGGATATATGCTTTGATATAATTGATCTCTTCATTCTCCTTTATACATTTTCTGCGCACATATTTTTTTCAAATCATGCAAGATTTAGTTATTGTAATATGCAAAATCGTATCTGATATTTCTTTTTCTTATTGGGGAAATTCGTAATTGTCCTCGGCAAACTCCTGAATCTTTTGCGTAGTGAGCTTATTTTAAATCATTATAAACTTAGATGATATATTTGTATGTTCGTCAAATCCCAGTGCCAAAACTTTGGAATTGGAAACCAATTTTAGAATGAATCTACTATTATTAGCAAAAGGTAAATCCATATTTAATTTAGTTCAAATTCATGATGCTATAGCATGATATGACAAAGCGCGGTAGTTGTTAAACGTTTAAATTTTAAAAGGGGGCTGAGAATCTCGACGCACAGTGCCTATACTGGGAAACACACATTACCGAAGGGCACAAAATGCAACATAAGATTTCGGACGTCGAGCAGCTGTCGTTTTCAAGTACCGTCCATAAAGATGCACGCCTATGATGCGCCCGATTCTGTACGGCAGGTGGTTGCAATAGAAACAAATCACGTTCCAGAACCAACACTCAATATTGCAACGTAATTTACCAGACCCCTTCTCATTATAATAACCATTTAACAGCAGGCATACTTTTTTTCATATCATAAAAAATGGTAACCATTTGTCCTTGATGTTTGGGAATAGACCATCGTTTTCTTCCGTTGATCGATCAGAATTAAGTTTATCCCATCTTTGATTTATTGAGCTTATCTTTCTTCCCTACTTTTCATTCATAACATTGTCAAAACGTGGAGCAATTTGAATGATCAGAAGTATTAATATTTCCGATCAGTCATCTCGATCTAGATTAAATTTGATTTTCTGGATCTGATCAACACATGAAAAATATTTCCCTTGGAAAAAATAGCATTTCCAAATGAGTCTTTGAAGAGTATTTGAATATTCGAGGCCACAAACAGTCCACTGCAGAAGTATGGCCCTCTTCAATATCCATTCACAGGAAGGGGTTACATCCATCATGTCTGCATCACACATTCACCTCCTCATTCACTCGATATTGAAGGTAGCATTACCACCGAGCTTCATTTCGAAAGCTCACCCAGCGGGTATCCTGAATAAACGTATTGACGAACGCTTTCGCGATCGTCTCGATAGGGAGTGTTGGAGGTGTGTAAAGACTGAGTAGTTTTCTTCTGCAGACAGTGGAAAACTATTTTAGAAGACATTTTTGATTCTACTGGAAAGGGCTTTCTGGAGTGCATAGAGTCCAGTCCCTCCTTTCCTCGCTAGGGCGTTGCTGGGATAGGGTGAAGACATACGTGACGCTTAAGTGTATCTCGGATTCGCTCCTACACCAACTGAGTGTCTCCCTGTCCTCGTACAACTTACCATAGCGAATTCGAGACTGAGTGCTTTCCTATTTCAGGTTGATCCTCTCAGTTCGGAGATTTCAAAACGATATAGAAGTTAATGAAAGACAATGCTGTTAACGTTGCAAAGTGAAGTTCTTCATATGCCTCTCCCCAAGGCTGTATATTTGGTGTTCTTCTTGTCCTTGTTCTGTTCATAAAGTTTCTTGGCTCTGAACAGGTAAGGTTCATCGTGCTCCATATTATTGGGTAGGGTCGACTATGTAAGAGATAGCTAGTGACAAGCAAGTCATGGTTTGTAAAAGTAGCAATGAATAGTAGATAAACTGAGTATCAGCATGCTGTTAAAATAGTATTTAAGTATTTAATCTATAAATAAGTACTAGTCAAGTGGCCAATAGTTAAAATACATAAAATCGCATAAGCATAGTAGTTAGGAGTAGTCAAATGTGGTTAGGTCGCAAAAAAGTCTTAGTCAAATTATATTAGTCAGGAGTAATTATGTCGCATCTAAGTATTCGAACTTTGGCGTTTAGTGCTGACCGGGCACAATCAAACAGTATTTAATTGGTCAGACTGGGAGCAAACTGGAAAAAATAGGCATAGCTGGAACAAATAGATGAAAGACAGGTATCAGGTAGTAACAACTAGTCAGGTCCATAATCAATAAGATCAAATGGTTCCATAGTACAAGATTGTAGTACGGGAGTAGTCGAAACAACCCTTTGGCGGACGGACTGCGAGCCTAGTTGTGTAAGTTTGTCTTCTGATCTTAGTGTTCTTACGTTTATGTGACACTAGAAAGTAGATGTGTGCGAATATAGAGTTCTAATAATAATCCTTAATTCAGGCTATCATCGTTATCACGAATACTCACAACAAAAAATATAGCAAAATACTTGACAACAGCAAAGATTTTATTGAGAGATTAGATCCATTTTTATGAAAATAGTTTATGTATTTTAAATAATTTCAATTCCTCAGAAAGAGCTTATTCCAAGATAAAGTGGTCACTTTACACCGCACCCAAATACTGACATCAGCATAAATTTGATACCCTAGAAGTATTGATCGAATGAAATATTTTAAAAATATATATTTTTTACAGCTGGCTGTCTGAGTCATTCGATTAAAAGCATCGTTACATGAGATCAATCCTCGAGGGATACAGTCTTGAAGTTGGAATGCACGTCTTTCATTTTTGGGGTTGATGGACGAAATAAGGGGATGAACGTCTGAATGTTGGGTTTTGCTGCAGTAGCACTTTGATGAGATTAGACGAATCTAGATAATAAAAACAATATAGCACGTTCTTACCAATTACGACAAATATAATAGACATCACATATAACGAATCAGATTCTAAATCTGTAGTTTTTATAGCTGCTATTAATTTATGCTGCTCTTGCACAAAAATTGCTTTAAATTATAATTTTACATTCTTGCAGTTCTTCGCGAGCAACCGTCCGTTGCTTTATATTTTCGTTCATGTATTTTTTGCCACCGGTTAATCTTTATTGACCATCGCTATTTAATTAAAACATCATTCACTTTAATGCCTCTTCTGATGTCTTTTACTTCTCATTGCTCATGTTTATGTGCCAACATTAAGAACAAAATTAGTCGTATGTGCAAAAAACTGGAGAATTAAAAATCAATAATTGACAGTACGCATTTTTATGTAAAGTTTCATCAGTCGATAAAACAGCAGACGAATCTCTGCTATAATTTTATTGTTCATCCATCTGTATAACTAGTGTTAATCGTGATTTAGCTGTTATGAACACGTTTTTAAAGCAGACATCGTGTCAATATTGTGAAAAATTAAATGTAGTATTTATAATATTATATTCACATTTCTATATATGCTAGAATATCGTCTCTCAGTTGCATTTTGATACCGTAAGGATTCCTGCATTTCGATCGTTTATCATCGTTTATGGAAGCAGTTTTACTGTCGAGAATGGGATAGCAAAAATCCTGGTCTCACCCCGGAGGAATTAGCATCGGATTAACAATAAATCTCTTTTAAAACACCGCACGTAATAAAGTCGACTGTGCAAAATTGCGAAAATAGTTCCGGCTTTGATACATATCCTCCGCCATTAATCACGAACTTTATAGGCCTTTCGTATCAAATATCTGCGGAGAGAATTAGTTCCAGCGGTGCTAAAATACATTTAATTTATATTAGTTTAAGTAAGTTGTAAGTAGACAAAGGCGATATTCATGAGTTGTAGAGCTTTTCAGCGAACATCCCCCGCTAAAAGCTGTGCGGTTTTTTTTTCTATCCGAACGTGACAAACGAAAGAATCTCGTATTCAATGTGGCACAAATCTTTATGCCATTTGTCACACAAAGCACCACTAAATGTTAATGTATGGCGTTTTTGAGTTAACAATGCACGTATTGAGCATCCAAACTGGATGTTATCGTCGATTTATGGTGTGGTAAACACTCAAAAAAGCACCTCATGAGTATTTATGAGCTTTGTATGGCCCCGGTCACAATGGTCCAGCATGCGAAGTTTTCATCTGGTCGGTGATTTATTGTCTGCAGCGGAGGCTTTAGAAGCATTTAAGGATTCATCACTATTGACAAATGCATTTTTCTTGAATTAAGCGATGGACTTGCGATATAATGGGTCATTTAAAGAGTCTCAAGTTTCGACCAAGTGGTATTTATGCATATAAGCAGTTTGGCCTTCGGCCAAGAGAGATTGCGTGCTTCTGTTATAGTCATCAGACGCTTTGCAGTATTATAATGGTATTATTATGGCATATAATATGCACTGCTGAAACAAATACAAAAGAAAATGTATGCAATTAACATAAAATCATTGCCATTCAATCCGAGACAATTGACTCTCTGGCACAGTTTGCTTGATGGACGACATCTATATTTAGCGCTTAAATCGTACAGGCTTAAAATCTGAGAATATCGAAGATCTGCATACATTTGTTAATGAAGTAATCAGAATTCTAATTAACTTTTATTCTATTTATTGAATTATTTTTATATATTTTCAATTACGTTAAAAACGGGTATACGATCGCGCTTAATGATTGCTTGAGCGATTAAGAATTCAAATTAACTTCTTTCCGATATTTCGAGTCTCCTGTCGGACTCATGGACGCGAAATAACTGCCGCGTCTTGGTGATGTTCCTTGTGAGCATCCTTCGTCCAGTGCTGCCAATGCGCAATGTTGGGACATGCATTGCCGTCGCTTCATTGGAGATTGTTGACACTTTCCTATCCTCTTCCCCGTCCCAAAGATCATACTTATGCCGTGCTAATGAAGTGTTTTTAGATACAAAATATTTTTCTTTGTGGTGTGTACCATCTGGTAATAAATGAGAAGGGCGTGACCAGTCCAAATATGGCTGTCCATGTGAGTAGTATGCACGCATACCCTGTGTGTCCCTGTACTTTGTTGATGCTCGCACCGGAAACTGCATACATTTCAATTCAAATAGTATATCAGTCCGAAAGTGACTCTAATAGGTTTTCGATATGTAGCTGTTGTCGCCAAAATAATTGATCCAGGTATGAATAGAAATGATGACGTTTGTATCGATCCGCCTCACGGCATAGTCCACCGAAGACCGAACGCTTACGCAAGTACATAAATCGACGGTTGGTATGCTTTATTTAGTATAACAACCACTAGACCAATATGTGATGCAAACATAATGCATCCGCTAAACGTCTCGCATATCAAATTACGTACACAAACAATACTTGTACTATGTGTATATTATTTGCGCAAATGCAAACAATAAGTTGACAAAGTTTTATTGCAATTGAATGAATGGTATGGCAGCGCATAAAATACGAACAAACAAACAAACATTAATTTTTATATACTAGATCAGTGTTTCTCAACCGGTGCACCGCGAAAAAATTGGTAAAAACGAAAAATTCTGCAAAACAGTGAAAACCGAAAAAGTCGTTGGCGAAATTATGAAAGTCAACGAAAGAGTTAATGTAATTTTGAATTAGCCAAATCAATTGCGCGTATCTTAACCGTTTAACGTAGACCTTGGGTATTCTACGCCTCCCAGCCACAGTCTGTTCAAAGTGGAGTAAATAAACATGCTGGCCGTCAGAAGCTCTATGAAGGGAGGTAACTGGGACTGGTCGACAGAAGCAAGACGAAGATAACTGGGCCCCGGTATTCAGCTGAGAGTTCTCGCCTACGTTACAATGGATACATTTATTATCAAACGAAATCGTGAATCAGACCAAAATATTAATGACACAGAGAGTACAAGTGAAATAAGTAGTGACGATATTACTAGACATCATACGTCTCATACAAAAGAAAATGTATCCAGTAAAATCAGAAAAAATAATCGACAATATTCTGAAGAATATTTATGTTTCGGTTTTACGTATTTTTACGCATTATGTATTTAACTCAAAGTATGAGTATATTTGAATTTCGATGTTTGCCATAAGCCGCATGTTTAGGCGATAACGAAGGATGAGATGTAATAAAATTTAGCATTATATTATAATGTTTCGCGTGTAATTTTCGTTAGGACAAGATGAAACGGTCATACTGATGAAGGGGGCCCTGTCGGAGGGCGCAGCCCCGGCGGTGAGGTGCCGACAAGTCACAGAAAGAACTCAACGTATCACAGAAACGAATTATTTTCGCAAAGCGTATCGAGCGCCTAGCGTATTTCGGTATTTCGGATTGATATTGCGCTATTCGAAAGACTTACCTAAAACAAAGAATTTAAACATCCATTAGACCAAATATTTTGTGTGTATATTTTAGATGACAAATTAAATGATAGCTCAAATTTATCTTGTAAATCTTATTATCATTACCTGAGAGCTCTTACTGCATGAGTTTTGAAGTCCTGGACACCTCTGGAATTTGGTTCACCAGCAGTTCTTTTGAACTACACTGTACAATTTTTCACAACGTCCATCTAAACTTAAGACTGATTGATCAAGGCTGGTCGATTTCGTAATCAAACAATTGCGGATTGCTTTTATATTAAACACGATTTCATACCTGAAATTAAATATTTGACACATTTTAGTCCAATTATTTAGCTGATGATATATTTTTAAAATGATATATGATGTATTTTCTTTAATCTAAGGAAAAATGTATGCTTAATGAAGCTTTTAGCTATGAAATGCTAAATGAATCATTTCCGAATATCGTATTTTACATATACATTTGAATGTTAGTCGTGACTTTAAAAAAATGATACAAAAATCGGACCTAAATCCTACATCTTAAAATAGACATCTTGATTTTCCAATCCACTATGAGTATTATTTCCGATCTGTGTTCTTGAAATCTCAATGCAATTGTTCAACATTAAACATTTCGATAATAAGCCTAATAATCGTATTACAATATACTTAAAAACTATGACTACTTGCCTCAATATTTTAGCTGCATGACGATCAGGATACAGTCTGGAACACGGATCACATTCCGGAACTGCACAACACTCTGTGTATTAAAAAAATATCACTTAACATACGCACATGCACATCCTAACCTGTGAAAATAAAATATAGCTCTGCACCGAATATTGTTGCATAGCATAAACTCGACGCCTAAACTGGACGGACAAATTGAAACGCATTTATGACAAATTATTAATATTTATAAGAAAAACTATTTTTTTAAAATCATGGGATTAAATAAGCTGCTGCGATATATTCCCAAAAATATTATTTTTCAGAAAAAATCACCATCCTTTTCGTTGCATAAATATATTATTTTTTAATGAATTTCAAATTTGATAAAAATTTTTTTGGGAATATATCAAAAGAGCTCATATCAGAGAGAATCTCATGCATTCTTTCAATAGTTTTTCATAATAATTTACATTTAGTATTAATACATTTATATTCGTACGCTCAGTTGAGCCGTCGAATTAAGCTAGGCGATAATCAGTGCGTGTTCGGTTCTTAGGTTATACGGTTTGGCTTAATCGTCAGAGGGATATATCTTAATAAATAAAGTGCAGTGTTGTTCCAGAATGCGTCCCGTACTCCAGGATCTATCCTGAACGTCATGCAGCGTCGATACTCAGGCAAGTGTTCTTAGTTTTTTAAGTGTTTTGTACTGCGACTAATAGTAAATTGGAGGTCCTTGATGTCTATTTTAATATGTAGGATTTAAAGCCGATAAATTATGTTTTTTTTAAAGCCAAGATAAACTTTTGATTTTATTGTCACAATAGACTCTTACATAGAGTGCGGAATAAGATGTTGATGGTTGAATACAGTAGGATGGTTTCAATGGGTATCTGATGAGCTGTGCGCCTGGTGGTGGCGGAATCTTCAAATCGTCATGCAGTCTGACCGCTGAGGAAAGATTCATAATCATAATCATCATCATCAGTCTGTGTTCGTCCACCGTTGAACGCATGAGTCTTCATCCCTCTCGATTCTCCGCTTTCCGCATCCAGCTTCATCCTGCTATTCTTTCGATGTCGTCAGTCTTACAGGGGTCTCCACTCCAACACTTTTCTTCCCCATCGACCGTTGTTTCTTCGACACATTTGTCTCCCCCATTGCCACTTAAGTGTGTCAATTCTTTCAGTAGCGTCTACTACTCGAGTTCTTCTTCGGATATCCTCGTTTCTGATTCTATATTATAAAGACACTCCTAGCATAGATCTCTCTATGGCACGCTGGAAAAACTTTATTCTGTGTAAAATGCCTGATATTAGATTCCACGTCTTCGTGGGTTGCGTTGGTTAAATTCTGCCATCCCAGTGGTATTCGTCTGTCAATTTCTGTTGAGAAATTCTGTCGTCCTAGTTGTATTACTTGTCCCAGATAAGTGTATTTATTTTCAACCTCAATTTGTGTTCCCTCAATGGATATCGCCCCGAAGGTCTGAGAATTGTGACTATTTATCATGGCTTCGATTTTATCCATGTTCATTTTCAGACAAATTTTACTTGGCACTTCGTTTAGGTCTTGGGGCATATCTTGAAGCTTTTCAGACGATTCGGCTATTAATACTATGTCACAATTTCTCCACTTGTGTGTTGTCAATACTGTGTCGGCACTTTTTCCAAGATAGCAGTTTAAACACATCTTCCAAAGCGTTTATGATAAGCTTGGGAGATAGTTTATATTACAGCGTTGTAGTGAGTCTAAAACTGCCCAAGAAAGACAGTGGCTGATTATATTTTTCGGTTTTCTGGATGATTTGTCTTAGTATGTGGATATGCTCGATGATACTAAAGCCTTTTCTAAATCCAGCCTGTTCTCGAGGTTGAAATTTGTCAAATCGATCTGCCAGCCTATTAGTTTTAACTCTAGAGAATACTTTATATATATATGGGAGAGAAGCGAAATTGGACGATAGTTCTTAAGCAATAAATTGTCTCCTTTTTTAAAAAGTAATACACTCCAGGTCTTCGGGGCTTCCCTATGCACCCTGTTAAAGAGTTAAGATTTAGTTGTTTTTAATTATTAGGAGTACCATGAACCAGTGACCTGCCAAACTATGCTGCATCTGAATACGCTAAGGAATTACCTGAAACTGTAACGTTTTATAATAAAACTAAATTTGGCGTCGATGTCACAGATTCCAGAAGGTGGCCACTTCAAGTCTTTTTCAATATTTTAGATTTATCTGGAATAAATTGCTAGATAGTGTACAAAAATATAACAGGAGAAAATATCTCAAAAGTGACCAACAAACTGTAAACAATTACGTTTTTTGTTATTTCACAATGTCTATAAATCCATTTATCTATTACAATATTAATATTGTTTAATTTTTTTTGTCATTTTTTAAGAGTGAATATAGACTGAAAGCCTCAATAAGTATTTTTTCTTATACACCAGTCATTCTGACTGGTTTTGCTAGAAATAGGTATATCTAAATAGCTGGTATATCTAGTCTTAATATCTTCGATGAATTATAATGTTCATGGTGGCATAAATATTTGTTATGGCCAAGTATTAAAATGTGCCATTTTTATTTTCACTGAAGCACGAGCGCTTGAATGAATCGCTGTGATTGGTCGTAAATTGCGAGCATTTAAATACTGCGTTTTAATTGGCGCAATTTGAATTATTTAAAAATTCGATTGTTTTTTTGTTTTATTTAGTTAATGTGAGAGGCATAAAGACAGCGAAACAAATAATTGTAGCTAATGCAATTTTAATTGTCGGTTAATTGTTTTTGTATGTGTTTGTGAATAGTTTTAGTAGCGTTATTTATGATTGTAGTTCCGAATGCGGCCGATAGAGTGCAGCACTATGCGTGAGAAGGCGCTGAGCGCATGCTCTTCGTTTTAGTTCGCATTCGCGGTTGGTCGTGCGGCGCGCGCGGACCTCAGGTACGACGTCGTCGTTTGTCGTGCGTCGCTATCGCTACGAATGCACTTTTTAAATTTCGCGCCAATTCGAACCGAAGTCAATCGAACTCCACCAAAGTTAAAACGGTACCCGAGAGTGTTGCCATAGAAAAAATAAAAACGTCAAAACAAGTGTGAAGTGTGTTACCGTTCGTTTTTTAAAAACAAAAATTGCAAACTTTTCATTTGTTTTTTTTATTATTTTTATTTACACCGTTCCTTTTAATTTTGGAGATCAATATATATTGTTTAAATCGAAGAATCGATCGAACATTGCAGCGTCGTGGAATACAAAACCGGTAAGGATTTATTGATTGAATTATTTTAATGCATTTGCAATAACCTTTTTAACCTGTTAAATGCCAACGACTCACCGGCGCGTCGCATTTGTACGCAAATGCAGTTGTCCGGCAGTTAAAAGGTTAAGAAAGCAAAATTTAAATATATTCAAATAAATACACACACAAACACAGTTCATTTGTTTATTTTTAAATTAATTTAAAATTATAATTTTGACTTGGCGTAGCTTTTAGCAATCCTTTTGTGGGATTATTGCCAACCATTTTTACATGGTTTTTTCATAGCGAATATACCTTAATTAAAAATGCGATCACCAGACACACTTCCTAATGATTTGAACCCAAGATAATTGAGTTACGAGTCCAATTGTTTAACTGCGGGACTATTTACAGGACCATATGTCCAAATATATAAGCTATGGAATATTTTATAATTAAATTGAAGGTCATCATAAAACATCAAAAAAAAAACCATATTTAACCCCATGTATCCATGAATTTACGCTCCAGAGGATCTATTGTATAGGAAACACGCGATTCATGGTTTATTATTGTTTTGAGATTACGCAATAGAGGGTCAAGGCAAAAGGTCACATGCGACCCTCGTAATGCGTCTTTTAACCTTTAGATCCCGATTGCTTATCGGCGATGGCCCTAATGGAGGATAATGACATTTGTGCGCCATTTCCATCATTGATGGCTATATTTTTTCGGTACATTCGACTAATGCTTCGCAAATGGGCTGAAAGTAGCGACCATCCAAAGAACAACGTGGCTGTTATTTTGCTAAATTGATGTCGTTTTCAGTTTTGTGGCACACTCGAATATGTCATATGACAGTCTGTTATCCAGCAACATTAATATCTTGTCCTACAAACCTTTTGAATTTTTTTCATTTCTTACGTTCGCCATTTTTACTCTTACAAACGTAAGGATAATATTTTGAATTTATGTTTAACACTAAATTAATACTAATATGCGTATAAAAATAAAATATTTTACCTAAATTTTTAGAGCTTTTAAAGGAATGAATTCAACAATTGAAATATTTTCGTGTGGTACTTCATTTTTTGCACATAAATGCATCATTTTTCGGACACAACATACACTTCGAAATTTTTCCTTTTCACCATATGAAGGTTCCTTAATATCTTCCACATTCAGGAATCTCAATTTCATCCTTGCTTTAACACAATTCGATTTCGTTGTCTTCGGAACTTATACTAAAGCAATCTCTAGACAACGTATTGATATTTGGTTTGAAACATTGGAAAGAAGATCTCTGCGAAATAGTGATTTTTATCTATTATTTAGGTTTTGATTAGTTTTACTATTTTCTCTGGAGAAATATTTTTATAATTTTAAAAATACAGTAGACTCTCGATTATCCAGGGGATTGCCGGAGAGGATAAACATGGGTAACTCGAAAACACGGATAATCCAAATCATCAAATATCTACTTGGTTTCGATTATAATATCATATTTACATTACAATTTTTTTATTTCATAATTTAAATACTCATTATTTATTAAGAAAAACGCTCATAGTTATCCTGTATGGTAGGATGATCGCGTATTTGCGAGTGAGTTTCAGTGATTCACTGAAACCACACTCTTGTACGTTGAGCTCGGAGAGAGAGACAGAGACGGAGCTCGGTAACTGTGCATGTGAGACAGAGACGGAGAGCGTACATCGCACGATTGTATAGATTGTTGACCCGTAACCAGTATTTATTTAACTCGTTCGTCACTGCGTCCACCAGATATCCACATCTCTGAAGTCCGAGTTTCCGAAAAGCGAATCCGGCGTCACATTGTTACGTATTTCTATAATGAATTCCTAATGTTAACTTACTACGAACGTCTTTCTATAGTGTGTTTCAGATGACAACTGTATAAATATCTTTCGAGATCGACCTCTTAACTTGCATTTCTTTCCATTCCCTTGTCTTTTCGCACTTGCTTTTCTTCACTTTGATTTCGTTAGTTTGGCTACTGACAGAGTAATTGGTGAAGTTTATCGATCTAAGATAAATAACACCCGTGAGAAGATGCACCACATGTCGTTCGTGTTTATCCCGTGCGTTATTTGCGCCCCGTGAGAAACAACACCGATTCATGTTGGGCGACGAGAGTGTTAAAGTTTTGGTAATCAAGCCATGTGTATCGCTCTTACAGCTCCGGGTCCATTTTCACAATTTTACTCTCGTTGTGATTTCTGCCTCGTATAACAAGATTTCTTAAACTCTTGCTCGGTAAAAACCAAGGTAATTAAAACATGAAAACAGGCGTTTGTTTTAGTAGATAAGACACAAGCATCATCCTTATCGCTTTGAAGAGTTTCTTTAAATCTGATCTGTATATATAGCACCACAGTAATATTCGGGAATTGCTTTATTATATGATAATATAAAAAATATTAGGAAATAATTGTAAGGATATACTTTAATTCCTGAAGATCAATTTCCATTAAATTAATTACATATTTTAATTTATAATATTTTAACGAAAATTGTTAGTTTAAAGATAAACATGCGTTTGTGTAATATATAATAAAATAAACAAGCTACTAGTCTAGTGGTTGTTTTATGGTATGTATACTCACACACACACACACAGTAGAGATGGCGCGGCGCATGCGCGCAGTGTGTATAATGAGACACAAATCATTCTCCCTTTCAGAACAACTTCCGTTTGAAGTTTCACTTTTCGTGACGCTCAAGTCAATTTTCCTTACTGCGCCCATACAAGTTTCACTTTAAAGTTAATTTTCTAGTACCGTTTCTTTCGCGTATTCATTCTTAGGCCCGATCCACACTATGGTGCCGGTAACGGTTCGATCTCGCTCTCGGTCTCGGTCCGGTCAAATATTCTCATACAAAAAACGGGATTGGAACGATCCGATAGTGTGAATACTCTGATTGTTTCTTGTGTAAGAATATTTGATCGGACCGGGGTCGGAGCGAGAACGAACCGTCAATGGCACCATAGTGTGGCATAGCACACCTCTACTCCACATCATTACCCCAGGAGTTCAGCCGTTGCCCACGGGTGCAGGCCCCCCTGGGGTTTTATGGGTGGGCATCATGGAGTCTAACACCCACCCGTTCGAGCAGTTTAACTTCATCATTTTTATATATCCATTTCCTAAAAATCCTCGGTATTTATATCATTAAAGCCCTTTCTTTCTATAAACTTAGCAATTAATATTGCATATACTTTGGATTTATTATTAATCTTATTTAAAATATATTGCAATGATTTCTTGGTATAATGATTATAGTAACGAAATTATATTCGGGAACGAAATCGCGTTGTAGGAATGCAGTGTTATACAGGGGTTGCTTGTATATATGTTATGTAAGTCTTTGTCAGCGTTTTTGTGTATATTTTTTCGTCGAAGTCCACCATTATTCAATGAGTCGAGTTGTACTCGAACAATCGATTTTTATCTGGAATTTCAATCTTCAAATATACAACCCTCAAAATAAGGTTTTGCTTTATATACGGCTCTCTTCAAGTACACCGACAAAAGAATTCTGGCACAAAAAATAAATAAATGGTGAATATGGTCATTGTGAAGATATAATCGCTAAATGATGTTCAAATAATACGTCGAATGTTTCCGTCAGTTTGAAATAGTCGTCAGTGGTATTGGCATCAATTCCCTCCCCCCTTTATTTATAATGATGAAATTATTTATAAAAAAATATTTTATATTATTAATGTGTTACGAGTATAAAATAATCGTTAATCAAATCATAACTGTTAAATAGTTTATAATATACAAAGCAACATTGACACTTTAAAGATCGTACACATACGCGCAAATTTCATTTTATTATTATTTAAGATTTATTTTTGGGATGCTGGAATGATAGTAGAAGGATAATATTTGAATATATCCCATTTTCAATAGTCTCCAGCTTATGAAATTATCATCTGAGATGGTCGAAGGTTACTGTTGTATATTTTTAAGTCTTCGTCTCTCCCATTATTCCCGTCTCAATCGTCACATGACTAATGCGCCCTCTCTTCCCGACATCCTGTATGCGTTATTCTTACCGATCAGATTTTTCTGCGTTCCTCTTCCCGTTATCTAGCGCCCTAAAGATCGTAAAAAACATATATTTATATGTCCCAACCGACATGACTTTACAAAGTGGACCCGCGATGGTGCACAAAAAAAGGCAGAGGCCGCAGACAAGACGTGATGGAAGATAAACTTTTATTGAATTGATTCGCCTTCCCATCATTTTCCTAGGGATGGGTCGTCGGGTGAATTGGCCCCTAAAGAAAAATGATTTCCTTCGGTCAAACGGGTTTTCCGGAGATCGAGTAAAAAGCCAAGTTTTTCCGGAGGAAACGAACGGCTCAGTGTATGCAAGGGAGGGAACTTCACCTTATGGAAATATAATCTTCTCTAATGTACTCGCATGCTTGAAATATGTTGCTTGTTATCTTTTTTTGTTGTACTTTCACTGCAAAAAATGAGTATTAAATGCGTTTTTAATACTTATGAGCTCTTGTGGCAGCATGATTTTGTACGTAGTGATATTGAGTAGGTCAAGTATTAAGTTAAATGTATGAAAGACGAAAGAAGATCGTCTTTCATGGGGGTGAATGATATTAGCCTTTAAATAAAAACTAAATATAACAGAAGCAAAATCAAGAAACTTTGTCTAAATATCGACTCTATCGGGCTGATTTGTATAAAAAAATCATGAACTAATTTATATCATCTCATTAATCAATATATAACTGATATGACACTAGATCGTTATTGATCTTTATACATTATTTATATATCGATACTCAAAACATTTCGGCAGGATTGGTTATAATTCTGCAAAAACGGCAATATAATAACGGTAGGTTTGCATTTGTTAATTGCCAGTTTTATTATTCAAATTGAAATTCAACATCATCCATACGAGAAACCTAATTTGAGCCCACATTTCATGCTGTTCGCACAAATACAATACTGAAATAAATGTTCACAATGGGCATGTTATTAATAGACAATGTGGTCGTATTTAAAAGCCCGGAAAATCTTATTTCTGAATTGGATATGACAAATGTATAATTTGCTATAAATTTCTCTTCAATGATACTATATCATTGTGAATAATCAATAAACGATCTCTCGTCGCCAAATTGAATATAATTGATATGTATGCGTTTTGATTTGATCAAATTCCTTGATAATATAGTTAGGTAGTTAAAATATCGGTTTAACATTATTACCTGGATTATTCTATGCATTTTATCCACAAAATCATCAATGGGTACATTTGGATTAATCTTTATAAATCCTATCAAATCTGATGTTAGAATACTGATTTTTTCATATTAAACTTAAATATTTTATACAATAAGAATTCACTTGGTTATAAGTACATTTTAAAAATTATACATTGATCTTCATATATTAGTATTATAATGATATTTTATTGTTATAAATATTAATTCTCATTTTCAAAAGTGCTCCACATATTAGTTGAAAGCTCCACCGCGCGTAAAATTTACACTCGCGTCCGACATTAATGCTAGCACGAAATCTCGTTTATAGTTTCCTTATTGTCCTGCATTCGTGTTTGAGTAGAAAATAGTGTTTTATGATCCTGGAATCGAATCAGCAACGCCGGTTGGCGCTCATGGCAATAAAAGAGGGTTCCCAATAAGAAACTGTCAGAATCGATGATGGCATCGATACATATAACAAATTGGGGAAAATGGAGATGGATTCGGGCAGGACCCCCATATGTCTGTGCGTCATTCGTTGCGAAAATTTGGCGAAGACAATTGCCCCATTTCGAACGCTCCGCAAACCTTATCGTGTTTGGAGACCTTATCACGAAAGTCGCTCGAAAGAGTGTTATCATAGTTTTTATTGTTTGCAATGTAAACGAGGTCTTCTTGCAAAGATATTGTTTCCTCAGTTATCGTGGTGCTGTATAATGGTGATTGTTAATTTGGCTTAATGTGTTGATTTAAGACCATTTTGCTCGAGATTCTCAACTTGAAGTGTCTGAAGATGATTTAAGCACACAGCAGGAAGGTCGAAGACTGTGTAAATTTAGTTTGTAGTTTTCATCAAAGATAAAATTAATCCGCATTATCTGAAATGCGTGATAACTTTTGACAAATTGTTGGTGTTTTTTTTAGAGTCGAAATCAATTATCATCGTCCCATTGCTGTCCATCGATTCGATTGCTTATCGGAAGGATGTGATGCAATTGCATTTAACTAGACCAGAGCTCTCAATATGATTGTTGAACTTTGTAATTGTACACTATCTGTATATATTTCAGTTCAGTAACACCGGAAATTTTTACGAAGCAACTGTAAATAGTCCTCCTATCGCATTCGGCCATCTCTTCGGATGAAATAATTATTTATTTCAACTGTATGGAACAGTTGGGGAAATGCAATGTGTTAGAGCGAACAAATATTTATGAAACAAGGCGGAAAAGAATACCGACTGTTGAACGAAACGTGTCATCGGGATGCAGTCGGGATTAATTGAATCTTCCAGAGGGCACGGCCGCTTCGACCGGCATGGAATATGATTTTCGACGATTAAATTATCGCTAAAAATATTGGATATCTATTTTGGTCATCGATGCGCGATCGTTAGGGCGACGCCAAGAAGTACTAATTGAATTTGTGATGAAAAATACGATATGAAATTTTAACATCAAACAAAGAGTTTTCTTTGAAAATTTGCGCCATAATGAAGGAAATGTGATATTCATAAGGCAGTTGTTTGAGGAGTTAAATATAAATCAGAACAGATTTTCGGACAGGATTCAGACATTTTTGGGAATTCTCATTATTTCGAAACTAAATTTTGAAGCTCTTTAATTAAGTTCTGCGGAATTAATACGTACGTACGTAGAAGGTTGCCATTCAAATGTCCTATGCAAAAGACACTTATGACCAATATAATGCGATATTATTATTTACACCTATTTTTAATTTAAATATGAATCTAACATCGACTTTATAAATTACGAAAAACAAAAATATAATATGTTTTTGTATCGTATGATTTTAGGATCAAAATAAACGTAGATCCTAAATTTATTTAATAATATATAATAATTCAAATTTATGATTGATCATCTTAAGGGGGGGTAATCCCTTTAGACGCTCGCAAATAAGTCGTTTTTCATTATTTTTTTAATGGTAATAAAATAATCGTATCATTTAAAAAATTTCACATTATTTTACTACAACCTTAAAGTGCTAGTTTATTTGATTTTCTTAAAAACAAAAAACAAAATGGCGGAGTTATCAAGCTTCGGATATTTTTTAAAGCAATGGTTTTCTGCCATTTGCACCAGCTTTTGACTCCAGTCGGGTTCCTATGATAATGTCTTTTTTTTTAATTCCTCGGAACTTCTCTACCTTTCGTTCTTTTATTAAGATATTTTGACATTTTTGCTTCGAAAATTCAACCGCACACATCAAAATATCGAGCTAAACATGACATCGAGCAACTTCGAGCTGACTTCGAGCAACTTTAATTTCGCATACCTACAACTAGAGATATATATAAGTGCAATATAACAATAATTTTGTTTAAAATATTTATAGGAACATTTCCTACAATAAAACTATAATAAAACGATACAAAAGATTTAAACAAATGTATTATGAAAGAAAAGGTTTGCCCCTCTTAAGCCAGGATTATCCTAATTTTCAATATATCCTGAAGTAGAGAGCTATCTTTTATACTTTTGTTTAAAAGATAGATTTTGTATGTCGATAATAAATCATATGAACAATAATATTGATATCCTTGAACTTGATACTTGTGTGAATCATAAAATAGATGTTTTGGGGTCAGTCATAAAAAATATCAGAGCTGATAATAAACACAGAAATTATTTGACACTCACACGTGTTATATATAATTATAATGATCGATATAAAAAGGTATGTAAAAAATAATAATTTAGTTTTGTAAGTAACATTTGAATATGTATAACATCATTCTTCAATAAAACTAGAAAGCACGCGTTTTCGCGTGAACGGACCTATAAAAGTATCGCACCAAACACGCGTTTTTAAGTGAACGGACCAGAATATGTTAATATTGTAAGCAAATTTTCACTTTTGTATAAAGATCCCAAAAACTTAATGTTATGCATTTTTATTGTTTTCTTTAAAAATCACTTTTTCTTGTGTTTCCCAAAATGCTCCCCGATATGCTATAAGACCCTCAATATGAATTTCTCCAAAGTATAATATTATAACATGGTTAATTTTATTATATTTGAAAGAACTATCCATAGGTACAATTGTCTGGTTATATAAACGTTTTCCATGTACTTTTTATTTTGTAACAATATATCATCTCAATAATAATCTTCTATGGAATTTGCCTCATGCATTTGCCTCAATCTCAAAAATAATACATTATTAAATTTGCTCTAAATATATGACGAATTCGCCTGTTCTGCTTTCGGAAGGGGATCATCATTTTGCCTCTACGGTTGGCGCTTTTTTCGCCTATGGTAATTTTGTTTTCATAGGAAGGCTTGTAAAATTTGTCACGGATAAGGTTTATTTTTTGCATTGCAGCGGACCTGTTCCGATAAATCAAAAATAGCCCCTCTTTGGAGTTCACACAAAGCCACTGTGTAAACATATTTGGGGTGAGGACGAAAGTAATGAATGGGGGATGTTGGATGTGTGAATCCAAACAGGCCGGCCTTTTGGCAATAACGAACGATGAGTAGATTGTTTTATTTTTCAATTCGGGACCCAAAAACTCAATTCACTTAATGTGACCTTTTAAATCCGGCCCTGGGCGCCTTCCTTGATATATGAGCGCGCTTTTGTGCGCGCATTGTTGTTGCTCGCCGTAAACAGACAGCGTCGTGGAACACTTCAATATTTAAATATTATTTTTAAATGTAAATTTGTTTGGATAAATGAAAGCTTTAGTGCGCTGTAGTATATAATATAAATTCCAGGGTCTTTTGGTACAATAACGAGCTTACACTTCTGTACATAAAAGGGTTTAGGGAGCAGGAAGCTGGAGGATACTCTTCAGCAGATGGCGTTGATGCTGCTCCGTTATGTGTTACAGGACTCTTGTATTTCGTTCCGTAATTTTCCCTCAGATGTAGCATTCAAATTAGCACCCGTTGAGACCCTGGGGCTAAGGATGGACTCTCCATTTTCATAATCAAAATTTATTAGGGAGCCAAAAGGACGTCATATGAGACGTCTCTTATCGTCCTAATGAAATTCTGACTGCACTATTGTGTATACGATGAAATGTTTTTTCCTTCATCCTGTTGAGATCGTTTCCGTGTTTTTATACATAGCTATGGAGAAGCTAAATTGTGCTCATTTATTTTCGGCAATCCTCATAATAAATTATGCCAGGGACATCTATTAGTGATAACACAAAATAAATTTAGAAAGAAATTACCTCTTCATTATTCAGGCTGTATTAATTTGATTTGCGAATGAAGCAAATTCAAAAAGTAGACATGAAGCTTCTTTTGGAAAAATAATGATGCATTAAATTAATTTCGAAGCCAAGATGTGGTCTAATGTTTTAAAGATTATAAAGAGATATTTATTTAAATTAAGTATATTTGGCTGAGAAAAAACTATACAACATGTTTCCACAATGTTAACGAGACATTGATATCTCATGTCCTTCATAGTCAGTGACTGATGAAAAATGTAACTTACCTTAATGTAAATGTAAAATATGGTTACTATAAATATTTTTAAATAAATTAGATATTTTTTTCATGTATTTGAATCTCAATTGAATTTTTCTCCCATTCAACCGTTATAATGTTCCAGTGAAAATGTGTCTAAAGAAATAACTCTAGGGAATATATTAATTTATTCATCCATTAGATCTGGAATTCTGGGAGTATCCTTCGAGATTATTGTGATATAAATATTTATATACACATATATATATTTTTTTAAAAATATAAATGAATATTTATGGAAGTAAATGACGTATCTTCAAAATAATATATCAAATGATTTCGGACCATTTTATCCCGGAAGCGTCTAAATCTTCTTTTAAACTTATCAGAAGGCATCTCAAGTCCTTTTTGAGATCGATTCTGACATAAAGAATGTGACTGGGGGTCAAAGGCCAAGGCTAACGGTATTCGTGATTGGAATACATAATGCAAGAGACCATCTTTTTCACACTTAAGAGATTTTCTCGTTTTATTTGGATAGCCACATTTTATTTAGCCAGCATGAGCAGCAAGCTTTCCGCAATAAGAACTTGCCACACATTGCATGATTAAAATTATCGAGGTTTTCCAAAGAGCATGCGATCAATTAGAAGTGAACTTCGATTGTGTCTGCTGTATTTATGGATGGCTTTGTATAAATATTTCTTTGTCCCTGGGATTGATCATAATTCCATAGCCGGGGGCATCTTCTTATGTACACACATGTGGTTACAACCGGGGGGGTGGAATCTTTGCGAACGTAATAAATAAGGGTGGCCATAGGCTTATCTTGTATACATCACCTACCTCCCCTGATCCGCCTCCTCTTTGAAGAATGCCTTCCTCTTTGGATTGTCCATGGTCGATAGACATGTCTCGAATATATACCTGGACATTTCTCCCTTTTCCATATGATAATAATATCTTTGTTATTAGCTTTATTGGATTTTGTTCGATCTTTTATTATCCTATTATGCTCATCTACTTTTATTTGATTCTGATTCGATATAAAATAAATTTATATGATTGGTATGCTGCTTATATTGAAGCTTCCGTTCGTGTTATTTTAGGTTTGTCTGAATTCGATCATACATTTGGAAAATATTTGCCATAATAAAATATTTTGTAATAGTGTTTTCATTCATACTGTTCTGCAATGAGTAATTAACAATCAAAGCAAGTGAAAAAAATGATATGATAAATAAATTAGAATTTTTGAACACAAAATGAAAATTATTCATTCATCTACAAGCAAATGATTATATTTACTGAACAATATTTTAAATTTAAACGAAATTTGTACTCATATGTTGTTAGCGATTAAGACGGAGTTAATATTTGCGATGTGGAAGATTATTAAAATTATTCACTCTTGTTGCTAATGTAATTCGTACACTTTAAATTAAATTGTGCTCATCAGTTGAGACGTTTGAAATGCTGTTATCCTCGAGGTCTCAGAGTATTATTATATTTTAGTCAAGCGTCTTTGAAATGCGATGCAAATTTAAAAAGATCTGTTTACAATCCGCTGGGCCATTTGAGGTTATTTAAAGAGATGAGGATTCATTTCTTAAAGCCTTTCTTTGTTTAATACCTCGCGGTCTGGTAATCTTTCTTTGTGCAAGAAACGTAATACCCTTGATTCATTTTAATCTCCGAGGAAGCCTGAATATAAAACAAGATAATTTCTGCCGAAAGATGGGCTTTTCCCGATAGCAATTTTCTTTTAAACCGATATCCGGGCTTCGTTTTTTTTTGATCTTGTCATTTGTGTTCGAAGAATTCGTCTTCATTTTGATTACTTTTCCGCTGTATTAGCTGTAATCGTAAGGCACACAGCCTCGTCTGAGATTTTATGATTTACTCAATAGATCATTTGATTAATGTTGCCTCATTGCCGGGTTATTATTTTGGGTTGTGATTTGCGGCTTCGGTCATTAATTCGGAATGCGGCAATAAATTTTGACGATGATATCGTCTTTTACGATCGGAACGATGTGAATGAAAGTCCTCAATGTGCGTTTGAGGAAAGAGCTTTTTCCATTCAAGCGAAAGCTTTCACGGTCATATATTTTCGATAATTTTTTATCACATTTCAGAGAATCGCCGTTAAAACGTCGGCATGCCTGTCATATTTTGACGAGGGCAACGTGTCGACTTTTCCTCTTGTTCGGTATTATGGAAAACCTTTATGTTGTTTGACAAGAAAAATTTAATGGTTGTTGGGCTTGATCTAATATATAAAAATAAGTTGCGTTTCCCGTCTAATGCTCGGGCGAAATGGGTTGATATGCGCGTTCATCGGATTGAGACAAAACTTGGTCCACTTATTGCCAAGGGATCAGGGGGTGACATAGGCATAGTACAATTAACTTACAGTAGATTTTTAATTCAAAACTTAATGTGTGAAAGTTGTTGATTCTGACGTGTTTGAGATTATGCGTTGCTAAGGCTATAGGTATATAGTACCTACAAGTTGCAGTAGGAGGCGTCGTGTCGTCGTCACATACAACACATACGTCAAACGTCAATGTCATTTGCAGGTTAACCATCGGCGTGAGTCAATTATATCCAAATTATTTATCGCAAGCACTTTTAAAATGCTTCATTTCATTCATCGCTTATTCACGTACGTAACAATCGAAAAAATACGTTCGAGTGTTATCCGATCAAAATCAGACGACCAACGTGCAACGAGAATCGAAAGTACATGTTGATTTGAATATTGCTGCATTTCAATATGATATTCATTACGATTACAGTTTGCATCCCAGTGTAAAATGGATAAAGGTTAAATCCTGTTAACGGGGGACAAATTTATTGGTAAATTGAAAACGCCTTCATTTCGACACAATGAAAACAAACAAACCTAACCTAACCAGATTTGAATTTAAATTTAATTTGAAAAATAAAAACAAGAAACAAATGAATAATTCTTTTATTTAATAACAATATGTTGACGTTGAAATCAACAATATATGGATCTTCTTTTTCATCGAAAACATTCAAAGCTCATACCAACGTCGGATATTGTCGTGCAAATTGTACATGCAAATAGGCAGTGATATGGCAGTAGTCAGTATTGAAAGACTTGATGCGCGCAACGATCGAGTTCAAACTCAATTTCAAACAGGTAGATATATCAGCAGTGACGAGGCTCTTTGGCCTATTTTGAGCTTCCTAATTCACAGAAGCAATCCGAATGTTGTTCATCTCAGTGTTCATCTCGAAAATGGACAAAGGCAGACACTGCAAGAAATGTTGCTGCTGAACCAACACTTGCGCTGTGTGAAGAAGATGTATTTGCAGAGACATTATGGTACGCACAAGTTCCTAACTATTTTACATGAAATACTACATCCGAGAATTTTCAACGACGTAAGCAAGGGATGCGTGATGAAGGCTATCGAAATCTGTATTCATCTGATGCATTGGGCCCTATTTACACATTACATCCAAATAAAGCCGAGTGTTACTATTTAAGAATGCTTTTGGTTAATGTCAAATGTCATACTTCATTGAGAAAGGTCGAACGGAAATTAGAACATTACTCGCCATCATTTTAACCACATGTCCGTCACCCAACCCGAAAGATTTGTGGTAAAAATTCAGAGAGGATTTGAGCGAAGACATTTTACACACCGTTAGCAATGACAATTCAATTGAGTTTTCGGACAATATTTTCAATCAAACTCTGATCGAAATCGAAGACATTTGCTTAACCATCAATATCAAAGAATTCATTCAACAAGAATTCGTTCTGCACTTGAACAGCAGTACGATGCTAATGATTTGGATGCATTTGTCGAAGCAAACGAACAACTTTTGCATGCGGAACAAAAATTGACCTAGGATACAATTACAAATGATCTGTTCTTCCTTGATGCGCCTGGCGGTACTGGAAAAACGTATCTCATCACTTTACTATTGGCTCACATTCGATCTCAAAATAGAATTGCTTTAGCTCTTGCTTCATTAGGTATTGCGGCAACATTATTAGATGGTGGACGAACAGCGCATTCGGCATTCAAATTGCCATTAAATATGCATTTATTGGAAGCTCTGACATGTAACATTCCTAAAGTTTCTGACATAGCTAAAGTTTTGAAAATTTGCAAGGGGATTATCTGGGACGAATGCAATGCTTGATCGAACTCTTAAAGACTTACGATCAAATGCAAAACCGTTTGGTGGCGCTCTAATTTTATTATGTGGCGTCTTTCGACAACCTCTTCCAGTGATGCTTTCATCGTCACCAGCTGATTCTTGCCTCAAAGCATCGCATCTTTAGAGAGACGTGCGAAAACTAACATTAAAGACAAATATGCGTGTACATTTGTAGCGTGATGCGTCGGCAGCCACATTTTTAAAACGACTATTGAACATTGGTGAAGGAAAAGTGCATGTTGATGCTACCAAGTTTATTTCATCTCCATCGAACTTTTGCGTTGTTGTGCCATCCATCGATTTACTCATTCAGAAAGTTTTTCAGCAGATTTTTAATAATTATAAAAGTCATTATTGGCTTTGTGAACATGCTATTTTGGCAACAGAAAACACCGACGTCAATAAAATCAACCACACAATACAATAAAAAATTGCAAGCGATTCTGTTACCTACAAATCGATTGACAGCGCCATGAATGCAGACTAAGTTGTTAACTATCCAATCGAGTTTTTAAATTCGTCGGATCTTCCTGGTGTGCCACCGTACAAATTGGAACATGACTCACTATCATCATCGAGACAACTATATATTCTTAATGGAAAGTCGAAAGTAGAATATATGCTCATTCCCACCGACGTGCCATTTGATAAGAGACGACTGCAGCTCCCCGTTGGACTTGCATTCTCAATGACCATCAACAAGGCACTTCAAGTGTGCGGAAGAATCTAGAAAATCCACGTTGGACAGCCGAAAAATTTATTTGTATTTGTTAAAGACGGAAAAACCAAAACTATTCTCTACCCTAAAGCACTTAGCAGAATAATTAAGTAAGCAAAATGTATGCTTTTTATATATTTTTTCTTTATATATCATTCAATATCAATAAATGTATTCATTGTGGGAAAAAATGTCATTATTTATATCATTGCTAATTAAACAAGATAACTCTTTCAAATTTCAAATGGTATTTTTAGAACTATTTCTTCTGTGGCAGCAACGCGCCGGGTACCAGCTAGTATTTCATAAAATATTTCCACACTTCGATAAACGTGTATAAATTACAGATTTTCCGCCGTATTTTCATCTCTTCAACGGCGCAACTTCGCTTTTCAACGGCAAAAATCACGTTTTTCAATTAAGAGCATCGGTAGCAACATATTTAAAAAGAATACACAATGAATGGCGTCTGAAAACAACAAAGCCTTCATCGTGCTAATGGACGTCGAAGCCAAGTTAATTTCCTTAATCACCAGTTCGCGCTTCGGCGCACTTTAGCACTTCATCACGAAGGCAAACAGCAAACTGCTACAAATCCATCCCCGTCAAAATTGCTAATTACCACACAATGGCTGGATGTGTCAAATCATTTTGGGAAATGCTTGTTTTGATTGATGTTCTTTTAATCGAATTGATTTTTAAACGCAGTCGGAATTCCTTTACAAGTACCGAAAAAAATCGCAAATTTTAGTTGATATAATTAACATATCTCGGTACACCGATTGATAATAGCGATATTTTATGCCAATTACAAATCACATTATTGTGAGGCTGTGTTTTAAAATTTCATTTATTACAAATTAGCGGCAACGGTAGATACCAGGACATATGTAAATTAGCACTCTTTCGAATTGCGGTTTATTTGCGGTCGGATAACGAATGTACATAAATACATCACGACATCACCTAGTATTCTCATGGCGTTGTTTATGGTGAAATTATTCTAAATTCCTTACAGTTATCCGTATTAATAAGTAATCCTTACATCCATACACGTTAAAGTTTTAGTAATCAAGTCATATGTATTGCTCATATCACCCTGTGTCTATTTTCATAATCTTACTCTCGTTGTGGTTTCTGTCTCGTATAACAATATTTCTTAAACTCTTGGTCGGTTGTTTTGGTAGATAAGATGCAAGCATCATCCCTATCGCTTTAAAGAGTTTTATTTCTTTAATCTTGATCTGTGTATATAACACCTAAGTACTATTCAGGAATAGCCTTATTATCTGAGTATCAAAAATTAAAAAACGTATTTTTAAAAAAAGTAACATTTTTCAAGCACGGATTATCCGCAAACCGGATAACCGAGGGTACACTGTAATTTTTCTTCAATATCCCAATTAAGATTTTCATAATGAGGTAATTCATTTGCCATTGTTTAAATTTTCAACAAAGTTGGCTCGTCCATGACGATCATTTGAATCACTATGCTTTGAATTTGTCTTCTTTTTATTTTTAAATCGTACACAACAGCGCATCTTTGACAATCAACAAGCTCAACATTCATTTTCAAGTAGTAAATTAGAGCTCTTTGACTTTCGTATAAAAGGGCAGATTTATCGGCACTGTGAATGCGTTCAGAAGTGGGCCTCTGTGTTCACAAGGACCCGACATGTCTCACAATTCAGATTTAGTTGTAATTTGAAATACATAGTAAGTACATAAAACTTTTTTCTTTTGAAAAAATTGCATAACGATGGATATAAAAGTCTCTTCCATAATAACTTTTATTATTTATCATTAGCGTTTTTATTCAGACAGGTTGACATTGATTAAAAAGATTATTGGCATCCAATTTACGCTTTGTTTGTGCTCGTTATAACCGAGTTTTTGGATTATTAATAGATGTAAATTAATGGATAAATTATTTTAATTATCAAAATATTGACAAATAGCCGGGTGTTCGATCAAATGGAATAAAGCTTATCGTATTTCATGAAAGTGTGTAATTCCTTGCATTTTCATTGAGTTTCGTAGAATCAAATCTGTATCAAATTTCTATGCATAAAGGAAAGTGTCTGAAATTTATTAAAGTCTTAGCACAACACGAAGACTCCAACAAAGTCACGATTTTGGATATCCAAGGCATGAAATAATATACAAGTAGGCTCGTCGATCAAAGGCGTAATTTATGGATGAGTCCGTATGAGATATGAATACAAATGAAGTAAATCAATTTCTCAACGACGTTGTTTTGATGGAATATCATAATTTTCTTGGGTTATTTTTGATAACCAAGATTCCCCAAAAGAACCTTTTAAGTTCGCATTTTTTGATCTTGATAACATCCAATGAAAATGCGTGGAGATAAAAAGGATTTATGGCAATCCCGACAGCAATTTGCTTCTAATTTTAGATTTAATGGCGGCTAAGCGATCATAACGGAGCATTTCGTGCAGTGATATTTTCACAATGCAACATGCTAAATTGTTCCCGTGATGCAGTTCAATCCCATTAACTTATGGGTCACGTACGCGGCTGGGTATTATTACAAGTTTTGCAAAAGGGGGTAGTTTTGTGGATGAGGGTCGCCTTCCCCATACAAGTCGGTCACGCGACCCGATCCTGCGACCTGAGCCACGGCTCTCCCCATCCTCAGTCTCTGGAGATTAACGACCTTGTCGCAGAAAGAAGTACTTCGGACTATTGGACTATTTACGTTACACTCTTCGTGCTGCTGCCAGACAAAGCACGAAGCATTGAATTGTTAATGTCGTACGAGATGTTCCTTGTCTTATGAGAATAGTGCATTCGCTTTCGTTGCAGCACTGTAACCGATGCCTTTGTTGAAAACAGCATTCATAATGCCGTCATAAAATAGGAAACTTGGAATGGCTTATGGAAATAGGAAATTTTGCTTATTTTACTATATTACAATACACATTCCTTTTGAATTTACAGCTTGGAGAAAATATTTGTTTAGAAGCATTGCAATCCGTTCGAATCGGAAAGAATATAAACCATCACCGAAATATCCATTCTCATGTATCTTGTTAGAATTAGTTGCCGCATATCTCCGTCAACATTTCAGTCAACGACTATGATTCATTTCAGGACATTTATCATGTCAATCATTGTCACTTAACTCAGATTTCCAGATAGTGTAATACGGCGATCTTTGCTTATTTCATTTTTTGCGGGTTTTCTTTAATTGTACACGCACAATTTTGTTTATAATTATTTATTACATTTTCAATTAAAAAAATACTCGTTCATCAAATATATTAACCCTCTTAATGCCGGGCGCCGATATATCATCGATGTCAATATTTGCAAAAAGTGCCAACTCTGATATATCATCATGTATTCTCCGACACCTTATATTCACACCGTAAGAAAACGCTATGATTAAGATGGTGATAATAATTATAAATATAATAATATTAAAATGTTCTAGGCTTTGAAATAAATACATATTTATTATTTTTACTATTGTCACTTTAAGTAGTGCGTCTGAAATTGTTAAAAAAAGTTGCGAATAGATTATGCAGATTGTGTTACCATATGAATCCATAAACGATTAAAATGAAATATTCTATTAAGAACATAAATATATGCGTGCTTTTTATTTTATTTACCAAATGCGTGAATGATTTTTGAACTGCTTTGGCATTTATTGCGAAATATTTTAACAATGTATAGTAAACAAATAGAAAAACCGAGTGTAAAATATGAAATCAAAAGCTTGCGGTCTTATATTTCATGTTTATTATGTACCAACGAAACTTCTCTGAAGACTCTACTTTGGGTCACTAGCTGGTATGAAAAAGATACATATGGTGATCATATACACCCGGAACAGACGTGTTACTCACAGTTCCATAATCAGCATGATAATAATTGAATGGCTAATTGAAATTGCAGCCATTATGTTCGCATTTGGTAATCATGTCCATGTATTGTCGAGCTGAAGCTGAGCCAAATGCACGGAGGTTAATCATCTTGCTCGTCAGAGGCGTTCAAATTTCCTTTGTCCACTTGGCTATTCGGGTCCGTTCCAGTCCATTTTTTTGTGCGCTGGAGTTGAATGCACACATATGCAATTGCATACTTATGCAGGTGAAGTGTTCCAGAAATAGATGCGTGTGTTTACGTTTGCCAGAAGCGCATGGACGTTTATTTGCGCCTGGGCATAAATAACCGGGAGAGGCATTATGGTGCAGTGGGCAGACCGCGATAGTGCCCGACTCGCCTCTGTAATTTGTGCCTCTAGTTTGCTGCTTACCAACACACTCTTTCCTATCACTGTCCTATATAAATAACGAGAGAAATGTATCAGCAACGATCCCGTGACACTTCGTATTCTGATTCATAATAAATCTCTGTTTGAAATCGAAAAAGAGTGGAGTTCAAAGAGATTGACGTGCTTTTGAAATTGGAGGACAGATGTAAGCGCATTGATTTGTGAACAGACCTAATTATTCTATATATAGAGATATAATGGAAACCTATCGACTATTATTACAAATGGTTCAGTTTTTACCTTTGATTTATTTTCTGGGGATGATGGTTGCTCCTTCCTCTTATACATATTTTTTCGTCGATGTTTCCATGGGAACGCTATAAAATAATAATTTAATTATACTGAAGTTTCAAAAATGTCTACCAAATTAAATAACACTGTATTTTTAAAAAAATGCAATTTTTAACCCAAATCATTGGGTATGAGTTAAAAAGTTGACATTTCTATTTCAAATTTTTATGATCACGTTACGAAGATCCACTTCAGATTAGGTTATATTTTATTAGGAGTTATTTCTGCTGTTTATATTTAAGCAGTTGTGAATGGAGAATTAAATAATTCAATAAAATATATTTTAGCATTTCGTTCTTTTACTGTAGAGTAACTTTCATATTGTAATTCTTTTTGTAGTGAATCTAGTGCATCAAACTTCTTCTTGCACATTCTTTGACTTCGAAGAGAATTACGAATTAACATCTCCAGAAAATACATTTGAAGTCGTAATCTTTTGCATCAAAGAAATTGTTGTATAAAGAACAACAGAACAAGTTTTTCTTCAGTTTGTATTATTTATACATAGTTTTGAGTAGAAAATTATTATACCTCTTATAAATGGAATTACACTCCATCTACTCACACAAATTTAATTATTTTAAATTGATGCATTTAATATAAATATATATTTTTTTAAAGTGTCTCGATTGAATTTGATTATTGAGAAGCTAATTTCAAAATATTTATTGGCATAATCTATTTTTGAGCATCTATTAAGTTCCCCATAAATGTGAATGTACGACAAGGGTACTTTTAAAAACGAAAACAATATTCGCCATATGTCGTAAAGAAAGTTTTCCCGACATCATGTCCTGTTTTATGAATTTCGCGAAACCCCGCATTTCGCAGAGTTTCAATAATTTTAAGGCAACATTTGCGAACATTCGACGTCCCCTTATCATTTGGGGATGAAATTTGTTTTTGCATCCGGATAATGTACACAGCGCGCTGTTTTTACAATTCTTTTTTGCGTTATTTCAATTTAATATCATAAAGGAGAGGCGTTACGGCATTATTTCCCGGCTATTATTGATGGAGGTATAAATATTAAATTATTCCATGTGTTGTTTTTCTTCCGTTTTCTCACATTTTCTTTGGGTCAATCCCAAGGTCTATATTTACTTAGCGCTTATCTGCACTATTGTCTCTCACGGCAATAGGATATGTAAATTGGATTTGGAGGCTTTGTCTTCATGACATGGAACCACCCTTACGGACCTTTAGTGGACCTTCCATATTCTTTTGCATATTTTCTGTCCCTTTGAGCTATATATCCGGCCGTATTGAATTTAGCATAGATGCTTCGGATAATATTTGCTCTCAAAATAAACTGAGTTTCAGCATATTTTTTTCCTTTAAAAAAATAAAAGGAGAAGCAACTTGCCCTAGAAACAAACACGAAGGTGACCATACTTTATATACAAAAAATACACAAACCGAAATACAAATAATTGAGCCCTTAAGAACTTTTTTCAGGCAATGGCTTCACCCTCGTATAAAATAAATATATGTATATAACAATGAGACCGACGTTTTCTGCTTTTCGTTTTCAAATTTGGCTTGTTTCTTTCGACGAATTGCTTTATTAGATTTGCGCAAAATCAGTACAACTTATTTAGCGTTTCCAGCCCTCATAGACAGCCTTTAATCAAATTGTCAAAAATGTCATCAACATTGTGAATGGTGGAAATATATTTGATTAAACCCCATTTAGATTTAAATTCAACCTTCTAATTTTGCACAAAGTACCCTTTGTTTGTACTCATACCAAAAGGTGATCGTTTTCATCTTAAATGATGTATCGCGATTAATTTAATATTAATTCAATTTCGGCTTAAATATCTATTATGTATCCATAGGCTATGAGTTTATTTACTGTTATCATTTATTATTCCGGAGACATCATCCCCAAATCTCTAGTGGTTATCTCTCATTAACCATTTAACCTTTCCAAGACTCATAACAGCAACCTAATTTAATTAACACGTATATGGAATTGCACATATCATATGTATGGCTTGTTTGGCATATCACACTGGAAAAGTAAATTTGAGCTTTCCCATTATTATTAATCCTATATGTATTTCTTTTTTTAAAATATTAAGAGTTCCCTAAAGTTTGGCTTTTTAACAGTTTTTGTTACGAAGGCATAACGCTGTTTTTATAAGAAGGGTGCCTATATTTTAAATACAAAATAGGGGAAAAAAAATAATGTATTTAATTTAATTAGGGTGGTGACATTCAATGCGCACAAATTTCGGCATCATCCAATATTGAATAGTTTTATGAATGAAATATTAAGCTTTATAAAATAATGATAGATAAACTAGGCTTTTATATGCTTTGGTGCGTTCTTAATCGAGTCAAATTGCATAGGCACGTTTGGAATATTAATTGCGCAATGGCGTGCCAATTATTAAAAACATAAACTGAAATTGTTCCAAATAAGGAATTTTATCAACGAATATCATCGTTCTTTTTTTTTTTTTTTAAGAAAACCTCAATTTGCATTTAGTTAAGATTTGCGATAATACATCCGCTTATTATGCCCGCCATGGACATGGCAAACTTCCTTCCTTAACAGTTTAAGTATGCTTCCCACGCTCGGTTTTCTAATTATATTTGAGCAACTCCTGAGGGTCGGTCCTCAAAAGTCCTTTTATTTTAAACGCCTTTAATAACTTGAATAATAAAAATATAATAATGCTAGCCAAGAGCTCACTGAAAACCTCCATATGAAAATAGCCTTCATGCATTCAGGCTGAATTTTGTCGACTTGTCTCAGCGTTGTCATTACGAGGCAATATTCTAGTTCTAAAAATAAGTGGCGTGGACTGCGTTTAAATGGAAAAGTTTCCGTTCAGGATGAATTTGAGCTTAAATGCATTAGGTAGTACATGGACTAAGTTGTGGGTAAATTCGATTAAGTATAGCAGAACAATTTGGGTTGAGACGATAGAACACGATTATAAACTTCTATCTAGATGAACCTCATGCTTTAGTCGATTTTCGACAGGAAGAGGTAAATATCCATGATCTGGATAATACAGATAGCTCAGTGAATAATGAATGCAGCAATTAAGAAATTTCCGGGATGCGTTTATAATCCACAAGACTATCTCCAGCCTGTGGAATTCTACCTTCGAATATTTAACCAAAAACGTACAATCATCGAAACTGACTAATTTGCTCGATGAAATAACGAGACGTCAAAAAATGCAACAACGGAACACATGTCAGTAAACACGTTTACTTACTTATCGATGACATCGCAATATTACAAATTATCGCATCCATATAAAAATTCATAACGGGCTGCTTCATTACTGTGGGGGTTTTTAGTGGATGTTGATGATCAAATATTTAATTCATCAAGCGAACTGTTCACGGTCGTCAAGGCATGTGCGTTTTTTCAGAGTAAGAATGATTTAATACTGTGGGAATAATATAGTCAATTGATATTTGTGAAGACTTATAATGGTGTATTAATTTTCTTAATTATTTGTTGTTAAAGATATAGAAATATTTTTAGATCATGCCTTACGCAGCATAGTTTAACCCTTTTTACCTAATATTTGATTTTGATACTTTCATGCAATTCTATTTATAAAGTACGAAAATAACCAAAAAATTTAATAAATAATTGATTAAATTATTTTTGGATAGTTTGTATATTTGTATTCGTGTATATTGGAATATTTGCGTAAATTGAATTCAACCCTTATTTACCTGGTTTGGGGTGAGCTTTCGACAACGAATAAGGTACGCATAGCCATATTTAGGTCATCGAAATTTTGCGCCAATTTTGATAAGCCAAAATTAAGTATACTATTGCATTTTTTGATGTAATGCATTTTTACTCTTATTACTAAAAACTACTATTTGTTCTGACAGGTTAAAAACATTCACAACCCAAAAGCTTGCAGAAATCTTTGATGGCTTAATTAAAAGTTTTGTTCGGCTTGCCTGAAAGTTGAAAAATTCGAAAGCTCAAATATATAGCGCATCGGTACTTTGCATACTTCTGCGCCTCTACTCAAAACTTTATTTTACCCTTTGCAACTTTGACATGGGGGTAGATTATACCCGACATACAGCTTTGCCGCACATTCTTTGCCTAGCTGGGGACAAAGACTTTATGCAAATGGAAAAACATTTTCACATGCGCTTCCCCAGCGTATATTTTTCATTAGGTACATGTGTGTAGAGAGCTTCGCTGGAAGCATTTTGCACTTTGAGCGTCAAAATTAAATAATTAACTCCGCACGGCAATCGTCAGAAATTGAGATGAAGTTCGCCCATATGTTGTTTGTTCATAATAGCCATAACGTGTAGAGCAAAAACAAGCAGATGTTCGCTCTGAGGAAAAAAAGCGCCCCAATTTAAAAATACTCCGGGCTAATGATGCGAAAACCATAGGCAGCCCCTAAATCTTGAGTAACTTTTGAGGTTTCCCATTGGCACGCCGTGACCACATGGAGATAAAATATATTATTGAGCCCGACCGAGCCTTCATTTTTTTTTTCAACCGCTTTTTATGAGGCTTTATAATTTTAATATCGCACACATCCTCGGAACAAATCTCCACGCCCTCCTGCAATAAGGGAAGTTGATATCGCCACTCGATGGTATCTTTATTGCCGGTTGAAAATTAACAAGGATTTTCATTACTCTTTTGATGTATGGGGGAGATTCGTAGGAAAATATCGTTCCGCTAGACTCTTCCCTCATTTATCTTCTCTCATTTGGAAGATAAACAAGATAAAAGTCAAAGTTTAGGATACGCATCTCCCAGATGCGTCATTGTATGGGGAGTCTGCATAATGCAGTTTTGTAAACAAGTCCGTAATTGTATCGGGGAATGGAGTAATTGGGCGCACGAAATGTAAATACGTCATTAAAGCAACATTTGATGTAGCAGCAAAGAAGATATGCTATTTGATTATCCCACAGCATTACGCCCCAGTTTTATAATAGATTTTCTTTGAACAATTTACTCAATATTGACACTTCTGATAAATTTAGGTATCGGTAATTAAATTATTTGTATTAAATTTGCATTGAGTAAAAATATTGATTGGTTCATCGTTATTACATATGTATTATGATTATTATGATGATTTAAGCATTATTCGAATACCTATAATATTTTAGCATTTTTTTTTGTATAAATAAGACATCTTATGGTTTATAATATATTTGTATATGTTTTGATATCTAATTGGGATTATAAACTTTCAAATACATCGACATGTTGAGAGTTTCCGCATCATCGATAGTATTAACATTTTTTAACAAACTCAACCCGTCGTTATCAAGGATAATTCCTTTTGAAAAGTGTCAGACCTTCATCATCGCAAAAATAAGCATATCCTTATTCCGTCAGTCAACATATGTAACATGCAGTTCATTACGCTCATATATTTCTGGCCGATCTTCCAATTTGATCGGCGCTCAAAAAGGGTTGGGACTTATCGCACATTATTAGTGTTCGAAATGTTGTGGAAAATTCAAAAGGGAATACCGCCGATGATAACTGCTACCTTCGAAGTGTTAGGGCGTTCTAGGCTCGACGGGGAGGTTCTATCCGTAATTACATTTGTTAGGCATTTATAAACCGTTTGTCAGAAAATTAGGGGAGGGCCTCTTTGGAAATTCGCTGACAGATATTAAAATTTCTTCCCCCATCCACGTGTATGGATGCAAAGATTATTTGACACATCGCGGGGAAAACTTTCGGCCTCGAATAATTACATACGTATGTGGGCTTCGTTCGATAAATTTAAAATCTGCGTTAAAGTTAAAATGTCTGTAAGAATTTGTAAAGTTTATGCATGTGTGACATTTAATATGAAAAGTTGCGCACATATTCGCCGAAGTTTTAATGCGCAGATAATTTTATTAATTTATGGAGCGACGCTTAAGAGATTCGAACAGTGGCTGGAAACTCTCAGTTTGTAGAGGTTGTAGTTGGAAAGTTTTCGATTTTAATTGGGATTTCCTTTATTTTAATTAATTTTCCGGCAAAGGAAAGGAAGAGAATTTCGTGGACGGTCTCATTACATGACCAATGGTATTAATTAAAATTTACAATAGAACTGCAGGAGACGAACCCTTATATCACCGACTTTATTCATTTCAGTAGGCTTGAGGGTAGGAGCTGTCGTAAATGCGAGTATCAATTTCCAATTTGTGCCACAGGGAATTAATCTGGGGCAAAAAAAAGGTTTTATGCAAGGGTAGCTTTCCCAAATGAAATTTTCCCGGGGGCGACCTTTGCACTGCAACTACGAATAAGCGATATTTAACTTCTCAATAATGAAACCCCCCCATTGAATTTAAAATACATTTTCGTATCGCTATTTAATATATTTTTATTGATCATAATGACAACTATAATTTTCTTATTGTGCCACATTTTAAAATCGGATGTAATCGATCTCCATAGGATTTTTAGATGAAAAAGTTTCAAATTATACAATTATTGACGGGCTAGCTAAACTTTGTAAATCTTCATTAATTAAGCTATATTTATTGGCACAATAAAAAACCCATAATTTGAACCAAAAATTTTACAAAAAAACTAGGAACTACATTATTTCACTAATACTTGGCCCTAACGTATAAAAACCGGAATAATAATATATAAATCTGGTAGCTAGAGAGAAATAATAGCTTTTGTATTTTTTAACCAAGGACGTAAAAGTAATGGTCGCCGAAAGATTAAATCCGGGTTATCTGCAAAATATATATAGGGTATTTCGATTATGAAATTATTTAACTAAGATTATCGATTTCCTGCATTAGATTTTGCTAGAATTCTCATACAACTTCCAATCTTAAATACCAAAGACAAAAATTAGTCGTGATTTGGATATATATTGCCAGATAAGCGGATAGAAGATAGGCTATAGAAACACTTTGATGGAGACCACCTTGGCCAAGAAAAAAGAACGAGGTAGATCACTCTCCAGATGCAGCGATGATATCACAAAAATGACAAGGTTTAACTGCATTTAAAAATAAATTTCTGTCTTTGGTCGTTAATTTTCGATTATTTTATTCATGTTAAAACAAGACGCATCTTTCGCGTAATGGGTGGCGTCAGAATCGAACCCGGTCACCGATCGTCGGTTATCGATAATTTTGCAGATTCTCATTATGGATTCAGGTCGAGTCTCCGAAACACCTGTCCTTACGAATTTCGATCGACTTGTAATTATCCGAAATTATTTCGCTCGCTAATATGTCCAGGACTCGTGCGGAGCCTCAAAAATCACGCGAGAATCCTTCCTATCTCCATTTGTCGAGGTATCTCGTGGTGGATCTTGTAATTTATGCGAACTCAGCTTGCAGCTGTCGAGGGTTTTCAATCCCAGGACATGTGCCGAGGAACATTATTAGATCGATGAACGCAGACGTTTTTGGATGTAAAAAAGGATGCGGTTAGTTTTGCGAGTTCTATAGCTCGCTTAGACTTGGAATACTTTTTTTAAATTTAATTTTAGAGCTTCGGCGACTGAAAACAAATATAATTAATGAGCATAGAAAGGGAGAACTTATCACCTTATCCTCGGAGGGATGAAAAACTTTCCAGTCGGGAAGTTCTTCAAGGATGCAAAAAAAAAAAAGAGTCAAGACATTTGCAACGCCCTGAAAGCTACAAGAAGTTCGTGAAAATATTTTCCACTTTTACGCTACACTTCTCCTAAATGCGGACAGTGAGAATCTCGACGAATTTTGTTGAACAGCATAACCTTTACAAAGCATTCTATCCTTGAAATTAAATTATCTTGCGGATAATTATATCCATTGATTTTAATACAGAGCTGCTTACAGATTTACATGCAATTTTCATATATATTTTATACACTCGATTATTCCTTTTTTTATTGATTTCTACTATGATTCTTCCTGGTTTGTTATGGTCACGTCGTTTGCGGTTTTCATTGAACGAAACTCGTGCAAGTCACGGCCAGTCCAATAAATTGCTGCAAAAAGTTGCAGGCTCCAACAATAACAGCAAAACGAATCACTCTTTAATATAAATATGAAATTTTGTTCACCCGGATCGCGTTCTGAATGCATAATTTTTGGAGGTCGCTTTATATTTATAAGATCGCTGTACAACTGGAGATAAAATTGAGAATGAGATGCGGGATCAAAGAAAGAAAGGGGTCCGAATTTGGGTCAACGAGTATCTTTATTTAACCCCTTGGAAGTGTTGAGAGATCAAATGATATTTTACACTTCTTCCTAATTGCGTAATTAAGTTTCGCCAACTTCTGTGGAAATCCTTGAAGATTGTCCGAATATTCTTTGATGGGAACGTTGTGATGTTTCCGCAAATGGGGGAAATAGAATTCATTTTAATGCAATTTTATTCAGATTTTTTCAATTATCCCTGCGTAATTATGATTTTATTTATATTCATTTTTATACAGTTCTGAATAATATCTATTCTGAATAATATCTTACTATAGTGGAACTATTCTTTTTCATCCAGAAGTTTATACACTCATCCCCCATTTATGCGGTACTTATTTGCACGTTGATCCAAACACGTAACGTGCTCTCAATTTTCAAAGAAACCTTCGAAATACTTGTGCACAATATGAAGAAATCTTCAAATTTGATATGAAATCAGAGAGTTCATTTACGCGTTTTTTTATAAAATGAAAACTATCTTATGTATGAATTCCTTGCCTTTTTTAACGCTATAACATATCTATCGTGTAATTTGGGAGATCCTGTACTTACATTTTTCTTGAAATTTTGTTTGCAATACAACTAAATTGGTTTTATTAATTTTCATGGAGAGTTGGGTTGATCAAACTCAATTAGTTTTTTTTCCGACGCGAACTGCAGGAACATTTGAAGGCGAATTCGAAGTGTTAAATGAGTTAAAATAACTATTGAGCCGTTGCTTATTTACATTTTAAATATTTTTCACGGCTTAAACATGTAAATACGTCGCCAAAAAGCAGATGTGGAAAGCTTCCGTAAACAGTTTTAACAGCATAAAATATTCAATCCGTGGATTTCCGCCACTCGCATCAAGCGTTGGTTAATTGAATCCCTAGAAGACATCCATATTTTTCATGCAAATCCTCAAGTAGAGTGTTCTACGAACATAATTCGCTGGAAAAAAAATTCAAAAATTCCAAATCACATTTCGGTGGTCTCATTCCCCCATCAACATGTTGGACAGGGTCCTACTTATTATTTTCCGGGACGACTTATTATGCGCGATGAGTTTTCTTGGGTGTCCTCGACGAAGAGCTTCCGTTTAATTAACATATATTTCATAACGAATGTCCTTGAAGAAAATATCCTCGCATAAAAAAAATCTCAAAATGATATTCAAAATTTCAACTAAATCATTGTTTATTGTTGATTAACAATTATGTTAATGGTTTGAAGCGGCTTAAGCCGGAGACTTGCGGATAATTTGCTTTAACGGGATGTAAATTCGTAAATCGTACCGTTCATGGATTATTCATGCTTATTAGAGACAAGACGATCGTTTTAGCGAAAAGCTTAATGTTCACCTAATACGATATCGTAATAAGCGCCGTTGAGCACAACTAATAAGACATGCTTTTAACTAAGACAATTTTTACCATCTCAAAATAAAATTATTTTAATCGATACATGCTGCCTTTTGCAGAACTTGTTTGGAGCAAGTTGGAAATCTTGATCAAAACTGATTAATTTATATAAATGGGCTTTTATTTGCATACTCGCAAATTGGAGTTTCAGGTTCTTAAAAGTTTTACGACAAAATTACTTTTAATGCACTTGAAGTGTTAATAAGACGTTGAAGTGTCCTTTTAGAGTCACAAGGTGTTTCGTTGTGGCCGCTTTGTAAGATAGTTTTTGAATCCATTATATGCATTCCTTGCAGTTGATGCAATTAGGATAGACAATGATAATATGATATGAAAAGCCATTTTTTATATTTAAATAAAAGGCTTTCATTAAACCTATTTTCACCTTTATAATATGAAAACATATGTGCGATTTAAAAATGTATGCAATCACAAAACCCCTGTGATCAGCAAAATTCGAAATGTTCCGCTAGATGACCGTAAAGCACCATTATCTATCGTATTTCAATAGTGGATGTTCTGAATTAATTGGATTTCCATACAAAATAACTGAACTATTTTTTCAAAATGTATTTTTTAGCTGACGTTTCGCGTTATTTTTAAGTAAAATATGAATATGGAATTATTTTCAGAAATTGGAGGAAACTGCACGAAGCTTCGAAAATAATTTAAAATACTGTAAAATAGCATGAAAATGTTTTTAATACCAACAAACGTATGAAAGAGATTAATGGATGCAGGTAAAGGATGCTTTTGTTTGGTATAATCGCTAAAGAGTAATGATATGTTCAAAATTTGGCCACGTTGTAGGGAGGTTGAGATTTTCAAGGGGTTGGGGTGAAGTATTTTGATTACTCTCAAAATATCTCATTCCACTTTTTTAATATAAAGACAGAGCGCCTTTATTCATAACTCTATTTTTATTTTCACTCTATAAACAATTTGGTTTATATTAAAAAGTAGGATTTTGTAAAGAATAAATAGACATACTATCTATTTTACTTATATAGTTATTTGCCAAAGAGAAAGAAAAAGTCTTTTTAATTTTCATTTAGAGGTGAAAAATTAATTAATATTAATATTTAATATAATATTATTACTATAACATATTTTTTATTGATTTATATCGAAAACAGTATTTTTTCAGAAAAGGCATTTATCAATTACTAGTCTTACTGTTGGTTCCAAATTAGATATCAAATTTATTCAATTTCCCTCCAACGTTGACATCAAAAATATTAATAGTGTCGTCAGTCTGAAATTAATTGATTTTAGTGTCAATAAAGTCTTATTTGAACCCCTCAATAATATTTTTAGTAACTGGAGCCTTGGTGAAATTTTCCTAATTTAATTCATGCCATAATTCCATTATCCTCCTGTCGACACTTCTTCGCGAAAAAGGTGAGGCGTTCGTAGGTTGGTTTCGCTACCAGGAAGAACCACTTTAGGGAGGCATCCATTAATAACAAAATGAGCTTTTGTTACACGATCTGTTCTGAGACTTGCATCTCCTATGGGGGGGTATTTACAACCCCGTCAGGAACCGCAGGAACCGCTCCACGACCGCGCAATGGTTGCTAATTTTTCACAACCAAGACATTAAAAGGGTTACTATCCTTGCGAAGAAACTCATTTCGGAAAAATATTACGCATTCTCCACGAGGGATGATTAACCGACATTAGCACCAAAAGTTAATGAGCGACCATGTTTGCAACTCGGACCGTAAAGTTTAGGAGTCACATCCGAGGTCGTGTTTTATCGCTCGCATTTTGGGGGTCACGTTTTAATCACAAGCGGTCGTTTGCCGAAATTCAGACCCTAAACTTGGATAATTGAAAGCAACAGGATATTTACAACACTTATAACATTTCGGGATGTGGCCATGTTTGCTTGTCGCCAGAGGACTATTGAGCGTTGTGTGCTTTTGAAATATTTAAGGAGAACTGCATTACCGGTGAAATATGATATGCATATTCCGCCCGTTGGATGTCGTGCCGAACCGGTGGCATGCGAAATCCTCGAGAGTGGCATCTTTTTTTTTAATATTGCGACGATAAATTGCAGGGATCATGGACCCCTCTAAGTTTGTCTTCAACATCCAAATATGGTGCCAACATATCACCATTTTGGGACGTTGAAGATATTTTATCTTTGGAATATATTACGATTTATGGAACGTATTCCCTAATTTTTGTAGGAGTCAAACGATCCAATATATTTCCATATCCAATTTTATTTTATTCAAAACAAACCACATATTTTTTGCTGAGCAAAAACTTATTTGAAGATGATACGATTTTAAATTGAAAATTTATTTAACAATATTTTTGAAAGATTTATACAATTTGTTCAACCATTTCAACATGATCTTTGATAATAATTCAACGAAAAGGACTAAAATTACTTTTCAATATCAGCATCTTCCATACCATGAAATCCTCTTCCATTAAGTTGTCGGGGAAGTGTCGAAAGGTCAGATATAATTTTGTTCATTATCGGTGACATATTATAATTCTACGATGTTTGTATGTTACAAAACCGCCACATACAAAATAATATCTAAAATTGATTGAATATTTTCGACGTAATTTTGCAAAAACAAGTATTTTTGCATCGCAGATCTTAGTATGTAGTTCTTTTTGTTAATTAAAAGGGCCTTACTATAAAAATAATGTTTCTTAGTATAACGACTGACAATATAAAGCATGCCGCCTCATAAATGTGTCTGCATTAAGCAAGTTTTATTGGTACCATATTTTTATGATAATTAATATCATATTGATGTACATACTTTTTAACATGATACCTTTCTTATACGCATAAAAGTATACTGGATGTGGATCGATTTATTTTTTTTGAGCATTACATTCTTGTTTATTTTTGAAGAACATATCCTTTTATTACGGTACGTAATGTGAAACTTGCAAGTTATATTTTATTTCGTTCCATTTATACAATTTTAATATCGTATATATTATTTTCGTGCATAATGTTGTTGAACGACTGCCATTTAAAGCTATTTTTCGCGGGTCGCAATAAATTGGAAATATTTTTGCTTGCATCGTATGATCGTGCAAAGCTTGATTGCAGCGAGAGAGCTTTCCACTTGCAGCACCCCCGCTGCAAAGCTTTTGAGAATTTTCATTATTTCGCTTATTACGCTTCGTCCCTGGCGACCACCCCCCGTTTGGATGTTCTGAGGGAGGAGTAGGGAACGTTGGTTCTGCGGAATTACCAGAAAAATCCCCCTCTATAATAAGCTTAAGTGCTTGCGGTTAGTTTCGTTCCGCATTTTCGTACGAGGACATTTATCCTGCGATTAAGAATCCTCCTCTAATTGGCATCAAGTCGCACCTCGCCATTTACATGATAAAAGTCACTGTATCTTGCATCAATGGAAATATTGTGCTTCCATGGGAATATTACAAGACAATAGGACAGCGAAGACTCAAATAAGTTCCCAAAAAAGGCACTGGAGGTCAATAGCCTATTATATTTGGCTTGTAGCTTAAATGGCGCTTTGCTGCGCTTTCCACTTATATTTGCAAAAATATTCAATTTTATTTTAATGATTTAAAAAAAGGATGGTGCTTTCATAATAATCGCATTCACGAAATGCAAAATATCGAATAAGACAGCTGTCAAATTGACGTGCACTTAAATGCGTTTGTGGCGCTGAACTGATTAACGTAAACAGGTTTTTATCAATTTTTTAAATCCAACAGGCAATTTATGTTTTTTTTTGTAATACTACCATATATAATATTTAGAAAAAAAAAGATAGGAACATGTGGCACGTCCTGTTGCTTATTTGTTTGACACAGTGGGATGTCTATTGAGATTTATGAGTCTACCATTTTTTCCCGACTTACATTTTGTCGCATGGTCTGAAAATCCTATTAAAATTCAAATTGAACCCTCTTCAATATAAAATATAAAGAATGGATGTCATGCAATAAGAATCTTTTTATAGTACAATTAAAATATTTTTAACGACGCTAATGAAGATGGCAACATCCTGCCTTCATTAGCAGCTTCACCGAAGAGAATTCGAAGACTTTTATTGACTTGTTTACAGTAATCATACCAATCAATGGCACGTAGGATTCTTGCATTCTTAAATATCAGAAAAGAGTCGTTCGCAGTATCTTTCTTCCTCATCAGTCGAAAGCTTTAATTCAAGATGGCGTTCTTGGAAATCTGTGTCACAGTCGAGTCGGCGCCGCAGAAACACCTGCCGGCTGTAAACAATCTTTTCGGCAAGGATTGTTTGTATAAAATGTAGTATGGAGCTCGTGTACCTGTCCGCTATCTACTTACCTGCTTCTTTTTTTACTTCTTCTACCGGTTTGGCGAGTGGTCTTGCAGCAGGCATCTCGCGCTTCGGCGAGCCCGCGACTTTTGTTTCACGGCTCGTACTCTTGCAGCCTTAAGCCGAAGCTCGTCCTGTGTGTTCCTTTTTGCTCTCGATGACATTAAATCGCACTCCGGTATGCGTTATCCTTATGGATGTCGGAGGAATTCTTCGCGTTGTTGAGGATCGGCGAATTCAAACAACCGCAGCATATGCATATGCGCAAGCAGCGTTTGAAAATCTGTTGAAAAATAAAACAAATCCACAACTTGATATTTGTCATGCACTCGAAAATAGTATCACTTAATAATTCCAAGAAGTCCACGTTTTGAACAAGAATTCGTTCTTAGTATTCGTCCAAATCCAACAAAGATCTGTATGAATCAAATGTTGATAAACTTTAATAAGATAAACGAATGTGTTAAATGTAAATTTAATTGCATTGTGCTGAAATTGAATTGGATTGAAAGCATTTATTTGAATAAATGTATTTAATTTCACAAAAAATACATTAAATGCAAATACACATATGTATACGTTCCGCAGAAAATCGCACAAAAAAAAGCTATGACTTACATAGAAAAAATGAAGATGCGTTCAATGGATTTTAAAAACCGCATAACTTTGAAACAGCTGTATAAAATATATCCAAAATCGCATAAAAAAGATGTCACTATAGTCCCTAACTAAAAAAATATAACAAAATGGTGACTGTTGCCTGAATCTGCCTTTTGCATATGGATGGAAAACATTTGCTCGGGATTATTATTTAGTTTTGTCACATAATTTAATTTTAAAATTAATTTTATTACAAATTTTTCAAAATCCTTTATACTCCATGTTCTATATTAAACTATGAACAAACGATGATTCTGTTTGTTTTGCAAATGCAGTTTAAAGGAGAAAAAAGTATATAATTTTTTATCAAGTTTTATATAATTTTCAACAAATATTGGAATTGTCATTCATTCATTAGAAATCTCTTTGTGGAGTCTTTGTACTCCAGAAAGCCCTTTTCAGTAAAATCAACCAAGTCGTCTAGAGTAGTTTTTCACTATCTCCTGAAGAAAACTACTCAGTCTTTATAAATTCCCCACACTTCCAATCGAGACAGTCGCAAAAGCGCCCTTCAACACGTTCATCCAGGTAGCCCGCTGGGTGAGATTTGGAGGTCATACTACATTCAATATCGAGGTAGTATGACCTGCAGTGGATTGCAATGGATTGTTTGTGGCTGCACTGTGATGATGATTTTAACCAGAAAATTAATAACTGAATGTAAGAATGAAAATATTTTAACGAGATTGTTAAGTATATTGTGAATTTACATGCAATTTATTGTATTACAGGCTTGAAAAAAGCGCCAAAGAAGATTATGTTGTTGAGTGATATGTATTTCATTTGTAAGGTATGCAATGAATGGTAGATAAGAATAACTTTGTCATGCACAATTGTAAATTGTGGCAGAACCACACGCTCAGTTTTTATCGGACTGTATTGATGATAGTCCGGTTGCGTGTACCAACTTCAGCACGCAAGCCGAGCTTTCTTTACCCCTAGCGATGCAACATCCACATGGATATATAAAAAAATCAGTAAGCACTTAATAGTATACAATGTTCGAGGCCTCGGGGGAATCTGGTGGCGACCGTCAGGTAAGTATCCTCCGCTTCACACCTGTCGCTCCGAAGTTGGCCATTTGACGAGACCCAAAATTTAACAATTTGAGGCTGATGCGGTCAAAAATATTGCTCGTTAGTGGGCGGGGGTGGCCGCACGTGACGGTGGTCAATAATCATAAAAATTCAATGATGCCAACACGGCTTTTCCGCGAAAAAACCACTTCACACTCCAGATGCCGCTGAAATATTGTAAGCCGTAATCGAACACGAGGACGAGCAACAAACTTTCTTGAAACTTAAAAGCAAGACGCTAAGTACTTCTTTAAATTAGCATTCGCCGTTTTCATAACTTCATCTAACTTCGAACATCTGTCTCCGAAGAGCACTAAAAACTTTCCAGCCTAAACTCGGCTGCTTAAAACTATGCACCGAAAAGAGACCAACGGCACTATTACTAAACACATACCTGTTGAAAATGCGCAATCTGGAACAGAATTAGATAAAATATCCACGAACGAGCCCTGAATACATTTCCATGATTCGTCTTGGAAGAAGACGTCTGAAGTGCTGCACTTGCCGCAGGACGGCGTAAAATATTCGAGTCAAATCCCAGCTCGACATTAATGCAAATTTCCACCGTAACTCTTGAAATACGAAGTCGTATATTACGAAACTCCCTCGTTAAGGGTCTTTTATAAGTCTACAAATGAGTGCAGAAGACTCTCACTTCAATACAAAGTTGCACTTGATACGAAAATATTTAAGCTCGGTGGTATTTCATATTACAACGCGGGGTGTCAGATTTAACATTCACGCATGCGGTGTATAGTAACGAGCCTCCGAGCTTACACAATTAAGTCGCCATTAAATACACAAAAAAAAAACAATAAAGTGTTGGTACAATGCTATAGATTCTGACGTTTACCATAAAAATTTCAGGTTTAAATGCGGATTGTAGAAATTATTTTCAACGTACCGATAGATTTGGGAGATCGGAAATATTAATAATTAATATTAATCGATCGTCTCATTCCAGGTTTACTCTGATTGCCCGGATCCGAAAAATAAATATTGAGACGTTTAATATAGTCGGCCTACAATAGTTAATTTATATTTAAATACAATGTTATATTCGCTACGCATTCTTAGAATCGCTCATAGTTAAACAAAAATTCCTATCAAAATAATCCTTACATTCCCACATGTGGATAGTAAATGGAAAATCTTTTCCCTGGTAAGTTATTTTATGGAGATCGCAAATTGTTATTAAATAATAAATATAAAGAAAAAAGAGTCAAAAGATAAAGAATCTTATAGAATATTAGTTGATCTACATTTACATAAAAGTGAATTTTATTGTCGACATAAAAGTGAATTTCTTCTTTTAAATAAAAAAAAAGATTCGTGCACATTTATATTAAGTGAAAAGGTTATGATTCACTGGATTGTAGCACAGAGACGTCTTTGCTTTTTATAATGCAGTTTATGATATTTTAATCCTTTTGATGATAATCCGATGCCGAGTCTTCCTCGAGCGCTTAAGCTCATTTTTAAATAAGTTTTCTCATAATTCAAAGTCTTAATGCCTTGTCATAGACTTTATATGTGTATTATTAGCAAGATAATTTTCTAGAATTGCCTTTTATATTTTTCGCCGAAATTTGCGAAGAATGGTGTTTGTACTCAAACAAATACAAGCGTTCATTGTCTCCATCTGTCATTTTTTCCACAAAACGACTTACATAAAAACGGCTTTAATTATGCATTTAAAGTGCAAGATATTAACGTAGACTCGCGGGGGGCATACATAACATGAAAACCACAAAAAATGCAGTAAACAACCGTTAAAAACTGGTCGACGTGCAATTTGAGATTGCATAAAAATAAGATGATATGTTGCCAAAATTGTTGCGGACATTTCATAAATATTAAAAACTGGAACCGGTTGTGCATAAAATTGGCGGTTATTGCTGACACACATATGTATATATATATATATATTTCAAATTGTTTGTATTACTTAAATAATTTTTTTTTTTTTTTTTTTTCAGGGAAGCTAGTAAAAGGTATGTTAATATCTTCGATCCTAATTTTTTTAAGAAAATCATAAAATGGCTGCCGTATGAAATTACAGTAATCCGTTTATCAAAGTAAGTCCAATCTATATATTGTATTATATGCATATAAGCATTGAATTGTACTATAATGCTTTAAAGATGTATCACATAAATATAAGGGATGAATAGGATAAAAAATCCATTAGTGGAGGATTCGTTTTGAATGGCCACAAATAATGGAAGGATGTTCATTCTGAAATAGAATTGCTTCGAGTCTTGTACGTGGGCGTACTCGACTTACGTTTATCTTTCATTAACCAACATCTTTTCTACACGTATTTTAACACAGACATCTAAGAGTAACGGTGAAAAACATTAAGTTATTAAGGCGTACAATGACAATTTACATATATTCAACCCCGATTATTATCAAGGTGTGCGTTTTAAATATGCATGCGCAGTGGAATTCTTTAAAATGCAGATTTACTTCGTTGATGCAAATCGATGTTGCATAATTTAACTGTACATTTTTATCGAGCTTTTAGCCTCAAAAATAATGAAAACGTGTATTTTTTGTCCGTTATTTATTACATTCAGTTGGGCGAAAAAATGACATTTTATAAAAAAATATTTTTAAAATGAAAAGTGTTACTTCAGATCAGGTCAAGTGTTACTTCATCTTTAAAGTAAATTTAATTTTTGAGTATTGAAATACAATCGATCGATAAAAGACACCCTTAGGCTCGAATGTTAGCACAAGTATATTTTGAAGTCAAATCAACATGATTAATTTTTCATAATCTTCCAAGGAAAACTTATCACACAGACGTCCATCCAAATAACCTACTGGTTGAAAGTTTATAAATTGATTAATTAAATGAATTTATGAAATTTTATTCTTAATAAAGAGTTGCTTTTAAGGAGGGAACCAGTTTTGGAGGCAGATTTTTTTAGTGTTTTTCGTGATTTTTTTAACAAGGAAAGAATTATTAGGATTTATTTAAACTTTGAGAATATCTTATTAATATTTTGAAGCACATCTGATTTTCTTTTTCATTTCCAATGGATATATCCGAATTATAAGCTACTGTAAATGGAAGGTCGCCATCAGAGTTTGCTATTGGAGGGGAATTGTAGAAATCACAATTTTTATTGAAAATCAATACAATATTTAGATTAAGAATATGAAGCCAGTTTTTATTAAAAAAAATAAAAATTACATGTTTTAGGAGTGTCTGAACAAAATGTTACTATTTTTTAACATTTTTTGTACCTTCCTTGAAATAAAATTCACACTTTAAACAATAATATTATCTCAAAATTAGCTTCATGTCGATTAGAATTAAGTATACAACCTCTATAAAAATATTTTTAATTATTGGTTAAACGCTTTTTGAGTTAGAGTTCCCGCCAGATGAAAAAAAGTTGTTTCGAGAAAAACACGTTTGGAAATAAAATGACCGAAAACGAGAAATTTTTGCCAGTAATAAATTATATAAATTACCTAATTGCTAATCAGCTATTCCAGTTTCATTATCATTCCAGTATCAGTTTCTTTATACGCTTAATTTTGAGTTTGCATTTCCTCTTTTGGAGCTTTCCGAGCTTCCTTGGCCTCCGCTGAGCTGCGTCTATTCTGTCTGTTGAAGCGCTGCTCATCCATTTGCCGTACATAATTAAAGCTCTGTGAGCCAACAACTACTATCAGCTCGTTCATAATCATTATAAGTGCTGAATTTCCTCCATTCAATAAGGCAAAAACCAAAAATGCTTGCAATCTCGATTACTTTTAGGCCAGAATGTAGTTGCTTTGGAGCCAATCGCCAAGCGTCGAATTGAAACTTTTCATTTGCATTTTGCGTGTGACCACATAAATATCTCTTCGGTAATTCACTAAAACTCGATTGACTCTTGATGTGTCGATTTCCGTGGAAGGATCTGTTACGTGGTGTACTATATCGGTCTGTGGTATCCTGTTTTTCTTTCGAATAAGATTATATTTTGACTTCTAACATTCAACACATACTAGAAAGGCCAAAGCTAAACTGATGATAACCGACGCATTATTAAAACGATACCTAACGTTTCTAGTAAGTTCTAGATAAGACCTCTATTCTAAGAATTTACAAATAAGAACGACTGTAGACATCGCTTTCTTCTTTCATTTCTTTTTTCTTCCCTTAATACAGAGGTATAGAGCTAATTAGTGAACAAGGGTCTACTGTGTGGCCCTCCGCACTACGTGTTACGTGCTCCAGCACCGATTTGCGTTCACTATAGTGCTCATAACATCGTAAAAATCGGAATTTTGTTGTGAAACTTTGAAAACATATTCTTGAATAGTTTTACTAACAATTTATGAAATAAAATCAAAAAATGATTTTTAGAACCGTATAAACTGGTTGTTCATCTTTCTCAATTTCTTAATATTCTGTAATACTCGTATATATATTCGACTTGTTTGTAAAAATCTTAGGAATTATTTTATGTTGTTATGCCATTAAACGGCAGCGGCTTAATGAATTATTTAAATATTTTGTTGGATAGACTGAGAATGGATTTAATTTAAAAATGCAGAAATTGTTTTTTTTTCCTCCGACAATATATGAAAATTATACCGTCATTTACTAGAGAACCACGCGATAAATATGATTACATTTCAAACAAACAGAAAGGTACTTTGCACATAAGTATATAATCATAGAACGTATCCTTTGACATTTACTCCTCATAATACAATTTTTACTGTACATGAAGTCACAAAAATAATGTTTACGTATATTTATGCTTTCATTGTCAGCTATGATCAAAGAGGATATAAAAACAATTTTACGACGTACACAAATTACCTTTTGAATACATTTTTGGGAGTCTATTTTCATAGAGTCTAATTGAAATTTCCAAGATAAATGGGAGGGAAAATGCAGGTGCTTAGAAAGCGGGTGTTAAATTAAAATTTATACCAGGTGCAGGCTGAATGCGGGATCTCTCTAAATGGAAGATGCCACCCTGCCCACCAAGAATGGACATTAAAATATATCGCAGTGCTTTGGGACGTGTACCAACGACTGTTGTGGACAATCTGTGCTGGCGGAAGCGGACGTTTTGGGATAACTGTCTGACGTTTCCTGTTTATTGGGATTCAAACGACGACCATACAGGTCCTCTTATGAATAAGTCATAGGACATTAGTGGACGAGGATGGAACGTATGCATTTGGCTATGAGTTATCTAGGTGTTAATTATTATTCGATCTTATGCGATCGATTTCGAAAGATGCGATGTCATCGTATTTTATATGTTATTATTATGTTTTTAATATAAGGCTGTTCTCGTGTCCAAGGGGCGTCTGAGGAATTCCTTTTGTAGTCGGTTTCTTTTAACCACCAGCTTACCTAGACATTTACTGTTGGTCCGAGCGGGTTTCCAAAGGCAAAGCTCTCCTTTGAAAGGACTGGGAATACGTTATATCTTTGCTGGAATTCAAAGGAGCCTGCTGGCGTGTGGTGCATACAGCCATCTCATATGCACGATCCTTGAAATTTGTTCTCAAAATAAGATTTGCATCCGATCGGGATACCAATGTTTGCTTTGGGAATTTAATAACAACATATCAGCGTATGCGTCGTGTATATCAATATTGGTTCAGAGTGATCATTTGATGTGTATATAAAATGGCGATATATGTATTCTAACACCGTGCAATATTTACATAAATATACTCTTTTTCTAGTATAAATTATTTTCTATCCTTTATCTTCCAATTTATATTATTTTAATTTAAGTAAGAAATACTATATTATTATTAATTTAAAGCATTTCATAATGATGAAGGGTTGAAATCCAAATGAAAATATGGAACGGATTATACTTCATGGGATTTGTAAATTTGAATAATTTGTTGATGGATTGTAAGCAAAACAGACAAGCAAATATTAAATCTAAATAAAATGCTTGATAATTGAATGCACGTGTTTTAATGTTTATAATATAATTATGTCATTGAAATTCACAAAAAAAATGATTTTCTGCATACATTTTCTTCTCGTAAAGGGTCTATAAAATTTAATTTGATTTATAGTCTTTTAGAGTGAGAAAAATTATATTTTTTCCTTTTAAAAAACGTAAAAACGCGATTGAAAACTAGTTTTTTCAAACATTATGAAAATTAAAATCTTATATATACAATATGATAAGGAGATTTTAGCATATTTTCAACAGCATAGTTTATTAGCAACGTTAAATTTGAATTATTCTTATACATAAATATATAATTGTAAGATGTCCTTGTGAAGCACCTGAATTAATGCTTCCCTGAATATCCATTTATAGTCCTTGAAAGGCTTTAATTACTTGAGTATGAATTGATATTAATTAACATTTTAAGAGCAACGTTGTAATGGACATGATAAAATTTTTCGCTTATTTAAAATGAAAATTATTGGTAGTTATTTGATTTATTTGAGCCTTTGAAAGTTATCACATTCCATTTCATGAATTTCATTGTTTAGCATTGCTCGTATCTGAAAATATTTCATTTCATAAAATATGCGATAGCATTATGATCAAATGGAATTGATTGTGTATATAAAAAAATGCCTACTGTATTATGGTTGCATAATCTTTAACCTAGTTTTAATTCAGCTTCCAATAAAACTGTCGTATGAGATACAGCTCTGAGAAAATCCCAAATTTGTGCTTCCTGTCTGCAGATAGCTCCAAATAATATATCTCAAGCATCACGCTGCTGTATCAATATTTACATATCGGTTATTCCACTTGAGACGAGTTCCTTGAATTTTCCATATAATTCAAACCTCGATATTATTAGGTCTGCTGATCAAACAGGCAACTCAAACATTTCACGAAGAAAATCCAATTTTGAAATCGGCCATTTCAGGAAATGCACGCATAAAATCACTGCCTTTTTATGTCTCAACAAAAAAAAAAACATCACCCAAAAAATGTATGATATGTTTGACCTTTATTGGGAGACCTTGCCATAAATCTGATGTTGCCGCTTGATGTTTTTTTCATTCGGCTCTGTCCACTTTTTTGTGGTGCCATCTGCAATTCCACTTTCAGCATTTCCTTGTATACATTTCGTATGTTAATCCAGTGCCGTGTTATTCTTTTTGTACGGAGAACACACCATATTTTGGCTCGAGATTATCATTTTTATGATAGTGATTTCTTGATATCTAAATATAACCGAATGTCACGTGACCAAACATAGCAACGCTTATTGTAGTTGAAATTACAAGTCAAACATTCGATGATACTTTCGGAAGGATATTTAATCAAATAACATCAGATTAGATTATTAGACAATCTCTAGTTGGGCAACAAAAACACAATGTATGATTACAGATCACATTTTCTTATCGATTAATAACTGTAAGCAGACGATAATTTATCCATTATAATAATATACCATCCATTATAAGATCACATCTATGTCATCTGATTTGTTCACTTCGTCATATGCTCAATATTGACGACATTTATTGTATAATTTCGTTGTATGGTTGATTTCTTGCCATAGTTTAAATTGGGTTGTTTCAGTAAAATAATTCAAATTTTCATGTGTCAATGGTTGTTAGATTAAGCTGGATTGTATGATAAATAATTTTAAGCTTTTTGAGCTTGAACTTGAACTTGAAATACCCACAAAATCTATGATTGTTTATTAGGAAATGTGGATTTTTTTAAAGCATTTATGGATACAATAGAACAACACAATAGTTTAAGACGTGTAATTTTAATTCAATTTAAATTAATTAATCGTTTGTATCATAAATTTGCAATTTGATATTTAAATTTTACTTTAAGTATGCAAGTTATATTTAAAAGTTAGTGTATTTCATTTTGTGACCATATTACAATACATTATAGTTTTTTTAAGTTCCACTAAAGGTGATACTAATAGAAAGTCTAGTTTGATATACCGAAGTAAATATTTTATTACCAAATGTGGTTGTCTAATTTCAAGGCTGCTTTTTGTACACAGTTGACACATTTTCATGAATTTATGTAAATTAGTGTCGGTTATGCGAATTAGCTTCGCCTCTTTACGGGTATTGTATCAAAAGTTTCAAAGCAGCCAGGCAGGTGCATGCGAGAACAAGTCAACATTCTAAGAAGCTAATTAATTAGGTTTTAGCATGAATTAATAGGCCAGATCACCTGCTCCACCCAAGGAAGTCTGACGACGGATCATCTATCTAAATCAGACATTTTAATTCGATTCCAAAGGAATGAAGACTGAGAAATTTTCTAAATTAAAACAAATCGTGATTAGATACCTTCGGGTCTAATTTGCGTCAGCGGTGAAGCCTTCCTCGGTTGTAGATTACTTTTTTCTTCCTGTTCCTCCTGGATGTAATCGTAAAACGTCGGACTGAAACTTATTTTCTACCAACAAGATGTGTTTAATTCATTCGCTAATTAAACGGGACAGATCAAAAACGAGATTGGGATTTTTCGTTTACTTTGGGGAATTCGTTTTAATTCATTATGCAGCGAGCGAAGAAAATGAAGTCTTAAGCTAATATAAATTTTTGATACTCTGCCATAACGCCAAAAAACAACTCTGAGCTTCCGTCGGAGGATTCGCCAAAAAATAATTAATTTATTTAAACCGGGACAAGTAAGACCGTCACAAATCGGATCTAATATAAAAGACGTTTATCGAAACGAATTTAACAAAAATATTAATTTACATTTGAGTGTAAATGTACTCGCTTCAAATAACAAGCAATAATAAAGGCTTATTTAATTCGGCTTATTAAATCCAAAAGGATATTCCCGAATTAATTAAATTAGTCGTTTGGAACAATAGTATACTCCGTGACAGTTCAGAGTAGCTTTAGTGGAAAACTAAGTATCTCGAATAATTTATCTTAATTAAATTAATTAACAAAATAAAAGCCTTCCTACACTAATGAGTCAAGATATAAGGCTAACGGGTAGAGGACTGTAATGATTACTGACGTCCTCTTATTCGAGAATAAATCACTTGAAGCCTTTCTTTTTGAGCATTAAGTGTATAATGTAATATTTTATAACAGTAAGTTTATTGATCACCGCAGAGTGGCGTTCGGGTTCCATCCCTCGTTAATATTATTTACAGTGTATCAGTTGGATGATTCCCGAAATTATTTATTCTTAAATGAACCCATCTCAAAGCTGATCATTCACGCATTCTTCTATTTATACACAGGGCAGACCCTCGTAAAAATCCTCACAAATAACCGTAAAGACTCAATTCTTAAATATGTTATAAATAAATTCTCGTACATTCGTGGACATGCACCCATCTGTGCACAAAAGAATTGTCAGATCTTGCAAATATCATTTGGCAAAATTTCTACCTGAATACTGATGAATGGTTCTTTTATGTTCATCCGGAAAGTAAACACGTGTTCTTTCCACAACAATTACAACAAGGACATTTACAAATTCAACAATTATATCTTGATATATTCAATTTCACCACGAATGGACGAATACAAGTGCACAGGATGAAAGGAAATAGACCAAACATGTTTTTGTTAATGCACGAAGACGTTGTCAGATGTTAAATACCTTTTTAAAATACTTAAAATCGATAATTTAGTAAATTTACATGTTATTTTGTGTTAAATTACCTTCAGACACACTTGCACATTTTCGTTAGGACGTGTATATACGTCTAGCCCAACTGGCGTGAGTTCATATTATTAATTTTTTTTAACGATGTTTAGAATTTATAAAAAAAAACAATGAAACAAACATTTACTTATTTATTTAGGTACACAAACGTATAGAGAAGGTTAATAAATACAAAACAATAGACAAACTCACATAAAGAAAATGGAATCTTAGAGTTTTAAAAAATTAAATACATCCATACATAAATTCAAAACTCAACTTCTGTGAGATATATTTTAAAACAGTTGTTGATACGTAGTGCTACCTCACAATCCGGACATCAGTATGTAGATTCTTTCCCTTTTTTGTAATAAACTTGACATTTGACTCACCTTTCAACTAAGCGTGATGGTTTAGGTGTAATGCTGTTTTTTGATGACATAGGTTGGCTTTTTACTATGTTTTCTATGAAATGAGCATCAATACGTCTTTTTTGTCCTTTCATTTTAAAACTATAAGTTTGCATTTAAATCTTACCTTATGCCACTAGTCACCGCTTACTAAGTACACGTCCACCCCAACACAATAGCGAAGTACAACAAATTTGCTACCTATCTTAAATTAATGTCAAAGTATGTATCGACAACTCACACATTTATTAAACAATCCCGCCTGATTTAGGACTCGACATATATTTCGAGGACGTATATATACGTCCTCACCGATTTCGATGCATTTTACCTTGGACGTATATATACGTCATGCTTGATGATTGAATGTATATATTATGATATATCTAAGAGAAATACAATATAATATTTTTAAATGAAATGTTCATAAGTCGAGTATGTGCAATTTTTTGTCGAGTATGTGCATGAGTATCCGAGATTGGCCGATATTTTTTCAATAGTTGCTGTTGGATTACTTTCGATTTCAGCAGTCAGTGAAGTGACATCTACATTACGTAGTCCTTCCACTTTCAGAGCTTTTTTAAAATCAAAATTTCCAGATCAAAATTTCTGGAACTAATCATTTTTAGGGGAAAAGGTGCGAAAATTGTCATACAGTATGCTTAATTTCACAAATATTAAACATTTAAAGATGAAAAAATAGAAGAAAGTAAAGGAGTAAGATTAAAATCTAATTTATTCTATGTTTTTATGCAAATTCGAATTATATTTTAACTCTATCGCTTTCCAAAGATACAGATCATTTCAATGACTGCAGTCCAAAATGGGTTTTCTGTGTACTAGAATTAAACGCGACTGCAAAAATTATACATAATTGTCGGAAAAAAGTAAATTCCCAGGACGTAGCTTGAGAGCTTTTCTGCATTTCATTCAATATAAATGCATAAGTACATTTCATCGCATTCCTTTTATAATTACTCAATGAGCTTCTTTTAAATGAAATATTTAAATGGTTAAGCTCTAATAAATGTTGGACATATTTTCATTAAGCCGAATAAGTTTAATATGAATCAGGAGCCAAAAGTGTATAAATAATACATTTTTTTGCATGTTCTTATCTGTAAATTTAAAAAAAGGTGCTTTAGCTTGGTTGGTTAAGGTTGGGTTGGGGATCATTGTTAAACATATTGCAGAGGAGGGAGCATTGGAGGTTTTTAGTACACGTGGCGCACAATCTTGGCGCGAAACAATCCTTTGGGATTCACCCCATCCGGTTCGGGATAGGATGCATTTTTTATCCCACAGAATTTCCCCGGGAATGGGTTAAAAAGGTGGTAAAAAATTTTAATTAGCTCCATTTACTCTGCGAAACACTCCGCTTTGTATCGGGATTTTCCTCGAAGAGCATTGTACAAATATTGAGACAAGCGCTCCATTTATTCAACGTCAAGGCTCAGCATGATTAATGATGCTTAATGCTTTTACAAAGTACAACAATAAAGGTCACGAGCGTACTCGTCGAATAGAAAGTACGGCAAATAATTAAAGCGCGACCTTGGAATGATTGAAGTCACGTCCTCGCGAGATTGCGCTCGAGATGACGCTTCAGAAATGCCACATCCGAAGGAATTGACATCTGGATGTCTTTCATTTGGTGTCACTCTTCGGGAACTCGTCTTTAGGAATGTGAAGCACGTCCCCGTGACGACTCCTCATTCTGCGCATTGCCCATTTTTCAGTCTTAACTCTTCTTAACACGCGCTTGCAATGTACGCCTGCACGCGTGAACTGAATATAACATGCACAATATGGCTGTGAATTATGCAAAAGATACGAAAATGGGTCACACAATGCGGAAGGAAAATATATTTTTGTTATTTTTGCCGTGCAGTCATATCTTTTGTGCTGGGCCTATGACCGTGCAGCGGGACGTGCTGTTTTAGTACTTCGCCATGACTTAAATTTTATGGGGGTCTTTGTTCCTAGCATTCCTATTTTTAACATTAAAATGGTATGCAGTCGCATTTGTCTTGTACAATGAACCTTCTTTAATATATCATTTCGATAGTATCATATATTTAGACTAGGGGATGGATTCACTGGTAATCTGAATGCGCGTAGAAGTCAGATCTATGTTGTTAAAAAGGATTCAATTGATAGTATTGAATTCAAATACAGTAGACTCCTGATTATCCGGGAGACTGCCGGATAATCCGCACCGGGATAATCTAAAGTACACTGTAATCAATTATCTTTTGCAATGGAATTTTTATCATTTATTAAGGCTTTATTTTATATAAAAAATAATAATTTAATATCATAAATGTCTTCACCTTTCCTGTTGGATTTGATGGTTCCTATTTTTACGATAAATATTTATGTCTATTTAACACATTCCTAACGGATTACGCATATGTGCGTCTTTTTTGTAGTGTCGGTAGACGCGAGAGATGTACCTGTGGGTATTTAGCTATTTTACTCTACTTAAAGATATATATTTAATAATTATATTCTATAAGTTATAAAATATTTTTATCAAAAAGTACTGTTCTAAATACTATGCAGTATTTTTTTTATAATTTTACAAATTTTCGCAAATACACCCCGCATCAGGCGAATGTTAATATAAATATGTATTTCATTAATTCAAAGTATATATTTTTAAATCTATAAATCAAATTAAATATATCAATACTTTCAATATTCCAAATCAATTGGCACGGTAAATACTAATGATTTTACATAATTTATTTTTATGGAAGCACAAGTAAATGATAGATAAATACTACAGATAAATGTCTACATATTCAATTCATAATAAATAATTTTATTAATATATCATTTTGCTTAAGCGTATATTTACTTTAAACAAGATATCAGTGCTACGGATTAAGATCTCGACTGTTACATAATATTTTATGGTTTATAATAAAGGTCGTAAGACGATTGAAGATATCGAATCCAATTATAGTACATAATTAGCTCGTATATATATATATTGAGGTATCACATAAGCAATGAGAAATGTTATTTTCGATTCGGTCAGAATTATTATGAAGTATTGCGCTGTTGTGGCAAATAGGTGAGGATTTATATGAAGTGCGTTGTTATCTCGCTATTTGGATAGGATCTATTCGATGTAGATGTTAATTAAATAAAATTGTGAGCCCTTCTAATGGAAATGCTGAAATCTCATATTAGACGTATTTTACCTTGGTTTTCTCGGGAAAACAATGAAATAGCAAGATTAATAAGCCGTGCGAGATTTATGTCTCAGATACCATAAGTGTGATTCAAGGACTAATATGGTTTCAGCCTTTGAGATCTTTGAACTGTGATAATAGCCTTGAAAATGAACTACCAAGGACATGATGTCTTCAGAAGCTAGATGATGATACGAACGAAATTTAATCATTCAACGATCCGCTTGGGACAATGGGCTTCTCACGAATTATCGGCTCAATCTGAAACAACGAATGGTAGCCTGCATTTGCATACCTTTGTTAATTGAAAAAAAATCATTTTTGAATCGAAATGTTATACATGGTATGAAGAAATTGATTAAATATAAAAATTTTAAGCGCAGTAGACAATGGATTAGCCGCAAGATGATAACAGCTCCACGATCAAAGAAATCTGTGTTTTGCAATCTTCAAAATTATATTAGTGGGAAATTATTAAATATATGGAATTAAAATCGAATGTTGCTTGATTAGTTTTTAGCATAAGTGTAAAATTTATTTCTGATTAGATAATTCTATTACTTATTGGACATTTTTAGTCATTTATTTTGTTACACGGGGTTTTTACTTCAAGAAATATTTATACATGTTGCCCTTTTAAACATGTATTTAAGCATTTATATCAAATAGATACAATGCTAAAATAACGGCACTAGAAAATTTCCATAAGGGTTTTTTTTAGGGATAAAACACTTTTATGTAATGGTTTTTCACGGCTTTTTCGTATGGTTAAATTCGGATAAAATTATTTGTGTGGGGCTTTTATGTAGAAGACGATCTATGATTGAATAGAGTGACTTTATTTTTTTTTTAAAACGATTTCCGTATTACATGTTAATATTAATGTTGATTCTTGAAAAGGATGATTTGGTTTTCCATTCCGTTCAGGATATTATTCTAACTGCTTTAGCCAAAACAATGTTATATCATTCAAACTTTTCATATGATTGTGTATAAAAGATAGACTTCCTGCGCCAATTTTGTATTATAATAATTAATCAATATTATTAATAAAAAATACGTACATGCACAAGTATTTATCAGTCATAAATGTTATTTATAATGTCTTAACATTTTTAATCAACTCATTATAGTTGCATTAATATGGTTTAAGTATATTCTTTGGAAAGTATGAATAAGTGACATTTTAAAGAGTATAATTGGTCAAATTAAATCTATTGCACTTTAAAAATGCTAAAAATCGAAATGACCATTCGTTGAAACATTTCAACGAAAAAATATATACAGCACCATTGCAAAATTGATTTATAAAATGTCAAAGGCAAATAGCGTCCTAGAGCTCATTCCAGACCGGTCATTGAATAGTCCCTAATTTCCACGAGGCCTTGGCGGAAACTTAAAAGCCATATAACATTTTCAACCCCCGGCGCTTTTGCCTCTCCCCGCCATAATAACCGTTTGAACTCTTTTTAAATTAATCTCATCGCCGACATCGCACACCACCCTTACTACATGCCTACCACCCTCGGGGACTACCCCGCTTCATTAAAGTCACCGCGTAATTTTTCTCTGCGAAAACTCATTCAGGCTGCATGCTCGGGGAATTTTCCTCGCCATTTGCGATAAAAACTCCTCGACCCGATATCGCATGTGGCTCCCGCTTTATATTTCAACGACACTGCACATAATTAACGCACTTAGTCTTGCAGGACTTTCATCTCACTCTTGAGAGCTATTCGCATTTAGAGCTCTAATTCAGTGTTCCTTTATCAATGAATTTCGGTTTGGTCTTCCTTATGTATGACACGTATGTCGAATGAGTTAAATATGTACAGTTTGTATGTACTTCGAACTGTTGTAATTAATGAACGCATTTACATGCGCATGTAAATTTTCAGCATAATACGAATTGTATCAGTTATTTTTTTAATTATATTTTTATTGACGGAGGATTTTCTTTCACCTTTTCGCAAGATTTAAACATCTATTAATATTTTTTGTGACTTTAATTCTATAGACGAGCCCCAGAGAAAGGGCTTCGTTTTTTTAGATGCCTTTTATGGACTTTATAATGGAAATACAAAAACCATTTTGGGTATAATTTAAAGGAACGATTTTTTTTTTGGTGATCGAATCACATAATATAATACATCTTCTTATCATAATGCTCATTAAACTCTATATAGTTTTAGCATTCACCGAGAACTTCAAATTTTTGCATTCTTTTTAATAATATTTGCTTATGAAATTAAAATTACGCCGTAGACTTCTTGGAAATTCTTGTTATTATGTGAACTTTTTTAATAAAACTTTCGAATTTTCCTTGTAGTAACTCTGTTCGTTTTCATCATTATCAATATTATGATAATAAGGAAACAGTATGTGAGAAATTATTCATCAATATTTTTAAACAACCTTTTCATCAAATAATATTATAACTATAGCATAATGATGTAATTTATATGACACATATGTTTATTCCGCGTATTCTTATATGGCGGCCATAACCATTACATTTGTTTATCCCACATTACTTGTATACATATACATCAAATAAATATTATTTTAATACTATTTTAGTATCGCTTAATAAAATATCTGTTTATATACTTTTAACTACAAAAAAAAAATCAAAAGAGTTTATATTGTAGAGATGGTCTTCCTTTGAAGTAAATCAAATGATTGCTTCTTTCATTAGCTTTCAGCGAATCTGCCGAAACGCTAACTGCCAAGGGCCCTAAAAGCATTCGTTCTGAATGAGTCCTTGGAGATACAAACTTAGGATCATTAACCAAATGTCTTTAGTATTCTTGGGAAGTGTGTGCCAAGAGCATTACGTCAGATGAATGATGATTAACACTTTCAACCCTTTGGACTTGCATGCGGTCGTAGCGAATTGAATTAAATCCGACGTCATATAAATATGACGCCAAATTAATTACCAACGATATTCAAGCATCGATGATTGTTTTGTGCGTATCATCGTCGCGATGACAGGATATCCGCTGATTCATCGCATCATGTGCTAAAATTTGATGCATGCGATCTTTTTTTATCCGGTGACCTTGGGAATTATTCCAGTATAGTGTTTCGTTCGTAAATGATTCCACTTCCCAGAGATATAAATTAGATTGGATGTAGGTATAAAGTTTATCTGGATATATGGCGGTCTTTATTTGTCAGGAGGTCCCCAATTCGTAAATTATAGTTTCGGTAGATTTAAAGAGACCGTGAGATGGTCCCTATCCATGGAATTAAGGGAATTGCGAATGCCATTTGTGCGAGTCGTCGAAAAACAGACGAGTTTATCTTGAACAAACAGTATGGGTATGGAGTAAATTTGTCTACTGGGTGCTCAGGAAGAATTTCTCATTAAGATGTGAATTCATTAGGGTTAAATATTTGCTAATTTTTATAATTAAACATCAACGTTTTGCACAAATTTTGTCTGTAATTGTTAAGGGTAGGTTATCACTTTCATATACAGTCGGAAACGGTTATAACGAGCTATAAAATAGGCATCTTATATATCTAATATCTTACTGCAAAAACTGTGGATTATAGATATTTTTACTTTTCTTGTTTTTATAAAATAAGCTCAGGTTTTAGCAGTTTTTTGTCTTGGTCTTCATTGTAATTTTGCTCGTTAAATTCGTAGCATTGTAATTTGAAGTTCTCGTCATAAGCGTGTGTATTAATTATATAATATTGGTTCCTTTGCGATTAATTTATTAGTATTTATTAAATAGAATGTAGTTTCAAAACTTATTCTTGCATAGTTCGTTTTAGGCACTTCATAAATCTTAATAATAATATCGGAAGATGCTTGAAGAACAAACCACCCCATATATAAAATATATATGCGTAGAAATGTTTGTTCCTGAACAAAACGTCTCCTGTCATCTACTGTATACATACATGTAGATGCTCTATATACGTGCTAGATATTTGTTCATTCTAGATTATCCATTGTTAAACACAGCATACGTATTCATTATAATACAATTCATTGCAGTACCCTTTGAATTTAAGCTGGATTATATGCCGGGAGCAAGGTGCAATTAATTTGTTGGGGAATGTCCTCCACGGGCAGATTTTCGACTTGAACACCGGTTCAGGTAGCAGAAAGGGTGGTTGTATTCCACATTTGACCTTTTCGGATTAAGACGTCACGGTAATTACTGGTTAGGACGGTATGCACTTTGAAATTAACGGTGTTTGTTGACCGTGGCCACGGATAAGGGAAAGCAAATATAGCGCAAGGGATGAAAATTTATAAATTGTTTGCTCACCCCGCATTAATCTTAATGCTTGAATTAATAAACAATTACAATTATAGCTCATCCCTTAATTTGGATAAATTCCGAATAAAATATATTTTTACGTCGGTCGAATGATAAATTTAGACGTAGGGCTTTAAAGAGGACGTAAAGAAATCTGCGACCCTTAAACCTAATTTGTTGAACGACTTAACAATCATTCATTATAAATAGAACCACTCTATATTTGTTCGGCGAACGTGAAAATAGGGTAATATTTCAACTTCAAACTGTCTGGGGATTTTACTTTTAAAAGCTGAACAATCAAACCAAAACAGAGTCAAACATAATTTTCTTTCGGAAATTTATTTCAAAATTCAAATCTATAGGCAGATATATCAATAGTTTATATTTGTAAAAATGCTTATTATTGGCTACAATTAATTGAATGCATGATTAAAGAGCTCTTCAATTGATTTAAAAACAATCTAATTGTTTTTAAATTTATTTATATATGATCAATGTGGAATATTATTCAAAACGTGCTGTGACTTAGCAAATAAGATTGCTTACATAAAGGGTGCTGTGATGTGCTTCGTATTCATTTTAGCATATTTTATTTTAGTTTACTTGCATTGAAAAATTAATGCTAGTCAAAGGACAAAATTCACAACTTGCCTTTAAATTGCTCAATTTACTTGAATTAAATTGTCAATAATATATTTTCGATTGAACATTGATGTTAATGATTTGTATAATATGATTAATATAATAAGATAATAAGCTTAACATTGACAATATTTTATTACAAATTAAACAATTGCTCGTTCCAGATGAATATATTTAGAGGCTCTATCGATGAAGTTTATATTTGTTATATATATATATATATACAAACTTTTTTTGTGCGGTAGACGCCTTCTGCGGAAAATCACACAAAAAAAGCTATGATTTATATAGAAGAGTGAAGATGCGTCCCATGGATTTTAAAAACCGCATAACTTTGAAACAGCTATATAAAATATATCCAAAATCGCACAAAAAAAGTTAAAGGAAAACAATAAGGCTATTGAATTATGAAATATGAAAACATTATTGGTAATATTTATAGGACGTCTTGCATCATTGGTAAATTTTTAAGGATGTTTGACATCCGGTATCTCAAATGTTAGACATCCACTAAAGAAATACTAATTATGTATATTAATTACAAACGATCATCGCTGTATGATAATTTTCTTTGCGATTTTCGATATGATTCAAAATCGCTCTCTTCTTCGGAAGAAATAATATACCCAGTGTCAAAGTCATCATTATTCTGTGTAGATTTTCTTTTTCCACAAATATAATTCATAATTAGCAAAGATGTCACTATAGTCCCTAACTAAAAAAAACACACAAAATACCGACTGTTTAAAAAAATCAGTCAATTTCCTATTTCAATATATCTCAATACGTACTCTTTATGAAATTAAAAAAAAATGCTTTAAAAAATCGCATAATTTCGAAATCGCACGAAAATATTTGAGTGTACATATATAGCAATATTGAAGCTTTCTAATAATACATCGCACCCTTTTGATCCCAAATTTTAATTTGAATGTATTTCTATCAAATAAGTTGATAATATTGAAAGAATAAATCGATCATTAGAGATCAATAATAAATCTACATATGTGAAATTCATAAAAATACAAATTGTGATATCATATAGAAAAACAATTAAGACTGTTGAATATAATTTCCCAGCTAAGTGCCATCTGCTAGTGATGATTTAAAGTTCCACTATATATTCATGTCGAGCTCTAAGAAAAACTTTCAAATGCTAATTATTATTCAAAGAACACTTTGATATATTGTTTCTGCTTCAAAACTTAAAATCGGCAATAAATAACGTGGGTACACGAGTGGGGCTTAAGATTCGGTGTTTTATTAATATCGACAATAAATCTTGCCGATGGCAGGACACCGCTACTCATTTTGAGGAGTCGAACTTCGGTCGTGCGGTTGCAATAATTTATGCAGATAGGACTGAGGGGTGGTGGACGGCTTTGGACCAGGATCAAGCCAGCAATTGTAGCAGTGAATACAATGAGCATTAATGGCGAGTCCATGATTGCATGTATGGTGTGGAGGTGGAATGAGGCTGGTGCCGAGGGGTGGTGCGTCGTCATGGAGATCGACTGAGGCGACACCAGCTGCGAAATGTAGAGGGTGGGCCCGCAGAGCAAACAAGTCCTCCTCGCGTGTGCTGGTGCCCCTTTTTTGAGCACCCTTTAAACTTTGCATCGGTACCCTTCCACGTGCAGACACCGAATAACACATGATTGCACTTTTTACTACTGCGACTCCTGTACGATTAAGAGGAGCGTTTCCAGGTCAACCGCACTCGAATGATTTCGCAATTGGGTGACTCAGTATATGTTAACCTGCTTGATGAATTCGAACCGATTGAGCCATCAAAGTGTATCAAATTACATTTTTTTACGTGTAATGATGTTGACAGCCACTGATTTGTACAGAGCTTGAAAATGATATATTTATTGCCTATAATATCTAAAGCCAGCAAAGACGAACAGCTTGCAACCCCCCAGGATCGATATATCTGACATGCAACACGTGCAACTTGGGGCTCAATTTATCAAATAGAAGTAAAACCGGGTTACTTCTATTTTCGAGATGTTATACCAAACAGAAAAAAAAACGATATCTATTTATATCCACTTATAGTCAAGCTAACGATATAAAACAGCGAATATTTAAATTTAAAGTCATTAAAGTAGGCTCCAAGCAGATGTTGAAATATATGTTTAAGGGATGATCGACGAGGGGCTCACATTAGTCTATCAATACTATATTTAATAATCTGATGCCTGTTTTTTTAAAGCTCAAAATAATAATCCTGCGATGTCTCCATTTTAAGAATATATTATGAGTATGGCTATATTGTAGATCGCAATTATGGTAAATATTTACACAAAAATACTATACATTTATAACAGCAAATAATGAATGTTGATGTATAATTGCGAAATAATTGCTTGAGATTTAAGAATAGAAATTATTTTTCATTTGGCGATACATAAAAGACACATTTATTTATAATGATTATAAAGTGTGTCAGATGTTACAAAAATATCACGCCATGCCCTTTTCCATCCAATCGGATCGGATCGTTCCAATCCCGTATTTTGTATGAGAATATTTGACCGGACCAAGATCGAGAGCGAGATCGAACCGTTACCGGTACCATAGTGTGGATCGGGCCTAATGGATTTTAGTTTACATGCGCTTTGAATCTTTAATGTTAAATATGCATATAGAAGCACGTAAGCTTTGTTTGCATTAAATATAGTTTATATGCATTTCAAATTCATATTTGCCTTCCTCAGCGTGCTTTGATAGCAAATTCCGCACGTGTCGGAATTAAAAATAAAATTTATCATTTTATACAGCCCCATACAAAATTCGTTATCTGAAGAGGGGGATGCTGGGCCAAAGCAAATATTTTTTCGACTAAGCAAAGCTTGCGTTTGCCGTGGCACGTTGCATCTTTTATTTGTTTATAGGCCTGTCGAATATATCACATTGTTTCCCTCATCCGTCCTCATCCCTCTGCGATGAGTGAGGGCTATTTCGAAAAGCGAGGGTTGATTTCCCGACTGGCTCGACTATCGCCCGAGAATCGGTCGTATTTCAAAGGAATTGCTTTGACCCTGTCAGATCGAGCGATGAAAAACGATGATTTTCCGGAGGAACCGGAACGAGTCGGAAGTCATGATGTTATTAAAAGTAAAATCGAATTTAGGATGGTGATTTTTGTAAGATTATTTTTTGTGCCTAGAGAAAAGATGCTCAAATCTCGGCTTGCAAATCTTCACCCCAGTTTTGTCGCTTTAATTAATCAAATTTGTCGTCGTAGACTCGAGAAACCGACGCTTGTTATAAAGGGTTGTCAGGCTGTTGCCAATGGCGTGTGGCATCTGCGGTCTCTAATAAAACAAGAGAGGTTCTAGTAGTCGTAACTATATATAGAAAGTGTCGTTGGAATAGTTAAGACTGAAACTTTGTTGTCACGTATGCTGAAACATCATTTTGACTCTTCAAACTGTGTCAATTTCGTGCCGTATATCAAATTCAAGAGCATTGATGTTGATAAATAGAACTTGGATGTGTGCATGCTTATCTTTAAATGTTAACTTGGAGTGACTGAGCTCTTTCCAGCCAAAAATATCATATTTCAATTGAAAAGGAAACTGAAAACTCGTGAGTGTATCTGGCATCTTGACGCAACAATTTATGCCTTTCTTGTTAAAATGTCAGACATTCAACAGAAAACAATCCTTCAATCGTACTATTTTCTTTAAAGTGTATTTTTGTTGTTAGCAGAGCTTTCGATTATATATTCAGTAATTGATTTATTTCCAATCAAACGTTCACCTGCAATAAATCAGAACATCAATTTTATTTAAGGGTTGCACTAATATATTTTTCATTTTCATATCGAAAAAAAAATTCGCACAAAATGAGGTTTGAATGTATATGAATTTCAAACACATCATTTAAAAACTCTGAAAACATTACAAATGAAAGGTTTTGAATTTTTTTTTATTGAAATATGATTATCGTAATTGTAGTTGTGTTTTGGTGTCAATTACATTTAAATTATTATCAATATAAAAGGAGAAATCGAATTCGAAAAATGAAAAAAAAATCTCTCTGTATTTATACTGCCATGTTGAATTGACATTTAATTGTGTCGAGTGTTAAGGTTAAATTCGAATAATATCTATGGTTCAATGAACACCATCAAAATATTGACGAGTATCAATTTGCGATTCGATCTTTGAACTTTATATCCTTAACGCGAGAGGAATATTTATAGCCTGAATCGAAATTTATGTTTGTGTCGGCCACTATGCGAAATCCGTTCCGATACAAATTGAGCGAACCGACCTATGGGCAAATGGTCCTTTCGGTAAATAAAAGCAATTTACTTTGTCTTCCTGTGGTAATAAATTAAACTTCCCCATTAAGTTTATTAACAGCTAGGTTAGTCCATGACATATGGCCAGCATCACATGGTCCGAAAAACCACTTGAAACACCATGAAACAACAGTGTCTTGAATATGAGAACCGGCCGTCTGTGAAGCAGCGGAATTAGTGAAGCCCTCATAATTTGCGGCCCGGACTCCTTTCGCAACTCATTTATTCCGGGCGCTTTATGAATGAATTTAAATACATTTGAAGTGATTTTAGCAAGAAATGCTCCGCGAGACGGAAACTGGACTAGGTAAATCGCGATCCGACGATAGAAAATATGCTCGCAACGAATAATCAATGTGGCAGCCGGGGGGAAAACTTTTCAATTTATTCACACATTCCTCCTGAGAGCGGAAGCCTCGTCTTCCCTTGATGAGGAAATAAAATGAGGAAAAGTTTATCCCGATGGCAATATAAAAATTCTGATGTATTCCGGGATCTTCTCTTTATTCTGTAGAGCGGTATCAAACCCATGGAATTGCTCCTTTATGCCACAATAAATTGACGCAGCATCTTGATGGATTCGTTTCACGCTTCTAGCAGAATTTCTCATATTTATACATGGCATGTCGTTAATTTCTTTTTGAAAAAAAAAACACATGCTTATTTTTTAATACATTTAAAGAATACGACGTAATCTAACATGGCATTAAAAAATGATCGCATTGTAATGCCATAATTTCAATGATGTAATAATTTCTTGAAAAATGTCTGATAATATTGTATGATGTTTACTTATAGAAATTATCTGTTCAATTTGTGGTATTGGTGGGATGGAGGAAAATTGATTGAAAAAATATTAATTTACCATATATATATATCTTCAGCAATTATCATAAAACGTCATTCGTAGATTAAATTTTAGTTAAAAAACAAAACAGTCAACCCTCCTATAGCGTCCACTTCTTTTGCGATGTTTTTATGTAAGCAATGAGCAAAATACATAGGGTTAAGGAAGGTCCCCTCGAGCATATTAGTGACTTGCTCTTATTAAAAAAAAATGTATGAGTGCCTAATTTTCTATAGCGTGGTCCCTATCTCGATACTATAGAAGGTTAGACTGTAGTTTCAGTTTTTGCCTCATTTTAAAAATATTTATAGCGGTCGTATTAATAGATTAAATAAGTGGTTATTTTTTATTGTGGTAAAAAAGCTTATCAATTTGGAACAGTGAGTGGCCATGTTAAATGGATATTTTTTTTAGTCCTCAACTATTACAGTACTCCTACTTTTAATATTCCAATTTTGATTAAATATAGCCTTTTATGAAACCATATAGTCAATGTAATACTGTATCATTATGATTATCGCATACCTTTGATTAGTGCTTTATATTCAATCGACATGAAAATGAATTTGCTCCAAATCTCTAATGAGTAAAAGTGTTATAGAACCTTTGATTAAATAAATAATGTTATTTATTAAACATGATTTCACTATAAGCGTCATTAATCGCAATTTATCGCATTCTTTTCTATTGTGCATTATTACATTAATATTTAATAATTACTTTGTATGAAGTCTAAATGCGCAATTAGTGTTCATCAAATATCCTGTTGCATTGATATATCGTCTATTGACCTGCAGTATATGCGGTTATATTCATTTTCCTTAATGGGTCAAATTTCAAAGGACATGTCCCATATTGCATCATGTCCGTATTTAGCCACGTTCTGCGAATTGGAAGATGCTGTAAACGATACCGGTCGATAAGCAATTCCATAATCATATTTCACGGCTATCGACTTTTCCCTGGTCGTGCCCGAGCGTGACAAGTGTCCTCCCTCAGGAGGAACAACCCTCCCCGATCGCGCTTATTACTGCGGATCATATTTGTGAAACAACATTTTCTTTCGGCGAAGGGTGGGTAGATATCGAGTGTCATAAATAGCCTGATGTAGGAAATTGCATTTCTGTTGGATGTTATATTCATATGCAACGACAGCCGCAACGTTAGCCGAATGATATACTACTCGACATTATAATTCAATATCTCTGGATGAATACTGTCATAGCACGCGACGTATCATACTTATTCGAATTGGTTGGCTTCTTTGCTGTTACTTTGTAATACACAGTGGGAGAAATGACAAGTTTTGCTTGACATTATTCGTGTAATTATTCCTACAAAGCTAATTCTTTCTCATTTCGTTGTTTTGATATTGCACGTAAACAAAACTGTTGTCTACTGCGATGATGCTCTTGTCGACATTTATAATATTGTTTGAGATCTGAAAACAAAAATTATAAGTAGTAATATTGTATTAAAAGTATTTAATATTGCTATGATTTGAATCTTGCATCCCAAGTTACAATTTTAGCCACATCCATCGAAACCTTAACCAACTTGTATCGAAAGTAAACGACGTTCATTTGGCAATAATTTATGTAAACTACTTGTAGATAAAAAAGCTTATTATTTCCGCAACGTTGAAAGATTAGTAGACTGTAACCTTTCTAATTTATATTGTATAAACAATTTAATCAATTCCCCTACAATACATGCTATATGATATCATCGTCTTTTAACTTAATTTACGCTTGTCCAATTCGTTCATCAACGTATCGCATTCTCTATAATGCCTTTATATAGTATTATAAGTTGATCGACGTTGACATGTGTCAAATTTTCATTTGATACCCCGAATTGAAAACCGCATTCAAATGAATTTGATACATTTTTATTAATACACAAACGTATCAATTTACATAGGTCGGTTGCGAAATTATTAAGTAACTTTGAACATTTTAGACGGTCGGTTCGATGGCAAAGACAGGTCAACGGATTCTGATCAAGTCTGCTCGGATGATGTTGCCGGAAGCAACATTTAAGGAAATTAGTTTACGTGTCGTACACATCCGATGTACCGGAAAACGGGATCAATATCGGAAAACGAATTATAGAACGGCCGGTACGGAAACGTGATTGATTCATAAATCAAGCGGAAGATATCCGCTTAAATCATAATCTGTTGATTTTTATAATGGAAGTCCCATATGCAATATACGACGACCATAAAAAATGTTTATGTAAAATATTCACATCATCTCAACGATAAACATGAGCGCTTCTTGGTGTATGTGTAAATATTACAAGTGCTTTTCTTGAATCATTTATTATCCTTAATATATATAAAATATATGTGTATGTAGAATGCGTAGCACGCACATAAATATTGCAAATAATATTTTTTATACATTCCTTAGCTTCCCATATAAAATGTTAAGAGGACACATGAAATAATTTAATTGAAAAAAAATACTCTTGAAAATCATCTTAGACAGAGGATATTATTGAATTTCACAGCTATTTCACATGAAATACAACAACCTCTTGTTATATGAGCTTGGTACTTTTTGCTGATATTCGATTTTGCGCTTGAAAATAGAAATTCTTCCGTTTTTCTCCGATTTTCGCCTTATAAATTTTCAATGATTTCATCGCCAGTAATTTAATTAATAACGAAAAGAATGTTCATATTTAATAATACTCGTAGATAGATTCTATTTGATTTTTGATTCACTTCATGGAATATTTTAGCTAAAAATATTATTTAGAATTCGTCATACTTTGATAACCTTCACAAATTTTATCCTTCACACAATACCGTCATAATTTGTATGGGTAATTTTTCTTTAGTTTAAAAGTTATCTGATTAAGTAACATTTTTCCAGAAGCATCTATTTGATTAAATACACAGCCACTCGGGTCTCGTATAACACTAAATTACGACATGTTTTTTACAACACGCTTTATATAACACGGTTTGAGGGGAAAAAATATACATAATTACCGTTTACCAAGGTATAATTTCAACATTTAATGCATATTACATTCGTCGAACATTTGAAGAAAATATTAGGATACATCGATCAAGATGAATTTAATACTTCCGCAAGCCTGGAAAAAAAATCTATTCGTAATTGTGTCGATATTGTTTCTGCATCCGTAATAAATCCGTAAAACAATCTGCTTTGAATTCTTGCTGGAAAAAGCTGTGGCCAGAAGTAATCTCTGAAAGAGTTAATGGTTTTGCACTGAATAACAAACTGAGTTGCAACCAGAATAGTCATTAGTTTTTTAAAATCGCTTTTGTCATTCTTTCGACGTTAAAAATCATACATAATGTGTTATAATGTTTAGGAAAATTTCATTTACGAAGGGAACATGCTCGGCACCGAAAAAAACATCTTAATTGAGAATATTGTTCGAAAACAATGCATTTTAAAGAACCGATGAAATTCGTTTTAACCGTGACAAAGCAATGCTGAATTCTAAATGGAAAAAAGCAACCCAGCGTTAAAAACATGCACGAGGGGACAATAAAGACCACCGTAAAAAAGGCACGTGGAAAATGTGCCCCACAAATGGTATCGTCAGGAGCAGTCTTTGGGAAAATGCATCAAATTCACAAAGATTCATCGTCTTTCAAAGTGAAAATTCCAATGGAAAAATGCATTATGCAGCCATTCGACACGAAATTCTCGCTATCAATTAATGAACCATTCAACGTACGCGCTTTTCGATGGTTGCATAATAGATTTTGCGTATTATTAATTCTGGGTTTTAAAACATTGAATGTATCGAACCATTCACTAATAAATTGCTCCGTGGTCAGTCTCGCTTTTGATATATTTTTATCATATGATCAGTTGGTAGAAAATTCGATTGAATCACACACCACATGAACGACGAGAGAAATTTATCATCGATGGCATTCAGAACACGTGTAATGATTTACGATACGAAAATATTTAATTTTTATGAAGTCGTTGGTGACTTTCGATATATTTTTCCTTGAATTTTTATTCTATTGTTAACTATTTCATACGAAACGGTCTTTTCCTCAAAGGAAACAATGGCTCATTAAGTTCTCCAAATATATGCATGAATATATTTGTTCGTTACAATTTGATAGTTGAATAAACTGATAATAGGAATATTTGGAAGGTAGGATTCGTGTAATGTAATCATTAAATACAATGTTGTTATAAATTGACACCTTGGACTTTTTTGATGAACGGCTAATCGTTTTTATTTTTAAAAAAATAGAATAGAATATTCTAAATTGGTATTTATCCCAAGTGTTTTTTTTTTTCATAACATATAAAACCGACGCATACTCATAATTTTAGATGATATTTTAACAGTAGTTTATTTTTTATCAATAAAACAACTTAAAACTAGCAATGCATGACCAATTCATGATAAAGTTTCGACGATAGAAATCATAATCCCATACCTTTGCTTTTATATAGCGTGAAGAATTCTATTCTGCGTATATCTTCATTATTTTTTACTCTTAAAAATCATTGCTTCAGGTAAAATTATAGAGCATAACTTCATTAAATTAATATAGGAAAAGTAGTTTAATTAATTATCCTTAAATGAAATCTTTATATACAGTATAGGCATTATTTAGAATATAATATATTGATCAAAGAAATCAAAGAAATTAAGTCGATAAGGAAATTGTCGATCCTTGCGACGCCTGTCACGTAAATACGTCACCATAACACAATAAGCGTTATCATTAGTTCGTGGAACCCGAATGATAATATCTCAAATCGTCTGACTCATCCCCATAGCTCATCCTTCGCATCCAAATGCGCTTCCAAGACATTAATGATCGAACATCCAGCCCAGGTGATCGTTGGTTGTCTAATCTTGATGTATTGGGGGTGCACATTACGAAACGTGTAAGGCGTGATTTATGTCGATGCCATACAAATCAGTCCTGCATAGACCTTCGAGTACGTCGATTAGACATCACATAAGCACGTGAATATACGTCGGTGTCGTGCCAAACACATGTGAAGGCAATTATACTGTCCTAGCCCTAAACTTATCAATTATCTCAGAAGGGGCGTTCTGACTACCCATAAGATCTATCGTCAATGTGTAAACGACCGATATAGACTCACACCATTCAGTCAGAGAAGCTGATGCTTAATATTCGGCATTGTTTCATATGGAAACAATGGATTCCACCCGAGCGAGGTACAATATAATTCATTTAGAAATTCGGATTGTGATTGAAAATTCATTAAAAATTAAATTTAGACAAATAGAAGAATTATTTATTTTTATACAATCGCCCTTAATCAGATGGCCGGACCAGATGGATAAGTTTGTATTTTTTTTTTAAGAACTTGCGAAAAAACGACCTCAAATGAAGAAGAACGTTTAAAATGAAAAAAAAAAATCCTACGAACTTATTGAGTTATGTGTAAGATTTAAAATAAGAATATTTCGTTTAATGATGTTATTTCTTGATAAATTAATTTGAGCTATGGGATAAATTCTTCGGATAGGTTCAAATAAAAAAAAACATTTAATGCTTTTTCTGTATTCGCAGCATATTGATTAGTATAATAATTATTTTCCTATGGAAATTCCATACTCAATTACACAAATCGGGGAATTAGCGGCATTCGTGTCAGAGCAGAATAATGCTCTTTCCGTGATAGATTAAACATAAAATGAAACTTAAAATTTATTTCATCGGAAGCGACAATTTAATGCTCTATGCTGATAAAAATAATCTCCACATATAATGATCATACACTGACCGCCGTTGTGGCATTTTTTATCGAAAATTATGATATGTGTTAACGTTCGACCATTGAATTAAGACCACTTAGTGATGTGATTCGATTCATTGTCACTTTGAATGTCGACATGTTATGTATGCCTTTTTAAAATTGTATTTGATTGAAAATGATCAATGTATCCATTTAATTGTGGATCATCGACGATAAAAAAAATATATGTAATTACTTATAGGATGAATTTATCCCTCTTTTTTTGATGAATTGCAAAGAGATCTAAATTTTTATGCACACACATATATTGGCTTCGTTTATTATATGACTTCATCCATGACGGGTCCCCCTGCAGATGACTTTAATGACCAACCATTGATAAATGCGCAAGTCAATAAAAAACGCATTTCATAGATGAAGATGAGTCACATAATATTCCTTGCCTTTAAGCTCCTAAAAGCTTAGTCACGCTCACGAGGGGCGATTAAATTTTATGTGATTCATCTCATTCGCGCAATTTCACCATGCAAAATATTTACAACGACGGAATACTTTTATGGAATGTGTAAAAATCAAAACCGCGTATCCCACGTGTTGGTATTAAGCGATAACTCCGATCGTTAAATCGCGCCGAACCCTTCGCGATATTTTTAATCTGTCGAAATATTCGCGTTTTATTACGGCGCATTAATAATCCATATAAACGTGCCGTTATCATCTTCGGCGCTTGGAAATCTTCATATTGGAAAATGGATTCGGAAGGCCCGATCTCGCGAGGACGCTGAAAGTTTTTACAGTCTTCAGTAATAAATTTTCGAAGTGCTCTCTGTCCACACAGAAAAACCCTTCGCTGTAAGCTCTCGGGGGTTGGTTTCGTTTAAAGCTGTACATTTTTTTTATGGATCAATTACCATAAAATTGTTTTGCAGAGTTTCAAGCATCGGCAGCCGATGCAGACGCTGAACTTTGAATCGATGGATCCGCATGCGTCTTGTTTGTATAGGAGTAAAAGTTTGGATATTGCAGACAGAATTCGACAGCAGTGTTATTGAAAGTCTGTTTTGTGATAGAAGAATTCCACTAGTTCATATTAGTTTGCAAGCTGCTTGATAATTAATGCTTCTGAAACTATACGCGGTTATTAATATTTAGTAATAGTGAAATTTATCTTGATTTTAAGGCTGCAACGAAAATGGTCCATTCTATGCGGATAGTGAATGCTATTGCTGAGCGAGGTGTTGCCTTATTGAATGAATATAATAAACTGATGACAATCGACGAAGACCAAAAGCAATATTTGCTTTTGATGGTAAAAGCTTACAGAAAGAAATATCCTAATACAAAAAATATATATATATATATTTGTAATCTAAACATTAATTTTACATGTAAATTTTTTATATTAATAAATTCAAGTTAGTGATTAAAACACTATAAAAATTTAAACCTTGGTAGCGACCCCTATATATTATTTTAAAAAATTGAAAAAAAAAAATACTGAAATAGTTTTTTAGGGTGGAAAAATCAAATGAGATGTTGACCGGTCGAATATTCGTAAAATTTTTTTTAGCCAGAATAAGGACCACCCTAATAAACATATATATACTTTTTGTCACACTACGTTTGGGGTTCTCATATTTAAATTAAAATAATTTGGGAATTGTTTTATCAAATTTTCTTTTTAACCCTCTGTTGTGTAAAATATGTAAAATCATGTGCATATTAAAAAAAATGCTTATTAAAATAAATTTAGATTGTACATTATTGTGTGTGTACATTTCTGTGTAGTAAATAAAGTAGTATCAATCATATTTTTTATTGGAGAAATCATCCCCATTTTTGGTCATTTATTTTAATCATATTAAATTTCCATATTTTTCAACATCAATAAGTATGTAAATAGAATGTGGCTATGCAAACAACGTTTTTAAAGTAGTACGAGTTTGTACAATTGTAAAAGTTTTCTTGCCTTTAGTGTGCCGATTATCGATTGTCTTTTCACGGTCATGATTCACTGAAACGACTGGGAAGTCGCAATAAATTCTGAATAAGGACCTTCTTGGATGAAATCTATCCTTGCGGAAAAATCTTTCAGTATCCACACCTGTGAATGTCCATCACGTCGGCGGCTTTTGTAATCTAGCTTTTAAGCCCTTACCTTTTCCAGGTATCGTAAGAAAATCCTTGAGCGAACCGCTTTATTTGACCCCAAACCGCACAGCAATAAATTTATTTTATATTTTTACATATGTTTACTTTGATACATGGCCATATGATTACATTAGCAAAGACAAGCAAAATAAAATGCAATTAAGTTTTGGCAGCTTTTAATTGCCCCACGACACGCCACGTAAGGAAATGTTTCATTTTCTAACCACCGAAATTTAGTGATATTGCGAATTTTATTTTCGAATGTGTATATATCGCTTTAGGTATTCCGGGCTAGTTGTGGATAATTCCATTCGTATTTTAGTCACAGGTTCCTTGTTAAAGTTACTATTGAATTGAAACCCCCTATTGTATAATTCTCTCCCACGCGCCAACCCCAAACCAAAACATATGATAATGTATTACATTGTATGACGTTAAAATATATTCGCACGCGTTGATATTGAATAATAAATGAGCAAAACTTTTTTAATGGGATATTGGTCTTAGTTGATTAAAAAATTGATGTAATTTAAAAAGTTTTTTTTTCTTCGAATTTCAGATTTTACACTGCCTGCGAAGTCATCGAAAACCAAGTTCTATGAAGTCAGGTATTTATGCTCGAGAACTATTTTTCACCGTTTATTTTTTATTCAATGGGTTTCATCACATTTATAAGAAATTCAATCGTATTTATTCTCTCACATTTCATATAATAGCTGAAATTAATGAAGAGAACGAATCTTTACTATATAGACGTCTGGAAAACTTTCCCAACAAAAGACCCCTTAATTTTTAGTTTCAATGCTGGCCTGTTGCTTATAGAACATTTCTTTAGTATTTCACATTACTGCTTATTTTTCGACTTTATATTAAGCATTTTTTTTATTTAAGGGCAAAATTTTACGAATTACTATAATAAAAAAACACATTGTTTGTCATTTTTTTTAAAGAATTCATTCTTAATTGAATTAATAACTATGTTGTTTGTCTGTCGATTGTATTTCCATGGGAACGCTTTTGAAAAGATATAAAAAGTCATGTTACAAACATCGGATTATATATTTACACAATGGATGATTTAATTGCAAGTAATCTTAGATTATATATATTTTTTCCGATTTTAATGCCATCGTATCAATTTAAAAATATTATCCGTGACTATTATGTAATAATAGTCATTTAATAATGCTTGCTTATTTTTAACATGTATTTTAAGTCTCAATCATTACATACATGGTCTTAAATACGTGTAACTTAAATTTATAGTTTTGATTTGACTCAGCAGACAGATATAATTGTTATGGTAAATGTGTGTATTATTTTTGATATTCCAAGAAGATCACATGGTAATATTATAGTAATTTTTATGTTTAGATATATATCTTCTCATTTAAATTCGTATTATTAATTAATATTTATTGCTCATTGTATATATTTTTTATTCGCGCTTGCTGCTTCCAACCCTTCTGGAGATTAACATATTTATTTATTTTTAATATCCATTAGGTTCTATTGTGGTCAAATCTCCCGGGAGTACTTCGGCGTCATCTCAATGTAATATGGCGAAAATGGAAATGTAATTGCGGTCTCGTTCGAGTCTTATGAATCCAGCATCCGCAGACGATGTTGAATAATTAGTTGCATTCAATCTCCGTGTCAGCTCACAGCCGATACCTAATTGTTACAAACGATGGCCACGCTCTCTTCATATTTTAAACCACCCGTCGATTTTTTAATATGAGCACATAATAAATCATGGCGGCTCGGGGATTCGAACCGGGAACCGTCGGGGAATAGGAGAATGTGTTATAATTAAGGAGGGACGTGACCGCTGCTCGCCCCCTGAATATGTTCACCCCTTTCGGGGAATCCGCCGCGCGTGCACCGCATACGGGATCTCCGCCACTGGTGGCATTTCCGTAAAAGCAGATCACGTGACACTACGTGCATATATGCAGTTTACGACGATAGATATACCAAGTCATGACAGAATGCGCCTAATAGCATCCAGGACCCTTTAGGACTCGATTCGTCACGCTGAAAATTGAGGCTTACCTCACTGAATATAGGTTAAGGTTGAACCATTACTTTTATTGTTTGCTATTATAAATCTAGCATCGTTACTAGTTAATACGAATGAACTTTTTGGATATAGAAGATTTGTAGAATACACTACGTTATACACAGAATCATAAAATCAATGAAGATATTAAACTTTTTCTATCATAACTCACTCATTTTATTGGATTATGTATTATATTATCAAGTTATTAATTCCGCGTGGTTTATAATAATTTGTGTAAAGTGAAAAGGGTACAATATATGATACACGGTTTTGAATAGCGCGTAATTTAACCCATAAAAGCAATCCGGGTTCCGACTGTGAAAAATACATAAATTCAAGCGAGACGAATGTGGTTTAAAATTAGATACGACTACGAACAACCATTACCACAAATCAACGCTTTTATACGTGCTGAGCTTTTCATTTCAGCATAGATTATATTAGCTATTCTCTGCATCTATTACTGTGAATTTATTAATCTTTTTTCATAATATGCATATCTTCGATGCTAGAGTGAATCAATTTAAATATTTGTAAGCCCATCGATGTTGAAATTTATTGATGATGAAAGGCAGGGCTTGGTTTACACATTAGATTTACCGTTTATAAAAATGCTGGACAAGTGGGTGGTTAAGTTTTTGAAGGAAGGTAGAAAATCTAACAAAAAAATAGAAATTTTCATTGTGGCAAGTAGAATTTCAAGCACGTTTTTAAAAACTTATACACATTTGTAAAACACATATTATACGTTCCAAATGCATTGTCATACCCGGGCTTAAGCGGCCACTTCTGCACTAATTTGCATATAATTTCAAAATTTGTATCTTACATTTAACTTTAATTTGGCATATATTGTGTTAATTTCATCGAGCTTTTAACGGAACAAATTGTTCATCAATTGATATATTTTTGTATGGTACGTTTGGTTATTGTCAAATTGATTTGTACATAAAAAAACGTATGAATCTTTGGATTTACATACAGGTCATAGGATACAATTCAATGTAATCAAGCTTCAAAAACTCAAAGTAAAATTCCTGGATGGATTTTTTTTTTGACTCCCTTTGAGTTATGAGAAGTTTAATTGCATCTCCATTGTATATGTCAGAAACGTTGATATAGCGACTTTATGAAAGTCATAATACATAAAATTGCGTAAATGAACTTTTACCACAGGCATTTCAAATGTTTTCAAAGGGTTTCAACTATTTGCTGGCTAGACTAAAATTAAATAGAAAGTTGAATAAAAACATCGTTCTTACGATATAATAGTATGAAAACAGTTGCTATTTATCAGTATTATTTATTTAGTTTTATAAAAATATGTCAAAACTTTTGTAATATGTTGATGACTCTCCAGCGTGTGTAAATAGTTGAAATATTTAATGCATTTATTTATAGAGCTGAATCAATTCGTAATTTTAAAAATATGGTTTGATGAAATACAATACTTTAGCTTGAATTTTGAATATTCGAATCGTCAATCAGTTCAAAAATAATTGGCTTCGGTCAACAAATCCCCGTTTGCGGAATATGTTCGCAGTCCCATAGTACAGAGCTGAATTGTTTATTTTATTCGGGTAACATTCGGCCCGATGCAACATTTTCTTATCGGCGAATAGTGGACGCCTTGGGCTTAGCATTTTCATGTTTTAAATCAACCTAAGGCCTCCTACGAACGGCGCCGTAAAACTAAATTGCCTTTGGCGCTATTTCCCTGTTCCGGAAAATTGGGCGCCGGTAAAATAGCGCCCAGAACCTTCGGCGTTATTTAAAACGAAGGTTTGAGGAAACTTAAGATTATGGCTTCACGGATGCTGATTTTTGATCTCGGGGGGGTCGCAAAATTATTCCGCTCCGGAGTCACGAGTCAATTACTCTCTACCTGATGCTCATACATGAAACTTCCATTTCGAACTCTTAAGATCGTATAAAGCATTACGGCGATAAAATTTAACGTACCGCTGATATTAGAATTCATCAAATGGTTTCCGCTGTTTTTAGCATAGGAATGCATAAATAATTTCATGCAGACTTAGGAATTTCAAAAGTGTCTGCACAAATGCTAATGACTTGACATTGGCTAATTTGGCGTTGAAATCCTTTTAAGAACTTTTGTCTGATGCTTCAAGCGTTTGCATACCAAATGCTATTTGTGCATGTAAATTAATTATCAGACAAAGCTTTAAGACTTTACAACTCAATTATTTAATCAAATTATTTATTTCGTCTTCAGTTTAAAATCTCTCAGCGTAGGTAGCAATTTGTCTTGGGATTCCGAGAGTGTTATCTCGACAAATATCCCTGAACTACATCACAATTCTCCGTCTAAATGTCATCCTAAATCTCGTCTTCGAGTGCATCACCCCTTCGTCTGCTAAACTGCTAGACATTCGTTTGTACAAACAAGTCATTGGCAGAGTATTTACACAATGCTCTCATATTGAGGATCATAATATCCCGAAAGTCGGATTCGACCGTAATTGAAATCCTCGTGACGTCGAATTGAAATACCAACCAGCATAATGGATTTCCTCAGATGGGGGAATCATCCATGGCTATTAAGCCTTCCGCGTCTTCCGATTATACAACCGCGCCACTTTTGTGAAGACTTAATGGCCCAATCTAATGCGAACTCAATTCAGACCCGCTCCAACCTGAATATAACAGATTTGCAACATTTATTTTTATAAACATGGAAAATCCATTATAATTTTGTGTCTGTCAGTTGTCAAACGCCTTGGGGAATAATCAATAAAGCAGATAAGATGGATGGATCCTTTCAGAGATGGACCGATGTGATACATTTTTTTTTATAGGAAGACACACACTTTTAAGGCGCTATAATTAAGATTTCTTTAGCGAGTTTCAAAAAAATCAGGTGTTATTATAATTTTCCTTCTTTTAGTTTACACAGGGCCCCGTAGCTTGTCTGCAGCCCCATTCCATTGCCCTAGCTGCGCTTTGTCGTAATAATTCAATTTATTTCAAAGAGGTGGGGCAGCAGTGCCCGCCAGCTACGAACATGAAACATTGCAATACAAAGCATGCATTACATAGCTTCTCAAATATTTTTTAAAGTTATGTTATAAAGACGAGAATTTCATGCAATAGGATATTTTCGCGTTTGAATTTGCTCGAAAAAACATTGATGAAGTCTCTCGCCTTAGTAATTGTTGTTGTGTTAAATGTAATCGAATGTTCACTTCTTTTGTGTGATAATTTTCCGATTTCATATAACATTTATTGTTTTTGTGGATAGTATTTTTCGCATTCATCAAGGGATTCGTGTACTTTTGAACATCAATGCTGCACGATCCTGTGGGTAATTATTAATATTTGATTTTGAATATAAAACATTTATAGTTTTTACATTTGATTAAACGAATTGAAATATGTTGTCCCGTGGGATCTATTGAACATATTAATTTTGAGTTTTATTTATTATCGGAATGGCGAATATTCATGATTTATGCTCTTTGAAATAGTGAATTTATATATTTTAAATAGTGTATACACTTTTAAAATATTAATAATTATTATTATATAATGTTATTATTGATTCGGTATTGCTCTTTAATATTCTTACAAGATGAATGGTCTCAATGCTATGGTAATAGAAACATATAAAAATCAGAGGATATGTTAATTATGTTCGTTATTATGCAATAAGAATATCAAAGGAATACAATTATGAGTCCATTATTTTCCTTTAATATCTAACAACAATAAATTTAAAGTTGTCTTCATCTCATGCATTAAGAAATACACTGTTCATTTTTTAGAGAAATACATTTTTTAAATCATGAAGTGATGAATTATGTTCATAAAAATATGTAACTTAGTTTGAAGTTTTTCACAGTTTCCATAATACGCACTGTACAGGGTGACGGGTCGGGTTCCATTAAAATATTTATTTATGTACTCTACACCCCCTTGCATGCAAATTTATACGTACCCCAGTTATACGAATTGAATTCCCTCAAAGAGATTGTTTCATTTTATTCATCGATAAAAGCCCTCAAATAATTTCTTCACGCCTTTATTCCCGCGCAAAGAAAAATTTCTGGCGAATTCGTAAATAAAAGCAATTTTAAGGGACGAACCCACCCGATGGCTTTTAGACGGGTCTTAATCTTTCGATGGTGGCTCGTGACGCATGAACAAATTGAAAGGTACTCCTAATCAAAACTTTGCGATCTCTTAAGGCGACTCAACCCTGATCACAGATCAACAGTACGTGACATTTTAGCCGGGGAGGTCGCTAAAAGGTTGGCACATGGCAGAAAAGGGTGGAATCCTTAAAGTCTCATAGAAACTTTCATAATATCTCCGGTTGCATTCACTGGGACAGTTGTTGTGAAAGTGAGAGGTTGCTTTTTGTAAAGTTACTCGATCGAAACTTTTCAGACGACAATCTCGTTCCGAGTGTCTACCGTTTTTTTTATTTATCTCGAAAAACATATTTTACACTTGACAATCCATGTTCGCTTTAATACTGTAAAACACTAATATCGTCTCCTTCGTATATTCTTATTACACGTAAGAAAATTGTTGATGATGGACATTTCTTTCGGGTATGACTTATAGCTTGGAATATTACTCTCTTTCCCTATGATATAAATCATCCGCTCTTATATCCTCACCCCCAAGTCTGGCTAAATAGACAGCCGAGGCGTATCTTTAATGTGACATTTTTTAAATTGGATTTCTTTTTTGTCGTAAATTTGCTTAACAAAGTTCACTGCCGCTGTACGATTGCCATTTTATGACAGAAACGTCGAACTACACGAACAACCTGAACAAGATATTCGCGAATTAATTTACATATCCAAGACAATTTTTCATTCGAGTAATTTTGATCGTAATGCGCATATCATCCATAAAACCCACCATCCTAGCATAAAAAGCGAATGTTTGAATTGAACCAATTAAGGCAGACAATTCTGTGTATGAACACAAGACATGATATCCTGTTATGTAGAACATTACATCATTCACATATACATGACTTCATCGTGTACAAATGCATTGTCTTGAAAGCATATTAGCCCCAATAAGATGTAACTTTAAAAGAATTAAGACTAGAATTAATATAGATTTGGGAGAATTAGCTTACTGCTGGTTGTGGAAAAACAGAGAAGGCTATTTTTAAATTGGTTTAACGACTCGTACTTAATAATGGTAATTTAGTATTATGTGCATGTCTTCAATTTACAATATGCAATGCTCCTACGCTCTAAGCATATTTAATATGTACTCAATTATATTCTGCGCTAATTGTTCCAGCATACTTAACTGAGATTTCGTGTGTCCAATCATCCTTGATTGGTGTTTCCAGTTATTTAGCACTACACGGTCGTCTTCAGATCTTCCTATTTGACAATCTGCTTGATTGAACATTGACGTGCTTAATACTTATATGCATGATTCAATTTGTTTCTTGTATTATAAACTATTTTCGAACTTGCTCTGAAAATTTTATTCAATTACTAGCTGGTACCCGGCGCGTTGCTGCCACAGAAGAAATAGTTCTAAAAATACCATTTGAAATTTGAAAGAGTTATCTTGTTTAATTAGCAATGATATAAATAATGATATTTTTTCCGACAATTAATACATTTATTGATATTGAATGATATATAAAGAAAAAAATATTAAAAGCATACATTTTGCTTACTTAATTGTTCTGCTAAGTGCTTTAGGGTAGAGAATAGTTTTGGCTTTTCCGTCTTTAACAAATACAAATAAATTTCTCGGCTGTCCAACGTGGATTTTCTAGATTCTTCCGCACACTTGAAGTGCCTTGTTGATGGTCATTGAGAATGCAAGTCCAACGGGGAGCTGCAGTCGTCTCTTATCAAATTGCACGTCGGTGGGAATGAGCACATCTTCTCCTTTCGACTTTCCATTAAGAATATATAGTTGTTTCGATGATATTCGGCATCAATTTCTTCATAGTGAGTCTTGTTCCAATTTGTAAGGTGGCACATCAGGAAGATCTGACGAATTTAAAAACTCGATTGGATAGTTAGTAACTTGGTCTGCATTCATGGCGCTATCAATCGATTTGTAGGTAACATAATCATTTGCAATTTGTTATTGTATTGTGTGGTTGATTGTATTGACGTCGGTGTTTTCTGCTGCCAAAATAGCATGTTCGCAAAGCCAATAATGATTTTTATAATTACTAAAAATCTGCGGAAAAACTTTCTGAATGAGTAAATCGATGGATGGCACAACAACGCAAAAGTTCGATGGAAATGAAATAAACTTGGCAGCATCAACATGCACTTTTCCTTCACCAATGTTCAATAGTCGTTTTAAAAATGTGGCTGCCGACGCATCACGCTACAAATGTACGCGCATATTTGTCTTTAATGTCAGTTTTCGCACGTCTCTCCAAAGATGCGATGCTTTGAGGCAAGAATCAGCTGGTGTCGATGAAAGCATCACTGGAAGAGGTTGTCGAAAGTCGCCACATAATAAAATTAGAGCGCCACCAAACGGTTTTGCATTTGATCGTAAGTCTTTAAGAGTTCTATCAAGCATTGCATTCGTCCCAGATAATCCCCTTGCAAATTTTCAAAACTTTAGCTATGTCAGAAACTTTAGGAATGTTACATGTCAGGGCTTCCAATAAATGCATATCTAATGGCAATTTGAATGCCGAATGCGCTGTTCGTCCACCATCTAATAATGTTGCCGCAATACCTAATGAAGCAAGAGCTAAAGCAATTCTATTTTGAGATCGAATGTGAGCCAATAGTAAAGTGATGAGATACGTTTTTCCAGTACCGCCAGGCGCATCAAGGAAGAACAGATCATTTGTAATTGTATCGTAGGTCAATTTTTGTTCCGCAAGCAAAAGTTGTTCTTTTGCTTCGACAAATGCATCCAAATCATTAGCATTGTACTGCTGTTCAAGTGCAGAACGAATTCTTGTTGAATGAATTATTTGATGTTGATGGTTAAGCAAATGTCTTCGATTTCGATCAGAGCTTGATTGAAAATATTGTCCGAAAACTCAATTGAATTGTCATTGCTAACGGTGTTTAAAATATCTTCGCTCAAATCCTCTCTGAATTTTTACCACAAATCTTTCGGGTTGGGTGACGGACATGTGGTTAAAATGATGGCGAGTAATGTTCTAATTTCCGTTCGACCTTTCTCAATGAAGTATGACATTTGACATTAACCAAAAGCATTCTTAAATAGTAACACTCGGCTTTATTTGGGTGTAATGTGTAAATACGGCCCAATGCATCAGATGAATACAGATTTCGATAGCCTTCATCACGCATCCCTTGCTTACGTCGTTGAAAATTCTCGGATGTAGTATTTCATGTAAAATAGTTAGGAACTTGTGCGTACCATAATGTCTCTGCAAATACATCTTCTTCACACAGCGCAAGTGTTGGTTCAGCAGCAACATTTCTTGCAGTGTCTGCCTTTGTCCATTTTCGAGATGAACACTGAGATGAAGAACATTCGGATTGCTTCTGTGAATTAGGAAGCTCAAAATAGGCCAAAGAGCCTCGTCACTGCTGATATATCTACCTGTTTGAAATTGAGTTTGAACTCGATCGTTGCGCGCATCAAGTCTTTTAATACTGACTACTGCCATATCACTGCCTATTTGCATATACAATTTGCACGACAATATCCGACGTTGGTATGAGCTTTGAATGTTTTCGATGAAAAAGAAGATCCATATATTGTTGATTTCAACGTCAACATATTGTTATTAAATAAAAGAATTATTCATTTGTTTCTTGTTTTTATTTTTTAAATTAAATTTAAATTCAAATCTGGTTAGGTTAGGTTTGTTTGTTTTCATTATGTCGAAATGAAGGCGTTTTCAATTTACCAATAAATTTGTCCCCCGTTAACAGGATTTAACCTTTATCCATTTTACACTGGGATGCAAACTGTAATCGTAATGAATATCATATTGAAATGCAGCAATATTCAAATCAACATGTACTTTCGATTCTCGTTGCACGTTGGTCGTCTGATTTTGATCGGATAACACTCAAACGTATTTTTTCGATTGTTACGTACGTGAATAAGCGATGAATGAAATGAAGCATTTTAAAAGTGCTTGCGATAAATAATTTGGATATAATTGACTCACGCCGATGGATAACCTGCAAATGACATTGACGTTTGACGTATGTGTTGTATGTGACGACGACACGACGCCTCCTACTGCAACTTGTAGGTACTATATACCTATAGCCTTAGCAACGCATAATCTCAAACACGTCCGAATCAACAACTTTCACACATTAAGTTTTGAATTAAAAATCTACTGTAAGTTAATTGTACTATGCCTATGTCACCCCCTGATTCCTTGGCAATAAGTGGACCAAGTTTTATCTCAATCCGATGAACGCGCATATCAACCCATTTCGCCCGAGCATTAGCCGGGAAACGCAACTTATTTTTATATATTAGATATACTAAATTGCGAGTACTTAAAGTTTAGCATTACTTTATTATTATTTTCGTTATCCTTGATGTTGTAATCTTATTTTCATATGACATTTTTGTCGTTATTTTGTTGATCGCATTATTTTGACACAACGATGATGAAATATTTTGAAGATCATCGATCCTACAATAATTTTAGGTAAGACAGTTTTAAAAGATTACACCATTACATTTTTCTCCTTATAATTAAAATGTTTTGGATATTAAATTCATATATAAGTACAATTGTATCTCTGTATCTTGTCTGAGAAATTAATTGAAAACTGGTTAGATTTCCTATTAAATGGCATGGTCGTCCTTCGATTTGGTCGTTCGTAGATATCCAGAACGCTTTTTGTTTAAATAAGTCCTTCAATTCGCAAATTTAACGATTGTATTGTAAATGGCAGTTGTACCATCTGTTATTATCGTATTAATTGATCGATCAAGGTGCTCTTCTTTGGGACGAAACCCAATTTATGTCCTCTGGACTACCATTAATAATGTTTTTTGAGCCATTTTCTTGTGCCTTTGACATATGTTTGAATACAAATTTAATTTAGCACTTTTACAAGAATATTTTAATTACAGGTAATCTAATTAGCCTAGATATGCCCATTGACCTAAATGTAGGACAACTTTTTTAAAATTTATAAACTACAATTTTACAATTTTGCTAATGTTAAATGCCCTCCTTATCAAAGATTTGTGTTATACATTTGCCCAATAAAATTTACGTCTGCCGTGTGTTGCTTTTGTATTTAATATATTATATTTAAGCGAAATAATTTCTTAGAACAATAGAAAATATAATTGAAGTAACAATAGCTTAACACCAAGTGAAGTGTCTACTATAGTAAGTCTTTGTATTTGTTCATGTGAAAATTGTTTTTTTGCTTTCTGTCAATGTTTTATATTCAATCATTTTTTTCTCTTCAAGCATAAAGCGAGCTTTTGATTAAATTTTCCTTTGTATAGCCAATCACATCGATTAATATATATTTTCTGCCGTCAAATGCTTAACAGTGTGTGCATCGGTTTTTGATAAGAACGATTGATCGCAGATTAAAAGCGAAATTGTGTTTTTGTCCAAAGTCCGGAACACGCGAATCGCTCGTTTCGCGAACGCGAATGTATTATGCATGCTCTTAGGTGGGATTTATCATCTCTATCTAGTTTACAGTCTGGGCGAGACCCCGAAACTACCCGTAGAACCTCTGAAACTACACGACTTTGTGCTTAAACTTGCTTGTATTATTCAAAACGGGCAGATAGTTATGAGGACGATATCTCAAAGCATTTACCCATAGCTGCCAATTTTCGCATAGAAGCATTTCTGACGCATTTATCTCGTATGTGACTAATGGACTTCAGGAGCTCTCAATCTACATCAATCGCCTTTAAATAAATAATCAATGCATTTTATTTGTATGGAACTGAACCTTATCCCCCTTGACTTCATCCCATATGCTTATATTGTATATACGAAAATTCCAATTATCAAATAAAAAATTATGACCTTTCGAAATATTTCAATTTTCATGACCGTGCATTTCAATTGGGTTGGTTAACAAGGCGAACTGGACGCGTTTATGCGTCCCGATAACGAAATTTGATTGAAATTTAAAACAAAAAAATCCCATAAAGGCGTTTTATGCCTGTTTTATTTTATTTTATCTGAACTGGGAGAGTTTCGCCATAATGTATGGCCTTAATTTGCATTTTCGTGGTCATATTTCTTTTCTTGCAAAGCGTTTACATCACGCCTGCTATCGGAGAGCCACGATTCAGGATTTCGGAAAAAGGGACTCTTCTTGGGCTGCAGATCTCGCTTGTGAAAATTTAAGTTTTATTTATTCATGCAGGGGAATTTATAAGAGAAAACCGATCTCTGGATTTAAGCATCAGACGGTTAATGGTGAATTTTTCAAGCGATGCCCCTGTAGTAAATTATAGCTAAATTTTATAAGATTAGTTGAATATACAATCGACATCAGTATTAAAAATTAACACTGCTGTTTGGTTTTGAATTTAAATGTACCTAGTTTTGATAAATATATATTTTTTAATGTACCTAAATTTATTATTTCTACTTGGCTTAAGTGACACACACATTTATTCACACGAACTGATATTTTCTATACACCAAGTATGAATTACCGTTCAATAAATCAAATGTTAAACAACGTGATTTGGAGTGTCTTCCAAAACGTCCCAAAAAAAAAGCTTCATGTGAAGCTTTTTATCAAAATAAATGCGCATCTGATGTAAGCTTTTGATTTCATAAAACGGATTTTTAATTTTAGCTGTCAATCGCGGGTACGGGCTCGAAGCTCTTTACTCAATCATAAACAAGTCATGTCTGTCCAGCAGCAGCCATGGTCTATCTATCCATGGCCACACATTGCGTCTACCTAATTTCTGAGTTAATAGCTTTTTCATCCCGGGTGTACAGGATAAAAAATCAGCCCAACAAAGCAAACCACACCAAAGCCACTCCCCGTTGACAATGTTGACACTGACGGAACACGTTCACAGCCTAATTCAATCAAAATGCAATTTCGGGACTTTGTACAACTATACTCTATGTTATTTTTTTTGTAAATGATCAGCCAAATATTTTCCAAATCCTATTTGATATAATTTGGAATTAAATAATAATAAATTAGGAATAATTAAGAGTTAAATGTTTACCTCTATCTAATATTTCAAACCTGGTAGGAAGTTACTTACTATTGTATTTGTAGTTTTATTATAGAAACTTGACATTTAAAGTGCAAAAATAAGATCTGAACATAACAAGGATATTATTTTACAAATAAAAATGCTCGTTTTTATTTTTCTAACGAACCAAGGAAATGCAAATGGCATGATTTAAATTAATACTTGTCCATTTACACGCACAAACTGTAAATAAATGCTCTTAACAAACCTTTATTCGCCCCACGTTCAGAATTGAAATCGGATATTCATAGCCGCATTTTGTAATAAATTTAAATAATCTGCAGAACATATTTTTTAATATAAAAACAAGCATCCATTAGCTTCCAAGTTAGAAATTTATAGCATCGATATTTTAAAAATCTATGGATTTTATGACAGTGCACTTTTATGCACAAAATAAATAGCTTTTATGATGAAATCTGATTAGATTGATGAAAAGCTTTTTTATCCGGCAACAACATTCACCTTCAATTTCGCATAGACAGCTTTACTTTGGGGGATTCACGGATTAATCATAATGCTCGAGTTTGATTTGCCTCTCATGTTTTATTTATATAATCTTCTTTCGAAACCCCTAACTGGACATTTCGGCGATACGGACGTATGCATGTTTAATTAGGATCCCTATTGAGCTGATGAATCGTTCTATTTCCGGTGTGATAATAGCCCCACGTTCCCCGAGGACGTTTTATTATTCGGGTTTTGCAAAATTTGAATCACCAATATGTGCGAAGTTTTTTCTCCAGGATGAAACTACGCTTACGCTGTTTAGTTTTTATAGGAACTTCCACGGTCTTGATAATCAGTCGTTGTCGTTTTGCGGAGAGCTTTCATTTTGAACCACTTATTTTTATATTCTGAAAAAAAAATTTGCTTTGATTTTAATAATATTGAGTTGTATATATTATAGTATATGCTTAAGCTGAAAAAAGTTGGCATGCATATTTAGCAAATTAATTTCCAAGTTGCTTTCATAACAAAGAAAATTTTCCTTATTTCATTTAAGACCACAGACTTCTGCGATAATTAGAGCAAAAAAGCAACGAAAAAATATCAGCATAATTTGAAAAATTTTACTAACAAAACGATTTCTTCAAAAAAAGTTTCCTCAATTTCCTATCCCCCAACGACGCAATGACGCAATCCACTTTTTCATTATATTTCCAAAGTTCGACTCACACAACCGCGCAAAAGTAACTGAAAACGACAACCGAAAAGCACAAGCATCCTAAATGACACCACTTAATGCGTAATTTCAGATTCAAAGAAGACCTTTCCCGAAGAGTCCCCGCCATTGTTGAAACTGATTTGAAAGCCCTTCCATAATTAATCTCGCCACTTTGCCGCGGCCCTTTTTCTCCTACCGATGATTAGGTCTCTTGTTTCAAATCTTTTGTTCAAAGAATAATAAGTCTGTTAACGAGAATACTATGTACAATCAATACTACCGATGATTACATCAACAATTTAATATTTATTATGTGCAAACAATGACGAGGATCGGACAACCTTGAGGCGTCACACGGTCCATTAACAGCCTTAATGGCTCACGATACTCTTCAACTCAAATTTGAATACAATAAGGCCTATTCATAATATTTAACTACCGTCTTTGATAGGCCAATCGTCCAAACCACCCAGGATGATTTAATATCCACCAATAAAAATACACACCCATTGTCTTTCGGTCGCCATCCCTTAACCTTATGGGTCATCAAGCTTAATTTAATGAAGGGAAAAAATCTACCATTCGAAGAATGGCAATAAATGCGCACGTACTAAAATATTATGTAATTCATCCGTCATTTAGAGAGCGCTTCTTTATTACCGACATAAAAGTATCAGCACGCATTCTTTTAAAAAAATATGGCTCACTTTAATTGAAAGTACTCTATTAAGTCATAATAATTTTTCCCTCGCACTGAAAATAGTCCATATGCGTCCGAAGTTTACGAAAATTGGTGACAAACTGACTAATTAGTCATTAATGCATATCATTTTTATAATATAGTTGTGTTATCAATATTTATTAACATAAATAAATGGCGGTGGTTTTATTATCAGTTTCACAATATTGGACTCCGCATACATTTTCACGCTTGTTATTCGGCTCGAAACTGAATACGATGTCAATCTTAAACATATCCTAAGGTAAAATTCTCCCCATTTTGCATCTCGCCGGATATTTTCTTGTCTGAGAGCCTTTTTAAAAATTTATGACTCAAATCCACGAGCGAACGTGTTTGCGGGTAACTGAAGTCTGTTTCATGTGAACGAGGCAATCTTGCCGAGGACGTGTTGGATTTAAAAATATTTTAATATAATTTAATATTTTCCAAAATAAATTACTATGCAATCGGAGGATGTGCATCAAAGCGTCGTTGTGATTTAATGAATGTGCGATTCGGCATGAAATTGCATTCGGTGCGCTTTCGGAAGGAGCATGGAAATAATTCTGTTTATACTGGAGTAAATTTCGCGTTTGATAGTTTGCGCGTAAAATGAGCTTTGAAACTAAATGAGATGAGTTTAAAGCTCGTTTCTTTGTAAGTAGAATATTTGATTGCCGGTATTAGCGATTGAGTCTTGATTGGGCACTAGACATCTGATCTTGCGTGCATATTGAATGGAGCCATCAGCCTTTAACAAGGCCTGTCATATGTAAATTGGGATCTGGAGTGGAGTTCATGTAAGCCTCTTTTGGAGCAGCTTATGTCAAACACAAAAACAAAGCTTTGGCCCGAAGTGAGAGCTTAATTTTTATTTTAAAGATCCCATGACACCTTTGGGGTTCACGTTTATCAGTGATTTATTATACGATTATATAGCTTTGAATGAATTATGAATATTACGCGATTACAAATTATATTTTAATTACAAGCTGGATATTTTTGGCAGTCAGTCCCACCTGGCTGCCGGGAATGTCGCCTTTTAATAATTTATAAGGCGGGAAGGTGGCGGCGCCAGTGGCTGCCGTGTCATGTCACCAATGAAAATGACGACGATTAGAATTTCTAATTTCTTCAGCGACGACGACATGACATCCAGCAGCAAATTTCCTAAGATTTTATCCGTCGGAAGACTGTCAAAGTTGATGCTTTAATACCTATACTGCTCTACTGCATAACATAACAGCAACATAAGTTGGATTATTAAGAATTTATTTCGAAAACACGTTTTAATTTTATTTAACGTAATGGGTGCTTCGTCGGGGCAATTGTACTCTTACGCAAGCTAATTATTATGAAATACGCGGAGTTGTTGAGAGCAAGTTTAATGGCCCTACAGAAAATGCTGAACAACATTGTTGCCCGAGACCACTTTATGCTGAAAACGTTTATTCAGCCGCACAGGCTGAAGCGATTCAGCTCCTAGTTTGACCATTAGCTGGAAGCCGAAATATACGATAATGGCTGGTAATAATTGTCCGAAAGACATAGGAACAGAAACGTTGAGGCTGAACAGTGAACACGGAGCGTGAACAGTGGACATTTTCAGACGTTTTAGACTTGAATGGATACAGGAACTCTCTTGTTTCAATTTAGATACGGCTTGCATTAATGTTTGCGGAAATTGAATGCTTCTATAAACACCAAAGTAAATTATATATGAATTGTAGAACGACTTAATATACACTTTATGTAAATTAGATTAAGGCCTCTTATAATCTCTAAAATATTTGTGAGCTAATGATAACCGTTAACGCTATCCATTATTTTTTTATTTTCATTATTTTTTAAATAACAAATATGTAAGCATAAATACATTCCTTTTTGAGCCATCATCCCAAAATTTTGTATTTCATTGATCTAACACCAAGCATGTGAACATTAAATTTGGATCAATGAATAGTAGAATAGACGTCGATCTTAAATATTCGTTCTCATGCTACTAAAATAGCTTTTAAGACTCCCGGTAAACTTAACGACATGGTCTGTTTTGTTGAAAACGTCTGAATTTATCTCTTCTCTATGCGACAAGATTTCTTGGGTTTATTCAAAATTGCAACGGTAAATTTTCAAAGTAGTTATGTAAATGTTCAATGTTAAAAGTAATAAAAATCTAAATACAATGATTCAAAAGGAAAATTCGAAAATCTGTTGAGATATTATATAATATTATCAGTTATATATGAAACTTGGACAGGTGACAAAACTGATTTTTTTATTAATGCTCTATAGTTGTCATTTAAAAATGCATATAATTTGCACGATAAAGATGAAACTTAAATTAATTTATGAGAAATTAAATGAATGTATGTCTGTCTGTTGCACCTTATACAGATTCGCTTGGGACAAATTTTGTATGCATCGTAATTCTTTAATGTTTGCTATTTTTTAAATTTGACGCTCGGAACAAAGGGTGTTGTATTTTTTACGCCCTTATAATAATTAGTCGTCTGTCGAATCAATTTTACAGTCGTCCAGCATTTTTAATCAAAGGTGCTAGCAAATCGACTCTCCCCCCTCAGAATCAATTATGTACAGGGCTCTGTATTTATTTTTTACGAGCAGCGAGCCGAATCCGAACCGCGAGCCATAAAACTAAGATCCCGTGTATATGTGCTTTATTGTAATTTTCACCGCCCATAACATTTTCGATTTATGCACCCATTAATACGCGCCTCGTTTTTTCAACATTCAATTAATATAATGTTTCCCGCTTTCCCGCCTATAGATGAATGGACAGCATGTGAATGTAAATAAATAGGTCGCCGACCTCTTTTTACGACCCCCGGCTCGATGCGGCCCTGAACGTAAACACAGCTGCAAACAACGTAAAAGTAACAATCACAGCCACAATTCACCCCCACCCCCGCATCCCCCTAATGTCACGTTTACGGTTTTGTACTTTTTTCGCAGCAAGGAGAGCCGGTTGAACAATGGCGTGTATACATATTTTAATGCCTTTATTATCGGCTATAAAAGTCGATTCTAAGGGTCGTAAAATGATTTTAACGATGGACGTCGAGTGAACTTTAGAATTTCGTTCTCGGCGAAATTTTGTTTAGTTTGATTTTTCGGTACGTTAAACATTCCCGGTTTGATTGAGAGTTCATCCTGGAATCAATGATTATGCCCACGGGGATCGGTTGAATATCAAGAAAGAAAGCTTTCATAGCACAAAAGCTCAAAGGTCGATTATCTCCAAAACAATTTTAAAAATAAATCGCACAATTTAAATATAGCTCTTAGCTATGTTCATTATTAGCCTGGTATATATAATCAGCATTGGTAAATTTTAAGTCAAAAATCGATGTCATACTTGAGTTATCATAGGGCAGTTGTGGAAAGATGTTGAAACATCAATTACCATATATGTATTTCTTTAATTTTGTTAATATGTTTTTAAAAATGATCTATCTGCCAAGATTATTTATAATGCACACATGGAGTAGAAAATAGATACCCGAAAGTTGTGTATTTATTACAAATGTTAACCCTTGGAGGGACGTTGCTCAAGCACTATTTTTCACGCTTATAAATAATTAAAAGTCGAAATTTATCTTTATAGCACAATATATAAATCATATTGACAGGAATCGTTACATAAAATAATATAAAAAATATCAACTCGTATATGTTGTTTGACTTACCTGATCGTATATATTTCATTTAAACGACACATTTACATATTGCATAAAACTTCGGACCATTAAGCAAGAGCTTCTATATATGTTATCCATCGATGCCAATATACTGTATTGCCATAAAAATACTATACATTATGTTCCGATAATATCTCATTTAAATGGCAGTAAATTCGAACCAAAATGCAAAATAATAACAAACAAACTAGGAATGATTTTTACATAATTACAGCAAGTTTAATATGTTGTTTATATTTAGATATACATCAGTACTGTGGTACTGTATATATATATATATGTATGCCGGAGTTGCCTGATACTTTATATACGTGGGGGGTGAATTTTATCTTCAGGGAGTAAAAAATGACTATCAAAAATTCTGCATAAAATTATGTAACATAATTTATTTTATGGTGCATTTTTAATTAACGTCAAAAATAATATCGGTAACTTTTAAGTGTTTTTTTGCAGATTTATTTTAAGAATAAAAATGTACTTTTAAGCATTAATTATGATGTACAATAAGAATATGACAAGAAAAATATCAATATTTATTTTTTTGGAAGGTGGTCTAAAATAGTTATCAATAAGCCTATACAATTTTTAAAGTTACTTAAGACAATTAGTAAATTTTATTTTGAATTAATAAGAAAGAAGTGCATCTTTCAGAAGGATAAAATTTTAATTGTTTAACAATTATGTGTACTGTTACTATATGATCACGCTTCATTTTACAGATTTACAGTACAGAATTATTTCTTGTATATACTAGCTATAATAGAAAGTCCAGTTTCCATAATATTTTTTTCTTTGGTATGATTGATATTTTTCACAACGTTTAATATTAATAATAATTGTATAATTTTTTGAGAAGCTCTTAATATACTCAAAGTAACTCAAAGTCTGATTATTATGATATAGTTGTATCTGTAAACATATAATGTATTGTATGTCTTTTCTCTATGCATAAGTTTTGATAGATAGAAATTAAATTTTGCACAATGGGAAAAAATCTTATCAATCTAAAAATATGTTTCTAATATTAATATTAAGATTATGCATTCGCTTAAATGCAATATCAGTTTAAAATTAATATTTTTTCTTTGGAACTCATAGCACAAAGGATTATAAAAGCATGTTTATGAACGATAAACATCCTTCTTGTTTAGATATTCTTATCAGAAATATTTTAGTTTTTTACGATGATATGTGATGTGCTTTTAAAGGAAACATATTTTGATGGATTGACCCAAATGTCTTGTAAAAACTATGTGTGTATTTTATACGAAACGATCATATGCTAAGATTTTATGGGTGGCAATAAAGAGAGACATAAAGTTTCTTTGTTTATCCACTCTAATATGTGGGACATAGTAAAATCAATGTCGGGGAAAAATAATAGCGTTTTTATTGGGCCAGCAAGACGAAATCGCAAGTTGTACGCAGAATTATGAGGACGTTCGTTCCTTTTATGTTCCTATCATTTTCCTGTTTTTCTGCAAGACGTTTGACACATTTTTCCACGGTTACGGCGCCGTAGTTGGTAACTTCTCTTTTATTAGCTTCGTTTGTTGCTTCTACGTGTTGAATCTCAAAGGAGATCCCTTCTTGGGCCAGCGGAGGAGGCTCTATTAAAAACGACTGATTTTGGCGATGCGAAAATATAACGTGCCATTTTATTTTGGCATTTCCTGGCACCTGCTACAATTTCAGCAAAAAAAATGAAACAGAGCATTTCGATTAAAATATGGGCTTTCGGCGCTTTCGATTTTGATTGGGCTCGGTACGATATCATTGTAGGCAAATCGTTTTCAACGATTTGGCGAACTTCCAACGATTTTAAATAATTCTCTGAACTTTATTAACTACTTCATATTCATCGATTGTGTATTCGAACTGCTCGACTTTTCAATTATACGTTTCAACATATTCCGCACAACATAAACATTTTATTACGACTTTAATGTAAATTTGCTCTCATATAACGCCATAAAACGTTATCGAATATTGAAAAAATGTTAAAGCCTTCTTATAGGCTATTGCATTTTCATCATGGCTCGTATGTACCATAAACGTTTATGCATTGCCACGTTTTATTGGGGTAGGTTACAGTTTCACACGCAATTTATGGATCATTCCAACATATCTTCGTAAGGCAGTACCAACCATACACCCATATGAATTCCTAATAGGAACATTGTCGTATCAACCCATAACAGTTGATCAAACATTCAATATATACCATATGCTGCATTTTTCGATTCTTAACAGACGATGAAGCTACTAATTCGATCAAGTCCGAATGACATGACTTTTAAAATTTCAACGTTCTTCTCAGTTGAACGGTTTCATTATATAGGTTGACCATTTGACGTTATAGAAAATGCATCCAAGCATTTTGTGCTTTTTTTTTTCGGTTGGTTTCTTTAACCCTTTTTCTAAGGATCGGCAGCAGCTGTCAGCTACGAAATAGATAATAGTAGATAATAGTGCTTGTCTTCTAACAGAAAAAAAAGTGGACAACGGTCAATTCCGTCTGCTAAATGACCGTCACAGCTGTTAGACGATATACACATTTTGTATGTTAAATTCAACATATTTAAATTCTGATCATGTGTAATAGGATATTTTAATGAAAATTTGCATAAAGCCTCATTTAAAATTCATAGATCGTAAACTTTGATAAAAAAAATGCCACTCTTAGTACGAAGAATCAAATGATTTAATCAAAAAATGAAATTGACAGCGTTATTTCATATAAACTCATAGTTAAAATTATAATAATACCTTTGAGTTATTTTATTTGTTTGATATATCACCAAAAGCTTTTGTATTAAAAGCATCTCCATTTGTCTTCTATTTCATTTTTCTCCAAAAGCTTCAATACATTTTTAAGATCTTCCAAAGAATATTTGATTGATATTTTCATTTATTGTATGATTATTTTTCTGAATTTAAAACATTTTCTTAAGCTAGTCGAAGACAGATATCCTACAACAACAAAAATGATTCCTTCCAAATTTTTGATTGATGTGCTTTTATCTATTTTCATAAGTTAAGGAAGTAGTAAAGTTCCATATTAATATTACATAAATTATTATCTGCACGATCGCTAGAGTTTTCTTGGTAGAAGAGAGAAGTTGGATTTGTGTTCTTAAAAATAATATAGGCATATGCCAATCGTTACAAGCTAAAATTATGAACCGAAAATATCAAACACAAAAAAGAAACAAGAGGTGCTTCTTATTTAAAAATATACATGCAAATATGCTATTCTTAAACATTGTCTAATATTGATATTTCGAGGGCAAATAGTTTTGGGTTATTCTTTACACTGGTATAATTCTCTTTGAAATAAAATACAGAAGCTTCCATTTTATTCTAAATTTAAGTTCTATTGAAGTATATTAATATAAATGTACACATTTATTCAGTTCTTGTATATGCATTGAAACTAATCTTAAAATAATATATCATATACATTAGGGTGATCCTTATTTTTCAACATTTTAAAAGTTAGGCGGTCACCCCGTGATATGATTTTCTGTCCTAAAAAATGAATATGTGCTTTTTATTAAAAGATTTTAGAGATCCCTACCATAAGTCAAAGTTTCAGAAAAAAACGTTGTATGTCCACTTAACTATTAATCTGACTTATTGATTCTGGTATCTTTATTAGTCTCTATATAATTCTCTAAAATTTTATGGATTGATTTTAAAATGAAGCGGTTTGTATAAAAAAAAGCTTATTTTCCAGATGTATTTCATATGACTTTTATTAAAACGAGCATGAACCTATGTGAGAGAAAAAGTAATCATTTTTTTTTTCAACCCTTACAACATCTGTTCGATAGCTTGCGAGTAAGAAGATTTCATTCTTTTCAATCTGCAAGTACTTTTTCGTTAAGAAAAGAAATTTCGTAAAGTCGCATGATGGCAGGTTCGCAAGGAAGAATACTCTGTTCAATGTGTCCCCTTTCTTTGTATGTTAATATCTCGCCTTAGTAAATGGAAAAAAAGTGTGTTCACACTGTGGATTTAAAATGTCATCTTTGTCCAAATTTCGTATTCAAATCTTGAACAAAACATTAGAGCGCCGATTCAGCCGGTCGACTCATTATTTATTCATCGGCTAATTTTTGACTCGAGGAAATATATTTCAACCGGAACTTCCCCCGAACTGAATTCTTTTAATCCCTTCTGTTGAACTTCTCGCCCCTTGTCAATTCTTCGTCGAGAATTGATTACGAAACTTTTCTTTAATATCAAACATCCTGCGCTCCCATCGTAGCTTCTTTTTTTCAATTTCCCGAAAAGAAACACGTACTCGAGGTGTGGGGTATAAAATTGCGAGTGAAAAATACAATTCACTCGAAATCGACCTTATCTCGCACCGTGTCCACTTCGGGTTAACACGAAAGTTCCCCAAACTAAAAAATATTCAAGAATCTTCACGATAAAGGCTTTTATCATAGAAATTGCTAAAATTAATAGATTTAAATTGAATTTAAAGTTCAATGATCCCACATGTTTGTCCTTCCGCCATTGTCGGACACCTGAATACGATTTTGGACATTTTCCCCATTACGGATTCGCAAGCTGACCCTCCTCCAGACGTTTAATTGCATGGCAAACCCACGGTCTGGTGCAATCCAGATAATTGCATTCAAAGATTAAATCTTAATGCCCTTAAAATTGCGGCCCGTAGAGGCGAAAACAGTTGCGAAATCGTCAAAAGTTGCAACACAGCAACGTCCCTTCGCACTCACCTTTCAAAAAATTAAGACTAAATGAGCGAATTTAATAGCGATTAAGCACGAAAATAATTCGAAAATTAAGCTCGAATCCCCCCATTTTGATATTATCTCTCTAAAATGTCATGAATTGAAACGCAAGAGACATCATTACATGTATTTTGTAACGTCAATTGATTTAATTATGTGAGCAGTTATGAGCGTTTCCCTCGTAGCCAAACACGAACAATCATACACACAAAATTATGACTTAAACTCACATAATATATTGACAATAAATAAACTTAAATTATTCTATAATGATGAAGATTATGAAAGATGTATATTTGTATATTAATAAAAATGTATAAATTAGTCATACATATATACCTGAGCTCCCGCTATTCATTCTATTATAGTATTAGAATTCCAAAATAAATTATTTCGCTAATATTCGATTATGTGCATGAAATCTTAATGTATTAAGGATTGAATCGAAGAAAGTCAATTTTTTTCATCGAACATTTTTATTCGTAGCTATTTTTTTGTTTGTTTATAATTGTTTATTACAATGATTTAAAATCAAGATATTCAACATATGATCCTTGATATTCGTCTGGAATTATATATGCATATAGTTATTCCATATTAATACAGTATTATTGATTTCCTTATCATAGTACAATACAAAAATTGCATTGAGTTTATGAGATAACTTTTTTATTCGTATATACTTGGCAATATCTTCATTCAGAAGACTCATAAAACAACCGTATATTACACGTCAGTATGCTATAATTCTGCTTATGATGAATGGGGTTTTGGCTCTCATATTAAGATGCCGTAATAAATCAATGGCGAGGGCAGTAGAGCACGTCTGGTGGTTTCCACAGTATGATGTGGTCCCTTCATTTATTCGAGATGAAATAAAGCAATTAAAACGAGGTTGTAATTTTCCGGATATAAGGAAATATTTGACAGCTGAAAAAGAAACCGAGCCACATTAAATATTATTATAATCGATGTACATATGATCTATCGTCGCGACTATAAGTCTGCAGAAGACTTTGTTATTTTTAATAATTAATCACATGGCGGCATTTTTCTGTTTGAAATAAGACCTCCTAGACTTTAGTGTGTTACTCGAGCTCCATACAACTTTAATCACAAGAATGTCTAGTCTGTGCAGACAGGTCGCTGTTAATAATTGAAGAACAGAGGATGCTTGAATGCTAAGTTTAGCTCACCTGTATAAAGTTGAGAATCACAATAAAACATATACATATTTGCAAATTTTAAGCTCAGTTTTAATTGCGTTACGGTATTATTACATAGGGGGGATTAGGCTGATTCTGCACAAGAGCGCTAATCGGGATAAAGGAGATCTGTGATTATGCAGCATCTGAGAAAGTTTCCGGCTCAGTGAATCTTAGCATAGTAATTTTACGATTGACGGCTCAATTAAAGTGAACCTCATTGACTATTCTCAGTACAGGGCAACCCTACAAAAGCCCATAACTATTTATGCATTTGCGTGTTAGTCCAGCGGTTTGATGGAGCCCAGTTAACCCTTGACCGCTGTTTGGCCGGCTGTGTGCATCGCTATGACGATTTATGCGTTAATAATTCAGCAGGAAATGGCCAAAACTAGTGCAAACGGTCACTGAACAAATATTTGTCTTTATGTAGTGTACACGAATCTGAAAATCGACCAATACATTATTGAACAATATTCAATGTGAACTGAAAACTTATTTAAAAAATAATTCTTAATTAAATCGTCTATATTGGTCAAAATGTTTCATGTATTATAACTATTTAAGATAAAATTAAAAAAAAAAAACAAAACCAGGAACATATCAATTAATTTTAGAATTAAAAAATACATTAATTATGGCATTCGAATCAGTTTGATGCGATATATATCTGAACCTCGCAAATAATTCATATTTATTGCCAATGTCTATATTTTATTTAGGACTTCACCATGTAATGGAGTCCAAATGGCCATGTAAGTGGATTTTGACATGTTCACTTTAGTAATTCGCACGGTGAGTGCTCCCAAATATAAAATCACAGTAAAAGCGCCTCAATATCAAATGTACGGCAAGCGCAATGCATTGATCGAATATATTGTTGTAGTATTTTTTTTTAATAAATGGTAAAGTAGCTTTTATTTCTCCATAGAAAAACTTACGGCTATTATGCAATGTTGGCAAAATCATAAATCGAATTGCATTTGACAAGAATTATCTTCTGTAGACTTGAAATAATCAATATCAATTGATAACTCAAATATATTAATTTGCCTATACATAGAACATCGTTTGTGTTTATATTTTTTTGCAATAACTGAACATTAATAAATTTACTTGCGCTTAAAAATGATAGTAAGTATGTAAATGGCTAATGCAATGTTAATTGGCATATTTAAATTTATGTATTATAAATAGATGATATACTTATACGGACTTCGAGAATTTAGCTAGGAGCATTTCCAAAAGCCACTTGATGTTCGCACTTCTTACGGAGCAAACAAATCCAGAGCCGTATTTGCGTATTTCACAGAAAAGTACCACCGTTTTCTTGACTTCCTCCCTTTAATTGAGTTGTCACCTGCAGATTCCACTCACTATGAATATCCACCCACTGGTTTTCTCCATCTTTGATCAAAGCACGACCGACGTTCGATTGAGACGTCGCCTTAATTTGACGATCCGATATTGCTATTTAGCTGCAAATCAGTCTCCTCGACTTCAATCGAATTACATTATAAAACGTAGTGATGACATATCGGAAATGCGGAGTGCTAATTGCGATTCCAACCCAATAATTCCAGATGTTTATTTGTTGAAGTGTTTTAGTAGATTTATATTAAGGGTGAGATTATTGCATTAGCTCCGAAGTTGGATCATATAAACGCAATATTCCGGAGCAGTTCCATAAACAGTATAATAAAACCTAATCTAAAAGTAGTTAAACGTAACATGTTGGACATTTAAGGAGGTTTAATGTAATGATTGTCGTAGGGAGCTAGTTGTATACAATGGACGTTTGGGGATGCATCTCTGCGTGGGATGTTTGAAGCTCGAAATGATATTTGTAAACGACCTATTTGACCCGACAATTTCGTTATAAACCTAACTGATACATAATCCAGACGGGATGGAAAGGACATTTTAATTACGGTATACGTATACTTATCCCTATATGCTTATATTATTTTCAAAGCCAGATGTCGTTTAGATCATTTGAGTTGGTACTGTGAACTTGACACAATTTTAACGACAGACATAAATATCATATATCTTTAAATATGATTATTAAAGCATATTTTTTATATACGAATCAATTTGTTTCGGTGTTCGATGTAGTAATTTTTCGTCGTTTTCCTTCCTTCCGTATATAATCCGGATAAATCTGTCAGCTGAAACCCTTCTCAATGGCTTATATTTGGATGACACTTTTACAGTACCCGATGGTAACACTTGGTCACTAAATATACACATAGGCTCGTTACAATCTACGTCATTCCAATTTATGATATTTCGATATAACGTCAACTCAAATTATGGCCTAAAAATCGTCTTTGATATATATGTACAACTTAAAAATTATCGCAATTAATGCATATATTCAATTTCTGATGATATAGGCAAAAACATGATCACTTGTCAGTCACAAATATTATTTTAATTAGATCGTATGTGAATGGTAATGTATGTGAAATAATCGATATAGTGTGCATTGGACATGAAATATAACTATACGTCGCTTCGCGACACATCATTAATCATGTTTTAATTGGTTTACTATTATATTTTACTTTTATCGTTGATAATAAAATATCGGTGCTTGCTTCATCTGTATTCAATATTATAAGACATCTATTCAATTCCATCTAAAAATAAACTCGTACAATCCAGAATACTGTATTTTTTCCAAACCGTATAAAATGAATAACGTGTAAATCAAGGGATGATTGGATATAAATATAATGTACTTTTGATGACTTTCAAAATTTAGAGTTGCGTCTCCCAAATAACTGAGGTTATCAACCCCTGGTTTTGTATACTAAAAATATATTTTTCAACAATTATCTGCTGAATGCTTAAACTTTGTTTAAGCAATTTTAACGTATCTAATACGAAATAAAACTTGTTTTCATAAATTTGCTTAATTAATATCCCGCAAGAAGTTTAACTGTCCATAGGACGATTTTATACACGCCATAGTTATGTACGATCAACCTTTTAATTGATCAGAGCTTTCAGTGTGGGACAAATACGAATTTAGCTGTAATTTGATACAAGTTTTTGGTGTTAGCTGCACTAGTAAACTGTCAGATTTAATGCCTTGGTGACCAAAGTGAAACTGCTCCTGTCACATCCCGATGAGGACATATAAAAGCCGCTCACCTACAATACATTATAAGGACGACAATGGCTGGCATCGCTTAGCTCGAGCTTCCATCCACTTGTGGTGGATGTATTCCCCCACGTGTAAATCCAAAGCTTGAATACAAACCCAGGGACTCATCTGAATAAATTTTTATTTAAAATTAACGATTAAAATACGACATATTTGCATTAAATTTTCATACTGAGTATTATTTTTTACGAATAAAAGTCGACAAATGAGCATTGAATATGATATATTAAAATGATCAATGTTATTAATTTAGTAAAATGAATTAACTTTAAAAGTCAGCAAATAATATTTTCAAAAAGTCACGTTCCATCCCTGGCGTTGTCAGCCTTCTGTACGTCCCACTAGCTGAAAGGTGTATAAGATAGAACGTTGTATAACATGGCCACCAGTAGTTTCATGCTTCCGTGTGATAGCTTTCACACATCTCCATCTTGAATGAGAACCAACTTAATGGTACGAAATAAACTGGATGGAAATTCAAAGGAGGCCCCCTTTTGTAGTAGACCCCCCGGTGAAGTCCCACTGAAATGCTCCCGTCATAAAAAGGGTTGTGCCGCGCCAAAAATGACGCAAAAAATGATGTTCATTTCTTAGCGGCAGGCACGGCCGACTTCGTACATAAAACATTTGATGTATCTTTATACTAAAATGCGAGATTTTATTAAATAATAAATTCTGTCTTTTTTTGCTTTGCAGAAAGTCTGAAAATATCTTGTGAGTCCATACATGTTACGTGTTCAACAGTGCCTCGCGTAAGTATTTTTTACTACACCCTAAACATAGTTTTATGATCAAAATGCTTCATAAAACGATGTTAATTTAAGTTGTTTTTGCGCTTGTATTTTCAAATTTGTTATATTATTTTTTTAAACATTTTATAAATGCTGCTATTGGAACACATTAGAATTGCTTAATAAAATAGATACGGAATGTATCGGTTTTAAATCATTTGAAACAAATTAAATTTAAAATGTAAAGTAAATGTAAAAATACGTACAATAAAAAGACAAAGATCTTCAGAAGAATTATTCTTTTAATAAATTATATATGCTTTTATACTTGATACATATTTTTTATTATTAAAGCAAAATAGATGTTTCTTTCTAAATTTTGAATGTTATAAAATCAATATATTTTACATTAAGGGGGGCAATCCCTTTAGACGCTCGAAAATGAGTCGTTTTTCATGATTTTTTTAATGGTGATAAAATAATCGTATCATTTTAAATTTTTGACATTATTTTACTACAACCTTAAAGTGCTAATTTATTTTATTTTTTAAAAACAAAAAACAAAATGGCGGACTTATAAGGTATTCCATCAGGTGCCTTTTCTCGTGATAACAAACGGCGGAAATATTTTTTGATTTTTATTATGTGTGTCAGTCATTTTCTTGATAGTTTTTAGCAAAAAAAAAAAAATAGTAACGCTAAGCCTTTAAACTTAGCTTAGTTAACTAGATAGTATTATAGTAAGAAACATCACAAAATTTCAGTTAGATCGATCAACAACTTTTTAAGCTAAAAGCTGGCGAACATTTTGAAAAGGCAGTTTCGAAAACATCTCGTTTAAAGTATCATTTTTAGTGACTTAATGACCAACCAATGATTCCAGGCGCATATAATAGATCTTCAGATTTCTCAAAAAGTTAATTATCTTCGACTAACTGTTGTTTTCGGGCTATACGAGCTGCTTTTGTCTCAGAAAGACTCTTACGGTTCTACCTCGCTACCCGCGTTTCATCGATATTTTTTTGATTGTTTGCTTAGATAAGTTTCTATTATTGTTGTTTTAATTGCTTTGAATAAATATTTAAATTTAATTCTATCAACCAAAAATAATAAAACTGGTCAAAAACTATTTTTTGGCTGTTTATCTATGGTAAAATGCATTGATTTGCTATAAGAATGCCCATTGCAAAAAAATTACTACCTGTTGATTGTTCTTTTAAAATAATAGATAAGTATGTTATTGATAGTATAAGTATTAATTAAGTTATTTAAAAAAAAAATCATATGGTTCTTACTATAACATTTGAGAGTTTGAAAAAATATGTTTATGGTAACTGCTTTCAATTGGAATGTCTCGTAATAAAACCCCCAAACAATATTTTTTTTGTCCTAAAACACTTAAAAAAACGACATAAAAAATAAATGACCCCCGTCTAGTTTTCCTGGCAGTAAATCTATCATGCAGTTCAGTCCGCGGGGAACAAAGAACTATACAAACAAGGAACGTCGATTTAACACTGAATTATTACAATTTTAATGACTGTCAAATGAACTCGAGCCGATCATTAAATTTGCTGTAAATCACACGGAAAATGGAAATCCTCATCAACATGCACATGAATCGACTGAAAGGGCGCTTTTAACGACCCTCGATTTCTTTGATGTCACATAACTAACATTGTTCTGTATGAAAAATACCATAATGAATTTTGAATCCACTTGAGCGAATTTTCTCGTACCTTTGTCCGAAATCAATATTCCAATATCGGTTGCACAATAGCTTGTATCGAGATTGAAATATTTTCCCTCGGCCTATTGTTAGATCGCGAAGCTTAAAAACAAAGAGATTTCGGATTAAATTCCGCATTTGGCCATTGTTTGCTTATAAAATTGGTTATTTCTTCCCTTTTTCATCTCGATATATTGAAACGAAAAAAAGCATCGAGCTCGATAACGATGTAATGACTTTAATATTAGAAGAGGTTTGATGTTCATCAGCGGTATTAGAAAATATTTTATTATGCATCGACGTTAACAATATGCTCAATCTGTACTCAATTTTAGATTAGGTCAAAGATCATCACGATCCTGCATCATATACTATATTTCGAAGATTGAATGTGTATTTGAATTTTTATTTACGAGTATGAGTTGTTGTTTTTATTTGAGATGTACTTTATTTATTATATACAAAATAATATTTTTATTATTTTGAAATTATTAGCACAATATCTTTGATTTGAGGAAAAATAACTATAGATTTTTAAGTTATTTTTAATTGGGATCGTTCATTCTAATCAATTTTCACATTGGTTCCTTATAAATCATTCCCATAATACAATTAATAGATATGTCATTATAATCGTCCAATAACTTATAGTATGTATATAATCTTAAGCCATTGATCATTTTACATTATATATTGTAGCCAAATGATGGCACATAATATTTAGCTGAATTTAAAACTATTTAATGTTAAATGCTAGTTTAAATCAATGCTGTTGCAATCGTCTTGTCATGAATTGGATAATGGATTACCAATTAAAGACATTTAAATACATTTTCCGTTGCATCATATTTTGCGTGCATAAATATCGTAAATTCACAGCGTATCCTTATGGATACATGACATTTTCATCATCAATTAATACATACGAATATTCTCCGACCGGTTTGCTTACAAGCTTTTACATCTGTCATGCAAATACAAGAAGCTCAACTCTCAGAATAAATTATGCATTGGAGTCGATCGAATGCATACAGTGTCAATAATTCAATTTCTATTTTAAATTTATGAAACCATTAGATCGTAATTAAATTGGTTGACACACTGACCCATATGTACAGGAGAAATTGAAGATGGAAATCGGCTTATTAACGTAAATTTGTATAGCGACAAGGAATTGATTGACCAATTGCACTGCTATACATTTTTAGCGAACATTGTTCCTTATTTGCTCGAGGGCAGGGCTACCAATTATGCTCTGTGGCATATAATTTAATACTTGAAAACTGGCGGGTAGAATTTTAATCAAGGCAAGTCAAATATCACTAGATCGCGTCATTTTGACACTTAAATTTCACTTTTGAAATTTATTATTTTCCTAGTGTGCCGTTTTTGTTCATAGCAATGGGATAAGCAATTTGATACGAAGCTCAAATACATGATTCAGTTTCCTTTCGTGCATTTCCTGTGGAATCCAATTGCGAATACTCCCTTTTATCTTTAAAAAATCAAACTTCTTTACCTGTCAATTCCTTATGAACATTCTCGAAATGTTCTTTTAATTTGCTCGGTTTCATGTTCTCTATGCCAAGAACTTTATTGCATATAACACACTGAAGCTTTTCTATATTCATGTCAAAAATATTCGTGAAAACCTATTGTAGAAATGCTTCTTTATACAAGCATTTTTTTTCTCTAAAAGTAGAAGTAAATTCACTTAAAATACTGTTACAAATACGAAACGGCAAAATAGTGCTCGAGTAAATTGAAAACGAATCGTTTCCGTGTGCCTTCATCCCTTTACTTGCGAGAAGGATTGCTAGAAAAGGATTAGAACACAGTGAGAAACTTATTGGAAGAGAATGCAAGCCACATGAGACTCATATATCATTATATTATTATATCTGCATACCAAAAATTAATAGCGTCATTACCCCCGTACAATAGTCATTTTACCCTTCGGAGGGTAATTACCCCCAGGTTAGGAACCGCTGGTCTTATTTGGAGGCTTATTTATATAATTTATATTTTTGAGTTAATTTTATGTCTGAAACGCATCAATGCATGAATTTGCATTGATGCGTTCAGACATATATATCACGCATTGAAATGATTAAATCCGTAATCATCGCAGGTGTTTTAATTGATGTAAAAGGGTGGGTATGCTTTTCGCGATGTTTATTTTGACGAAAACCTTTTAAGTCGGTTATGCATACAATATGTAGAGAAGCTAAGTACTGGATGAACAAAATCCGAGTGCTATTTTTGATTATCACAAGACAGTCTTACGAGATAAATGCAAGTGCGTACTTCTGATTAAACAATGGAACAATTTCCATAAAAGGAAGATTGGCGAAGGCTTCTGTGCAGTCGTTCCTGTGTGAATTAACACCTGAATTAACTTTCCCCTAATGAAATCGGCTAAGTGAGTTAGGAAGTGACGTAATTTGGGACAACCCAAGCTAGACACAAATAGACAAATAATCTTCTGCATTGAAGACAAACGAACCTCGCCGCGATTTACAACAGTAATTTGATTTCTGTTTACAAAATTACACCATATAGTGCAGTTGCAATTAAGGGAAGTGATCCGACTCAGCTTAGATGTATTAACGTATGTTGAATCCTACAGTCGAACATGTTTTCACAGTAAACACAGTTGGCTAATTGAACTGTATTAATTTGAATCTAATTACACACCGGCAATGGTGTGCTAAAATTATCCATTATTATTCAGGCAAATGCTCAAACAATGTTTTGGCTTCTTTATTTCCTTAAGATATCCATTTGAGATGAGCAAGTTTAGTATGTCGATTACATGAGCCCATTCGAGGATATTGCGCCCATAACAAAGAGCACTTCACTCGAGCATCTGCAATTTGCTTCTTCGCTTTATAAAAGATCTCCGATATTTTCTATCGGGGCGACGCGCTCGGAGTACTCTCAAACAGTCTGGTATAAATAATTGCTGGACATTATTGAAATTCCACCAATACGTCGCGAAGCGGGGGTTTTCGATACCCCGGGATAAAAACTCGCCCGGCAAATGTGTCGGAACGTGCTCACCCAGTGTTCGGTTTGTTGATTTTGGGTGATGGAATCGTTTAATGGTACCTGCTTGGTCGGAAGGACGAAGGTTTAATCATGCGCTGTTTGCTCATGAGGAGGAGTAAAACCGCGATGGGAAGACGCGAATGGCAGCGAGCGATGGGGCGTAATACGAATTTGATGAATATTTCTTTAAATTATGTTGATTGCCAACATATCGATTATATAACACTAGGTTTGCCGATATAGCTCCGCTAATATTCGTTCAAATTGACGGATAAGTATAAACACGCTGTTTCTGTAAAAAAAAAAAAGTGTATATCAGTTAAATCAATAAATACACGAAATAAGATTTTTATAAAATGAAAAAACCGATTTTAACTGAATGTAAAGTTTTTGTGCCGCTTTGCTGTGTCTTTTGCATAAAGTAGATATTAGAAATGTGGCATATTTTTTTATTGATTATGGTTGATAATTTTATACTAAAATTAATAGTAATAATAAGTTCATAAATAGTGAATGATATTCTACATCTCTGAATGTTGATTATGTACTGTAACAGGAGAATCACTCAAGCTTTTTAAGCAAGAGCTTTGTCTTCTTTCCATACCACATAATTCTTGTATTTTATTAGCTATAGGAGCTTGAACTCGTGAAACGTTAAGTATTTTAATTTTTTGCATGTTCTGCATATACTGTTCAATGTCGCTCGCTTCTTAATGTGAATCGAGGCATTCTCATTAGTGGACTCTTATTCAAGAAGTACTCAGCTGTTTTTGCGTCGAGTGCTTCTATTTTTCTCAAAGATTTTACAATGTATATTTTTACGTCTAGGGTTTTACTCTAAAGATGTCCTATCAGTTTTAAAAAGCTTTTTCTGATTATCTCTATTCTGGTTTAATTTCTTGTAATTTGAGCATTTATCTTAACTTAGCTAAGGGGTTAATTCTTTAAGATGATAGAGTAGTTTCTTCATTTTTATAAATATTTATACTTTTTTCGCATTTATTTTTAGTTCATGTCTATTGATCGATGCATTTATATTGGTTATCATCCTTTACTAACTAGTCCATACTGTAGACAAAAACAAATTCATCAACAGCCTTATGAAATATTATGATATTTAATAAGTTTTACAAAAATGCAATCATAAAAATGTTATGGTATTCAACATCTGCATGACGTGCAAGAAAACATAAAAAGACACCATCGTAATTGTAAGCATTTGTTGGATTTCATTACAGTCATTAAGTTCATTATGTGTCTGAAATTATTACCATATGCTTTATGTCGTCTATTCATTTTTCATCGTGAAATTTATGATACCCATTAGATGAATACACGTGAATCAATTTCCAAAATTGTTTCATATGAACATGGCTATCTACAATCTTTCACCATTTGCCTAATATGAAATGTCTAGACAGCTTTATAAGGCCTCCATATGATATTGATAAAAAAAAGTTTATTGAACTTCTCGAACCGATTTATAACTTTCAACCCCTTTTCTATCTTTTATTGTGGAACGTATAAATTACCTTTGATCCGGTTTTTATTTCCGGGGACCCCGCTTCCAGACTACTAAATCTAAGCGATGCCTACTATATCTATTGGCGTACTTGGAAGATTTATTTCAGTTGCTTGGAAAGAGCGATCCTCGTGTATAGGTATAATCCGGTTACATTACGACAAATAAAATATCTGGTTCGGTCTAATACAGTATTTGAATTGAAATATCAAAGGGATGCTCGCGGAAATGCAGAAATGCTGCTATAAAACAATCGGGCGCACTTTCAATTAAATGTTAAAAATTATTCTAATTTGCACATAATATAAAATATAATTTATATCCCATTCCGGTTAATAGAAGCGTTATTATTGTGATATGTGCCCTTTTAATCCCCATGATTTATTCATGGCATATGTATGTATTATGTTATAGCCAAATTTCTGTCGTTCAAGAAACACCACAGTGCCCCCGACTCTCAGATATCGGTGCCCTAATAATTCTTTACGGCTGTTATTGGTTTGGGCCCCCACCGACCCTAGATCCGGACCTGATCCTCGGCAGAGACCTGGGATTTGAGGGTGCACCCGACAGGACCTATTGGATCCTTTCGCGTCTTTGAGTCGGCCATAAAGATGGTGAGATATACGTGCAGGGGGCTCGTGATGGATATTTCATACCGCTGGATATTTCATCCCCCTGGCCGTACACCACCGGCCGCAGATGAATACATAAGAGTTGCATAAAATATGTGAAATTTTATTCAGGGTCCGATAATTCTATGAAGTCGTTCATAAAAATATGCTTTTTTATCGATGCCTAAATAGGGGATTTTACAACAATTTATCGTGCGGATCAAATATAATTTTCGATCATTTTTGCATCCCCAATGTTTTATTAACTCCTAAAATTCGCTCGATATGGTGTTAAATTGAGAAATATATTATGAAAAAAGTATTTACTGTACTTGAAACGTTAAATTTGGTAAATTACTCGAGCATATTTTCTGGAAATAAAATTAATAATTTTCAACGCAATGCAACGCAAACTTCAATAGTAAATTTACAGTAAGTAGATTTATCTGCTACTTTTATTGCATAGTTACGTATTAAATCAACACATTTTTGTTTTGATACGCGAAATTGCTCGTAAAAATTGATACAAAATTAAAAGGTGTGTTATAACTAGCTCAAGAGCTAAAAATTTGATACGCTCGTAGCTTTATCCATTTTCAGTATTTGAAGTTAAAACACAGATTATAAATAAAGGAGTCGTTGGGATTTAATCAATTATGACCTAGGCAAATCCTTTTAATCTCATTAGTACTTTTATGGTGTTTTATTCATTCGATTACAGCTATTCTCTTGATTATATATATTTCAGTACATTTACTTTTCAAGTTATATTTTTTCTGCTTGTTAGTAAAATTATTAAAATATTAAGTTTATCTTTAATTTGCAGTCATACAGCTCCAATCAAATCTGTATTAACTATAATATGTTTCAAAAGATAAATGATATCTTTAGCCTTTCATTATATTAGCCAATATATTTGTTATATTTCATCCATTGTAGTAGTTTGTATAGTTTTCAAAACTTTCATTCTTCATGTATAACCCCGATTTGTTATATTAAACAAAGTGTATGATCAAATATTTTAATCTATAGGCAAAGCTCTAATCCCAGCATTACGCTCAACCTTCTGAAAGCACACTACCTTATCATTGAATGTGCTTTTAGGCATATTTACCACATTCCCTAAATAAATATATGCATTCGCCTCCTCTAATTTTATACCATTTATGCTAATATCCTCATTTGCAAATTAGCTTTGTTTTGCTCAAATATTCCGTGGGCTTATTTAAATTTGGGTATAAAATTGAAGCAAATGAGTTGATAATTGGATAATTTTAAGAACGTATTCTTCTTATTATTATATCATATACGTTTATTAGAAGTGAGGTGAATTTTATTATGATATATTCTTGTTACTTATTACGTATGATATAGTTTTCTTACGATGCTATTTTCATTATCCGACGTAAATCATCTCCATTGAAGATCTAGCGGTAAAAGATCTTTATCTTATTGTCTTCGACATATGTTTAAATATAGGATAAGGTCAATTAATGAGTGGCGAAATAAAAATGGTATTATGACTGTTGTTCCATATCGGAAACTCATATGTAGCTCTCTTGTGCATAATTATTCAAGAACTAGAAAATTAGGACAGATCTAATTTTTTAAATGATTAATCGGAAACACGCTTATCAAAAGGATAGACTTATTTTATTATTTATTATTATATGACAAATCTTACAGAATTGGGCAGGAAATTGTTATGGGAATGATGGACATTCTCGTTGTCTAAGCGTAGCTCAAATATCATCCCGACATGAGAGTACACCCTTCAATGAATCACGTAATCGGAGATTCCGAGCTCCCACGGGATATTGTTCATTTTACGCTTAAGTAACAAAAATTGTATCCCGAATGAATGCATACGAGCCGCGGTGCTTTTTAATTCATCAAGCTTCCATAAAGAGCTTTCAACGACCGCGGATGCGTCGCGTTCGCTTTATTCTTCGGTTGCTTTTCAAAGAAGCGAAACGAGCGAATTGCATCAGCAGCAAAATGGCAAACAAAATCATCCATGAGTGTACAGGTTAAGACATCGGTACCCATTGATTGCTTTCTGCTCCTTTAATCAAGTTTTCCCACAGTCAACGTCTCTATATATATCGCGGTCCTTCATCCTCAAGCCAGGTGTATTGAACATCAGACCTTAATATTTTCAGCATATCAAACATATTTCTTTTGATACATATTAACAACCTCAGCGTATGTATTCAGCATTCGCAGAGATATGAATAGAAAAGAATTTTGAATGTATTTTAATACATCACCATGCAAAATACTCAAAAGACTCGGATGTCTTGCAATGCTCTTCATAAACAAAGAAAATGTGTTAAAATATAGCCAGGGAAATTGCGTAATTTCATGAAAATGGATATAAAATACCTGATATTTTCAAAATGTTTTTTATATTAAAATTTGAGGCTCCACAAAAAATATCCTCCCAACTAAATTGCATAGAAAAGATTTTCCCAGTGCATAAAATAGTTGAACTTAGTAAAATTACTACACATAATTAATTCATTTCTTTACATTTTTAATTTAGTTTTAGACGCTATTGAAGGAGATCTATAGTTTTCAAAACTATTAATGCATTCAATATTAAAAACGTGTCACATTCATTGTATCTGAAAAACTGCGTTAGTTTAGCTATTTTAATCTATGGATACGAAGGGTTAAACACTTGTTATAATTAACTAAGCATATGTATTGAATTCGGTTTAAATGTTATATTATACATATTCAGTTGAATCATATTTTTTTTTATTTGGAAAAAGGTTCTTCATGGCTTTTAACAGCGAGTTCCCTCTTTATTCCTATTGAGTACATTTCTTTTCATTCATATTGCAGAATCCGCTTTGTTTGCCTCCAGTGCTGATATCCGCCCCCGTGTTCCCATATTGCATTCATTTTTCAAATACGAGAAGAATTAATAACAAACAAAAAAATACCAGTGTGAAGACTTATCTTCTCTTAAGCGATGTGCTCTTATTACGCACCGTTTGCGAATGCTTTAAATATTTATTCCGATATTTTCTAATATGGAAAATGCGAGAATTCTTCGCCGGTAAAAATAAAATCAAAGGCCTATAAAGAGACAGTTGATTCGTCGGTGGTAAAAATACACGTTTTTATGTGTTTCTTTTTACAATTCTGGTGCGAGAATGTAAGAAGTTGAAGCACTCGTAATAAAGCGAAATATGAATTCTCTACTTCTGTTTTATACGAGATCATGTTGCGCATTTCTCATTTTGTAAATGTTCCTTTTTGTGTGAAGCACTTAAGTTTTTTAAATTTGAACACTCTTGCATATTATTTTGGATGAAATGTTTGTACATTTGTGAAATACTCTTTTCCATCCAAAAGGACGTTCATTGTTCGAATGCACACAATTTTGTATTTAGCTCCATATAAATCAATGTATTGGATTAGAGCATTTACGATGATAATAAAGCGACTCTCATTCAACATCGGAATGCCTTCGTTGTATTATATTGTAGTTCAGCGGTTTTGTTTTCCTCTTTCATCGGGTTTATTGACTTTTATTTCATTTCCGAAAGGGTCTATAATTGAATTTTATTTCGTTTTTTTCCACCACAATGGAAGACATTCATAGTTTTCAGACTAACTATATTTTCAACTTCGCACATGAGCGACGAACCAATTTATTTTTTCGATATACACAGACGAAGAGGTGCGCTGCACCAGTTCAGGAATCGACATACTAAACCAAATATCCACAGGAAACCCTTCAATTAGTATTCCTTGGGCGATTTCCCTTTTACCGGGGAGCTACTCGAAAACTCAATCTACAAATTCCTAAACTCCCTTTGTACACCACACGTGGAACGTTCCCATTGTTGCCTAAGCAAAAATAAGACCAAACAATCCAAACTATTCCTAATTCGGCGAGCGGATTCAGGTTTCGCTCCGGTGGATTGATTGATGGATTGTATTTTTACTTATCCTGTAAAAACGCTCCTTACGAATATCCAAGAGTTTAAATTACATCAAATAAAAAAACTCAACATATTGCATTTCAAAATCTTACTTAAAAGATCCTTGAAAATATTCAAAGAAATAATAAATACTTGTGTTGTAAAGAAACCCAAAAGGAACCGAACTTTTAAAAAAAAAAATATTTGGTGAATTTCTCGTATTGAAATAATTTTAACCCCTTTCCAATCGTATTTTTTTAGATTGGGGATAGTGATAGCTTGTAATTATTTTCTTGGGGTTTTCATGCTTCATACTCGACATTTCTAATGAAATGATAATTTAAAAAGGTCATAATGAACAGAATGCCTCATAATGTCAACATACGAATGGACGTTGAAATTCATTTGGCGACATAATGTCGACTTATATGGAATGCGTTTTAAAAGCAATATTTGAGGAAAACATCGTCCAAAATTTTAAAGTATTTCATCCCTCATAATATAGAGTAGAAATACTAAAATAAAATTTGTTATCATTGCTTAATATTATTTCAATCAATGGTCGTGCAATTCATAAATATCCTTTCTAAAATATATATATTTTATCATTTCGGATCAAATAAATAATTGGTTTTAATGTGGAATAATTAATTTATAGCATAAGCTTTCTAATTGTCTTCAATGAACCTCTGCAGTGATCATAACATTTGGGTTTGGCAATTCGAAACGAATTATTCTGCTTACATCTCACTAAATGCAAGGAGTTTTGAATCGTTAACTCTAGCTTTGGGGTTGAAATGGGAATTTGATTGAAATAAAGCTGTCTAGTATTAACTTTAACTATCCCCTTGTTATTTCAATTTGCAAATTGATTTATTGATTTGATTTTGTAGAATATAGATGCATTTTCTTCAGTTCATATTTCTTTCAATATTTAACTCCATTTTCAAATTTTTCATTATTCTCATTCTCCAAACAATAAACATAGACACTCATTCAAAATATATATTTATAAAAGTTCAATAATATAACTATATGTTTATCTGAATCAATATAGTCAATCATAACTACCAACTGTTTTAGTAAGCACGGACTGTGAAAGATTTTAATGATTGATTGCTGACAGCCTGATTTTTTCAAACGAATTTATAAAATCCTGGAAATCAATTTTAATTGTTTGAATTCCAATCCATTTGAACTCCATCAGTCAATCATTGTGCTGATACCAAATAAAAATTGAAATTTCGATATCTCTGCGCCAAACATTTACAAAACACTGTTTCAAGCTTCCAAGGCTAGTCTTTCAATAATATTTGTTTTCTGTGAATTCAATGGCAAATAAAGCGTGCTGCTCGATGATTTAATTTGGATAACAGCCTCAAAAGGTAAGGGACGTTGTTCTAAACACAAATACGCTGTTCTGTTCCCGATGTTGATTATTGATATGCCACAGCTCTGAATTATAAACTATGCTGCGGTCTGCTGTGCTGAAATATCCAATGAAATGAATGGCAGCCGAGTTTGGTTTGCTGATGATCAATAAACTATAGGGATTGTTTAGCTCATGCTTGATTAAGTGGTCGGTTTCGATTTAAATTCATTTAGCGATGAACATATTTCTTTAAATCCAATGCAAATATTAGAGCAGTGACGATTAAACAAAAACAAAAAAATGTTGCCACCAGGGCGTGTAATGAGTTATTACGAATTCTTTTTGTGCTGTTTTTAAAAGATTAATTTAGCCCGGGAGACATTCATTGCGAACCAAATGAAATAAACCCATTTTTCCTATTACCGCGTAGGGAAGATCAAAGGAAGCGCACTCCTTTGACTCCAGCAACAATTTAGCGCATTGGGCACGAGGTGAAATTGCACAACGTAACAGAGACAGATTTATCTGATTTCCTTTGTTTTCCCATTCACATCCGATTCCTTGTTCCGCTACTTCGTCGATGGGATTATCGCGTTTTTCGAACCCGAACACTTCGTATAAATGGGACTTATTAATTATTTATGAGGACGAGTCTGGGCGCTGGAGACGCGGAGTCCTTCGCCGCGACCCATTTGTACCTGTTATTAATATTCATGACGCCCGGTTGTTTTTCAATATGCTGAAGGCTTTCGTGGGCTCTCTGGATTGGACTGAAGGATCTGCTGGATAAACAGGGATGATATTTTAGAGCGGCTATAGATTACGCAAGGGTTAGAAAGGCAGCTCTTTCGACAAAGACTTTCGTGACAATGACGGCCGGATAATTCGACACTATCCAATCAGACATTAAAGTTTTACTTCGAATGGACAAAAAAAATATGTATTCTTTCGTCTATAAGAAAATGATGATATTTCTAAGATTCCAAGCGTAAATCTAATCATTATTTACTTTCCTTTTGTCTTTCAACCTACTTCTTATATTAGCTATTAAAAACATTTAATCGATCTCGTCTGATCATCTTTGGAACTAATACCTATTTATTTTTCAATCAATATTTCAAATTCATCATATCGCAATTTCTGTATGCATTACTTATATTTAATTTATTTTGTAATATAGCGTATTTATATTATGCGTTGATCTGTCGCTTTACATATTTTAGGGTTGAAATTTCAATTAATTTATTATTCGATAAGGTAAGGTACAAACATTTAAAATAAGCACTACGATCAGTAGCATTTGACAGAAATAATCATTTGAAACCATATAATATATAATTAATTGGAAGGGTTGATAATAGACGACGAAGTGATATAATATGGATGTAATGCTATTATTATATTCCTGAAATAAAATGGATCCTACACGAAATCGAGCAATGATTTTATTTAACACATTCTAAATGGTTAAACATAAATGCAATCCAGCATTATTGTTGTATGAGGTAAGCACTAGATGGTTAGGAAGGAGATATCTATGTCTGTAGGCAGAAAATCAATAATCTAAGATTTGCAGATAACAATACTATTTGTAGCGCCAACCAGGAAATACCCAAACAATTATTGTGACGTCCTTATATATTCCATATTCATGTGTTGTAAGTTCAGTGGAAATTCAAAAAATCAAATCAATCCATCATCTCATGCCATTCTCATAGTCATAATTAAGCTTCAATGCAACGTCGACGATAAATTTTAAAAAGAATAAAATTATTTTTTCTTGTAATAAGGATATTTCAAAGCCGGAGTAATAACGATGTATACATCACGTATAATGTCGTCGACTGTGAAACTAAAAAGAATTGCAAAAAACGATTGCTATTGGCTAATTGATGACTTCAAAATGTTCGAATACCAGTCATTTCTGTGTGTCAGGGTATCAAACCATCTTTCGATTTTCAAAATACACCATAGTAGCCAAAGGGTTAAAATGTATTGCGATTTAAAAATTTATTTGAATTTGAACTTAAATATCGAGGAATCTTCAAAGACATGCTTCTGCACTACATTCCTGTTGTAAGTATTTGTTTTTAGTCTATATAAATATTTATTATTTTACACTTACGGATTTTTTGATTCTCGATACTTTATACAAAACTTTCTTAAGAAAACTAATTAAATATCTGAAATGCAAAAAGTTTATCTAATGCACTTTCACGATAAAACGGTCCATTTATTTCTTATGTTCATAAAAAATTGCATAGTGTATACAGTGTAAAAAGTGACGACATTGCGCATAAATAATAAATCTCAAAGTCTCTTTTGTGCTCGTTCAGGTTCGTTCATCATATCATCTGACATTGACAGAAGTATCATAAGCGTTTTACGTGCACTGAACTTTATTATGTAGAGCCACTGTAAGCTCTATTTTTGTACAATAGCACAAAATGTTAAATTGACATTTGGCTGGGCGTCTCAAAGACATCCCTCCGAATTGCATCAGGCTATATATTCACTTTATGTTCTCCCTTAATACGTTCTTCTTCGCAGCGACACTTTCTCGAGGTCTCTCGTGTTGTTGTTTTTGTTTAGGCTTTACGTACACCTCGAATAAATGTAAGATCACCGGCGAGAAGATGTAAGATTATTATACTCACGGGGTTGCATTGCAACCCCTTTCTTTTCATTCCGACCCCTCTAGATCCCGGAGTATATTTCCGCAGTGGGTATCCAGTGATCTTGGCACCGGGTGATCTTTATTTCGTTTTAAGTGCCACATTGGAATTTCTGCCCCCCCGTAACGATTCGCGGTACCTCAGCCCGAGCAATTTAATGGAAGATGAAGGTATCTTGGTAGGTTGCCTGGTGACTTATTGGATCAAACTGTTATTGCGTATATTAAGTCACTACGATGCCTATTAATTACGCAGAGAATTAAATTAAATTTGGCGTAGATGGAGCCAAAGCTGAGTATACAATTGATATAAGCGAAATTTAAACACTCCCTAATTTATCATTCTGCTTCACGAATCCTTTTGTGGATAGATGTCCTAATACAATACAATTAGGACGTATAACGGTGGATATGTACCCAATGAACGTGCAACGTTGGACCATAATGCGTCTGGCAATTCACTCTAGTTATGCATGTATAATTAATTTTGCTCTCCTTGAACATTTATGGCTTCAAATCTATTGTTTCTATAATATGAGCTTACAAAAGACTTTCTATGTTCTACAATTTGATTCAATTAGACTAACTTTATAAGATAATGCTAAAATATTATGACAAATATAAGATGCATTATTTTCCCAATATAACGATCAAACTTATCATTGTAATGTGTAATATTTTGAATATATAGTATTTTTATGTTTTATGATTGTACTTTGCGGGATCCATCTTCAAGATTATTTGATTCAGTGATGTAACTTAGGGGTTATAACCCCTCATAGGGCCAAGAAAGAATTCTTGAGAGTGCTGAGAGTCATGGCATACCATAAAAGTGTAAATAAAAGCTTCGAAAATATATTTTGAAAAATATAAATAATATTTTACTAAATAATTTTTTTATCAAACATATTTATTTAAATAAATAATACAAGTAAAAAAGTATGTATCATGAAAAGTATCATATGATCATTGTATGCCATTAAAATGTCATTCAAAAATATATTTTCTAAAATTTTAACATAGATTCGATCAACAAAAAGTTATTATTTGACTATAAATATAAGGTTTTGCAATAAAATATAGTGCTTCAAAGTATTGATGAATAAAAATGTATCCAAAAATTCAATCATAAAATTGCAGGGGAAACAATTTTCATGCAGTATTCATAGTATTTTCTTTTGAAAAACTTTCTACACAGTCCGATTCCGAAATTGAACACATGTGTCAAGAATTGTCATGCTCCTTATTGCTTCCGGCGGGGGGCTCGTAGCATATGGGGTCAAAGTTGCGGTTTTTCATATTTTATTCTCATATGTATTGCTGAGAAGCATCTTCGAGCAAAAATATGACCAAAGTTCTTCATCTACAAAGCGACTTAAATTTGCATACCGTGTCTTATGTTGTTGAACTACACGCGTGCAACATGTGATGCAATCCTCCTGCGAATGCCGCAGTATGTAAAAAAGCTTTCGAAAACTTTCCCTTCGATCCTCGACAGGGAAACTTTTCCAATAGGGCGTCTGCAGTTTCCCTGCGAGTGGGGTGGTTATTAAAAATTTCCCTCATCTCGGTCGATCCGGTGGCACCGTTCAGCGTCTCCTTTGTTGGAGGCACCAAAAGCCTTTTATTTCCTCACAACTCTCTGCATTCTGAGCACCACAATGGGTACAATGGATGTGTGGGGTGGAAGCGCCCCAACTTAGTACACATACATGGATGCACTTAGTGGCTGCATTCAATTGCAATGTTTATACGCTGCTGCATTGTTCCCAGATGGGAAATACTCCAATCGAAAAACATTTCATTACAAGAGAATGTCTTTATTGCCAATTAAACCATAAAACACTCTTCATGGCGGTTGTGTGGTTTTTTGCATTTTAAACTTAAGTGTTGATGCAACATTGTATGAGGGTGGTAAAGTGAGACCGTACGTGGGTCGCAAAATGCTGATGTTCGAGCTTATTTGCCTCTTAGAGGTCTTCGATAATGCTTTTATTTTCAAAGAAAAAACATTAAAAATACATACTTTATAAATTGATCTATCAGCTTTTATAAATCGTTTCAGTTTTTAGAGTCAGGAAAATAGGTCAAAATTTGTTCAAGATTTATTCTTGCAATTACACTACAAATTTCAAACCATTCGTATTGTGTATCTTTAATCAATTTATATATTATTATTCTTATAGGTTACTAAATTTTAATTATATGTTAAAATTTTCCCTAGAATGCTAACAATAATCAATTCGTCTAATACAGTGGATTTTATTGCTATTTTTCTTCGATTTAATTGATTTTCCGTCTAAATCTTTGTGATGGCATTCTTATTGGTCGTATAAGTTTTATCATTTTTTTACATAATTACATATGTTAAGTACTTGAAAAATTATTAGTCTACTATGATAAAAAAATCGTTAAAATTACCTTCGAAGTTAAACACGGCAATGCATATAAGAATATCTAGTATTTAATGGTATACTAATAAAGTCCCATAATTAAATTGTAAGATTCATAACTTAAATATTTTATTAACAAATTTATAAGTAACACGGTTGACGATCACATTTCTGAAATGCATAAACACTTGAACATCGTGCTAAAGTAGTAGTCAATGGCCCTCTATTATAGCTGCAAAAAGCCAATATGAAGAACGAAATGTCCATAACGTAAAAATGCTCAGAAGACTTAATTTTTTTTTAATTCTTCGACTTACTTCCATAACAATGTTATTAAACATCTTATGCTTCTAAAAAATGTATTCAATTTTTGGAGTATATATTATATAAAAGTTTTCGTCGCTTGTTGAAACAGAAATAAAATGATACATATGCTAATAAAGTAAATTTTATATAGCACTAGGAAGCATATATATTTGCTTGTAAAATCTGTTTTATGATTTTACAAAATAGAACAACTTTAATTACATGCTCCACAACCATAGCTAATTCATTATATCACTATGTAATATAGTTATAAACCCGTAACCATGATCTCGCTCCATCCAATTTCACTGCAAACTCTATATAATCAAATAGAGAATTAGCTTGGCAATGCCACTTTGTAATTTCATAGTTGGAATTCGGTGGAAAATATCATATTTCCCATGAAACATTCCCGGCTGGAAACCAAAAAGATGTTATTATTACGTATTATATTATGAGCAAGTTATAGTGGATGATTGATTGCTAGCAAAGTTGCAGACAGTTGATGGATGGTATGAAAATGTGTAAGAAGTATTTCGGACATGAAAATAAAATTCCTGAATCGTAAACACTAACTGATAGGAAACATTGTGTTGTATAGCGTAAAGGGTTTTAGAATTTACATTTTATTGAGAAACGTTAATTTAGTAACAAAACCCACTCATATTTTTTGTATCTTAACATTGATCAATTATGAAAATATATTATTGTTAAGAAAATCAAAATGTAAATCATTTTTAGATCTCATTTTTGTCGAAATTTAATCAAATTAGCAACATTCTTATTTTTATTATTTTTTGCTTGTCAGTGTTATTATTTTAATCTTATTTTGTGCATTATTTTTTTTAGTGCTTGGGTTAAAATGTTCAAGAATTTTATAATCATCTATATTAAATCTTAATAAGAAGTCGATTGAAACATCAAAATTGATAATAATCTTTACAAGGAAGTATTAGAATTGTGAGAGTCGCTCACATCACCAGTTGAATCAGATTTCAAAAAATTGAAACTACATAGAGCAGTGTATACATTTTTATAAGCTTATTGGCAATATGCAACAGATAAATACGTGCAATTTCTGGATGGCAATACAAAACATTTCATCGGGAACAAATGATTTCGAGATGAAAATTAAAATAAAAACCATCTTAACAATTTCAATTTAACATCGCAATTATTAAATAGAAAAAGGGAATGAAACCCTATAAGAATGATGAAATATAATGAAAAGTACAAATGAGTTTCAAAATTTTTCTACTAACTAAATTAAAATAACTAACATATTATGGATATAGCCTATTGAAAAGATACATTCATATAACGATATACGTTCGTCTGAGTAATCTAAGAAAAGATCTCACCATAGTCATCAGCTTAATAGTGATTTTTATTATGATTGAAGAAAATCGCCGATAAAATCCATACGCACTAGGCTATTAACCCCATTAAGTTTCCCTGATTATTTATTAAGGAAGCGTAGGTATTCGGTAATCTCCTCCCGTATCTTACACTCTTCAGCGATTGCACCCGTTTTTATCGCCAAGAGCCTGTTTCCAATCTTCCTAAATGGCTTTTATCCCCTTCCTGTATAATTTAATCCATGTACGAATGGAACCATCCAAATGCACTTCCTCCCAGCCGAATCATAGGAAGCTGGTTAAAGTCTCACGCTTCTTCGCCGCGATTATGATATCACTAGTATTTGCTGCTCGAAAGAGCACAAAGTTCTCCCTGGCGTTAATAACAACATTTCGTGTAAATAAAAATCTTCACATCCAACATTATTGTGATAGGCGTGGATTATTCAGCATCCATTGTAATGAGCACTCCGAGCTCCAATTATACAGCGTACAGGGGAACAACTGACATATTTAATTGTTTAAAAATACCAACAGTCGTTTAAGGGAAAATCAACATTAATTATAAACCTGCACGATGTTAACAATAATTGAATCGTGCGTTTAATTACTGCCGATCCAATCAAATAATTATTTTCAACCATTTTACGGAAATTCAGCCAAAAACGTGTGAATATCATCCAAAGTATAGCGGCTTGGATCCTGGACTCTTGTTATATACGAGCTAAAATCCAGATCGGTGAAAAAATAATTCGTTTATTAAGGAAATGGATTTATCTGCCTGTGGTATTTTGGACTTCTTATTGTTGTCTTTAATTTTGAAATGAACAGTAGATAATCTTTGGTTATGCGAGGAATATCGTCTTTTCTATTGTTTGTAGAGTTTTTCCCCATCGATGCTCTTTCTCGTAGTTGGAATGCTAACAATTTTGACATTCTTACTGATACGGTAGTCGTTCTTTAAGACTATGTTTCAAAGTTCGATCACTCTGTAGATGATTTATTTTCAAATTCAAATTTTACAACCCAATTTACAAAGGATCGATTTTCACCTAGTGAAGAGTTTATTCGAAATGTAATGCTTTATTGACAAGCAAGTCATGATTTGTAAAAGTAGCAATGAATATTAGATAAAGTGAGTACCAGCTTGCTGTTAAAAGAGCATTTAAGTATCTAATATGTTAAAACTATACAAAATATGAGAATTCAAATCTTTCATTTAAAAAACGAAAATATTTATGGGTACATCTTATATTTTTTATAGGGCGGGAATCTTTTTCTTTTTTTTCTTCCCCACTGATTATTGCCATGCCATATTTCAATAGTGTATTTATTATTATTTAATACACAGTATCTGAAAAAGGAATGCACTTTAATAACTGTATATTCATCAAGAGTTTTCTCACTCCTCAAATAAGTAATCACAACATTTACTTAATTGAAATATCTTGTCAATATGTCATATGCCGTTATCGTTTCTGTAGAGACGTTTGGAATATATATTATTGCCAAAGCGATCTAATAATATTAGCAACAAGTTTATCAAATAGTTTCTATTCCATGCATCTAATGTTGAATATATATTTATCACAAGTAAGACACGATGGTACATGAAAAATTACAATATATTGCCATGTAGTGTAGCGTTTTAGTTCCATTTCAAATATTTTTGTACTCAACACAAAAGATTCTCTTATGTGTATGGTTTTAAAAAAGCGTTATTCACGTAACATCTAAGGCGGAAACAATTTTTCAAATTTACTATGCATTCGCCTCGGTTTTCTTGAGTGCTCACATCCTTATCACAAAGAGCGCATGCAAGAGCTTGTACTTTATGCAATTTGCGATTGCAGCCGAACTGCAGTGAATTTGTTCGCCGTACATAATGGAAATTTTACAGTCGATATTTGAGAGCCGCAGAATAGACACTGCGAGATTAGTGTGAACGTGTGAAGCCGCAATATATCGTCGCCTATCCGTTTTGCCGGTTGCGAGCTTATTGTTCCGTGCTCCATTGTATTGTTCTGGCACGCACTAAATTATGCTTTTGTATATCTGCGGTCATTATAATTGCTCAAAATACGTGTTCTTATCGTGAAACTTGATTTTAAATGTTTGGGATGAATGGGTATTTTCGAACATCCAAAATGGCGACCGAATTATTTAGGATAAATTGTGCGAAAGCTCAAGTGTACGCCTTGCAGGCGTTTCTGTGTGTGTGTGGGTGTAATTCATTTTTTTTAGTATCCCCGTTTGATCACATTTTCACCTCCATGTTACGTCCACTTAGGTACGTACTTTGTCGTTTCTTCTTAGGGGTGACGAAATTAAGTTTTGAAACCTCCCCCAACGCTTTGGAGCCACTTTAAAGAGGTTCGGGGGGTTGCCCGATGAAGCTACTTACAAGCCACGTGATGTTTACGAAAAGCCTCAGAGAAAAACATTTTCACAGGCCGCAATAAAAGCGTAGCTCTGACGACAACCGCTTCAGGGCTTATTCTTTACAAATTTGAAACCTATTTGCTCTCCCCCCGTTTTTTCTTGCGCGATCTTCAAATATTGTCATTTTTACCATTTTTAGATAGTTCGCACTAACGATCATTAGTCTGCAATTAAAACGTTTGAAGCTGAGGGTCCTCTTTGGAGGATTGGAGCACGATGAGAATAATTTAAATGAGTTGTTCGAGAGGATTCCTCTAAAGAGAGTGCTCGTATGTTCGGTACTGCCGCATATGACTTTTAATGAGTTTCCAACGACCCACTGTTGGAAATTCTCTTCATCATATAATAACAAACTTCCTATCTTTAGTATAAGATGGAAAAATAATTCGAAACTCTTATTAAAAATTATACTCACCTGACACTACACACAATTGTCCAATGACATTGACAATTTTATCCGTATTAAAAGGGTCAAATACATTACACAATTACTACGCTGCTAATTATATATTACAATGATTTTAAAAAAATGAACAGATCAAGGGCAATCGTATAAAAACAATATAATCGGTAGTCGGCTTTGAGGATCAGGGTTTGATGCGTTTGCTAATCACTATTTAATGATTTTAATATAAAAAATGTAATTTTACTTTATATAAATATAAATACCATTCAAGTCTTTAACATCTTGCATCCGGATTGAACAAAAAATATCCATTGATGTTCATTTAAAAGAGGAAAAAATGTGCATTTAATAAATTGTATTAACAATTTTCGTCACCCATTAAGAGTTTTGTACATGAAATGGGGTCCATGAATGAATAAAGGTTTTAAATTTATCAATCTAAAAGTAATCTCCGTTCTCTGACGACGGGATCTTTATAAGACGCGAATCGGTTAATTCCAGTTTTTGCGAATATTCATTAAAAAATATTTAAAAATGGCATTCTCTCATGTTATATATAATTAAATGATAAGCAGGAATTCTAACAAGCGAGAAAAGCTTCAAACATTTGTTAGTATATTTACGCGATAATCGAATACTTCGCCCAAAACAATGCTAGAATTTATAACAGGGTAAAATTAATTTGTGTGTTTATGACTTGTTATATTTTAATAGCGTATATTTCTAGTCATATTTTTAGAGGGTAGTAAATGGGGTGAGTTATATCTACCTCTGCTTTTAAACTCCCCATTTGTCCATCACCAACACTTTGATCGATGTTCAAAGCAAAAATATTTTATGATTGTATAAAATTGTAGAAAATGAGAGAATTTTCAATTCAAAAACATTAATATTAATGTAATAAAAACCAACTTGAACTTATTACATATTTAAGGCGTGCCCTCTGTTTGCTCGGAGATGATTTTAAAGTTTACCGATTTTGATCACACAATTATGCTGGAACTCACATAAATTGCATTAAGTATGAATCGGTGAATTTAAATTCAAATGATGTATTGAACCGATTTTAATTCCTTGGCGTCCCGTATACGTTTTATTGTCCTCAAGGGATGAATAATTTTGTGCTAAACTAATTCATTGGACTGTTTCATATTAATTACTAAGAAGCTTTTTTGCGGCTGTCACATAGGGTTGACATGGTACATTGTAAAATATAGCTATCAACTCTTATTGAAAATAATTAAATCTAAGCATAGCATCAATGCAGTATTATAAAGCTCAGATTAAATATTAAATAAAATCAAGTCGATCAAATTCAGTTTAACATAATTGAATAAATTAATAATGGATCGCAACGCCAAACAAATTGAACTACAACTATTGGCATAGGACCTGAATCATATAAACGTATTAAATGTTCGTGTATAATTTATTTGTAATGAGTATTTATTTGAGTTAAATGTATATATTCATTGTTTGACTTATTCCTCTATTATCGTATTTCGTTGTTAGTCTTTGGTTTCAGTCCTGTGTGGCTAATGAAAGAAAAACATAAAGGATAGAGCATTGAAATAGTACGCTAAAAGTGACGCAGGAAACACCTACGGTCTCACATTAAGTTTCCCATAAAGCCTGAGGGGTGTTCGTCAACGCCATAAGGGCAACAGGTACGTGCGTCTAACAAAGCAACCCTAATTGTGCACGAGTATACTTAAAGGCTCGTTCTTCAACAAGGGCAAGCAGAAACAGGTCAAAAATGTCGCTTGGATTAAGAGTAAGGCTCAAAAAAGAAAAAAATGCGAATATATGCTTCAGATCGATAAAGAAAGCTGGACTTGCTTCAAATATATTCGCAATGTATGTCAGAATTTTTTGATGAAAATGAATCTCACAGCTATTAATAAACTGTTTTATATGGTGTAAAACATATGTCAGGCAAATTGCGATGTGTTTTAGTGTGTTGGCTGTAAATTATTATCATTATATCCGACGAGCTTTCATATTTGCACGAATTATAATAAATCAAAGCGAAATGGCCGTTGAGCGTATTTAGCTGACAACGAATCGCTCTGTCCGTGCAAATTAGTTATGAAAACACACAACTCCATATCAAATAGGGGGACATTTATCTTTGAGTGTCTATAAACGATGTCCGGAAGCAATTATCCTTTTACATTTTTAATTCTTCCTCCTCGAGATGAAAAGTCTTGTGGAAAATGCAATCAACTCACTCGAAAGCACACGATTAATATCTCGCATAATTCTGCTATAAAGTGTATTAAAACTCTGCACCGAAAAGAAAAACTTATACAAACACCTTTTTTGCTTTGAGCGACAAAAAATACACCTTCATTAAATTCACAGGAATTCGTAAACATAAAAAAACAACCCTTTCTTTCTTTGCGAGACTCAAAAGATACTCTTAATCTTTTGATCCTTTTAAGGAAAACTTATCAAAAGAGACATCTACATTATTATGAAGACGTAACCGACGATTCCACGGAAGACTCTTTTATATTAGAAATACATTACTTGTAAAAGAAATTAAAGTAATATTTTTAAGAAGTACAAACTTCACGTCCATTATAAGAGCGCATGATTTTTGAAGAAAACAATTAAAGATAGATACTTATTTTAAACGTAATAGATGCACTCGCTCAATAAAGATTAAGTAGTAAAGTAACTCACTTAGTAAAGAATCGAAGGGACTTATGCTATTTTTATTTTATATACATAACTGGTGTAAATCCATTCAAGAGGGACAATTGCATCACAAGGTTTTTATTTTCCGTCAACAATGCCCTTGGACACCCTTCCGACAAAATTACCACCACTTATGCGATTCAGCCCGAGGATCAGGGCGTTATTGCAACACAATTTTCTCGGAACCTTTCAAAAGCCTTCGAGGGATGTAACGAAGCAGACTTAGGGCTTTCAATGAACGTTGAAGTAGATTTCGACCGGAGATAGTCGATTATTGAAGCCTTTGATAACACCAAATTAAGTAAGAATGTCTTATCGAAATGGACATTTAGTTGTTGAAATCGATTGATATTTTGGACGTCTGTCTCGAGATTTCTCGAGAACTCTTTCGATAATTTTCGGCTTTAAATCATGAAATGTTGAAACATTATTGTGGATTATTGATGTCAACCGTTCTTTACTCGTCTTGGGCATTGAGTGCATTTAACAAATATTCTGAATGGGATTATTCTCTTTGGTTGGGTAAAGAGGGATTATTTTGAAGTTGCCATAAATATTATAAATCACTCCCTATTGCTGAAATATTTTTAGGAGAATATTTTTGCCGTAAATATAAATGTATATTGGAAAAAAATAGTCGATTTTGAAAATATTTTAAAATCAATTAATAGCAACATTTTGATATGAAAAAATGCGAGTTGGGTGGAAATAATTTAATATTATGAAAGCTATTCAAAAACATCAACGAAGCGTGAAATGAAGATACTCAGTCGTGAGAAATTTTTACCAATCACATCAATTATATTTTTTTAGCCATATTTCCGGAGGCATTGAAGATGTATTATGTTCAAATTTTGCTTAAACGATACGACAAACCCTTAACTAATGAAGAGCTATAGAAATTGAAATGCCATACGACGTCTCTTAGAAACCGTTCCCATGTGAAAGTTAACTGACAAAACCATTGAATAGGACTTTTCTTTTCACAATCAATGCATGGATTTTTTAAGAAAAATAAACAACGAAAATTACAGTGCGAATAAGTGCAGTGTAGTATGTTTTTAATGGATTATTTTACCGTTTTTCACATTCTTTGTATAATAAACGTAGATAGATCAAGTAAGCACTAGATTATTTTTTGCAATGCAAAACCAACTAATAATTAATATTTTCCGTTAACCGTAAACACCTAAAAAAAAATCTGTGATCAACGATGGTTATCTGTATTATATTGTTAAGAGTGCTAATTTTAACTATGAAAACATCAAATTGGTAATACTTTATTTGGTGAACTCTTTAGTGTCTTTGTTTATTCAGATTTGCAAAAAATCTTTAATCTAGGAACTTGATTTTCATTTCAATGGATGTAATTTGGATGGTATCAATCACAAAATTATATTCACTTGGATCTATGGGGTACGTGGTTAGAAAGGCATCGAAGAATGTTTCCAGGCTCATTATTAAAACAGAGATATTCGAAGGCGTCTCAAGGTAAACAAAGATCCGTAGACGGGAGTCCATCATCCTTTATTTGTACAAAAGAAATTCTCCGGGACGCCAGAGGAGATTCTCCGTCTTGTAATTACCATGTCTACTCCATTACACCCCGTGCGAGTCTACCTGCACCAGGGGAGTTTCTTCCCTTTTCTTTACGATTTAACTTTTCGTATAAAATTACCTCCTAAACGAGCATTCGTTACATTGTTACCTCGCGTAACTGTGTCACGGGTGACTAATAAAAACTCTTCCGTGAAAGTATGACGGATGGCTCTAATTTTAACACATTCACGACCGAGATAAAAATAAGCCCCCGTGCAACTTTTCATATCATCCACTTTATTACGGCCCGAGCGGCTTCCTCCTATGAATAGGCATTATATAAGTAATCCATTGAATGTCTCCGACCGAGAATGTACTACGACTGCAGCTAGGCTGTTTGCTAATGAGCTCATTGTGAAAAGGACATGTTTCCAGCCACTCCGTACTTCCTGTCCGTCATTAATCACGTACTGTCTACTCGTTGTCTTTCGGCTCATTTTACAAAAGGACACCCCGTGTCGGTATTCAGGGACTTTTTTTAATTATCCTCAAATCTTTTTTTTTAAATTTAAATAAAACCTTTGAGCGCGTCAACGCCGTTATCTCGACAGCGAATTTTTGACACTCCAAGGGGATATAAATTAACGCGTCAAATTAATTCACATTTGACTTTTATTCCCTCTAAATTACACACGCTAAATATGAAGAAATTCTAATGTTATTCATTACAAAATTTAACAAACATTTTTTTTCTTATAGAATCTACCAATATTTTAAGCATGTCTCTTTTGTACCTTTAATCTTTGACAAATACGGCAGTCGTAACAGTAATGCATGTGGTGGGACTTGGATCGATGAGCACTCAGGATGTTCTGGTGTACAACATCTATCAACCATTGGACGTCCTTCCAACTATAATTTTATCAGAAAGTTTTTATTATCATACCAAATTTTATGTAAAATCAGCAATGGATTTTAGATTATTTAAATATAATATCTGATATTTCCCTATAAAAAAATTATCTATTAAATAATAATAAAATATTTTCAGTTTGCTAATAAAATAGTCCTCTGTTTGTTGATCCCTCTGAAAACTTTTTGTATAATACTTACGAACTCAAATTTCAAACCTAATCCAATACAAGTATTATACCCGAAATATAAAACAATTAGGTTTAATATTATTGATTGAAAGCTGGAGAAGATATTTGATATTGTCAAGAGTCTTTGGAAGATTGTTGATTGATCACTAAGGGCTAAAAAATTAACACTTGCATATCAATTTTCAATACATACTAATATATTCTTATTTTGTTACAGATTTCAGTCGAAAAAAATACAACTTAACGCCATTTACACGTAGTTTTAACGGTAAGTTCTATTATTACTTTATTCATGTTTCGTAAAGTTAAGTTAAATTCGCGTTATTATTAAATTTCATATTCTGCGGAAAGGGATGAACGATGAGTTTGTTCATATTTTAAATTGATAACTGCGGGCACGCCATGTTTGAAGCAATGAATCACACCATTCCAGCTTGTGTTTTACGATAGCACTCATACAAAATTAATCCAACGTACATAATGATTTTAAAACATTTTCGAATTTAGCGACAGTTGCTATATCAGACAGCTAACAGTTCGAATACGCCAACGATAATATTTAGTGATACAAAGGATAGTTTGGGAAAGTGTCCCTGCGCCCAATAGAGCCGAAATAATCGGTTATCTAGTTGCGCCCACTCTCTAAGCGCCCTTCCATTAACAATACTTATCGTCGAACACCATTATTATTGCCGCAACCCCCCCCCATAAACATATTTCTTCTCTCGTAAATGGGACTATATTAAAATAGGCCATTAACGATTTATTAATGTACTGTTTGGTATATATTGCAGTATGCTCTAGTACCAATCGATAATTAGAGATTCCGGCGACTTTGCAAGCAATTAAAGACAAATATATTGACTCAGCAACTGAGAGATTAACTTAAAGACATACGTTGCTAGTTAAGAAAGGAATAGGGGTACTGTAAATTTACCTTTTCTTAATGATACCTCATCCCCTTTCAGACGTTCTTGTGTAATTAAATACCAAATTCACCTATATTGCTTGCTTCTGGTGATAGCTTTGTAAACCGATGAAGATCTTAGCCTCTAGGGCTTGTCAATTATATTCGACTAGATGATATTTTTATAGGGAAAGCTTCAGTTACGTTTTACCCTTATTAGAAAACCGTACCAGGACTACTTCAATCAAAGTGTTTGAACTCATCCACAAAGGCAAATCCAGAGAAGTTTGTAAATAACACCTAAAAAGGGTTAATGGTTGATTCCGAATTAAATTTATCAGAAAAGTATTATTTTTCGTATGTTATATCTGTAATAATTTCAATATGCAATTTTATCATATTAATTAAACTAAAGATGATTTGCAATAAATAATGTTGAAGCTCTTAAATCACTCATGATTGCCTTTAATATTATCCCCATCGGCATTTAGTTCTCCTTTATTTTATTTTTTAAATATTCAAAATATTTTTCTTCTGATAGAGTTTTAGATACAAGATTTGCAAAGTCCTTCGGCAAATGTAAATAAATAAACTAAATTTATATCGGACGATGTTTTCTAAGCACGCGTGTCCTTTCACTCAATTATGCACAGCCCGCACAAGGACCGCTCTATTTTTCCAATGGATTCCGTTTTTGTTTTGGTATTTTGCCATCAATTATTAGCGCCAGCCATTAGGCTTTCGGCAAGAAGTAGTATCTGGTAGCATAAATCGCCATCTTGGGACCCCCTGGCCATTAGAAGACCCATGTGCGTACTCACTTAACCGGCCTATCCGTGTTGCTAAACACACTTTATGACTCCGCTACTACCCTCAAGCTGGAAGAATATCGCAATTATTCAGCTAAGTGTGAAACAAGCATTAATTAATATTTAAAATAGCATTAAATTCCATTCCCGAAGGTTGTCATTGTGCATTTAAATACTGCGAGTTGCCGGAATAATTACACGACAAATGTATATTAATTCATCAAAGAGGACAAAGTTTGATTGTGTTTGTAACTGTGTCATCAAAAGTTACGATAGTGGCTTTCAGACTTTTGAAGAACTACAACCAACCCTTAAGACTTGTTAATTAATCGGATTAGGAGGCGTTTTCGACAGTTATTCTAAGCCATTGGCCATCTAAACCTAAATAAACGAAGTCGTAAGATAAATTTAAATTCAATTTCTGTTTGAATGATCTATTTAATTGAAATGGATAAAAATGTTATTAATAGGCAATTTCCCGAACTATCATATATCCATGCATGTCGCATAGGTTCAATGAATTATAGGCAACATTTAGGCATTCGTGGGGGTTATCCTAATGGTTTTGATATCCCCTTTGTGTATGACATTATATATCGAGGTTCAGATGTATTTGAGCTTCCAGAAGTGAATGGTTAGCACGACACGTGAAGAATTAACAAATTACAAGCTGCGTTAGACTCCCTCCTGTATTAAGTGGCACGTGCAACTTTACCTAATAAAGAAATAGCTCCATTCACCGCAATTTATTGAGCTTCTCAAAATGTGTCACTTAAAAAATAAACACTACACTAGAGTATGACGATAAGTTCATCGACTAACTGATAAATTCTATTATGATATAAAAATGCTTCATATCAATTTATGAAGCTAAAGAGGAAGTTATGAAAATGTTAGATGTAACTAATGAAAAACTAAGCCGCAAACATTGATAAAAATTCTAAGATGATCTCATAAAATGTATACAACCAATCAGTAATTGAATTTTTCTGTTAGCTAAAATGAGATAATATATGAACACGAAATGATGACAAACAAATTTATTATTTTAAAAAAAGATTCAGAATTTTTAGTATATATGACTTGTTCCCGTAAAAAATATTTTATTCCTAGGAAAAATCTATAAAGATCGAATCTATGCTATAAAGGATATGATGCCACCTTAACAAGTCGGTGATGGGAATTTTGTTTATATTTTTAATATCTATCATTAATTTTTTTTAATATTTCGGATTTAAATTTAATATATAATCAAGTTATAAATATTATAATAAATTTGATATCGATCTAAATGATCATCTGTGATAATTTTGATCTATTATGAGATGTAAAAAAAATATGTTTATTAAAGGGTTGTTAACATTCCAACATCGTCGATTTTCCAGTTTTCTGAATGAACTGTTAAGTAAACTATAAAAAAATGTTGACCTCATCTTTCGAATCATTTCTTTATAATAGTCAATATTATTATCAAGTTTTTTGAAATGCTTCTTTTGCATAAATAATATATGTATTATGATCAAGGCTTCGAACCAAAACTGAACCGAAAACTGGTAAAACCGTTATTGTTAACGGAATGAAAACCATAACCTAACCGATATAAGTATTAGGAACTGAACGGAAACAGAAATTTGAAATTTAAAAAATAACAGTTCGAAATCCTGATTGTATTGTATTTATTGCTCCCAAGAATAATTTATAGTAAACCAATATAAATTCGATATTAGAATCGAAATAGAGCACAATGAATATCTCATCAATGTTCAATCGGCCCACAATGGACTGTGCGACCCCCAATTTAAGGACCTCGGGATGGGGAACTTCTATTTGTGGGTCCAGTTACGTGTTCCCCTATTTCTTGTTATTTTGTTGTTCCAATTCATTTCTTCGTTGGCATATTGTGCCCGACTGAATGACCAGAAGCGTCATAAGCTTCTGGCACGAATTGCTTTTCCACTTCCTTCCACACCCCGCAGACGCATATTGCATGATAATGCTACATAAAAGGAAATTTCATCGTGAAATATTATAAATTGAATAGAATCGCATCCTTATCACATAAGTTGAAATCACAATGGAAACATTGAAACCATTGTTTTTCATTTATCGCACGTCCGGTGGTTCGAGAGGGCAGATGAGATTCTTCTTGTAACACGACTCTGTTCAGCAGATATGCCCAACGCGTGATATGAATATTAATATGTTTTTCTTGGAAAACATTTTTAACGAAAAACGGCTCTGTTTAGTCACCAAGGCAAAATGTGAATCACAAGATAAATGCGTCTGGCTTTTTGTTCAGTAATCGGAAGCTAAATCGACTGAACTTTTCCGAGAGCCTGGACGCTTACTCAGAGGCTGTCCATCTCTTGAAAACTGAGAATGTTTCACGCCCACGGATCGGCATCGTCGAAAATGAGACGTTCTAGGAAAATATAAGGACGGACCTTCCCACAGCCATTATGTTAGACAAATTTATCGAAGTTGTGGGTTGAAATATTTTATTTCCGCCAAACAAATCAAGTTCACCCCAGTTGGACAGGGTAGCTGAAAGTGCAGCTGGGCAAGGAGGGTGAGGTAGACAATTCACGTCCAAAGTTTCTACTAAAACGGAAAATAGGAAAATACGTGCTGTGAACACATAACACCGCGTCTACAAACTGCCCACCTAGATTTTTATACAAATAGAACATAAAGCCCTGCTCCCGCTGCGAGAAGCCCTGTCAGCCTTTTAACGGCGAAAAGATATATTTAGATAAGGAACCACCGACACGCCAATTACTGTTGTAAATTTTAATATAAGTTATTTGGGCATAAAAAAATATTTTTATTGTCACGTGATAGTGTCGGGAGAATTTGTACGATCTATAAAACGAAGAATAAAGGAGCATTCATTGGACCCCCAACGTTTTAAGCAAGACCACATGTATAATAAAAGCTCCCTTTAAAGGGAATTAAGGCCGTATTTTAGACAGTTTTATACGATTCACGAGCCTCAAAATTACCGTATTTCATTAAGAGTATACGGCTACATGAAATGTGCTTTAAATAAATTTTCATATGCAACATAAATAATTATATTTTCAATTTAATCAACTGCATAAACGAAAAAGTTATTTTTTTACTCTTAATCAATGAATACATAGTGTTTTCTAATAGGAATTGCGGTTTTTTATAAAACATTTAAATCATTGAGTGAGAAGGAATAATGTCGGGTCGTACAAGACACATTCATTTCATGATCAATGTTTTGTAGATATTTAACAGCCTATAATTTTAAAATAGAAATTTGCGTTTCGAAAAATATCGCCTGATTGATATTTAATTAAATTCCAAACGACTATAATGGATCAATTTTATTTCTTAAATGTTTTTCGGCACGCTTTTAATTATTATTTTTTTATCGTATCCCTCCCTTTTTAATGCACTTCATTCAATTTTCGATGAATTCCCAATAGACTTAAATATTTTCCAGCGATCTAAGAACAAAGCTGTACCCATCTATGTTCAAACCTCGTCCTCCAGATAAACGGCAAGGTAAATCGCAGGCGAGTATTACTGGAACCGAGGGGAATCCCTCGGGACGAATATTTTGCATCACACGGTGTTTATAAATCTACGACAAATTATAATTTTAAAATAATTAACGCGCTTTAAGCACGTGATATATAATCAACAAACAGGCAAAACACGTGTGGAAAATCTCATCGGGACTAAAGGGCCACACATGACGAGAAATTTATTGTTGCGTGCAGAAGCAATGTATGCTGGTGGCATAAATAGTTGTATATTCGCAATCCTTATCGTGGCTTGAATGTTGCAGAATTTATACCTGGCTGAACTGCATTCATATTTCCTCTTTATTTATTTTTTTAATACTGAATTGAGAGCAAACATAAAAATCTTGCTTGACAAAATTTTGCTCATTCTGTTGAAAGTTTGCCGCATTCGGTATTAAAAAAATGATTTAAAAGGCTTACAAATTCTCAATGTTTCGATACAATCAATCATATTTTTAATCAAGCATAATGAAATAATGGTGTATTGTTATCATCGTGAGACATCGATTCTATTTAAAGCAATTAGGCTCGATATTGATAGTATTTTTTAAGCAAGCAACAAGCTATTATCATATTCACTTTCAGCCCACCCCTGCACAAACAGCTCAGTTTTACGATTACGTATCATAAAATTTTAGAATAGCTACAAGCACGATTCCCCTTTCACATAGTGGCCCGGCGATACCTAAAAAAAATGTCGATCATCTAAACGGCGTATTCATTTCGTAACCACCCCCTGAATTTTGGGCAACGACCAGACTGCTTGGCCAGACGATGAGTCACGTGACGCCCTTTCTCCACCCCATCCTGTTTCTTCCTCTCGCCTCCCCCAGCCGTCAATGATAGCGCGCCACGAGCTGAGTAATGCTAGCTGGGGAGTAGCTGCAGGGAAGCTACCGAGAATAAGGAAGTAGGGAAGTTTCTTCCCCCGCCTCGTATTCACCTCCTGCTAGTCGTTTCGAAGCGCCTTCATATTGCCTTCTCATGACCAAGGAAGGAAGAATTACGCGCCACAGGGCCGTCTCCATGGCAACTCTGCCTATAAACGCATGGCCATTCACTATTCTTCGCTAGAGGAATATCAGAATCATCTCAGATGCACATCTACAACATCCGTAAATGTCAGAACAAAATGCATACTTTAAGAAATTAAATCCTCAAATCGATACATATCAATCTTAAAAACTACATACATCTTGAAATAATATTTTTTATTTGTCCTTAATTCTTTCAATAAAATAGCTTTTAATACAATAAATGTAAACTACCAATGTTTTCAATGTGCTAATATTGAATGCATTGCTAATTTATAGTTGTCAACAACAAAAAAACTGCAGGGGGATGAAATATAAGATATTACAGTGCATTATAAGTTGTTATGTACGAATTTTTACTGAACCTTTCCGGGATAACATAGATCTTGTGATAATATCGAAGAGAATAGAAATTGATAACTCATAGCAAGTCTCCGATGAAAAAATATGAACTCAAATCTAATTCCAGCAATTATGATGGCTTAAAAATGTTATTTCACTGGAATCGGTGGTGTAAAAATGAAAATTTCTGGATGGTGTTTGATTTTCGCTTTGTATTTAAAACTAAATCAAACATACTGGAAAATGCAATGCTTCACGAACAAGCTGAAATAACTTGCACGCAAAGGAAGCTGTCATTCTTAACAATATATTTTTAGATGATTCAGCAATTTGTTTATAAATACAAATATCTGTGTTAAATTAAGTGGGAATAAGTAAAATCATTAATAATTTTAAGCAATGAGTGACTATGAAAAAGACTTGCACGGCTGAATTCTGTGAAATATTCAATGGGTTTATATAATGCTTTTAATATCTTTATTCGTTTTTTCCAATATCTTATCTCCAGAGACGTTTGTGCTCAAAAACGACATTTATTAATAATATAATAATGTCGTTTTCTTTGTATGAAGTTGATCGACGTGAAACGATCACGTCTGGTTGTCCAAACTTCTCCGAGTTAATATTCTTCAAGTAAAACTCTATCTTGTAACCATTTCATCGTAACTTTTAATGTAAAAATAAATATGCCATGATGTATTTTCGAAACATTTTTACTCGAGTCGAACGTCACATGATAATACACAATGGCACTGAATTTTACAATTTGAATGTCTCGGTATGAATTCATTCTAACCTATTAACATGATGCATAATTCGGTGAGGGTAGACACTAGAGAGAAAGGGCGAAAAGGGATATCACCCCTTATAAAATGTATGCTACCGTGTCCGCATATATATATAAAAATACATTTTCATCCATGCAATACAAATGTTTATTTTCGACCGAATTTTAAAATGATATCGTTTGCGGTCAATATTTTAGATTTCAGTGAATGAATGAATTTTAGCTAGTGAAGTTAGTATAAATCATTCCAATTATCAAGATACTTATAAATTTATTTTGCTCCATAAGAATATCATAAATTGATATGCATAAAGTGTGTACATTTGATATATTGCATTGAAAGTTATGCTAATTTATTGTTTTATAGTATTTGATTTAAAATTTAGATAATACAGAGTACTAAATTCGTTTAAAGTGATTTCGTCTGTATTATAGACTGTTTTGGGCATGCATATATTATGTAAATTGAAATAATGTTTACAAATTTAACATACAATCTTATCAACTATACCGATAGTTTATAATGAAATATAGTTTCATCAAGTTATTTTTTTTTAAATATTTAATAGCAAAGCCACGGTTGCCCCCGGGGTCTTTCATTGTTTTAGATACTTATTTTGACTCCACAGTATCAGACTTCTTTTCGTTATTGTTATGTTTTTTGGTAGACGCAGACTTTTCAACATAGCGCATCAGAATTCTGCAATTTGGGGGTGTTTTTACCCCATGAACACTGCAAACTTTTATTTAGTCCTTTTTGCGTCCGACCACAATATAAATGAAAGGCGGCATCAGACGCATACAAAAAGAACTCTTTCTGAGAGCAGAAAAAAAATTGATGAATGGGAGTGCGTCGGACGTCTAGACAAATCAATTTATTTATTGTCCCGGAGCTCTTCCCGAATGGCCCAACATGGAATGACGACACCGACGTATATTTCAATATTTCAACTCTCCACCCCACGGCAAAGGTGTGCGTTATGAAATATTAAAATACCAGCATTACCCTTGCAAACATTCATCCTGACGTTTTCGTATATTTCACCAGATAATCTGACGCATTTGTATGCAAGCTTCTTATGGACTTTTTCTGTCTACAGACGAAAGTGAATTTTGAAATTTTATTTAAAGCCATTCCACCGTCTACCGAACATGTTGTTCTCATAACAACGGGAATTTATTTCCTCTTCGCAATTTCACGGGAACGATAAGACTAGAAAATTTGACCCCAGTGTGGCAATGTCGAATTTAAAACATGAACAAAGTTTTTTAATCGAATTCCCGTCCTGATTGCTCCGACCCCAAAGGCGGTCAAATTTCGACCATTGGGCCCACCCGAAACATTAAAGCCGAAGAATTCCTAATGGACGCTGGATATTAACGAAATATTTACAATTACCCTGCAAAAGTTTTCACATTTACTCCTATTTGTCATTCTTTTAGCGTCTTTTCTTTTAATATCTGAACGAGTGTACCTAATGGCACCTGCTCACGACATCTCACTATTTGCGAGCAAACAGCTCTAGACAACCATTCAACGTTCCCATCTTTTATATTCTTATGAAAGAACAAAAAACGCAGAAGAAAACTCTAACAGTTTACGAAAGTTGTACATAAAAATAAATATTACTTAATGATAAGTACGATTTTATTACTATGAATACAAATATTTATATAGATCATCTCTCTTTCAATTGGCTAATGTTGTTTACCACTGAATGATTTACATAAAATATCATAAATTTCTTAATGTCATCAACAAGCTCTCGGTAGATTTTATCCAAACAACAAGAACTTCAATCAAGCAAGTTAAATATTTAATGTGACAAATATCAGGTGCTCTCAACTTTAGTTGGAAGTTAGCCACATATTGTTCTTCAACTGAATAATATTATATTTTGTACATATTCACACTCTAGTGAAATATAGTTCACCATTTTCAATTTAATTTCAGTATCCAGAATTCCCTAAAACAATGCATTTATCAATTAAGACCGATGATTAATAATTTGTTAATGGTAATTAATGCGTACATCATCTATTGTTTTCATTTCAATATCGATTTACATATTAAATTATACAACTAAATAATACAACCTTATTTACGTAAATATAAATCTCAATCTCATAGTATTAAAAAATGGATGTTATGAGCTGTTATAAGCTGAATTGTATAATTATTTCAAAGTGAAATGCTCACTTTTATACATTAAAATGATAGACATCAGAATACGTTTTAATAATAAAAATCTTTAGAATCTTTTAGATCACCTGATAAATTTGCAAGGTTTTCACATAATTGAATTCTATGCTCATTTACAAAAAAAAAATAACTTTTCTTCCAGTTTATTTTTTTATTTATGTCTTCTGATATTTTTAAATGGGCAAGAAGTGCAATCTAGATAAACTGAACTTGGGAAGCTGGAGGGTGCCATTTGGACCTATATCAAGGAATCCATTTCACGTGTTAACGGTTATTGCAAAATATTATGAACCTTTATAAAATATTAAAGTTGGGGTGCCACCAAGTTTGGCTCATTTCCAAATCGTATATTTTAAAAAGTTTTTCAATATGTGTCCACCTTCCTGCCGCTGGAAGTTTTCTTGTAATAAAGACGCTATGACGAACTTCAATCGAAAGCTGAATATTGAAACTTTGGCTCTGACGTATTTTCAAATACCCTAATAAATATTTATTAACTTATTATAGAGTAAATGAATATTTTATATTCATTCGCTACTTGTTGATTAAGTTAGCTTTATTTGATGCTTTATTTTGAGACAGCTTGTATTTCGAGTATGAACTACAATCTATGTGTATTTTTAATACACACATCACACGAGTGCAGAGTAAATTATTTATTTACGAACCACCCCTAAAATTCTTCCATTCGCTTAACACAGAACGGCCATTAATGTTGACATTGACATATGTCACTCCAATCTTCCTACCGTGAAGTACTCTCCAATCTCCTTTTTTCCATCAAAACATCCCTTGCATACACAGGTGTTTCCTACATCCACCTAGAGAATGGCGACAGAATCGACGATCAAATTGAATAAAGTCTTTTTAACTCGAGAGAGCGAAGAAAACTTTATCTCTCTAAATGTACCCAAATTTAATTTTACCCTGCAGCACATTCGGAATACGAATTCGCACATTTAACGAATTAAATGATGATTGCTCAAATTACCAAAATGATCTAGTTGACCTTAAGAAAATTGCACGTTTTGGTATTTCGAAAAAGAAAAAACAATAGCAGTAATAAATTGACCGTGGGCAATTATAATCTTTCGACCTGGGAACGGACGATACATGCAAAAACTGGACTCATTCGAAATAATTGACAAAAATGCCATTAAATCCTTCAACAGGCAAAAAAAAATAACAACAACTCTCATTATATCGGTACATGTTAAATGGAAAATGTATTTCTGCATCAAAAGATTTTGGCGCCCTTTTAACGCAACAAAGAGACTATTTCTATTTTAGCTTATATTATTCATTATACAGAAATTAATTCGTCCCACTCGAGTTTGTTAATTATTTACCAAAACGCTGAATAAAAATATATTTCATAACACTCACTCAACCATTATTTCTTTTTTGGATATTTTCATTAAGACGTAATATTTTTCTTTGTTGCCATCATTCATAAGAAGACATTAGAGATGCCTATTGTGATGATCAAGTCTATTTAGTATATTCTTAAAAGTTGTATAATCTATCCTTTTAAAGATGTTTTTATCAAGAGAAACACCATAAAATTGTTCATTGTTGATGAAAATGTATTGTCTTTTTTAACATTCATCTCATAATATAATTTAATATTGAAAAAAATCCATTTATATTTTGATAAATAATATATAATAAGCTTCATCTGGGATTGAACATTTCATTGCAAAGTCAAATACAAAACCATCTTTCAAAAGATTTGAATAGCAAAATAGTGAAATCATTATTTTTCTAATCATATGATTTTTTTCCACAATCTATATTTAACCATTGTTATAAGAACTATCTCATTACACCAACACTTTGTCTCTACTGATTTTAATGTATGTTATTAGCTTACAACTAAGATTTCTGAATAATTATTTGCACTCACAAAATATTTAGAAGTTATGTAAATCGGATCATAAATGAGCTATTTAAATGATAATTTAATAATGAAAAAATAATTTAATTGCTCTGCTATAATTTGCATATTGTTATTAAATTTATTTTTTTAAATATATTTTCTAAATGTTCTAGTTCTCGGCTAATATTCCTTATTCCATTAAAAACATTGTGTTAATTTAATACATATTTATGCATAAAACGATAGTAGCTTAATCAATTGCCTCATCAATATTCTATCATTGTTCGTGTTTTAATAGAGTGAAAACACGTGGAATAAAGACTATTTAATAGCTACTAAGAATCGAAAGCTCGAAACACGTGAGCTTATTTGAAATGCAAAGCTTTTGTTCAAACACACAACACGTTAACTTTAGATCGAATTTGAATCGAATGATTTCAGTTTTTTTTTAGAATTTTTCCCATTTAAAAAAAAACAAAAAGGATGCTCTTTAAGCAGAATATTGAATCAAATGCATTCAAATAAAAAATCTTTGGACTATGACACCATATGTGAACCGCCCCAAAACTATTCCAAATCCAGCTCGTGGCGCTCATTTTTACCCTGGGATTAAACCAGCATCGAATCCAATTAGCTGATGGACTCTTCGTGTTTACACGATCAATATAACACTATTTGTACGTCGGCCGTGTCACTACAATTGTTCCCGTGTTGTTTACTTATCACGCTATTTCGCCACATACCCAAATAAAAATGTGCTCTGCAATCTTAGACTCTAGTTTACGGGGCGGATGAAATCATCGCGAAAATTAATCTCACGGGTGTGATACACCTAAAATATGAGCTTTTTGACGTGAAAAATTCCATCCCCTATGCAAAAAATATAAAAGATTTAAAATACTGTCCTAAATAACGAAACTTCATGCTAACCTTGATTCTCAACCTGCAAACAAATAAGGTTGAATGGCATTGTTCCAGAAATTCAAAGCTAAAACAAACATTATGCAGTGAAGTTTTGTTTGATACGATTTTGTCTGTTATGTAAAAAATGTGTAAAATCTTGATTATATTTTATGATGTCACTTGTTGATCTATCATTTTAAATGTAAATGTAGAAAATTAGAAGTTTTTACATGATAATTGCTGTTATGGATTTTTAAATAGAATAAGATCTATAATCCATTTCAAAGTTATCATTATTACGTTATAATTATTGTTGAAATTTTGACAATTATCTGACCATTAGGTGTCTATATTGACGTGAGAATGCTCAAAAAAATAATCATCTCAGTATTTAATTTAACATACTAAGAAAATGAAGATAAAGCTGGTCGGATACAATGAAATATAAAAATATTTTGGAACTACAATTCAAAAGTACGTCGATTATTTTTTTCATATTTTTTAAAGTAGAGTTTCAAATACAATATTGCAAAGCAAAACAAGTGCCCTTAATGGCCAATATAAAGTTGATTTATTTTGTATTTGCAACCCTTGCATTTCTAGGAAATACAACAAGGGGGCATTTTATATCGGTGTTCGATGACGGTTCACGATTTTTTTCAGAACATTTTCTATCAACCCTTCTCACTACCACAAACCCCAACATTATCAAATCTCTACGTCTTTGTTTGACTGTGAGTATTTTTCAATTGGAGGGATTTACTTTGCGATCTAAATTTAATTTTACCTGAATAAAATAAAAACGAGCAACAATCTTATAAATAATAGTTTAAATCCTAATTTGATTCATTTTTTCTTCTGGTTTTTCTTTTGCGCAACTGTATAATATGTCGTATACATTTATTTTTTTACAAATCTAAATAAAGATATTTGATATATATGTTAAGACTGTTGACTAAAATTGATTTAATCTCATGATAAGTTGAAGAAAGTTCAATAGCTAACTTCGATGATTTAACTTTGTTAATAGCACCACAATGCACCGACATTAGTATACAATAGGCTTTGTATCCTTCGTGGGGTTGTTGATCCTCATTAACCGAAATGGAAAACACGGAATATAGACTACATTATCATACATATCCATCCATGCATAATTGATAAATTAATACGTTCGAGCAAACTGTTCGCTTAATACACCCCGTATTAACTTAGTCGATGAGGATACCAGCGTTATGTTATATTTTAATACATCCTATAGGTTCGATAATCCCTTTTTAAAGCTGACAGACACACTTTGCAAAGAGACCGGCATTAGTGGAATTGATATTTGCGGGTCACTTAATTAGAATGGAGACCTTAGCAAATCAATCTTTGGCTCGTTTGATAAACGCAAAATTGAATCGAATCGATTCTGGGCACGTCATAAATCCTCATACCAATAAATTATTTACAATACTCGAATGCTTATCCATATATTGAATTTGTTTGTTCGCGTGGGTTTTATTAATAAAGAATTCTCGATAAATTTTTCCCTCCCTTCTTGATATATATATTTCTTTTATCATACTGGGGAAATTTGCTAATATGGAAATTCAAATAAAAACACGAATATACGGACTAAATTTTGCCATGCATAAAATGTCGTTCCCCGTTAAAAAAAATGGAAATCTTGATCGTATTACCAATAAACATCCGGTCTACTGTGACAAATTTGCTTCCGGTAAAAACACCCTCCGAAGAAAATACTATTTTCATGAAAATTTAACGCGTCAAAACAAATTGAATCCCCTTCATATCAACGAGCTAATGTGCACTATCGAACATATTTTTTTATTCAAATATTCATACCGTTGTGTGATATTAGCGTCGTAAATTTACGACAATCAATCATGTTCATAAATCCTTGTTGGCCTCATAGTGAATGTATACATTTTACGGAGATCCATCGTCCTTTTTGGCGCTGGATTATACCTGCGGACATAATGATTATGTGACAGTGCGTGCGTGGACTTCGTGCCATCAGTCATTAGAGTCATTAAAGTAGGAGCTTATGTTAGTTAACCCACCGACCTGAATTAGGTATTATTTGTGCTAATACTGTTAGCCAGACCAGTCGCATACTACTGGCCCCCAGAGACTAATTAATCAAATATCTTATGGGCAGGACGTACATATCACAACTATCAACCCTATTTCGCCTTCACACAACGTCGCAATTTTTTTTATCAATAATAATAAAATATCCTTGGGAATTTTATGTTATTTTCATATTTATTCATTCAAGAGTGTTTATGTAATCTCAATAGTATTTGTATATCCTTTTTTCAATCTTCTATGAAAAAAATATTAATTTAAGGGAAGAAATCCCTTTAGACGCTCGAAAATGAGTCGTTTTTCATGATTTTTAAATGGTGATAAAATAATCGTATCGATTTTGTCTCAGAAAGACTCTTACGGTTCTACCTCGCTACCCGCGCTTCATCTGTATTTTCAGTAGACTTTACAGTAGGTGCCAATAATTATATTTAATGTATTTATCATCTTCAAAATAAAGCTGTAGTCGTTCGTAAAGTCGTCTGTTCATCTGTTCTGTATATAATCGCATTAATGCGCAATTATGTATTTTTACCTTGTGAGTTTAAATCGATTTTGAATTTGAATGACGATATGTCACCATGTCACCTTTAGCCCAATTACGCAAAATCATATAAATGATCATGTCTCATATGTTTTTTTAGCCATTAATTAATGTTTATATTTTATATCACGATATCACCAACACACTATGACAAGTTATGCTGACTTGTCACGAGATTGTTAGTATTTAATATGGCGCTATGTTACTAAATTATACAATTAGACATTTTAAATCTTAGCGAAATAACGCCGTGGATAATTTTATCTTTAAGCATAGATCATATAAAACCCACGTAGACATACGTTCATTCCGCCTAGTTATTATATATAATATTTTGATAAAAGGAGCTCCGTAACTGCATAGACATGTTAACAAATATATGAGCTTGTGAATGAACAAATATATTTATTTCAATTATATTACATTTATCTATGAAATGTATCAGTATAAATTTATTTGTAAAAAGTAAAGCAAAAATATGGAGCTTTCATTTTTTTAAATTATAAAATAGAGGTTGTTTCATAAGCATAATTGGTAATGCAAATTGAGCCATGTTATTTAAACAATGAATACTAATTTATTGCCACTGTTTATATGAAATGTTTCCGAGCACAACGATACTGAGACCATCACTCTCATGCATTGTGTACGGCGGTCACATTTAAATATTGCCCTCTGGAGAGGCACAAATTTAAATGGGTGGTAATTTAATTTATCGTGGGAGTTTTGAGATCTTAATATCTCTGGATTCTATGACCATCGCCAGGCGTTCCCCAAACGATTTATCTCTCTGAAGTAATTAAGATATTGCGGCCATAAAATGGCAAGGGATTGCGAATTTCTTCTGGAATATATTGATGGCTCTCAAAATTGGTGTAATTTTAAACGGTAATAAATTTATATGACGATGTTAATTATAAAGAGGTATGTATTCGGATGATGCTTTGATGAATGCTGCTAAAAAGGGGACGAATCGATGTTTTTTCTGGCGAAGAATTCCGTAGCGGATACTGGAACACCAATGGTATGAGAAAGAATGTCGAAGATTGTACAATTAATTCGCCGCCGAAGTAAAAACGTTTTTTCGGAGTAATCGAGCTGTTAAAGAAGCCGAAATCAGACCGTCCAAGTGTGGGAAGTTTGCGAAAGACGAAAGAAAAATTGCTCTTGTTTTTCTGCCAATAAATTAGTCCGTCTTGCAAATGCTCCGTTTAATCTGGACGAGAAATTGTCGGAGATCGTTATTGAACAAATTCTTCGTGTAGCCCTCGTGTAAGGACGTAATCAAATCTATTAGCTGTGTGCAATTAGTACGTGACGAATAAGAGGATTTGAATCACAAATGAAGAAGGTCGACTGATTAACCTTAATCAACTGTCATGTCAAGCTTAAATACATTTCAGATGAAGACTCTATTACTTGTAATTACCTTTAGAGGATGTGACTCATTTTCGTGATTGCGACAATACTACCGACACTTCCTAACACTTAAAAATATCATTTGGGAAATGAAAGGCTTAAAAAGTAGTTTAAACCAGAGTTTCGCACCGTTATTTTTTCATTTCGGTTTTTATTCCGGTTCAATTTCAAACATTCATATCGGTTCAGTAATGGTTTTCATTGCGGGAAAAATAGCAGTTTTTCCAGCTTTCAGATCCAGGTGATTCATTTTTTAATATTTTAAATGTTATTTTATCGATTTTCTGTTTTTGATTCAGTTCCGGTTCGATGCCTTCATAAAAATATCTAATTCTAAAATGATATTTAATTAAAAATAACTAAAATGTGAGTACGTAACATATTTTTTATCATCTAAGAGCACACTCTCGCAATATCATTCTTCATTATATCTTATTATCCTCCAAGTGTCATCTGCTTGTCCCAGATATTAATCGCCGTTATTTTAATTTAATTCAAATTTCAACTTCTGAATTCAAACAATTAAATAATATAATTCTCATTATTAGATGATTCAAAAGGCATATTCAAGTCAAAATGGTCTTAATCCAATGCCCTAGCAAATAGTACCTCGGGCATTAAAGTCACCCATACTAATAGATCTATATATGGTGCGATAGCTTGCACGTCGAATTATCTGTAATATAATTTTTGAGATCAACTATACCTTATGGCGATGACATTATAACATTAAATGTCATTAAACCATGTCAAAGTTCTAGAATTTGTCCTTAATAGACTGTATCCTTAACAGAGATGCAATTATCTGTCAATTTATTGATTGCCAAATCGGTTTTATCGTACATTTTAAATTTTAACACATGTGGTAAAGTTGGGATAAGATTACTTGAATATGAATTTTAACGTCATTAATAACAGATATTTTAATTATTGTTACACATTCAGTCATCCATGGCCCTACTTGATTATCAATCACTTTTATAGGAATATAAGGTAAGCCTGGATTGAGACGATTGATTGAAAATATAAAAAATAATATAAAGCCAATCCGTTCCAAAAGTTTGTGCGCGTTTTTGGGAAAAATTTAAATAGTTTAAATAAAACACAATTTATCATTTTAACACAAAAAAATTGTAAGACACAAAATACGTGAAAATCACTTGGGACAATATCCGGGGAGTAAGTAAAATGGGGCAAAAGCTCCCAATTAAATTCACTAGTTTTTTGCAGAATTGTTCGAGCTGTATGCGATCTAGCGTTATCATGATGAAACAACACTTTCTTGATATTCACCAATCGCAGGCGTTTCTAAGTTTAAACGACACTGTAAACTTGATAAAAAAATAGTTTGATTTGGTTCTAACAGTTCATAATAAATCACTGCATACATATCCCACCAAACACTTAAAAGTTTCTTTTTAGAATGTAAAGATACCTTTGCTGTTGGAATTGGCTGATTATCTTTATCTGTCCACTGTCTTTTTCTTGTGACGTTATGATAAGTAATCCATTTTCATCTTGTCACCTGTCAACCAAACGGTCTAAAAATGGTTCTCTTTCGAAGCGCAATAAAAGTGAAGTGCAGATGTTTTTGATACATTCCCAATTTCCTTTAAATGACGAAAGACTGGTCCATAAGATGAATCCATCCTTTTTGCAATCTGACCCATTGTTAATTGTGGATCTGACTCCACAAGATTTTTAAGAACGTCGTTATCAAAACTAACAGGACGCCTTCATCATAAATGCTGCCCTCTCTTTGCATTTTTTAAACCATTTCTGGGCAGTCTTTTCACTGATAGTATTATTTTTTTTCAAAAATCTGCATTTAAAGCTGAACCTTTATGTATCCAAAACTAAGTCCATTTGTACTAAATCTTGGCATTTAGGCTATTTAGGTAATTATAGTTTTTAGAATTAGAGTATTTAAAATGGGAGTTAAAAGTTGATTATGAAGGGATCACAAATTCAGATTCTTTCGATAATCCACACCCACCCCTTTGCCAACTTTTCGCAATTAATTACGACTTTATCTTTTGCGCAACATAAGCAAAAGACAGAAGGCGAGATTAAACTTTATATATTTCCTCCCTCGCCCTTTTCGTTCGAGCCGAACAACTAGTGGACGTCGTAAAAAATATCCCGGATACGCGGATACTTACAAAGCGTTGTTTACGTCGGTTTTGAGCGTCGTCCTAGGTAGGCCAACACGAAAGCCCTAATTAAATTGCGAAATTGTAGGCATTTGCTATTACGTTCCATAACCGCCGTCACATGTACCGTGCGAGCACCCATCCACCCGTTCTATTAAATATGTACGTACGTACATGCGGTACTACCTGGCGATAATTGAACATACCGAGCATAAAGGATGCCGGCTTCCGCGGTATGCAAACTTAAACATCGACCCGATGATTCTGAACTTATGGCTCGCGATGCGTACTATCGATGGATAATAAGATTATGGTATTTTTTTTTTTGTAAAAACAGATTTTTTATAATTCCACAAAAACACATTTTTTTAGTCTTCATTCTGAAAACATAAAGCGCAGATGACAATGTCAATTCGATCATCAAATATTTTTGGCTGGCAAATAGAGGCTGGCATCTCGGCGCTGATCGATTATTCAAATTTGTCAACCGTGTCTATTTTTACATGTCCATTTTGCCCGTATGTAAATAGGGCCAGACGGTTATCCGACCCGGTGGAGGTAATCATGATTTATCCGGGCATAAAATGAGGCAGCCGGGGGTGGTCGTGGTCACACGAACTAAACACTCCACGGGATCCGAACACAGAACAGCTGGCATTATACCATCGACCGCCACAAAGACATTCCGTAAGAGCTGGAAGATTACAGTGAGAGGGGTGGGGTTACTTAAGCCGCCATCGGACGACCTCTGAAAACTGCAAAATGTGTATTGAGTGGTCATTATGAGCACCTCCAGGAATTAAAAAAATAGTGTTTTAATGGAATTAAATATGCATTTGGTTTAAAGAATGTTCGGGGAAGTTTGGACAGACTAAAACTCCACTTTATATCACTTAAAGTTTATATGCAGAATGTTTTCATTTTAAATGAGCTGACTTTTACTTCGCATATAAGATGAGAACATATTAATATTTTCCGTTCAATTAATTGAATACGATTCATAAATTTATATTTTATAGATTCTTTAAATCTCTTTGCTACTCTTATGCCAACTCCATAAAACTTAAACAAACATCCAATTATAAGAGTCCTAAATTTAGTAATTATATAAAACTGCATCTATCTTACATCATATCATTAAAACTCTTCCAGAGCAAAGGCTTCATCAAATGCACCCTTCATTAAAATAAATATTTACCTCAATTAAAAATCTTCAACATAAAGTTTCAGCATAAAAGTAGATACTAGTCTCCGACTTAAGTGGAAACTTTATCGATATTGCCGCGGAACCTTAATCTTTTCGCAAACTTGCACATACATGCATTGTTTGGCAGAAGCTTTCGACAAATCTTCTCTAACCTGCCTATGAGAGCTTTATCTTTCCTTACAAGTTTGCAGCAGCGGGAAGAAGCTTCAAATTCGTCGCCAGATTTGTACGGAAAACTACTCTCCAACTATGGCGAATGGCGAAACCTTTACGGGTTTGCACACATCGTTTGGTACTCTAACAAGTAGGCCCAAAGTTACTCCCGTCGTTGTCTACTTGCAACGTCTTATTGGGACTTATTGGGTTTACTTATCAAAGTCTTGCACAATTAGGTTACCTTTCAAAGTTCGTGCGGTCACTTAATTGGCGGACAAGAGCAGTTTGTTATTGATTGGAAGAAGACCCAATCATGCCAAATTTCTACCATATACATTAAGCCTATATATATACCCTGTACAATTTAATCAATAATATTTTATTAATTATGCGAACCACCGTTTGATGTTCAATAATTTTACTATTTTAAATCAAACTAATTGATTATTAAACTGTCAATGAACTGTTTGAATTTTCATGAAAGAAGTTTTTTCCGACTCGGTTATATACGAGCGCTATACAACGAACGCTATTAAACAGCGTAATCATATTTCATAGATTTTTCCATCAATTCGTAAGTCGCTACTCAATATATGGCAATGGACCTTAAATGATAATGAAATATCTATATATTAAAAAAAAATCAATTTCTCGCATGGTTCATATCAAACAATTTTCAATATATGCATGCGTATTTTTTTTGCTTTAAATCTATAAAATAGATTTCATTTTCGCGTTGAGTATAAATCTTTGGAAGTGCTGGTGCTTTTGCCATTCGGACGGAGGATAATTGAAAATTGATCACTAGATAAAATCTCCCACAATTGTATACGAGCTCCCCATACATTATGGAACGAAAAGCGATGGTTACTTTACTTTTCTATGACCATTTCTAATGCACGTATTATTTTCCCATAAATCATTCCAGCGTCGGCTTTCAAGTAAACGTTCGGTGACAAGATGAAGTATAAATATGGGGTCATCTCTTTATTCTCACTAAATGCATACAAATCCATATTGCACGTATATCCTCACATAAGCAAAGCTTCGACAGGGAGGACGAGTAAAAAAAACGAGAGTGACGGAATAACCATTTATCATCGCAGGCTGTAAAAGACACTCAAAGGGACAAAACTACCCCTCAGTAGGGATAGGCCTGATGTATTTTCTGAAGAGAATCACACATATCATTGCGAGTCAAATCGTTTGACATGTGTATGTTAAGTTTTTTTTTAGTTTCGCTGGCTGTCAACTCGTCTATCGAAAGCCTTCCAATTAATAATATTCACCCTGGATTCATCCTAGGCAATCCCTTTATCTGATTAGTAAAATCGTTTTACTTCTTCGAGAGCACTAAGTAAGCGGCCGACGTAGCCTATAATCCTTGCCGAGTCACTTCACGCAAATCCTCTCCGGCAACAATTAGACCCTCTCTTACTAGTCTATTCTTTTCCAATCTTCCCGCTTTCAACCCCCTCGCGACTATCTTCCTTTGTTTCCTGCGGGAGACTAACTGCAAATCCACTTATCTCCTTTTTTTGTCATGAGTCTACGGAATTATCTGGGAGCCCATAAATACCCTTTGTACTCGGGATGCACCACCGTTTGTATAGGTCTTGGATCTGATCAAAAATAATTCCTTCTGTCAACGCATAGGCCTAAAAATTCCACCATATCAATTTTGTATGAATAAAAAAATAACCTACGCTTTTCTATTTAATCAATTTAAATTATCGTTTTATTACTTGACCCTTTTTGGGGATGCGTTGCACTTAGGCTGCTGCACTTTCAAGTCGTATTTTGTGCTCTTTCGGTGATTATATTCATCAAGAATATATTGCGATTTTTAAAATTCAAATTATACAATCCAATTTATAATGGATCGATTTTCACCGAGTGAAGAATTTATTCGAAATTTAATGCTTTGTCATTTTCTCAAAAAACAGACTGCAATGCACGCCACTAAAAATATTTGCAATTTACTTGGCGATATTTTAAGTATTCGCAAATGTCAAAATTAATTCCATAAAATTTCGATCTAGAAATTTTGATTTAAAAAATAGCCGTGGAAGTGGAAGACTGCGTAATGTGGATGTTACCATACTGACTGCTGAAATCTAATCCAACGGAGGTTCGAAATATCGGATAAGATAAAAAATCGTTTTTTTAATTTTTTACCAAAAACCTTAACGCGATCCGGCTATTTATTAATATTTTAATAATTAAAATAATTTATATATATATATATATATATATAAGATTTAATTCAGAAAAAATCGGGTATTCGATCGCGTTGAGCTATTTTTTATTCCGATATTTCGGACCACCCATCGGGTCCATTTTCAAGGAATAACTTGAAAAGTTATTGAGGAGTTATTCCTTGAAAATGGACCCGATGGGTGGTCCGAAATATCGGAATAAAAAATAGCTCAACGCGATCGAATACCCGATTTTTTCTGAATTAAATTTTAAATATGACTCGCGTAAATCTAAAAAACTCATATATATATATATTTAAAAAAGCTGTGAATGTCACACACATAATCGCCGTATCATCATATGTATAAGTGACGGAAATGTAGCAAATAAAATCGCTTTATATATAAATACATTAATAAAGCTTGTATCGCAATATTGTATATCAATATAGGCCTCAACTCCCAGACAGCCCCGGGGGATGTTTGAAAAATCCCGGTTTGAGGTAAACGTTCGGTACGCCTGGATATTGATAGAGTAACGTAAGGGGTGATATATTTATATATATCTTGACAAGAAAAACAAACCCCTTGTCAGAGTGCACTCGGTTGATCTTCAACAATTGTTTTTTCTTGCATGATCCATTAGACGCAAGCGCAGAAATGATAATTGATATTGTGCTCGTGCCATTTGGAACATATTGGATTTTGGGGAAAAATGCTCTGAAAGAAATTCTTTTGAAGCTTTGTGAGAACTACGGTCTTAAAATGCATATGTTGTAGACATAAATGTGCACTCCTGCTTTTAAGATGATTTTAAAGCCGCTTTTGGCGTCTGGGTAACGTGAGATAATATGAATCGGGGGTTATATGGCTTTTCGTGTGGCTTTCATTCGCAAACATTTTATTTGGCTTCAACTAAGAATATCCAATCTTTCTGCAAAATAATATATTAATTTAATGTTTTTTTTAAATTATCGTTGATGAGGGAGAAAAATGATTATCTTATATCCGCAACATAGTAGATTGTATCGAAGTGCATTAGACGTATTGGAGAGTCCAGTACCTTTTTTCACGTTCCCCATTCAATTACTTTCCATCGTCATGTCATGACGGCTCCCTATCGAGAAAATATTTCTAGCACCAGGACGATTGTAAAGGAAAATGCATCTGGAAAAGCTTTTATACAAACACTTCACATAAACGACGTATGAACGAAAATAATGACGACTCTAATGAACACTCCGGGATTCTACTGCTGCAACTTGAGCATTTCTTGAGCGTATTTTCTAAAGACGCACATAGAATTCTTATTCAATTTATGTGTTTCCTTGCTAATTTTTGCGGTTATAATAAAACCTAATTTATACGAAATCCGCTGAAATATTGTAATCCTACTAGCGCAATACCGCCGAGGTGCTTTCTCATAATAAACTTTGCTAATAAAGAAGATTAAAAACAATTCTTATAACGTCTTGTTTTATATCATCGCCATAAACCACAGAGAATCGCAAGTCGTATAAGCTTTCAGAACAGGCGTACAATACCAGCGAACCCCGGGCGAAAAACTACCCTACACATAAAACATCCATAGTCGAATAAAGCATGTTATCTCATACAACATCCTGTATTTGATTAAAAAAAAATCAAACAGTGTTGCTTTATTACTTACGTTTGTCTCATACAAATTGTTCGCTGCAACATAATTACTAGTATCAGAGTGGCTCTTGTAAGACACAGTGAAAGTGTCGAGAATAATAATGAGACAAGTTGTTCTATAATCATGGAAAGTTGCAAGGATATAACGACATGTCTTCTGACAACATTAATTTTGCGCATGAATGAATTGTATATCTAGCAAATTTACAACATTTAAATACGCACAATTCATATTTTGTATTTTGATAAACGATTAGTTGATTTATTCAGTATGTATCGCTTGAAAATACTTTGATTTTTTAGTATAAAATTCGATTTGAAAATGTCTTCATTTTTTAGTTGATTTTGTGACATAAACTTTTACAAATGTGTTATACTAGAAAGCAATTCAATAGTCCATTTTTAATTTTCAAAATAGATTGATCATCACTTTCCACCATACAAAAATAATTTACAGTTTCTAAAGATTTTACATTGATCTCTGATGATTTTTTACATTGATTATTATCTAACTATTATATATATTAGTTATTGGGAACGTTTTTTATTATATTTTGTAATCGCTATAGCGTTTATATATATGAATGTATATAAACTAGAAACCTTGCTCCATGTATAATATAGTCTGTAATAGCCTGGATTCAAATCACAATGAAGGATATTATAGTAAAGTTTATGCTCAAAGTCTGGCGCTTCATGAAAGGACATAAATAATACGGAGCTTTTAAGGCACCCAAAGGCTGATTCTGTTAAATAGATTTTCTATATAGACAAGAAATGCTTAATAGCCTTGACCTTGGTAGTCCTGCAATGAAACCGGGAAAAGCCGCATCCTCATAATCTCCTCAGACCCGAGCTCGAAACGGTTTGCCTTAAATCAAATAAACGGCTTAATAATATTCATGAGTCCTTGAAACATCCTCGCCAGAATCATCACCCAAAGACAACAAAACAGCTGAGAACTTCGTCATTTATATTCATCACCACTTTGTAAGGGATTATATGCTGAAAACTGAAACCGTAAATCTTCCATCTGGTATCGAAGCAACGCCGCTTTAAACGAGAGGATTTAATTTCCTCCTGTCCCACGTAGATGCCATTCCCACAGACGTTCCTTCAATACCGCACCTGTTACAGAATACCTATAAAATATCCAGACGCATAAATTTGAAATTACTTCGTACTATTATTCTCTTTAGTGCATTCTGCTCGTATCCTGTTTCGCATGAGCTTCAACGGTATTCGATTTTTAAGTGCTTTTATGATGGCTGAAGCTTTTCTATAAAAAAAAATCCCACAATATCGTACTAAAATTTTAATGGGAAAATGCTGCCAATTCATTTACATATGAAAAAAACCATCTTCAACTGAAAATAGAGCTTTCGTTTTATTCCACAGTAAAGTTTTTATTATTTCTGCAGTTGAAAAATTGTCACTTTTTTGAGATTTTCTTTATGCGTAATTTATATTTAAATTTATGCTGACGTAACTTTTATGCCGTTTATCCACTCGTCGATGAATCTCAATTTCTTAGAGTCGTTCTGAAAATGACATTTCTTTATCGGAAAATATGACGAAAATTTTTCAACGTATTTCCAGCTCTACATTGCAAAATGTCTGCTTGGGTGTCGTCTATGTCGGAAAATGTATCTGAAGATTGGACAGGATTACATTTATCAAGATCGTTGGTTATGTCGAACATATGGATGGTGATTTGACTCTTTTTAAATCTCAGCCAGACGACTTCGGAATGATCCGATTCATATTATAATATATATATATATATTCCTTGTTATTTTTCATCATAAATCCAAATTTTTAAATATTTATTTTATGTAATATACTTCTATTTTGAAAATGAATAATTTGATTTTGAAGCTATGTTATGTTTTCAATCACATTTCATCTTTTGTGTTTCAATGGGAACGCTGTATGTATAATATGTAGGATATAATGCATCATCAATGATTTTTGACAGTTCCTGAACCACTGTTAGTATTGAATATCAGCGCTGAATAATTATAAAAGCTAAAATACTTATTAATTATATTTTTAAATTATTGACGTTATAACCGTTGATTTTTTTATTTTAAAAAAATCTGGCACACTCAGGAATTAAACCACTCACCGCCAATGCTTCGTATTCTAACGAATCTTCTTACCTCCATTACTCCCCAACCCCACATCGACCGCCGCGTGGTGGAGCTTTCAATCCTAGGTATTCAGGAAAGACATGCAGTGGCAAATGTACATAAGAAAGTCTATAGTTATATCATGTTCTCAATTGATTTAGTTTGTTCCAATATATTTTAAAATTATGCAAAATAATATACATTGTCTTTTAAAGAAATCTATAAATCTCCCCCAAAAATCTAGAACTGAAAAATAAATCTGCAAAATTAGATTTAAAGCTTGTTTGATAGTATATAAAACACACAAGTATGCATTCAGTTCTATTTAAATTGATTTGCTTTAATTTAAAATTCACCTGCGGTGAAACTTGCTCGATTTACAAATATGATATTGATAGCTCATCAACTAATATCACAAAGCAGTGGTTTAAAATTGAAAGGTTATATCAAATTCTATAATGTTTATTCGTTATTTTAACAGAATAAAAATGGTAGCCCTGCCCTTAAGCATATAAAAACATATAAACAAATTCTGCTTACGGCTAGTTCGCTCAGAGTACTCGCTATAAATGTTTTATATATTATATAATGGATTGTCCATCGTATTGTAAGCATCTGTTAGCTGTTGTTAATAGAAGATTATCTTTGCATAAGCTTTTTTGTATTGAGGTATATTTACAGCTTTCAACATTACTTAACGGGAGACTTTTATTCTGTAAATAAAAGCTTAAGAAATTCATTCAATATTTATTTGTGTATTTTTTATTAAATTATTTTTATCGGTACTCAACATGTTCTATTTTAATTCGAATTATGAATTTCGACGCACAAAATATTAATGCACGTTGATTTGAATCAACAAAGTGACATTTTCAAGTATTTCTTAATGGCCCTTGTTAAATGCGAGCATGAAGGCACTTAATGATGACAAAATGCATCCAAACTTATTTGATAATTTGACTACCACGAAACAACTCCTCTGTGAGAGCAGCTTCTAAAATAATTAATTTTTACCACTCCAAAACCACCCTTTCGTTCTCGATTCGGGCACACCCCATGCACTCCTCGTGGAGTTGAGGGAGCAATTGCAAATCTATTTGTATTCTCGACTCACTTCAATGGCTCTCTATGCCATACCGATTATGAGGGATGAAAAATAGGGTTGGCAATTTGCATACTCCATCGTCTATATTTCTTACCGCTGCATAATGTGCACTGTGGATATTATCCAGTGGTGTAGTGGGGCGGGGGCGCGTGGGGTCGGCGCTCCCACACTTTTTTCTAAACGATTTGGAAATTTTGCATAATATATATTGTAATTTAAAAAAAATTTTTTTAACTTAAATTGGTTAAATTGAAAACCGTTTGGTTGGAAACTTGTATCACTGCTGGTAGGGGAGGGGGTAATGAAATATTATAATTAATCAGCGCTCCCAGACTTTTTTATTTAGCACTACATCACTGATATTATCACGGGCGCATTTCCATATTATTAAATGCAATGGTCTCTTCGGAGGCCATTTATCATATCGCGTATGCACTCCCATCATATGGACTTGACACTTTTGAACCGAGATTGTGTATTATAATCCAAGCGTCCTGCTGAACTCTGTCTGAAGATTGATGGATCGTTACATGTACATATTTTGACTGTACGTTATGATGTTCATTTACATCCACAAACAATAGCTGAAAATAAACAAAATTAATATTGATGGACAATAAACATGTATGATTTTAAAAGTACATTTTGAGTGCCTTCGTTCTTGATTAACAACGCTATAATTTTCAAAAAATCTCCACACGAATTTTTGATTTCATCATCTCGATTATGTTTAATATCGTAAATATCGCAGCATATCTTTATCAAAGTTTTAAGGGTATTCTGCAATTTTCCGTCACAAAATTAAAACTTTATATAAATTTACTTTTTTTTTTTTTGTTTCAGATCATATCTCGTAGCGTATTCGTCGAATATAATAGAAGATATGACGAAGAGCAAAAGCATTTGTAAAACGCTGATGCTTGAGCCGGAATAGTCATAATTTACACACCAATCAACGATATTCATTTTCTAGTCTTTATTTATTATTTTATCTACGATCGCTCCAAAAGGAGATGTCGCTGACTGGTAGTCTAATGACATATGACAATAACAACGACCTGTTGAACTCCTCGCAAGAAAAAATGATGAAGAAGGCGACGACAGTCAGTCAAAGCTCAAGCCAAAAACAACCTCTTGTTGCTGTCTCCACGCAAACCGGATGCAGCACCAGTAAAAGGAAAGTCAAAGAAGGATGCTGTGGCGGAAGACATCTCAATTCACTGTGGTCGCTGTGGTATGGACTTCTGGCAACGGCAGCGCAGGCTTACATTATATTACAAGCAGCAAGAAAATTTTTAGGTATAAATTTTATTATGTTTTTCACCGATAAATGAGATTTTTTTTAGAATTTTGTACAATACAATAACTGTTTTAAATACATATTAAATTCAATAAATTTTACTTTCCGACTTGACAACTTCTACGATAATTGGATATGAAAATTTTAATATGTTTATTTTGGACTTTACCCTCAAAGTTTCGCAATATAATCTCCAAAGGTCCAAATCAATCACGTTTTCAAACAGATCCAAGAACGACCTAAAATTAATCACGTGCTTTGATTCCATTCCACCCATCAATTTGGCCATAATCCCGGGTTCAATTTTCAAGATAATTTATTCCGAAAAGGGTTAAGGTCATTGCGAAGAAAATCACGCTTCTTCCACTCGAATTGGAAAGAGAAAAAATAATTTAACATCACCGGGCAAACAACAATGGCATTTTCAAGCGCCATCTGTCGCCTCTATACAATGGGGAAAGCTCGTTTCGTTGTGCGGAAAATTAAGTAAATTACTTTGCCGGGTCGTTCTTTTCCAGGGGCGCCTTTTAAAGTCCTACGCTTTTTCTCAACATTCGTGTCCCTCTTCCTTGTAAAACATCGCCCGTGTCACTCACGTAAAAATCATAAATTTTATGACGTGAAAAAGTGGCAGTCCACCCCCGCGAAGATGCCGAGGGATGTTCGCCGTGAAAAATGCGCCTCTGGATCCTAATGCAGAAGGCTGAACCTCTTTTTTATATTATTATTCCAGAGGGTTGCAAACAATTCAATTGTTTGCATTGTAAGAGTCGTTTATGAACGTGCTCGATCGCTTGTAAGAGTTCAAAAAGATACAAATATTTGTCATTGCTTCCTTAATCCTTTTTTCCCCTTCTTTGCTATTAATTTATTAATAAACGTTTTTATTTTAAGAACACATTTTTAATGCATTTAACATTCATTTTATTTGGCAGGTTATTGGATGTTGGAATGGCGTGGACCAGGCGGGGTCGGTATTGTTGATCCTCCAGCGGAAGTTACTGCAGGATTGGTCGCTTTAGGAATAGCAACAGTTTTACTTCTTCCATTTTTGACTGCTGCCGTCCTTCGAGCTGGTAACCTTCCAAATGATGGTCGAAAACTTGGAGCACGACTATCAACGTGTTCGGCCGGACCGCCTACGCCACCACATCGTGATGCTCCCAATGCTAAAAACAACGGTAAGGACTATTTAAATTTTTCATTATGTTATGCCGCACGATATCATGTTATTCAAATATACAGCTAAAATATTAATGAAACTTTGATTTTTTTTATCGCTGAATTGCGGAACTAAAGTTGATTGAAGACTTCAATATCTAAAATTATAATATCTAAGGGCTGTATTTTTAAATATTTTATCAGGACGAATTTGATTTTCTTGAATGGATTAAATATCCCATTGCATAGATAAGTCTCTCATTTCTCTTTAATCAATTAAATAATACTCGTTAGACCGTCTGTCAGAAAAGGCATCTTAAACGACATCCGCAAGTCGTTAGAATATGCATAAAATCTTGCAACAGCAGGTAATCCGAACAGCCAGGGCGCACCCTAACGATGCTGCCTTATTACGTTCGAAACGACGTACTATAGGGCAGTCACTCACCAGCATCCAGTGATGGATGAGAGGCTGTCATGGTGTTGTTACGACCCCGGCAAATACTCTATTCCATGTCATACTCACGCCCCACACCGAGGATGACGTTAAAAACTCTCTCAATCACCACACATAATAGGATTAAAAAGACACCAGCAATGGACATTGACTTTAATATACTGCAGCCAAAATGGATAGCTACACCTGGGCTGCAAGACGAATGACATTTTATGTGCTTAATCCATTGTATTGCCCTTTTAGGGCTCGATGAGATTGTGCGGTGATAGGACAAGTGCTGAATTTTGCAAGTCATTACTCAAAGATAAAACAAGGATGTCGGGGTGAAGTAGCATTAATTTTGACACAGCCCTATTTTTAACGTATCATCGATCATCATTTTGATCATCAGCATTCCAAATTGAATAAATATTAGGCTTATTTCAATCATTCAATTGTGCGAACAAATTCGTATTAGTATCTCAAATCTAAAAGTCTTTACCGTATAATATTATAATAAAGAAGGAGTGCTCCGTTGCATTGTATACTTGTAATATTTTAGTCGTCCGTTGATATTTTCATACATCTTGTATTAATTATAAATTCTGCAAGTCTCGTAAATTAATGCTACTGTAATGTTTATTCAAAGTTTGCAGGATCATAAATTCTCCTCGTCCGCGGCATTCATTTCAAGTTCTCCCTGTGTTCCTCCGGAGGGCCTCTGCTCTGCACTAAAGTGCATTTTATTCGTTTCCAAGGCTTCATTTATCATCATAAACTTATACTAGGTTCATAATATTTATGAGTAGAGCCGCCGATGTGGGCGCGGATGTGAAGGGTGCGCCATTTGGCGGCTCGGAATTTCTTTTCCCCTAATTTTTGAGGCGAAAAAGGGGAAAAATTCAGACATTTCTCGAAGAAAAATCAACCCCTTCCCGTGTAAATCCATCTAAATGGCTTTGTTTAATCCCAACAATGAATAAAAATAAATTTTGCGGGCCTTCATCAATAATTCAAAGCTGCGAGGGTGGTTAGTGCATGCAAAAGAGCAACCGGCTTGGAGGTGGTCTCTAATGAGGAATAAAATGCTCTTTGTTGTTTGTTTTTTTATGAAAAATTGACATCCAATACAAAAGTATATATATATTCGTAAACTTAAAAATGCTACAAAAAATAATATTTTCCATTGGGGTTAGCAAATATATTGCACTGCTTCGATTCGTTTGGAAGTTTGGTTATTTATACAATAACTTTCGCAAAGTTCCACTCTATTTCGTTTAATTATAAATGAATAAGTTATATCGCTTATAAGTTGACTTAAGTTATTATATCAACACAAACAGGAGTAATATTATAAAGTTCCGTAAATTTTGTTCTGGAATCTGCTCATTTAGAATGAACTATTTTCTTCTTGGGTAAATTGAGCATAAATATGTTCTTAAATTTATTTTACGATAAAAATTATGGATTAGTCGATATTTTTAAAGTTATCTAAAAATGCCTTATGTTATGTTTTAGTTTAGTTATTTATTTTAATGTAGTTTACTTTATATTTGAGTATTAATGCATTCTATAAATTCATTATTACTTAAATCTAGCAATTAAAGTTTACATAAGCTTTTTACTTCATGCAACAACATTGATATCACCCATAAAAATATTAATAATATTGGACACCCCTAACATAGGGAAGCGAATGTTTTAATATCCCCATCGTCTCGGATTATAATTTATTTCCCTCGCAATGCTTATGAAATGGAGTATGTCTTTAGGTCAACTTTTATGCGCCCATTAAACGAAGACGATAATCCTCCAGGCGCGAAGAGGAGCTTTGACCCTAACTTTTGATCATAAGCTCGATCTTATAACTTCCTCTTCCGATGTCGGATACAACGACCCCGAAATCGCATTTTTATTTTCGCATGTTTTCATTAAATTTATTTTTCAGGTGTACTCCGTAGTCTCTGGCAGCATGGAGGACCGACCGCGCCATTTCTGCATCTCGTTATAGCTTTTTGCCTTCTTTTACCGAAAGTAATGATGGAAGCTAGACTGATACAAGCGGAATTCTTGCCGCAAGGTAAGTCCATATTATGGTGTTGGATTAATTAATCATGTAATTGAATAAATATTTGAAACAAAACTGCGAACGAAAACGTTCCAGCTCGTATAATTATGGCTCATTTTAGCTAAGAGATCGAGGAAAGTTGTCGATGTTTTCCAGCAATTTTCACTCGATTAAAAACTCTTTGAAATAATTTGGGAACTTTGCTACCGTTCTCAAATTGGGTATGAAACTTTTAATTATTCGAGCATTAAAATTAAATTTTGGTGATTTTTTTTTCACCATAAAATTATTTATTCGACATAGTCTCTTAATTAAATTAGTTATGGTCAAATTTCAAATTTACACTTGTGGCGTTAACTATAATATTAAATGGTGGCAGCCAAACCACATGGCATTTGGCCAACGTGACATTTGGCTAAAATGGTAATCAATCTAATGGCGATTGTAATGTATAAATACTTAGATCATAAACTAATATTTAACAACGTACATAGCATATAGTATTTAATCATTATTCAAATAATAAAATAACTGTTAAATTACAATAGATTACACTTTTTCTTGAACTCTTCGCGTTATATTATAAATTAATATGACTTCGGTTATTAATTAGCACTCGGAGTTACAGTGGTTTTTATGCTTATCAATTTTCTTATATTCGCGAAACACTTATAATAATGTTATATATATTTTTAATACAGTCAAATTTTTGGAGTATTTTGTTATTCAACGTATCTATGTAATTTTCGAGATGACGGAAAAATTGAGTTTAATATGAATATTATTCAGCGGATGCTCCGCCATTATGATGTTTTTTGATGGTATTCAATCGTTCAAAAAAGGTCGAAAAACACTTAAATACACACCAAAAGAGGGAGTCTGGATAGATGTACTCGAAGGCGTTGAAAAACAAATTATTCCGATCAATACGTCGAAGCTAGAAAGTAAACCTGCATACATTTATTTTTTGAAATAAAAGCCGATAAATTCTATAATTTTGTATCCAGTAGGGATAATATTTAGAAATAATTTTTATTTAAAACTCAGCGTCCCAAAATAATTAGCATTTTCTAGTCTACACCCACTAATTGACCATATAATGTTTGTTAAGTTACCAACATTTCCAGAGTATATCCAATAAGATAAGATGCTACCAAATGGACACAAACGAGAACGTATTTCATTCTAGATTTTTATCTTTATTTTTATTATTTTTATTTTATATATGATATTTATGATTATTATCTTAAATTCAGCTGCCTAATTTAACTAAAAAAAATGTTATATTTGTGCATCTTAAAATCAATCTTCCAACAAAATGCAGCCTACCAAAATATCACCTTTTATTTTAAAGTGTAAACTCGAATCATCTACACTGCATATTAAAATGATCTTAGCCTAAAGTCATATTCTCAACCTAGTATCTTGTTAATAAGTATTCAGCTGAATAAGTTCACCAGTTATTTAGAGCAGCGAATGAATTATCAAATAAGTGCCTAGTCAAACGCTAAAAGACAAAGTCTTAAAAAAGATTAACAATGCGCTTACTTTTAATCGATATAATGATATTTAATGCTAATTAATCACTTTTAAGCGCCCTTGACTAATTATCACCAGACCAAAAACATAAAACAAGATAACTGATTGAAAATATTAGCACTTCTTGGGATTTATTGGCTAGTTAGTCAAATTTAACTGATCAATTTACCAGATTCTTCGAACCGGAACGATATCAAAAACCGATAACCAATAAAACCGTTATTTTCTCGGAACGAAAAACTGTAACCGACCGAAATGAAAATTTAGCTCGAAGCCCTGCAATTTGCTATTAATGATAAAATATACCTCATTTTAGAAAAGATAATAACATTTCACAATATTTAATAAGTTTGTATGTACCTTATATACTCGACAATGAACTCAATGGACTTAAATACTGGAAAAATCCATGTGAACTTTCCACCCCTTATCGATATTCGATAAGTAAAGCGCAAGAACATATTGAGTGTAATTAATTTAGTGCGGCTCCAAGTAACCCGATCAGGCGTGAAAAAATATCCGGTGAGGAATATGTAAACAGGGCCTGCCCGCGAGCTTTTGATTAATGTTCGTCTATCAATCTGCCCCTGGAATTGAGTCCCCCGTCAGACCAGGGGCCCATTAAGGACCCATAAGATATCTTATGGTCGCGTCGGGGATTCACTTTTCAATATAGCCTTGATTTATACGAAAGACGCCGCAGCCTGTCTGATACCCGAGATGCTGATGATTAATCCGCGAATCCGACAAGTAATGAGCAAACTTTGCCATTATCAACCGACAATCTGATGACATCGACTGACAACTTAAGCCATTCTGCGCCCCTGTGTGAGATCATAACTCAGAAAATCTTGCAGGGCTTGACGCGCGCATAAAAGATGCTTTCCGGGTACTGCAATTTGTATCGTTAATACTCTTCCATTCGGAGCACCCGAAAAGCTCGCTTTTGATGTATGAAAAGCTTCTTATTGGATTGAATATGCTTTTATTCCAATTATATCGTACTTGGGGCGTTTGAAACTTTCTGAAATAAGTATTTTTAAATGTAGTCCTTGGACTAAAACGGTCGAGGGAGAATAGTTTAAAAACTGAATCGGAGGCTTACAATTTTTTACCGGAAGTATAATGGGTTTTAAATATGCCTTTTTTGTGGAAGGGATTTCATTTACATTTTTAATAGGAGCTTATTACCTTTCAATCGGGCCACCCGAGCCCAATCTAAATGAGACTTAAATTTTGGGGGAGTCACTTGAAAGAATTTGAATTTTAAATTTTCATGTCGTTTAAGAATAACTTATTTTTATTGAAAATACATTTCCATAGCATATAGATTTTTGTTAATATGATGGGATTTAAAATCAATATGTTCTTCCATTTTTAATTTACTACTCTAGTTACAGCAACTGATAGATCTGCAACTTTAAACATTATTAAATCCTTTTTTAAGATACGTATTACTACAATATTTAGATGATTTTCATTTAATACATATTAGATTAGTATTATTTATTAAATCTACTATCCAAATGCAATTTAAATGACTTTTTAACGATGATATTAATTAAATATTAAGCATATCATAACGTACAATGTTTCTATGCCTTGGAAAAACTTGGCAAAATTCTGCTTTCAACGGATCCAATGTAATGATGGAATATACAGAAAGTAATTTAAAGAATTATATATATTATTTTTTACGCATTTGCACGGTTTTAAATCGATTATCTCACCGTTTGTGTTTTCCACGCAAAAACTGATAGCTGTGTGAGAAAACGTATTTTGATTCTAATCACGAAATGATTTATCCATAGGCAATTTAATCGATCTAAGCTATTTCAAGGCGTTTTATATAAATTTATCATGGAATTTATTTTCTCCTTTATGTCAGTTTTTATGACCGTTCGCGTGTAAATTCCGCTAATCGATTAGGAAATGCCATTTTAGTCTGCTTCGGCACAATATTAAACCATAAAAAGCGAATCAATGTCGGAAATCAATACCCCATAAGCTTCTTTTTCACCCAGTATCGGATTTTCCGCGTAATGCTTATTTAACTCAAGCATTTTGGGACTCTGAACCGCATAAAGGATGCTTCGGTGAAGCTACAGATAGTGAGTTGAAGGTCGGTCGTGAATGAGCCCGAAGGAGAGATAAAATGTCCTGAATATTCCCAATCGATAAAACTTTAAAAATTTATGTTGACAGGGTGGCATTTTACGCGGCTGGTCTTCTCCGAGAGATTGCATATAAACTTTTGGTTCCCTTTCTGCAATGGAGTATTAATAATTTATATTCATTAGACCGAATGTGATTTATGAGTACGTGGCCTATGGTATGAGTGCTCTTTCGCGAACAAAAAATCGCAGAAAAAAAGAATTTTCAATGAAAATTGCTATTCATCTCGTGGGGAGGGTGAAATAAATTTTACGTCTCTTTTTCTTTTCGCATATAAATGATGTCTGTATGAAAATTTATGACGATCTTAAGACGTGCACCGCAGCATTAAAATACCATTATTTCATATCCCCTCCCCATCAAAGCAAAAATAATTTAATGCCTGTTCATAAATGTTTCTCGTTGACATAAATTCGGATTTTAAATTTATAAAAAAAATCCATAATAAAGTATTTGTAAGTCGGTATTTTTTTTAGAATAAAATTTATATTTTAAGTACACAAAGCTTTAATATGCAAAGAGGGTTCGCAGATTTGCTTACAAACTCAAAGTTTGTTTCGCTCTATTGTTGTTCGTTTTATTGAAAATTTAGCCTTGTTTGTGAAAACATTTATTTTCCATCGAACCATTAAGTAATGTTTTTGTATGTAGCTAGGGCTTTGGAAATGAACGAAGTTCATAAACCTTAATATAGGTCCATTCAACTATTTTAATGCTGCTGTGCTGGACCATTTGGCTTGAGTATAATGTATCATACGATAATAAATTATAATTATACTAAAAGCATCTGTTATTTTACATATATAATATGAGTATAGGTCATACGCTTATTTTTAAATGCATAGTATGCATCGCAATTATTAGCGCTATTTTCCATATCTATCGCGTAAATTAAGGATCGAATTTTGACCTTTTTCTTTGACCTCAATATTTTGTTTCCACCCTTCAGTTTTTAAGATCAAAATAACGTGTCATCAACACTCGTTTTCACACAGCAGGCGTCCTTGAAAACTTGACTCAAACGCCTCCCAAAATTAGATGCCATGCGTAAGCAATTTTGGTGATCGTTTAAGGTCAAGAAGCCACCGTTAAAGAGGGATCTTATTGAGTGCTTCACGCATCCTCCCCCTAGTTGCTCCAGAGACCCTCACCTCACGGATCATCGCCTACTTTCAGCATCCTCGCCCGACGCCCACAGGATCAGCCGAGAACCAAATTCAGGTCGATAGCACGCGCACAGAATAGAGATGATAAATCTTCGCACGGACCCCATTTAATGAACACGAAAACAATAAAGACGCTATCGACGCATCTTCCTGAAAATATGGGAGTTCTCCGACGGCGGAAAAGTTGCCCTAACGACGATTTGATAGCAAAACGTTCCTAAATGCATTCGGGGCTTGGAAAAAAGGCAAATTCGTCTTGTTGCCACCCTCTCCGTTTCCTCTTTGACCGTATTGTTATTTTGTAGCTGAAGAACGATGTAATCTGTACCTTTTTTATGTCCTTGTCCCCCCATTATTTCGAGCTATGTCGAGCATATTGCATTTGCGCTTTCCTTGCAATCAAAAACGCATTGCCTTCCGGCATTTTTATGCGCTCGATTTACACTAGGAATTGACACTTTTGTATAAAGATGACCCGGGGTGGTTTTTAGAGCAAACTTCCCCAAATGCAGTTGCTAAAATAAAATATATTTTCTTCGCGTTGAAGACTCTTTAAATTGTCATATTCGGGAAATCACTTACAATGATATTAATAAAAATCTTACTGTACTTAAAAGTTCTACCAACCGGTTGGCGTTTTTGATAAAAACCTGAATATAAAATGGGAGACAACACTTCAGACGTGAGAATATATTATATAATGTATAACAATCAATATGAATAATTTTATTGCTAGGATATATTATTATCATCGTATAACGATGATATTTGAACTAATGCAAAATTAGATCCTTTTAAATGTATTCTTAAGTTGCTCATTACACGGACTACCATAATCAATGTATTGAAAGTGACTATCGCAATCTTTTCGATTAGATAGATATTGTGATGTAAAATATAAGTCTAAAACGTCTAAACACATTTGAGAAACTCGTATATAAAAAACGTATGCGAATATAATTTTATATTAATTATGAATGGGTCTTTATTGTCAATTTAAGTCTTTTATTCTTTCAATAGGTTGTGACCGCATTGTGTACATCAAAAACTAAGATGGCATGCGTTCTTTTTGAACACCCTGCTGCGTTTGTGTTGCGTAATGCTTAATTAATTTAAGAAAGCCCCCCTCATAACAATTCAATATTCAATTACACAGGGTTGTTTCCCGTTAACGTCCAGCATTATTTTCCTTTTTTCGCCAGCTCAGAGTTCGCTGTGAAATTTCCGCAGGCCTCCCCTCGAGTTCAATTATGGCGCTCGATGGTTGAAAGAGACCGGGGGTGTGCGAAAAAAAGGAGAGGATCTCCTGAAGACCGCATTCGCTCCATCCTCGGCGTTATTTCCATTGTTTTTATCTCATCTCCATTCGTGAATCCGAAACAATGGGGATGGGCTAACAGCCAGATAAGAGCGGCAACAATATGAGTTCTTCGCGGTGGTATGGGAAAGACGGGGAAAAAATAACGATAATGGCTTTTGAATTTCACCCTCAGTGCTCCTCTGATGTCATGTCGTTGACTTTTTTCATCCACAACTAGGAGCGAATCCTGGGGAGGAAATTGCACGATGATTTGTGATAACGCGCACTCGTCCTAAGTGCACGTTCGTCCCGAAACCGTTTCCATGTGAATAAGGGAACATAACCGTTTCGTCGCGAGGCTTGTTGCCGTCGTCCGAATATAGAATGGAAAATTCTTAATTTATAAATAAAATATAAAACGGACTGGGAATCTGTTTTTTTGTAATAGCGACCAATGGACGCAACTGGTTCGGCTGAAATCCAATTGAAATTCTAGATCGGTTCACGTGTCTGTAATCCCATTCGAATTGAAACAGTTGGAACTCTAATCCGATGCATTTCGGAAGTACCACAGTGAAATTGCATCGGCTTATATCGATAAGTAAATAAACCTCATATGCATTATATGAAACAAGTGCGCGATTTCAAAATGGATCATAAAATCGAAAATTTCCTAAAATAATAATCTCCTAGCGTTGATTAAATATGTACATTCAAAATTTTAACGTATTTTTGCAAACGCATTTTTTTCTCCGAACTGATGAATTATATCTATTTTTATACCTTTACTACCGTAATTTACAAAGGATATTATACTTTCATTAGGCTTTCTATTCAGTTTAAGTCTAGCCAACGAACAGTAGAAAGCCTTTGAAAGATGTTTAAAACGTCTATGCTAAAAGTGCTTTTATGCCCTTTTTACTTTATAAATTTCATAAAAGCGATTACGCAACTATAGCAATGTATAAAAGTTTGACTAACTCGAAGCAGCGAATTCAATGGCTGATAAAACATGGATCCGAGGATCGTTGAAGCTTAAAGACGTCAAGTTAAATATCGTATTTGACGTTGCATTATATCAAGAAGATCGTCGTCTTTGAGGAAGTTTTTATGAACGTTTAAATGTTTATCACCTAATACAATGAGATTGTTGGTTTCATTGATAAGAGCTAAGAATTTAGCAAAATACGATTTAATAACGCTGGCAAAAAAACCTTAATTCAGTTTCGAAATTGAATCGATTTGATTAATTTAGAATTGTGCATTGATTAATTCATATAATAAACGATGTATCGCTGCAAAAATTGTTATTGAATTTTAGGTCATGGCACAACTGCCATTTAAACTCGAATCAATTTTATTATGCAATTACCGTCATTCCATGTGCATTTATATCTGTGCATGATAAAGCAGCGCATATCGACTATTTTTTAAATGCAAATTTTATAAAAATCACTCCATGCAGGTGGGATTTGTTCTTTTTGCACTTTAATAAAATTTGCATTCGTTTACACCCTTTTCCTGCGGGTCTGTCATTTATTCAGACGCAGTACACGAAGAGCATCGGAAAATACACAAAGTGCGCGTCAAACAACCTTCATTCGTTCAATCAGATCTATCTTCTTCCCCCGTTTTCTTCGCGCCTCGTTCTTTTGATCTGACATGAAATCAATCTTCTTTGATCCGGTGCGGTTACCATCAAGAGTTGGCGACAAAACGAACTGGTGCAATCCAATTTGGCAAAAGCTTGAAGTTCAACGATAGCGCCTATGATCGACTGAATTTTATAACTGTAATAAATTTAATTAGTTTTTGCGAAAGTTGAAAACTATAAATCTTCGCTGTAATCATCATTAAGACGAAGAAGTTGTCTGTAGCTACCGTTGTTGACCGCAATCTTTCAAGTCGTCTGCAGTGAATGATAATTTTGCAAACTTTGTTGAGATAATCAACATAATATTTCCAGCAAATTAAAAACGAAATTCTAGTTCATTGAAATTGAAGTGTTTTTTTTTAAATGCATTTTATTTTCTAATCGCATTCAAGTGAGATATTAATACAATCATAGTTAAAAACATATAAATTTCATCCATTGTCTGGTACAGTATCAAATCTCATAGATCAATTAAATTAAAATCCGACTTGGTCTTTAAAAGATGATAATCCAGCAACTATTAAACTAACATATTTTCATATGAAACCTGAATAATTTTCATACAGCAAGGTTATTTATAAATAATTCCCGATCTACGGAATTAATAACTTTGAGTAAACAATTTTTTTAGTCTTCTATTAAAAAATATTTCTGTTGAAGTTATCCAGTAGATGGAGCATAAGATCTAAACTAAACTCTGTTATTTTTTCGTGTTAATTTTACATAGATTATGCATAGAGAAGGACGTTTTTCATTTTTAATAAAAAAATAAGCGTATAAATAGATATATATTATAGAATAGAAGATCGTTTGACAAAGATTTGATTCCCCTAATGACATCAGCATACTATCATTTAATTTATGAAGCATTCCCTTGTTAGGAATGCTTTTTAAGCCTTACAATATCCTTTTTAAATATTTTTACTCGCCTATGATAAGTTCTAAAATATCTCTATGCAACCATGCGTTTATGCATTTTATTTGCTAAATTTTATGAATTTAAATCTATATTCAATTTGTTTCATAATTCATACTCTTTCAAATTAATGCAAATATTCATAATGCAACAAAATTTATAAATTTAAATATCATTTAAAAACTATATCAAACTCGAGTATTATAGCATAGCAGTTTGTATATTTGAAGAATTTATAATGCCATCCAGCGAAAGCTTCCACTTCAGTTCTGTTTGTCTATTCCACCATTTTCAAAGTGAAGCTTTTTTAATTAAACTTCCCAGTCCAGGTAAAAACTGTAAGAGGCAGAGTCAGACCAAAGTTGCAAACTATGCAATGTTTATAATCTAGATTCGCGTCTTTCATTCGACATCTCCGGCTCTGCTTTATATCCAGAAAATAATGTGTTTTGAATCGGTGGGATTTCTCTTTTCGATGCTGGAATGGAGGAGGAAATATTTAAAGCTCGCCTGTCATGGCCCTCTACTTCGACTCGACATTTTGCTGCCTCCCCGAGTTTAATAACTTGGCAGGATCGCTGTTGGCTTTTTTAGCTACAACTTTGGATATTTAGACCGCAATTTTTCTTTGGCATTCGGCTTATTTTCCTCCCGACGTTGGTTCATTAATATATTTCATAGAAAATATAATCTTAAAGTTGTGTATGTTGGAATGTTTGAAATAATCCGCATTAAGCGAAAGGAAAGGGAATCTGCGAAGCGTATTCTAAAAATTTAGCTCAATTAAATAAATCTAGGTGTTAAAGTCGTCAAAGTGATGCTGTAATAAAATTTTAGCTAGATTAAATTATTACAATTACATAAATTATATTAATCTAAAATAAAAATGAAATATTTTAGTAATATTGTTGGTTATTAAATTTAATTTTCAGCATATTTTGAGATAACAATAACATTTCTTTTATATACATCTAATCAACAAATCCTATACCTTATAGGGATCTTTCCTCCTTCTCGGTAAACTCTTGTTGTTCTAAAATAAATATAGAGTTTTCAAGCTATAGCTTAAAGGCAATAAACAATTTCAACTTGGCTGTGAAATTTCACAAATTTTAAATTTATGAACGTTTTAAAAAACATTATTTTTTAGTTCACAGTCGCGTTGATGTATACGAAATATATAACGAATGCGACGTGCAAATTTGTAGTGTGTTAAATATAAAACATTTAAAATATCTTTAATTTTAATAATAAAGTCTAAAACACATAAGTCATAAAAGAATATTAAAATTTTGATTGCTGCAAATTATTTCAATTGTCGCCATTTAATATTATGTAATTAAAAGCGCTGCTTTACCTCCATAAGGTGTCATCTGTTGTTGGATTTGTTGTAAGTGATTTTTGTGTTGTGGTTTGTTATTTCCTTCCACATATGGCCAAAATAGGATCAGATTGTCTTTATTTTTCAATTATTTGGTAGGATTATTAGTGTGAGGACAGAAAAAAATGTCTAATCATAAATTTTGCATCTTTATAATTACATAAAAAGTCGTATAGCTATCGTACATTTTCAGATACGGTTCGTGATTTAATCATCCTTTTCATGGTCTTCTATTTTTAATATACATCCTAACTAAATTTGTAAAGATTTCTTTGTCCGTGATTCATATATACAGGGGGAATTTTCGTTTTTTGGCACTTTCCAAACTTTGCGAATCAATAATTTATACGCTCGGCACACTCGAGCTCGTAACGATTGGGGTAGTAGGCAAATATATTCCCCGCCTATCCACCTGGTTAAAAGTACGAATGTTTTTTTTTAGCAAAAAAAAAAAATAGGAAGAAAAACCATTTTGCAGCACCTCGCCAAAACTAAAGCTTTAGAAAAAATATCCTAAATCACGGATGCTGCGAATAAATCTGCATGTAAATAATATACGGCGTATAATTCTGTTTTTATTCTCTCAAAACCCATATGGAAGTGCAGATATGCGATGTTTGCAAGTATTGATTCAGCATTATATATATATTTTGAACTTTCGTGTTTCAAGCGATTAGGGGTGACCTGCTCGACTGATTAACTCGACTGATGTAAGACTATATATGAGCCTTAAAAGTGTAATGCCCGAGTTTTGCGAATCTAGCGAATTCACTGATGTATACACTTTAGCCGGCATCTTAAGTCAATTCGTTATCTCGGCGTTACATTCGTCTGCGAAGCTTTGTTGTGATTCTTAAGACCATCTTCATTTTGGGTCCTATTGCAATGGAATATTCAGAAGTAAGGAACATTCGGGACTTACAACTGAACAAACAGAACGACTGAAAGTCTATCGGCAGCGTTTCCAGCTTTCCACTCGGCTGAATGCGCGCTTTCCATCTATTCGGAACGAGCGAATGTAGATAGTTGTATTATTTAGAATATAAACAGACTTCTGATTCAAATTGAGAGCCTTCAGTGATTCCGCGCTCGAAAGCTAAATGAATGAAAATTTAATAATGTATGGTCGATGCATCACTACAAAAGTTATCGACGGGGTTGAAATACAGATACATAGGGTGGTTCGGCCCGTTGACGAATGTATTTCGTTATAACGCAACCAATCACTGAAATTCAATACCAATACATCAATTAATACCAATTATTAGAGCACGGTTAAAAAACGAATACTCCTGTTTAATATGCGAAAGCTTGATTTCTATATTTGTAATATTCGGATGGATCATATTAAAATTAAAAAAGCGCACGAATGCAATAAAATAACTCCATATTACTTCGCGTAGCATTTTTTTGCAATCAAGATTGAAACAATATTGACATAGACTTGTCATTTATATCAAACGACTTTCGCTGCTTTATTCCACTCTTTCATTGTGTATTTACGTAATCCAAAAAAAACCTTCGATCATTTAGTTTAGCAAAATTTTTATTGATGCATCCCAATGTAAAGTCGTTCATATGAGAAACAGTTCAGTTTATGGATCAAAATTTGACGTGGTAACAGACGAATTCAAAAATTCGTTTCGCCAGACTTATTTTCTAAAGTCGCAAAACATTTATGTATTCAATGATTATGTTGGAATTTTACTAGCACATTGAATGTGGCAAGCAAAAAAGTTAAGCACTACTTAAATAATACTTAATAATGCTTCCATTAATGTTCAATAGACCAATTTTTTTCTTCCCAAACACCAATTTTTTTCTTCCCAAACACCAATTATTTTCTATTTGGATTTCTCAAAAGGACTACTGTGGATCACATTAATGAAATAATAAAGCTTTTCAATTTCTGCATAATTCCATCCACAATGAGGTCTGATTAGGTTCAAATTGAATTTTTATCTAATCGGATGAATCCAAAGACCGTCGTGTCTTCCTCCTTCCAATCAATTATTGGAACGGCACCTATAAAGACGCGCAATTACGCAGCCTACAAAGGATCCCAATTCGTCATAATTATTTCGCGGGTCTGCAGGACATTCGAGGCGAGGCCCACTCGAGAGACTCCGCAGATGAATTTCTCCCATTGATGGGCAAGAAAGGAGCGAACACTCACCGAGATTGACTCGATAAATGAACGATGCCATTCAATTGATGGCCGCCGGGCAGACTAGGGTAAATATCTGCACAGCGAGCGAGCAATCACGGATAAAAGTTTTCCACGAGTGTTTGTGGAATATAAATGAAAATACTCGACTTGGGTATAGAAACGAAGGTGGAGTGTTGTGGTGTATCAGGTGGAATGCGCCGATATTTTACGTAACACATTTATCAGAAGATGTCTATGGAAACCACGACAGATAGACAAGTGCTACTGAAAGCTTATACGCTTCACCTTGTCGCGTATTTATGTACATAAAAAATATACGATTCAACTTTATTCCATTAAATCGACAAGCTAACCGCTTATGGCGGTCCATCAGACACAGCGGATGCTGCAAGTATATCAATGGCAGATGTTTGTATCGTCGGGACTGCACGATTGTACTCCGGCCGTATATCCGAGTAAACTTCCGCAAAGCTCACTGTCAATTAACGGCAGCAACTCCGCCGGCGTAGACCGTAGCCCGTAGCCTGTAGAGGTAGGGCGTATCGATTTTACGCTAGCGTAGCGTGCTGCCCCAGACGGCCCTGTATAAAGTTCACGGTTACAACGGACCTCCAACTTCCGCCACCTCCAGGATGCATGCGTCCTGCATATATACAACACATAATACCCATGCATGCCAAAATGCCAACTTTTGTTGTTATCTGACCAAAATAAACTTGCCACCTCCACTGCAAACGTTAGTCTTTAAATTGCTTCATTTTATTTGGCATGAAATAGTGCGCCGACAAGCCACACTATGAATTTAAACAACCTGAATAACTTACAAAAGTCACGAGCCTCAGACGAAATTGCCTTCTAATCGACCAAATGTTGTTATACACACTGATATTGCGTATTTAAGCACAAATATACATTAATGACGTTTGAGCATGAGACGCGGACATATGACGTTAATGCGTTATTATTATATATACCGAAAGATCGTTTTGAAATACGTAGAAAAAAATATGCATCTATAGGCAAATCTTGCGAATCTCCTCGATAGACACAGCCACTAATGATTTTTTTTAAGCCATATGAACAAGAATAAGAGCTATTAATGATGTTAAGGGAATAAAGCCAGAATACTTTGCACGTTTAATGGAAGGGAATTAATATAAGATCATATATTTTATTTTGCAAAAAAAATACAACAAAATACACGATCTTTAATGACGTTATATTTCATGGATGGAAATCTTGCGTGACTGCAGCATACAATCGTTGTTCAAAGTCACCACTGTCAAGAATGTTATGTATTACCATTGCCAACCTTCGAAAAAGAATAGTCCTATGTTACCGTTATTTTTTTATTTCGGTTTTGGTTTTTATTACGTTCCTAACATTTATATTATTTCGGTTACGGTTTTCGTTCCGGCAAAAATGACGGTTTTGCCGGTTATCGGTTTTCGATTTCATTCCGGTTCGGAGCCCTAATAGATTTTAACGTAAAATATCTCAACTTTATGTGGATGATAACGTAACACCATCACATGAAAAATGATTTCTTTAGAAAAGTCTTCCATGGAGATGGCCTACATTCGTTAATAGATATAGCTCCTTGAGAAAAAGAATATCGAATAACCTTAAAAGAGAAAATATTTCGATAATTGGATTAAATTTTTTAAAGTAGAAAACTTTTCCACGGCTAGCAGTTTTCAGCAGATTGAAAAGACTCTAAGTTGTGTTGCATCAATGATTCGGTTATTCCATTCCAAAGCATATACTATCTGAATGAAGAAAATCAAAAATAGAAAGATGTTCTCAGACAGGTTAAGACGTATTCGGTGATAATAATATCTACAACATCGACTTATTGTAATGTATAATATTAATATATGAGTATAATGTCTTAAATTATTTTAATGTAAAAATTTCTCCATTGTGAATCAAGTTCATCAGTTTTTAATGTTCAATCTAGCATAGTATTCGCGATAAGTTTTATCTAGTAATTTCCGAAAACTTGTATATACCGTTTTCAAATAATTGTACAGTTGAACGATCGATTTTTCGCCTCGCAATTTTAATATAAATAGCTATTTATTGGGCCTATAAATAAACGGATTCGCAGTAGCAATCCTATACTGGAAGTGAAATAATACTACGTTTAGCTCAACATAAATTGTAAATCTACCAAATAATATTTTAGCGCGATATCAATTGTTTTGTAAAAATATATGATGAAAATTCAGCTTGTCGATCAACAAATAATGAGTTTTAGAATATAATATTTTTTCTTAAAAGTAAAAGCAATCGCACAAGAGTAGTCAGTCATATGTCTGGCACAATCTGTACGATGTTAAATGAACCTATCAAGCATACTAATCACGACGACTTTAGATGTGTCTGACTTTAAATATTATATATATGAACATTATTACTATTTTTCAGGAATTCCTTCCAAATAAATGATGGAAAGATTCAGTAACTCTCTATAGTCTTCTCGAGGTTCATACACTTGAAGTTGTTTTTGAGCAAAATAAATCCTCTCTGTAGTAACATTTTCAATGATTTTTGAGGACGTGGTATAATAAATTACTGTTTTATAATTGCTTTTATTAACTTTGTCCCAGTTCTTCTTAAATCTTTCAAACAATTGTATATCAGGAGCACTAGACAAACCGAGCGATTGACTCAATACAGTTTCTAATATAATTACCATTATGTGATGGCGACAAACTAAGCATATCTTTTTCCATTTTCTGCTCCAGAAGAATACAAGTTCCATTTCTTAAACCGGTGTTTACAGCTGTAGTGTTAAAAAATAAATGTAATACTTCACCAACAGAATGTAACTTTGAGTGATGCAGATTTGGTGTTGATTGGTCGATAAGCCAAATATTGGTTTTATTTTTAATTAATAAACTCCTGTCACTGCTTATGGATAGTAAATTGAAATAAGTACGTATAATTGGGGAAATAAAAAGCGCATGCTCTCGCTAATGACTGAATTGAAGTGAGGAGTAGGGCAGGGCTCAATCTCAATACGTACCCGTAGGAAAGAATTAAGAAAGGGGGGGAGGGAAGGAGGGTTGACTGTAGTGAAATAGTGAGTCTTTCTGCGTGATATTCCACTTAAAAATAGACATACCAGAATCAATAATTTAATAATCAGTTTAATAGATAAGTGTTCATACAACGTTTTTTTCTGAAACTTTGACTGCCCAATTTTTTAAAAGTCGAAAAATAAGTACCACCCTAATGTAGAGTGTCTATATATCTATGGGGTTGGTATAGGATGCAAATTAATAAACAAAAAAACATTAATTGCAGTATACTGTATTATAATTAAATTTATCATTTATTCCCGGATTTAATTAAATATTTGATGTAATGAAGGTGATTATTCAACCCGACATACGTCACACTCATAACGCTCACGAATTAGTGCTTGAGCTCTCTCAGATTCATATCGCGAAATCTGTATAATTTCCCTACAATGGGGAATATTTTGCAGAATTGTCACGCAATTACGCGAAATGTAATGAAACGAATCCGTACAATTGATTCTGCCCTTGTAAAAATGTGCCATAATATAAAAGTTTCCCAGTTACAATAAGCTTAAGGAGAAAAACTGGAATCTTACAATTAAATGAGAGTTTTTCGTACGAAAAGAGATTTGCGAGCACCGTTGGGAAACTGGAGAAAATGAAGCGTAATAATTAGGAAAAAAAAGTTTTTTTTTTCAGCGGCCGAGCGCTCTAAAGCCGATTCTTAATTGGAGATTGGTAACGTCCTAACAAATTTTGTTTTTTTTTTGTTATGGTTATTGATATATAATATAAGTCTACAGTCCTTAAATAACAATAAATTTACTATGGCAAAATATTTTTTTGATAATCAGCTTATTCCATCAAGAGAAGGCAATATAATTTATTTCTAATTAAGAATTTCCAATCTACATATATTCAATCATTGGTTATTGTGATGTATCAAATTAATTCAATCGTCATCTTAGAAACATGATATTGATTCAATTGACAATATATTATTGACTATAGAATATCGGAAGCCATTATTCTTTGCAATCCTGTTATCCACTTAAACATTGCTTTGGATAGAATTAAGCCCTTATGATTAATAATGGTTGATTTAATGAATCATTTAGCATTGTCTCGTAATGGAGGATAGGCAGAACCATAAAGTTTTAATTTTATTTTTAAATACTTCGTTAATATTTGCATATTTTTGTGAATGAGTGCTTCATAACTTGAAGATTCAAATTTAGATTCGCTCACATTTATTTCTTTATCGATCTTCGTTTCCAAGAAAAACAGAAGTATTAGAAATAGAAAATCGATTCTTTCGACCTTTATTGCGTGACGACCTTTACAGCAACTTACAAAATATACACCGTGTACATATTTAGTTTCCAAAAACGAACTTCTATTTGTCATTTATCCGCAGTGGCGTATTTCCAACTCCCCCATTAAGAAATATCAAAGGTGCAATGATTTTTTTAACAGTTTGCGTTTGTTTGTTTGTTTTTCAGATGCTGTCTGGAGGACCGATTTAGATTTTTTGGTAATCAACAGAGACCGTCTTGTAGTTTTGAGCTTTATGACGTCTTCAAATAACATATCGACATTACCCACCCCGTTGCCTATGGTCACATTACCCCCATCCACGATTCAAACCACCTTACCGACTGTAAATCCAACGCTGAAATCAACTGAAAAAACAAATTCATCCAATAAAAAGCTTATAAAACATTTAATACAAACGACCATTTCAACAACAACAACTACTACAACTACTACCACAGCAAAAACGCCACCTATTAATAACAGTTCCATAAAACGGAATGTAACGAAAAATGAACCAAAGACGCTGCCTTTTAGTATGGAAAGATCTTTGATAGACGTATTAGGAATAGAACCTTGGGACCCAACAGGTATTTATATTAAATGATTTGATATTATTTACATGTAAAATAAAATTGCCATAAACTATTAGAATTCACTCTATCAATGTCAAATATAATTTTAAAAAAAGGGAAAAAAGGAAGAAATTGCGATACAAATTATTGTTTTTGAAATCAGATAAAAATATTTTTTTAGTCTAGAGTGAACGACTTTGTTCTAAATGAGACAAATGTGTCTTAGAATTGTTTCGACACACTACGAGTTTAGTTTTAATGTATTTAATGATGAATTTTAATTGTAATGCTTATGGCTTAATTGAAAATTTCTACATAAAATATGACTACAGCTCTGACAAATGACACTTTTTTTCCAGAATCCAGCGGTTGGAATGGACCAGTTTCACTAGAATTTTTAAACTATGCAATAGCCCTACTTGTCTATGCAGTTCGATATCCCGCTGTGTTCTGGTGCACAAATAAATGTTTTGGACTTATATTTTCTTTTCAACTTCTGGTCAATGGGATACAAAGCCTTATATCCTTCGCCGGCATGTCGGTCCTGTACAAAGTTCAAATGATAGGAGCAGATAAAACGCTGCCTTTATTGAGACATAGAAGCGAATTGAATCTTCTGGGTGGAGAATCTCCGTTCCTTTTAAATCCCCATGTTACTCTTGCACTATATATTTTATCCGGGATATTGGTTTTGTCGTCGAGTCTAGTACTTTACTTGTATGGATATGGAAGGTAAATATAGCATATATCATACAGTTTTTGAAGTTATTCACTAAATAATTAATAAATATTTGTAATATATAATAATTCAGAAAAATATAAATAATTAAGCTAATTTCTAAACCAAATAAAAACTTATTTTAATTAATCATAGATGGCAGTAATTATATTAATTTTATCCTATGTTATTTTTAATTTTCAGATTCAATGCATTCTTAAACACAGAGCGTGAAAAGCGCGTCATAATGATTCCAGAAGGTCGTGCAGCAAGTGGTTGGGGATATTTCACCCATTGTGCAGCTCTCTGCGTTTTACTCGCAATAGCAGTTTGCTGTGCACCTCTATTGCACGATTATACAGTAATCTATAGAGGAAGTCTAGATGGTGCAGCATTAGCCTGCGTCATTTCAACAATTCTTCATCTCTTCCTTTGGGTGCTCGTCTGGCTATTCTTGACACTAAAACAAAAATGGATTTTCAAAGTCAGAGTTACAATCGGTCGAGCTACTGTCCGTTCAGCGCGATCCATAAAACTAGTCACAGACGTAGATCTACTTTCATCACAAAGAGACGAAGAATTAACCTCTCAACCGTTGCTAATAGTAGGCAATGGCCGTACTTACACCATCTCAGAAAACTCACCAAAAAAAGCAATATTGACAGTAATACAAAGAGCAGCAATTGAAAAGAAAGCAAAATCGTCCGGTAGCGATGACGATGGTGAAGAACAAATTTATTGGCTCAGACCGAAGACCATGAGTCTAAACCCATCCGATTCGAGCGACAAATTGACATGGTTCAACAAGAAACTTGCCGGAAGCAGTGCAAGTGGAAAGCCCGGACAAAAAGTGACCTTTAACGATGTTCCTTGTACGTCTAACTCGCGGTAACTAGTCACACTTCATACTGGCTGTCGTGTTACATGTGACTTATCTGTCTCTGTCTTGTGCCTGCCATGTTGATGTGTGCATCATAGTTTTAAGTAAATGCAAGCGAATGGGCTTACTCTGAGTAAGCGCATTTAATTGCTCGATGGAGAGCTTTATCGAAAAAATAAATGTTTACATTGAAAAATTGTTTCAATACGGCGAATTGCATTACTTAATCCTAAGTCCATACATCATGCTTCAGCAACATAACGCTTTAACATATATAACAAAATATCTATCAACGCATTAATTTTCTTTAAGGCTCTTTCATGTAAATAATAAATATTGTTTGCTTTATATGCTTTTGATGTTTTAAGTTCATTATTTCATAATATTATTTTAAAATTTTAAGACTTTTAAGCACATTCTTTACAATCTGCATGCTATTATTATATTGAATGTTATTGTTATTTGTGATCTTTGCTCATATTGAAATTTTTTTTAACACGGCTGCAGTAATATATTTTTATATGTGTTTTTTTCAATATCATAATATTAATTATTTAAGATTAGTTTATAAATTTGTGTATATATATATATATATATTATAATGCAATTTTAGAATTCCAATAAAATCCAAATTTATTTACTACATTATCTTGAAATATACTAGATATAATAATTCGCAAGTTTTTAAATGTTATAAAATTATTTTTATTTTTTTTAGTGGTAAGGAACGTGGAGCCTCGATACGTATCGGTGAGGGAGATGACGGCGACTATGCAACATTAAAAGAATTGCCAATCGGGACAGCAGTAATGCTTGATCCCGGTGATGATACGTCCGAAGAAGGCAAAGTGAGTTCATTTAAATGTTATTATGCAAAATTTTACCACAACCAATTTAACACGCATGCTAATTAATTTAGATTAACAATTTTTCACAAAATGATATTTAAATATTTCATCCAAATCTAAATGTATAAACTTTGAGATGATTAAATTTAAATTGAATGCAATAATTTAGAAAACATATTGAGAAAATCATCAATACTAACTCATGATCATTTTAATATATTTTTTTGCTTTAACTTTACTTATTTTACTAACACAAATAATATTCTTCCACACGTATTATGCAGCTATTGGCATGTGTTCGTGACGATAGTGTAACTTATGCTTGTACTAACCGGGATTTGGTACCACCTTGTGATTATGATGATCCAAGTCCACTATTAACACCAGAACCACTACCAGATCCTTCTACTGAACCAAGTTCGCAACTTTCACCCGTCACAACCTCCTCGGCAGTCACAGTTCACACGAGTGAATGCCAGGTTAGCTTCTAACACAACTGCTACTAATCATTAAAGATAACTTTTTAATACTTTTTAATAGCATGGCTATCTAATTTAAAAGTATCTTAAAAAGGAATTTTTATAAAATCAGGTTTGAAAATATTATTAACAGTTATATTTATATCGCTAATATCATACATTTCTTCCTGCGTTGCTTTATTATTGTTTATTCATTTCAGCACATTAAATTATTTTTTCTTATGAATTTTATCACTATTAAACATATTCTAAATGTGTTGAATACTTTTTCAGTCAAATAATGGATTAACACCGAGATGTCTGCGGCGAGCTGATTCTGGTGTTCCAGGCGAAGAAACCGTTCGATCGGGCTCCGGCAGCAGTGGTTCATCTCCGCCAGATCCACCTGGCTCTAGCACGAGTGATTCATCAAGTGGTGTTCATTCTGCTGCCAGCATGCCGGCTCAACGTCCAAGAGCCAACAGTCTCGATGATTTTATTCTCGATCACCAACCCAAAGAAGAAGCTCGACTCAAAAGCTTCTCATTGCAGCGAGGTGCTTTACCGCCAACGTCCATTTCTACGTTTGCCTCGCTAGAAGCGAGTCAGCCGATCTATGGATTTTCAGGCGTTCAATATACTACCGTTTTACATCCGGCAATAAATGGACACACAAACGATTGTAATGTTCAAACAGCAATAATTGAAAACCCAGCTGATAATACTGTAATAATAAGACGAAAAAGTATGCAACCTAAAGTGAAAGCAATTGTGCCTCCACCAGTTATAAGTGAAGAACCATTCGGTAGATCAACTAATATGAAAATGACTACTTTTGCAAATAGCAAAGAATCGTTGAGAAACATTGTAGCTTCGGCTGCTACACTTCCTCATTATCCAACGCAGCCTGTTGATACGGGAACACCACACTGTTCGACTATGCCATTAAACCTTGAAGCAAGAGGTGTTATGCTTCCTGCCCCTATGGTGTCCGGTTCAAGTTGTCAATCATTTACGAGACCTCACTGTACCTTACCAAATCATCAAGGTGGCTTGCGACTCGTGGGAGCAGTTCCAGCCATACGCAGGCCACCGGCACGACCTCGTGCAGCCGGAGCGCATCATTCGTTTCCAGTTCATCTCATACAGCCATCAAATTTTGGTATGCAGCCCAATCGATCACTACACGATAGCGAAAGAGACTCTGCTAACTTTTCAATGGCATCTAGTGGTGATTCCGATAATAATATGTACATTAATGTTAATAGAGCGTAAATATAGTCATCACGGAGTGATAATGTTTTGTGTTCTTATAAACTACTTGAGCTTGTAAATAATGAATATAAGCGCACAGTTGATCTCTAAAGAATATTTTAAGTGTTAAAAAAGTGTAAATTTTTATTGTAGAATGGGATTTTTTTAATAAATTTCCCATTTTGTACAAAATGTTACAATCATGTTTAGTTGATCAATTCTGAATGAAGAGGTGTTAAAGATTCCAACTGATTGTAGCACACATTTGTGAGAAAATATTTTGATATTTTCTAAAAAAGTAAATATATATATTTTTTTTAAATTTTCCAGTATGTAATGATGCTCGATTTATCTGGAATATACCATTCTATTGTATTGTGAAAAAAAAACATATTTTATACAAAACATTTTTTTCAAACAACATCTTTCCAACAATTTATGAAGAAAAAATATCAATATTTTGAGAGTATCCGTAACACTTTAAAATCATCTCTTTGTCAAATCCATAGTCAGTCATTAAATACACAAAATGAAGCTTAATCAAATTGAATATTTCAAAATGATCACCACATCATGTTCATAAAACATCTATAAATATAACCGAATTTGGGTTTTGTGTATGCCCAAAAATCATCATGGTAAATAATGTTAAGCACTTGTAAATATTTGTAAAAAAGAAATATCATACCTTTCATATCCATTTATATCACTATCAGGTTTCCATATCGCTTTTGGATGTTTTTTTACTTAAGAATGATATATGACAATATGAAAAGTAATACATTAGTGAAATTTATTGAAATGATATAAGTGAAACGTGTTAACATTTAATATATGCTCAATTTATATTAAAACTTGCAAAGCAAAAGTGTCAATCATTATGTTCTATGTTAATTAGTTTCACTATATGGTTAGAATAACTAAGAATTAAAGAATGTTAAAAATATAATTTGTAAAATATCATATCTTGTATTTAGAGTCGATCAAGTAAAATTTTAAGTTGTGGAACTAGATCTAAATATATCAATTTAACCACATTGCAATTACATCACGGTAGTTCTAACACTCTGAGAATATTCTCGGACAAGGGTGTTCATCCTTTTTGAAACGGATGATACATTTTTCTGGGATTCCATCGTATTTGTTGAATATTTTATTGTAATTCAAATATCTGTAATTGTTAGCCAACTTAAAAAAGCTTTTTTTCTTAAAAAAATGACGGGGAGACACCCTCAGTTGGTGTTGGAGCGAATCCGTGATGCACTTAAGCGTCGCGTATGTTTTCACCCTAGC